>CM067376.1:63667376-65019876 GCA_034510155.1 Eucriotettix oculatus
TATACAGAAAGATAACAAACGAGGAAGACACTTTATTATTACAAGAAGATCTAGATAAAGTTAATAGCTGGGCTCTGGAAAATAAAATGAAAATTAATGGAAAGAAAAGCAGCTCAATCTCGTTTACTAAACGCACGTTGTTAAATGAGACAGAATATAGAATAGGTGGGGAACTAATTCCAAGGGTAACGAGCTGCAAATATCTGGGGATATATTTCAACAACAGACTTGGGTGGGAGGAACAAGTGAATTTCACGGCCCGAAAAGCGTGGAATTCCTTACATTTCATTATGAGGAACTTAAAAAAGGGAAGTTCAAAAACAAAGGAGGTGGCATACTTATCTCTAGTTAGACCAATTTTGGAATATGGGGCGGCTTGTTGGGATCCTTATAGAATTAATCAAATAGAATCATTAGAGAAAGTTCAGAAAAGGGCTGCTAATTTTGTGCAAGTAGGGCCAGGTCATAGGAAGGAAAAAGTAAAACAGCTAGGTTGGGAGGTATTGTCAGAAAGGAGGGAGAAAGCAAGACTGCATTTGCTATTCAAAGCTTATACGGGGCAAAAACCATGGATTGGAATTAGCTACAAAATGCAAAAGCCCAGTTATATAGGTAGATGGGATCACCAATTCAAAGTGAAATATAGAAAACAAAAAACAGATGTTGGCAAATTCTCATTCCTAAATAGGACTATCAACGACTGGAATAATTTACCTGTGGGGGTGTTTGGAGGAAATCCTCTTCAAGAAAATAAATTTAGGTCAAATCTGAAAAAACGTGTGAAGTGAAGTGGATATTTATTTAATATAAATGTGTTTCCGAATATAAAAAACTAAATTAAGTGAAGTGTTTCTCTTTTCTCTTTCAGGGCATCCACAGAACATGTTTATCTTTCTTTAGTTTATAATTATGTATATTTAATTATGTATCTGCCACCGGGCTTGCGCCCAATTGTAGATTATTAGCAAATACAATACAATACAATAAATCAGGTATTACTTCTTCGAAAACAGGTGGATTTAATTTTAGTGATAACAATGATTAGTACGTATTTGAGCTATTGCTGTGGTTTTGATTGTACAACAGAATTTAAATTAAACAGAAATTACAAATAACTGACAATGGCAATCAATAAATATATAAATCGCCGATGAAATGTTGAAAGCACTGCATTATATCGATTTGATGTCGAGGGAATCTCCAGTAAGACTAATTTTGTCGCTTGAACGACAGAATCAGGCGAAGATTATTGGGACCCTTACAGAGTGTGTCGTCTACTGCTTCTATATTTCAAAGGTGAAATGGAAGATTGGAGAGCATAAATTTTCTTGGACACTCTCTGGGGAAGGTGTTATAGCACAATCCTTAGGGTATTTTACAAAGCTTACGAGGAAATTTTATATGTGTATAAAGAAAATACAAGAATTCTTGGAAGACAACGCTTTCAAAGAAAAAGGCTAAAATTTGGAACGAGAGCTATGGGAAGAAGAGGTTGGAGCAGTATGACATTGGAAAGAAATTATTTAATAGGCTCATCATGGATTGTCACACCAGAGAAGAAGTATTCCTTAAAAAGTGTAAAATTCTCCTAGTTCCTTAATGGTGTCACAAATACTCCTGGTACCTTAGGAAGTCAAGGATATTCCTTTAAAGGAGTCAAAGTTACTTTTTCATATATAATGAGAGTCAAATATATTTGCCTGGCTTTAGTGTTGCAAATTCATGCCAAATAAAAATAAAATTTTAAATGTTCTTCTGCATTACTCACAGGAAATTATCCACTACAGCTTGGCTGGAACGTATAGCTCTGCCATTTACCTTCCTTTATAAGGTACTCTTCTGAGTGAAGAGTCTAAGGACGATACGCTACTTAGGCCTTAAAGTATTAAAACATTTTGTCCATTTATGTAGGCTTAGCCCCTGACAGTCGCGTAGACGGTAATTATCTAAAGGAGGCCGAATAATTTTTCAGACAGATGTCATACTAAGTGACTGTGGTTACACAGAAAGGAAAATTTATACAAATGAGTAATGTTCTCGGATCAAACATTTTTGATTTTTAAAGTTTACTGCGGCACAGTAGATATCGATATGAAGGCAGTCGTTGGGGCTTATTTATTATTGGATAAATGAACTCATATGTGGCCAAAGATGACGAGATCTGAAGAAATTACCAAAATAATTAATTGATTTCGTGATTGAAAACCAATAAGTATTTTGAGGACGCATCTCATATGAAGGAGTAGACGAGTATTCTGAATGACGTTCTGCATATGAAAAATATGAATGAGTGTTGGATGTCACAAATGGAAACTGCAAAATAGTTTACAAAGCTCAGAAGACTTGTGCTGTAGTTTTGTGACTGCGGATAAATCGTAGGTGCACGCTTAAGCCTCAGAGGCAATAGGGTCAAAATGAAAATAAAACATTTCTGTCGTGCCGAAAGGGGATAATTTTGATTTGACTATCGTCACTACTCAGACCACCCTCCTTCTACAATCTTGACGATGGCAAAATTCTTGACAGAATGTAACTTTTCTCCAATTTTTTTTGTGACAAAATTGTTTTTCGTCGTGTGACTATATGACTACAGCAAAGAATATTGTGTACTGTTAAAAACAATTAATTTCCTAAATTAACATAAATAATAGAATTTTGTCGGAAAAACCCCGTGGGCTGGTCAATGGTGATTATTTTGGAAAATAATACTTTGTTGTTGTTTTGCGTTTCGCCAGGAGGTTCACCCAAAGGAATATTGAAAGGCAATGTGATGTATTTGATGGAACTGAGTCATCCACTACTCAAACGAAACTTGTTATTGGTGGAATGACGACCATGAGCGGTAACAGTGGCGGATTCCAGACAGAAAGTCCCAGCGGCAATTAAATATGAACAGTGATGCATATTTGCCAAAACTTGGCCGCATTCTCACTGAAATCGAGACGAAACTACCCAGTTAAAAGAACGTTATCCTCATTCATCACGATGATACGATGAGGCCGCGTCGCCAAAATATCGCCAGAAGTGCTGGGCATTGCTTCCTCATTCGCCAAACTTCTTATACAGAAGCGTTTTCAGACTATCACAATAATCGATCGCTGAAATATTGTTTATGACGACTTGGTTGTCTCGGTTGGCCGCCGTCAAAGAGTGGATCGCCTCGAAGACCAGCATCTCCTTCACCGGTGGAAACGATCGGTTGCCAAGCAAATGGGAGTCGGTAATTGAAGTAGATGGCGAATATGCTCCGGAGTAATAATTTAAATATGTATTTCTTAAATGTTGTTAATGCAGAGAAATTATTGAACAAAAGCCTCAATAAATATAGACTATCCTCATAAAACTTATCCATAATAATAAATAAAATTGAAGTGTCTTTTGTCTTCGAAGTTTATCTCGAATAGACTCAGAAACGACTAAACGGATTTCAGTAAAATTTTTTATGGATTAAAACAAGTTATAACTTAAATTTTCATATACGTTTCATATTGAATCTTTGAGGGTTCAGAAGATATGCATACAAATATTTGTAAATGCATTGAATTTCCGCGCCAATGCCGGACCTGGTCAAACCTAACTGCGAGAATAAGGTTTGCCCAAAACGTCATACAACAAATGGATAGCTTAAGCCCTCATGTAGCCTGTCAAACGAGATAATTAAATTGATGTGAAGCGTTTATTAATGCTTAAGTTTAACATTTTATTTAAGTAATTATACTTTTTAAATAGTTAATAATAAACAAAATGTTTTTTAAGTTTCAGATTACATAAAGACCTGGGCTGCTTACACTCAAATTTGTTTATCGTGGATATGTATCTACACACATTATTTCACGGTAATCAGACCGAAGAGATGGTTCAAGTATCTTCTGTTTGTAAATATAATTGATTGTTACAGTGTATTTTTGTGCATGTATGTGCAGCATAGAAATCTAAACGCATGGAACAATTTCTACCCAATTTTGTATATTTGTTCCTTGCGTCCCGGAAGCGAGCAAAGACTGTAGAGCCAAGAAACTACTACGAACACTAGAGAATACGGAAATTTAAAACGTAAATAAACAGCAGAACAGGCTAGCGAGATTAATAGTGGCTCTCGCTCACTCGGTATTGTACATTTTTTCAGATTTCTTTTTTAAAGTTACTGGGATCAGTTTAGATATCGATTCAGATACTGAGTCATCGCTGTGGTTATGATGGAATTCAGATCTCATAATGTAGAGGGAGTGACAAGGTAAAATTTCCAAAATGTGACCCTTTCGCTGATGGTTTATCACGTTCTGACAAAGAGATTGCTGTCGAATTGAATACTTTAGCGGGTTAATATAAATAAATTCCCTGGCACAGTCGGGAACCCTGATAGTATATAATAAAGAGGACGTATTTCTTACCCTTTGAGACCTACATATATGTATATTCTTTTCAATCTACGTTAAATCAATATTTTTCAATCAACGTGAATTTTAATAAGTGGCGATAAGTTTTTATATTTGAATGAGATTTCTGGCGGTCACTCGAGAGCCTTCCACGTAAGCTCATCTAAGCGGCTACGCAATTACGAAAGATAAGATTGGGTCAGGGGTCGTTATTTAGTAAAGGCGGCCATCTGTAACCTTCTGCAGCAGCTCGATAAACCATTTCTCAGATAGATGACGAATGAAAAATATCAGCTTTCCAGTAAAAGAAATCATTCTCAGAAAACGTCTGAATTCCCAAGTTCTTTTGTTCAATGCAACTGAAATGATAATGATTTTTCTTTCTACATACGCAGAGATAGCTGACTAATCTGTATTTACGAATTCGTTTTTTATTAATCTCTCTAATTGTATCTGGTCAGGAAAGTGTCCTAGTCTTTTCTCACTTTATCAGAAGTAGTTCGGTTCCCTTTACAGAAGTATTATATGTGGAGAGTCTAGGTAAAATCGACAAACGAGCCTTTCAAAATGATAATCCAGCCAGTCAATTAATCTATATTCTTACGGTTTATGAACTGAATATCAATTTTTATTTAAAAAATCTACTAAATAAATAGGTCTACTAGAAAGCTACGCTAGAGAAAAAATTATTTTTTTAAATCACCATTAGACAAATTATTGTCTTACCTACCAAGTACCATAATTGAATGGCTGACATGCAAGAAAAATTTTCTATTTATGAACAGAAAAATCTCCGAAGTGTAAACGACGTGTCGACGGTTCTGAATAGTTTCGATAAAGCCGTTTATCGAGTCGCTACTTTCGATAACCCCTGTCCGATGCGGCTTTTGGAAGTGCTCATTCATTTAGCGATTCGTAAAAGTTATTTAAATAAAAAGTCACGTGCATGAAATGTACACCCGTCAGTACGGCGATAAAAGAAAAATCACAGAAGTGTAAAAGACGTATCGACGGTTGGGAATACTTTCGATAAAGCCGATTATTCGGTCGCTGCTTTCGATAACCCTTGCCCGATGCGGCTTTTGGAAGTGTCCATGCATTTAACGATACGTAGCCTCGAATTAAATAAAAAATCACGTCCATGAAATATACTCCCGTCTGTATGGCGATATCCGGCTATAAAAATATTCTGATGAAGCAGTAGTAATGTTAAATAGTAGATATAATTCATTCACTATCTTATTATTATTACTCATAAAGGAAAATTTATAACATTTCGGTATTGTTAAGGTCAATGTAATCAGCTTTATTTCTGATTTAGATTTGTTTATCAATATTAAATAGATATATGTGTAAGCAATTTTTTAACTGACTCCTTAGACATTTGATAAATAGATTTACTACTCCTCAAATAAAAGCCACATTTCTTGTGCAAGTTGCGGAAGTGTGGCTTAAAAAGTACAGATAACGAAAGACCCACATAAATATTTGATAATCCTATTATAACATATGAACGTATTTACGTATTTTAGGTACGAAAATTCTAATGAAAGTGCCACATAAATCTGTCACCAAAAAAATCAAGCCATCATGAAAGATCGATAACATTTTTTACGCCAAATTCAATCTCAGACGTTGGTTATTGTTTACTGGGAATGGGGAGAAGTGTATAAAAATACGTCCTGCGGGAACCTTGCCTATTTTACTACAATTCGGCATATGACCGATGGACGTTTAAAATTAATCATGTATTATAATAAGGAAAAATACAATTATACATAGAGAAAAAATAACACAGAAGGAGAAATGCATTTGGAGATTTCTTAGAAGTACTCTTAACACTTTACTGGACTTTACTGCTACTTAGTAAGTTATTCTTAATTTTTATGTGCTAATTTTATTACCATTAACACTTTGCTTGCTGGAATATTTCCTTTATACATTCAATTGAAGTTAATCTGCTTCTTTTTTCTACTATCGGACTTCCTTTAAACACTTTCTCAGGTAGAATGTTCCAATCCGTCATTGCACAATGAAGACTTGTAAATATGGTCACATCTTCCCAAATAGCAAGGATTTTTTATTTTCGAATAAATTCCCATCCATAGCATTTGCTCTTGCATGGTTTAAAAAGTACATGAAACCGAGACCTTTCCTTTCTATTCTTTAGTGTGCCCAGTCTAATTTTTCCACTTATTCATTTCCGTATTCAGTCACGGTTAGTATAATTTTTTTGCTCGTTTCTGTACCTTTCCAAGTATTTTTTTTTGGTATTTAGGGTACGTTTTCCAACATGACCCACCGTACTCATTTACGTAACGCACTAATAACAACTATGCTAATTCTTTCAATTTGGCTCACCTCTCCTATTAATTTCTCATATCAAAATGAAAATAATTCTATATATTTCTAGTATTTTTGCCGAAGTTGATGATCAAATATTTGCCACACGTGGTAAAATTTCGCCATCAATGCTGTAACTTACTCCTTTTTAAATCGATTGTATGTTGTTCGTTCCGTATTTTTCAGTAAATTATGCAGCTAGCCATGAGCAAGCAGTCTCAATTTCTTACTTTACTTTAATTAGTTTATAAAATTCGGAAAAGCTGTGGATCAGTCACAGACCCTTGCGGAAACAAATCTCATGTCGCGAACACTTCATTCCATGCAAGTGGTGATTTTTTTCATGTATCGATTTTCTTCTATCATTCGATTCTTATTTTTATCACAATTGTAATAAAAAAGTTTTCGCAGCTGTTCAGCATTTTATAAGTACATACTTCGATGGTAAGAAAAGAAAGAACCCCCAGAAGAAGGATTTGAGCGTTGATGTTGCGTAGTATGTTAATCAATAATTATTTCTACCCGGCAATAGTTGAAGAATTGAAACTTAAGGCTGACTAAATATTTTTGATTTATGTATTAAACATTGATGACAAAATTAATATTACACTAACTTTCGTTTGGTAGTTAGTTATAATTATAATACAACGAAATACTTAATGGCTATTTGCAGAATCCTAAAACTTTTGTAAATGATGTACGTTCTTGAACTAAAACTGGGGGTGATTCTCAACGTTTCAGTTGTTAATATATCCAAAGAACTTGCCTTTGCTTATAATAACTTAAAGACCTTATTGGTTTGAAATCGCCGGGACAAGGTTTAAAGAGACACGAAAAAAAGGAATTAGTTCTTAACGAACAATCACAATGTTTGGAATTTGATACATATTGTATTTATTTGACGAACTAATAAGTTCCAAGCCATTAAACCAATGTGTCTCTGCCCTCGTTTGCGTCTAATCCGTCAATCAGCTGTCAAGAAATCAGACAACTGGTGCTAACTCGTGGTCCCATAAATAAAGAATCAGAAATCTGTGCGTCTGTAATTTTTCATCTCGACGTACTACTAATTAATCTGACGCCACTGTTATATGAGACTGAAACAATGATAAGATAGCTTTAAATATTTTCAAAAGAATATATAAAATTGCCAATATCTGCATTATGAAAATAAAAGAATCTATTTATATAATGTAACTTTAAGGAATGAGGTTCGTGGTATACTAAAGCAAACAGACTTTATTTTTAAGAAATACATAACTTTTATTCTGTTAAATTTTTTCAATTTATTTTCTCGAGTGTGCCACATAAATTATGTACCTACTGATAAGATTGTCGTTACTAAACTTTTCTTATGATGTGTATGTAGGGCATCCAGGAATCGTCTCCCGGTTTTGCAGCATATGGTAAAATCAGATAAACTTGTGATGTACTGTACTAAAGCCTAGGTATTGGAAAAATCTATTTGACCTACCCCCTGAATACTGTTTGTGTGCTCCGGTCGTGGAGAGAGTTTTTTTAATGTTTTATTCATTATAAAATAAATAAAAAATAAGAACCAGTAAGCAATGGGAAATATATCACTTAACGGCTATTTTCTAAAAGGAATTCTATAGATTAAATTAAACGACCTATTCATAGAAATAAATAATTTTTCAATCAATTCCTACAAAGTTTCGTCCTTAAAATTGGGATTTAAATTTTTTTCTATTTTTTAGAAAATGTAACGTATCAATATTTTGTTAAAATAAATTATTCCCATTTAAAGTTTCTTAATTACTTTCGTTGAAATAAATAAGTAATATTACTTTGTAGTTAAACATTCATTTCGACAAAAAATAGAGGCCCGAATAATTTTAGAATGCAAGGAACCAATGTTTTGTAAAGCTAACCATGTGAAATTAGTGGGAAAGTAAAATAAATAAGGATAAGCGAAATACTATGTTTTGACAGTTAAAGCAAGGAATTTGAATCTGTGGGAATTAAATAAATGGGACGATGCAGTAAAGACGTGTCATGTGTTTAGATTTATTTGATGAACATCTTGCTGCTGCTTTTACACCAGAATAAATGCCAAATAAAACACTTGAAGAATTTAATAACATTCTGACTGAAGAGGCTCTACCAGTAACACCAAACGAAGTTGCAAAAGTAATAAAATGTAAGTTAAGTGCGACGAAGGCACCGGGTAATTACATTATTACTGGACAAATGCTAAAGAAACTCCCAAAGAAAGTCATAGTCGCCTGCAGACTGAAATATGTACCAGACAGCTGGAAAGTATCTGAAATCATCAGATACTACAGCCTGTCATTACCAAACAAACTAATAGTGTATAATGAAATAATTAAACTACATGGCTATATGCTATACAGCATTGATTTTGCGCCAAAAACAATCATATCAGGAACATGCAAACCTTCCAAAATAAAGTTTTACGTGCCAAGGTAAATGCACCATGGTACATAGGAAACACTGACATCCACAGAGACCTCTCCATGCCAACCGTCAAAGACGAAATCAAGAGGGGAAACACGAAGCCAGACTACGTCAGCACGTATATTCGGAAGTTCTTTGGCTATTGGACAATCACCATAGTTATCGAAGACTGAAGAGGACCAAACCTGTTGAACTCGTCTAATTGCATCGATGCGAGTGAGAAGTCCCAGAACGTTATTAAAAACTAAATCATGCCGTTGGACTAAATTTAGTACTTAAGTAGCTAGGTTTAAAAATTAAAGAAGAAAAATTAATGGTTGGTCTTCTTGATGTAGGACACCAATCGGTGTTTTTTTTCAGGAAAAAAGTGTTTAGATTTAATAATATTAAAGTATAAAGGTGAAGTCGGGACGGAACGGAACACTTATTGTTTAACAATTTTTGTAAAATTATGGAAAATAAAAACTATCATAAAAGTATAAAACATTAATTTATGTCGTTACCTACATACGTTTATAAATATAACTTACAACAAAGAATAAAAATTTTATAAATAAACACAACCGGGGGGGGGATATAGGATGTATTTTCATTACAAAAATATTTAATTTAAGAAAAATCTTAACATCTATGTGTTTATTTTGTGTATGGTTGATCGCTTTGTCAATATTTCCTTTCTCAATTTTTTTTTGCAACTACACAGTCTTTGCTAACATTTTTTCCCTTTCCCGTTCCTTTCTTTCTTAATCTATTCTTTTTGGGTACAACATCCTGTATCTCATTCTTATAAGTTGAGTCTGCCAGTGTTTCCTCTTTTCTTGAGGAACACATAACATTTTGCCTTATACAGTAGTATCCCTTTCCACCCCACACGCTAGTCTTTTTACAGAGTCTTAATACAAGTAGATTTAAACCTTATACGTAATTTATATGCAGCTAAAGACACCTAGTTTACGAATGTATACCATTAAAGAGGTAAAAGCGAGGAGTTTTGTAGATTACCTTTTGTCGAAATGCTGCAAAAAGTGTAAAGTCGCAGATGTAAGACGCCAAAACGAGAGTTCATTCACAAGGTGGAGTCAGAACTTGGTCGTCGGCTGCCAGAACTTCTTCCATGATCTGTCCCCTCTATCCCGTTCCGCCCCGACTATCCCTAGTTGTAATCATTCCGCTTGGTGTATGGGCAGCTTTCCGCGTGAGGATCATTTCAAAAGAAGTGTATGAAATGAAACCAAAATTCCGTGCCTTTTATTTTCAAACTTACCGTCCGTCAAAATTTCTCTTCTATTTCATCCTGTACTCCATACGCTGAGATTATAAAAGTTCTTCCGATATCTAAAATGACGCTCTTTATATATCCCAAAATGAACTTCGAATTTCGTATTTAATATTGTTTTAAAGGAAATTAGAGGTTATGTGAGAGACTGGTGTGGGCAGAGTGTGACACTTGACAATTCCACTTGCCGCGAACCACGGCTCCGCAAACACAAACACAATTAGCAGGGAACACACGACACCGCCTACCGCAACTCACTAATGGAAACAGCTTTTACAAATGATGCCGGGAGATAGCAGCGTCGGCTCCATTTATTATCGGTGAGGAATGGCAGCATGACCTATAATTTACACATGTAAGCGCGGGCTTGTAAAAACGGGGAACCCCTTTGAGGTGGCTGTCCGCGGGGCGGCTGCGCCTGATTGATGGAAGGCATGGCTTTTTCTGCCTCTCTTTGTGCGGGGAAAATAGAACTCGGCCTGGCAGACTGCGCGTGCGTCCCTCCCTGTCATCGCCCGGAAAGCGCCATCGTTAGACCTCATTGTTCACACACGTCTCAACTACTGGCTTCGACATACCCATAGCCCAAACCCTCCTCGTAAGAGCCATTATCTGCATCATTCTCGTGGACAAAATGATCAGCAGCCCCTGATGGAAAATATTGCATGGCTGTACCTGTAACTACATCGACACACTCGACATTTTGTGGGTTAGATCGCTTTAACCTGAGTCAGATCTATTATCGTTATAATTTAAATCCATTCATGTCCTATTTATGGTTGTTATTATTATCGTCATTGTCTTGATAATAGTCTTTGACCGTGTGCTTGTGCATATGTGCTCAGCGTGGAACACCTTGCACTTTGTCATGAGAACACTCAAGAAGCGGAATGTGAAATCTAAAGAGATGGCATATTTGTCATTAGTACGCTTACTTATGGAATATGGTGTAGCATGCTGGGATCCGTACAGGATAGGTCAAATAGAATTCTTTAGAAAGGGTGCAAAGAAGGGCCGCAAAATTCGTACAAATAGGACCTGGGCATGGGAACGAAAAGTAAACCGGCTAGGGTGGGATGTGCTACAGACAAGCAGAGAAAGAGCTGGGCTACACGTTTTCTACAGAGCCTTTGCAGGTCAAAAACCTTGGCAGTAAATCCGAGTAGAATGAAAGAAGCGACTCGGAACGGGAGAGATGATCACTTGGTTAAATTACAAGCAAGGCACCAAGAAGCAGGCGTTGGAAAATACTCATTCCTAAATAGGACAATTAATGACTGGAACAATCTGCCTGCAGGAGTGTTTGGGGAACTTCCTCTAACAGAAAGAAAATTTAGGCTTAATCTAAGTTTAGTGTAGCGAAGTGATCAGTGCTCCGAAATCTCTAAAAATATACTACAGTGAAATATATTTCCAGTGTTTCTTTTTTCAGGCAAAAACAATATTATTCATTTTTAAAAATTCATTTCCTAATACTATGATTTCACCTATATTTATTATTTATATTGAATATAATTATACATTTAATCATAGGTTAAATACGATCAAATTATTAATTATTGTTCTATGTATCTGCTACCGGGCATCTGCCCATTTGCAGATTTAATAAATACAATACAAATATGCTACAGCACACAAATAAATTCAGAAAGAATTTTAAGAGCTTGGATCATAATACGTTGAACTACGTGAATGCCTGCTACGATTTTGAAGATTTGCGTGCGCTAATACAGCCAGCTGTGCTGTGCACATAATTAATTTATTATTGCAGTTTTCCGTTTTCCACCCCTGCACTTCCCGTAAAGTTCAACAAACTACCTCCTCTCTGTGCTCATTGCAGTTTAGCACCTACAACGCTTCAAATGTGGGTAGATTGTTCCCAAAATTAACCGTATTAGAAACATTAACGAAGGAAAAGTATTATAAATGTTACTCGGCTTATCATCTGGGTCAATTGTTATTATGCACCTGACGACATTGAAGATGAATTTCGCTGAAAATTTGTGTTTTAATAAACATTAGACCCGACTGATAGGCCGAGAATCCTTTATTAAATCAGAACGCCGGCAAAGCATTTTGGAGGATAAATCCTTTTGTGTTACAAATTTGTGTCAACTCTGTTACAATTTTACTTCTTTTGACTCCATTTGAGACAAAGCGGAATTAGATACAGTATATATCAAATATGGGGTATGTTCATTTTCCGCAGAGTATCAGTACCACTAGGGCTGTTGTGGTATTATTAGTGTTTTTCACAGCTGTGCTCGTAAAAACTATTATAGTTGCTTGGTGAGGCGGAACATAACTGATATAAATCACTTGAAACTATAGCTTCGTCAGACGTCGGTACATATTGGGTTTTGAAATGCAGGTGACAGCTTTTAGTTTATTTACGCTCATGTTTGCTATTAATATTATAACGTTCCTCGTTAATTTACAAGACTTAAGGAAGGATCCAGCCCACTGCACTACTGTCATAATTATCATCGTTATTATCATGACGGGAAATGAAAGAGTGTTATTTGAAAATCCACCTCTACTGCCACCATTCGAATCAATGCAATCATGATTTTGAACAGCGGATGTGAAACCCGATAAGGTCTTAATCGTTATCATTGTTATATTGATCGATATTGCAATACTTTGACCTAGAGAATTTGATTAAATGTGTTATCGGAGACTAGTGACATGTTTTGTCAACAAAGGCATCGAACTGAATTTATCACTTTCATTATAGTCATAATTTTCATCGTCTTCGAAGTGAGAAACATCTTGCAATTATTAAAATTTCAGACTGCTTCTGAAATGTTAACGAACCAGTCTAAGTTGGTGGTCGGCTGATCGATGTAATCATGTACGTCTGTCATCATCATCAACTGAACCTTCGATTGATTTACACGTTTTCGGAAGCAATGAAATCCAAACGAAGTGGAAGCTGGACAAATTGTCGATCTATAGAGACGAATGTTAATTAAAACATATTCACGAGAACAAAATATTTTAATCATTAAAGTTTCGAACACAGTTGACTTTTGTTGTCCATTCTTATTCTAGATTTCGACAAAGGTTCATTATGAACTTAATTATTTCCGTCACTATCATTATCTCAATCATAGTTTTCGAACCTCAATTCAAAGTCTATGCAGATAAACAAATCATACACTCAAATATTATTTATCATTTCATTTTCTAGATGGGCCAATGATCCTCTCAGTCCTCTAAGTCGAATGTTATGACACAAATCAATCCATTTGGTCGCAATATGATTAAAAAGAAATGTATTTTAAATTACCTGTATCTTGAATAATACATCCACATGTCCTATGGATACCAGGCTGCACACTTTAACGTTTTATAGGTCTTGTATGAATGTGTTTTATCGTTAATAATATTCATGAATCGCTATAGTGTCTGTTTCCAGGGGTGAGTGCAAGAATATTTTCCACAATAGAACGTAACAAGATTCTTCAACGAGTTTAGTTGAATGAACTTTTTTTTCAGAAGAAGAATTTCAGAAGTGGAAATTAATAGCAATCAATCAGTACTTTTCTATCTTCGATACTTTTTATTATAATCCTTTGGTACATTTGCACACAGATGCAATTCGCGTGGATGGAACAATGCAGCATGTGGTCTGAATTTATTGCAATCGTAAAAACTTGAGTGTTTCTATTCCTATTCTCAGTACAAATAATATACTTAGATTAAGAGAAAGCCTACAGTTCAAAATTTGGTTTATGTCAACAAACGTGTAATGTCCGAGGCTATGAATATTAAATTTCGTAGAAATAATAAGCGATTACAAAATAACTGGCAAAGTTTAAGTGAAAACTCTTATTTTACAATACCTAACCATAAATGACTGATTTTAAAATTTTTTTCTGCCTGTCGAAAAGTCGAAAAGGGGCCAGAAACGGCTCAACGGATATCAACAAAAATGTTAGGGATTAAAGCAGGAATTTTAACTTAAAATGTTCCACTTTGATATTTTGAAGGGCTTAGAAGATAGTAATGTTATTATTTTTAAAACACCTATTGATGCCATCTAGCGGGTATCATGACCGACATGACGCGGCAAAACCGGCTCGAGTACAGAAGTATCAGGGACTGACACTTTAGTTAAATTTGACGTGTTTCAACGCTACTGTCGTATGAAGCTTTCAAACTATGAGGTTTGATTTTTGCCTGTCATTTTCAACTGTTGATTTAATTACGAATAAAGAGGTTAGGTTCTATTTCAATTGAATTATGTCTATTATTTCTGGTTGTTTGTAGCGTCTGTTTTGGAAATTGTGAGTTCATGGGTAAATAAATCCAAATGTGTATTGTAGTCATGTCTAAGAGAAGAATAAGCGTCTCCCATCAATTACTACGATTGGATAAAAAATGGGGAGGAGAAAATGAAACTAACCAAGGAAGATATCATACGTGCAATTTTCGTCCAAGTCTCTCGTGAACTAAGTCTCGGGCACAGCTATTTCTGTAGATATTTTGTATTTAGAATGAAAGAGCGAAGGATACCCCGGAGTATTATAACACGGGAAAATGTATTCCAGATTAATATATTTTTAAATGGCATAATTGTGGTTAAAGATTGGAATGTATAACGTAATACCACATTGTAAATTTTGTATAATGGAAAGTTAGGAATTGGCTATTGTTGAACGAGTTACGGAGACGGAGCGCCGATTGCACGTAAATTTCGGTTGTTGTGAGAGAAAAATTAGTAACTCAACTTAATTGAATCACGTTCTGCTAATGGGAATTATTTTTATAATTTATGAATTAAGTTTTCTTTCTTAGCACTGAATCACATTTAGGGCCTTATCCTACCGGGTCGCCTGTGAACTGTCATCTTACATGACACATTTAGAATTTGAAGAAATACGTGGTCAGTGTATCGATTCTCCAATAGCATTAATCCCTGACCATGGTGGCACAAACATCCAAGTTCATGCCAGGATTCGAACCCGGGATCTCTGTGTTGTGATACAGCGACGCTAGCCCAGTAACCCACAGGAGGTGGGAATGAATTAATTTTACTTCGATCAAATTCAGAGTTTCAAGAGTGAGAGTTGAAGGAACGCTTATGAGCCAGGTTTGGCCGCAATTGCCGAGACGAAATGCTTTGAAAGGAGAGTGAACCAGAGCACATTAGTCACCCATACTTACTGTGGTCTATGCATTACTTTTTTTGGGTAACAGGCTACATGAGGGTGATCCTGAAACAGGAAAACCATTTAATAGCATAGGAATGGAATTGAAAA
The DNA here is from genome assembly GCA_034510155.1 of Eucriotettix oculatus. Lineage (NCBI taxonomy): Eukaryota > Metazoa > Arthropoda > Insecta > Orthoptera > Tetrigidae > Eucriotettix > Eucriotettix oculatus. The sequence goes on from CM067376.1 coordinate 63,683,078, forward strand.
TAGGGGATGTGGAAGGTAGAGATAGGTAGCCAAGAGCTGACTAGGGTTTTTTTTTTTTTTTGGGTAACAGGCTACATGAGGGTGATCCTGAAACAGGCAACTCCCCTTTAATAGCATAGGAAGGGAATTGAAAAGGGGGGATGCGGAAGGTAGCCAAGGGTTAACTAGGGCCCCCGGGCTATGGTTTAAGGATCCTACCCGGTGTTTCACCTAAAGAGATGCAGGGAAAACCCTAGAAAACCTGCATCAGGTAGGTCGGGCATTGGGTACTATTCTCACGCCCTTCCGAATGACGGGAGACGAGTTTGCTGTGGGGGCGCAGCATTCCCTTCTCCGTGTCTCCACCAATTTCAGGAGGCAATTGGCCGACTGATCCAATGGGATCAGCGGACAACTCTTGCCATATGCCCAAGGTCTTTGACCCCAGTACATATACCTCCTAAAATAGGTGAAGGTGTCTCGGCATATGAGAACTTTGATAAAAAATACCCAGAGAGAGTGCGAGGCATCCCCGACATGATCAGGTAAGCCCCGCAGTCACTCTGGGCTGAAGCGTCTACGAGAAACTCTCGTAGCGCCTTCATTATGTGAGCTGACTAGGGCCCTCGGGCTATAATTTAAGGACCCTATCTGGTGTTTCACCTGCAGGGAAAGCCCTAGAAACGCTGCATCAGGTAGGCCGGCCTTTTGGGCACTATTATCACACCTTTCCGAATCTGTCAGATACTAACCAACTATGCGAGTGAGATAGAGAGATGTATAACCAAACATATACTTTTCTATTACGAAATTTCACAGCAACTATCAATTTGTCAATTATTCTTCCTACGTAAAACCTTCAGATTAGTAACTCCTGCTCATTTAAAGACAGTAAAATACACAAATTTAAAAAAGAAGTAGTGTAAGTACAAGCAAAACTAAATGATAAAGTTAATATCGACGCTTTATATTTTCATGATTTGTTGGTAATTGTGCTTTGTGCGGTTGTAAATGTGTAAATTAAACTTGAGTAAATATTAATGGTATACTCGATTTGTCTGAATTAAATAATTGAATTACCTTGTAACTTTGTGAAATTTTATGACATCCAACCCTTTTTAAAGTATAAAAAGAAATGCTTATAAATATTCTCAAGAACTCATGGTGAGCTGTGAAATAAACATGTGTCACTTAATATTACTAACATTTGGAGAAAAAACGTCAAAGAACTAACTTAATTTTATAAGTTGTAGGAAGAGGTCCCAGGTTTACTCTTAAGTGTAAGTCATTAACGTGCGAAGTTTCGATGATTTACAGCTCTGCCGTCATCTTCCATGCAAAGTGGTTTATATGTTCGTTATAAACGTGTCTTAAAGAAAAACATTTGATTTCACACGGCTGCAGAAATGGAAATACTAGTGGCAGAGATTGGTAGCCATGCTAAGAGTGGAATCAATAATTCCGGTTATGTTGTCTGACCATGATCCTAGTTCAAATATGTCCAGACTTTTGCTTAATACTTTTATGAAGCCGGGTTTTCTAGGATTTATTGTGTCATTGATCGGAGGGAATAAGTTACCAGGTATAAATCATAAGTTTTCAGAGTAGAACGTTTTTCTTGATTTAACTCAGAATAAGCACTATTTTACTGAGGTGTGAATCTCGGATAGAATTAGACCTACAGGTGGATAAAAGAACCGAGAATCGAGTCAAAGAGTCGATTATTATAAAAGAATCGTTCACTAAAACGAATCTGTAAAAAGAGTTACGGTTCACTATTCGATTCGTGCAGTTAAGAGCAAGTTACTTAAGTCGTGAGGAAATTGCTTTATTCGTGAATCTTTAGTGAACCGTCAGCTTGAGTCGGCTCTGTGAGTCGGGTGCTGAATCAAAAAAGGTTATGAGCGGGGCTCTCCAAGAGCTAATAAACAATAACACTCAGGCAGTCAGGTAAAGTATTAGTTATTCTTCTCTACATCTATAGTTAACATATTGTTTAAGCGGTTTTTTGTCATTTCGATGAGTACATAGGTTTATTCTACCTCTTGAATGCTTTTATGTTCTGAAACCACCATATAAAGAAATGCGGATCCTCTTGTGTGGTGGGTTGAGAGAAAAATATATATTTCCTAATCTTACATTTTAGTGTTAAAAAGACTTTGTATTCCCGGAATATCAGTTCCTTGTGAACGTATATTTTCCAAAGCCGGGCAGATCATGACGGAAAAATGGAGTCGGCTCACTTTCCTAAAACTTAACTAAATAGCAATATTGCTTTTTAAAAATAGTTATAGATACAAATTTATAGTTTTTATAAAAAATGACTATAAATATCAGATATTTTGTTATAGACTTTTCGTGTGTATTCGTACCTCCCCTGCCCTCTTCTTACGCAAGATATTAATGCTAAATGCTGATAAAAGAATCGGATGGGATTCGGAGAGCCGAAGAGTCGTTTACAAGGATCGACTCGTAGCAATGAGTGAGTCGACTCTGAAGGACTCAACAAAATGAATCGATCTGCTCACCACTAATTAGACCTGAGTTATTAATTTTTTCAAAGTTGAGAGATGGTTTCAGTCCTCTTTTCTCGTTTTGGCCAATTTTCGACTTCTTAAATTTTTTCTCGCGAACACGAATCATACCATATGGTTTAATATTTGTTAGTGGTATTATTTCAAAAGTAGACTCCAGGATTAAGTCAAAAGGATGAATTTACAATTCTATAAAACTATGCAAACCATAAATTGTAATCCTTCTGGTAAGTAACACATTGTAGGAGTGTGTTTGGTTGGTTTAATTAACTACTAATGTTAAAATCTTTCCCAGATAAATATATTATGAAAGCCCTTCCATGAGCTTTGAGCTTTAAAATTTAAACAAATATAAATCTCTTATTCTGGGATTTCCAACCCCGTCTCCGCAGTGGATGTATTCTGTCCATAGAAAGTCTCCATGCTCATCTGTTCTGCGCAAACCTTTTATTTCTACATAACTACCACATAATCCCTAATCTTTGGTTTGCCTCTTCTCCCACACACTTCCTCTAATGCTAATTTTATAATACCCTTATGTCTTAGAACGAGGCCTATTAATCTATCTATTCTCTTAGTCATAGTCCTCCATATTGTTCTCACTTCTCTTATTCTGCTTAGAGCTACTTGGTTACTGATTTTCAGCATTCTTCTATAGCACCATATTTCAAAAGCTTCTAGTTTTTTCGTTTCTGCAACTCCTACCGTCCACGTTTCGCACCCATATAACGACACACTCCATACGAACATTTTTAATAATGATTTCCTAATGTTCATACGTATATTATAAATGTAGATATCGATTTTAATGATAGTTTGCTAACATGGATACTAATTATTAGGCACCAGCCAATGAAATATAATAATCATTTTTTTCATAAATCGTTTAATTTGTTGCTTTGTAAAATAAGGAATAATTTTATTTTTCACCTTTTTTTCTATTATTTATCACCCTTATCTAATTACAAATTTCCCTAGAAAGGAATAGGTGGTGCCCGCCGCCCTAGTAATATTTTAGAATGGGTTCTAGGGTACAATAGATTGGGATCTCCTGCTCTTATAGTAGCTGATAAAATGATCATTTGCAGGTACTTTAGGTATTACATGTTTTAGACTTCTCCGTGTACCGTACGCAAAAAATCTATAATTATTGTTTAAGTTCTATGTATCTGCCACCGGGCATCTGCCCATTTGTAGATTTAATAAGAACATACATATATACAGATCCTGTGAACTGTGTTGAAATTGATTGATGATCAAGTTGTGAGGGTTGGAATGAACCCATGATAATTTATATTAAGGAAAACAAATTGAAAACAATTTTTTTCGGAAAATGTACTTGATACGTTGAACTGATGAACTGTCACTAATATAGTTCTGTTACAATGCGTGGACGACGAATGCCAGTAACTTCCGAATATGTTGCTTCAATTTGAAAGGACATATGTAGCTAGGAACTCTCTGTAACGTCTTAAACAATTGACAGGGAGATTATAGGAAGTCATCATTTTGATGTTTGAATTTCTTGTTAAAATTCTGCACGATAATTCCACCAAAAGGGAATGAAATCGCTGAAGGTTGTTTTTAGATGGACATTTAATTTTTACAACTTGAAAGACATCCATTTAGAAACACTTTAATTAGTGTAATAAGAAAGTAGCAAAGAGAACAGACAAGTTTTGTAAAATGGGATCAAGCAATGCAAATATGGCACTAATCTTAAATGATCACTTCCCATGTATCTCCAAAATATATTCCTCTTCTATTATTCGCAAACAGACTTTAATTTAGTATCATAACGAATTAATTTTGAATGTGTTGCTGTATATTTCACCTACTTGGGTTGGCGAGTGGGAACTGTTTCGTTCCAGCTAAAGGCAGAACGTTTGCCACTTGCCTGTTGTGTTTATTTGCCTTTTCTAACGCGGTTACACGTATTTGACTTGGAGAAACATTAATTTAGCAAGTCCGCCGTCGATAACACCGTTACTGATGTTCGTCGGCTGCTCTGAGACCGCCTTAATTAACTGGCAGCGCGGCTGGTCGCTTTGAAACAGGACCTCCACAAAAAGCCACCCAATTACAGCTGCAGATGCCGCCAATGGAACCCCTGTCCGACTAGGCGCCATCTTTGTCCTGCTTCCTTCTATATTTCCCTTTATGCGCCGTAGGGGGTTACATTGCACATTCTCCATACCTTATCTTTATTAAATCGTTAGGAAAAAGATTTTTATTAACTTCTGTTCATTAGACATTGATATTCCATTTTATATACGGAGCAGTAACATGTATTACCACTTCGATTCTCCAGCAAAATTCCTACCTAAAGGTAACTCGTTATTTATTTTTTCAAATTGTATTGGAGGATCAGTAAGTGTTAATACATAAATAAATTACATTATGCGACTTTGATGATTTTAAGTAGAAATGAAGATCGCTGAGATCTCTCCAGCATATCTTTTTCACATTAATTGCTGGGTGTACGAGTTCATAGAAGATGAATGATCTGTCTGAGACTTCGACCCAGATCTGTGCGTTTGCACCCCCTCCCCCCTTTCACATATATATAAACAATTTCCGCAGAACTTTTATTAATCTTGTATATATGTATATAGATAAATATTAGGAAGCGGATTAGGCTGCTTGTCAGGCCAACGGCAAGCAAGTAAAGATCGCGTTTGCTTCATATGAAATTAATATCCAATTGATGATATCGATACCCAGAAAGAGAAACACAAATCAGTACCACTTGAGGAATAGCAGGTCAGTCCTTAGACCTGAGTTTGGGACTCGTAAACATCCCATTGCAACAATAAAGACCAGGCCATCCCCGGAAGAATAGGACACGAACCACCGACCGGGTCAAGTCTCGGAGAAAGTTCACAAACCCGACAGGCAGAAAAGGGCGTGACATAAATTAATATAAGAAGATGGAAAGCAGATTTTGGATTATTATTATGAGTAGTGGACTAACATCAATTACATCAGTAATGCAATTAAAGGGCATCCCAATATTATTATTAGTGGAGAAAATTCAGCTTCAATAGCTGATTGCACGAGACGCCGAGAAACATCGAGACCAAGCCTGACCTAAGACGACATGTATCATCACCATATCCTAGATCTACAAGCAGTGATGTACCCGATTTACGTTTCTTGCCCCCTGGCTTGTTTGAGTAATAGTAAATTTTCGATGCCAAGCTTTGTTTGGACCCATCTATGCGCATTATAGATGCTCTTGCTCTGCGGTGAGCTTAATAAGCAGCCGGCCCAAAATTTTAAATGATGTTTGTAAATCAATGTTTTATTTTATTTCTATTCAAAGTGTTCAAATTTAATTTAATAAAAATGGTTTCTTTCTCTTTATAACATTGAAAATTTTATCATTAATAATTAATTCACCCAGTCACTCCAATCTGACCAAATGTAATCCTATACTCCCCTATCGGCACGATCACCTGAAATGCCAAAGAATGAGTGAAATATGAAAACTGAGCTCTGACAGTCTAATTCTGACTTCCTGACTGCGATTATGTTTGGTGTCTAACGCGGTTACACTTATGTGTAGAGTCGCCACGTCACAGTACACGGAAAAGTTCTGTAGTGAGTTTAAATCACTATAATTTTTTTCAAACGGGAGGCTGATTTGACTTTGAAGTTCTTGCTTGTGCGGTCATTTAATCTTTCCCTGTTCTTAATAATTTAATCTTTATTTCCTTTCGTATTCATAAATGCTTTAACAGACAGTTTCCAACACCTCAATGAATAATCGCCATGTCCAAATTGACACATATTCTTTAGGTTTCAGTTTTATTATTGACTGATTTACTGTAATTTATCGAACATTTTCGGTTCGTGATTGCAATATTACCCGGCATATTTAGTGAACAAAGTTTTATAAAATCGTTATATGTACCGTATTTCACAGATAGGAAGTACTTGTAGTTGTTTATTGTAACTTAACGGGAAAGGTACAAAATTACCTGTGTATTATTTTAAATTTCATCAACTTGAACAGCTGCTTTTCGGATATTTCAGAGTTGGTCCAGGGAAATTAAGAGAGCGGATCAATTTAAGTTCATGAGTATATTGTGACGATAATTATGCTGTTTTACTTATATATTGAACAGGTCGTGAAGAAAGTTAAGAACTGTATTAAACCTAAGGTTTTCTGGTAATATTGTGATATTGGTGGAACCAGAAGCATACTTGGAAACCATAATAAATGGTATAAACGTGGTCCTGGAGGAAGAGTACAACAAGAGGATTAATAGAGGGAAAAACCAGGATGATGGAGTGTCGTATGGGAAAAAGTTGTAATAACAAAGGGTGTTAGATTGGAAAGGGATATTTTGAAGAAAGTTAAGGAATTCTGCTACTTGGGCACATAATAAGTAGGGACGTATAGTGGACATAAAGAGTAGGATAGCATCGGAAAGAAAGGCTTTCGCAAAAAAGAGAAAATTTACTTACGGCTAATTCAAGTATGAACATTAGGAAATCATTACAGGTTTATTATAAATGGTTGAAGTGATTTCACAGCTCTACAATAACTTTATTATTTAACATACTGTCACAAGGCTTTGCACGCACATAGCAAAACTCCAAAAGATTTTTTTGGCATTTACAAATGTTCGATATGTGCCCCATAATGATTCTCCAAACATCAAGTCGATAATCACACACTGGGCGTAGCATGTCCCTGTCAATCTGTTCAAAAGCACTGTTGATGTGAGCTCGCAGTTCTGGAGCATTTCTTGGTACAGGAGGTGTAAATACTGAATCTTTCACACAACCCCACACAAAGAAATCGCATGGGATTAGGTCGGTAGAGCGTGGAGGCCATGACATGAATTGCTGATCACGACCGATCCATCGGTTTTCCAACCCTGTTTAAAAATTGACCAACATCATGATGGAAATTGGGGTGGAGCACCATCCTGTTGGAAGAGGAAGTCTCCAGTTGTGGCATGAGCCAATTTTCCAGCGTGTCCTGTAAAGGTTTTTTTTTTCGCAGAAGAAAAAGGGGCCGTAAACTTTAAACCCGTGAGACTGCACAAAACACATTAACTTTCGGTGGATTGCGAATGTGCTGCAAGATGGCGTGAGGATTCTCTATCTCCACCCCTTCCAGATTTGCACACTGTGCTGCAACATTAACGAAAAAAGATGTTGCTTCCTCACTGAAAACAAGTTTCGCACCAAAATCATTGCCTTCTAAGAGTTGTTGCATACGCGCCGAAAATTCAAAGCATCTGACTTTGTCATCGGGAGTCAGAACTTACAGCAATTGCAAGTGGTAAGGCTTCTGGTTCAGCCGTTTCCGTAAGATTTTGCAAACGTCGGCTGAGTTATGTTCAGCCCTCTGCTTGCCCTCACCGTCGACTTCATCGGGCTACGCGTGAAACTTGCCCCGCACGCGGTCAACCGTTCCTTCAGGCCCGTAGACTTCTCCTTGCAGAGGCACCCTGAAGCTCGAAACTGCGCATACCATAGCCAAATGGAGTTAGGAGCTAGTGGATCTTTGTCGAGCTTCGTCCTGAATTGTCGTTGCACTGTTATGACAGACGGATGTGAGTGCACTTCAAGCACAACATACGTTTTCTCGGAGTCTGTCGCCATCTTGTCTCACTGCTGCGCTCTCTTGGTAGAAATATGAAGTGCGACTTCCTCCAAACAAAACTTTTTAGTTTTTCTACATGACTGTTGAGCTTTGTGACAATATGCCAAAGAATGGAGCTACAGTGAATTTATGAAATCGCTCCAAACATTTGTAATAACCCTGTACTAAAAATGTTCGTTATATTAGTGCGAAACGTAGACGTTTGGTGTTTCAGAAAGGAAAAGAATAGAAGCTTTTGTAATGTGGTGCTATAGAAGAATGCTGAAAATCAGATGTGTGGTTCGAGTAACTAACTGCAACTGAATAGGGGAGAGAGAACAATGTTGAGGACTTTTACCACGAGAAGGGATAGATTAATAGGTCACGTTTTGAGACATGAGTCTTTTAATATTAGCTTCAGAGGGAAATGTGTGGGGTAAGAAGAGAAGAGGGAGGAAATGATGGAATATGCTTAGCAGATTTGGGAGGATGTGGGATGTAGTAGTTATGAGGTAATGAAAAGGCTTGCGTAGGGTAGTGTAGCATGAACGGTTGTATCAGACTAGTTTTAGAACTGAATAACACGACAGCAACATGTTAGTTATTATTAGAATGACAGCAACTATTCACACATAAGGAGAATGCATACCAAAAGTGGCGTATTTTTCGACGAGTACATAAGTGGAAGTTTGAACTCATATCGACTTTTCGCGCTTACAAATGATATTTTTATGCGACTTGGTAATGTAATTTTTTTCCTTTTACTGATATTTTACTTAACGTCAGCTTTTTCTAAATTAAAGCGACCAATTTAGGAACAAAAAATTCTCTGTAAATTGGTCTTTCTTCTCTTACGTTTCGATATAATCAGAGATATAGTGACTTTGTTAAATGATTGTTTGTGGTTATTGTACAATGCGATGATGTAAGAACTTTTACTAATCGAGCAGTTTATTAAGTACTTAATGTTCCTCTGGGGGAATATTGGTAATGGGACATTTGTAGGCCTACTTCCGCCGGTGTCACGTCAGGTAGAATTTCCGGGCGCTGAGAGACGTCTGTCACTACAACACGTGTAGCACTTCCGTCGCGTCGTTCAGAGGTCTCTCCTCTGGGAACCCTTCATTTGTCTGCAGACAATAAAAGAACTCATTTCCCCACCACGCCCAACTTCAAACAAACGCTCAAGAACAAACGAGCACTACTGAAATTTTTTAAAGTTGTTGGTTTCTGTTTCCGTTAGGAATATCGCTGGTAACATGTATCAGTTGTAATACTATCAAAGGAACACTGTTATACAAAAATACCCAGTTCTTACCTTGGCATGCTTACATTAGCATATACTGAAAAAGTGGCGCACACAATTATTAAAAGAATTATTATTCATTCTACTTCTTTGCAGTTTATGGACTCGTAGATAGATCCTTCCCGCTTGTGCTCAAACTTATTTTAACCCGTTTCCGTGAGTGGTGCTGTCATAGCATGTCTTGAAGACGGCTGCTGCACTTTACATTCGCTAATTCAACGTGCTGTTATAGGATTCCTGTACGTTGAGAACGAGGAGACATTACTCTCCATCACAGTAAAGTTACTCGCTGGTCATGCAGATTGCGAGGTAAATATTCGGGATACTCGTCGCAGCGGCAGACTCTACCCCTACACTAACTTCTGAGTATGTGCAGAGAGTTAACAACGGCTGACAAACGCATCACAGTGAAACAATTGGCACTCCAAGTTGGAATGGGATTAACAAGTGTTTGCTAAATACTGAAAGGTTGGTGGACAGGATTATAAATCTTGGATGTACAAAACTAAAACAAATAGATCGAACAGTGTTTCTTAACCCATCTTTTAATTTCTGCACTATTGCGCAAGTTTTTTATTTGTATGTCAATATTGGGGAATTTCAATTTGCAAATTGCCAAGCACTACATTCGACGTTGATTCTTCCATTGGCCTCTGCTTTAATTGTATTAATGTATAATGTTCATAATTCATTCACCGGATTAAAAAACTAAACTAAAACTTAATTTATATCGATAATAAAAATATAGTTCAATGAACTGGTTTAGTGCTGGAATAAAATGGAAAATAATTATACTTCGAATTTGAAAACAGTACATGATAAGGAAAGTAATGACTAACTTTTTCGGGATGATTTTTTTATACGATATGACAAAACAGATTCAAATGTACCAAACTTATTACTGTTATTAGCAAATAGTGAAAATCAGTTTTCTAAACAGTACCTGTCATTTGAAAAGTATAAATCGTTATGATCAGTTTCAGGAGTTTCTGAGTATTATGCAGATTTTGAACATACATAGTTTTAGCAATATTACATAGTTTAAGTATTATTTTAGCAAATTATGCTATTATGCTGGCAAAAGAGTTTTTCGATAACTGATTGTTAATAAGTGTAAGCCTTGTAAAGGTATCAAACGTTGCAGTAAAAGAAATATTATAACTTAAGAAATGCTGTCAATAGAAACTTGTTGCTAGAGGATATGAAACGGAATTAATTACATCTCTGAAATTTGTCTGTAAGTAGATTTACGGAACGTCGCATCTCCGAAGCTGTCTATTTATCAAATCATCATTTGTCAAGTCGATTGTGAAATGGATTCCCGGTTCTTTTCAAACTATCATTTTTAAATCCACAGCCACAACTAATTTCTTTCCAATTCATTTTTCCTCGGCAGCAGACAGTCTCACTCAATCTCGAGCTGTCACTTTTCAACGCAGAGCAACAGCTGAGCCTGTCTTCTTCTCTCCGAGTCTCGTCCCCTCGGAGGTTCTCCACTGAAACCAAACGTCATTCAATCTGGCTATATCATTAGGTTCAAAGGAAAGGAAGGGACATTAGATTTGTGAACAAATGCTGGAATGGATTTTAAGTTCTGGTAGTAATGACAACAATCATTTATGCAATATGAAGACGCGCTTTATTATAGCAAATTCATATGCCTGCATCTACAAAAAAGGAGTTAATAATAACTAGAGAGTTGCAAATAAATGACAAGATATGAATAATGAATTAATATTACTCCTTAACCACACACACCATTATTAATAATTGAATAATAGTGAGCTCAAAAAATGTGATATTGTATATCCCTCCAGTGTGAGTGACATATTTGTGAAAATAAATCGGTGTCATTCGATTTTTTTGATGAACTCATGCTATAATAAAGCTCACGGTAAAAACAGTGGCTGATACTGTCAGCACAGGAAGCTCTTAAAATAATATCAGAAGGGGAGGAGAGAAGGTTAGTTTAAGTCGATGCCACCGGAAGTATCCTACATGAAACCAGTAAGGATGAACTTTCTTGCAGAAGAATGGATTAAATATAGGCATATATAAGGATGAGAAATTACCTACCTGATGCAGGTTTTCTAGGTTTTTTTTCCTGTATCTCTTTAGGTGAAACACCGGCTGGGATCCAAAAAACCATAGCTCGGGGGCCTGAGTTAACACTTGGTTACCTTGCTCTACCTTCCACATCCCCCCTTTTCAATTACCTTCCTATGATATTAAAGGGGAGTTCCTTGTTTCAGGTTCACCCTCATGTAGCCTGTTAACCCCCCCCCCCCTCCAAAGGAAAAGATGGATTCTGCGAAATTGTCGGAGAACGTACAAGTGAATATTAACAAATACATAATTGAGAAGCCAATAAGAAAACAAATTTAGGGGATGAATTAATTATGCACACTTCATTGTCTTTTTAAGGTGTTACTGCGTAGTAGAGCGTTTTGAACAAAATCTGGTAAGAGATCATGAGTATCTGTGGGAGTTTTCTCTTACAGGCGTTCCTCCTCCTCGAGGCTCACCTGGTTATGTCGGGAATGACTCGTACTCTCTGTTTTTTTTTCTTCAAATTTCTCACATTCCGAGATACCTTCACCTACTTTGGGAGGTGTATGTACTAGGGTCGAAGACCTTGGACATATGACAAGATCCCATTGGATCAATCGGCCAACTGCCTCCTAAGGCTGTCGGACACGGAGAAGGGAGTATGCTGCGACCCCACAGCAAACTCGTCTCCCGTCATTCGGAAGGGCGTGAGAATAGTACCCAATGCCCGACCTACCTGATGCAGATTTTCTAGGATTTTCCCTGCATCTCTAAAGGTGAAACACCGGGTAGGACCCTTAAACTATAGCCCGGGGGCCCTAGTCAACACTTGGCTACCTTGCACTACCTTCCACATATTCCCTTTTCAATTCCCATTCTATCCTATTAAAGGAGAGTTGCCTGTTTCAGGATCACCCTCATGTAGCCTGTTAATACCCCCCCCCCCCAACAAAAAAATCTGGTAAGAGTTGTCCGCTAATCCCATTGGTACAGTCGGCCAACTGCCTCCTAAAAGTTGTGGAGACACAGACAAGGGAATGCTGCGACTCCACAGAAAACGTGTCTCCCAAAGTTTGGAAGGGCGCAAGAATAGTACCCAAAAGACCTGATGATTTTCCCTGCATCTCTTTTATGTGGAACACCGAGTAGGATCCTTAAACTATAGTCCATAGCCCTAGTCAACCCATGGCTATCTTTATCTACCTTACACATGCCCTGTTTTCAATTCCCTTACTGTCCTATTAAAGAGGAGTTGCGTGTTTTAGAATCGCTCTCATGTAGCCTGTTACTCAAAGGAAAAGAAAAATTCTTGTACCTAACGATTTCAAATGAAAGGAACAAATTATTAAGTTTGAAGCTGCATTTGAACAATCTAAAAGTATTCAGTCAAGTAAAAAACTGGAAATTTCTGCTGTAATCAAACTTAAAGTGACAGGATTTAATTAAAGGGAAACCGTAAAACTGTCCTAAGACAGTAATGAATTCATTACTAATTACTAAAGTCGCTAAGAATAATTACATTGTTGTTTCCATAGAAAAACGAAATACGATCATGACCCACAAACGAAAGTTAATTAGGCGGATAAGTAGTTCTTTGTTTCATTGACGTTTCTCAAGTGAGAAACATGGCAGAGTCCTCCATCGAAACGTCGTGGCTTCTTGGGAACTCAAAAACTACTTATTCAGCACATAAACCAGGAAAATCCTCGAAAGATAAATGGATTAGTATTTAATAGCTGATCGGATCTAGTCATGAAAGCGGAATAAAAATTCTCTAGTTAATAAATATAACTCAACTCGTCAAATTTTGGCGTTACATTAGTACTTGTTAAATAATCAGTTCTCGGATTTCAACCTGGACAGTCGTACGTTTCGACAGCGAGTCGTACCATAGTCATTATTTATGATTGGAATGGGAAAGGACAGCTAATAGACGTATGTGAATTCATATTGTGAGAAATGAAAAAGAAGAATCAAGTTTAGATGGAGCATTTGGGGAACTCATTAAGAGTTCAAATCACTCATTTGGTCGTCTTTGCCCCCAGTATTGACTAACAGATTAGGAAATGATGATAAATTTCACTATTGTGCACTAAACTGAAGTTTTTCGGTTTTAAACAAATTTTTAAACATTATAAATGTGTAAAATAAATTTTTCGTGAAAATTAATTGATTTCGTAGGCATCAAAGGCTTTCACGGATCAGTCGCGATTGCATTTTACTTGAGATTGACGGTATAGCTTAAATTATGATAAATTATTTATGAATATTAATTCGAATCATATTTTAGGAAACACTACGTGGCTCGAGTTATTTAAAAAAATATTACAATCATTTCGCGGGCATCATTGTGTGAAGCAAGCAGAAATGTGTTAGGTTAGGCAAATTAAAGTACAGGTGCTCAACTTCAATGTCTGTTGTGTTGAAGTAATTCGGTACCCAGCTGAACTAATGCGAAAAGGCAAAAAAATTAATGATGTTGTAACATGACAGAGAATTTTTGTGAGATGGCAGAACGGAAGGCGTTCACATAAGATCCGGTTCACACAAGCGGAAATGACAAGGAAGATGAGTCAAGTATCCCAGAACAAACAGTTTTTGAGGAAGAAGCTTCTCACTTTTGCAGGAAACGCTACACCAAGTCCCTCATATCTGCGAACAGGAGATTGGGTATAGAATATCAGCAAGACGCATAAGGTGTGCTAGGGACTTTCCCAGCCAATTATGCTAGCAAATGACGCGTGCATGTGTAAAGATAAATGATGCAGGTTGAATTTGAAGTCCAAGCTTGCTGGAGCTAGTTTGCAACTTAGAATACAACTTGCACAGAAAATACAAGTAATAAAAATTTGTTGATTCAATATTTCAGACATAAAAGACGGGTTTGAATTCTGCAAGCGCCTAATATTTTTCCTTCCCCCCATAATTGCATATGAAGTATTTGCTACTCCTACAGTAAGTTTATATTGTTACGTTTTGGGATGCGTAAGAATCGCATACGTTCAGTTGCAGTATTCAACCATCCTCTTATACATTCTACTTTCAATTAAAATTCTATTTTTGGGGAACCTCAGTTGGGCTTTACCTTACACAGCGCAAAAGTCCGCTTTCACATTGTACCGATGGTAAAACATAATTGGAGCTCATTGAATTCCTAGCTCCAACCTAGAGTCCCAAAAACCCCAACTCCATAGAACCAAGCACAATAATTAACGCGTCAACCAAATGTTTATTGGAAGAAGAACAAATTGGACAGAGATTATTACATTCTCTCCTAGAATTTTACAACAATTCCCGATTGAGAACAAACAATTTATAATTCTGAAAATTATCTTCTATATATCAGACGAATAACCCTGGAGGAGACAGTCTTCTGCTAGTGATAACCACGCAGTAATAATAGATACGGAGGATTACAAAAATAAACCGTAGACCCTCACTACGTACAATACAGTCCAGAGAATCTGAGCAAAAATAATTGAAGACAGGAATGAACTGCGATTCTTTGTTCCATTACTAAACGCGAACATAGACCAAACGCTAATTTTTTTTACAACAATGTTGTTGAAATTGCTAGTACCTAGATTGGTCTCCAAGCAAACCATGTAATCCTTGGCCTCCCTCTTCTGTTCATTGTTTATTTAATCTATTCTATTTTTATTTTGGTTCTTCTTTCGCTTTCAACAATTTATTTATCTTTCCTGTTCTTCTGAAGCACACTTAATCTTATTTCAAGATTTATTTGTCGTTCTCTTATTGAAGTATGGTCAATATTCAACAATTTGAACTGTATTCCATTTTGGAGTAAAATTATCGAGTAACTAAACTCAATAAATACTCCTTTTTGAAGTTTCTTTGTTGTCGTTGAGGTATTTAGTCCTAAGACTTGGCTGATGCAACCATCGATGAAAACCTATTCTGCACAAGCCTTTTATATCTATACTAATGCCCCATACAACATCCTTCCTAAAATACTTAGTGTATTCCATCCTTGGCCTTCCTCTTCTGTTCTTACCCCACATACTTCCCTCTAATGCTAATTTTACAAGACCCTCATCTCACTAAACGTGGCCTAATAATCTATCCCTTCTCTTGGCCAATATGATTTTCAACATTCTTCTGTAGCACCACATTTCAGAAGCTTCTATTCTTTTCGTTTCTGAAACTCCTACCGTCCACGTTTCGCACCCACATAAAGTCACAAACCATACGAAACATTTTTAATAATGATTTCCTTATATTTATACTTATTTACCTTATATTTTTCGTTGACACGTAGATAATATTTTTAATGCAAGTTAAACACTGACCGATGAATAGGGATTTGAATACAAAATAATTACTACAAAGTGTAAATAAATGTCTGCCTACACGTCGCAGAACATCACGCAGAATAAATACTTTAAACCATCATTAAGTCCAGAGACTAAGGGCATTTACCCCTAAATGGGAACTGTCGATCAGTTATCACTCTAATAATATGCGTAATAAAAAAAATCATTTTGGACTAAACGGGAAAATGTGCTAAAGAAATCAAACATGCCAGTGATATTAAAATTATGCACAAATTAAATACTTTTACGGGTCATTACGTTAAATAATTAGGCTCGTATTCCAACGTTCATAATCTTAATGGATTTTAAACATAGAGGAAACGTTGTATTCGCTACTGTTCTCTACGTTTGGTAGTAGATTTATGATACAAAGTTTAGCCTGAGTTATGCGTGTTGTTATTATACGGAACCAAATCTTCTCGCTCAGTCTTACAGAGAATCATATATAGTGGCATGTTCTTCATTGGTTTATAAAAGTTCTATTTTTTTATATTCACTTGATAGTTTACTTTTCAATATATTAAGAAACTAGCAAGTTAACGACCTCATTGGATAATATGAAGCAATATTTACCATTGTACGTATTTAAAATAAAAAGTTCCGAGTAAACCATTTTCACCGAGTGTGTACCAATATGTAGATCAAATTATAATACATTGTATTCATATTTGGGTTCCTATACTACATATTATATGCATTTACTTTTTGAATAAGCTGTTTTCATCGATAAAATCTATAAACTATAAAGCTAATCATGATAAATACATTCTTACTTTCCTACCAAAAAGTTCAAAGATCTAAGTTATGTTCGTTGTGTATCCTAGCAAGAGCTATAAATAAAAAAACAATCGAACGAACTGTTAAATCTCAAAAGCAAACTCTTGAAATCGTGACAGGCAGGAATTACATTAATTTCTTCGTTCGATCATCATGTTTAGTTGATGTCCTTCATTATGGCGTTATTAAGACATTATTCTGCAATAACATTTTCTCAAGGACAGTTTCCTTAAGTTTTATCGTTTTCCGGTTTAGATGTAATTGAATATTTGGAAGTCGGTGTTGATTAATTTAAATTATGTTTTCATGACTCGTTCAGCTTTTACAACTTATATCGCTAGTCGTAGGATATTATATTACTTTACATAACGTTTGCTAATTTTGTCTTTCTCTTATATTTTATTGGATTATTGGTATTATCTTCAGATTGGACGAGTTTCACGCAGTCGCGCGCAATGCTCTGTGATTGGTTCCGGTCGACTGACTTTTAAGACACGCCCACAAGACTCCATCTCATTCATAATTCTGGATTCTGTGGAATGAATTCAGGATACACAATTTGTTACGGAATAAGTCACACATTAAATGAGATTCTGTTTCTTCTCAGTTGGACTTTTATTAAACTAATCCATGAAAGTTCGCCTGAAAGTGAAACACTCAAAATCAGTGTCACAAACGTAGGAAATATAACTTATTTGCACTTAAACGGAAAATTTAGATTATTTTTAATTAATGACTTCCTTGACACCGCTTAGTACTTCACAAATGTTTTTATATTCATTCAGCGTCACTTAATCATGTACTTTAAAGTTCCATATCTTTCAGTAAAAAACATAATTATACCCATACCGAAGAGGACTGAGCCTGAGAGATGCGAACAGCACAGAGCAATTAGTTTAGTAACTCATGCATGCAAAATATTAACAAAAATAGTATATAGGAGGATGGACAAAAATAGAATGCGAGTCTGGAGAATATCAGTTTGGCTTTAGGAAGAACGTAGGGACAAGGGAAGGATTTTGAAGAAGACAGGAATACAATATTAAGAAGGAAGAGTTACCCATAACCTCTACAGAAGGCAGTCAGCAGTAATTAGAATTGAAGATCAAGAAAAGAAAGCAGAAATCAAGACAGGAGTAAGACAATGATGCCGCCTGTCGCCCATGCTGTTTAACTTACATATGAAAAAAGTAAAAACGGAATATGGAAAAGGAATCATACTGCAAGGAAACGGAGTAAAAACCCTACGCTTTGCCGATGATATTGTAGTATTAGGGGAGTCACACGAAGATTGGAAACCATAATAAATCGCATGAATGTGGTCCTGGAGAAAGAGTTCACTATGAGGATTAATAGAGGGAAAACCAAGGAACAACAAAGAGTGTTATATTGGGAAGGGACATTTTGAAGGAAGTTAAGGAATTATGCTACTTGGGTAGCATAATAACTAGGAAATGGTAGAAGTATAGTAGACATAAAGAGTAGGACAGCACAGGCAAGGAAGGCTTTCACAAAAAAGAAAAAAATACTTATGGCTAATATAAGTGTGCATATTAGGAAATCACTGCTAAAATGTTCGTATGGAGTGTGGCGTTATATGGGCGCTAAACGTAGAAGGAAAAGAGTAGAACCCATTGAAATGTGGTGCTATAGGAGAATGCTGAAAATAAAATGTGTGGATGGAATTACTAACGAGGAGGTTCTAATCAGAATAGGGTAAAAGCGAACAACATTGAGGACGTTGACCAATAGTTTTAATTTTAAGACATGAGGTTATTGTAAAATTAGCACTAGAGGGAAATATTTTGTGTTGGAATAGAAGGGGAGGAAAGGACGGATTTCGCTATGCAGATTAGGGAGGACGTCGGATGCAGTAGTTATGCGGAAATGAAAAGTCTTGCGCAGAATAGATTAGCATTGAAGGTTGCATCAGATCAGTCTTAGGACTGAATAGACATAAACAACATCTTTCACTTTACGGGTATGACATTGTTAATGTCAGATTTCTATTTTCTTTTAAGTTTGTGATGGCGGTTGGAGACGTTATATGTTGCCTTTGTGTGAAACTTAATTTCCTTTCACTATTCAATTATTCCAGTCTTGTTCCATCACGTTGCAGTGTTATTAAACAGTAAGTGGTATAATTGATTTTATATTTACGATTCTTACGTCTTACGTGGATACATTCTTGTATGCGATTTCTAGGATTGAGTTAACTATTTGTTGACTTCATTTTACGTTATCCTAGTAATATTTTAGTGGTGTGATGCCCCTCACTCCATAAATACAGCCCTGTTTTTCAGTAAGGTCACGTCTACACACAACTACTTTAAGTTCTCATTTTACGCTAAGCAACGAACAGGGTTCGTTACAGTAATGAAGTCTCTAAAATACACCTGTTTTAACTTGAAAACCGTAAATGTATTTAATTTAGCTCTTAGGATCAGCCTTAAAGCATGCACTTCGATCCTGATTTCAGTTGAGGGCGTAGAGCCATTAAATGGAATCGATTTGGTAGTTAACTAAGAGTTGCTCCATTGTTCTCTATCGGCTTAATAAGTTGTATTCAGAGGCGAGACCTATGTTTATAGTAAGGAAATTGGAGCAAGAAATCTTATGGAATACCCGTGCGAAATGTAATTTTAGCCGTAAGTTCGGTTATTCTTATAACTAGGGATAAATAGCTTTCGTAATTACTTAAGGCGTTTAAATAGCCACTTAAATTCTAATACTCTTAAATTTGCGCTTTCTCAGGGTTAAATGTTCTTTCTGATTAGCAACACGATGAACATCTTCAGCATTTTTCTCTTTCTTCGAATAAGAATTGGAAATCAGTTTCTGGAATTATCATTGTATATGTCAAATGGCGTTTCCGGATGTAATGATTTTAAACTCTCAATGTATCAACTGGTTTAGTTGTTTATTGAAGCACAATGTTTCGGCGCATTTCATCTCCATCGTTGTCAGATACAGGAATACGAAGGGGATTAATTTAATTATTGCAAGAGTATTACATTGATCTTTCACCCTTCAATAAGATTAGTGTCTTAAATTGATATGATAAGATAAAAGAAGTGGGTAATTTTGTGAGTCAGACTGTTCCAACACAATTGTTCGTAAGGTTTTTGTTGTTGCATCATTCAAGAAGATATATACATTGTTTCATTCGCTCATGATTTTTACTTTCTTTATTGTTAGAGTACTATCAACTAACGATTGCGTCTGTTCGGGCCGCAAATAGCAGGGCGTCTGCCTGGCCCAGGGGGTTAGGAAAGGCCCAATTCAATGCTTCATTAGTGACCAAGTGGGCTTTTGCAGGTCAAACTCTCAATTTTTTATTTCAAACTCTTTAATATATATCAATTCTATACACTATTACAAGAAATTTATAATTTACTGTATTGTAGACCAAATTGAATGTAAGATACACAGAAACAGTCTTGTCACCTATCTGCTGTTTTGGGTGTCGTCCCGTATTGACCGACGTTGATCAACCAACTGCCACCGGCTAAAACTTTAGGTTCTTGATCTTTGGTAGTGTAATTTTTCTATCTCTTCTTGAAATAGACAAAGAAAGAATACGAGCGCTACTATATCTACCCATGACAATTACTTATTTCAGGTTGAAAAGACAAAACGTAGTTGTCTGGTAAACTAGCAACTTTTTACGGCAATATGTGGCAGTAAATCATGGCCTAGCAATATTTCTCAAAATATAGCAACATTTCTGGCAATATAAACATATTTCCCGGCAATATTTCTGTATTTCCGGGCAATGTTTCCCGTATTGCAATTACTTGCCGGCGTGTTGTCTGTGAGCTCGGTCAGGAGTCGAAAATATGCAAAATTTCCCGGTAACACTAGTTCCCAGCCCTCACCTAGACGTCTCTGTAGCTAATCAGGTAAGTAAAAAATTAATATCCCATGTGGTTGGCGTCGTTCGTTCTCCATGTTTTGTATAAATATTGTTCAGGATTCCAATCCGATGGTCAAACAAAAAACTGTTGCATTTATCGATGCAGATCACGCAAAACCATTATTGTAAAACGTGGATTTTGGAGATAACTAACTAAAACAATAGAGAAAAATTTGGCAACTTGTGAAACCTATATATTTGTCATTTGTTGAAAAGTAGATAACAAAGAAAATAAGTATACAGTAATTTCTAATTTTAAAATTATTATTCAACAAATAAAGAGGTCTAGCCTGTAATTTAATAAATTCATTTAGTCCTTCCATTAAAACTACACATACTTCAATGGAGCAGTCGGCCAATAAATAAATACGTCAAAGATTTATAGAGCAGTCCCATCGAAAGAATTAAAGAATAATTGCCATCCCTCATCACCGTATCCTTTTTCCCTATAATGGAATCAATTAATCAAAGTTGTCTTTCGACACAGAAGATGAAGTTTTTGAATAAATAATTGTCAAGAATCATTTTTGTTACTTAAATTGAGAATTGTTTCCCATTTATTTAAAAAATTCTATTCCAGGTTGTCCTTTTCTTTAATTTATTATAACAATTAACGATGCACTAATAAGAACTTTTCATTTTCGGCAGTTATTGCTGTACTGCGTGTAAGCGTGAAATGTTGGGCTTACTTTGTGGTCGGAATATTGCTGTTGTAAATGAGGGGATGGGATATTAATTAATGAATTTAATAATTGAGTTTAAATATATATATTTATTAATTGTAAACACAATAATTCTTAATATGGGTAGTGCGTAGATATATTAAGTTCAAAATAATTATTTAAAAATGGGATTTTATTAAAGATCTCAGGGTATTAATGGCTTGGGTGATCACGTGTAGCAGATCTGTAATTTCCGTGTTGTGGAACTTATAACGGCCGGTAGACAATCGTACGAAGTCGTGCTGGCAAAGTAAGGAAACTCCGCTTTTTCCTCTTTCTTCCCTGCTTCCTGGACTGATCAAAGCATGGTCTCCGCTGCCACATTACCAATCTGCTCTCGCCGTAACTTCTCTGCTGCCAATCTCCTTTCGCCACCACCTTCAAAAACCTCCTCCACCACTCTCCTTCAATATCCTCTCACCATCACTTTGCAAAATCTGTCCAATCTCTCCACCACTCTCCTTCAATCTCCTCTCTCCATCCACTGCAAAAATCTCTCCAATCTCTTCTCAAATTGTCTCCGCCAGCCTCTTTAAAGCCTTGTCCCCACTTATCCGACACCTATCACTCAGGTGGCAGGGATGGATATCCTCCAATCATATCCCTTGTTTCATTTGGGGAACACACGCCACCCGCTCACCAAATTCTGAGGCAGTTTAAGACATTCCGAAACGGCGACGGGGTGTCCGAGCTTTATGGTCCAGGTATCAGTCGCAGTCCCTTTGTTGTTTTTTCGAGCCGCTGAGACGACGCGCGGAAAAACTCCTTCTTCCTGACAAGCGACTTTGTCATTCCGGAATATTTGGTATTTAAGTTCCCGTAAATTATAATAAAAATTTGGACGCGGGTTCTACTGCGCTACACTGTAATATACATTGCAACATATTTCCCGGCCATAGTTGCCGGCAACATATTTCCGACAATATTGCCGTGCCGTATTAATTTTTGTTGCTCATTTACTGAGACCTGTTTATTGTTTCTTTTTATATAAATACAGACTCCAAGCTCATTCCGAAGTTGGTCAGTAATGTGTAATCTATTGTTGATGTGGGAATGTTAATATATCACTGAGGTCATTCTTTCCATAGTCAGAATCAGGTCAATTTTTCGTTTTTTAACATTGATAGAATGATTTTAAACAGTTACTCGGAGACGGATGAGCTTATACCAAAAGTGCTTCATACTGCACTTGTGACGTGTTCGTGCTTTGTTAAGAGAGAAAATTCCTAGATTTGAAAATTTTATATAACTTTTTTTTCCTGCAAACAGTATATAAGAAATCAAGAATCTTATCAATTTTATGAAACAAGGATTGTAGAGAACATCTGCAGTGACTGTGACGCAACATAGAAAGACAAATGTACACAAATATTTTCGTAAACTAAGTAATCATGGAGTAAATATACAGAAACAATTAAAAAGTAGAAATTAAACGTCAAAAATATTTCCAGATTTTTTATGGTAAAATATAAGATGATGATTGACCAATCTTTTTACGATTTTCTTCCTTTCTGAATTTATAACACGTAATAGAAGAGAATTTCTTTCATAACAGCAATGATGTGATGGTCAATAACAAGGTTTGTATTACGTTTACCAATAAGACACGAGAACAAAATTGAAATACTTTTTTGCGGATGAGTAATTTTCCCGCATAAAATTTTTCAGAATTTGTAAGGCGATAATTCCAAAAAATATTTTTAACTATCTGTGCTTTTATTAGAATGGGAGTTGAAGATGGCAATCCGCAAGGAAAGAATTGCAGATATTGAATTTTCTTTTGTTAATGTCGATGGACAAACTCATTGCAGACCTATCCCTTGTAAAATAATATAATGCAAATAAATCTAATAAAAAAACTCACTTCAGTGGCGAAAGGGTTGCAGAAATGATCAACAAGATTGTAAGAACTTGCTGTCGGGCAAGTAGGCTGGAACGGGATAATGAGATAGAACGGGGTACCATATTTTTTTACAGGATAGTCCTGGAAATTAGGAAATAGGGGTGGAAAATTGTAACGGGTCAAGGAAGAAGTCCTAGCAGCCGACTTGACCTAGGCTCCATTGCACCTTGTGAATGAACTCTTGTTTTGGCGTCTTACATCTGTGACTTTATAATTTCGCAACATTTCGACAGAAGGTAATTCATAAAACCCCTCGCTTTTAGCTCTTTAATGGTATATATTCATAAACTAGGTGAAGGTGAAGTTACGTATGTACGTATCTTCATGTATAAAACCTCGGTAAAAAACTGCGACTAGTGTGCGGAGCGAAACTTCCGTAAATAAGGCATAATGTTATGTTACTCAAGAAAAGAATGAAAATAGGTAGACTCACCCTATAAGAATGAATTACAGGATACTGTGCCCAAAAAGAAAACATTAAGAAAGAAAAGGAAAGGAAAAAAGAAAAAATGCTAGCAAGGACAGTCCACTTGCAAAAAAATCTCTTTGCGCAAGGAAAAATCGATAAAGCGATCAACCATACGCTAAATAAGTATAAGAAAGAAAACACAAAAGCGTTAAGATTTTACTTAAATTTAATTAAACTTTACTTTACTAATTGTAAATACAAACATCCATTTCTGCCCCGGGGGTTGGGGCGTAACAGGACATGTGTAAGTTTTGTTTTGAAAATTCATCTAAATTCTAAATTCGTTGTTATAAGTTAAATTGTTATTAAACTAAGTAAATAATATAATTAACTAATGTTTGATACTTTTATGAAATGATTTTTCGTTTTTCCATAGTTTTATAAAAATTGTTAAACAATAAGTGTCCTGTCCAGTCCCGACTTCCCCTATTGTCGATGGGTGTATAACGGAATTAAAAATTATCGCACTTCATTAAAACATAATATATATTTTCCATTCGTGGCTCGTGTCATTCACCGTAATTGAAACATTCTTAAATATCTAAATTCTTTTCATTTTTCCTTTAACTGCTACCTCAATGCATGTTGCTGTTGAATTGGAGCAGTAAAATTTAGCATAACTGCTGTTTGTAAGGTAATATTATTGGCTCTTTATTTTTTTCAGTCCTAAATTCTCACAATCTAATTCCGTGGTTGGTTTATAAAAGGATGAACCATGACCATGCACAATAACCGAATCCAGATCAACAAAAAGCGCCTTTATAGAGAGGGGAAAAAATGAGACACACCCGCACTTATCGGGGCGTATTTTTTACGTGAACATAATAGTGAGAGAAAATTAAAATTTAACCTATATTAAATAAGAGGACAATGATGAATTATTATAATACGTATTTGGAATGAGTTACTTTCTGTATTACATTTGTGCTCATTTTCCTAAACAATGAGTTCTTAGAAACCTGGTCTTCACATTTGACTTATCTGAAAAATGCTCAACTTTTCCCAATTGGTAAAATAGAAGAATGCTACATCATTTTTGGGTTTCATTCCGACGTAGACATAGAAAACAGGAATTTGTCTGAGAACAAAGGACGTTCTATGATCTACGGTTTTGCAGGGACTGTACCAGTATATGAAGAATTTAACTAATTTGTATAATTTATTTACATTCTATATTCTACTATCCCCTCCACCCTTTGTTTGGTTATCACTTTCATGGTTCCAAAGAAAGAATTGTGTGATTTGAATACTCTTGTTTTAGGCATGTGTGAACCTACAATAGCAATAAAAAGTATTTGAATCGAAAGTGTTCCGACGCGGTACCCGGAGCTGCAAGAAAATCTGAGTGTCTCGCAAATTTTACGAGGTGTTTCTTGTCGTGGCAGAGCGCCTGTGTGGCGTCTAAATATACATGTGTCTGTTGCAGGCAGACTTCAAAGGCGGCCCTCTTTTTTCCGCTGCATTGCTTCCTGTGGGCGGCGCCTGAGTCCCCGCCTCCGCTCCGCTCTGTGTGGGCCGGCCTTCTCACCTATGCGCCTTGTGCCGGCCATTGGTTACGCACGTTGTAAACACCCGCTCCGCTCTAACAGGTGGCTACAAATATGCCTGGCGACAAATCAACCGAGCGTAACAATAAGAGAATATACTGCCATTAATAAACCAATAAACTTTTGGTCTCTCATCGTGGAACTATCGCTTTGGAAGATAAACTAAGATAGCAGATAAAGCAGCAATTCCATACGCAAGGAACATCTATAAGAAGATTTACGCACTTTCTCATTAACCTTTAAAATGAAAAATACTTCTCTCTTTATTATTTTGGTTAATAGCTTGGGAGTGCTCATTTTAAAGATCTAGTGTTTGATAACGCATGTTTTGCTTTCATAAATGATTTGCTCTCAATTTGTTCTTCTTTTAATGAGCTTTATAGACTTGCAATTAGTCTATTCTGTTTAATTTATGGCAGTTTTATATTTCTACTATTTACTGGCCTTTGCAAAATGATCTACTAGTCTCAGCTGGAGACAATTTTAAATATTTAATAATGAAAAGAATATAAATTCAATTACTCTGAATTCTACATACATTGATATTGGGAAGTGAAATGTTTTCCAACGACAGTTATGTAATCAATTTGTTAATAACTCTAGATAACTACTTTTTACTCGTATCCTTTTTATCATGTCGACTGCAATTTATCCTTCTTGTTCTTTTATTTGAGGGCTGCACATTATTTCTACACGAAAAGTATAGAAGCAGCAACTCGAGCTGATTCAACAGGCAAAAGAAAAAAGTCGTTCTGACCCCAAAGAATGGCATTCACATGGTAGCTTTTATACGGTCTGTGACATATGTAATAACAATATTGTTCCTAATTGCGGGTTTCATATTATTATATTAGTACTACTGGGAATGTAGAATCGAAAAGAAAACATCATGCGGTCTCAAATTCTTTGCTCTCCAATTTTATTTAATTATCAAAAACGTAAGATGCGTCCATATTAAAATTAGTAAATTATTACATCAAATTCAAATTATTATTATTATTGAACACTTGTCACACAACGTAACAAAATAAACTCTTTATATTAATATGAACGTTCATCTCATTTTGTTAGGGTCTTTTATAAAAGCTTTGAATGTCATTAGACTAACATAATATATAAACGAATTGGGAAATACACAGACGTTGGAACAATTTTCGGTTCAAAGGAGTTGTGTGGCCAGAATTTTAATTCGGGATCTCCGCTTTGAATAATAAATATCATAACCTCCAAAGTATTATATCATGGTAATGGTGCAGCTATAAGTTTAAATGGTCAACATTGTATGCAGAATAAAATAAAATTACTCCCGTATCGGAAAATAGTTCTGTATATATGATAATTACGTAATTAAGCTATAGGCTTATTGTGAAATTTTTAATAACATTACTCCAGGGTATTTAAATAAAATTGAAAACTTAATCTGGCTTATAGGAATAAATAAAATTTAACTTGAATACGTTTCGTCCCCTGAAGTTGCAGCAGAAACATGAAATTTTAATATTTTAAGTAAAGATATGATGAGGTTCCTTAAGTTAGGGTGTGAAATGTTATTCAAATTAAATTATTCTACTTATGACTTTTGGCCGTTTTTGTGTATTTTATAATATTAAGACAGCTAATTGAATTACTTTAATTATAATAAATAAAATTAATATATAAAAGCTTTTAACTTTTGACCATTAGACAATAATTTTATTACTCCAGGTCCGCATTTTCGAATTATTAGCGTAGTTCAAGATTAAGAAGGAACGGGAAAAGAATAAGTTCGGGTATTTTTTTACGCCTATCTAGTTCGATGAAATTTGGATTTTGTGACTTTACTAAAGAATATGAGCATATTAGTATGAATTTGATAAAATATTAAACAATTAATTAGGTTCTTGATTATATCCACTAATTCATGGGTTATTCTCTTGATTGTCGAGAAAGATCGTGTTTTTGGTATTTAGCAGATACAAATCCTAAGTTTCGAAATTCATTGAACCAATAAATTTGGCAATGGTATGAATATTTTTTAATTTTCAAGAATATCTGATACAGCGGTGCACTTAAACGTAAAAAATTTTTCTTCTTTTGAAGATCTATGACTAAGTGAGGGTAGTCTTTATTGATACATTAATTTAATAACCAAATGTTTATTTAAAAATGGTAACTTGAAGAATGAGCTAGCTAATACAATTTTCCTGTATGTTTATTGAGAACAAATTGTAAATGTAGACTGTCAGAAAAAAGTAGTAGCATTCATAAATATTTAATAGTGAAACGAAGTAAGAAATGAAATTGGGACTGTTATGAGGAACTCAAGTTGGTATTGGTAACACTTTTCAGTTAAGGAATTGTATAATTACTGGTATTCTGAAACGTACAAGTAAATAAAGTTCCAGATCTAATTTACAGGAAACTTAAGTTCTGATATGTTTTCATATCCTTACATTATTTGGTTAACCTTATTTCAATCGTTTACAATAAAATGTTTTTTTAAAATAATTAACCTAAACTTACCTGAATTAATAAGCTCAATAAATTTGGCACTCAAGTTTCATTCAAGATCATGTTTGAAATAAATTGAATTGTACAAGTAACATAATTTATTTACACAATCACTCACTATATACAAAAAGGAACATACAAATATGAATAAACAATGATTTACACAAGGCACTTCTTAAAGATATAAAATGCTGATAATGAAAACAGCCAACATGAGATACGAAAAAGTGTAAAATATTTGTATAAACAATACATATTTCACATACGAACGAAAACACTGTGCATAATACCATATTGGAAAACACTAACAACAGGTATCAAAACTATAATTCATATTCAGTAATATTGAGTTACGTTTTCTTTTAAAGTCCTCGTGCAGCTTATTATTTATCATACATGTCAATTATTTTATAAATATAATAATACACGTTACACCGCTCTACCGGCGATTTTATAATACAAACAACAAGGTATAATTTTATATTTGTAAATTAAAGTCGACGTTTGTAAAATTCCATATAAAAGAACATTTAGTAACTACAGGCTTGGAAAAGTCACTGTTGATTGTTTAACTCTTATTTTAAAAATATGGAGCCAGCCTGAAGTTTTGTTATTTATTTTATTACAATTTCATACGGTGTTCAGTTATGTTTCTGCACTCGATTGTCTCGTATATTTTTAATTGGTTTCTTATAATTTAGGTTTCCCGATAGTCCAGTATTAATACCGACAATGATTAAAAAGCAATACTGATTATTTAAAGGTGAAATGATTTCGAAGTCATATATACTATGTTTATTTTAGAGCAGTGTTAAAAGGGAAAAGAATATATCCAATATAGTACGGTTCCCTTCAAACGGCGAAACTTTCAGTTTATTTTCAGAATTCGAACATCAATCGAGAAGGTGTTAGACCAAAATTGTGAATTAATATTTATTAAATAATTTGCCATTTTAATAATATACGAATCTAGAATACTGACTGACATTAATTTGAAGACTCGCTTATTACCCTGCATTAAATTTCTGATTTTCTCGTTTGAGGTTTGAGTTCTCTAAAAAGCGGTATACGAAACGCAAATTATCAAAATATGAGAGTGTTAAATAAATTTTATGGTATTGTGAAAACTAGATGTAAGGATGATCAAGACGGTAACAGTACTCAGTAAAATCATTTAAAACAGTCTTGATGAAAAACTTATCCAGCATTTTAATAAATATATTCATTTTTAAACAGTCATGTAATTAAATATCTCACTAATATTTATTACAGATTTAAATGTTTCCGTTGTACAGCGCAGGTAATAGAGGGAAACAAGTGTGTTAGAAAGCTTTAATGTTGCGACAGGTAATCAAAACAGATTGATCTCTTGAATTTAGTATTAAGGGGGATAAATTTAAACAAATCTGTAAGTATATTTATTTAAAAAGAATCATTAAATTATACAATAAAATGAAAGCGAAAGTATTTAAATGAAGGAGATTTCGGAGTTAAAATTTCATTTAATGAATAATATCTATTATAATCTTGCAAAAGATGGTGTTTACTCCAAATAAATGCAATTCCGTGGAAGGTGAAAGATGCAGGACTCTTACATGTATATTTAAAAAATAATCTGACATGTGTTAATATTAATCATTTAAGTCATCATAAATGTATCTTCTCTAATAGAATTTCAAAACATTCCGTATGTGTATTATTTTAGCTACAATTTTTTAATATGGCCCCATGGTCACAGTTGATGTAATCTATTTTGTCATGTTCTCTCAACTGTTATTGGTGAGAGTGGCTTAGTAATAATGATTTAGAACGTGAGATCAGTCAGTTGCAGTAATGGACAAAAAGTGGAATATTTCAAGCTTGTACTCTCATTTGAAAACATGTAACACATTAATTTCTTAATCTATATTAATTACATTTACTGCTGCAATGAAAATACTTCAATCAGTACAATTGTGGGAATAATTATTAATTCACAGTAATGGTCAATTAAGTATGTGGTTATTGAATTTGTACCAGGTTGTATGCAGAAACGATATTTGGTACTTTTTAATCATAGTCTGTTATAACTGGTTTTCAGCCGACGAAAAACCGATATAATTGCGCTCGTAATACTTGTTGCACAGCGTCTGTGTCACAGAAGGACGGCACACGGCCTCGGTACTGTCAGAGCGACGTTGTCTGAGAGGCGGTGAGTCCTGGGTGTCCGCAGCCCTGCAAGTACATGTAGTAGCTGTTGTAGTTGTCGGTGGCGGAGGGGGCGGGCGACGCCGCTGCCGGGTGCTGCGGCGGCGGGGGCGGCCTGAAGGCGGCAGCCGCCGCGGCGGCGTGGTGGTAGGCCAGGATGTCGGACACGGAGTGTGACGACGGCCAGCTGCAGTGCGCCGGGGCGGCCCGCGTGGGCGGCGAGGGCGACAGCTTGCCGGGCTGGTGCGGCGCCGGGTACGGGTACGTCGGGTAGATGGAGCCGTAGATGTGCGGGTGGTGCGCGACAGCCGCCGCGGCGGCAGCGGCGCCCGCCCCCGCAGCAGCTGCGGCCGCCGCCGGGTGCACGAGCGTGCCGATCTTGTTGCGGAGGATGCGAGAGATGGAACTGACGGATGGAACGTTGTACTTGTCACAGACGCCGTCGGACAGCAGCCTGTCGCGGATCTCCCACGCGAAGATGCCGGGGTCCTTGTGCTTGAGCTCCTTGATGTAGGCCACCACCTTCGGCGTGGTGACGCGAGGCTTGCTGCCACCGATGGCGCCGGGCAGGATGGAGCCGGTCTCGTGGTAGCGAGCCAGTATCTTGGACACGCAGCCGTGGGACACGCGCAGCTGCCGGGAGATGTCGCACGGCCGGATCCCCAGCTGCGCCAGCTCCACGATGCGCAGCCGCACGGCGTTGGGCAGCGGCCGCCCGTTCACGAACACTCCTCCCAGCTGGTTAACCTCTCCGTACTGCTGCTGGCACTGCGATTCTGCAACGCGACACATACAAAACGTCAATCCACTACACTTGGAACTGCTACCATAAACGAAAAAATTATTAATAGTTTTATACCGCAGTTTATTTTTCATTTTCGTGATGAGGTGACTGCTTACATTCGTTGTTGAAGTGAAACTTATACCTCGGTATAGTTAGAAGATACGAGAGTAATGTGTGGAAGATGTACAACGTAAGTGAAGTGACGTAAAAAAAGACTATAAAGACGTCAAGCTCTCTCTCGCAGGCAAGCTTTAGTGATGCGACGCTACGGTCTTACTTTCTTGGTTAATCTGAACCAAACTTCGGTAATAAAGTCTGTAAAAATAACAGACAGAAATACGAACTTCATACAGGCAACCTTTAAATTCAGAACAATACAGTAAAAATAATTAGTTTATCTGACGTTTAAATAAATATTAAATGAATTATCACAGCCTCTTTGTTAGAGTTTATTTTAATTAAATAATGAACTGCACTACGTGTCGTCTCTCATTTGAGAGTTCTTCAGGTATACTAAAATGAAAAGTACAATGGATTACATTAGGTATTGCTGAAGAAGTCTCAAATGAGAGACGAAACGTAGTATAATTCATTATTTACAAGTCAGATAAACTAATTATTTATGATTTGCCTGTAATTATTTGCATCTTCATTAAATTTAGCTTTTACTTCGCAATAATTGTTTAAATAAAATAAAAACTGATAATGAGGCTGTTATAACTCATTTAATACAGTAAAAATTTAGCCGTGCCAGACGTTTCGACGAAAGCTTAGATTCTTATTCTATAGCCGGCAATCGTTGTTTAGATTTCATTCTATTTTAGACAGGGAATCAAGCTGTCGTAAAAAATTAATTTTTGAAATACTCTTTATGTTAAGCATGTTACTGATAATCATAATAAGCTATCTAATATATTATTAAAAAGTTATTTGGCTCTTAGCTTTTTATATCTTTGATTTTATATTTGAAGTTTAAATTATAATATTCAGTTTTTAGCCATTAGAATAAGACGGTAAGCTTTCGGAGAAACGTACTACACGTCTAAATTTTTACTCGGTTGTCCTTAATTTAAACATTGCCTGCATAAACGTCATACTTATCTTTTCTTTTTTATTGCATAGTGTAACTAATCCACGTCTAAATTAATTATTATATTTCGAGAAAATTTTAATAACATGAAAATCGGGAACAAAAATAAATGCCATATTTTGTGGAAAAGTGGATAAACTCCAATATCGTACTTGTCATATTTTACCCACTATGAACCTGTTTCTAAATTTGCATGAAAATACGGACACACATATTAATCGAGAAATAAGAATATTTAATACAAATTCACACACAAAGTCAGAGCAGGCAGGACACATTTCTTGTAATGCACATAATTAAATTTAGATTTGGCTGGCGACTTTTTTTTTAAAAAATGGAGTTCCCATTCTGGTTTCCCGAAATCATGCCGTTAAGGAAATATTGAAACGAGAGAGAAGTCGAGGTTGCTACGGAAGTTGGTTAACAAGTTATGTGCGTTTGAGACGCAAGAAATGGATGTTACTGTACGGTTTAGGTCTCTGTTACCATTACTTTTGGGAACTGGAAAGTGGTTGACGTAAAAGAAAGCCAATAATCGTAGAAGAGAAAATTCTAAGTATCGCCGGTATATCAATAAAATTAAATAGACTTGTTTATATGTCAATAATACGTCCAATATGGTATTAGAATTAGTTGTTCCACGTCTCCGTGCCCGTAATAAAAAAGATATTTGTATATTCTTTATAGTTATTTAAATACTTGGACAAAATTACAACCAAACTTAGTTCTCCGTGTTCTTCAAAGTACACAGAAAAATACTGTGAGGGGTGGGAAACCACTAGTATAAAGTTAGAAGAGATTTTAGTTAAGAAATTTGCAAATGTCTGTCAAAATCTTACGTTCGCGCAGAACTGTAACGTAACTTCTCGCTTTTCTAAGTCCGCATTACGAAGTAATCTAATTAAAAGTACAATTAAATCCGGCAAACTCCAGGATATAATACATTGAATTATAATGAAAAACATTACGAAAGGTTTTACGATCCGCGAGACAAACAGTTTGAGAGACTAAGAATCACATTCTTCAGAAATACCTTTTAAATAAAATGAGGCTAGCCTTACGTATTTTAAATAAATTGACGGGAACCTTATTTAGACTTTATTAAAAATAACCTTTTAAATTGCGTTCCATTATTGTGACACAAAACTCGACTTTTGTCAAATTATATCCTTCAATATAAACTCCAGAAAATATTAAGTGGACATAAATTATCGAAACTTTATTAATCATAATGTGCAACGATTAACGAAAAAATTTCAAGTGCGAATTCTTGTGGATTATTCAAACTTTCCTGTTATTATATTGATGAGTTGGCGGATTTTGTTATTTTTTCTTATTTGTTTTATGCAGAGAAAAAAATTAAAACTTTAAGCTTCAAATTGTAAACAAATATAAACAATGGTGGCTATCCAATTAACAATAAAGAATTAAAAATTTAATGGGACTAAATGTCGTGACTATTTGTTTACAATCTGATGGGCTACTCAAGAACTAATTCCTATTACCTGCAATTATAAATAAATACCCAAGAAACACCGGGCATCTAAGAAGTCACAAATTATAAGAATAACGGAATCAAGAGGTGGTTTATAAGTAACATTCAACAATGATATAATATTTCTTCGATCTTTGATTCCATAAAATTCTGTTAAGACAGGATTCAAACATTCATGGCGCGCCACTTCAACCACTTAGTAACAACCACAACAGTTAATTTTTCTGTACATAAATCTCAAAGAAGAATAAAGGGCAAACGATTAGTAAGATACTTTTAACTACAAATATTTACTATATTAACCGTAATATCATTACGTAATTGCCATTATTAAGATTTTTTTACAAATATTAGTCCTCAATTTACGTTCATTAGCTGTGACATTATTAATAATCAGTTTTCCCTCACAAATTACAGGTGAAATAGTGGATCAATATATCTTTAACCAAACGTTTCCTCTCTCTGGAGCTTAAGTTTTTTTTCGACGCGATGATTCTCAGACAGTTTTGAGTAATGTAAGTTCCGGGGTAAGAGCTGTCCACGGATCCCGTCGATACAGGGGAGGCTGGCTTCTAAATTGGTTGAGACACCGAGAAGGGAATGCCTCGAGCTCACAGCAAACTCCTCTCCTGTCATTCAGGTGAACAATTAAACTATAGTCAAGGACTATAGTCAAGGCTGCTTTCCTCTTCCCCCCGAATCCCTCTTTAAAATTCCATTCGTGTACTTTTAAAGGGGAGTTAGTTGGGTCACCCTAAAAATTCTTTAGGATTGCTATGAGCAATTGTGCAAATAAAGTTAAACAAACAAATTAAAAATAATTTAAAAATCCTGATAATCAGGAAGTGGGCGATTGTCTCTCAGCCTTTCAAATCTGACCACGTTTAACTACAGTTTTCTATCGAATATATGATAGTTTTACAAGTGAACTATTTTTCATGGTAAATATATTGTACACACAATAATGCCGAAATATAATTATTAATATGTTACTTATTTTTAAATTAATAGTCAATGATCATTTTTTCACTCTGTGGATCTGAAGTATAAGTAATTCTTGAGTTTGGAAAGGCAGGACTTTTCAATAGCTGCCACTGCTCAATGGCTCGTGACATAGATAATAACATGTTCGAAAGGGTGCAAGGCACTATTGTTCAATTGTTTCTTGATATTAGAATTAATGAAATAAAAGTAAATGTCACGACAAGACAAACTGTAGAGATTATCGTTGATAAGTTCTTTTGATGCTTTGTTGGATGACAGGAAGATTAACTTTGCTGTTGTTGTATTAATCAGTCCTCAGACTAGACTGATGCAACCTTCTATCCAACCCATCCTACGCAAGCATTTTCATTTCTACTTAGCTACCACAGCCCATGTCCTCCATAATCTGCTTAGCGTATTCTACCCTTGCCTCTCTCTTCTGCCTTTACCCCACAAACTTCTCTCTAATGCTAATTTTAAAGACCCTCATGTCTCAAATCTATCCCTTCTCTTGGTCAAAGTCCTTCCAATTGTTCTCCGTTCTCCTATTATGGTTAGAACTTCCTGGTCAGTTATTCTATCCACCAATCTGATTTTCAGCATTCTCCATAGCACCCCATTTCAAAAGCTTCTATTCTTTTTCTGTCTGCCACTCCTCAAATAGGATTTACTACAGAAATTAAAAGAGAAGATATTCCTAGACAGTTTTGACTTCAAAATAAAATTAAATTATGTTACGCCTAATACATTAGATCCACTAATGGTAAAACTTGGTGCAGTGTAGTACAGACGAAAGACTGTTGCTAATTAGGGATTAAGACTATTAATTATGAGTTCATTCTTGCAAATAGTAACGTTTTGGTGAATTAAGGAAAAAAATCGAAATATATATGTAAGAGAAACATGATGAAATTTAATTTAGTATTGATGAGAACCTTATGTTTATAAGACGATGAGCTTTGTTCCATAATCTCTATCACAGAAATGTGATTAATGCTGTGTACAAGGTGATAATGCTCCGCATCCTATACACTGTTCGTATCTAGCGTGATGATGCCGATAAATTTCTGGGTTTTGGTAACTCCTGCTGTGTTCATTGCCTGAAGTTGACTGCGGGATCTCCGCCCTCACTAGGTTTTTTTCTTTCTGTGAACATTTGTCACGGCTCGAGTGGTTTACACCACTTTCACGGAACGCGGAGATAATCTCCGACGAATGTTGAAAGGGATACCATTGAACACGTACGAGACGTGAAAGGTTTTGAGTTTTATTTGAATTAATTCACAGTCAGAAAACTCACTAAAACCTACTTGTCCCCAGGGTTAGGTTCTTGAGATACGATAGTTTTATTAATAGGCCAATTATGAAAATAAGCATAACAAAATATAGCTGAACATTACATTCTCACCAACTCTTGTGGTTTCCTTGGGGTATTCAGCGCGTCACAACTTTTTAACATGAACACTGTATATTCAAATATACCTTTAATCCTTTCCAATACTTGACACCTTACATACTCATTCAACTTCTTTCCACGCAATAAACTCAGATATGGACAACAAGAAATATTCCCCAGCAGTTTTTCGGAGGTCAATCAAGCCTTTTATAAAGTATGGCATGAGGGGACTTCTATTTAAAATAAAACATTGTATTCTCTCTTATCACACATTTCTTAAATCGTACTTATGCCAACGAATATATAGAATAAAGGTAAAATACAGTGTCCGATTTTCTTCCTATAAAATCAGGAGTTCCTCAAGGGAGCGTCTTGGGACATACCGACATGCACAAAAACTGTTACGGGGACATTTTCTGACGACCTATGCACAGCACTATCTAAATGTACTACAATTTTGGACTGATAAATGGATGATCACAATAAAGGAATCTAAATCCTCATTTATAACTTTCACTCAAATATTTTATAGAAACAAAGCCATTTCTGTAACTGAATCTGAACGTTAGTTAGGAATTCACCTCGGCAAAAGGCTCACTTGGAGAAACCACATTATCAAGAAAAAGAAAGAAATTGATTCAAAAGTTAAAGATCTTTATTAGCTCCGAGGAAGAAGATCTAAACTCACCGTAGAAAACAAACTCCAAATGTACAAAACTGTCATCAGTACCATTTGGACATATGGGGTTGAATTATGGGGTTGCACTACTAAAGCGACTACAACCTAACCAATCAAAAATCCTTAGAGTAATTTAAGATGCCCCATGGAGAATTTTTAAAGCAACGACTCATGAAAATCTCAAAATTTCACCCATCAAAGACGTTATACCTAAAAGCAGCTCCAAGCACTTTGAAAAGTTAAAAGTCACTCCAATCCTGTAACCAGCAAATATTTGCAGTCCCACCAATAAATAAGAAGCTTGAAAAGGGAACTTCCAGTTGATCTCTACCAGCTCCTCGCTGGAGGGTATTATAAACCAAACTCTCACTGGAACTTTCCAGCAGTTTAGAAGCCATCAAAATATATTATAGATTTTTTGTTATCTTTCTGATGTACAAACGAACAAATAAGAAACATTCAACTTTGAGTTCACGCCATAGATCATGACAACCCCGGAAGAATCAATTCGAATAATAGTAACAGCAATGATAAATTCGCTATTAATGTTCAACGGAGCAGTTTCCGACCCACGAGGCAACCCGTTGCACAATGTCGAGACACGACAAAAAAATATAATGAGTGTATTGGAGTGTGTAGGCCGAAGAGAAGCCTTGGGGGCGGTATACCTGTCCTGAGGAGGGATTTATGGAGGCGCGGCTCTTAGAAACGGGATCCTCCGCGGCTGTTGGGGTGACGCTCGTGTTAATTAGGCAAGCCACCTGCTACGCGCAAGCCAACACACTCTCAAAGTCACACACACAAATATTGTACTGAGAGAGACAACAAACCACAGAGTTTCTTAGAAAATTCAACTGAACCAAAGCAAAGAGTGTTCACTGAACAGACGTATAAAATAAAATGGTTGATTTTCAACGTTCACGAAACATGTAAGTCTGTGAATTATTACTGAAATAGAACACGAGATAACAGAGGATGCTGAATTTCTTCTCTTAGACAATTCTAGAAAATTGAAAACACAAAAGCAATGTGGTTTTGTAAAAATTTTCAGGATCACTCTCTTGTAGGTTGTTAACCCCCTTATTCCGCCCCCACCCCATTCCTATCCCCAAAAAATAAAACTTTGAATTTGTTTTCAAAATATTTGTCTTATTATTGCTATTATAAATGGAATTTTCGAATTATTCCTCTTCGTCATGAAGGAATATATTCCACTATAGAGTTGATTTGTATATTGAGTGAATGATACCGGCGATGAATCACGATAGCACATTTAAGTAAGTTTTCGGCGATACATTAAATAAATTCAAAAATTGATACCATAATTATAAACAAATTAATTTGGGTAGACACACACACATATATGACGTTTTGACAATAATTTTTTACGCATGAATTCTTTTAGGCTGCAGATATAATTTTCACTACAAAATATATTCGCCTGTGATGTTAACATGAATTAATGTGATAATAACGATCTGAAAATTGAAACTTATTGAAAGGAATTGTAGTTACTTCTGTGTCCTTGGAGTAGATTGAAATTCTAAGCTGCTTTTGTGGCGTTGTTCTTAACTGGAAAACGTATAATAATTTTCACTCACAAGCAATTTTTTTACTTGGTTGTCACGATACCTGCGGTAAATTAATCGACACATTTATGAAAATACACACATGTACATAAAAATTTGGAAGCTCAGCGTTTGGACTTCGTAACACACAGTTTACTGGCGTCAGAATAATTAGTAGTTAATAATGGAAATAAATAAATTTATGAGCAAAATATTGCCATAGAGACCAGGAATACTGCTAGAAATGATAATTTAAAGAAAGGGAATAAAATAATATAATTTAATCGTTTAGGTACTTTTAGGATGGAGATGAAGAACGGTCATCCTTCAATCGTAGAAAGATGAAATAGTTTGGCTGAACTAAATGGGGTCACGCTGACTTCTAAGTTGTGAATTGAAGCATACTTTAAAAAAACACCATCAAAATTCTCTCTTTCAATCCTTCAAAGAAGCAACTATATAGGTATATAAAAACGCCAACTTATATGCGTCTGTATTCGTTTAATACGAATTAACTAAGAAACAATTGAACAGATTCATGAAAATATTCTTATTGTATTTTTTCTTTTTAAACGTGCAACATAGATTGACACAATTCCCGTCGAGATTGCCGGTTAGAGGAAAGTCAATTTGCACTTAAATTATTGCCTGCAAATATATGCATTTCTTAAATTTAATAATATATCCTTTAGGACTGTCATTGGTCTTACTTTATAAACGAGATAATGGTAATGGTTTTGGATTAATAACACTTGAAGGCAGACATTATGCGAGTTACAGGTATGAATGCCGAAGGACGAAGGAGCATGGTATTTAAATTTATTAATATAGCGTAATGCTTTTCAAATAGGAGTTGGCGTGAAGCTCTTTCCTCTGTCGTTAAATCAAATGTAATGCAATGTTGTCACATATGATTGCCCACGATGCTGAAGTAATGGTTTGTTGAGAGGGAAGTGAGACAACGTTTGTCTGTTTCTTTTGATCTGATTCGACGAACGCCTCCCATTTGAAAAGCACTGCAACTATAATGATTGACGTTTTAATTTTTCACATAAGCTACTAAACCGTAGTAATAAGTAATATGATTACATCGGTTTATAGTTATGGACATTATAGCAAACCAAGGTTATTACGTCCAATCCGCCCCTCGCGAAGTAGTGCCTAGCAGGTTGTTCCCGGGAGGGGGTACGTTGTAAAGGGAGGTGGTTTTTAGTGGGTAAAAATCCAACACACCGTGAAACTCGGGTTTCACGGCGTCTTTGGAAGATTTTCCCCTACCCTCGATTAAAAAAAATACAAAAAAACGTCCATATTTTTAAATTTATAATTTAAATAAAATCCTTTTTCAAGAATATTTAATTCAATATTACTGATATTTTACTCCCAATTGTTTTTATCAGTCGCCATTTTAATGATAACGTTAAAAATTATTAAAACTGCAACTGATATAAAACAAATGGAAGGAAACAGCAAAGGAAGTAACATTAATACAAAAGTATGTTGCCACTTCCTTATAGTATTTTGTAATGTTCGCCGGTGAATCAGAAATTCGGGATAATGTATCATAAATTTTACTATTGACCTTTGTTATCGGTGGGCTGTTACAAATATAGTTTTCTGTTAGTTAAGATCAAGCTTTCATTTTAATATTTTTATAATTTATAGCGTATTTAAATCTGAATACAATTTAAAGTCCCCCCAAGCGTGGTATTAAAGGGTACTGAAATTGTCCCAGATTTTCTAGCACGCCAAGTTCATTAAAGTTTGATTTTCCCATTGATAAAGAAAGTTGTCGATGCGCGCTGGTGCGGTACAGATGTTTTTGGCAAGAGAGTCTGCAGTGATTCGCGGGACCTTTTCCTGGTGACCATCTGTGGCTGTCTCTAGTTTCACAGGCCGCCGGCTGGGTGATGGATGAACTCTGCAGTGCCACGTGTAGCGATGACCGACCAGAAATGGTTGGAAAGACAGACCTCGCTAGTCACCGACAAACATTTGCGTTAACCCAATTTGTATGTAAGTACTTGTTCAGATCAGGGAAAAGAAAACCAGTTTTATATTAGAAATATTGGTGAACTTGAGCATTTCAGTGTCACTTAATATCAAGTGGAAAGTTAAAATAGTAAATTAGACACGAAATTGAAAATTATGATAATAAATATACATAACTCATGACGTCATCAGGAAGAGTGATAACAGCTCGTAATATAAAGTTGGAGTAGAAACCACTTGCACATCCTTATTAGTGCTTGGACCATTAACGAAAGATATCACATTTTTCAAGTTTTTATTTGTGACGGGACGCGAAATATTTCCGCAAATCCTCTCGCATGATTCAATGGATTTAGAAGGTGATGAACAATCGGTATTCCGCATTGTTTTGCGTTCCGTTAGGTCATGTTTATTTCGAGCTTTCACGCGGAAACGTGACCTAACAGCTCAAAGGAACAATAACGAGAAACGAGTACCTGCGTTGTCTTTAGACTTTTATATTCAACAAGTGTACAAAACGAACAGAAGCCGTTCGCCGCAGGACTGACGGTACATGAAAATAGAGGAAATCATTACTCCCTGTTGTAGTACGTGTGTGAAACGATGCCACGTACCGTTATGGGCTCTGCACGTAATATATCTTTCAGTAATCAATTGAGACATAAGTGCTCATAAATTATATTGACTGTAAAAGTAATTATTATACAGGGAGAACTGGGCTAAGGTTTCCTTACGTAATCCTCTTTTTTACTAAATACATGTGTTGCAGTGGGGTTGGATTGGATTTGTAAAGTGAGCTTTAGTCGGAGCTTGTAGGTGGAGTGGCGAAGGAAAATATTTATTACCCCTTAACAATTTAAGGCGTAATTAAAGAAGAACGTGGCAGAATGCTTCGTAATGAACCGGAACTGAAGTCAACTCAGCGAGATGGAGGGTCAGTCCACAAACCAGCATTAACGGGAATACGATTCTGCAATCAATGCGGTAATTCGAGCTGCTGCGGTTAATATTACAGAAATTACAAACGTTGAAAACGCCTGTCAGAAACATTAAATTAATTTTATAATGAGTATAACTTGATTTATTTTGAATGTTGCTTTCTATTATTGGACGGAAAGGCACCGAGCTATCAACACAATAGAAATACCATTACGACGTATTAAAACAAAACTGAATTAACATTAAACTAAGTGTCATTTGAATAAAACATTGCAGCTATAAAAAATAAATATTTTTCCTATTTTCTCGATTAATAACTTTAAAATCATTTACGAAATCAACGATTTATTAACACAATTAAAGATATACAAAATCACCTGTAATGGAACCAAGTGTTTGACTAGATGAAGATCGACCTCTTAATATATTTAATCCTACAACCTGGTATCTCGGGCAGATACAAATGATTTTGACTATTCAGTACTTGATATCACTGATCTGATTAGCTGCTTAAAAAAGCTATTAAAAGATAAAATGAAAATATGTATATTTTTACATCTGAAATGCCCATGGCAACGCGTACACCAGATTGGTTCGCAACATGCTGCAAGACGTTGGAATGTACAGATATAAATAGTAGACACAAACCCGTCAGATCATTATTGTAAATATATACGCAGGGCAATTATAAACGTTTCAAAAATCTGTAAAAGTATATGGTTAGTCATAGCGTAACAAGTGACACAGTAGTTAAAAGACATACCATGAAATATTTTGAACGTGTCACCTTGGAAAACCGCCGACGGGGAGCCACTAACCATAGTTGCTGCAAATTTGCAATTGTGACTGTTGCAACAACTTGAAGCTGAAAGTAGGGCTGTAATCTGTCAAAACGATGGCGTCCCTTGACGTAATTCCACAAGAAAAATCGCAAGGCTTCAAGTCCGATTAACGCGGTGGCCACAAAAGTAGCACAACACGGTCTATTCAGGGATGTCAACGTCTCATTAAGGTAATCTCGTATGCAATCGTGTAAATTTTAAGGGCGCCATCTTGTAGAAATATGAATCCCTACTATCAGTTTAAGTTATTGCAAGAGCCACAATTGCAGAATTTTCAGCAACTACCCTGTCGGCGGTTTAGCAAACTAACTTGCCAGCACCACGTTAAAAAAGAACTTCAGAGAGTTTTTCTTTCATATATAAAGATTTTTTGATTACTTTCACGGATTTTTTAAGTGCCCCATGTATACTATGTGGCGACAGATACTCAAAACTCAGTAACTATTCTAATTTGATCATCTTCGAAACAGGTATTACATATTTATTTTCCAACTTTCAAATAGTTAGTATTTTATAATTTTATGTCCTGTTAAATTTCTCTACCACATACATATTTTACCTCATCAATTTTGGCTGTACTCTAATAAACGTTGAATCTATACGAACTTCGTAGGCACAGAAGATAAGGTCACGTTACTCTACGAGAGATTCTGAAGATTATTAATGATTTAGGCACGGATGATAATGGTGGGGGTGAGGGGACGCACCTCCAGGAAGATTTCCGTACCAACCATATTGGGTTTCACGTAACCGACATATTTCTTTTTTCCTAACCTTCAGATCAAATTTGAACGCTTTCATTTTACTAAAATGCCCTCTTTGCTCAACTGAGTTCCACCTTGTGTAAGTCTTTATATTCAATGGAGGGCCTATTGTTTTCATGTGTAAGTGAGGGTCGTGGCTACGTGGGAAGAAAGCGGACATGACTGATTGAGGAGTTTGACCTGGCTCAGGAGTTCGTGCTGGAAGCTGAGGCCTGAGGCACGTTCCAAGGCGTCGAGTTTCTGCAGGTCTCCAGCGAGCTCGTGAGAACGACTCTTCCAAACTTCATTTGACACACTCCGTTTATTATCTGCGTCAGTAACCCAACAACAGCTTTAGGTCCGCGACGGACATGAGACTCGATCTCATTGTCCATCAAGAGTGCCAGAACAACGGTCTGTATTTCCGCATTACAAGCAACTGCTGACTGGTGTGTCGTGCGTCTGTAGTACGCAGGTGACCTGGAATGTAATTATGTTACCCGCTAAGTGGAGGTAAAGGGATCTCGCAATCAAGTCACGACAATGTGAATTGACACAGGCTGACAGTAAATCTGTCTGCTTAATTGCAGCTATAAATATGCACTCATTCATGGGATGCAATTGTCGCGATCTCGAAGGCTCAACAATAAACAATGAAAGTTCGCTGAAAAATGGTATTCTATTATTAAATATAGTTAAGACTACTCAGTTACTTCATTAAATCACGATTACATGCTCTAAAACTTAGAGTGATTATTCCTTTTCATAATTGAGTCTTTTTTATGAGTTTTCAAAGACTAGTTTTATGAAGGCTATACATTATATTCAGTTTTTAATACTCTTTCGATGGTGTTGTCGTTGATGGGCTAGCGTTTTCGAGTCCGGCACAAAACAAAAGATTATCGTGAAAACTGATATGTTCCTGATATGTCCATCATGCCGGAATTTCTACTACGACAAGTGTGTTGGACTCCCTGCTGCTGACAAAATTTCTAACCAGTAATTTTTTCAATTTATATT
The DNA here is from genome assembly GCA_034510155.1 of Eucriotettix oculatus. NCBI lineage: Eukaryota > Metazoa > Arthropoda > Insecta > Orthoptera > Tetrigidae > Eucriotettix > Eucriotettix oculatus. The sequence goes on from CM067376.1 coordinate 63,726,425, forward strand.
TTTTAACTTAACTGTTATGCTATGGACAATCCTTTTCCGGATCCAGTTTTGAATAAAACAAGATTATATAGTAGGTTATCATGTTTACACCATGATTATGTGATTTTTGCAAAATGGGTGTACTTAACTGAAAAGTAATGGACAATTTGAATAACACGGAAAATGGTGGTCATATCATGTGCTTACGTTCCTGATATGGCTCTATGCAGACTTTTAGAATTTTCCTCTTTTTCTATTGGGAATTAATAAATATTTTTAAGAAAGTTCATTAGATTTTTTCATTATTTTTCCAAAATGGTTACAAAAATTTCTTGAACTTTAACATTGCCATAAATGGGACACCCACCTCCTTCGTAAAGTATTAGTTACGAACAGACATTCTCCAGTTTCTGTACAATTTATCGTCACGTTATTTGTACAATCATAAATACTTGTCATTTGAACATTATTAATATTTATATTTATCTCACTTCATTGAAATGTACGAATACATTCGAACAATTGGTCAGAAATAAAGTTAAGTTTCCTGAAATAAATTATTTATAAAAATTTTACATTCTCATATGAATGTGCTCCAATGAAACGTTATGCGTTTTCAATTAATAACTTTTATTTAGTTTTATTTAATTCAAATTTATTTTTTTGAAGAGATTTTATAATTTATCTGCCAATAATTTTTTGATGGATTATCAACAACATAATGCCCCATTACTTCATTATTTCATGCCATTTTGGTTTAAGGTTCGTCCTAAATGGTTAACTTACATATAAAATAGTTTGTTGAATTAATTTAACTCTATTAATATTATTAGTTTATGAATAAACATTCGAGAGTGTTAATTTTGGTCTTACAGAAGGCAGCCAGTAGGAATTTGAAATTAAAGTGAAGAAAAGAAAGCAGGAATCAAGAAAGGAGTAAAACAAGGATGCAATCTGTCGCCCATACTGTATAACTTATATATAAAACTGGCGATAAATAAAGTTTAAATGGAATATGCAAAAGGAATCATACTGCAAGGAGAATTAATAAAACCCCTACACTTTACCGATGATATTAGGGGGTCAGAAGAAGACTGAATACCTCAACGACAATAACTTATAGTAATTAAAGAAACTTGTAAAATGAATATTTATTGAGTTAAGTTAATTGATAATTTTACTCCGAAATAGAAATACAGCTCAATTGTTGAATATCGACCATGCTTTAATAAGAGAACGACAAATAAGTCGTGAAAGAAGATTAAGTGTGTTGTAGAAGAACCGGAAAGGAAAATAAATTGTTGAAAGCGAAAGAAGAAACAAAAGAAAAAGAAAAGGTTAAATAAACAATGAAGAAGAATATGCATAATAGGCAGGTCTCCCAGGCCCATTACATACCTGCTATTAAATTCATCTAACGTAGCCAGATTCTTTTGGGACTTTTCAAATGGGAGTCAATTTGTCCTTGTATTGCTTCTTTGTGTCGTCGAATCAAATGCATGGGACTTTGCCACATATTGTTCACACAGATGCGCTGCACTATTTCGTTATTTACTTGTCACTGTGGTAATGTTTGTCAGTTTCTCTGTTTTCATTCGCGGGAAGCTCTCATTTGAAAGCCATTATAGTAATAAATCTGCGACCACAAAGTTCGCCCCCACCATGGGCCAAATAGTAGCTGTAGATAAAACAACCACATCTTTGTGTATTTCGTGCCTTGCTTAGCTTCTGGCTTGCCAAATTACAGCGTGAGCAGAAATTAGTTGGCCTGAACGGAGATTCTTCGCGCCTGTTTAGCAACGTCTGATACAAACGAAGTGCAGAGACAAAGGCTTTGAAGCGCTAACATCTAAGAATAAGGTCCTAGATAAGAGATCGTCAGAGAATGCCATACACGTACGTGGGTCAACAACCCTCTTGTGTCAACAGAGAGATGTTATGTTACGCTTATTGTTCTACGTCGGCCCGAACTGCTTTGAGGCAGTTAAGAATGCTAAATAAACTCTTTCCAGTTCCAAATTTTTAACAAAATGGAATGAATTAAACGGTTCTCCTGATTGTATGCTAAGTTTCATATTCAGAAATAAAATTCAACAAACGAGTTCAAATTTCTGTAGCCCTTTCTTCATTGACATATTAGAATAATTTATTTTGTCTTAATAATATAAATTGATAAAAAAAATTACGAATGTGAGATAGGTTTCACGAAGTGTAGCCTGGACCATAGGGACGTTTTCGTAAAATTTTACTACATTTACCTAAGTTTGACACGTTGCTGTAGAAACCAATAACACTTCATAAGAATCCTGATTACAATTTAATTTTTTTAGAATTAAAGGCATATACTGCAGCTGTAGTGGTCATTTTTATTTTCTTCAAAAAGGAAACGTTTCGTTTTATGTGAAACTAATGATTTAACAAATTAGTATTTTGAAAACGTTTCACCATATTTTGGATCTTTATATAGGAAAATAACCAGAATACTCCATTCAAGACAAAATAAATATTATTTATTGATAATTTTAAAAAACTCAGACTGATTAAAAATCTATGTAGGGAAGTCGGGTCGGAACGGGATAGCGGGGTAAAACGGGATACCCAATTTTTAACTAGATACGGGATAGCAGGGTAGAACAGAGTACCCTATTTTTTACTGGATAGTGCTGGAGGTTAGAAAATAGGTGTGGAATATTGTAACTGGTCAAGGAAGAAGTCCTAGCAGCCGACTTGACCGAGTTCCGACTCCTCCTTGTGAATAAACTCTTGTTTTGGCTTCTTACATGTGTAGGTAATCCACAAAACTCCTCGCTTTCAACTCTTTAATATTCGTAGACTAAATGTCTTTAGCTGCATATAAGTCACGTATATGGTTTAAATCTGCTTGTATTAGGGCTTGGTGAAAAAGCTTAAAGCGAGACTATCGTGCAGGTGTGAAGGTAATGTTATTACTGTATGAGCAAAACGTTATGTGTTCCTAAAGAAAAAATGGAAAAACAGGCAAACTCACCTTATAAGAATGAGTTACAGGGTACTGTACCAAAAGAGATAAATTAAGAAGGAAAAGGAAAAAATATTATGAAAGACTGTGAGGTTACAAAATTATCGTTTTGCGAAAGGAAAAATTGATAAGGCGATCAATCGTACGCTAAGTTAATATAAGAAATAAAACTACAGAGGCAAAAGGGGAAATTTGTAAAAAAAATTATGAAGCATTTTTATTTTTTCATAATTATACAATTTTTTTTAAAGAATAAGCGTCCCATTCGCCCCGACCTCCCCTATGTCTAATTAGAATATAATCTAGGTCATAAATAGTAATATAAATTTTATATTCCTTAAAAAATTAACTGTAATTATATGTCCCTCAATTTTATATAATTCTCCGTTTCTTTCAAAAGTGGAGAAAACGTTTAAATAATTTTCAAAATTGTTTAATTTTGAACGTTTAGAGAAGAGTTTTCAGCATTTTGACATAGGCAAGTCAAACTTGTTCAATAACATTGAAAACCACACAATGTGTTTGCGGGTATCCACTAGGAAACGAGGGTACCTTACGGAATACCAAAAAAACAATATTTATTGTAAATTTTTAGTTCCACTTTCACGATACACTCGTCGCATTACCTTTTATATCGATATAAAAAATTTAGCAAAATATAATTACAGTATAACGAAGAAATAAGTCATTAATTTTAAGTTAACGTCGAAAAATTATAACCTTATTGTTGAAGTGACCGCCAAAGGTCAGTGTGTCCGACTCCTTAGTCGCAAAATTTCGGATGGGGTACAAAGCTATCGGCGAGGCATCGGCGAAGGCGTTGCATACAAAAATAACTCTATTTTCGGAAAAGAATTCACGAATGATAGTTCCTTGCCTGAAGGCAGGACTATGAGAACAGAGCAGAGTTAAGCAAGAGGGAGTGAAAAGTTGGATGACTAAGCCGCAGTCATGAAATAAAAGACACGATAGCTTTGTACCTTAATTGAGGATGGTAATGACGACAAAAAATGACTTAAATTTATAAGTTTACGGCAGCGTCATTGGCGACGCGTGAAGACACGATTTCCATGTTTCTATATTTGAGAAAACACTCGGAATTAAGCAGACACTTAATAAACCATTCATTGTCGTGACGAATCTCAGTCTTTCAAACGATGCATTGATATGGCATATTTCGATATGCAATTTTTGTAGCAATATTTTTCGATGTTCCTTAGCTACCTGCGCATATCGAAGGGTCGGGGAATTCAAAGCTGGGTTTGGTGAAGTGGCTCTGCCGAGATGCCTCTTTATTTATACTCCAAGGCTTCGTCGCCAGAGACACTCTATTTCCGCTTCAAACCAAAAGCTTGTCTATCTGTTTCGTGGCAATTTCGTACATCGAAGGAGACAAAGATACAACACCACAATGAAGTGACAGAGATTCCTGCTGGATTCCAGAATCCCGTTTAGATATTGACTAAGAAGACTCACAAGATTTCTTCGACTAAGCAAAACATGCCAACAATTACTCGAAACTTTTTTCGAGTCAGTGGTTTGAAGTTACCCCAAAAAACTAAAAGTCAATTCGATTCTCTAGCCTGAAGAGGGGAAATATTTGTTTTCGAATGTCTCCCATACGAAAAGACTCTTAATGTAATTGTTGTTAAGTGAACACATTTTATGGTGGCCAGAAATATTCAAATTTAGGATATATACCGTATCGGTAAACTCATTCCCTGGTAGAAATGTGACTCATTTTCAGTTATATTCCATTGAAAAATAACTTTTGTTTTGTTATTTTCTTCCCATTATTATGGAATTAATAAGCTGTAATTAGTTCCTCTCACGTTCGGCTAAGTCACGTGTCTCCAAACATTTTGCTTGGAGAGCTTTCAGAAAAATTGTGCGGGCCGGTCCCCCATCCCCTTCTCTCCCCCTCGCATCATCCTCTAAATCGCAGAGGTTCTAGGGGATCGTGCCCGGAAAATTTCTACGAAATAAACCCCTCAAAAGGCATTTCGTAGCAATTTCAATTCGACACTCATTCAAAATGGAATCACTTTTAATAATTAACTTAGCAAAGATCGCAGGTTTTCCCGGTGTATTTGTTGCATTAGGAGCTCTTGGGATTCCGACCGGGTGAGAGCAGGCATTGGCCACGACGTTTCGAATATCACTTGATAACGATGACAGTGAACGTCATCGAAACGTCGTGGCCAATATCACGGTCGGAAGCCCAAGAGTTCCTAATGCAATAATTAACTTGTAAATAAAATTAAATAAACTGGCCTAAAGTCAGTAATTAAATTTAGTATAAGGGAAGCGATTAAACTGCTTAAAAACAAAGTATCGCGATGAAGTTTCACCAGTGAAATAAGAGATACTGTCCTATTCTGCAATTCTATTGCTCGGTTCCCGGCACATGTGGGTATCAGGGGACATGACAGGGCAGACCACGCAGCAAAGATCGAAGCGAGACGGACAGTTATCGTCAAACAATTACATGTAGGGATCTAAGAGCGAGGTATAAACATAAGCTAATGATTAACTGGAGGCCAGCCAATCCTGTGAGTGGAGGAATTTTTCCAGGTGACTGTCAAATCTTCAGAAGTGTGCACCCCAAGGAACTAAGCAGAAGAAAACAGGTTGTAATATCAAGGATAAGAACCCTACACACGTGGTTGACTCATTCATATCTTTTTTACAGATCACTTCAACCAAAGTGTTGGAAATTTTATGTTTCATATATTAAATATATGAAGTCTACGTACTTTACATCACATTTTTTTCGAATGTGCAATCCATGCGAACGAGAGGACAGAGACTTCAGAATTTCGAAAAAAAAACCGATTTCTACGAATCAACCGAAGCAACAAAAAGTATTTTATTATTTCCGAAAAAAAACTTTACTGATAGAAGAAGTTTAATGTAAAATAATTTGATATTTTTTGTGTCTATATATTTTTGTTCACCTGTTTGTTATTGTTGATGAATTTTTTTTATGTAAAACAATTTTGTTTATTTATTATACGGTTATAATTTTGTAACTCTGTATCGTCACCAATGACCCTATGGTTGACACGACTTTAAACTTTCAATAATAATAAAATAATTAGTCTCTGTGGTCTAGTAGCTAGCATCAGCCTCACATCACAGAGGTCACGGGCTCAATTCCAGCAACGTTAAGTGTTTTCACGTTCCCTGACTGAGAAAACTTGACTAAACAGCAAATCAGTTATCCAATTAGAAGGTTGCTAATGATCTTTGATGTTGGTGCGGCTATAAAAAACAATTTAAAAAAATTAATACGAAATCTAAACTTTTCGTTCCCGAAAAACAAATATATATAAATATAGGGATCTATACATGGTTGACTTCAAAACAAATAAATATTGTACAACATTGTTACTAACGTAATGTGGAATTAAAAACCTTGTAGGGAACATGTTTCTACGGCTTGCACAACATCCAGGATCGCAATGATGTAAAACGATGTCAAACAAACAGATCACAAAACTTGCTTACTGTAACGGATTTATTTAACCAACTATAATAAAACTACTAAGTATCAAGAATAACATTTTATAGCACGTTAATACTGAATCTACAATAAATTTTTAGAATTTACTTTTGATCTAACATTAAGTGTTTCACTCATCAACCGATGCTAATAATATGTTTCTAACAATTTAAATGTTTTACATTGCACCTTTCAATCCTATGATTATTCAGTTATAGATGCTTGTTATTACAGATTGTTTATCTAAAGAATGTTTTAAATTTGAAAAATGATCTGAATTCTGGTTAGAAGTATGCGTTTTGTTTGAACAACATAAAAGACTCTACAGCCCAAACACTAAACGATAAACTCATGGGACATTTCAATCCTAAATAATGGGCAACAAACGAAAGACACTATCTTAAATGCTCTAAAATTTATTTGTGAAATAGGTATTTTTAATGAAATATAAGTTAATTTTTTCTGTTTCAGACAATTGTTTAGGCTATCAGTTTAATTTATAAAATTATTTAATTTGCTTTTTAAATTAACATTTAAATGCATATAGTTTTAATAAGAAGCAACAGTTTTTGTTATGGTATTTAAGAATTGTTTGTAAAGAAAAAAGTTAAAATTGTAATAGTCTTAGGGTTGATGCGACATAAAGCAGAAAAAAATCACTCAATTTAATATACAACATGATTTTTATCATCTTTTAGAATATGTAATAAAATTTAAATTATTATATTACCTAAATAATATCCTAACACAATAATCGACAAACAAGTTGCTGAATTTATGATGTGTGCTTTATATATTTTTAAGGCGACAGGCTACATAAGGGTGATTCCAATAAATGAAGGAAAAGGAAGGCAGTCGAAGGTTAACTAGGGCCATAGGATTATAGTTGAAGGATCCTACCTGGTATTCACCTGAAAGAGATGCAACGCAAACCGTAGAAAACCTGCATTGGGTTTAGGTCGGGCTCTTTGGTACTTGACTCACGTCCGTCCGAACGAGGAGAAGAGATTGCTGTGGGATAGCAATATTACCTTCTCCATGCCACACCATAGTTTTTTTTCGAGCCCGTCGGCTGACCGTAGTTTAGAGAACCCTGGTCTAATTTTAAATCAGAATAATTTTATAATGCAATTTCTATCTAATATGGAAATACATATTCATTTAAGGAGCGGGAATTAAAAGTTTTAAGCACACTGATTCTATTATTTTCATTTAATTGTACTAAAGTTATCACAGAATCGACCACAAGTAAAAGAATCATTTTAGTTTTTGTGATTCACTGAATACCTCCCTAGATTTAACTTAATTCGTCTACAGAAGTATCTCTGTCTAAGAATTAAACAGTCAAACTCGGTTATAACGAGTAAATTTTACTATTATTATTGAAAGGGACCTAAACAAAAATAAAAAAAAATATGGAAACACTGAACATTTAACAATATTAATACTCACGGAAAACATACCTTGAAAAATTTTGAGTCACTTTTCACCCTGCCCTTTATTAAACTGAGACAGCAAAAATTTCTTCTGTTAAGATTTTATGGCAATAGAGTCAATAAAGCGCGAGTGTCTTTCGGTGTGTGTGAAATAGGAAATCATTGGAAAAGTCGACCGTCACATTAAAAATATAGACACGTGCAAAAAATTGTAATGTCATCAACAATAGTCTCAACGTTACTGAAGAATAAACAATTCTACAAATCGTCCTCGAAAACGACACAACAAGAGCTAAGAAACTAAGAAGTTTTCAAGTGAGAATTAAATGAATGGTTTAAAATACAACTAAGTTTCTACCGTTTACTTTCCTATCTTGGAAATGCGAGCAGTCGGTAAGTTTTTCTATGAATATTTTAATCTCAGATTATGAGAAATAATAATAAAAAATTGTAGTTTGCGTTTTTGTAATCTAAAAATAAGAGTAAAACCCTGGTAATGACGAGCAAAATCAGACCGTTCCGTTGCCGTTTGCTTAATTGAGTCCGATTATAGTTGAAAAATCAGGTTTACGATCTTCACCCGAGGTTGGAGAAAACGATGGAGATTAGACCAGTCGACGTAATGACAAGAAAACACAGCATTAACACATTGGAAAGTTCAGCCATTGTGCACAGATCTACGTCCTTCTTAATTGGGTATTTTATGTGCACATTTCAGGGTATGACCTCAAACCACTCTAAATTCGGAATGTGTAATGGAAGGCGACAGTCCGCAGTCGTCCCGATAGGCCATGTCTCTAAATAGGTCCAATTTAGGGGTTGGTTACACCTCTACGTCTATTATATATGTATAAAAAATTATTTCATTACGAAATTTCTATTAGAAATACGTTTCCGTAGTCTAAAAGCATTCTAATTTAATTAGCATAAATTAACCACTATCCTAACCAGAAATCCTGATGTCCGTTTCGTACAGTCGTATAGCGTTATTCGCTCCAAAAAATGTCCTATGATATTTCGTAAAAATTATTTTTGTACCGGAATACCTAAATCCACAACAGTATGGAACACGCACATACGTTTCTGACGTTAATATCGACAGATTTGTCGTGCACAGGAATAATTAAAGTAGCAGATGAAACTACATTACAGTTCTTTACAAATGGGAGCAGGTTTGACCTTGAAGCCCTTCCTTTTGCCGACGTTGCAACATATCTACAAGTATGTATTCGTAAGAGGTAGTAACAGGGTGACGCACAGGATGTACAAAACAAAATACAATGTTACAAGCTGTGTTGAAGAAGTTCCACTTCTCTACAAGAAAGCATCGGTAGCCAGTGGAATTACCATCTGCTCTCGATTAGATATCGCATTTATCGTGTAACGTTACACTTTTTTCATACACACCAGGCCATATTCATTCAGAAATAATGTTCTTATCAACTGCGAGGCGAAGCGATGCCATAAGGAAATATTTGTAAGGAAAACAATAATTTGGAATTTCTTCGGTCGTGTCAAAACTTATTTATTTTCATGGCATCACATTAGATCCAATAATTCAACTATTAGTGTGAAAAATTATACAAAGAATTTAATTAAAATAATGAAATTACTCAGACTCAAATTTATAAATAAAATATTATGAACAGCCAAAAGTCAGAAACATAAGAACTTTACTTCAAAACAAAACGTTTCGTCCCCAACTTTCGGGACGTCTTCGTTATTACCGCAACATTAAAGAGCTGAAGATATCACGGAAGTTGAGGACGAAACGTCTTAATTTAGATTAAAATTCTTCTTTTGGCCATTCATTGTATTATATCTAATATTTTTAATTGATCTTGTATGGCTATTGTAAATTATTTTTTCCATTAATTGTAAAAAATAACTTGATAATTTTAAATATCAATAATACGCTCACCAACTTATTGTACTGGATTGCTATTGGTGGGTTAAGCTCATACTTTTATAAATTTTCTCCACAAAATTTAAATACACAAGGAATTACGATATTCAATAAATTTCGAAAACTGTGTCGTAAATACGATTTTATGAAATTTTGTTCTCTTCAAACTTTTAGATATGAGACCTAAAGATTTTCCAAAAGGAATGATATGTAGTGCAATTTTTAGTTTATTGAAGATCGTAGGATTTTCCGGTGAATTTGTTGAATAAAGAGCTCTTGGGTTACAACCCGCGTCATATTATAATTTAAAACTCACGATTCGACGCATAAATTATTCATCTTTACTTGACTTGAGCGTCGGTTTTAAATTATAATATGACCCGGGTTGTAACCCAATAACTTTATTCCATTTTTGTTTTATCAATATATATTTATGAAAAATTTGTATGGTGTAATTCGATGAAGACTGACAAAATTAGATAACTTATTTATAAATAAGAAGTATAAATGTGTATATATATAAGCATTCCATTTTTTATACCCGTTTAGAATTTGTAGAGGTATCATTTATCATTTATCTACAGGGATTATACTTGTAGCGCATTTTTAAATTCGCAACCGAATTTTTTTTAAACTTCAATTGTTGAAGAGTAAAAAAATTAGTTTAAACAAAGAAAATAGCTAACTTTTGATTTAAAATGTTTCTGTTTCCATAACAACAATTTCTCTTTCAAATCAATTTTTATTTAAAGTGAAGTTTTAATTGCTAGAAGTTGATATGATACAATACTTGCTAAATTTCTTCTTGGCATAATTTTCTTCATAGGTATTGAGTGTATTTGTACAATTATGTAGTACATCAATGGGAATTTGACAATTTTATAAAGCAGGAAGTAGTATTAATTGTTATAACTCAATCAGGTGTAAGATTTTAAAAGTATTAAATGTCATTTTATTGTTTGTGACCAAGAAGTATAAAAAGTTGACTGGCTGTGATTAATGGTGTATATATATTTATATATATTATTTATTACAATAAATGGTATGTTTTTTATGCTGATTAAACAATATAACTATTATCATTTGTAAATACTTTGGTATAAAATTCAAGCAATATCATATATAAGGAGGAAATCTCGATTACAATATGTAACTTTATTACAAGAAAATCGCTTAGTTCGGTTTTAAAATGGGAAAACCGGCCAATTCCTTTAATTTTTTGATTGTTGTAGCAATTATAAAGTATAAAATAGAAAGGCTGGAAATTAATCTGGACTATTTGTTTTGTGCGCTTCTGGGCTCGGAAACCAGCAATCCTCAAATCTTGAGGAATCAGAAATAGTAAAATAATTCGTAAAATACACGCATTTTATTCAAAGAGTACACATCACGATTACAGAAAAGGAAGAGAAAAAATCGGTAGCTGGAATTTTTATTTATCTTGAAAACGATAATAACAGAAGGATAACTAGTCTGCAGAAAAATAAATTTTTGGCGTTTATTAAGTGCTATAGAAATATAAGATCTGTATTCTTTATTATATATAATTACAATTTTTAATTTTTTACTACTCAAATCTGAAAGAAAACTGTTAGATTTATGAAGTTTCCACAAGTCAATTGCACCAAATAAATGTCCATTCATGCATTGTTACAATAGTCACACACTCCTTCCATTACATTCCGCCGTTCAGGCCACTTAATTTGACACCACAGAAGAAGCATTCTCTAGATAAACTCGTCGGCATTTGTGGTCTAAGCGATTTTAATTTAGTTAGTGTGTAGCCAAGGCGTGGGATAAGTTGGCAGCTCTCTGGGGCGGACACGGCCAGGCGGAGCGTCTTCCACGCCTGAGAAATTGCTCACTTGCCGGTTTGTTGGCGCCTAAAATACTGTGCTGGGACATCCACCCTGTCGATAAATAATCCCGGACAGAAATTCGCCTTCTGCAATTCATTGCAGCAATAAAAGTAACGCATAGCTGAGCATCTTTGGAAACCATTATGGAAACCGAAATAAAATCGTACGCTGAAGATTCAAATATTCATAGACAGGTTTTTTCTTGTGGGTAACAGATACATGTGCGTGTAAGTACCCGTAATTTATTTCATCAAGTTTTTACGACTAACAAATGTAATTAATTTCGGTAGCTTACGCGGCAACGTTTGGGATAAGTAACCTCTATTAGTTTCAGGAGTGTAACGGTCCTTAGCACTTATTATAATGAAACTCAAAGGCATAGGAAACCATTTACGCATGTAATAAATAACAAATCCATAGTAATGATGCATTTAATTTTATAAAATAATATATTAAAAATAAGTGAACGAAGGCTTTCCCGGTGTACTTGATTGTGAAATATTCTATTTCTTCACCACTTTGAAATTTTGCGCAGCTTTCGCTTAAGTAATTTACTATTATTTATTTTTACAAATATTAAAAATCACTGTTTAAGAAAAATAATTTGTATAAGATGGCCTGAAATAATAAGTAACTCTGCTTTATGGGAAGCTTGCGGTGAGATAGAAATAGAGAAACAGATAAAAATGAGAAAATGGAGATAATGGACATACCTTGAGGAAGAATTAAGAGTCAGTTGAGAAGGAAGCATTAGACTGGAATCCACAAGGTGAATGAAAAGTAGGAAGACCTAAACACGCTCGGAAGAGGACGATTAAATAGAAGGCGAAGGAGTGTGGAAAGGCCTGGAAAGAAGTGAAAAATTTGGCAAAGAATAGAATTAGGTGAAAATGTTTCACAGATGCCCTATGTTCCTAAAAGAACGAAAGTATATAATACTACAAATCAGCTAAATAGAATCGTATTATGTATAAAAATAAAATTGAATAACAAGTAAAATAACTCTTACAAATGTTATGGAGGAGAAAGGGTTTGTCTTCTTATTGAAATATATTATAAATCAATTATACTGAAATAATAATTTTCATAAATATTTTTGAGATTTCTATTGGGCGTTTTCACAACGTGGAATGTTTTGGAAAATATATTAAGAAGAAGGGAGGCTTGAAGCTAACTCTTCCATTATAAAATCTATTGATTTTTCTGAAAAGTTCTGTTGCCCTTAAAACTAATATCAGAGTCCAAAGTTAAATTTGAATCTGCTGCGTATTTTGAGTCCTTACTGCCCCAACATGTTGTAACAACGTCCTCCTTCCGATGAAAGTGTCAATGCCCGGACCTAGTTCGCGTGAGGAGTCGTTACCAAACTCGTCCTTTCTGTGACGAGTCAGGTATCACGTCACCGTCTCTATCGTGTAATATTGAAGGAATCACTTAAATATCTCTCCACACAATGGTGTAACGTGTCCATTTTCAAAATTAAATTTAAATTCATAAATTGAGCGCCAGCAATTTGGTTATATACCGGGCAAATTGCACCCCTGACTAGCGTTAAAATAGCATGAACATGTCTCAGTATTACTTCGTGACTGAACTGAACACATTCATTCCTCCCATTTAATTATAATTATAACAACAAGAGCATAAATCAAATCTCAGACTTTAATAGATTTCAACACATTTTTCCTCCGTTTATCTGTACATTGAATACAAAATTTAAAATGACTATCGCTATATTTCGTCATCTCTCTGCTCCACCAACGCTGATAACCACAGTATACCAGTGGAAGCTTTCTCTCGTAGGTATTTATCTACAGAATGATGATGGGTCTTACCTTCGGGGATGCCTTTTCTCTGAATCATGGGGGACGAATACCTGTGGGAGTTTTCTCTCGCAGGTATTTCTCCACAGAGGGAGGATACGGGCTTACATTGGGGATGCTTCGTTCTCTCTCTAATTTAAAGGTTCTCATAAGTCGAGGCACCTTCATCTCTTTCGGGAGGTGTATGTACTGGCGTCGCAGACCTTGGGCATACTGTAAGAGTTGTGCCCTGATTCCATTGGATCAGTCGGCAAACTGCCTCCTAAAACTGGTGGACGCAGGGAGAAGAGAATACTGCGATCCCAAAGCAAACTCTTCTCCTGAAGATGCATGAGAAAAATACCCAATAGTTTGACTAGCCTGATGAAGTTTTTCTAGGGTTTTCCCTACACCTCTTCCTTACCCTATAACCCTAGTCCATACATGGCTGCCATCCTCTCCCTTCCACATCCCCATATTCAACTCCCCTTCCTGTGCTATTTTTCTGTTTGAGGACCATCCTCATGTAGCCTGTTGCCCACAAAAGAAACGATGATAACCACATATCATCTTATTCTTCCTTCAACAAAAAAATCACATGCCAGTTGGTACGGAAAGTTTACTAATCTATACTTTATTTTTCGTGAGTGTCCTCATCAATTCTATTCCAAATTTTATGTTCTGCTCGTCTTACTTTCAGCAATCTTCTGTAGTACCACATTTCAAAGAATTCAAATCTTTTCTGTTCTGCACTGCGGTTCGTCCAATTTTTGCTTCCACGCTGAACACAAACACTTTATCTACTATCCAAACTGATATTGGATGTGAAACAAATTCTTTTACTGAAACTTTCTCTTTCTCTTTGACTTATTTCGACTTTTCTTCTACCATCAGTAGTTATAACACTGTACAAATAGCACTTCTGCAAACTCATGCAGTTTGCATCACCAGTCTTCTTTTGACTACACTCCATTTCTTTAGTTTTGTTTCTACTAATATTCACATTATACTCTGTTTTCTGGATTCTGTTCATGACATTTAACAAATTTTCCGAACTTCAGCAAACTAACAAAATGTCGGCAAACCTTAGAAGATTTAGATTTGAACATCAGATATAAAATATAATTTCTGTTTATACTTTTTTTGAACATTGTTTTTATAAAATTTTTCCTCGTATTTAGAAAACTAGTCCGTCACAGTTACTGACATTCTTGTCTATACATCCTTAGATTACATGGAAGAATAAAATAGATGTGAACTGGTATTTGGAATTCCGCTAGACTCCAAACGAAGCGAGGAAAATCCTATACAGCATTTGTTATTCAAATAATAACTGTGAAATCTTTGAGGATTTGAATTAACTGACCTAAAATACTACTGGATGTATATTTAAGCTGTGTATGTTTAAATATAAAAAATTTTCTCCTTAAAAAGTTAATAATAAAAATGGAAGTCCATTTGAGAATAAAATTTTTTAAAAAAATCGTCTCACAGTTAAGCCGTTGAGTTGTATACCTAATAACTTCGCCATGAAACAATGAATGCATTTATGCGTCTTCTAGGTTAACTAGAGAAATCAGGGACAGTAACGAGTCTTCCCCCACAGCATCGTTAAAGACGAGAGTCGCTGTAAGTAGAAGCAAAATCGATGAAATTTTTTTTCCTACAGTTCCTGTCCGAAGATTTCCGAATATATCGAAGTGCACGTGTTATTCTGGCAAGCTGCTAAACAACACACCACTGTGGTCCATTTGCTATGGCGTCAGAGCGATTCAATTTACAGCCTGTCGACGTTGCGTCTCACTGCGTCCGTGAAAACACTAGCACGGGGTTCAGAGGTCTTACGAAATACGTTTATTTTAACCGGCTTATCGTTTTACATCCAAGACTCGTCGTCAAAAAAAAGTTCAGTGTAACACTCCTATAAAGACTGTTTAAATTCTTCTCAATTATGCCCCTTAGAAAATAAACTTGAGATGAAATGTTTCGAAGCTACTTAATGACAAATAGAAGAAAAGCGGAATGTTTGAAATTAACAATAGGAGTTTAGAAAAGATAAAATTTCAATTGCTAATTACTCTTATTGTTGGATATATTTGATAAAGAAAGTCAAAATTCTCAAAGAATAGTGTGTAATGAAAATGAGATATATTTAAATTGAAAATGGCACTATATTATTTTTTCTTTTAGTTAAGTATTTGGGTTTAACTGATTTTACAATTATATATATTTTATGCGTAAATGTTTTGTAAGTACAAAACGGTTAAATTGTTCAATTTCATTCTTTTATGAGTGGGGGGAAGGGGGGTGCAGATAAACTTCTGATAAAATTCAGTCGTGAAATTGCTTAAGAATATAGCTTAAAAAATCACGTTGAATTTTATTTGTTTTTCAGGTTAAAATTATTTATTTAAAGAATTTTATAAAGTTCAGTCCGAAACTTATCTTTACATATAAAATGCCGGTGTGTGTGAGTTCATGATTCCTGTCCTTCTAAACGACTTGGCCGATTTTTATAGCACTTTGAATAATCTTTGGCATTTGACTTCAATTCATGCGCAAGGTATTGCGTCGTAGCTTGGCATTGTTTTGGCATTTCGATTACTGTTTCCTATGTTCTTATATATTTTGTGTTTTGTAGTTGCATGCATACTTGGTGTATTATGTATTGATAATAAGAATGATTGGCTTTTTAATTTGTATAACTTTGTTCTGTTATGTGTATATTACTTTTAATACTTAATTTTAGTATGAAGGTACTTTAATTTTTTTAAATAGTCTTCTTTTTGTAAAAATGAATAGATAATATTGAAAATACGTAGACGCAATATATTTTCTGAAGTGCAAAATAAATATAAATTACTTTCCTAACATCAAATCTATTATTTTAAACAAGTCCTATTCTAATTATTTTTTCAATACAGCAAGCAATAAAGTGATTTTATCTTAAAGCTTCATTTTGTAATTGAAGGAGGACGTCATGCGCTTTCTAAAAGCAGTAAGATGTAACGATAAAACATATCTATACGGACTTTGGCGGTATGGAATAAAAGACAAGCTACAGACAGGGGTAATAAATGTCAGACATAATGGTGCTATTGGGGTTTTTCCCACATCCCGTGAAATTTGGTGACAGCGGATGGTAAGGAGGTTGGTGTTTTTTCACAAAATGGTCGGCGACGGTGCAAACGGTTCCTCCCAGAGAAGAGAGAGAAAATAATTTTGATTTTACAATATCTGGCCACCAACAGAATATTAACTAAGGAAGTGGGGGAAAATTATTAAAAACCGAGGAGAAAGGGATTTAGTTGGATATTAAGGAGATGAGGAGTTGTGCATTAACACGTTCACTGCCACTGACATGACTGCCAGTGCTATCTTACTTTCTACTGTGTAGAACAGCAAGATCGAAAAAGCGTCAGTGGCACGGATGCAAACCTGAACTTGACGCTTTAAATCATCATGGGCAGTGAACGTGTTAAGGACGTGGATGTGTTTATGCTTTGAATATTAAGGAGATGATTAAGGACGTGAAGTCTGGGATCGGAGATCGAGATTGGGCAGTTTAAGATTGGAGATTGTTCTGACCATGGACAATAACAACGACGGTAAGGCGTGATCCAGTCCGGAGCAACGAGGAAGCGGTAGCAAGAAGGTGCAGGAAAGATGAGACGACACGGTAAATACCTCTGTTTGTAACCTTTTGCCGATTTCCTGGCACTGCCAGTTCCAAATAGAATTAGTGTTAAGTATTCTGTTCTATGTGATCTTAGTGTAGATCTCTTGGATTTAGTTGTAAGATATTTAATTTGTATAAATTATTGTAAATATATATAGTTTTGATCATTAAAAAATTACCGGCTTATGACTTTAAATTGAGAAAATTTTAATACATATGTAAAACTTAAATATAGAGGAAATGAATTCATTCTCATAATAATATTTTATTAGAAAATAATATCTCCCCTATTCATTTCAAAGAATTAAGTAACAACTTAATTTCCAAATATGTTACAAAAAAATTTTTCTCTCGATACGATAAAAATTCGATACTCTCGAGTATCGTTACTTTAAAACCGATAACTGATATTCAGTACTACCACAGGTTAAAATATGCATATATGTCTTATGTGGAGGAGTCAGGATGGATTTTGAGTAATTTTCGTAGAATTTACCAGTGAATATTAACAAATATACAATCGAGAAGCCAATAAGAAAACAAATTTAGGGGATGAATTAATTATGGACACTTCGTTGTCTTTTTAAGGTGTTACTGCGTAGTAGAGCGTTTTTAACAACTCTCTCATTCAAGTTGCCAAGGTTGTGCTGCGAGTCTTCCAAAAAAACTTCTACTAATACCAACAATGTTTGCATAAAAGTTATGTATTTATTTTATACGTATTGTTTTATGTTTATTGGCAGCATCATTATCTATTAGGTAATTTTAAATTAACGCTGACGTTTTCAGATTCTCGACTCGTCAGTAAGTTTGATACTCTTAGGAGATTCTAACGAATAATACGCTAAAGCAACATTGTAAGGTAATACAAAGAATCCGTGTATCATTGTCGTAAGAGATCGCATTCCCGTCATATAACAGCATCCAATTAGTGCAGAGAGAAGAAATGCTGGTATTTTTTTTCCCAAAAACAGTCAGTGAAATTTTGAAGACTATTTATGACTTAAATCTACATGAAAATAAAATGAGGGATGAGAATAATGCAATGGAACGCTTAGAAATTTACTCGAAAGCTACTAAAAATTTGTTCAAGGTTAACAAATATATTCCATGGGTGAAAACCAAACGGTTAATAGTAAAACTGACAGAATTCCGATGTCAAGCGAGCTGCCACTATTTCTAGAGAACTTACATTTGTCTAATTGTCACTCGGTGGGGAGTCCTTTGGAATGCTGCACGCGTCGGTAATTGGCATCTGACCGAGTCCGCTCATTAGGACTGCCATGTGACATCCGGAACAATCGTTCATTTCCGGAAGATGCTGACGAACCGTTGCGTTGCACACGCCACATTATACCATGTTAAATAATTACTTCAATCGAACAAAAACTTAGATACACAATTTACCTACCCGCAATATCGACGAGGAGTGGTGTGATTGATTCCAACAATCGTTCTGCTGGAAGAAACCTTAATTTCAACGTTTTTGTATTCATCAGACTCAGTTATCAATGAAATTGGGCTGCTTCTACGATCCACCAGTTCCCATTTTATAGCTTCTTCATTTTTTGCTACTTACACGCAAATATCGAAGTTTTCTATACTATATTATCGACATTAATATTATTCTAGTTCAATTAAACTATGATCATTACCAATTATTGTGTCAGATTAATTATTATATTGACTAGTTTTATTTAGTGTTTAATTGGAGTTTATTTATTTAATTGCTTGAGGCCTCCCACAAAAACGAGAATTGCAATTCATTATACAAGTCCTTGCAAACTCTTAATACATATTGTATTTCTTTACCAGTTGGCTTTAGGGGAACACCTCCTCATAAACATAAACGGAAAAAATAAACAGTTGACAAAGCAGAAAACATGCATTATAAACGTAACTTGTCTATTTCAAATTGCCAATTTGTATATATCGAAACTAGTACTACTACTAATAAAAATTTCCTGTGAGTTTAATTTGTACATACAAATAAAAGTTAGACTTATAGCGCACTTTTCCAATTTGATTCAATTATTTTTTTCATAGTCCACAAGAAGTCAATTTCCCAGAAAAGCTAGTACGCAACCAGTGAGGGAAAACTTTCCACCAACAAATCAGGAAATTGTAAATTGATTTGAACGGTATTGCTAAGAGTAGTTCCCACCAATTACGTGAACTGTATGAAAAAGGGAGAGGAGAGGACAGGAGGCCAGAAGTGCAGAGGGAGCGAAAAACACGTATTGGTCAGATCGTGTGAGACGAAGAGAAGAACATATGGGCCGAATTAACCGGACTTTGCTTCCAGCATTGTGGCAGAAATCCTGTCCTGGTAAGCCGTCGGAAGCTAAATTTATTGATTTTTACATCAAAATTCTTTTCGAGTTTCCATACCGAAACACGATAAATTGGGAGTAGAATCTCTTATCGGAGCAGTCGGTAATCCTATTTTTTTAACTTAGATATTTTTCTTTTCTTTCCGTTTATTTGTTTCTTTTAATACGTGGTAGTACTACTACGTAGCGCCCATAATTTAATCTAAATAAATAGTTTCCCATTTAATTATTAGTTTCTTCTCTATGTATAAATCAATGGTGTGCTACAGATTTGAATAGTTTTACAGAAAATATTGTTTTTGAAGGTTTGAAAATATTAATTGGTGTTTAGTTAAATGAGTCACCAGTTTGCCTGGCTCGACTATCAGGATCATTATATCTGACTCCAGGCTAATGAATGCGGCGCATCTTGGTTTATCAGCAGGCAGACGTCCTTGTGAATTAAAATTCAATTACAACTATAAATAATTCATGATTTACGTATTTTGAACTCAGAAATAAATGCTGAAATTTGATTTCGATGGCTAACAACTAGGCCCATATCATTAAGAATATTGTAGAATTTCTGTTATTAAAGGTGGTTCTCTATGGACAAGAAAAATATGTATCAAACTTGAATATTTCTATTTATTTGAATAATAAAAATTGAACTCGTAAAATGTGCTTAGTTTTTTCATCTGATAATCTTGTGAATAAATAGTGTTTTAGTCAAACCAAACGTTTGTAGGTTAGTGCTCTAAGTTCATAAGCTACTAATTCAAGTTTTCTTAGGAAAGTCGTGATTTAAAGAGCAAGTACGTGTATTTCTATTCGTGTAACTTAATCTCTCTGCTTGAGTGAACACTCAAGTTGATAATTGTATATCTATTAGTCAAACCTGATCCAAAAAGTAAATATTTTCCTTTTGATGCAAATAATAACCACTTATTTTCCCTTATCCACATATGTTTCTTCGATTGCCCTCACTATTACCATCGAGACTGACGTTTCGAGAAACGCATAGTATGAGGACGAAATATCTTGTATCATTTACAGTGAACATTCTTTTGCTTTATTCGAGTTTTTTACCATAACAGTTTTTCTGTTCAACCGAAGATAACCAAGCTTTTTAATTTTAATTTGCGTAAGAAGAAACCAATCTTTCTCTCCTAAATGAAATGCTGAGAATGTTAATAGAGAAAATGTCATTAAAAATTAGGGTGTGTAACACGGGGAACCATGACCATATGAGTGTCATTACAAAACAAATTACGTCTCACATGACGACAAGCAATTAAACCGGATACTCAAGAGGAACAAATAAGAGCTGCCGTGTTTTTGCAGGCGTGTAGTAAAAAGAAATTAAAACGTGTGTTATAGAAGGACGAGTACGTTTCCGCATGAGCTGTTATTTAAGCTACACAATCTGAAGATAATATGCACGTTACTAAAACGTAAATTACGTCACAGTATCACCATTCTATTGGTGAATTTTTAGGTTTCTACTAACTGGACCCTAGTGTTTCCCATGTTTAACTCGACTCAGTCAATTGACTGACAATTATACAATTATTTATTTAATTTCTTAACAATAAAATCGTCCAATCATGTCTCTTATTTCCTTAAAATTGGCCACTAACTTAAAACGCCTTCCTGAGAAACACAAAATTTAGCGCCCCGTGAATTTATTTCAAACGCCTGAACGTTAATACATCTTAGACCTGCTTAAATCTATAAATTTAAATGTACTGTTGAAATAAATGTAAAGAACTAACAAAATACGCCAACTTTGTAATGTCGTTAATTATGTGAAATTCTCTCTTGAAATTATGGTATTCTTTACTATACTTTGGAAACTCGTTTCAGCGTTTGTATTTCTTCAAGCAATCATGTCAATTATTTATGCAGTGAATAAATATCTATATAACATGTAATAAAAAAGTACACTATCTGCGGTTAAAAATTATCGCAATAAAAAAAATTCAGAGTTTCCTTCTCAGAAACTTCAAGCGGTCACTGAAACATGAAATCTCTAGAATCCAAAGTGCAGTCTATACAGATTTTTGTTTTTATTTTATTTATTTAAGGTCGGGTCGACTACTAGGTCATTGCCGATTGTATTACTTGTTATATCACAATATCATTAGCTTACACAGATATTATATAAGTTACAGTCCTAGTTACATTTAAATATTTTCGTACAGCTCTCCAATAATTTGATTATCATCATATCCTTGACTTCATCAGCAAAACCAAATGTGACAACATAATCTGAGCAGGAAAGTTTATGAAACAAAAATAATTCTGTAATTACGATAACCTAGGTTTTGAAAATGTATTTTGAATACCGTTGGTTGGTGAAAATTAGACAAATTCTTGTTCCTCAATTTTTAACGAAAGTACGTGAAATTAGACCTTCAGTTAATTATTAGAATAAATGAACAATAAAAGTAAAATGACAAGGAAAGCTACGTGATTCCGTCGCAGTTTGACTATGTCACTCAGGATATCCTAAAATAATTCCGAAAGGGCAACTGATGGGCAGAGTTATAAATTATCCTTCACAACATGAGAATGATCAAGTTACGCCTCTTTCTTGCGTTTGCCGAAGCAGTCGTCTCTGAAATGAGTTGCTTCTATGTTTATAGGAAAAAGTCGAGTCCAAAGCTCAACTCGTGACGTCGGGGTCGCTATCGTTTGCCCGACGTTCACAAAGAGCCTCTGTGGACGTCTTCTCGGTCCAGTGTTCTCTACCACCAGCCATAAATGTCACCATCGCGCCAGCCTCTACACGAACGGATATTTAACTGTCTACGAATCTATTTCATGCTCTTATTCACACATGTGTCGAGCTGAGAGGTCCTTAGTCCCTTGCACGAGTTCATATAATCTGTACATTATTATTACACTCGTTATCCTAATATACTAAAAGACAATACGATTATGCTAATTTCTGTTATTGTCTTTTGTTTTGAACTACTAAAATTCTGCTTCAAATGAAATTTATGTATGAACTCTATTAAAATTTATCATATTTTGATATATTCCCAGACGTAATATCCAATAAAATTTAATAAAGTTCGTCTATGAATTCTATTCAAAATTATTTATGTGCGTGCGTCTTGTATACGTTATTTTTGTATTTATTTCACTTACTGAATTTTGAAAATAACTATTCTGAGTAAATAATTTATAATCATTATATTCTAGTGCAGCTAGTTCTCATATAATCAAATAAGTATTTACAAAAATCACTGATTTACCAATTATATATAATATATATTTAAAGTATGTTTATTTGGACCTATAAATATCCACCAACAAACTTAATCAAACGACGCGATCTCGATGTCACTGCCGACTCCTGATAAATATAATGTTTAATATTCCGCACGTAAACTGTATGCGTTATACGGAGACAAGTGCAATAGAAATAAACAACGTATTTTTTTTGTTAAAAAGAGATGTGACCGTTCTTTTGACGGTTATCAGTCAATTGGTCTTTTAAGCATGCTGAACGTACAGGTAAAACAAACGTTGCTAACAATTTTAAAAAAGCAGTGGAGGTATTCAAATGTTAATTATTTTTACATTGCGCCTAATTTTAACTGTGTGAAGTAATGGAGAATAGTGACGGGGACTGAAATTTTTTTTAAAGTACTATGTTTAAAACATTTATATGGATTATTATTTTACTTTATCAACAAGATTTAAAAGGGTCACGGAAAAACAAAATCCACACAAATTGACCAGGTATATGGTTTTTGATAAGTAGTATATCGAAAGATATATTTTTATGTAGCGGCTAAAAGACAATTATGAACTAGAACTTGAAAATTCCACATATATATATTTACTGAGTATTATAAACGTTTTGTGACGAATATGGAGATTTTAACTCTACACAAAAATACAACTTACTGCCACTATGACCGCATTTTGAGAGTTATTTTATAAAGATATTTTTATGCTGTTTATTATTCCAACACTAGGAACATTTAATAGCATAGGAAGGGAATTAAAAGGGGGATGCGGAAGGTAGAGCAAGGTAGACAAGGGTTGACTAGGGCTCCCGGGCTATGGTTTAAGGATCCTACCCGGTGTTGCACCTAAAGAGATGCAGGGAAAGCTCTAGAAAACCTGCATCAGATCGGTCGGGCATTGGGTACTGTTCTCACGGCTTTCCGAATGACAGGAGACGCGTTTGCTGTGGGGACGCAGCATTCCCTTCTCCGTGTCTCAACCAGTTTTAGGAGGCAGTTGACCGACTGATTCAATAGGATCAGCGGACAACTCTTGCCATATGCCCAAGGTCTTCGACCCCAGTACATAAACCTCCCAAAATAGGTGAAGGTGACTCGGTACGTGAGACCTTTGAAAAACAACAGAGGGAGTACGAGCATTCCCGACATAGATCAGGTGAACCCAGACGTATAAAGAATTAAAGGGAAAATATATGCTAATGTGCTTGCACGCAAATGCCCGTGACGACTCCGAGCATTGACACAGTATACTGGGAAAGACGCCATTTCAATTCCGTATATTTCCTTACAGTCTGCATATTTGATCAATTTTTATCTTTAAAAATGTGAAGCATTGAAGGGCGATAATAAAAGAAACGAAAGAGTTTTTAAAAAATACGTAAGTTTGTATACTTACATTTTATTTAGAACCGTCTTTTAATTTGGTATATTGACGGAAGTGCGGCAGATTTCAAACTCGACATTTGCCTTACTATATTCCGTAGTTGAACTATAGAATTTGAAACGGCGATAAAAACTATTCTTAAGATTTTTAATTGTAATAATATTTTAATATATTCATTCTATGAAAAGGTTTGCACAGAATAGAATTGAGGGTTACATCAGACTAGTCTAAGGAGTCAGTACTACGACAATATTATTGTTAATTGCAAAGTCGGGTGAATTAATTTAAGTGAAAATTATTGATAATCTTAGGTTATTTGCGTATTCATATTTTAAAATACTGACGAAATAATTTCAAGAGAGAATTTCAGTAACTTATTACGAAAGACATCCTATTCACAACAACGACTTTCGTCGTTTTCAGGTACAACTATTTTGATAATTTTTTATACAATTCTTTCTTCCCTTAATTATTTTGGTAATAGTAAAACTGAGAGGTAAAATAGTTCAACTTGCCGTCTAGAACCGCAAAATATTATATTTCTTATTTAAATCAAGAAATGAAAGATATCTTAGTGTAGAATATAAGTCGTTTTTGTTTAGTTCTGTTGTACCAGGGTTCATCAAGACTTAGAATTGGTAGAAACAAACAAGCTGTGACTAGAGACTAGAAACCTGAGCTCAGAAGCTTTAGAAAGATTATTAGGAAATGTATAAATACACAGACTTAGGCGGTTCAGTATATGTAGAGAATGACTAATACCATTTTCCCCTGACCTTTATTTGTGGATTCTCTTCAGTTTCGTGTTATAAATAGAATATATAGACGTTAAGGTATCTGCACACTGATGATCATTATTTTTAGAACACATCATTTTTTAGCTTTGATTCGATTAATAATAAATTATAAGACCTTAACTTTCATAATTTTAATCTGGATAATGGATTATCGGGATTTTATCCGTGTAAACTCGTAGATAGAACGTGACGCTTGGATTAATTACGTCGCATCATCTTCATTTTTCCAGTAGATGATGATGTCGACGAAAGTTATCGAAACGTCAGGTGCAATGACGATTTTTCCCGGTTGGAATCCCGAAACGCCTTTATCCAGTTCCTACATTGGGAAAATATTCGTTAAACAAAATTTAATATGAGAAACAACTGCACAGCATTTATTTAAATTATATGAAAAACTAAACTCGTATAATTTGTTAGAATATAGAAACCATACTCTGCTGACCAGTGATCTACAAGCATTTCTAAATGTAAAATTGTATGTTTAGAAGTTACAGTATATCACGAGCTACTCCTTGTGGTTTAAAATGGAATTCACCTTAGAGATAGGTCAATATATTTCTTTAAAAAAGTTTCGCTATCATTTACGGATGATTATTTGATAAGAAGAAAAGGACCTTTACCTTTCATAAATTATAAAAGAAAAACAACAGCGTAACGACTAATTCATACTATCGGTATATTTTGTCGGTGCTTTTCTAGACAAGCGGTTTTAAAAATCGGATAATAAATTCAAGTAAATGTAGTTCATTGCCTTCGTTTCTAGTAGCAAATTTTGTAGAACCACGTAGAATAAAAGTAAGGAATCTTCAAAGAAATTCCAATTAAAGAACCATCCACAGACTCTTTGACTAGGAATTATAATGATGGGTAGAAATATTACATAAATTGAACATCTAGAATTCCCTAAGCATAGCAAGAAAGTTGAGAGGAAAATATATATTTACTTTGTAATGATAATAAAAATATATTACATTACCGTTACATCTTCACATGGCGTCGAAATATCTTCATATGAATTCGACAGTGATTAAGCCAATTAGGAAGTCAAATGAGTTAGACATTAATATAATATGAGGATAAATTAGTAAGACTTTCATTTGAAAGTTGATGTTCGCAATCAGAGTTGTCCGTTGTAACTCTACGGAACACATTACGTCTAGTCTCACTCCCTTAGTCTTTCATCTGTCTCCCACAAATTGGCACTTAATCCTTTGGCGTCGTCCTTTAACCCCTGCGCAATATCATTATCCCCAGATATATTAGTTTCCGCTTAGAGGAGAAGAAACAAAATCGGCGTGTCCGTGTCGCGAGACTTGTTACTGTGCTCATTATCCCCGCATTAACACTGCCAGGATCGCCTCATGGATCACTGTCACAGGCGACACTCTGAGCGATGGCACTCACACGACCCTTTTGGGTACGAAGGACACGTTTCTCTCATGTATTAACTACTGAAAATTCACTCAATGAAAACTGAATTAATTCTTCAGCCTTACACAGAATCTGCGGTCCTTAACTTGTTGGTCTGTGCGCAAACCTTGAAACCAATAATATTAAAAAAAAACTATTGAGCCTTGAAAGCAATGTTCCTTGAATTGATGCTTATTACCACTTGAAATCAATTAATTCAAGGATGTTAGAAAATAAAATTATGGAGGAATTTGAACAGGGCAATAAAGAAGTTTTATTCCTACAATCATTATAACGTCTCATTATAACCGTGGTAAAAAATATCACGAATAATCTCTTGAAATAAATTCTGGCTAACGAAAAAAAAGGAATGGACCTGCCGTAGCAGAGCTCTTCCCACGAAACTTTATTTTTAATTCAAGTAATTACTCTTAGACATACGGAACAGTGGAATTTCAAAGATATTCTAATGAGTGTGAATATTATATCGTTAGTCTAAAAACCTGTTTCTTTTTTAGAGTGACAGGTTAGATGAGTGTAATCCCCGTGGAGGCAGTTCCCCCTTTATTAGCATAAAATAGGGGCGTGGAAGAGAGAGCATGGTAGCTTATCTGGCATTACTGAAGAAAGCCTTAGAAAGCTTTCATACGATAGGTCAGGCTGTTGGTACTGCATTCCGTTTTCCATGTCCCAACCAGTTTATGAGGCAGGTGTCTGACTGTTCCAACAACGGATAGATCTTACCCTATGCCCAATATCTGCAACCCCTAAACATACACTCTCTCACTACTCAAAGAGATACCTCAGCTTCTGAGAACCTTTCCAGGAAGAGAAACAATTTTTTTTGGTAACAGGCTACATCCCCGAAGGTAGAAAACTATCGTTTCTTCAGAGGGAAACCCGTGAGAGGTAAGATAAGTTCTTACAGGCATCTTCCCTTTCGGGGATCTTCCCAGTATTTGCTCCGAGAAGTGTGTTATTGTGGTACTCAGTCCTAACACTGGTCTGATGCAACCCTTCATGCTAACCCATCCTGTGCAAGGCATTTCATTTCTACATAGCTACCACATTTCACATCCTCTCTAATCTGCTTAGTGTATTCCATCCTTGGCCTTCTTCTGTTCTTACCCCACATACTTCCCCCAAATGCTACTTTTACAAGACCCTCTTAAAACGTGGCCAATTAATCTAGCCCTTCAAAGTCCTTCATATTGCTCTCTTTTCTCTTATTCTGCTTAGAACTTCTTTGTTAGTTACTCTACCAATCTCATTCTTCTATAACACCGCTTTTCAAATCATAAGTTATAACGCCACACTACATAAGATTTTTTCTGAATTTTAATAATGATTTTCTAATCTTCATACTTATATTAGCCGTTAGTAAATTCCTTTTTTTAGCGAAAGTCTTTCTTACCTATGCTATCCTACACCTTTATGCCTAACTATAATTCTACCATCCCTAGTTATTATGCTGCACAAGTAGCAGAATCCCTTAACTTTCTTCAAATTATCCCTTCCCCTTTGTTATTCCACTATTTCCCATTCTATACACAATCACCTTGGTTTTCCATCTATTAATCTTCATGTTGTGCACTTATTCCAGGATTACATTCATGCCATTTATTATGTTTCCAAGTTTTCTTCTAGCTCCCCCTCCCTTTTTTTTCATTAACAGATTACATGAGGGTGATCCTGAAACAGGCAACTCTCCTTTAATAGCATACGAAGGGAACTGAAAACGGGGGTGCGGAAGTTAGAGCAAGGTAGCGAAGGGTTGACTAGGGCTATAGTTTAAGGATCCTACCCGGTGTTTCACCTAAAGATGTGCAGGGAAAACCCTAGGAAGCAGAATATACGCTGCGATTGTTCGACAACGCTAATTGTCCTGCTCTTCATTTTAGCGCTTCAATTAATGGATTGAAGGTTACCCCCGTCCCGGGACAAAAAAACAAAGAGCTATCAATTTTAACCGCGCTATAACTTCTCTCACGTACTCACTGTTCAAATCCAGCTTAGCAATCTAATATAGAAATTATCCGACACATGCTTAGGTCTGAGAGAAAATCTTAAAGGTGTATTGAACAAGACACAAATGAAATTTAGATATTGAGCTAAGTATTTAACGAATTTATTCTTTCAAAATAATTCCTCCATGAACTATGTTCAATTTTGACTGCTACGCCTATGGTCTCTGCGAGGTTATTTTTTGCTGTTGTCATAAAGCCAATCTGATGAAACTGCGTTGCAGATGTGCGTTTCAATTATGTTTGACCTTTACACATGAAGAATTCCTATCAATAATATCCATCAGATGGCATTTCTTGAGTAAGGAGAAAAACGACGGACATGTGCTGCACAACGTCTCGTCTTCCACATCAATGCGTGGAAGTGGTTTCAGAATTCAAAGTACGAATTCCAATGGCACGTAACATTAGTATTGTTATGCTGGCATAAACTAAATTGTATATCCCTCTGAGGATTATTATTATTAAGGTTGGTATGTATGTGTGTGTGTGAAAACATATTTATGCTCGAATCGTTCTCTGGGTATACTAAACACATTACTGACGTCGTCATTTTATATAGGGGTTTTCTATAAGGGTGGGAGTAAACAAGCTGTGTGTTTATTTTTATTTGAAATGGGGTTTTTCACATAAAAAAAGAATCAGTTTCTTTAATATCTCTCTCACTGATTGTTTCACTCCATTTCAACATCGACCAACCTTTATTGAACAACCCTATATATAGAAGAACAATTCCAGCAGCTTATTCACCAGGAAAACCTACGGAAATTAAATATATTTATTTCAACCAATTCAGACAGGATAGCTTATGAGAAATTTATTCCCTCGTACTGAAGTAAGTGTACAAGACGTGAATTAAAGTGAAGTATAGTTTGAACGCAATTTAGGAACCGTTATTTAGAAATAAAGAAATTTCGTGTAATTGAATTATTTGTACTAGAGTAAAATATTCATTACTAGCAAAAGAAACCTAATGCTGCCATGCGCATTGACTGTTTCCAGGTTTCAGTATAAATGGTACGATTACTCACGGTTCAATAAAGGAATGCGAATCAACTGCGAATTCTTTGACTTTAGATTCTCTTTATTGTCTCCGCAGTTCTCCCTAAGGTATTTACGTGAATAAAGTACCCCTAATTTAAATTTGGACGTATAAGTGGCAATGTAACAGAAGAGATTGCTGAGACCTTCTCCCATTTCTCTTGAAAACTGATTTACATTCCAGGTCAGAAACAAAGAGACTTATTTTTCAAACAGGCGAAGAAAGGCTCGTCATTAGACTAGCCTGAAGACATTAAAGAAACGTCCCATATTAATCAGCGGGGGATTTTCCGGATTTCGAAATGGCGGCGCCTTTGCCGAGATGGCGCGGTTCCAACAATGTCGGTGCCCCGCTCAACAATGCGCGGTACATGGTAAGGACACGTGTCATCTGCAAAGCACAGGGCGGTTCCCGAACAAATGAGAGCTCTTCGAAAATGGTTCACGATTTACTGTTTATAATAACCGACTTTGAAGGTACGACAAAGTGATTCCAGAATTTATGTGAATTTTCCATATTTAGTTGTTTACGTTGTCAAGAGTCGTCAGGGCCATTATAAATCATTTTCAGACAGATATGTCTTACAAAGCGATACTTGTAAGTGTTAATGCCTATTTGTAGTCACCAAAGGTGCTCAGATCCCAAATACTGTTTCAAGTTTTTACCTCTAATAATCACTTGAGTTAAAATCCGGATCATATCAGAATTTAAAACCGATGTTTCGATGGTAAACTCATTCCTATTACATTTTACTTGATAAAGATGAATGAGTTTTTCATCGAAACGGTTCTTTATTCTAACTTGACACGAGTTGTAACCCACGAACTCTTTATTCAACGGGAAAACCTACGATCTTCAATATCTGCTAGAACGAAATCGTGGATATGATGAAATTAAAGGGAACAAATAAAAACAAATTTAGTAGATCCCTTACAAAAATATAAACATGAATAGGCATATGCCAATGATGCAAAGAACAAGAAAAGAACATTACTATTAGACCATGACCACCCTTCGACTCAGTCCTAGAAATCGCAACAGTTCGTATGCAACTGTCCTTGGATGCAATTCAGGACGAAAACATTGATATATTTGGACCTCTATATTTTGGGAAACTACATACTTCAAAAATTAATAAACATGAAAACATTCACCTCGAGAAGTCCCTAATGTGAGGAGGAAACGTTGAAATGGAATCAAACTTGGTGTGTCTATAATGGATCGTTCTTAATGCACTTATTTTGAAAATCAAACGCTATGTGATATATTATTTTTAAAAAACGAATCATTTACATTTTAGCTGATTCTTAACGTATCGATAAGGGGGAAATAAGCGACATTTAATTATTTACACGCCCATTGGACGTCTACTTATGTCTTTCTGAGTTTACTATTTAATGCTTAATTAATGTTTAATTACAATTATGTGGTCTAATTGTTACCAGTATTTATGAATGCGTTAGTCAGTTATTGTAATGACCTAGCAAAATAAAACAGGATCTCTTAGAGAGGAAGATGTGATGTTCTATCTATAAAATTAGCAACCTCGTTGGGCAAATTGAACTCATACATTATTGTCGACATTGACATTTCAATATTTTTGGTTATCCTGTCGATCAATCGGCCAGATGCCTCCTAAAAATGTTGGAGACACGGAAGAGGGAATGCTGCGACCCCACATCAAACTCCTCTCCCGACATTCTAAAGGCTGTGAGAATAGTTCCCAATAGCCCGACCTTCATGCATCTCTTTTAGGTGAATCACCGGGTAGGATCCTGTAACTAGAGTCCAGGGGCCGGAGTCAACCCTTGGCAGCATTTCTTTCATTTTTCAATTCCCTTCCTATGCTGTAAAAGGGCAATTTCCAGTTTCTGGATCGATGCTAAGCAGCCTTTTATGAAAAAATAAACCTAACCTGTTATCTCCCACCCCCACACCTAAAAAAACTAGCAACTCTTGGCTTCCTTTCTCTCCCTTCAGTGTTCCCCCTTTTCAATTCCCTTTCTATGCTGTTGAAGGGGAGTTGCCAGTTTCTGATTTATACTCATGTTGCCTTTTACCTTAAAAGGAATGTAATTATTCCTCTTGGCCAACTAAATATTTCATTCTTCTGAAATAGATATACTAGTTATTCTTGTATTAAAACATCTAAATCTTCGAAAATGCCTTAAAATATTCCAGGGCATATATATGAATACGAATAAAAATTATTCTTGGCCTTTTTACAGTCGAATGAAAGTAAACCATGAAGAAGGTGGGAATATATACCGAAACGTCGTTTATCTTTAAATTGGATAAATAAATTTGTCTGTAATAAGGTCAAGAATTATTTTTATTAATTTAAAACAGACGTTAAATTAGAACTTTAACTGTGAACACACGTCCGAAAAAAAACAGTTTTATTTACATAATTATGTTCTTGATTTTATAGCATGTAAGTTATAGATCTGCTGTAATATATATATAGTTTTCAGGAACGATACTTGTTTCATTAATGAACATATCAGGGTACCCATCATTGGCGTACGAAATTCAAAGTAATCATATTCGCATAGCGGCCGGCCTCCATCTAGAGTAAGTTGTACCTTGAACTCGCCATTTTTCACATGCGTAAAATTGCACAGTGTTGCCGGGGACCTTAAGTTACCTATCAATCCTTTAAAACAGATAAATATTCCTGACCCAAGAAACCCCGGAAACGATATTTTCAAGTTGATAAAAATATAATTTCTATTTTAGTAGAGTACCTCGTATAGTATAAAAGCAAACATGACTTGCGTCCGTTCAGTTGTTGCAGCCGCACCTGGCTCACAGCCATGTTTTCTTGCCTCCTCCTCCTCCAGCGGCAGATAAACTAGCCTACTCAGGTAATCATGTAAAGCTAGACTCCGCCTACATATTAAGCGAATGGGAGGAGCCGTCGTCACCTCTTTATTCCTAAATACTCGACTTCTCCTGTGATTTATGTCCAGCATAAAGATTAAAGTAGCCGTTGCAAAAGTGTTAATAGACCCTCTGTACTTCGAGGTACACACACGTTCAGGCGGACTACAAAATAGTTTAATAATACATACAATGATCAACATGGGCCACTTTTAACAACTTTTGAATTTTTCTCTTGCCAAATAATAAATACTATTACGATAATTCATAACAAAATTATTGTTACTAGTTTTGGGGAACAATTTTAAAATATGCATTCATTTAATAATTAAGGATGACACAAAAAGCTGTATTCATTTGGAATAAACTTTATACTAATTTTTGTCTAGTTAATATATAACACAGATTGATTTTTGTAAATACCAAAACCTTCACAATAACGGAAAACGACATTTCTAAGATTATGTCATCCTTTCTTTTCTCCGCACTTCCTACCCAAAGTGCCTTCACTATTTAAGAAATTATTTATAGGTAACCAATAGCAGCTTATCAAATCAGAGTTCCAAAACATTTTATTGGTAATGGTTTCGATAAAGTGAGTCTATGATTTCTTAATCACTTGCTAACAGGGTGTAAATTGTATTGTTTAATTGAATCTTTGCGCAATTACACTCAACGTTAAATTATATTGTCATTATAGTGTGCGCCGCGGGAAAAGGATGTCTTTCAAATGAACAGTAAACGCTTATTTTGGGGTTTATTAATGTTATTGAAAGAAATAAATGTTCCAGAACATGCTGTTTAATGTACTTACGTGCATAAAAAATACACTGACAAATTGGGACATGCTCCCTAATGTTCGCTTCTACTCCCTCAATTGATCGTTTTGAGCGATGTTTTCTTGCATTGCTTGTCGCAGTTGGGTAAGTAAACGAGGTTTGCTTTCATAGACACGAGATTAAAAACCCAGGCAACTGGGTCATTTTTAGAGGTATATGCTTAGAGGTCGCAGACCTTGGTGCGTCGGTAAGAGCTGATTGCTGAACCTTTTGGACAGTCAGTCAGCTGTGACTCTGCAGCAAACCATTCGGAAGCACAGAGTCAAGTGTCCAAGAGCCCGACCTACCTGATGCAGGTTATATAAGGTTTGCAATGAATCTCTTTTAGGTGAATACCGGGGGCCCTGTTAAATACTTGGTTGCCTTCTTCTCCCTTCCGTATCCTCTTACCCTTTCAAATTTCCTTCCTAGTTATTAAAGGGGAGTTGCCATTTATTTTATCACGCTCATGTAGCTTGTCACCCAAAATAAAAAATAAGAAAACCCTCAGGCAAAAATTACACACTGGAAGGTGTAATTTCTAATTATGCCGAATCCCGCCGACCTGAAGCGGATCTTTTAATGTGTCAATCTTTGTGTGGGGATTTCTATTTTCTTTTGGGTGATACGCAAGCTATATGTGGTTGATCCAATTACTGTTAACTCTCCTATAATAGCATTGAAATGGAATTTGAAAGTGGAATACGGAATGGAGAGGAAAGCAGCGAAGGGTTAACTAGGACTCCCTGACCATAGTTTAAGGACACTAGCCGGCATTCACCTGAAAGAGACAAGGGCAAACCCTCCATCAGATTGGTGGGCCTATTGAGTATTTGAACCACTCCTTTCCGAACTGTCGTAAGAGGAGTTTCCTGTGGGTTACCATCATTCCCTTCTCAGTGTCCCAACATCGTCATTAGGCAGCTGAGTAGCTTTACCGATAGGAAAAGTGGACAACTCTTACCGTAAGCTCATATTCCGGTAAATATACACGTCTCAGAACTGAACAAGATGCCTCGCCTTCTGAGAACCTTAAAATCCAGAGAGAGAAGGTCACAAGGAATTATCTATTCCTGGCCACTCAGCATTCTAAGTTTTAGGTATAAATTAAATGACACTAACATTTAAAACAGGAACATCTATTCTCGGGTCGTATTTAAGGGCCTTCTCATAGAATATATTTAAAGGCACAAACCCCACGCGGAATTGGCAGTACGATTAAATCGGTAAAAATTATACAGAGAATTACCGTCTTCAGCTTTGACTGGAACTCGCCTCTGGACTCCCCGCTCGTTCTTAGATGCCGTACCGGTCCCAATCGATTCCTTTAAACTTCCTAGTTGGGAAATGAACACTTGCTCATTTAATCTTCTTAAATGCCGCCTCGGACAAGAGCAAACAA
This sequence comes from Eucriotettix oculatus, assembly GCA_034510155.1. NCBI lineage: Eukaryota > Metazoa > Arthropoda > Insecta > Orthoptera > Tetrigidae > Eucriotettix > Eucriotettix oculatus. Next base: position 63,760,927 of record CM067376.1, read on the forward strand.
TTCAATACCACACGTCCTCCACTCGGTTACCACTCTCTATCATCATACTCTGAATCTCTCACCATCCATCCTTATCTAAATGCTCCTGGCCAATTGCCAACCTCCAATCTCTTATTTTACAACTTCTTAGTGCTTAATGCCAAGTCCATTTTCGTCATTTTTTAAAAAATAATTTTTCCTAATTCTTTTGACTTTCTTCGGTGGCGGAGTCGAAGTTGTCTCTAATCAATAGCTTTTATCTTTAGCCTTTGTGAGGAGCCATTCACCCCACTACATGGATTTTTTGGGGAATACACCATGTCTCTCAATAGCCAGGTTTCCTGAAATCTCAATGAGTTTAGAAAACACAGCTCGGCGCCAAACTGTCTAAGTTCTATTACCCTGTCTGCAACATTCATCAATTTCTCTCAGGCCGAGTGTCTTTGATTTTTTGCCGCCAAATTCCGTATTTAGTCGTGTTTTACCATTGCAATCGGTTCGATTCTGAATCTATGGAAGGCTACGGGAACAACTGGCAGAAATTTCTCTTGATTAGGAAAAGGCTCTCAAAAGCCAGTCATAGGATGTTTGGCTTAATAAAAATAATACACGTTATTGTTACTTGTGGCAGTCGTCTCGATCCAAGTGTCATCGGGGAAGTGACAGACCAGATGTTTATCACATATGAACGCAAGAGTTGGGACAGTCGGCCTGATAGTCATTCTGAAGGCTAATGTTAAACTAAAATTTGAAGTAATGGATTAACCTTCAATCTGCCTGACGATTACATGGCTGTAATCCGTAATTACGTCGATGACGACGATGGTGCTTTCGATCCCCACGGGATTTCCGTGGCACGCGAGGGAGCGAGCTGCTAATGGCACCCCGGCGTTATCAATCAGGCGGCCGGAGCACAATTAGGTGGGCGGCTGTTGACACCTCCGACACAAATTAACGCTGTCATAAAGCAGACGCGCCGGCCGCTGTCTTAATTTGTGCTTCAAAGGGAATCGCTGAGATATATCTCTTCCAACAAGAACACGCAATACGGACTGTCGGTAATTGCCGCGCTCGGCCAGATTTATCGGCAGGCGTGTCAAGGTGGATGGTAAATATAACATTGACTACGTAAAAAATGCTCACGGAGTTCCGGTCTGATAGGTGGTGTTCCAGAAATGAACGAGGCTACTGACTAAATTGCTGAATAATAACGGAATTACATCATAGATACTTTTAAAACAATGTCAGGAAGTGCTTGGCGAATTCGGCCGTCTTTCTATTCGTAATTTACTTTGCTAACTCTAAAAAGTAATCAGTAACAGTGATTCGTGAACACTTGTGTGGAGAAAATAATTTGAAATTCATATTTTCTGAGTCTGCAAATTACAAACTAGGGGATGAATTCATAGAAGTATCCAACAGCTGCTAATATTTGGGTTTAGTAAATATCCGCCATGGGGGAGGGGGGACATGTAAATTCAATGGCCAGTTAGGTTGCAGGGGTTTAAAGAAGGGCTAAGACAGTTGATTATAGAACTTTAGTGAGACGTAGAGTAGGAGGCAGCATGTTGGGATAAACTGGTGATCACAGTCAATTCGGCAACTGATCAAATTTCAACTGGGCAATTTTCGCCAACGAAAGTACACGCGACAATTTTCTTGTTGGCAAGGCAATTTATTATAGGTTAAATGAGGAATTTTTAAATTTATTTCATGGCTCAAGCGATATAATAACGACGGGTAATATTTTTCAGGTTGTATATTTTTTAAATGTCCACATGATTAAAATAAAAGCAATTTATTTCCAAAAATTTCGTGGGAATCGATTGCAAGCCGTCATCTGAGCCTGTTCGCGTGCAAAAACCCAATATTTCGAGTGTTTTGTTTCTTGAGCGTAGTGGTGGATCCCCGTTTCAATAACAATTATGCATCGATGTAGAAATTCGCCGTGATTGCAATGAAAAAGAGTCCAAGCGAATCAATGAACGACCACTGAGAAGAAATGCGTGAATAATCTTGCGGATATTTTTGACACACGATGTTTCATGTGAAATTGAAGCTAATGAGCCATGGAATATGACAAAAGATTATTGAAAGACGATACATCTCAGAAACCAACTTGTTTAGATGGTTTCAGTGCCATCTCTTAGACTTTTGGAATCCAATGCATAAATGTAGCGCAAGTTATTAGAAAAAGAAATATGAGATTATTAAAACCAACAACAATCATGCCTTTGCATGATTCCTTTCCATATCGATACAAACATACTTTTTTAAATATTTAGTATTGTCAGGTGCCAATAAGTTGAGCGCACTTGAAGATCGTTGTTTCTATTACAATATAAGAAAATTTGGTAATAATCATGTGATTCAATAAGATGGCCATATTATCACGACTATCACTGTTAGTTCAATAGACTACTTCTGTTGTTTATATTGGGAGATTTTGTAACGCTCACATACGAAAAAAAAACATTTGGCTGCGGAGGGAAGGAGTGACGTGAGCCATAATTGGGAAACGTTCTGGATAATGAGAAAGAAGGATAGACGTTGTTTAGAAAACGACGGTCGAAAATAGAGAAGACCACGTTAAGTCCTAAAATATACTTGCTTCAAAAACTCACTATCACAAACTAAGTAGAAGATCGAACGAAACTATTTGATAAAATAATTTTTCATAAAGTCTTAAATTACTCGAGTATAAATATGCATGAGTACTGCTTCATAATGAGCATAGACGTTGCTAAACACGTTTAATTTCCTAAATGAGGTACTTCATTTAAATTTCACTACATAGTTACTTTCTCAGAAATAATATTTACAATTTAGTAGGCGCAAGAAACTATATGAAAAGTTTCAAGAACTGGATTTTAAGCGGTTCAGCATTAATTATAAGTGAAATACAGATTGTAAACTGGAGGTAAAACATGCAGAAGCGTTTCTCGTTCTCATTTAGCACAATATTTAATACTAGTCATTAAAACGTTCTTTAAAATATTTTGTTTGCATAGTTGTAACCTATTTTAGAAATTATAAAATATAATGGCAAAGGGGTAAGTTAATAATTAATTATAAACTAAAATTACTAAAATAAATAAAAAGACGGCCAATAAATCAGCAAATAATTTTATTGCTACTTTATTAAAATAAATGCGACGTTTCGTCACCCTTTCGAGACTTCATCAGGCATATCCTTCACTCATTGAGTCCATAGTACGAAAAGAATTTTAAAAATTGCTAAAACAGTACGTTTCTGGTTTACAGATTTAATTGTAGCGCACAAATGATGAGATCCATGGATTGAGTTTTGATTAATATGGTAATGTGCATGGGATTTTCGTTATAATTAAAACACAAAGACAGGCCCCCAAATGCAGAAATGGAATAATTTAATTTTAAAACCTTTCGTCCCCTAACTTTCGGGACCTCCTCAGTTCTTTAATTAAAATACAATGAAAATTTCATGTTACCACTGCAACTTCCGGGGCCGAATTAATTGAATCAATTTATTTATAATTTTTATTATAATTAATTCTCAACTGACTCCTTGGGCATTACGTATTTAAATAATGCTTTATTTTTTAATGTTAAGAAACTTCTTTTAAATCGTTACGAAATATCGACTTTTTATCAAACATATCACTGTTATCATATTAATGCAATAAATTCAGGTGAACAATTATCTTTTATCCAAGTTCCATGAGCAGGAAATAACAAGGGGCCTGAGGTTAGTTTGCACTGACGATAGGCCTTTTAAATCATAACATAATTCTAATTCTGATTTATAGCAGAAATTAGTCTGTTTCTCTACAAATACTCCTCGATGGAACAGATGCTTAATCGCCAAACATACTTAAAACGCTTAGCTTTCCATTGAATTTATCTTAACCAATATACAGTGGGGGTGAGAAAAGCGTTACTGAAATGAATCTGGTGCAAAAATAATCCAGAATTCATAATTATAATAAATTCTGTACCTGTTTGATATTTATATGGATATTTGACACAATCCCAACAATCGTGCTGTTAATTTGATATTTAGTTCCAAAATCTCCTATTTATTACTATCCGAAATTTTACGGGCGAAACCTCAACTCTGTTAACTATGAAATTGCAGTTTTATTAAATCTCATGATATATTACTTCTGACTTATTTAAATATACGGTTTTAGACAGTTAATTGTTATATAAGTGATAAAAAGAGAAACTAAGTGATTGTCTCCATCTGGGATACTTTTATTGACATTTAATTCGAATATCACTATAATTCAGTAGGTATTTGAATAATGTGTTCTCATAACATACGGATCAATAACTCTTTCATTATATTGGAAGAAGGACAATTAGATTTATGTATGTATTGTTCATGAAATTGATTGGAATGTTAGATACGCGAATTCCTAAAACAGATGGCCAACGAGCTCTTTTCACACTAAACAAACAGAAACCAAGAGAATGACTATTTGATTACTGGCACAGGAAATGATTACGTTAATTGATGAGCCCAATGAACAGAAGGTCGGAGAAGAATGAATTGGAAAACTCAAAGGACAGAAGCTATTCACCAAGTTTTAGAATTGCTGATAATGTACCGATTTATTAAATGGACTGAGGCATGTGCCAAGTAATTAATTCTACAATGTTTCACCCGTATTTTGTAATAAAATTTGAAATAATGCATAAATGGAACCTTCTAACTTTATGCTGACTCTTCATTAGTTCCAGGAAACGCTTCCAATATTTCAGTTTGATGACTTGTGTTATTCGTGCTCATGGCCTGGAACAATTATTAATACTTGAAGGCTTTAGAGAGCCCCCCATATCTTCTACCCGAGCTCACATTACCTTGACAGCGTGTTTCCATTTGGCACCACATAAATACTCCGCCGGGATTTAATTTAAACGGCCCACTCCAATATGTTTTGTGATTAGCTTAGGTAAACGCACAGGCTGCTGGCTCTCAGCCATCCTATTAGTCAAGCCAGCCACCAGAGGTCGCTGTTATCGGCGTCGCCATGTGCACACGTGCTGATGCTCACCTAACAACAATACCATCAAAACTTCACGGATAACATGCACTTTGCCATATCAAAACCATACGGACAAAGGGTCTGAACCAGTGAATAATTATTAATTGCTGATGAACAGAAGACGGAGATAAATATACTCCCATTTTAGCAGTGACAAACAAGAAACGAAAACCGGTTCCAGAAAACGTCCTGTATTTTATTTTGAGATGTTATATGACCACAAGTCTCTACAGCGCTATGGAATGCGAAAGATCATTAACATTAATTATTTAAATTATCAAACATATCCTTTCTACTTATGGTCAATGTTAAATTATAAAGAGTACATCTTTGAAATTGAATTCAAAATACAAAAAGTTCTATGTAAATTCTAATGGTCAAATCCATCTGCTCGGAAAGGAGACAGTATTTGAGCCAGGGGTAATAAAACCCAGACATTCGGACGCCAGCGGAGATCGTCCCGCGACCGCTGGAATGTGGAGACGGAGGCTGAGAACTAAGCGTATATTTTCTCCAAATACCGTGGAGGAGAGGGGCAAACTTTTATTCCCAGAGAAGAGTAACGATCAATCTGATTGGTTAATATCCATCTCTACCACCTTCGGGATATGAATTAAAGAAGTGGGGAAGAGGTATTAAAAACGCTTGCAGATAGATTTTCGACAAATGATTTGAAATTAGCAATTGAGGAGACGAGAGCGGTTGATCAGATGATGTTAGAGGCAGATTGTGGAGACGAGCAGATGAAACGGGGATAAAAACATGAAATTGTCCTGAGCCTGGAAGAATAGCACAGGCGGCTCTGAGGCGTGATCGAGTACAACCTAAATAGGAGGAAATTGCAACGAGGAAGGCACTGGAAGATTAAACAGGCTGATATGATAAATACCTCTGTAATCTTTTTGATTATTTCGTATACTGACATGTCCGAGTAGATTTTGTGTGAAATATTTTGATATATGAGAAGGTCCATATCATACGATGTAGAGATCGAAAATTGTTAGTTGTAAGAATATTAATTCTTTGTTTCATTTTTCGTAAATACAGATGTGTTTATTATAAAGAAAGGCTGGCTGTTCAAATTAAAACTTTATGCAATCTGTGTTCATTAATAATAAATAAATGTTAAAAATTAATAGATTTACATTGATAACTATGCTTCATTACATTATAAAATAAATAATATCCCCTATCATTTCATATTTTTTTATCTTTCAAGTTGTTAAAGAAATTATGGTTTCCCAATTAAAATAAACGTCACGATGAACTAAAAAATGAATACTTTGGTATTCCAGAGGTAGAAATTTATTTTTAAAATGCTTGAGAGATTAAGAAAGAGAATTCCATTTGGAGTTATTAAGTATACATGCAAGTAAAGTTGATTTTTAAAAAAATGGCGCAATTGTGTCACTTTTTCAGTATGTAGGCTATTAATCTGTAAACGTTTCCATTTGTCAAACTACCAGACTTATCACCTGTCGGAAAAAAATTATCACAACTGGAGCGTTCAGTTCGTGATAAAAGTTACCTACTTTACGTAATCAATAAATTAACTGATTTCATATCATGTATTTATTATTAAGTATCATTGATTAATTACAAAAGACTCAATAACGGTGATAAAAACGGGAAATTTGTTAGTCGATGTTGTAGTTGTCAACCGTCCAGGCTAAACTATCCTATGCAAGCCTTGTCATTGCTGCATAAGTACCAGATCCTCCCTAATCTGCTTTGAGTATTCCATCCTTCGCCTCCGTCGTCTATACTTTTCTGCATAACTACATACACTGCATACAGTTCCCTCTAATGCTAATTTTACAAGTCCCTCATTACAAAAGTCGTGGCCTATTAATCTATCCCTTCTATTGGTCAACGTCCTCCATATTGTTCTCTCTTTTTTTTATTCTTCTTAAAACATCCTGGTTAGTTACTCTATCCTCCCATCTGACTTTCAGCATTCTTCTATAGCACCATATCGCAAAGGCTTCTATTCTTTTCCTTTCTGCAACTGCTACCATCCACGTTTCGCACCTATATAACGACACATTCGATAATTAATAAATAAAGTAAATTCACTGGGAGAAATATAATGTTTGTAGAATGAAGTAATAGCAAATAATTTATATATATATATTCTTAATATATTACCCATAAATATTTCAAGGACATTTGGTTCTGTTTTTTAACAATATATTGCGTAACGAAAATTTAAGAGACACAGTCTTTCATAAAAACTGGATGGTACATGGAAAGTGAATCGGGTAACCTACTCCTATAGGTGGTATATTAAGGATATATATTTAATTTCTTTATTTATCTTTAGAGTAAACCCACAACAGTCTCCGGTCATATTTTAGCGTCTAATGTTAATAATAAATTATTAATTATAAATTTCCAGTATCACCAGAATGGAGGTTTTTAAAAGTATGCACCTAATTCTTATGATGAAACTGAAAGGTACCCCGGAACTTCAATTGTTTTATGTCATGTAATTGAACGCATTGTAACTGTAGTTTGAGGAAGTTTGATTCAATAAATTGTAAAACATTTCTCTGTTGCTGATGCTTGTTGTGGGCAGGACTCCCGTAGCCTGTTGCGTACTCCGAAAGCAAATGGAGGCCTTCCGGGCAGAGGAAGTGAAACTAATCTCCCGTCTGGGAGAGATAAGCAGCTGCCAGCGCGTATAACCCTTCACCCTTGAGCTCTGGGACCACCCTTCACACCTGCTCCCGAAAAGAAACACTCGTCATGCAATATCTGAGATCAAACCCTCGATAGTTTCAAATTTCTCTCAACGGTTCTATTTTGGAAACATGATTTCAAAGGTTAAAGATATTCAAGAGAAATTTGCCGTCAAACAACTGAAGTAACGTAGTACAAGAATGTTGATCAGAACACACATTTTTTTTTGTATAAAATTCCCCTAGGTTTTTAAAGAGTCCCGTAAATAATTTAAAACTCCATTAATAATTTTTTAAATTTCATGTTTGAAATCCAAGTAGCTTGTGAAGAACAAGGTTTCGATAGCTGTCTCCGGCATCGTCCCCTGACGACGACGTAGTTGCTAGCTATCGAAACGTTGTGTTTCACAAGAGTTATAAGTCGGGTAGAAACTCGAGAATTCTACATTCAAATAATTCACCCGGAAAATCTACGTTCTCTAATTAGGAAAATTATAGATAGGTATATAGTTTTCTACTTTCTAGAAACGAATATATAAAAGAAAAATTCTCTGATTGCTTCCTTGGCTTAAAAATTTAAAAAAATATTAACGTAGTTCAAAAATTAATTACTGAGGTTTTTAAAAACCCGTGGAGATACAATACGAAAGCACCAAATTTATGAATCAGTCATATTAAAATTAAATTTCTTGAACATACTAACATTTTGTGCAATTTTCGTCACCAATTGTGCGTAACCAACTTGTAACGGATAATTTGAGAAAGTAATAATAAAAAAAATAATAATAAAAATTAGATTATAATTTAATGAGAGATTTAAATTAAAATTTAACGATTCAGTAAGCACGTTTAAGTCGAAAGTATATACTTTACGACGGTTTGTTTTATACGTTAAATATAGAAATGGCTGTACTATTTCAACTGTCCAAATGACTGAAGTAGAGATTATAAATGCGTCGCAGACAAGATAGAGGTTGGGGGAATGTGTGTGGATGGAATGAAGTAGAAAACGAATAACTCAACCGTTCCTTAAAGTTTTACAACGATAGGTTGCTTGGAATTTACGCGTGTCCTACTCTTCTTTGAGGGCCCAATTATTATTATTATCAAACAGCAGTAATTGTACTTCGTGAATAACTGAGGTTAGTCTTCTTACATCTCTTACACACCTATACACACCTATAGTGGCATATAACCAACGTGAAAGAGACACGTCAGGGAATAATTAACTCAGTTGAATGACCCGCAATATATAAGTATGTAAATACAGCGGGATTAAAATTAAGGAAAAATTTCTATCTGCATGTTTTACTATTTTCTGCAGGATAGCCGGGGAATTTAGATAAATAACTACTGCATGCGAGTGCGACGGATTAAATTAGAGAAGGCAGAGAATGCTTTGAGGAAACGAATACATCAGTTGCAGCCATAACATTAGACAAATTAGAGCAATACGCGTAGTTATGACAGCTCGAGATAATAACAGGATTGATAATTACTGAGGTCAAGCTCTCTTGCAACGCATTTAGAGCAAAATCACTGCTAAACAAATCGAATATTCTATCGAAACTCATAAATCTCGAGGATACGTGGGTTGATCCTGTCGAGAAAGCGTGTTACGAATTAAATTTAAGTTGGGCGTTAATTTTTACGTCAGATGGAGTATGGATTACATACTTGTAAGTTAAATAGGAATATGTCCAGGATATTAAAAAGACGGGCAACGGTTTGAAGGCTGCAAACGAAATTATCGGGCATTTTGAATTTTATTAGTGCTTAGTGATGAAATTCCAAGTTCTAATAAGAGAAGTCTAAGATTTCCAGCAAATCAGTTTTACTAGAAAAAATATATAAAAATTAAAATGGTTTATCTCATGTAGCCTTTCACGATTTTTTTTCCCAGTAATGATAAATCTCGCTGTAACAGCAATGTCACGATTTGTTCCCCAGAGCTCATAAAATTTACGTTTTCTGCATCTGCGCTTACGCCCATCGACAAATAAAAATGTTTCTTCCGCTATGCTCCGAACCAGAGGGAAACACAACCGCCTTTCTTCTCCAGAAGATCGTAAAACGGGGACAAGTTAATTACACAACGTTAGAACAAGATAAAAGTTGGACTGGAGAGAAAGATGTGGGCGCGAGTTTAACATGTGTCTGGGAGAGCGGCGCGGCTTTGATGCTGTGTCCCTCCGAGACCTCCGACCTTGCTGGGAGAATGAACCCGGCTCCACAATCTCGCCTAAAGTGCGATACAATTTGCTTCCGACAAATGAGAACGTATCGCTGTTTTCCCTCAGTCAACTTACTCATAAGAAACTGCACGCTGTTCGTAATGTAAGTAGACGTCACGTTCGTGATTTAACTTCTGCCGACATTCTTACAATAAGTTCAAGTTAGCATAGAATAGAATACATATGTTTCCACTAGTCGACAAATGAGGGAATACGAGTCATCAAAAATATACAGGGGAAGTCGGGGCGGGCAGAATTGGAAGCCCAATTTTTTAATGGATAGTGGTGGAGGTTATCAAATAGGGGTGGAACATTGTAACTGGTCAAGGAAGAAGTCCTGGCAGCCGACTTGACCAAATTCTGTAGCACTTTGTGAATGAACTATTGTTTTGGCGTCTTACATCTGTAAATACATAATTTTTGCAGCATTTCGACAGAAGGTAATCTACAAAACTCCTTTCTTTTAACTCTTTATAGGTATATAATCCTAGACTAGGTGTCTTCAGCTGCATATTTAAGTAAAATTAGAAAAGGCAATCAAGTTAAAGAAATTTTACTATAAGTAATCTATGTACGTCTACAGGGTTTTCCATGAAGTGAGGACCTATTTGCGGAAAATTGAGAACGTCTTTTCTTTTCTTTTTTAAAAAAGAGTTGTATAATTATTTTTGCCATTTTTAAAATGACGACAAATATAATTACTTTGAAACATGTTCAATTATTTGGTAAGTAAAGTGTTCAATATCTATCTATTCTACAAGTTATGACTATACTCAATTCAGCTTACTTTAGTTCAGTAGATTTTTGTGGTCTCTTTCTTTTCTGTTTCAGTAATTTCCGACGTTATTAATCCTAATTTTATTTATTTTACGTCCAGAGTTCCTCATTAGGTTGTTTTAGAAATTTTGTTTTGTGTGAAAGATTAAAAAAACCAACTTACTTTTGGCATGCCGCGTCTTGTAAAACTTATTTTGCTTCTACTCATGCCTGATTAAATCTTCAACTGAATTAATTTATGGTTATTACTCAAGCTATAAAACTGACTGCTCCCTGATTATCTCGGTATTCAGAAGCGCTATCTCAGGTCAGGACGGGAATAGAAATGATATGCAGGATATTAGGATATTGACCAAAACTATTGGTGAATTATCGTCATTCTCGTTAACGACTTTTATATGATGTTGCGTCTCATTTTTATTAATTTTGTAGGATTTCTGATGGACGTGTGTTAAGAAGCGGCGATTGTTGCAGGGAAAACAAGGCGGAGGGCAAGCCTATGTTGTTGCAGTGGGCGGAGTCGCTACCTGCAGAGGAATGCCGTCACCCGAGCCCGTTCACTCTGGCCTAAAAGCCTCGACGGTAAACAACGTTTTAATGACGACTACTAGCTCTGTCAACTGGACCACGCGTCGGCGCGAGCGACCATCTTCTCGCCCTGAATTTCATCACAGGCCAAACAGAGGAAGGATATGCACGACACAGAGCGAACGTTTGCCCGGTTGGAAGATCGAGAACACTGGGGGAAAATTTTCTTGTCCGACCTGCAAAGCTAAACTAATTCATCTGACGTTCCTGAGCACAAATTCTCTCGTTGAAGACAGCGATCTGTTCTCTTTTGCCTTCTCCAAATTTATGTTCGTAATGTTGAATGCGTTCCATTTACATAGCAGAGGTCCAGATTTCGTTGCACATGCCATTCTGATTCAAGAATGTACCAAGATGCTTGGCAGTATTCACGGTTTAGTTTGAAACCATTATTGAAACATTCCTTCGAATGTAGAACACATAATTAAGAGCAAAGGAAGGTGGGGTAAAGTGGTCATTCTGAGGGAAATTGAATTGTCACAAAATAATGGATATTGACAGAAGTCGCCACATGTATATTTTGGAGCTATGTATTATAACTACATAAATTTATTATTAAGATAAAAAAGTGTAATATATACGGAGGAAGTCGGGGCGATATGGGATAGCGGGGTCGAACGGAATACCCTTTTCTTACTGGATAGTGTTGAAGATTAGTAAATAGGAATGGGACATTGTAACTGGTCCAGGGAGGAGTCCTGGCTGCCGATTTAACCAAGTTCTGACTGTACCTTGTGAATGAACTCACGTTTTGGCGTCTTACATCTACGAATTTATAATTTTTGCAATATTTCGACAGGAGATAATCTACAAAACTCAACACTTTAACTCTTTAATGGTATATATTTGTAAATTTGGTGTCTTTATCAGCATATAAGTTACGTATAATATTTAAATCTGCTCTGTATTAAGACTGGGTGAGTAACTTTAAAACTGAAACTAGCGTGCGGACGGAACGGCCAAATATGTGTTCCTTAAAACAAAAAAGAAAACCTGACAGACTCACCTTATTATAATGAGTTACAGGATGCTGTATCTAAAAAGAATAAATTAAGAAAGAAAATGAACGGAAAAAGGAAAAATGTTATCAAAGAATGGCAATTGCAAAAAAATCACTTTGCGTTCAACAATACGTAAAATAGGTATAAGAAAGAAAACACGAAAGGTGTTAAGATTTTCTTAAATTAAATGAAATTTTATTGTACTCATTGTAAATACAAAACGGAACAGAACGGGAAATTTGTAAGTTTATTTTTAAAAATTCATCAAAAATCTAAATATGTTGTCTTAAATTGTATTGATAATAGATTAAGTAAATAATAGAATAAACTTATGTTTTAAACTTTTATAAAGAGATTTTTCTTATTCTGTAATTTTACAAAAATGATAAAACTATGTGTCCCGTTCCACCCCGACCTATTTTATTTTCCTGGCCACTTTTCCTTCAGGTTCATCCTATCGTAGGCCTTATTAAATATGTGGAACTGAAGTATTTATTTTACAATTTATTACTTTGATAGAAAATAAAAATCAACCAATAATTAGTATTTCAATGTATTTGTCTTAAATAATCACAATCATAGAAAAATTATTAGTTTCTTCTCATATAGTGTTAATAATTTTATAGAAAAAAGTTTTTGGTCTAATTTTCATCCTCTATATGAAAATTACACAAAAATAATAATAATTAAATATGAATCATTTTAAGATATTAGTCTTAAGGCTTAAAACCGTATAACACATTGGAAGGCATTTTAAAGGAGTAACCTTAAGGGTGAAATCTTACAATGATGCATGCTTAATCATTATTAACCCATGTAATCATATGGAGAAAACATTAAATATATAAGGCCAAAATATATTGGACAAAAGGCAGTTTTAAGGAATAAATAAATTTGTTCAAATTCATTCCAGTGCGACAGAATGACGGATGTTAACTTTTTATATAAAATGATTTATAAAATTCTGAAGTCAATATGTAGTATTATGTATAAAATGTGGAAATGAAATAATTCTCACTGGATTGAAAACGGATGTCGGGAGAAATGGTCTATTTTATTCGTATGGCCATTTTTCCTGATGAAACTGTTTACCCAACGAAACAACCCATATTTGCTGGTCAAAAGACTTTATTTAAATAGTGACATTGCAGGAAAAGGAGTACTCAAACTTATTAGTAAAAAAAATACGTCAGACGATTGAGAAACAGAAAATGATTACTGAAAAATAGCGGAACAGTATTCCTTTGCAAAACTCACTGACAACATAAATGGTGCCTACTAGAACTATTTTGACAGATTCACGGTAGAAAAACAGTCTGTTCAAGAAAACTGATCACTTTCCCCCTTCCATCTCCTTCACATTTTTATTAGTTTAGTGACCTGCCACCAAATACAAACTTCATTGTAGAAATTAAATACATTCGGATATGGATAATGGAAAGTAATAAAGGTTATTTTGCATACTTTTGACGCTTCGTGAAATGGTCGATGGGAAGTTATCCCAGAAATAATAAAGCATTGAGCCTTTGAATGAGCTAAAGAAACATAACGTAGCTTTAGTGTGAACTGGAAAATTAGGGCCTGTTATAAATTATTTAAAGACTTAAACCTTTAGCAGTCGCGTGACTTATACATTATTTTTAAACCGTGCTAAACGGTAATATACAAACAAGTCTTATACACTCGTACAATTCACCTTCGTTCTAGGAAATGTAAATCTGGAATACCGTTAGACTGTTTACTGTTTATAAAATACGCTGTGGATCGTGTGCATCCTCAAACGACCACTTAAAAAGTTGAAACACTTAAGGTTCTTATGAAGCAATAATGAGCTCAGTGAGAATTATATTCCTCTCTGTCACTTTTAAGCACTCAACATCAAGACTGCAATCAGAAGATTCGAGACCTGCGAATACGCAAATTGGGAGGCTTACTTCACGAGAATGATTGGGAGTTTAAAAGTAGAATATTCTCAACGGTTTCTACATTTAAAATTTGTTTAAAAAGGTGGGGTTTTCGTTACCCTGCACCAATTATTGTCATAGTCTGTAAAACCTATATATTTTAACCCATTTTATTAAAAGAAGTTTATTGGATGGACACTACACAGACTAAAAGTGGACATATTTCTCTAATATAGATTTGCCAACTGTTCAGCACAAAATTGCAGGAGGTAAAAATGAGAAAGAGAAAGCCAGAAGCGAAATTAGTTGTATCTTATAACTTAAAAGCAGCATTCACAAATACGCGATCAGATAAGATAATATGGAGGTATAGTGGTCAACGCCGTTGATAATAAGGTCCAATCCCGACATGCATGTTGGCATTAGTCTTTCTCTTCCCTTGATCAGGCCTACTACAGCAACATCCCACGGACGAGCGACTGATTTGGTTCTTATCTTCCTAATTAGCGGAAGGAAACGGAGAATCTTCCAAGAAGAGAAAAGCTAGGGTTGAGGGAAGACGGGAATCACATGGACGACTGGCTGGGTTCTCTTCCTCTTTCAAGGCAATGCACGTATTCATTGGGGTCGTTTCTTATCAACATTTACAATTAGATTTAGCATGAATTATGTCTATATTAAACTCAAGCACGAAGATCACTTGAAATTTCAAGTTGTTATCTGTTGTACAAACTGTCTGGAATATGCTGGGCGATTATTTTTTCAAACTTCCAAATTAATAGATGCTCCAGCTAAATAAAAATTTCAATTTTACTAATTTCAGATTAGGCATTTCTACTCTGCACATGAATTTATGAACCATTAAAACTCTAAACTTTCTACAACATGAACTGTTACTTATCTCAACTAAATTTTTATGATACTAACAATAGTGTTAATTTACTATTTGTGTTGTTATAGAAACTCTTAATACTAACATAATATCAGTGAAATGAGTTACCAATTAACTATCTTAAATTTGTTATAGCAATGTAATAGTTTGTCCTAAAGTTTATTATATAAATCAAGAAATTGGTCATATAAGTCAAATAAAGTACACTTAGCTTTATGATGAAATACGTTTTTTCTGCTCTTCGGCAGACTTCATCAGTAGAATTCTACCTTGGAACTGATGAGTCCGCAGAAGTGTAGAAGAAACGTATTACATCTTAAACCTAGGTGGTTGTTTCCTGTACCCTATTTGACTGTTTTGACCAATTTCATGATTTATGTAAATTTATTATAAGTGCCTTTGAAGACTTTCTTCTCCTAAGGGAAACAATTAAGTTGATTTCCAATGTAGACGAATATAAACAAATAGAATGATAATATAAATATATGAATAATATGACAACTGGGGTGAAGTGGAAATTGATTCTCTATTTAGACGCAAATTTAAAAACACGATTGCACGAAAATGAGCAAATGAGTAAAATTAAAATTCATAATTGAAACTAAATAATTTTTGTGACAAATCCGTAATGACAGAAGGTTACTTTCGTATCCAAAATTAAAAAAGTTAGTTCAGCGCCTTTCTCTTTTCATAATTATAACGGAAAAAATGATCATTTAGCAGATTTGTATGAAACACGTGACAGGAAAATTTTTCTTAACATTAATTAAACAACTACGAACGTCAATGTATGAATTATTTGGAATTCATTCATATTAGTCTGCCGTTTTTTTCTGGCATTGGGTTTTAGTTTTAAAAGATATTTTTGAAATTTTCTATCTAATGTTCCCCTTGATTTTAAAGACGTCATTACAAATAAATTTACAGGCCGAACGATATCGTCCCAAGGCCTACTTAGGGATTTCGTTTAAAGCTGTCTTATCCTTTAAAAATTACTACAATCATCTTTTGGAGCTAAGTGATGAAATAAAAAAATAATACATTATGCTACCGCACGTAATCCCGAAGCATGTTAATGACAAAATTGTTCCTGTTAGAGGCATTTAACGTGTTTATATTAGTAAATCTCGGTTGAAATAATGCATGGCCCTAATGCAATTGTAGAAGTAGTTATATACACACTTTTCTATATAGCAAGTTATTGAAACGCAAATGATCATGTACACTATTTTTATTAATAGCGACTTGTAAAGAAAAAATGCATGGTTCTCTTAATGGAACAAATTATTTAAGTTGGAGTCGTTAGAGCGGCTTCGAGCTATGTAATTCGAGTTGATTTGACGAAGGCCAGAGTTCGTGTCTTGAGTTATCCAGTCCCAGCTTGAGAGGGTTGAGATAGTGGCAACCTTGCCTGCCTTATCTTGGGTTCGAACATTGAACGGTCTCTGCTGTGAACTTTCAACACCTTCTCTTCGCATTTAAATGCACTTTTCTTCATCACATACATAAGTTTAACGCACATTAGATGAATAGGAAATGCCCGAGAGGGAACTGAATTTCCCTACTGCTCATTGACATCGATATTTTGAAGTTTCGTCTCTTACACTGTGATACTTGTATCTCAGGCTTTATTCTTTAACTTAAAGCTTAACGTCTTCAGACTGAACTTATAACACAAAAACTGAATTCAACAATCCTAACTGAAACGTCAACAAGAGGAGGTGGAAATCAATTTATTGTTTCTGTAATTTAATACATTTATGACTATTTATTCCAGATTGGTAGTCACGTTTTGAGTTCACCAGTAAATACGTCGTCCTGTTTATTACATTATAATGAAGTGCTTGCTTTTTCATTTGACCAGTATTGTTAAAGAAATACCACTTTGTCCTTACCTTTTTATTTATTGTAAGGAAGTAGTCTATTTTTGTCAATAAAGCTGTGCCATTGTGCTTTACCCAAAGTCGGAATTAAATATAACTCTAAACTTAGTTAAGTTAAATGACATCCCTTGATCATGGACTGGGGCAAAAAGAGCACGATGTTTCTTACCGTATGGCCGCCCTACAACAAAATTTAACAGTGATTTTAAATTCTGACAATGACCGAATTTCACTGGCAATCGGACGCCCGGAATAGAACGCTTATTGTCTAAAATGACAGTAGCAAAAAGCTCCCAATGCAATTAATGTAAAATATAAGTTTCTTATAATAAAATACAGACAACGTGATATTACATTAACAAACAGATTATTTATTATTTTCCTGCAGATAAAATATAAACCAGCCTGAAATTAAGATATTAAAATTAAATTTAAATAACAATCAGATTTATTCCTCGTATTTCTTCGTTTTTTGAAAGAGATGTGGACTGTAATATTTTCTAATATGAACAAGCTTGGATAAAAGAATAAATAGGGCTTTTTTTAGGTGGATAAATATGGCTTTGATGTTACACACACTAAACGAATACATCGCATTATGCAGGAAGTATATTAGAACTAAACCTGAGCGATGTCTGTTTCGGAAATTTTTGATTATATCTTCAAATGAACATTTTTTGTATTAAATGAGTGATTATGATGTACAATGATGATAAACCTTGGTTTTAAAATAAAGAACCAACTTTAGTAAAAATAAAAATTATATTTTTATTTTGATTACAAATTTTGTTAAAAATTTCAATTAATTTGTCCTCTTAATTGTAGATGGGTATGACATGCCGAAAGCTTCCCTACAAATTTTAAATAAAATTTTGATTTTTATTAAATTTGCTGATTGATTGAAATCAAAGTGTTTTTCATCATCGAACATCAAAATTTCTTATTTTTTTACACATAAAAACCATAGCGTTCAAATTGAAATTTCAACAACGATATAAAATTTGTCTGAAGAATTAAAAATCCGTATAATAGACTTATACAATACAATATGAAAATTTTTTGATCGTAAAGTAGACGTTTTGACCATCCTTGTCAAGAGCGTTATGTCTTTAGTTGATTTCGTTTACTGACAATGGATGGTTGAAACATTTACTTTATGTTCAAAATTTATATGATATGGGTCGTAATTCTTCATATGTATTTATTAACAAACGCTAAATGTTCCTATTATATAAAATTCGGTTTTCACGTTTAGTGTACGGTATGTGATTGAAGGTTTGGTTCAGTCTAAGATTTTAATGTTGCTTTTAGGTTATTACTATTGATGGGAATTTTTAAAGTAAATTTCTAAAATAAAACTTACAGCGATCGATGTTAATAAATACTCAGTTGCTGTTGCACAGATTATTAAACGTAATAAAAGTTCTTTCACTCTCTCCAGGTCGATGTTCTGTTTCTATGTAGTTAATTAAACGAGCATTTGAATCGATAAATTAGTAAAAGTAACAAGTAACAAATTAAAACAAATCGAAAATAAAGAAGTTACTTACGTGGATTTTGAGAAATTGAGAACGTTGAACTTTGCCAAAATAGCGGAAATAAATTAAAATGACGTTGAGGATTTGGTTTGATGTTCCTCCTGAGAGTGTTAAATTATTTTCTGAATTCTTGAGTTGTGTGAGGGGGTTAGGGGGATGGAGAAGAATGGACTGGTTTGTCCCCTTGAGCACACACTTCACTAATCCCCGGTGTTTACAGAGGCCCGCCGCTCTTAAACCAATTTGCAAAGCCACAAATGTGTTGGAAAACACAGCTGACAAGGCAGACCTACAAATGAGTCCATGATGACAATGATTTAAACAGAAAAGCCCACAAACAATGCATCACGCCGGAGATGATAAACGACATGGCGGCTGTATTCGAACGGCGCGGCGATATATAAATACGGCATTTTCAAGCCGTATGCTATACACATCTAACATTCCTAAAGCCGAAACTTAAGTACAGAAACAAAATTGGATCTTCCCAACTGCAATCCCAAACAATCGAGCGTTTCAGAAGGCGACGGAGTCAAGTTAAATTGGCGCTATTGCCAATAAAAATATAAATAGAGTGTGATGTTTTGATCACAATAACTCTGCAAGAATAACATTAAGTCTAATCGTTTAAGTGAACCCAAGTAATTATTCACTTATACATCAGAGTAAACACTTCAAAGCTTCTCTCTTCGTTGGGTATATTATTCGCTCAATAGGACAACCGTAAATGAGTTTCGAGCCTGTGCAGAGCATATTATTAATTCATATTGTAATATGTATGTTTTTGCTCTACCTTCTGCATCCCCCCTTTTCAATTCTCTTCCTATGCTATTAAAGGGGAGCTACCTGTTTCAGGATCACCCTCATGTAGCCTGTTAACCCCCCAAAAATATAGTTGAAATACTTATATGTATATATATCTGACATGAATTGAATAAATAAATAAACCAGATAATCCAAAAACAATTATTTAAATAACCACAATTTTTTGAAAAAAGGAAAAAAATTAAGACGGAAAAAATTATTATTCAAGATTCACTCGTGAAATGTTCCAAATAGTCTATGATGTATAAATAAAAAACCTAGCAAATAATTTAATTAAAATTTAAGCACAAGTTTTCAGACTATAAGTCTACTATAAGGCCAATAAATCGGCATATAGTTTTATTGCTAATTACTTAATATAAATGCCACGTTTCGTCTCGCTTTCGAGACTTCATCAGGCATACTACAAACATAACATAATAAAAGATTAAATATGAGTTTTATGTTACAATTATTATGCATAAAAGCATGGTTCAAAACTTACAAATTTAGAAATTCATGTCCTTCACTGTTCGACTCCCTCGTCCGAAAAGATTATGAAATTCTTGGCCATCTTTTTATTTATTTTAAATGTAATTTATGATGTATTGGCATTTTAAATTATTTTTATAGTTAATTTTAGAGATAAATAATAAAAATTAAACTTATGCCCAACAGCACTGTGTCAGCAGCATAATGTGAAAGTCCTCCCGATTAAAAATATTTCTAACATTTTAAAATTATTTATTGAAATTACGAGAAATAAATTGTAAGTATATTTTGTTTTATATTCATATAATTGCATTGAACATCATTCTTAAAAATGTTCCCCTTAAACTTTTCATATATTCATTCACACTTGTAAAAATAATCTTTCGAAATTTGTTATACTGAAGAGGTTCCAAAATCGGAACGGAACGTAGTGCTACTTTATATTTTATTATATTGGATGTGAGAATTGGGCTGGCGTGTCTCTTTATTCATTCATATGTATCAGAGTTATTTAAAATATAAATTAAATTATGACCGTTAAAATTCACGACTGTATTTCACCACGCAGAAGTCTGTAACTTACTTCTGATCGTTAATGCATAAATTCCTCACGAGCTTTGTTTTAAGAATGAGAGCGTTTCGCTGTATTCTATTTCGATACAAGTTCTTACTGTGTTGAATATATGTCTGTGAACATGTTATTGCGGAATGACGAATGTGAAGACAGTAATGGAAGAAAATTAGACTATTTAACTTTTACGGTGACGAGTTTTGCTTCTCTCGCGTCAAGTAAATTAATTAATTTATGCGAGTAAGTAAGAAAATGCCCCACGCAGATTTATTGTTTACGTCGTTTTTCTTCATCTTACAAACAGTTTACATTCTGAAGCTTGCTCTTAATTTAAGGGCCACAATCTTTTCATGTTACAAAGAAATGTACTGCGAAGACTAAACGAATCGTTGTACTTGTAATATCACGAAATAAAGAAACAAATATCAATCTAGCTGGGAAAAATCAAAGAATGACATTATAATTGTTTGCTTTTTGATTGACCTGGGTTCTTAACCTTACCAAGAGATAATTCCGGTTATTAATGGATATGGTGTGAAAATTTCAATTATCATTCAGATCATTCTGTTGTTAAATTAATTTGAAAATTGATTCGCAAAGCTAATTAAAGTTAGTGAAGAATTTGACAATTATGTTTCCATGCGCCGGCCATATTGTTGAATCATAAAAATACAGAAAATAATAAGAGAAGAGAGCTTAAAGGCAGTTGGGTTGCTTGTGATTTTTTTCGGCATTAATTCTACACCAAAAGTTCTTATACGTGGCTGAACGATCCGGGGAACATAATGAAATGTTGATTTTAATTAGTTTTTGGTTCACATTCTAATCAACAACGTCCGTCTAAACAATGTGATAATTGCAATATAAACGATTTTTGAATTAGCGGGATATAAACAGCTGATGTAATAATTTTACACTAAAACGGAAATACTAACAACATTGTAAAGTATCTTTTTATTGCGAAGGAACCGTTCCATGTTTACTATGATTTGAATCGTCAATCGCAACATTATGGGATATATTTATAGTATTGGTGGAAGAATCATATTAACAATTTCAATATAAAGCGCTACAACTAGGTCACTCAATATTTATCTATGCGATACAATAGAAATTAAAGATTTTCAACGCTAAGAGTTTCAAAGAAGTAAAATGTCTAATCCATTAGTTCAATTAATAATGTTTCCGTATATCCTAGCGTATAATTAGTTTTCTGCTATCCATTTCATTTTATTTAGAAAATATTATTGACGTTTAAAATTATTTATATTTATTATATTATCGCACAGAGGTGATAGATAAATATATTCAACTATCTCAATACGTGGCGATTATCTGGAAATGTTTAAATGCATTCGTACTGTGTGCAAGTTTAATATATATATATATATATATATATATATATATATATATGAATGGAAAATTTCAAATCACGTTACAAATTGAGTAGTAACCAAATAATATTTTGTGAATTCGGAGTGTGCAGTACTGCTTTCAGGTGGTGATTTTGCTCATTAGGAGAAAAAATATTTCCAGCTAGCATTTGTATTGGAAATAAAACGAGATTGTGGAATTATACACAGGTGTTTTCCGCATCATTAACAAAATTATGGTTGTGTTCCTTTCTCGGTTCGTCGGATGTCGAATTTGAATGTCTACGACAGCGGCACATAATATTGCAGAAACTTTCATAGTTAATCTTAGTTAAAAATTCAGAGAGCTGACAAATCAGTAAATATTATGCTAAGTGTTGTAAATGTCATTTCCGTGTTCATCTAATTTAAAGAATGCACGTACAACTTGCCGGAACAGTGCGCGAAGTAAGTAGCATGTTCGGCAAATTGTTTCCGACCCACAACTGCTTTAAATCGAAATATTGTTTGCTTACTTTGGGGGAAAAAAACTTTTACCCTCGCAGCACGAGACAGTGCAATTGTTCTGTTGCAAACGCATTCGTAATTTCTTAAACTAGACTTTTCTATATAGATCGCTTGAGCAGCATATTTAAGATAGTAAATATAAAAAATCTTACAAAAATGATTATTTTTTGGCAAGTTGAGGAAGGAGGTGTTGAGTGAATTACTTACAGAAAGATGTAAAAGAAGTACATTTTTTGCAATGGACAGAAATCGCACAATAAATGTAAACTGGAATGAAAATGATAGTGTGTGCAAATTTCTACTCGTGTCTTAAAAAAGCAACCATATCAGTTAGAGGGGAGGGAGGGGACAGAGATAATATGAAGTATTCATTGGCAACAGATCAGAAAGATAATTAATAGAAAAAAACATTGTTTGTTTTTTTGGATAAATATGAATAATATCGCAATCCTATTCTTAAATAGATACGTCATATTAGGGATTTTTCTTCTTTTTGAACAGATTTTGTAGGGTATTTATTGTTAGCCATGTGCGTTTTTATTTCTTAAAATTTATTAGTCTCGATACGGTATAAAATATAATTATATTTACAAAATTGATGTTTGGGTTCTTTCGATTAATCATTTGGCAGCAAGAATAAAAAACTAAATTTTACAGCCGGGGTTTTCGTCTAGTTATATCGTTATAAAGAAATAATGCGGTTTAGAAAAGTTATAACTCGTCGGTTTCAATGTCAGTCGTGATATTATATCTAAAAATATTTATAAAAATTTTCGAGTCGGCGTGAATTAAACTGAAACACTTAATAGACTGTATATGCATACAACTGTATAAACAGCAACCCGTTTCTTCATTTTATTGTATAATAATACTTTGTTTTTAACTCCGTTTGCGATGAATTAGCAACTGTGTGTGTGTAGTAAACAAGAGGTCCTTTTATTAGAACGCTTTAAATACTTCGTGAATAGTTCCTACATTCCGTTCTGTTAAACTATGGGTTCAGAAAAGCAAAGAATTTGGAATGCAGTAAAGAGAAAGTTTTACGAGCAGCAACACATGGGGCGATATCGTTGGCAGATTGCAGTAGACAGTCCGAGCTGACATCTCAGCGTAGGAAGGTATTTATTGTTTACATGAATGAACTCACCCGCGTCCATTCCGGCCGGCAGCGGCAGATGAGGCTGAACCGCAGCATCCATGCGACAACACGCACTGCACGCACTGCCCAACTTAGAAGAACTGGAGCGACGCGTCTCCCTAGGCGCCAAGGACCTGCACCAGGACACGCCCCCCGCCCCGCCCCCACGCCAATCACGTTCACTCGCCCCCCACTTCCCGCTCTCTCCTACCAACAAAAACAGCCTGCAATATAATGTGCTTTTCAGCGGGCATTTAAGAGAGTGGACCTAGGGAAAGATTAAGTTCTGGGCTCCAGGCGTAATTCCAGAGGACGTTCTACATGACTCGGATAACATATGATTATTACATTACATTTTCTTTCGGTCCTGAATTTGTAAATATAACAAGCAAGCTAATGTAATTGCATGAACGTATCAATTACAGTTAGAATAATGTGCAACAAATTTCAGAAATCGTTTCTGTTAGCAATTACAGAACAGTCCAATTATATTCTGAATGAGGAAACAACGATTCTGTAAATGACAAAGAGTCGTTAAACCCAATTTAATTCCTGGTTCAGCACTTAGTTTTTAAAACTGAAGGAACACGGTTTGCAGAACACAACTACGTTCTACAAAGAGGGGTCAGCGATAATGATCGTGGCAACCACTGCCGTTAATTACAATATTTAATAAATAATTACTGAGGAGAGGTATAAAAGTTATAGCATGAAACTAAACATTCTACACTACCGCGTTAATAATTTATTTCTTACCAAATATGAGCTATAAGTTGCATTACAACGGTTAATGAATACTGCTGCATCTTCGATTATTTACAGGGTTTCCTAAATTTCTTATAATCAATGTTTCTTAATACGTAGGCCTACTGCTGGAAATATATAAGGGGCAGTCAATTGGCAAGAGAACGTCCGCAGGAAGGTGCCAAAAACATTTGTTTTATTGAAAAAGAAATTGTAAGGAGTGCTAAAACATTTATTCCGCCGGGAAACGAGACGATCAATTCCAGTCTTGAAGATAGGGGCAGGTCGCTGACGGATCCACAACCTGACCCACTCTTGCTCTTCCTCGCCCACGTATATCCTTGGTCGCCAAAAAGGCGGAAGTAACAAGGGGAAGATCTGGGTTGTATGCTGGATGCTGAACTGTTGCTCAGTCAAATCTCTGAAGCGTATCCGTCACCAGATTGGCAGTAAATGTGAACTATTGTAATATGTAGGCTCTAGGATTCTGAAAAAGATGGTTGAGGCATATAAAAGTAAAATATTGCCTTTGCCTGTAGGTACATTGCTCAAAATTTACTACTATTTGTACATTTCTTCGTTTCACGTATCAGGTAATCTGAAATCGTTGTCAACTAAATTTCTGTCACGCTTAATACGTTCGCTTTTCTGAATAGAAGTGTTTGACAGATTTCAATCAACATTATATTGTTGGCGTGTAACAACCCCTTACTGATATAAAGCTACCACACGCCATCTTGAAACAAAATGGTGGACACGCCAAGGTATGATTTTAATTGCCTCGTCAGGGATTTTACTTCTTTTTTGAGGCTACTTTAAAGTGTCGTCGACCATTCAAGGAAAGAATAAGCCTAATAAAATAATCGACTTAAATAAAAATATACTTTAGCTTGCTTTCTTAATATATTCATTCTTATCAATCTATTTGTTAGTCAATTTTGCTAAAAAATGTTAATTATTTGCAATAAGCGATTAAATAAAATGTAATTTTGGGGATCACCTATATGATAAAAAAAGCCTAGTCACGTCACATGCCATTAAATATTGTGGTGAAGTGTTTTGAAATCAAACCGTAAGGGAAATTAATTTTTTATATATAAGAGTTTCTTTTCTCATGTTTGATTAATTTCGTCATAATGAGGTACTAATCCTCTGTTTTAATAAAATGGAGAGCAACTTCGAGAAATTACCTAAAATAGATTCAATAATGGTTGGGCTGTTTTGAAAGCAACCCAAATGTTACTACTACGGTACTTAAAATCGTCAGAAGAGCAATGAAATATTTATAAGCTTTGTTGCAAAGTAACTGATTTGTAATTAAAACAATTTGATAATGTCTAAAACCTTTAACTAAATTTCATCATATAACCTAAAAATTGTGCTGAAAATGTTTCTACCAATGATTGATTGAGAGGGATTTTTTTAGGAAAGAATTTACTGGCATATGATAGAGATATTCCGAAATAATCTCAGAGTTTAAAAAATTGTCTACTATATCTTATTGCTTAAAAAACAATACTATATATGAAGTTATATTCTTCTGAAATGCAAAGGCTTCTTCGAAGTTACAACCTTAGCGTATTTTATATTCACAGTTGTCTCTGTGAAATTGATTGCTATTGGGGGCAGAAAATGAAGATTCTTAAGGTATCATATTTTCAGCACTAACTGGTTTATCATCACAGACTGCTTTTTTATTTAATTTAGTCAAATCGGATTTAGATGGCGTGATTCAATTGTAAATAGAGATTTGGAGCTAGATCTTGTGGAAAATTTATAAGAAGATGGAAAATTATTTGTGGTTGCAATCGTCTGTAGTGTTGCGTCTATGATGCGCATTTAACTATAATTTATATTGATTTTACTACTGTTGCAACAGGTTCAGTATTTGTTCCTTGTTAAGTCTTTGCAGTGATTCTGAAAAGATAAAATGAAGGTGGGTACTGTGGAGGGGCGAGACAGGAGGAATTCAATATAAATTTTCAAAAATTAATGCATTTTGTGGAGCAATCGATACTAGTAAAAGGAAACTAATAACTTACGTGATTTTGTGATTAATTTGGTTGTTTTTTCGTTATTAACTATACCTGAATTGAGGTATGAAGGTAATTTTTTAATCAGTGGTTAAGTTGAAATCCTTACTTATCGGTCCAAAAAATTATTGCTATACAATTTTTACAAGACGAGAGCTTTCGACGTTTCAGTCATCATTCTAAAAGTACCTCGACAGACAGTCACTTTACATTTAGACTATGCTTCCATGTAATGTCTAAGGACGTTATCCTGTTGCTTTGAAAAAGGCGTCATTTTTTGACAATTGTGCTTTCAACTATGGTTCTCGTATATTAGAAACATTTTAAAATTGTATCCAAGGTTCTGTTTCTATGCGTCAAGAACCCCTTTTCTGTGTGTCACTTTTAATTATCAGCTATAAACGTAATTCAGTATTTTATATTATCAGAACCTTTACCGTGTTACTCGTTCTTTTCTCTTGCAATAATCGCGTTATATTGATAAGAGACGATGATGAAAGTTCTTGCCACATAACCAGTGAATGTATATATTACAGGTAACTACCACGTAAGATGCATTGTGGTCTTGTTTCATGACGTAGAGACAGATTAAGAGTTATTCTTAAATTGGTTCTGCTTTGACGCTACATTCAGGTCTCCTCCGCGAGCTTTAAACTTTGTTTTGATGTTGTTGTTCTTATGAATGTTGTAGGAATTGACTACGCAACTGTCCTTTTATTGGGTGAGGTTGTCGGCATCCCTGACCCCGGGTCCTTCCAAAAAGAGGGCCTCCACGGCCCAGATGCGGCGTGACGCAACCTCACAACACATGTGTCGAAAGAAACTTCCGAAAAAACTACGAGTTCAAACTCACCAGATACTCCGGTTTCCATCTTTCGCTACCACTTTGATTGCAATTTAGGTGTTTACAGCTAGAGCTAATGTCAGAAAAATTAGTCAGCTAGCAATTTTCAGCTGCCTCAACGACTGTCTCTGAGTCAATTGTTATTTAATAATTCAAGAATATTGTTTTATTGTATAAATTAACGTCTATGGAAGTAATAACAAAAGATGCGACCTTATTTAGCAGACAAACCTTACAAAATCGAAACGTCGGCATATCTAAATTTGTTTCAATCAATTTTATAAGGTTTGTCTGTTCAATAAGGTGGTATTTTTTTTAAAAAAAATTGTTTTTGGGTGATAGGCTACATGTGGGTGATTCTAAAAGTGGCAAATCCCCTTTAATAGTGATACATTCCAGTTCGGAATGTGAAAATCCAACTAAATCGTTCATCTCCGTCGCTCACTCGGCTAATGATCTAGAGGGGAAAGTAAGAATCAGAATAGGAAATAGGAAAGCGGTAACGTAAGGGTTCGGGTTCAAACGAATGAACCTAGGCTTAGCGGTTGGTGTGTCGCAGCACTCCAGTCAATTAAGAGTCGAAAGAAGAATAAAGAAGGTTTAATGAAAAGATGAAGGTTAGACAGGAGCTATAGACCCGATTGATGGTAGATCAGTCTGCTGTTGCCTAGAGTTCTGTACACCTAATTAGGAAGTTTCCTCCAATCACAGCTTTCGACGAACGGAATATTTCCTGCTCCGATCTCAGCGGCGAGCACGGCGCACAGGTTGAACGACTTTAATCTGCTGACAGGTCAACCTGCGCAATCTGGAAGGTTCAGCTACAATTCAACTGATTAACTACCTGGCCACATATAGGCCTCTGAACCAGTAAGATACTAAATTGCATTACTGTTATTATATTACAATAGTATGGGTAGATAATTTAAAAGGTGGGACGTGGAAGGTAGAGAAAGGTACCCAAGGGTTGACTAGTTTCAGGATCCAACCCGGGGGAAATCCTAGAAAACCTGCATCAGGTAGGTCGTGATTTTGGATAATCTTCTCACGTTCTTCCGAATGACGGGAGATGAGTGCTGTGGGGTCGCAGCATCCCCTTATGAGAGTCTTCACCAGTTTTAGGAGGCAGTTGTCCTATTGATCGAATGGGATCAGCGACAACTCTCACAATCTGCCAAAGGTCTTCGACCCCAGTACATACACCTCGCAAAATAGATAAAGGTGCCTCGCCTCGGTATCTGAAAACTTCGAAAAAACAGAGAGTACGAGGCATTCCCAAATGTATGGTGAGAAATGCCTGCCAGAGAAAGCTCCCACAAACATCTCCTTTCCTTCCAAGCCCTATCTATTGTTATTTATTATAATATTCTTTTAGCATTTGGTTTCAGAAAAACGATTGCAAGCAACGAACGAGTGTGGGGCCGACTGAGTCTAAAAATAACTATAATAATAAACTATAATAATAATATTTTATTAATATCGTCACTACTCAGCTGTTAATACAATTTCAGCTGATTTCACTTTCTCGCCAATCTTATACAATCTTGAACAGTTTAGTTTGTCAAATATTGTGTGAACATGAAATAACGTAAAGTTGGTTCGATTACAAAATTTCATGAAAACAAATTTACTATAAAAATTCAAAGTTAATTTAAAACAAATATGTTGGTCACCAACAGATCTAGTCTGTAGATATTTAAAATATAATGAATTCACATTGACACGTGAATTATTGTAATCTAACTAGTGGATAGAGTGATCTGCTACAGGCCCGTACTAGGTCACAGGTCTCTGGATACGCAGCTCCACTGATGAAGCTTAAAACGTTTCCGTTCAGCCCAAACTAATGATAGTTCGCACCAACAACGAACCCGCGTAGTCACTACTGCCCGTTGAATCACATCCACGACAGTGTCCGTAGAGAAATTCTTCGTTGTATCACTTATGACTCAAAAAGTGCTTTTAGAAAATATGTATTGCGATTTTCAAACTTTCTGAATGTATTCCAAACACTGAGCCAATATTTTATTGACGCCGACTTCTGCTACGTATGTGCTTAGTTCTTCTACAGATTCTATGATTTCCTAAAAAATTCCGATCACATTATATCTATCTTTTGAAGCATTGAAAAGTTGTCTAATCGAAATATCCAAGGTTTTAGTCGTGAGACGGAGGCAGCAAACTCAAAATATAGCTAAGAGGCCTTGTTAACAATGTAAAAATGTCGTTATTAAAAGTTGTTTTAATGGTGATTACGTACTCTTACTAAATGGTAAAATATAGATAATCAATTAAATGAACAGATAATTAATTAAATCAGAATGAATTATATCGGCGATCTCTTTTCATTGCTACATATACATTAAAATAGTTTCGAAGCGGAAAATGAACGTACGAGTTCAGACAAGTTGACAGCTCTTTCTACCTTTCCATCCTATAAGAATAGGAAGTCATAAATTTAGTCACGTTTCAGGATGGAATTCTATGTGTGGGGCCAGGATAAGAAAAGTAAATTACTTGGAAAGAATCCAGAGAAGACCAACAACGTAAATTCATAATTCCAGGGCAAGGTCACAGTTATAGGCAAGCTAATAATTAAAAGGCCGATTTGTAATCTAACATGGACTAAAATAATGGGGTTTATTTCCAGTAAGCAACAAAATCTTCGTATTTTGGAATGTGGACCTCATTTAGACAGCATAACACTGATGTAATAATATTTTCTTCATCAAGTGTGAAAATAGCAAATAAAATATTTTTTTATTGTTGTGACAGTATTGCCATTCTAATCGATAGTTTCTGTCGATTTTCTGCTGGTTACTTACAGGGCAGCTGTAGAAGAAGCTCACTGGATTTCTACCAGAGTTAGCACAAAACGAGCCTGTTTAGAGGACCTAATAAAAACCGGGATGCAATGAAGTGGTCGATGGAGAAGCCAATAAAGAATTAAGGAGCGAAGGCTTTCCCGGTGAATTGTATTTCAATAAAGAATTGATAGTGAAATATTTAACTATAGGATTTGGTAAAGAAGGGAAGAATGTTATCTGGAAGTATAGTCGGACACAAAACATCTTTAGTATCCTGCAGAGACTCCGGACCAAAGGCTTGAGTGTATGCAACCCAACAAGTCTTTGAATTGCAAGAGACTGGCCAAAAGACAGAAATTTATATACACAATGTTGTATATAAAACTGAATGTTTGAACTGTAGAGCCTGTTATATTGGTCAAACAAAACACAAGTTTTAAAAGAGAATTAAGTAGTATTTTTCAATTTTAAAACAACTATTAGATAACCAATCTGTATTAACAATGTACAGTCGAGTAATCACAGAATTGTTGGAGTAATACAAAAGTATCAGATACAGAAAGTAATTACTATCCTCGGTTCATCAATTCATAAAATCTATAAATGTAAAAACTGATACACAAAATTTTAATTCGATATACGATTCAGTATTATTTGTGATTTAAAATGGCATTCTTAAAACTTTTGAATTCAAAAACTTGTGGTTTAAAACAATCTGTTAGAACAATGTAACTGCAAGTTGAGGCAGAAGTACAAAGTTTTCTGTTGTAAGGTTTTTAATTCCACTTTTTAAACTATGTAGACTTGGTATACAGTATTTTATTTATTTCGTCATAAACTGTGCCTATGCATTTATATTTAAATATTTATTTATATTTCTAGAAACAACTAAAGAGATCCGTCAAATTGGGAATGAAACGTTTTGTTTTGTAATTATTTGATTTAGTATTAAAATTGTATTTCTGCCTTTCGGTAATGTATTTAGTTAAATTAGTCAATTTAATCTCCATGTTTTATTTATAGCATCTTTTATTATTAACACATGTTAGGAGTATCATTGGTATTTCATGTGGTTAACAGCTAGTAAACAACGAGTACTCACAGATACTTGTAGTTAGTGCATAAATATAAGTCGGGATTTCTCCTACCTGATGCAGGTTTTCTAGGGTTTTGCCTGCATCACCTTTAGGTGAAACACCTGGTAGGATCCTTACACTATAGCCTGGGGACCTTAGGCTACCCTGGGCTACCTTGCTCTACCTTCCACATCCCCCCTTTTCTAGTCCCTTTCTGTGCTATTAAAGGGGAGTTGCCTGCTTCAGGATCACCCTCATGTAGCCTGTTACTCGCCAAAAAACAGAATCTGTAAACCTCTCTTTTTCAAAACGATGATATTATCATTAACATATGCTATTCTTTTACATGTATTTGTCTTAAGTAGACACTACTTACTGTCCGTTTATAGAGTCCATATCTATATATATATAGTTTTATGCAGTGTCATAAATATTGACCATGGAGACCTTAATGCTTTTTATACGGTTCAGTTATGCATCAGCTGCTCTACGAATTAAGATTGAGTTTGATATTGAAAAGAAGTAGTTCCTTTAAAGACGTATTATGAAGGCTCCGTTATTAATACGAGATTTTTACGAATAATACATTCATTGCCATAAAAATTTGGCCACGATGCACGATGCAACACGGGCGGGCATTGCGACATTACGTTCCATAGCTACTGTAAACGAGACTCTAATGTGGCCAAACTCATAAGCTGTCCAACTGGCCGTCCCAAGAGATGCCAGACATGCTCGATTTATGATAAATGTGGGGATCCTGTAGGCCAGGGGAGGGTGGTAATTGGCGGATGCAGCCCTGTGAACCTTTGCTGTGTGTGGCCGCGCATTGTCCTGTTGAAAGCCCAGCCATGATTGGCAAAACATGTGCCTGTACGTACCGCTGGGCTGTTATGGTGTCGTCAATCACTATTAGGATGATCGTGAGTCATATACGATGGCACCCCATGCCATCACACCAGCGGTGGGTACGCTCTGCCGCTGTTAAGCTAAGGCTGGATTGAGGCGTTCACCACGGGGCCTCCACACACGTTCACGATTGTAATCACTCCCCAAATTGAATCTGGATTCGTCGCTGAAGACAACCTAGTACCATTTGATTGCAGTCTTCCTGTCGATTGCGACTCCACTCCACGCAGAGGCAACGGTGGGTGGGTGTCGGTAGCACAGGTAACGGGTGCCATGGCAAATGTCATTCAGCCAGGTGACTTGCGATGATACGAACAGATTCAGGTGCATGTGTGGAAGGCTCAGCCTGTGTCCGGATGGCCGCCAATGAGACCTTTGGCGCAATGCGTGCGTGTCGTCTGATGTGACGGATTCCGGAGCCTAGTCACCGTGTTAGCGACCTTTCTTTTGTCCACTAGTCCCAACACCTCCTAGATGACGGTATACTTGCCGGGATAACAACCCAGCTTCCATCAACCTGATAATTCGTCCCTTCTGGGCCTTTGATGACGGCGTGTCAGCTTCTGTACGTCCAACCGACCTTCTTCAACAGCAAATCAGCTTTGCTACACTGTTTTATACTCCAATGAGACCGCGGTTCGACGTATTATCCAATTCGCAATCGCGTTACTTTTGTATATGTACCTGACACGCACCTTCCTGCTACGTTTCGATACGATCCCACAATTCCTTGTTGGTGCGCAAATTTGTATGGCACTGACTATTAAAATTTAAAATGATAATTATTAATTAATGTGTTTTTATTTAATTTGGTTGGTGATATAATGTTTAAATCTTATAGAAAAATATCAATAATCGTTTTATTAATATGTAAAAAATAATTTTAAACTATTTCTGGCTTGAATATTTGAATTGATAATGCAAAATTATTCGAAAGTTCCTGTTTATTGATATATAATTCAACGCATAAAAAGAGATTTAATGAGTTTTGGTTTTATTATCTGTCTGCATATAAATTTAAAAAAAACATGCTTGCGACTGTCCCCATGAGCCACATAAAGTAATTTGATTCTGAATCGGAATGGAAATGTGTAAGCGTTGAATTGAATTCTTTTTCTTGCCTCATATAACTAAGTGAACCTAGTGAAATAAGGATATAATATTAAATAAGAGTGTAGTTGTCTTTTGCAGTTGTAACAGAACGTCTCATTTTTTAAGCAATACTTGATAAGTAAACGACACTGATGTCCAGGGGCGACCTCTGTATTGTTTCCTAAATATCAGGCTAGATTTACAGTGTATTACATTTTCAGAGAACCTGCTTTATGCTGTTTAACGTCCGTTGTTATGGCTGTTTTTATGGCTGTGTAAAGTTGCAGCGAGCTTTCATTGCAGTCATAAGAATTCAACATAAACACGTCTCCGTGTAACTCGTGAAGATTTTAACCTCAAATGTCGCGAACCAACCTTTTTATCTGATCACAATCCTGACAGTATTAATGAACGACGTTAAAATCAAGTCATGTAGGCGTCTTTATCTGTTGCTTACCCATTTGAACGGCCGTTTCTGCGTGTATTAACTTAGAATATGGAAACTTTAACATTCAGTCCATTTAAATGTTCACACTAAATTAAAACAACATAAAAAATAAAATTAGCTCTTGCACAAGTTTTATATGAACAGTTTTATGAAGTCAGAGGTAGGTCCTTAAGATGAAATGACCGACATTCACCGGCAATTCAGAAACTTAATTACACCAATCCTCACGTCCGTCATCTCTACCTTTACCTGTAATTACTTGCGTCTGCAGTTTATAAACCTAAGACATTTTTAGACTATCAGATCGTGCTGAATTTTTTGCAGCTCTCAGTATACCTTTTTTCGCAATGTTTGGATTCCCCAGTGGCTAATTTGGCAACTTTTATTGTTCTTAAAATAAAACATTGCTGCAGCAGGCACATTTAAAATCATTGACCCATAAATGTTTCATTTAGGAAATTAGATGGAATCAATTCGAACGAACACGAGTATAAACCGTAATCTAACAATGCACCTTTCTCAATTGTACAAAAAATTATTTCAATATACTTATTTCTTCAATGTTGAATTAATTGATAAATAAGTCACACAATATGCACGCAATTACAATACGCGAAATATATAAAAACTCAGCAATCAGAAATCAAAATGTTAAAATGCCACAGATTATTCAAACGGTCAATCTGAAAATTTGGATTATATGTTTAGAAAAATATCTAAAAAAAATTTGGTTAGAAAATAAAAACAGATTTTCTGTATCTCGACAACAGCGCCACCTACAAGATGCGACTATAGCTTAAAACCATCCAGGTGACCTCATAAACACACACACACAAAATCAAAAACAGTAAAGCCGTTCGGGAGAAGTTTACGAACACATGCACACCGGAAATTTATATATGAAAATATCATTTTTATCAAATGCATAATTATAAAAATGTGACGTTATATAGGAATTTGGATTTAATTTAATTTAAATGATAGCAAGCAGAATAAATAATAAGACAGTTTAAAATTTTAAAACAATATTCAACACAAGAAAGCAACAAATGAAATGAAATAAATAAATTATCTCCCTGCTCTTTTAAAGGTTTTATGCATGTTTGAAAATGAATTTAATTTATAAATTAAAATTGAAAGCAAACTGATTATGTCTCTCAGGGGATGGTAAGCTTAAATACCTGGTCAAACACTAATTTATGGTGACTATGACATTGATGGGTTTATGGTTGGTTTAGTACATTACCGACACTGGAACTCGTAGGCAGATTTGGCCAGAACCTTTGGAAGCATTGAAGCGATTGAAGTGGCAGCTACTAGAATTAGCTGCTACCGCTTATCTTTCAAGTCTCGTCCCCGCAACTCCTTGTTTATTCCGTCCGATGAGCAACCCCTTTCCAACACCCGTTCAACGACTGCTCTACACCTCTATCACTTCCCAACTAACTCACTCCTCAATTTTTTACCAACCACGAAACCTGTGATTTCCCCTCCCCGATTGAAATTTTGGTCAATATGAAACATTCTTACATTTTATAGTTCCTAGATAGAAGGTTCACACGTCTCAAAATGACACGCATCTGTGCGAACGTCTGAAACGTGACAAAATATTGAGATTATTCCATTTATGACTTTTTCTAGCCACCGTCTTCTTAACCCCTCAAAGGCCTTCTCTTCAATAGTTGTTTTGATGTGAGGTCTGGTCGGCTACCTGCGAAAGTTAAGAACACCGAATATTCGCAACTCAGAAAAAATTTAGTAAAAATTTATTTAATTAAAATGAAAATAAAAACTTAAATAATTTAGACAAACACATGTAACTTTTGTATTCTACAAAACATTGAACATTTGCGTGATTTGCCTTCTTATTTTTTCCAGTTTTTTTCGAATACTATTTTTAAAGATGATTTAAAAAAAGAGGAAATATAATCCAGGAAAGAAATTACCCGTTGAAAAATTTCCGAGGTGAAATTTGAGTAAATTATGGATTATTTTGACTAAATTGAAACTGCTAATGATGGAGAAGATTGTGTTGATGACAATAATTGGAAGGAGAGCACTTTTACAATTCCGCGAGCTTTAACCATTGACACAGTGAAAAGAAACTTTGCAGATACATTTTCTGACAATGTCCTGTGCTATAAACCAACAGGTAAAAGTTAGTGAGTTATAAACCGTGTTTCATGAAGGGAACAGATTTGTCTTTTTATTTCTATTGCCCCAGTGATTTTTGTATATTGTATGCTGCAGTTTGATGATGTCAAACCAATATGCGGCAGCAATAGTTACTCCAATTTGTTTTCACATATTATATTAATATGACTCAAAAATTAAAAATATATATATTCATGGTATTCCATTATTTCATAATTAATGAATTAAATGGATAATAAATAGAGGCAAGAATGTTAGTATTAGATGCAAAACAAGTATTTTAAAACTCATATCGAAATGAATAACTAAAAGCCCAAATGTACGTAGTCAGTAATAGAGAAATATTTTTATTAATCTTAATTAATAGTAATTCCACCATCAGTATCCTGCGAGTTACTTTTATTTAATCACCTGCTTTGCAGAATGAATCCCCTAGCTTCTTATTGATTTTCCGTTTTTTTGACTAATTTGGATAAGACAAAAATCATAAATACTAAAAAAAGGAAATTGTATGTTAACCGGCTGATCACGCGCCCGTTGACCTTTCAGGACATACGACGTATGGTGAGTAGTCGAAATTTTTTGATAATGGATTTTCAACAGCTTAATGAGGTGAACAAATGGAATAATATAGATAAAACGATACTCAGAGGACCGCTATCGGAACATTTCCAAAAAGGAGGCCTCTGGCCCTGGCACATGTGCCGTTGCGCAAAAGATAATTAGCAGAGCAGAAAGAGAGCGATGAACCAGGTCGCCCTCTGTCATCGTCACTGTCGGCTGGAACCATCCGTTTTCGACGCAAATATGCTCCGAAACTTGACTATTGACACGCTTGCAGTGTCAAGTAACTAATAAGAAATGTTAACTATTATCTTAGGCAATTGTTTCACTACAGCAGATCCTTGATTTAGCAAAGAGTTGGGAAATAAAAATAAGTCCATACTATCTTAAAAGTAGTTTTACTGGTAACAATTTTTTTCTTTCATTAATATTCAGGTAAGTGAGAATTATAATTAACAGACGTATAATACCGTACAGTAATTATATTTATATATAAAATGTCTATGAACGATTTTACTCGGAAAATTATATGGTTCTTGTAACTATTTAGAAACCATCATTAAGAAACGTGGAGCCTAAAAAATTCAATAATGACAAAATGAACGGAACAAAGAGGAGGAATAATATTGCGAAATGGGAAGCATCCCGTTTAAATAATTAAAATTTATGATCTGCTTTTCTATTACTAATAAATACACGGAATCGATTTTATCAATTTTTAAAATTATCTCACAATTTGTTAATGTTATTCTTATTCTAGTTCATAATTTGACGTTCAACCAACAGCACTGATGCAATATAAGTTTACTGGTGACCTGTTTCACACTTACTTATTTATAGATTTTTTTGCATATAAATTACAATAATAATTTATGTAAATCAGTAGTCCAGTAAGAATAGTATTTAAATAAATCGTAAAGGTTGACTAGAGGATCCTACTTTTGAAAATATATTGTATTAAACTACTAGAGTAACGACAAAGAATTCAAACATTTCTATTTGCTGTTAAGAGAATATTTTTAATTCATGCAACTAAACATTTTTAAAGGCAAGTAAATTTACAATGGATTAAAGTTATAAATAAGGACAACAGCAGAAAATAGAAATTGTAATTAATTTATTTAATTTAACTTAGCGACATTCGGATATGGACACTTACAAGGTTGTCAATGTAGATATTAAATATTACAGATATAACTGTACAAAGCCACTAGAGGATAGTCAAAGATCATAGAAATATTAAAAACTCAAAGTTAAGTAGCATAAGTTTGTAAGATTACAACATATCATGGATCAAAACATTATAAATACTGCTCAACCAAACGGTGTCAGGTTTGACATCGCGGAGATTAGTATTATGTTTAATGTGAAGCATTTCGGTAACTAATAGAACTTTATACTACGTTAAATTTGAGTATAATAATTGTAATTAAAATCCATGCAATAATTTTCAATTATATTACTTCAAAAAACATTTAATATATACGGGGTGTCCAATCTTTTGAGTCAAAATTGAACATTTTGATATAAAGGACCTGAGACATAGTCCAATAAAAAAAAGAACCATAGGTTCTTTGATAAAAAAATGTTCAGCTCGGTGTCCACTATCATATATCTATCCCATTTAGACCCAAAATGTTGGAGACATGCTGTGTGTAATTTTGTTGCCAGTTTTTGGATAAACATAATGCAAAGAAATATAAAACTCAAGTTGTATAGATGTTGTGAGTAATTTAAATAAACTTTGAATTTCATTCCTCTATGAATTTTTTGTCTTATCAGGTCTAGTCTTTGATATTACGGTTCAGAGGACATATCAGTTGAGCATGTAATGGTAATCGTCTAGACACACTCACTTCTTGAGTGAGTAATCTTCGTCTCGGGAGCTACTAATGGTTAATTCCATTGTATGAAGATTAATAAAAGGTAATTCTTCATACAGGTGAACACGCTGAACCGTATTCCAAAGAGCTTAGTTAAATTGAAATAAAATGATTCTGACGCATGAAATTCATTAGCTTCTTTGACAACTTCCTAATTTGTAAAGAAGGATAATACAGTTTTAAAATTTCAATTTCTTTCTCCGATATATTACCATATTTAAATCAGATTCAACTGGTTTAGAAAAAAAATAATCCCAAAGACATACTTGAAAAAGGATCGACGGAGAGGAGATAATTTTTAATTCTGTTGCAGTCACTATGCACCTTCAGAGCTCCATGCAGCAGAAATAATATTTATGGCCATACACTGATTGTATTATTGTTACCAAAATTTCGGAATATGTTTTGATCTAATGTTACTGTCATTGCTTCAACCTGTGCTAATTATTTCATTTTTTGCCGAAATGTAGCACAAAAAACAGAAGTGGAATAACGTACGACTAAATTTTTAGACTGGTATCCCAGGTTTTATGCCTTTATTTCATAAATTTATAACGAGAAGCGACAAATAGATATTTATGGTTCTCTTAGTTCTGGCTATTAATTATTAAACAAACATTAATCCAAAATTGAGTCCTCCACATTTAATAAGCTGTCTTTTGCAGTTCTTTGGGTTGTAATAAAATTTTGAATAAGTCAATGAATCAGCTTCGACTTTAGGATACGAATCTATAAATTACATTCATTGGGGTTCAACCTAGCAGTTCAGTGGGTAGATGAGATGAACAATTATACGACATTGGAAATTAATCATCAGTGAATACAAAACTCGTGATCTAGAGAACCTGTATTTCCGATAATGACCATAGCTCATATTTTATTAGCCTTAGCTGATGATCAAGCGTGAAATAGCTTCAAGACCAAACCACAACAACCAAAATTTTGCTTAGTACATTTTTTTGTGAGTTCACTGAGATGTAGCGCCCTCCCAGGGCAAACAGCTGATAATGTATCTCCAAGTTGGGAAAATGACGTTAATGAGAGTTTGGTCTGCTGGTGTTATCTCAGTGATGTGATGTCTGGTGGTTCCTAGATTGCCTTTTAATAACACTACAAAGTGTTAAATACTCTAAAGTTTTTATGAATTTGATCTTTATGTTCGCTAACGTTCAAAGGTTCATGAGCAATAAAACCATATTCTAAACTAAAGTATCATTGTATGAAACAAATATATCATTATTTGGTCAGTAAAGAGGCCATAAAATTACAAAACCGTTTCCCCAAATTAAATCCCAGTCAACAATAAAACAGGGTGAAACAGTTGCTTATTCGTAGCATAGTGTGTTGCTCCAACAAATCAGCAATTAAAATTAGTTAATTAATGCAATACTCTAATTGCCAAGATAAAATACTTGCAATAAATTAATAGAATATGTTAAATATAGTACTGCAATATTTAAGATGAAACTAAAGTGTATATTAATAATGAAACATAATAAAACATATTAATTTTAGGGAACAGTACTGATTACATGGAACTGAAAATATAGTGGGAATATCACTATACAGAAATCAGCAACAAAACCAAATCAAAAATTCTGGCAATTAACGAATCGATCTCAAATGTTGTGAAGTACACAGGAAAATATAACGGCTTTGAAGATAGATAATGAGATATAGGGAAGATAATTCGGTATCAGAATTTAACAAAAGTTAAAACAGCTGAGTAGTATAGTATTACTTATGTATATATATCATAGGTCCTGTAGAGAATATGACTCTAAGGACGTAGAATGAGTCACAACTGTACATAATTGCAATAGTATCTTGTAATTATAAATATACTTAATATAGTATGTCCATAAAAGAATGTCCCAGTTTTAATGGTATATTATAATAGTTTAATTCAGAGTATTTACAACAAATCAAATATCAAATAGGTAAATTAACCCAGTTTTCCTTACAGATGCACATGTAGTAATACGGCACACATAGAAACTAAAATCAAATTCTTTCCACACTTTGGTTCACTAGTACGGAGTAATGGATACCATAGCCTTTTCAATTCTGTGTCTCAGCTGTGAAAAATCATTATATACAGGTGGATCGAAAATACAATCTTTTATGAAGCAGCAATGGAAGAAATGGGACTGAATAGAATAATTTTGATGTGGTTGGACGCCTTGAATGTAGGCCTCTTATGGTTACGTTGTCTCGTTCTCTTCAAAAGTCAATTGTGTGCAGTAATAAATCCTTAGACTGGTCCATCCACACATCTGATTTTCAGTATTCTTCTATACTCCACATTTCAAAAGCTTTTCTTATTTTCCTTTCTGAAACTTCTACCGTCAACGTTTCGCACCCATATCGTTTCCCTCCATACCAACATTTTTAGTAATGATTTCCTGATATTCATACTTATATTATCTGCAAGTAAATTCCTCTTTTTACGAAAGCTTTCTTGCCTGTCCTATCCTAATCTTTATGTATACTATATTTCTACCGTCCCTAGTTATTATGATGCCCAAGTAGTAGAATTCCTTAACTACGTTCTAAATATCCCTTCCCAATCTAACATCGTTTGTTACTCCTCTGTTTCCCATACTACACTCCATCACCTTGGTTTTCCCTCTATTAATACTCATGTTGCATGTCATTTATTATGGTTTCCAAGTCTTCTTCTGACTCCCCTAATATCACAAGATCATCAGCAAACCTTAGGGTTTTTATTTATTCTCCTTTAAATTTGTTTCCCGTTCCATATTCATTTAAAATTTCTTCATCACCTGTTATATATATAAATTAAAATGCATTGGCGACAGACTGAATTCTTGTCTTAATTCTTTCTTCATTTCTGCTTTCTTTTCTCGCCCTTAAATTATAATTACTGATGTTTGCCATCTGTAAAGGTCCTGGATATCACTTCTTTCTCGATATTTTATTCCTTTCATCTTCAAAATACTGAATATTTTGTTCCAGTTAACATTATCAAAGGCTATTTGTAAATCTACAAACACCATGTACGTAGGCAATAATTTACGAAAAGGATGCATTTTTTATCTGTGCATGTGCGTTTCTAAAACTCTTTAATTGTGATCTTGAAACAGGTCTTTACAGCACCCCACAACGGTTAGAGTTGATACTATTGACTTTTATAATCTTGGCATTATTTTATGGTCACCCAATTAGATATATTTCTATATTGAACTATTTCTTTCAGTTCATTGAATAGAAGAATTGACATCAGCTAACTAGGTTAGTTCCTTTTATACTTGATTCGATTATCCCTTAACTGTTTAATGTAAAACATAGTAATACTAATATATTGTGCTACTTTATAATTGATAGTTATTTACCGTTTTTGCAAAATTTATTATTTTATTAAAATTGCACACATCTGAGCTGCTCATTAATAACTTTTTTCTCA
This sequence comes from Eucriotettix oculatus, assembly GCA_034510155.1. Classification (NCBI taxonomy): domain Eukaryota; kingdom Metazoa; phylum Arthropoda; class Insecta; order Orthoptera; family Tetrigidae; genus Eucriotettix; species Eucriotettix oculatus. The sequence continues at coordinate 63,802,300 of CM067376.1, forward strand.
CTTCTTAAAAACAGAATTGATGATAGTATTGTCAAATGAATTGAGAGGACCCTTGCAAGAAACTTAACTCAGAATTATAACAACCAATTTTTGAAGAATAAAGATTTATTACTTCCCTGATGAACTAACCAAACAATTATAATTTTTAATAATTATAATTACATTTGACAATAATGAGTGAAATATTTAACGTAAACTTTTTAAAAAAATCTTATTTAGTGGTTCTGAAAAAACGATGCAACACAGAGCTTTGATATAGTAAAACACTTGTTGTTAAGAGAACATCAATTTGGAGAAAGAATTAAGTGATTCTATTCACACCTCTGGCTTTTTACAGTTAGGTTCTGCTATTATACCACAAGACGTGTGGTAACTTTGCGTTTGTCTTTTATGAGTGTTCTTATGGCCAAGGTTTACGATTGTTGCACCTGTATACTTCACTATATTTTTAAACAAACTACTGGTTAACTTGTGGATATGATTTGAGGTTGGAGGAATTTTTAGCTCCTGATGGACTTAATGTAGCTTCCTAAATTGTTGTCATTATTCTAATAACAGATCTAACTGTTCTTAGATTGGTTACATCATTAATGTGAATTTTCGAATTTAATTTATTATCAACAGATAATCATAAGAATCTTGAACTTTCAACTTCGCAAATTTTCTTTTTTGCAACCCCAGTTTTATGTTTTTTTTAATTGAACAAAATGTGTTTTTTACGATAATCCGTTGGATGAAAGCACTGTTTTCGATTATTAGAAATGCTACTTCCTCTAATGTCTCACGATTATAATTTATTAAAATTCTTGAGTCGTTTGCAAATAGAATGAAGTCAGAGAAAGGTGTAATAGTTTTTGGTAAATCATTCATGTAAATACTAAAGAGAAATGAGTTGCAAATGTAGCCTTAGGGAACCCCTGTCTCTATTTGTCTCCAATTTTCATGAAAAGCTTTACCAGAATGTGAATCATTTAGTGTTACTCTTCGCTTCCTCTTTCTTAAGTATGAAACTAACTAGGAATGTTGCATGGGTTTCAATAATTCCATAACACTTTAAATTCTCCAGTTGGTCACAGAATATTCCTGAAAGACTAGAGAAAAATGCCCTTTTCTGTTTTAAAATTCCTCCAACAACCAACGTTGAGCGTCAGTAAGCAAGTTGGTTTTTTAAGTGTTCGGCTACAATATTGTAAACCACTTTGTAGAATGCTGAACATCGGTGAAACAGGACAACAGTAGTCTACAACGTCCACATCACCTTTCTTGAATATCGGTGACACTGTTGCTACTAGGGAAAAAAAGGTAGCTTAATAATCTTCAGAGGGTGTAAGAAACGAACAAAATATGTATGAACCAAAATATTTTTTCCCAATGAAGAATATTGATAAATTAATTGCAAAAAGTGTAGCACTATTGCTGAAGCAAGAAATGTCACTATTAAAGAATTAGAAGCATCATTCATAAAGTACCAAATGATAAAATATTAATCATCGTTTTCGTTTCACGGTTATATTAAAATACGAGTAAAGAAACAGAAAGATTGTGAGCTATTTTGTGATAATAACTGCTGCATTTTATTTCCTTTAGAGAGTGATAGATCAATAATTTGTTCAGACAATTTAATATAATTATAACTAAATTCCCCGTCTATAAGATGCATCAGATACTTTTAATCAGGACAACTCAAATAGATACTACATGAGTTTATAATAATTATCTTTATTTTTAATTAGGAATATTTTTCCGGTGCAGGTGTCGTGAAATTTGGAACTAATATTTTGCTCTAAATTTATACGTCTCCTTCGGGATTTATACCAAAATACATCATTTTATTGATGTTATGTGACAGAAGTCTCCTTACATAAGTCTTGAATGTGTTCTGATATTGGACTCGGGCCTCAATCAATTATCAGATAGTAATTATATCTATTTAAATATTGGAAATTAAGTTTAAATACAACAAATCTGATACTTTTCACGCAATAATTCATAGAGATGTGACAAATTAAATTTATAAGACGAGGAACGAATTTTATTTAATACGATTGATCTTTACAAACCTGTGGGAGGAGTTGTTTGCGTGGGTGGTGCCTGAAGGCGGCGCCTACTTTATCTACAAACGCCACAAATGAAATATTACATTGACAGAAAGGAAGAAACTTGATGTGAAATTTACAACGTTCCAGCTATTAACAAAGTCGTGTTTTACAATAAATTCTTATGAGGGTATTGAATACAAATAAAGTTAAACATTCATAGAGGCTAATCCCCCCTTCTCTTTCAAATCAGTTATTTTGAATAGTGGGAATTATGAAAAGCAGGAAAAGCCGACAATGAAATAATGAAAAGTAAAGGGTGGCCAAGATACTTAGATAGTTTCAGTCAACTGATGACACCAAAAGATTTAATTTATCTATTATGCAAGAGAAGAACAATAACAAAAGGATCAAGTTCACTAATCACAAAAAGGTATAAACGTTTCTGTTCGGCCCCGGAAAGGTATTTTATGACATACTAAATAAAATTTACATCTACCAGAATACTTACTCGTTACTGATTCACCTCAGTCTACTGTTCAATGAATATTTATTATATCTGAAGGAGAACGGATACTCCAAGAAGTCAAGAATGTATAACGTTACATGACCAGACTCAGGAAATTGTCTCTCCAAGCCAAGGAATTAAGAGGCCTATCGAGCTCTTCATCATCTGTTTCTCGTATCATAATGCTTAGACTTTAAAAATGCTTATAATACCCAATACAGGTTTTGTAATAACGTGAATTCATATTTATTTCAAATATATTTCTTATAATTAAATTTAATAGTTTATACAACTTTTGACAGAAAGGGGTAGTAAATTGAAATTAGTTGCGTATTAATGTTAGACCACAATGATTCGCAAGTTAGAGAAAGCTTTGGTTCTTTAGAAAATAAACAGTATTTATGATTAATAATAAAACTACGATCTTATTGCAGACGATCAATAAAATGAGAAACAACAAAAAAGAATTTTTATAAATGCAGGACGTTTCGACGAAGCTTTTCGTCTTAATATAACGGAGAAAACATGGCGACTGGAAGTCAAAGGTAAGAACAAAAACAGATGAATTTGTGACGGTGTCAAACAACTTAAAATAAGAATTCATAGAACTTGTTAAGATTTTCCGTTTGATAATTAATATTAACATACTAATTTCCTTAATTAATCTTTCGAAGTAATGTAGTTCACTGTCTAAAATAGAGGTCTTTTAAAAATAAAAACAGTAATAAAATTTAGTATAATGCCTAACGATAGGTTTAAAGGTTGGCAACTTAAAATTAAATGTATGAAACTTGAGTTTAGATACGATTAGACGAAGTAATTTAATAAACAACATTGGTAGTGGAAAATATATTAGTAGGTTATTTGTGTCCTTTGATCATCTGGGGCGGAACGGGATACTACTGTATGAGACAAAATGTAATGTGTTCGTCAAGAAAAAAAAGGAAAAACAGACAGAATTACCTTATAAGAATGAGATGCAGGATGCTGTACCCAAAAAGAATAGGTTAACAAAGAAAATGAAAGAAAAAAGAGAAAAATGTTAGCAAAAACTGTGCAGTTGCAAAAAAATATCTCTGTGAGAAAGGAGACTTTGATAAAGCGACCAACCGTTCGCAAAATAAGTATAAGAAAGAAAACACAATGGTTAAGATTTTTCTTAAATTAAATTTTATTGTAAATAAAAAATATCCTGGGGAGTGGAGAACGGGAAAGTTATTTTTTTTCCAGAATTAATCAAAAATCTTAATTTGTTGTTTTAAGGTATGTTGATATTAAGGAAGTAATAGAATAATAACAATGTTTTATACTTTTATGAAGTGATTTTTTCTTCCAAAATTTTATAAAAGTTATCAAACTGCTAGTGTCCCGTTCTACCCTGGCTTCACCTATGCGTCTATCCTCCGAAATATTAAATATTGTTTGTACCAATATTAATATTTTCAAATTACTCTTTTAGCATATATATATAACGTTTTGAACAGTAGGCTCATCCATAAGATATATTATCTATGAGTGAATATAAAAATAAATGAGGCCATTAAAAAAGTAACCGTTGTAACTGTGCGTATTATAAAAACATTAAGAATACTTTGAATCCATACGTATAAATAATTTTACTTATTTCCAATTACATCTATTTTATGTAGCTGAACATGACATTAAAAAAATAGTATTTTATTTCATATTATGGCAAACGAATATTTTCGTATAGGGGAAGTCAGGGCGGAACGGGAAAGCAGGGTAGAACGGAGCCCCCTATTTTTATTTTAACTGGATAGCTCTGGAAGTTACTGGTCAGGGAAGAAGTCCTGGCAGCCATCTTTATCAAGTTCTGAAAGTACCTTGTGAATGAATTCTTGTTTTGGCGTCTCACAGCTGTGAATTTACAATTTTAGCAGCTTTTTGATAGGATGTATTGTCCAAAATCCCTCAATTTTAACTCCTTAGTGGTATATATTCGTAAAATAGGTGTCTTAAGCTGCATATAAATTTCGTATAAGATTTAAATCTATTTGTATTAAAACTCAGTGAAAAACCTTAAACTGAGACTAGTGTGTAGAGCGGAACGTGTGGGGCGGAAAGGGATACTACTGTATGAGGCAAAATGTTACGCATTCCTCAAGTCTCACCTTATAAGAATGAGTTACAGGATAATGCACCCAAAAAGTATAGATTAAGAAAGAAAATGAACTGAAAAAGGGGAAAATGTTCAGTTGCAAAAAAAATCTCTTTGTGAAAGAATAAATTGATAAAGCGACCAACATTACGCTAAATAAGTATAAGAAAGAAAACACAAAAGATGTTAAAATTTTTCTTAAATTAAATTTTATTGCCCCAATTGTAAGTACAAAAGATCCTATCCCGTTTGTAAGTTTATTTTTAAAAATTCATAAAAAATCTAAATTCATTTTTTCAAGTTATTTTAATATTAGTATATTAAGTAATAGAATAAACGAATGTTTTATACTTTTATGAAGTTTTTTCTTTTTCCATAATTTTGCAAAATTTTCTAAACAATATGTGTTCCGTTCCGACCTGACTTTCCGTATTATTTGTTCGTTTTAGTGCCTTGACTAACTTTTTTTTGACTTTTCACACAGATGTGAAATAATAATTGGGACATAAGCCTAGAGTTTATGTTGGCTTGTTGAAAATTTATAACAATTCATTTAATAGACAATCTCGTTTCGTTATTCGATTAATTCGAATATATGATTTCCGTCTGCCTCTCGAAGGATAGCCTATATTGTTGTGCAAACACAACTGTGGTCTGAAGCGGACTTGTGGCCAGCTGTCCAGACATGCTTTCCAAGAAGACCACCATGGCGGATCTCATTAGTCTGACAACCATCTGAGCGGCGCAATCACAATTTATTGCCCTACCGCTCGCACACCGCGCTCTTATTCTTCGAAAATTCGGCACGTTTCAGTGGAAAGCCGCTGAGATAAGAGTCTCCGGAAGACAGGCGGCTCTCTCATGAGCGTCCCCTTCACTGGAAGCTTTGTTCCACCCTTCTTATCTGTCTCGTCGCTTAGAATATGCTGCTGCCAAAGAGAACGTTTCGTTTATACCAGTCTTATTATGATACACTAACATTTCATCTTACTTTAATGGATGCACGAACTTGGCCTATCCACTTGAAACCGCTTGTCTGCGAGACAATTGTACTTCTATTAACGTGCCAATAAAATTACGTGTTTGCTTACTAAACGTAAATGTAGAAGAAAAGAATTAAAATAATTTAAAAACACGACACGTTATGTTTATGCCAGCAGTTGTGGCTTTTGTCAGGTGTTATAATATATTAGAGTAAAACTTACAACTCGAAATATGTTTTTACAAGTTATTAATATTGTATTATTAATTTTTTGCTTGTTTATGCATTACAATTAAGATTCAATACCCATGGTTAAAGGTACAGTAGAAATTGAAGTACGTTACTTCTCACTCCGAACACCAGAAAGCAATCAGCGTGTAAAGCTTGGATAAGCTTTGACGAAATCTTACAGTATTCACGTAAAAACGGTAAGATGAAAGATCTTATGTACGATAATGTTTTTGTATTTATTGTTAGTTTACTACTGGGCGCAAGCCCGGTGGCAGATACAAAGTGAAATTACTTAAACATAAATCCTCCTAATCTAAAAAAATCATAGTTCTTTATATTTTCCATAGCCCTGAAAGAAAAAATGGAAACACTACACGAATTATATTAACTTAATACTTCACTTCATTTTGACTTTAACATTTAAATTCGAATATATATACACGATTCAAAATAACCATTTCACTTCACACGTTTATGAGATTCGTCCTGAATTTATTTCCCTGAAGAGGATTTCCTCCAAACACTCCCACAGGTAAATTATTCCAGTCCTTGGTTGTCCTATTTAGGAATGAAAATTTGCTAACATCTGTTTTCTGCTTTCCACATTTTACTTGGAATAGATGATCCCATCTACCTATATAACTGGGCTTTTGCACTTTGGAGATTAATTCCAATCCATGGTTTTTGCCCCGTATAAGCTCTGAATAGCAAATGTAGCCTTGCTTTCTCCCTCCTTTGTGGCAATATCTCCCAAACTACTTGTTTTACTTTTTAATTACTATGACCCGGCTCTACTCGCACAAAATTCAAAGTTTTTAATTTTTGTACACAAACACTAACTTAAACTTTTGTTGGATTTTAATCAGGATTAAGCGTTGCAACAGTGTTTTCCTAGTTCAATTGTTTTCAATTAATTATTTAATTAGAATTTTTCATTATTGGGAGCCAATGAATGATTAAAGATTTTATTTAACCTTTTATATATTCTCATCAAAAAGTATTTATAAAATGACATTTTCTTCTTCAACTAACCTTGCATTTGAATATTTAAAAACGTTTTGGTACGAGCCCTGAGCTAATATAATCTGCGTCCTCGTGCTTTTTTTTTGTTGCTTCGAGATACGTCAATTTTCCCATGTTATAGATTTCGAAAGTGATGATCCCGGTGTGTAGGTTCCGGGAAAATTTTGCGATACGGAGGTTCTGTTGGCAGTGACCTTTGCCCAGTTCCTCACTCATTCCTCCCTTCCCGTCAAGACGTACGAACTTTGCGTGGCGTTCACAAGATGCTTGCCACCCGATTTATGTACAAGAAGTTCAAAATAGAAACTTGTACAACTTGTCTGGGAGGCAGAAGTTCCAAGACTGCTATTTTTCCCTTTTTGACACAATTAACTTTCGAAAGCTTTGACCTTCTCGGTGGATGACAAATGATTGCACGATACTCATAACGTGACCAATGCTTCAATTATTTCAATGTAAACAGACGTTGATTTCTGATTTTCCATACGGCGGTTCCTAATCCTGCGATGTAGGATTCAAAATTCGTGGTTCCTGGTTTTATTACATTTCTTTCAGTTTGCTTTTGCAGCAGTTGGAGTCTTCCAATTAGAATTTTGTGATTTATTTTTGGAATCAAATTGCGCAAATGTATATTAGCTACTTGACAGATGTATTACGCGCCACAAATTGAATTGCTTTAATAACAAAGTACTTTGTACTCGAGTTTCAGAATCATAATGATGCTTTAACGGTTACGTTGCTCATAAACCATCACATTCCCAACAAAAGACAAACCAACCATGTTAAAGGAGCATACAGAAAAGTAGTTTTAACTGTAGAAGAGTGATGAACTTAATAACATCAAAGCAAGAGTTGTAAACTCAATGTCTTTCTTCGGTCTTTCTCGGCAAGTGCGTTAAACCAACATGTGATATGCTTGGCCAGAACGATGAGCACCAACATTAACACCATCAGTTTTACCGCACAACCATTGCTTTGGCGTATGGAATAGGCATTCCTTTTTTTACTTTAGCCTCTCTCATGGTTCCTGACGATATTGGAGGCAAAACGCAACCTGAGTTCACTCATATTTTTAAGCTTAAAAATTGTGCGATACAATATAGTTTGTGCAAAATTTGAGCTCGGGTTTAACTGATACCTATAGAAATATGTAACGCAGCTTTGAAGTGTCGTTGATTTTGTGCAATTCAGGGAAACGGAGACTGGACTCTTCCCATTTATAAAAAGCGTATTTATCAGAGGAATGAACGAAAACTTTGTAGAACTTTCTCTGAAACCTTCGAGAAATGTAGTCCTGGGATGTTGACTACGAAATATAAGTAAATGGCGGTGGCCTATTATATTATTAATAACATATAATAATATTAATGAAGAGTATACTTAAAATGGTTCCTATTCCTCAACACTTTAATATTTTTTGTGATATTTTTACTTGAATCAATTTTTCGAGATGGAGGCCTACTGAGTGTGATGAATATAATAAATGTTATCCGCATAAAAGCCACACTTATTATCGGTCTTTGTTACAGAATTTCATATTTAAGACTCACTGAGAAGTATGGTACAATATTATGGTATAAGTTCAGCTCCAACGAACTTCAAGACATGTTTATTTTGGATTCAGCTGAGAAAAATATACTATTTCATATAGAAATTTTGGAGTAAACGTTGCGTGCACTGCAGATCAAGACCATGCTGACTTTAGAAAAATCGTTCAACGTGCTGTAGAAGAGTGATGAAAAGATCTATGGCATAGGGAAGAGTAATGGTAGGCCTATTATAGACCAATATTATGGGCTCATTGGACCTGTCGGCCAACTGCCTACTAAAACTGGTGCAGAAACGGAGAAGGGAATGCTGCGGCCCTACATCAAACTCATTTACTGTGATTCGGAAGAGCATGAGAATAGTATCTAATAGCCCGACCTACCTGATGCGGGTTTTATAGTGTTTTCTCTGCATTTATTTAGGCGATTCATCGGGTAGGATCCTTAAACTATAGCTCGGGAGCCGTAGTTAACCCTTGGCTACCTTTCTCTAACTTCCTGTTTTCAATTTCCTTCCTATGCTATTAAAGGGGAGTAACCTATTTCAGCAATATCACTCTCATGCAGCCTGTTACCTCATAAAAGAGCGGAGGTTGTGTTCTATTCCCAGTCAGGTCAACATTTTTACTTCCTTAATTCATTATTAATTCTTTTATCAAGATCTGTTTTTATAGTAAATTTTGGTATTTTTTGTCCATAATTAGTAATTAAAACAATTTATTCTTCTTATAAGCTGTGAAAATTTCAGTTCTTTTTATGAGAGCAATACACTTTGGCAACTACACTTAAATAATTGTCAAGTTTCTGTGACAAGAAGTTTCAACTTTTTAAATAAAAATTTACTTGTTAATTAAAAACTTTTCCTTGACTTATCTTAAGAAAATTTGAAATAATAGCTTAACACAGGCCGCATGTGACCCAGAACAGGTTTTTTTCAGCTCGTCTAATATTTAGTTTTGATATTTTAAATATAAATTCTTTGTCCAAAAGTCAAGTTTATGATATTAATTAAAATAAGTATATATATATATATACGGCGAAATATGTCGGCAAAACAATTTAAGATTTAGTTATTATAAATATAACGTTTCATCCATCTTTGTGAACTACTTCAGGTAAATTTTTGAATGAATAAAACTAATTCCATTGTGATTGACGCCTTCAGTGACGGTTTCGGCCGAAATTACTATGGAATTAGTTTTGTTCACTTAAGACTTTACCTGAAGAAGTCCACAAAAATAGATGAAACGTTGTATTTTTAATAACTAAATGTAAATTTGTTTGTTGACAAATTTGGCGTATTTTTATTTATTTAAACAATACTTCGTATTTTCATATCTGGTTTGAAATTAAAATTTTCAATTACAAATATTAGACATTTATATTGTGGTATAATTATATCATGCAGATAACAATTCAGAAGGAGATACGTGGCTGCACTGCAACGAGCCCAGCAAATTTGCGAAACAGCAGAACATTTCGGAAAATTGACAAACTACATTTTTATATAAATAACATGACTTTCGAAAAATTTCCAGTTAGTTGCGCTTGCATTTCGAATCATGACAGGTTTTTGAAGAACTTGTATTTGCGAGCAATTATTTTCTTCAATGAAAATAATTAAAAGTGACAAACTATGACGTGCGCTTCAAAAGATGCTTGCGATTTGCAGTACATGTAAAAATATTGGCCAATTGTTTGCAATGAAAAAGTTGTCATTAAAATAAGTTTGAGGCTTTCTCTCATAGTGATTCCCTTTTGCTGCTTTTTCTGTAGTATTTTCATATTAAGTTGCTTTTGTTAGAGATGTAGGTTTATTTATTTGGTTAATAAGGTAATAATATGTGTCTGTCATCTATTACTATTATTGTTTTAATATATTTATTATATGCGGAAGTCGTTAAGTTTTAATAACAATAATAAATTTATTAGTTATCTTCGACATCTAAATTTAGTACTTTTTATTTATTTTCCTAATTGACACTCCAAGACTTCTTAAGTTCATTTGGGAAGAGGAAACTTTATTCGTTATTTCTGCACAGTGAGTAGTGTTGTTTTTGCCAGAACAGTGGCAAAGGCCTCGAGTGTTTGTGGCGCCTGACCCATGCTCCAGCCAAACACTTCGTATTTACTCTTGACGCTCTTTTCAGACCACGACTGCTACTGTTTATTTTGTCAGCTCACACAGACCTTAAAGCTGCTCAAACTATATCGCATTTCTCCTGCGGGTTCTCTACCTGAGGAGTTAGGGTCTACAGAAAAAGAAACAAAAGAGAACGTTCAAAAGTAGACCTCGAAATTAAATTCAAACGTTGGATTTATGGAGTTAGTAGAAAGTCACGGAAAATCACGTTAATATCTTTGTCAATAAATATTATCCCTATATATATATATATATATTCTGAGATGACTGGGTTAGAAACATTACGTAGAAGGTGAATAGACGAAACACTGACTTCATCTCCGTCAAAATAATATTATTTATTTTAATTAATATCTGAAATATTCTCAATTTTGACTAGATTTCGAGAAGAATACATCAATAACGTATCGTGGGCTGCTTCTTTGAAGATTCATCTAGAGTTAAAAGTTTGTCTTCGATGAACACTGCATTCACCCAATATTTGCCCTTTTCAGACCATAAATATTTTATTGTATTGTATTGTATTTGCTAATAATCTACAATTGGGCGCAAGCCCGGTGGCAGATACATAATTAAATATACATAATTATAAACTAAAGATATATAAACATGTTCTGTGGATGCCCTGAAAGAGAAAAGAGAAACACTTCACTTTAGTTTTTTATATTCGGAAACACATTTATATTAAAAAAATCCACTTCACTTCACACGTTTTTCAGATTTGACCTAAATTTATTTTCTTGAAGAGGATTTCCTCCAAACACCCCCACAGGTAAATTATTCCAGTCGTTGATAGTCCTATTTAGGAATGAGAATTTGCCAACATCTGTTTTTTGTTTTCTATATTTCACTTTGAATTGGTGATCCCATCTACCTATATAACTGGGCTTTTGCATTTTGTAGCTAATTCCAATCCATGGTTTTTGCCCCGTATAAGCTTTGAATAGCAAATGCAGTATTGCTTTCTCCCTACTTTCTGACAATACCTCCCACTTAGCTGTTTCATTTTTCCTTCCTATGACCTGGCCCTACTTGCACAAAATTAGCAGCCCTTTTCTGAACTTTCTCTAATGATTCTATTTGATTAATTCTATAACGATCCCAATAAATCACCCCATATTCCAAAATTGGTCTAACTAGAGATAAGTATGCCACCTCCTTTGTTTTTGAACTTCCCTTTTTTAAGTTCCTCATAATGAAATGTAAGGAATTCCACGCTTTTCGGGCCGTGAAATTCACTTCTTCCTCCCACCCAAGTCTATTGGCTCCTCTAAAACACATGTGAACACTTTTTAACAATATTAATGTCAAATTTATGCGTTATGTATAACTTTTAGCAAGAAATTCGATGGCAGAACCTGTCCAAACGAAGTAACAGTTATGATCAAAATAAGGAAACTCATGTGTAATCTGGGACGATCTTTAAATTTTGATAAAGAGAAATTTGTGGAATATATCGTTGATTTTGGAACTTGTCCTTGAGTTTCATCTCCAATGAAAAAATTCACAAAAGACAGAAGTCGAAACTTAATTGTATTTTTATTATAGGGACTATACTTTCGATTTTAGGCTATCGACTGGAATCACAATTGAGTTTTAATAATAATAATAGAAGAAACACACGTAACAATGCAAAACGGAGAACCAATAATCTATGATACAGAACTTTTCAGGAAGAAAAATCGGTTGCTCTTAATGTTTGGTGTTTCCACTGTATTATTTTTCATTACAAAAAATAAATTATAAATTAATTTTAAAGTACTAGATTGTTATAATTATATTCCTGTTAACCGTATAATACTACTCGTACGTCGCTCGTTTCGACTATGGCATTGTTTAACAATCTTTTATTTTATTTTAAAATAATTTTCTTCATCCAGTGTCTATTCATTATTTATTATTTAATGACAATTTCAAGAATTGTTTATAGAAACGTATCGTGATTTACCTGAACTGTGGAAAATGACAAGTGAAAACTAGATTAATAGAAAAGAACGGACGTGACTCACAAAAGCTGGTGGAAAAGGTAAACGAAGTAGACTCAATATGAGTTATAGCTGTTGTTAGCACCAAGATTAATTTTTTCGAAGCTCGCACCGAAGAGAACTATAAAAAGTGAAGAACAGCAAGACATCTGGTAAACTAACATAAGATGCGTACATATTTAATTTGTAGAATTTTAACGTTATTGACCTCCTTTTTTATTTCTATTAATTTAGTTTTCACTTGGAATGAAATATCGAAAAAGAAGGTTTATACATAACCTGTCCAGAAGACAGGCAGCAGTAATTAGAAAAGATCAAGAAAAGAAAGCCGTAATCAAGGAAGGAGTAAGATAAGGATGCAGTCTGTCGCACTTACTCTTTAACTTATATATAGAACAGCCAATGGAGAATGTTAAAACGGAATATGGAAAATGAATCATACTGCAAGAAGAAGAAACAAAAACCTTAAGCTTTGCCGACGACATTGTAGTATTAGGGGAATCAAAGAAGACTTGGAAACCGTAATAAATGGCATGAACAGAGTCCTGGAAAAAGAGTTCAATATGAGGATTAATAGAGGGAAAACTAAGGTAATGGACTGTAGTTTGCGAAACACTGGAATAACAAATAGGTGTTAGATTGGGAAGGAATATATTGACGGATGTGAGAAACTATGCTATTTGAGAAGCGTAATAACTAGGGATAGTAAAAGTATAGTAAACATAAAGAGAAGGATAGCACAGGCAAAGAAGGCTTCCGCGAAAAAGAGTAATTTACTTACGGGTAATAAAAGTGTGAATGTAAGGAAATCGTTGCTAAAAATTTTCGTATGGAGCGTGGCGTTATATGGGTGCGAAACGTGGTTATACGAGCTCCGGAAAGGAAAAGAATAGAAGCCTTTGAAATGTGGTGCTATAGTAGAATGCTGAAAATCAGATGGGTGGATAGAATGACGAAGTTCTAAACAGAATAGGGGAAAAGCGAAATATGGAGGACGTTGACCAAGAGAAGGGATAGATTAATAGGCCACGTTTTAAGGCATGAGGGTCTTGTAAATTTAGCATTAGAGGGAAGTGTGTGGTGTAAGAACAGAAGAGGGAGGCCAAGGATACAATATGCTAAGCAGGTAGGGAGGATGTGGGTTGTGCTAGTTATGGGGAAAAAGGCTTGCGCAAGATAAGTTAGCATAGGGGGTTGCATTAGACCAGTCTTAGGACTGAATACCACAACAACAACAATGTTACTGAAGTTTTGAGGGAACAGGAAACTGAAATGCAAGGAGCATCTACAACGGAGGATACAGAAAATGAAAAAAATAGACGTCATTTCAAGAACTGTTTTGTATTTACTACATTATGACAAAATAATTTTTAAAAAGAAGTAGCGTAACAAAATGTAGCTAATTTGATAGGTGGCTGCTAATTTTAGATTGTGCGCCTATAAGTAGACGACTTGCCCAGACCCTTAATACGCAGTAACGAAGAACAAGAAACTGACGCATGCAAAAAGCGTACTAAATACAATATGCGGCAATATTTCACACTTCAGAAAGATGCATAGGGCAAATCTTATGTGTATTTGTTTCATTGTCTAGGCATTTTTAACTCTATTAAGTGGCGATTGTATTACTTGAAATGATAATAGATAAACAAAAAGATAAGGTAAATTAATACAACCCAGTACGTAAATGATTATAAAAATTAATTATTGCACCTGAATAAGGAAAGATACTCAAAGATACTTCTATTAATGAGTTACAATTTTTTTATATACTTTAAATTTATTTCTATACAATTTGGCTGTATACTTAATTATTTAATTGAAATCAGATGAAGATACGACATAAACTTAATAAAGTATCGAGAAACGTACTCATTATTGTAGAATCAGAACTGATGTGTAACGCAATTTTACGAAGATGCATTGTACTCTTTTTTTGTTAGAAACTTTGTTACTTAGTGCCTACCTTCCTACAACAACTAAAAATGTGATAAAAATGGGAGACGCTGCACGGGGAAGAAGTTAGTCATGGGTTAATTAGCTATGTCGTTCTGACTACAGTTGAAGGATCTAAATATTATGAAGGAAAAATTCTAAAGACACCAACATCAGGTGGGTCGGCCACTCGGTACTTGTCCCACGCAGTTCCGATGATTGAAGGTGGAATTTGATGTGGAGACGCATAATTGCCGATTCTATGCTTAGGCCAAATTTGGAGGCAGCAGCAGTCTGCCATTACCGTATGTACAATGCTGGTGACAACAGCGCGTACACTTTTCAAAACCGACCTAGATGTCTCGACTTATGAAACCGTACAACTGACTGATGCAATAAAAATTAATTTAACAACTCTTGCTTCGTTATATGGAGTATTACCATATAATCAGTGTTCGCTAATATAACAAGACAATCCAGTTAACTTAAAGAACGGCTGTCATTCGTTGTATAGTTTCATAAAACATAGAAGAAATAGTTTAAGGGGTGACTTATTGAATGAAAAATCTTCAACGGGCCAGGGAGTTAAACGAGTCGATTCCCAACCTTTAATCATAGAAGCGTGAAAATCTTCAGAGATTGAAATGTGATAATCGTAAATTGTGGCTCGCCTCATATCAGAAGTATAGGAAGGAATGGTCGGGTTGGGAATCGACTCAGGGAACTCATATGGTAGAGCATCCGTCCGGAATGTGGCGATTCTCTGCGCAGTCGAAGTATTTCGATCAAAAATTTTTATCCCAACCTCTGTAGCTTGCTTAATTGAGCAATTATATTTCAGTTCAGGACAGATGATATAAATCAAAATCATTCATATAAATTTATGAAATAAATATAAAAATATATTTTACAAATTATAAGTACCATTTTTTGGCGTGTCGAAAAGTTTTTGTTCCCACTTTTATAAGCAAAAGAAGGCTTGGTCATGAACCATTTCACTACTGTCATCAGAGCTGGTAGAAAGTGTATTGAATGGTCTGAACGTAAGAAAGTTTTAAGTTAGAGATGCTGTGCGTAATCCAGAGAAAACACACTTCTGATTGGGAAACTACATTTCTTCTGCCTTACACGTTACACCATTACTTAAGAAAGATAAAGTACAAAATTACTTAATATCTCAAAAATATATATATTCGAAGACGCTTCAGGAAGGAAGCCAAGTGTTTTACTTTCCTAGCTTCTAAATACAAATTCTTATGCAACTCCATACACATTTGTTTAGATCCGACCTTCGGGTTGTGAATGTGGAACATTTTCTCCTTCGTCCTAAAAATTTTCCAAAGCATGATTAACGAGGGGTTTATTAAAAAGGATCGAGGACTTTCCTAGACCTAACCAAAACTATATATACATAAACTACAAGATTATCTATTACAATAATATATTTTCATTCTTTAACTTTAATTAAATAGTTTCTTTAAGGAAGAGAACTGGTTTGTGTTTGTTTGATTGTTCCTCGTACAATTGGGCGAGAATGTGTCGCCTTCACAAACGTCAGCCTCGACCATCAGTCAACGTCAAATAAAGCTAAATGTTATGTGTTATTAGAATTCGCCGACGAATCTCTTTGTAGACGCGGAAAGCCGGAAGCACAGCGGCGCATTGTGGGTCTCTAATGTGGCCGAAAATGCCGCGAGACAGACGAATGCCGGGGCCGGTGATTTGTGTGAGACGGACACGGATGGAGCCGCCTCACCTGCACGCACTTCATCTGCCGTGCCATGCGGCCTCAAAGCGGCGCCAGAAATACAGAACCGATCGCACTCACCACCTCACACCTGCCAAAATCGCGTACTTGCCAATAAGACGACTCCCCCGACTAATGGAGCTCTGTCTACAAGATGCCAGTCAATAATCTAGAAGCGCAATTAAACAAACAGTTGTCATGAAGTCTGGTAATTTAATTTAATTCTTTAATGATGGTATTATTTAACCTGCTGAGGTACTCATGGCACACGTGGAAAATTCGATGTAGAATTTCAATAGGTCAACCTCAGTTTAAGATCTTTCGTTTGCGGGCCTCACCGGAGAAGACTATAATAGATTTATCTAGCTGTGCAAACTAATACTTCACTAATATTACGTCGAGGTTGTAGTACGTGAATTACAGATTCTACGCATTCAGGGGCCGGAGAATAACTATTTTCTCACTCTTCTCTTCCTTTTAATGATTTGAGAGATAATTGATTTTCCAACCTTTCAATTTTCACAACCGACTAAACGCGTTACTCTTTGCTTCAAGTTAGTCAGATTTCGCAAAGGATGGCCCAGTCAGATAAATCTTTTACCAGTCCGGAAGCTAAGAGCACCTAATTTTGAAATAACAACTAATGCAAATAATGAGAAACGTGTGAAGTCAGTTTCCTCGCATCCGACGGTTAAAAATTTCTTATTACCTGTAATTATATCAATTACAACCAATGAAATTATTTTAAAATTAAAACTGATTGATAGAAAAGGGAAGAGGAACATTCCGAGGTGAAATGGAAAGAAGTTATGTGCAGAGACATTCATTAGATCGTGGACCACGATCCTGGGCAGAAGGATCTTTTGTATTTCTAGTAATGTTAATGTCAAAGTAGTGACCGAGATGTCTCGACAATCCCGGCCAAAGTCGTGACCTGCCGGGAAGACGCAGCTTGCAGATACGTCGCGCAATTTCAACCAGTGGTAACTCTGATATACTTCTCCAGAAACAGACGTCACAGCTAGCAACTAAGAAAACAGTTGCAGCCCTTCTTGTACGGTTGGAAAATTAATATTTCTTATAGTATAACACTGCCAGACCTAAATTGCCAAAAACTGAGCTTCATTATGGTTCATCCTACAGGTGCTCCTGATTTTTAGAGACGATTAATTTCATTATAAAATTTGAGTGCTCTGAAATTTTCAATTTTATTTCGTTCCTATTCCTGTTTCCGTATTAACTTTAATTTATTTTGCAATAAAATTCAATATAATTAATTGAACCATTCCCATTTTTTTGAACCCAATGTCATAAATTTATTCTTTACAACCAATAAAGTAAAGTAAAATAAATGTTAGAAACGGTTTAAAACTCTAGAGTTCTCGTAAATAATTAAATTAAACATTACAAATGTCCAGCAACTGTGGGAAATAAAAACATTTTAAGTAATAATAAATGAAAATTTGATTACAAATGGCTTCATTCAACTGTACGGCATAATAAGTAATATAAAGAATTGAACAATTACAAATATAGTATGTAATATCACATATTATACAAAATTATAAAATAAAAATATACACATAGATGGTTTTGAGAAAATACTATTTTCCCCGGGAGAATTGGTTTTAAGAAATACATTCTTGCAAATCCTGAGTCATCCGAGTGAAACCTGCAGTCGGAATTGCATCTATTTACAGGTTCTACGATTTATGACTTGTTTACGTCATGATGTATGACTGGAGATGTTATCAATTCGGCCAGTTATTTTGGAACTTATCTTCTTTTCTTCCATTACTACGTTATACTTGACTATTCAAAGTTATAAGCTTACTCTGCGGGATTATTAAGACTCGTTTACGAAGGTAGTGCCACAAGTACTAGATCCGTCGTATAGAAGGCGGATTGTTATTTGAAAAATAAAGAATAATCTAAAGTACAAGCTTAGATTTCATTGTTGAAGGGGCTAGATTGTTCATTTCACAGCCACCATAATTAATACTTTCAGTGACTTTGGAAACGTGGAAGGAATTGGTCATAAAATACAATACAATCATTTGAAACGTCTCATTCCAATTAACATCAAGGCCGAGCAAGATTAAACTCTGGTGGAATCTGCTCCTTTGTTTACGATATAGAAAGTCCGAATTTAATCGAGGCCTTGAGAGCTCCCGAGACGAAAACAGTAGTGAGTGGTCAACCAAATGTGGTGACCAGGCCAGTAATGACAACGAAAACCTAAAAAACTGTATTGCTTGACCGTCGAATGAAAGTGAGGCAACTAGTATATTTTTCAAAACACCGCATATTGACAGACTAACAAATTTGTTATGAGAAAGCTATGATCAGCTGATTCACAACAATTTAAGTCATTTTGTGCGTCGATTCATAACCATGAATCAGCACATTACACCTGTAACGAAGTAACAGGCAAAATAATTGACTGAAATGGAAGAATGGACTCAAAGCACAGTTCAATCTGCAATATGAAGGGAAGTTCATGTTGTCAGTTTCTTAGGATTACTGTGGTCTAATTTTCATTACTTATCTTCAAAAAAACGAAAAATAATGAGTATTATGAGAGCTTAATGCAGCGCTTGAATGATTGAAATAAAGAAAAAACGGCCGTATTAATCGAAAAGGATGTGTTTATCACGACGTTATAGCGATGGCTGAATTGATTTATGATATTGGATCATTTTCTCTTTCCAATTTTGAAAATTCGGCACGGTGGTAAACGATTTTACAAGAATGAAGACGAAGAAATTGTTAAAAATGGATACTATGTTGAGAATTAAAGATACTTTTCCTAAATATTTTACGTTTTATTAATGTGGTCCAAAACTACTCTCATAAGCTGTATTGTGACTGTGTCTCGTGATTCAACCTATTCTTGGCAACAATCATTTCTCTGATCTACTCTACGATTACTTGGAGTGGTATACAACTCTGTGGTGGTTCCGACTGTTTAGTGATACTTTCCGGCAACATATCGTTACTGTCGCGGGGAAAAGTATTTAACGTATCGTAACTTACACTTACGTCAATTTTTCTGGTTAAACCAGGTTCAAAAATATAAGAACTAAAACCCAAAATCATTTAATTATAATTGTCCATACATTACGAAAGCAATTCAAAATTGAACTACTTAATTAAGGGCATGAAAAAATACAAGATCTCAAATATTGGAATAAGAACACAAATCGCTTTTTAGCAAAAGGCTTGAAGGGAGGCGATATCAGGGAAACAAGCAAACATGAGGAAATCATTAGTAAATTACTCCAAAAAAAACATGAAACTGACATATGCTATAAGAAATTACTTTGTGCATGCAATTTCTTTGCCATGCCAGCAATTAGTTTAGATAAAGAGAAATAATTGCATTCGTGGATATAAATTCGGCAGAAACTCAAGATACTTCAAAATTCGCAAATAGGTTTCCAAATAACGAAATGAACAATACTATGAAACATGAAATAAGTTTCAAATTTTTTACACAAAATTCCATATACTCTCTTATAAATAATGAGTGAAGTAATAACCACAAATTCATAAGCAAACGTAATAGTAGCATAAAATGTGGTAAGAGTTTTTCTATGGTGAAAGAATGATCCAAAAATGGAAACAAAGAAGTAGAGTGCAATAGCCTGGAAAAGCAGTACGCCATATGGAATATTTTCAGATATTAAATTTCGAGCAATATGGGTTGACTAGACTGATTTATTATAAATAACACAAAAACAATCTCAACTTACTATAATGTCTGTTATTCATATGATGCGTAATGACATTAAATTGAGGAAGATTAAGTCCTTAAATATGAATTTAAAAATAAAAATATTCCAATGTAAGAGGGTGGGCTTGAAATATTAATTAAATAATAATTAAAAGAACGTATTGGACAATATAGATATAACTACAGAAAATATTTAAATAAATATTGGATATTTGAAGAAAAGTTTGGTTGTTTGATAAGGCAACATGATCTCTTATCTCAGGTTGAAACGTGGACGGAATATAAATCCTTAGGTATCGCCGATTGAGTAACTTAACAGCGCACCTTGACTCGTTGGTGTCGTCACTCCCACAGCATCTCTCGATCAGGGAAGTAGAAGTGATGTCTGGTTCCCCGTCTGGACACACCAGAATGATCTACTCGCGGTCACACCACTCCGTCTCCTTCAACGGAAGAAACCAGAATGACTTTCCCTCACAGCATCACCGCTGTGAGAAATGCCGATTTGATCGAGCCTTTTGGTTGATCCTCGCAGAATACGAAATATGATTGGTCAACGTAACCACATGATTACGTGCCTAAAACCTATTAGGATTAGGTTTCGACAATCAGGCACCTTGTCTAGCTCTCAATCTTTGCTAACTTTTCTAAGAAATACGTATATATTAAAGAATGTCGCAATACAGTAAGTAACCGAATAGAAGAAGGTTAAATTTGTAAACATCATGATTAGGGTATAAATGTAGGAATAATGTAAATAAAAATCATTTTTATGTAGGGTTAAGTTCTTTTTCTATTACTCTAGCCGATATCTTTGCTATATTATTTCTGGATTAAGTACGCAAATTTATTGTGAACATTGTTTCACGATGCTAATAGAGAAATTTATTAATTGAAACAGTTTATGTGTTGAAAAGAAAGTATGGATTATTGTTATAAGACAGTTAAAATTACTGCATTCATAGATTAATTAATTTAAGAGACTTGTAAGCGTATTACAGAAAATGTGTTGGAAATAGTAATACCACTTATGATTTTTTTATCATTTATTACGATCTATATTCTTTAGCAGAAGAAATCGCAGGAGGTTTAATGCGAACAGAAAAAAATTCATCAGGAAAATTAGAGGAATAACAAATACTGAATTTAACGAATGCAAGTAAACCAAACAATAAAGCTAGTAAAAAACAAAATATTTTCGAATGTAACATGTTAGCATGATCACATGCTTGTTACTGCCGTTTAAAAAATATTCTTGTCTATGTATGTTTCGAAAACAACTGCCAGGTATTTACACCTATTAATTAAATAAACACCTAGTTGTAGATGGATGAACTCAAGAATTAAGTCCAAAAACCTATTTGACTGTCCTAAATAGAATTTAAATAAGTATATTTATAATGCAACATTGTCTTATATTACTTTGAATTCCCCATGGGTGTCTAATCTTAACATTAAAGGAAAGGTCCTCCACGAGTTGTAAATACTTGTCTTGGCAAAGAAAACAAAGTAAATGTCTAGAATATAAATGTTACTGCCTGTATTAACAACGGGAGCCAAATATCTGGTCTGAATATACCACGATACAGTCAAAATGGTATCGCATCAGTGGTACGTCTTCACATAAGCAATATTAATGACATGTTGAAATGCATACTACTGTTAATTTATACGAGTGAAAGTTACATTAAAATTGATAATTGACTATAAAATGATTTCGAATTGCTTGGAGCGATTGTCCATTGTTTTGACTGTTACTTCGTCTAAAGTGTGAAGTGAAGGGCCTCATGTTGCATCCATTGTTTATGAATCGACAAAAAAGACTCAGATTTATTATTGTGAAATATCACCAAACATTCTCAAGATGCTATCCTTGTTCAGTTGTAACAGATTTCTCAAGTAGTCAATGTGCGACTGAAATGTCTACCATGTTGCTAGTTCGCGTAGTCACTTCAATTGGTTGACAATTGCGAAGTTCATTTTGGCAGCTCGTACGACCTCGTTTAAATTCTTCCACTCAATATTTTCAGATTCCTCCAGACTAGAATGTAGCTCGACCTTGATATTGGTTGGACGAATACGTTTCGCATTAAAACAATGCATCCCAAGAAAATGGTAATTTTTTCCATGTTTACACATTAACTGAGAGCGTTTACTATCATCACACAAGCGCATAACAATGTAGCGTCTTCGAGGTTAATATTTAGAATGTTTGTACAACCCGAAAGTTTTAGCCTGTCGAGTGTAAAGATGTTGCGCAGTGGACAACTTCCCAATATTGTAGACGGGATATGCACGCGTTCATATTAAATTTTTTCGTTGACAGAATTCGGTAGTGTATAAGCAATTCTGAAAACATTTGCGCTTAGGAATATGTAATGTTCAGTTCAGTATATATCGTACGCCAAGAAACTGGCCCGTAAAAGCTAAGGGATAATAAGTATAAAGTGGGGTAGAAAGACACAGTCTGTATATCCCATTCATAATTAATCTTTCCCTTATCCTTTTTCTACGGTGCAAAACGCATGCCATTCTATATCTCGCGATCTGTACATACGATCCCTCTTTTTCTCCCTCTCATTATGCTGGGATAGCCAGAGTTTGCTGTTACTGTACCGAGCTTATTTGGCCTTTGCCAGGTGGTTTATGGTTTGGCTTTCCGGGGAAGAAATATTTAGAAAAAAATTCTTCTTGGTGACTCGTGTTTGATATTTTTACCTGCCTATGTATATAATGCTTCTTGGGTATTTATATTTGTTTTAATTGTAGGGCACTTTCTTACCCACAGGTTTTAGACTTCGGAAAGATTTGTGGCTATTTTTGGGTGACGGAAATATTTCATAGCTAACATTTTTATCGCTTCTTATATTATACTTAAGTTGCAGCCTTTATGTAGGTCTGACGTTTAGTTTTATTTCTATTTATGGTCCATCTTAGGCATTTTTTAGACTGTTTGCAATAGATTTATGAGTGTGGTGCGAAGACTTTGTTTTTCTAACGAAACACGCAATTTATTTTTTTGAGTAACAGGTTACATGAGGGTGATCCTGAAACAGGAAACTCCCCCTTTAACAGCATAGGAAGGGAATTGAAAAAGGACTAGATCGGGTACTTCTGGGACGACCTTCGTAGTTACCGCCGAGGGAAAACATCGTTCAAAAAAGAAGAGCCTAGAATGTGCAGTTTCTGGTTTCGAAATTATTCCGCGAAACAAGTTGTAACCTCAGGTAACCGTTAAAATATTTTAAATACGGGTATCAAATCAGAGCCAATGAAATAACACTTCTCAGTGTAAGTAGTAATTACTGGAGTAACTTCTCTTTATCATTGACTGAAGTTGATATTCATGTATACATATGATAAGTGTGGAAGTTTCGTTGGTAATATAAATATATATTTCAGAGTGTAGTAACACCAGAGGTCAAGAACCATAGGATGTAGCAAGCAACGAGACGCCGTTGAGGCTTGCGGACGACGCACGTTTCTCTTTTAGATGCACCGGGATTACAGTCGATGCAGAATATTTATACTCGGGCGCGTCGCATGTTCTCGCCACATGCGGCTATTAAGGGGAATCTCTCAGCACCGACAAAGCGGAAAGGCTTTCCACTCCGATGCTCTGCCCTTAAATATAGCATGCAAATGAGAAAGCGAACGCTCTTACCACCCTCGCGCCGTCTCGTCTGACACCTTCTTTGTTGAACTAACGGAAGTTGAGCAGTCTAAACGAGTAATTACATTTGTAATGCCAGCGCTCTGCACGATGTGACCGCGTAAGAAAATAGCACGGTCTCAACGGAGGAAGCCCGGCCCAGGAGACGAAGAGGACCCGACTGCCCCGCGAAAAGGAGAGAGACATCCTCGAGCACTGTCAACGTCATTATGCCCTTAAGGCGTTTGTCTAACATTTTCCAACCTAATTGTTGAACTTTCTCATTTCCGTGACCAGGACACAACTAAAAATAATTGCCGCACCCCTTCGTACTCTTCCCATCTGGCCATACTTTAACAGATGACCTAATAACAATAAAAATTCATTAATATTGATTATTAACAAACTTCAGTTGTTATTTTACGACAATCCGTTCGATGTTTGTCAGTTATTGGGAAACCTATCTTTATCACCTATTCTCTTAATTCCCTTTAAGTATAACCGTATTTACACTCAAGAAGACTTAACGGCCCGTATTACAGACAATTTGTAATCACAAATAGGCACTTATTTTTGAATAATACTGATATTCATCCCTTCAATACAAGGAACAAAAATAATCTGTATAAAAAATGTAAAACATTGTCAATTGCACAGAAAGGTGTGCATTATTCAACAGACTGCCGCACAGAATTAAACAGTTGTCCGATAATCAAGGTAAATTTAACACTGAATTACGCTCATTTTTGCTTAGCCACTCCTTCTATTCAATAAAGGAATTTATAGAAGAATCGGAGAAGAGTAATTCATAATAGTTTATAATACAAAAATTTGTTATAAGTATATTTATCTTTTATACAATAAAATAATGTAATAAATGTACACCCTGACCCATTCCACATCCTTGAAGCTTAGCTTCTTTACAGGATCTACGGAATATGATTATTATTATTATTATTACACAAATTTTTGAAGAATTTTTAACATAAACAAGACGTTTAGATAATCCATTGAGGTCCAAAAATTTTGTACAATTGTCTGTCATACGGGTCGTTAATTTTTCACTGGTATATATTATACCGAGACGTTAATTGTTCTTACAACCGTATTTAAAGTCACATTCCTATCGCTAATCAATCAAGAATCTAATAATTTGGAAAAAGCATTAGAAAATGGTGAAATACTCAATAAACAACAATGCCCTACATCTGAGGCTTTGCGTGATTTATACGCCACCATGTTAAGAACGTTTTCAAATATCTGTCTCGGTAAATAACTGTTAATCGAGTCTTAAAAGTAAGTGTGTATTATAATATCAATTAATTCTGTTGTGATATTCAGTCCAAAGACTGTTCTGATGCAGCCCACCTTGCTAACCTATCCAAGCCTTTTCATTTATTCATAACTAGTACATCCCACAACCTCTCTTATCTGTTTAGCGTACGCTACCCCTTTCCTCCTTCTTCTGTTCTCTTCCCTCTATTGCTAATTTTACAAAACCCTCATCTCTTAAAATGTGGTCAGCGTCCTACATATTGCACGCTCTCCCTCTTTTCTGTTTTGAACTTCCTCGTTAGTGATTCTATCCACCCATCTGATTTTCAGAATTCTCCTATACCACCACATTTCAAAGACTTCTAACTTTTCCTTTCTGCAACTCCTACCGTCCACGTTTCGCACCAATGTAACGTTACACGTCATACGAACATTTTGAGCAATGATTTCCTAATATTCACATTTATATTACCCGCAAGTAAATTTCTCGTTTTTATCAATGCCATTCTTGCCTGTGCTATCCTACTCTTTGTGTCTACTACATTTCTACCATCCCTAGTTATTACGCTTCCCAAGCAACAGAATTCCTTACCTTCCGTCAAAATATCCCTTCCCAATCTAAAACCCTTTGTTATTTCACTGTTTCCCATACTACACTCCATCACCTTTCTCCCCCCCACCTATTAATCATATTGAAAGTGATTTTAGAATTATTTTTTCAATATAGTGACTCAACGAAAAACCAAGAAAAAGTTCATGTCCCACATCTGCAACTGGGAAAACTGACTACGAGATTGACCAAACATCGGAGCAAATGAAGTCGCATCCTATTTTTCTGAAAGTGCCAATAATAGGGAAATATTCAGCTAGAATGTGGAAGGTTATTTAGGCAATTTTTGCATTTATATATTCATTATGAAATACAATTCAATTTGTTTATTTATTTGTTATAAATCCGCGAATTTCTTTTTTAAAAACCTGAGATATAACTATTATTTAGCAGTAAAAAAGGTAGCTGTTACTTTACAAAAAAATGCATTAATGAATATGTAAGTAAATTTGTAATCGTAATTAATCGTAAACAGATAAAATTAATTTTTTAACTCATTTATAACAAAATTAACACCATTATGTGTATTAATTGTAAAAAGAGATTTATGACACCTTAATTATTAATTTAAGAACTATAATTTCTTCGAGAACGTGGAGTGTTACGAAATTGTATACGACGTCAAAATCTTTAAATAATGAGTGTGGCGTTATATGGATGCGAAACGTGGACAGGAGGACTTGCAGAAGGAAAAGAATAAAAACTTTTAAAATTTGGTGTTTTAGAAGAATGCTGAAAATCAGATGTCTGGATAAGCAGGAAGTTCTAAGCAGAATAAGAAAACAGGAAACAATATGGAGGACTTTGACCAAGAAAAGGGATAAAATAATAGGCCACGTTCTGATACATGAGGGTCTTATAAAATTACCATTAGAGGACGTGCATGGGGTAAGAACAGAAGAGGGAGGCCAAGAATAGACTAGGCTAAGAAGATTAGGTAGAGTGTGTGATATGGTAGCTATGCAGCGATTTTGTTGTTGACTAATATCACCACCTCTCGGAGTGGGAGGGGAAAACCTAAAGGTTAAGGTTGGAGGGGTATTACATAATAATACAAAATCTAACAATTAATGTAAACATGATGATGTCTCGAATTAGGGACGAAACGTCATGATAATACAGTTTTATTGAACTCATTGCTTTGTCTATTGTTAAATATTTTCTCTGTTGTGGACAATTTATTCATTGCAATATTTTAATGGCAGATAGTCGTAACTAATAAAAATAAATTATAGATTCACCTTGATTTATGTTGTTTCATAATTATTACAAACCTTAAAAACGCTATAAAACAAATCTTATCGAATATCTATTTTCACATCGCGGTTATTTCTTTGTTGTCCTTAATTTGCTAACCTGTCTTAATAAGGTGTATAATTTTCGAGAGTGGTGGAAGTGCCTTAAAGTAAATAGTGCTGCGTTCCGAGTTGCACGGAACTTTACGACAAATGAAGCAAGTGCACGTGACAAATGGGATCGCCCCTGCGGCGGGCCACCGCGTCGCTTTCAGCACTTGCTCCAGACTTTGCGTGTTCAAGGGAGCAGGTAAAAAGATTGCAGCAAGCCTTTGAACATTTGTAAAAGCGAGCTCCATGGCGAGTGGGGATGTAAACGAATGGGAAGGTTTCTTGAAGAGGCGCAGGAAATTAATGAGTAGAAAATACTTGTTGGCAGATGGAGAGTGGGTTGTGAGGCACGAAGCCAGCCCGACAGCTGCGGGTCTGGACGAGAGCCAGGCGCCTCGTTCCACTTCACTGGACCCGCACCCGCGGGGTCAGCCACGGCTTCCATTCACTAGCCTTCAATTTGCCAAACCACGATTAATAAAATTAATAAAAAAAGGACAGAAACTTTCAAAAGCAGGGTCTGAAGTACCCAACATTTTGAAATGACAGAACTTACGGAATTACTTGTGCAACAGATAATAAAAACGAATTAATTAGAAATGCGTACTAAAGAGCAACAAATTAAATTCTTCTGGAGTGAAAACACCTGAATAATAAAAATTATTTATTTTGAAAAACGAGAAAAAAGTTTTGTGAGATGAACATCAAAATGGAAACGCGTTTAATAACTAACTAATTAACTAGTTAATGACTATTATATAAAATAATATAATCTGATTTAGTTTACCTCACCCCTCCGATTTCTCTTGTCTTATACTCATCCGAGAATTTCAATCTACAGTTTCTTACTTTTATTGTTAGTCACTAAAATTGATATAGTTTTGCATTAGATTATTTAATATAATTTTTAATTAACTTACTATAATTCTTCAACCTTTGTTATCAGTCGAAAATTATACTCATGCAATAAATAATCTTCCTGATAATATTCAAACTTTTAATTCTTATAATCATGTTAGAATCTTGATAGAATCACAAACGAGGAAGTTGTTAACAGAATAGGGGAGAAGCGAACAATATGGTGGACGTTGATTAAGAGAAGGGATCGATTAATAGGCCACGTTTAAAGACAGGAAGGTCTTGTAAAATTAGCATTAGAGGGAAGTTTGTGTGGAATAAGAACGGAAGAGTGAAGAGTGAGGAAAAGAATGGAATACGCTAAGCAGATTATGGAGGATGTGGGTTGTGCTAGTTATAAGGAAATTAAAGGCTTGCGCAACACAGGTTAGCATCAGTCTTAGGACTGAATACCACAACAACAAATTTGTTACACATATAATTAATAAGACATTTGTCTTAATATTCCGTAATTCCTGGTATCCGATAAAATATAAGCACATTCAAAACTCTTAATAAAATACAATACTGACTCATTCATAAAACTAATTGATCATGAAGATGATTAAGGCTTTT
Organism: Eucriotettix oculatus; assembly: GCA_034510155.1. Lineage (NCBI taxonomy): Eukaryota > Metazoa > Arthropoda > Insecta > Orthoptera > Tetrigidae > Eucriotettix > Eucriotettix oculatus. Next base: position 63,830,648 of record CM067376.1, read on the forward strand.
GAGAAAGCTAATTGAATTACATAATTTTGAATGAATTCATCAGGAAAATTTAGAGAAAGAGTTTAATTTTTAGTGAAAAACCGGGGCTGGAATAATTTTAGTAAATTAAATAAAATATTTAAATAGTTGAAAAAAATTGAGTAAAAACTTTCTTTCGTTTATTTTCTCGTAATGTAATATTATATTATTTTTACCATAGGTCAACATATAACTCGTTAAAATGTTGTAATTTGACGGTATAGATAGAGACAAATGCGAAAAGTGAGACAGAAATATACAATTTACATACAACAGGATTCACCGTTAATTCTCGCTGGTTTACTATTTAACGACCCAAGAACACTCTGCCTCTCAATATATTTTCCCTATTTACGTTTTTATTGCAGCGTTCCAACAAAGTTAGGTAACTCATTCAACAGCTTCATCTCTAAGTTTCCAGGGCGCTTCGAGATTTATAATTTTTTCACTTTCTGTTAAACTTAAAACAAGTGAGAATTATAAAAAATACAATAAGAAATGCTTGTTTAATCAACTTTTACGAACTCTGCTTTCATAATCTAGAGTTTGAATAGTTCCCTTTGTTTGTAAGATTCTTAATTCTATTCTTGCAGTTGATGGTACATCGTCTAGTAGATAGAATCAAGATGTAACAAACAGTACTAATATACACAACGGTGGTACTGGAACAATTAATTGCCAGTGGAGCTTTAACGGAAAAAATAGATTCAAGTCATATTAGGTAAATAGCATAGACCTGTTGACCGGCCGATCACTAGAGCTGTAAAATCTATCGCGGTAATAAGTCCACATTAATCCCGGAAATGAAAAAAATACCAAGCTAACGGCAGAGAAATAATGAACGCAATTGGTTAATTTCAACATCCAATTGAAATGATATAGCCAGACGAGAGACGGGAATTCAGTACCATTACAGTCATTGACTGAAATGTGGAAAGGAAGACTGACAGGGTAGTCTTGGAGGTCTAAGAAAAATTACACTTGTAAATCAAGAGCACATCCCTTGTGACAATAAGCAGGAAGGAACAGAATATGGAAAGTATCCGATGAAATCGCCTCAAAAATGAAAATAGTAGATTACGTTTTCCACCTTTTTATGCCTGAAGATTCCAGTACTCTTTCGCAGCCTGGCATCTAACTTGCACCTTCTAACCCAAGGGCTAGGCATGCAAAGTCACCACGAACCAGCAAAGAAGGGCACACCTTTTAAACCTCGACAGACAGACGAAGGTGGTGCAATATTAATAAAAGACGGAACTGAGGATATTTTCGAGTGCTTATTACTTGGAGACTTTTGAGATTTTGGCTGCGTTCAGAGTATTGAGTCTTTTCATTCATATGACTGGTTGTGGACGTACGACACAACGAATAGCGGTTTCCGGTGAACGAAGCTGATGAAGACCACGAGATGCTCCGATATCCAGAGCCTTTTGATTTACAGTAGATGTAAATATTCACGTTTCTCGCGCCTGGTTATTTTGAGTGTTGGTTAAACAATACGATGCAAAGTTTTGTTCTTCTCCCCACTATATCCGTAGATAAAATTATTACTCTCCGATGCGCTTATCAAGTATTCGGCCCAAATTTCAATGAATTGATTATTTTTTATAATTTAATGTATAACTTTTAAATATATTACTAACCAGAGTGTTAAATTTTTAATTGAATAATTTTGATTTTTTTAATTTCAATTTTTTTAATAATATCAATGATAAATAACCCCCACTACAAATTCATTTATGATTATAATTATGTAAGTATAAACGGATTTGTTCTACTAAATATTTTAGTAATACAATTCATAATTTGATGTGAACGGGACACGCTCATGTTACACCATGTTCTACTCTACGCCGTCCTCTTATTACTTTTTTGGTCGCTTGCAACAAACTCTTTTTTTGTGGTTGATTGCTGATAGCACAAGCAGTAGAACTACTACAGTAGCCAAGTATTTGTATCGAAAATTAACCCTAACGCTGAGAACTGGGTACAATGGTTTCTTTTTTGCGCGTAGGACGAATAATCAGCTAGCTGCTTGCTAAATTCATACTATCGTCTTCTAAATAATTTTATTCATTTTTTTTATTAGATGCTAACTTGCTCGTCATTATATATTATTTCATTTAAAAAAATATAATGTTGACCTGACGTAGAGGCGTGGAGTCCTGTTAGGAAGGATGACGAGAACGAGGTCGAAGGACTGGACGCTGCGGATCACGGTGTTGCGTCGCCTCTGCTGCTAAATTGTATCTGGTGGCAATTAATTTCCGTGCCAACCAGCGCAGATTAACGCCTCAAATTAACGCTGTGTAATGAACATTCCCGGCCTGCCGTCTCCTTTTTCCGCCATGGTTCAGACTCGTCGCACCTGCGATACACCGGTGGTTTCTATTTTCAACGCCGAATCTCATTTCGCAGCGTAAACATTTTCACTTTTCTAATTACTCCGAGACGTAAATCAGTCGCTCTTGAAATACCCACCCGCGCGACACCGGGCCTTTTGGTATTTAATTTGATTCAGATGAACAGCGCTTTATGGACCATAGTGTACACAGTATAGCATAGGCATTAATTAGGCCTCACAAACGAAGTATAAATCAGAGAAGTAATCAGCGGCACGATCTGCTTGTTCACGCCGTGAGGAGTAACGATAGCGCTCTCCACGGAACGGCCTTTAATTTGTTTCTAATTTGGCTTCCCCAGGCCTGGCAGCAGTCGTACCAGCAGCTAAGGAGCTCCTCAGGGGTCTTCTTTCGGAGGCGGACAGAATTATCTGTTTCATTCGACTTGGGAGAAGAGTCGCTAAATAGAAGCGCCAGAAACACGGCGGTGGTCTACACTTTTTTATATTTATTTAGTTGTAGGCACTACACACACGTTAGTACAATTATGTAGATACCACTTTTAAATAATAAAAATAAGTGGTTATTCTTAAATAATTATGTACTATTTTATGCAATGGAAGATACTACAATCACGAAAATTCGTTTACAACAACGAACAGTGGACTTTAGACAACTTTAAATATTTTAGTTTCATTAAACGTCTGCTGAGGAAATACAATAAGTCAAATTGAAGTTAATTGCAGATAAATATAGAATAACATATATATATATTTGACGAGTACCGTTTTGTATAGAGCGAATTTCACAATTTCAAGTGAAATTTTTTGCTTTAATGTATAACTGACCCGTAAATAAAGAGGGAAGTCTCGCTTATATCGTGAAAATCTTCCGTTTGTAGCGTTTATTGTCTGTAATCTTAGCATATTTCCTCTTATTTCATGTATTCCTTATATTAGTAAAAATATTTTCTCAATGATCCTATTTCACGTATAGAGTTTTTCAATATTTTCGTTGTTAAAATGGAATAAAACAAGCTGTGTGTGTAGTATTAACGATATTCTTTGTTTTATTTGAAAGAACTATGTATGCTCTTCAACCATGACTGGCATTCACAGACACAAAAGTTCCGCTGCAAATATATGCGTAGCGATTAGCCTTCGGAGTTCTTGCCTCCCTACACATGATTTCATAAAAGATTACTCCATTATTATAGTCAACTCGGAGGTATTTAAGAATCATTCAAATTTATAGCCGAAACATCAGCCTCAACCTCCCTTTTCAATGACCTTCCTATGCTATTAAAAGGGAGTTGCCTCTTTCAGAATCACCATCATGTAGCCTAATAACCGCCAAAAAAATCTTAAGTGCAAACTAATCAGTAATCTAATTTCTTTTTCATTTTTAGTCGCATTAACAAAGTAGTCATTAGCGACTTATACAAAGTTACAATTACCATACATTTTGATCTTTAAATTAACAATTTTATACCATTTAACTTGTATGTTTTCAATGTAAAAAATAAATATATGTAATAATAATTTACAATTTATGGAGCAATTCAAAATTCTGTTTGCAATATTAAAAGCGACGAGTAATTTTTATCAAATTTGAAAACATGATCCTCGAGAAGCAAGAAAATGTTGAGGTAAGAAATACTATCATTCGCTCCCGATTTGATCATGTGCTGACCAAGAATTAAATAATGTACCGGGTTAGTATAAATAAATATCCGGCCAATGTCGGGTCCCCGGCTAGTATAGTATAAAATCACTTAAGATTTGAGATCTGCTATAATTCAACTGGAAATATAATTCATTTACTGATTGGTTTTTTTAGGGTTATTAGGCTACATGATGGTGATTCTGAAAGAGGCAACTCCCCTTTAATAGCATAGGAAGGGCATTGAAAAGGGGGGATGAGGTTGATATTTCGACTATAAGTTTGAATGATTCTTAAATAACTCCGAGTTGACTATAATAATGGAGTAATCTTTTATGCAATCTCGTGCAACAGGATATGAAGAGAGGCAAGAATTCCGTACTCTTTTACAGATGTAATATAAATTACGAGTGTACATCGGAAAAAAGCCTTCTTCATTCACAAATTTTATAATAACTATAGAAAATATATTCTATATCAAGTAATGTACAATAGAGCACGAAAATACATGTAATAAACATTGATAAACTAAATACTAGATAATTCCAAACACAACGCACAACTATCAAACGAAAATCTTTTGGGTTGTGGTGGAGATAATTAAAGTAGAAATTTGATTGAATTCATAGTACTGCACTGGGAATTTATTAATTTTAATAATATTAAAGGAAGAATGATTAAAAGTATGATGATTGAATCCTATGTCTGAGAAAACAACTTTTGATTCCTAGGTGAATGAGCATCCATAGTTTTGATGTTACTCTGTAGTTAGAATGTAGAAATCTTTGTATACGTGTATTTAGCCAATATTCAACAACATCAGTTTCACACAGGATCATGAAAATTTTTAAAATTATTTTTAAATTGACAGAAAAATATTTTTTAAAATGTATTTTACAACAATATTTTTCTGTAAGAATATTTAAGTAAATTACAAACATTTGGAATCATCATTAATACTAAGTTTGCTGATTTTACATAATTGAACTGCAACTTCCGTATCGCCGAACGAAGTATCTTCAGACATATTTAGTGTCTCCTCATGCGATCCCTAATTTACCATCGTTTCCCTCCGTATATTCTTTTATTAATATCTTAAGAGATAATATACTCTCCAGTGTTCCCTCGGTATTTTCTACTTATAAAAAACGGTTCTACCTGGAAAACTCTAGATTTCACGCGACGACAGTATCCAACGTCACATGAAATTCTGGTCTATTTAAATTTTTGTAGAGCTAATGTAAAAAAATACAACATATAAAACAATACGTGAAGATAGGTCACAGGGTTAGTGGATCGGGACAATTTAGAGACAATTTAATTAAAAAGGTAGGGAAAAAAGTTAAAAATAATAATGACGAGTTATTTCGAATCGTCATTTATGTTAACCTGGCGACATGATTATTGGGATGGTGGCGGTCGTTGACGTCGGTAATGAAACGATGTTCCCAGCCTCACGATTACTAATCAGTAAATGAATTATATTTCCAGTTGAATTATAGCAGATCTCAAATCCTAAGTGATTTTATACTATACTAACCGGGGACCCGACATTGGCCGGATATTTATTTATACTAACCCGGTACATTATTTAATTATTGGTCAGCACATGATCAAATCGAGAGCGAATGATAGTATTTCTTACCTCAACATTTTCTTGCTTCTCGAGGATCATGTTTTAAAATTTGATAAAAATTGCTCGTCGCTTTTAATATTGCAAACAGGAATTTTGAATTGCTCATAAATTGTTAATTTATTATTACATATATTTATTTTTTACATTGAAAACATACAAGTTAAATGGTTATAATAAAATTGTTAATTTAAAGATCATAATGTATGGTAATTGTAACTTGTATAAGTTCGCTAATGACTACTTTGTTAATGCGGCTAAAAATGAAAAAGAAATTAGATTACTGATTAGTTTGCACTTAAGATTTTTTGACGGTTATTAGGCTACATGATGGTGATTCTCAAAGAGGCAACTCCCTTTCAATAGCATAGGAAGGTCATTGAAAAGGGAGGTTGAGGCTGATGTTTCGGCTGTAAATTTGAATGATTATTAAATAACTCCGAGATGACTATAATAATGGAGTAATCTTTTATGAAATCATGTGTTGAGAGGCAAGAATTCCGAAGACTAATCGCTAGGCACATATTTGCAGCGGAACTTTTGTGTCTGTGAAAGCCAGTCAATGTTCAAGGGCATACATAGGCCTTTCAAATAAAAAAGAATTTCGTTAATACTATATGCATGCAATGCTCTGTATTATATATATATATATATATATATATATATATATATATATATATATCGATCTCTCCTTTCTCTCTGATGTTTACATGGCACGTGATGTCTAGTACAGTCGGATCATATTATTTAGTACTTACTTTTCCGTTTAAAACTTATGAAATAAAAACTCGCCCTTTCAGGTGGTATTTCCAGCGAACTTATTAACTTTTCAATAAACAATAATTTTCCACTTTTGAATTAATGATATAAGAATTCATTTGTAGGGCTGATTTTCAAACAATGACTTCGACTCTTTCAGTAGACTTCTCACATTATCCAAAGAAATTGCGAATATGAAGGTTTCTTGAAAGAACTGCAGACGAAAACTTCTATTCACTATATGATTTTGTCTGTCAAGATCACGTGTACGATATCCAAAGTAAAGGACAACGTATTGGGTCGTTTAAGAGCCATTAATATTGAATTTGTAAGGATGGGAAAAAATTGGTCATCGTTTCATTCGAAAGGACTCAGTCCAACTAATATCAGGATCTACCTAGATTCTACTCTGCATAAATCTTCGCCTTCGTTTACAATAATAAAGTTTTGGCTGGCAGAGTTTGAACGAGCTGTCAAGAGGAGCGTGGCTGTGTCGACCAAATGAAGTGACCGCGCCAGGAATGGTGACGAAAATCTACAAAATTGTTCTGGTAGACATTAAAAAAAATGTTGTACATCGAATATTCACATAAAATTTGGACACATGATGAGTGCAGCGTAACAATGTAACAAAAACAGCGTTATGACATTGCAATTGAGTATATGGGGAAGTTACCAACAATGCCCAGTTTTCACGGTGATTCATAAGCATGGATGAAACATGGCTTTGTCACTTCATACCTTTTTGGGTAACAGGCTACTTGAGGGTGATCCTGAAACAGCATAGGAAGTAAGTTGAAAAGGGGGAATGCCAGTGAGTTATAAGGTTTTACCTCAGGCGTTCCTAAACCATTAATCCGATTGACGTGAATTTGTTTGTGTTTCGAGCAGTTTACTCCAAAAAATAATTCTGTCGATCTTTTGAAGATTTAGGAACCTATCTTCCCCACCTTTCAGGCGAGAAACACCTAACGTCAATCATCTACTCTACGACTTCATGTTTGTCCTTCATGATTACCCATACCATTTATCCGATTGCCATGAACTTTTGGTGAATTGTAGCGCTCGTCCTAGAGTATGGTTTTGTATATCATCTGAAGATTTAAGTTATTTCCTTTCCCATTTGAGAAGACGTATCAATATAATAAACAGATAGGTTATACTCTCACGTAGTCTATCCAACGAGATAATTTATTGCTGCATAGTGATAAATAGTGCTAAAGTTTAACTAACATTTGATTTAAGTAATGATAGCTTTTAATAAGTTAATAATAATGCAAAATGTTAAAAAGTCGTAATGCAAATAATTATGAATTGCGACGAGGGCACTCGAGGCGTAATTTTCTGTAACTAAGTCAGTAGACCCAGGCCACATACACTTAACTTATTTTAGTAGATATTTATAAGTATATGTAAGAGTTTTGAGTTACTTTCTTCCTCATTTCAGGCCAAAGATATAAAGAACTTACAACTGGATACATTATAGCGTCACGTATTCTGCCAAGCGAGATGTTTATCAACTGCGTGAGTGCAGCGACGACAACAATGACGTTCACGAAAAATAATTGAAAAGTATTATAACTTCAACAAAGTGTTAGTTATATTTAAGCGTTATTTCACGATTGAAGGCTATGTAAGAGGAAACCAATTATTTCAAACTAATTAGACTGAAGAGAATATTTATGTCAAACGTGATAGAATACTTCAATTAACTAATACTTTATTTAACTACTGGTACTTTTAATTAGTTAATAAATCTGCAGAATGTTTTATAATTCGCAGAACAGGTGATTGAGTACGTTATATAAAGACCATGACAACATAAATCCATTTTTTTTCACACATCATATCACAATAATCAGACCTAAGAGATGTTTCGAGTATCTTCTCCTTATAAATATAATTGACTGTTTCTGTGCAGTTTTCTGTATGTATGTGGTTATTTAAGGTATCAGTATATTTCTTGACGGGAATGAGGTAGTCTTGGCGGTGGTTGTGATGAAATTTAGTTCTCATAAATTTGGCGGTGTGGAAACGTACATTTTCAAAAATGTGAGCTCTCACTGATAGTTTTATCAGATATTGACAAACAGATTGCTGTCGAATTAAGTAGTGTTCCCGGGCATCGCCGCCACCCAGCTAGTCGTGAAACAAAATTACTTTTCCCAAATTGTTTGCTTTCTTTGTTGTGTTGATTAATTCTTGGCTCAACGTAGTACTATTTACAGTTATTTACGTTTTTAATATCAGAGACATTGAACATATTATGGAATAATGCCAGTGTACAAAATTCTACTGTAAGGCTGTTTTATATATAAAAATCATGTAATAAAACGGGTTTTCCCTTCATTTATGTAGAAACTATGCCGACGCCGTGGAGCACGTTAAAAGCATATCCAGGCTGGAATGCGCACGGACCACACAAATTCATGTATTTTTATACAAATTAATTTTATAAAGAACGCTTTCCATTTACAACAACCGATGCATGAAATCCCGTAAACCTGGGGGTTCATTATCGTGATGTTGAATGTATGCGGTCTACATGAAAGAGAGAAAGAAAAGGGAAAAGGAAGGAGAGGGAGACTAATTCTGAATAAATGGCGATCTATAAATATCAGTATCCTTCAAGTAGATGGAAATTTGGGTGCATGGTGGAAGGACGCTACATCGTTAATAAATTCTAGGGTGGTCTATCACCGGTTACATTGTAGCAATTAATTAAATAATAAGTACAGGTCTGAAAGACCTATTACATGCACTACGTAAAGTTGATACACAATTTTAAATGAAATAATACAAAACAACTATTGTTGATAAAAGCTGAATCATCTCATATATATTTTTAAAAAATGCAGAAGCGATAAACTTAATGTAAATGATTTATCTTCTTGGGCGAGATTTTTCAAATTGTCTCTTGAGCAGAAGCTGTGCTATTGATAAAATAATAATTACTTACAAATTACGTTTATTTATTGAATAATAGGGCAGGGTGAAATAAAATAAAATAACACCGACTCTTATTAATTTATATTTTTAAGAAAAAAATTCAAATGCGTTCGGGGCCGGACGTTACAGCAACAACATGAAATTATGTAATATTTTAATTAAGAACTGAGGAGGTGTTTAAAGTTGGGAGACGAAACGTATTCAAATTAAATTATTCTATTTCTTGTTTCTGGCCATTCTTTCCGTTTTATTTATAATATTTAGTCAGATATTTTAATTACTTTATTTATAATAACAATTATTATCTTCGTGCTATAATTAAGAATGGTGAAATACCAGCAATTTAAAATTTTACTCAAGGGTATTTTCTTTTTTTTCTCCATGGCTCTACAGCCCATTGAGGGCCTGGGCCTACCGAGTCGACTTCGGACTGTCACCTTGCATGACACATTTCGAGTTTGGAGCGACACGTGGTCAGAGTATCGATCCTCCAACAGTCTTAATCCCGGTCTTCGCGACCATGACGACACAAACATCCAATCCCATGCCAGGATTCGAACCCGGGACCTCTGGGTTGTGAGGCAGCAACTTAAGGGTATTGAAGACTCAAAATACAGTGGTCGTAAATATTTGTAAATGTGGGCTACTGTGTCTCTATTTTGACGGGAAATATTGTCTCAATATTTAATGTGTGATTTTCGGGATGTTCTAGGTAATCCAACTGCTCAGTCACAATCTGTTGTAGTCATTCCGTTGCCTGTCTCCTTTAAAAATCTTCTCGTGGTTCGGTATCGTGGGGCCCGTTCAGCTACCAATTCCTCTTCCACTAAAATCTCGACTCAACTCGGACGTTTGTCTCACTAATCACCGAACTAGTTTCCCCTTCTACATTACTCGCCAACTTCTCTCCAACACTGATTTACTGTTGTCTTTCCTTCAGCCTTGCCACTACATCATTTAGCTTCTCTCCATTCCAATATTCCCTTTACCAGATTTTCAACTAGATATTAATGGACAATGAGACTCGAATCCGTGACCCCGAAAATCTAAATATTGTCGTAAGAAACTCTCTCTATCGGGTGACATATCTGATTCCATGTCACGTCACGTCACGTTCACCTGGACGCAAGATTTAGAGTACATGCTAAAATTTTTGGAACAGAAAATTGTTTTGTTAGACGTTTATAACTCCTGAGTACTTCGATAATCATTAACACGCTGATGGCTGTTTACTGTGAGATCCGAACACTGACAAATTTATTAATATCTCCTATTTGAAACTTCACTACCTTTAAAATATATAAAACAACGTAATATGAGCCATTAATAGACAGTTTTTTTAAAAATTCAGTTTAAACAAACATCGTTTCAGTACTATAATACGAAACAAAAACGCACATGTTGATAAATTAATTACCTCTCGATTTTCGGGCTGCTTTCACGTGAATAAATTTCTCTACTCAGGTATATATTACCTCTTTCCATATTTTTTCTTCTTTCGGTTTAGCTTTGAACTCCAACTCGAGCCATACAACAATATTGTCATGGTGCTCTTTTTAGCACATTTTACATTTAATCTTAATTTAGCCAAATACATTGGATCATGATTTTCCAGACGGCTGTCGCCGTCTACACCCGCAAATACCAACATAAAATTTGGCCTATGGGTCAGCATAGCCAGGCAACGTCACTCTATAGTGAGGCGCCATGATGACCAGGATCCAATAAGGAATCGTAAAAATACTGAGAAATGGCGCGTCACGTGAGGTTGGTGTCCAATCATTAGTCAGTATATCCGAGAGCTATGCGCTCGAGACTTCATTCTGATTTCGAATGCGGATCCGGGAGCTTTACCTGGGTACGCATTGAGAGCAATCACCACTAGGAAGCCAAAATTGCACGTGTCCGGGTAACACACCAGTTTGCAACAACAATTAAACCACATTTCCTGTGGACGCAGATTGGAAAATAAATCCACTCCATTCTTGTATGTGTAAAACATTATCATCTTCAAATACCATATTTATTTATTCATTGGAAATTTTATTTTCCCACTGCTTTGAATTTCTAATTTGAACGAAAAAATGGATTTAGTTTTAACCTTGAAACTTGGTTCTTCCTTCGAATAGCAAAAATTTCTTACAACATCCATTTAATTAATCACCCGTCGTCTTCACACTGTCGTTTCGCCAATCTGTCATTCAAACACGTAACAGGTTCCAGGGCCATGGTTAAAAAAAGTTCTAGACGTCCACCAACATATCTAGGCGTCAAAACATGTTTACTATTAATCTCAACACACACGATCAGGCATAATGTGGATTTTTGTCCTCTATTATTATTTTATTAATAAATTACATACACCAGACATTAGTTTCTGTCCAGTTAATTTACTATACAAAATATTGATAACTGTAACTTGTATTCAAAACTCCTTATTTTAATCCTCAGCGTTGGCTCCGTACATTAACATTACATAGAAAATTTCTTAAGATCAAGCCCAACTCACATATTAACCCAAAAATGTATCTGTAATTATGATTTTGGAATCGACATTGTTATAGGAGGGGTGACTGGGGATCCAAAGTTTCAATTCGGAATTTAATGTTAGTAGTGGTCTTTCGGACTCTCCAAAACTGTCGACAGCCGTCTAAAATGAACCGAGTATGCCCAAGTCTGCCAGGGTTTGTGACCTATGGTACTTATGCTCAGAACTGACGATTCTCACATTATAAATACGAACACGGTTATAATATTATCTCTGTATCAAAAAATTAGTCCTACGCTTTACTGATTTTCTATTATCAGTTGATCTATTTTTTAGAATAATTCATCAGTTTCATTGAGTAAGATTTCCCTTTGCTTGTATTTTACGTCTAAACTGCGTATATGGGTATCCTTTAGTAAGCTGGAAAGCTTCTATAATTAATTTCTTAAAGTTGACAAGACCGTCGTTTCTACCATTCCGTTAATAGCTTCGGATTACCAAACTGTTTTTGAAATCTCCATGTACCCGTAAAAAATTAAACGTCATTTTAAAAATATACTACAAGCACTTTTAGCGGCATTCCTTTATATCGGTAAATAAAATAGTAATTGATAAAGGTGATGCACTTCTCCTACAGTTATGAAGCAGTTTCAAAACAATTTATTTTATATCATTTCTGCAACTGTCCAGGACGAAGAGGCGCTGCGGGAGTTTCTCGTAGACGCTTCAGCCCAGAGTGACTGCGGGGCTTACCTGATCATGTCGGGGATGCCTCGCACTCTCTCTGGGTATTTTTTATCAAAGTTCTCATATGCCGAGACACCTTCACCTATTTTAGGAGGTATATGTACTGGGGTCAAAGACCTTGGGCATATGGCAAGAGTTGTCCGCTGATCCCATTGGATCAGTTGGCCAATTGCCTCCTGAAATTGGTGGAGACACGGAGAAGGGAATGCTGCGTCCCCACAGCAAACTCGTCTCCCGTCATTCGGAAGGGCGTGAGAATAGTACCCAATGCCCGACCTACCTGATGCAGGTTTTCTAGGGTTTTCCCTGCATCTCTTTAGGTGAAACACCGGGTAGGATCCTTAAACCATAGCCCGGGGGCCCTAGTTAACCCTTGGCTACCTTACTCTACCTTCCGCATCCCCCCTTTTCAATTCCCTTCCTATGCTATTAAAGGGGAGTTGCCTGTTTCAGGATCACCCTCATGTAGCCTGTTACCCAAAAAAAATGCAACTGTCCAGTAAATTAAGTACGAAAAGATCCGAAGGTCAAATAAAATTTTAAAAAGAAATATATGAATCTGATAAATAATATTAGATCCACCATGGTTGTGGTTACCAACTGGACAACTGATGGGATAGTTTAAACGGTAGTCTGGTAGTTGAAGAACATCAATATAATTTCTGGATTTAGTGTATAACTTGGATTCCACTAAATACCGACGATGTGAAGTTATTATTGAGATTTACGGGGGTATTGGAATGAGATGATAGCATACATAAACTCCTCCTCAAGTAGCAACTCCCTCATATTACTACGTGCAGCCCAGAATTGCAACACTGGTGATGGCATAAAATGATTCCAGGCGTAGTAATACTTCGTCGTTGCTTTGTTCTAGAACATCGCCAATAGTGGACATTGTGGCGCCGTTTACAATGTGAATTTATGCTTAAATTTCGAAAACTTGAAATTTTCTACATTGCAGCCCACTCGCTCCCACTAATGCAGCCATCGTAGTATTCGTACTGTGCTAATAGTTTTTGACCACAGAACCTCCCACTACAGTGAGAAATACGTAGTACATGAACAATGCACTAGTAACATATAACAGAAAATCTAATTCTCCCCACACTTTGGTTAACACGTTCGGAGTAATAGAAGCTATAATCTCTTCAATTCTGTGTCTCAACTCTGGCAAATCATTAGATAGTGGCGGAAGGAAGACAGGATATATTTTGATGCAAAAATGGTTGTTGTGGTATTCAGCCATTGCTAACCTATTCTCTGCAAGCCTTTTAATTCCCACATAACTACCACACTTCCCTATCTACTCAGCGTATTCCAGTCTTGGCTTCCCTCTTCTTTTCTTACCCACACACTTCCCTCTAATTCTAATTTTACAAGACCCTCATGTCTCAAAACGTGGCCTATTAATCTATCCCTTGTCTTGGTCAACGTCTTCCATATTGTTTATGCTTCTCTTATTCTGTTCGTTAAAGATTCTGTCCGCCAATCCGATTTTCAGAATTCTCCTATAGAACCACATTTCCCAGCAATCTATTCTTTTACTTTCTGCAACTCCCACCACCCTGCTCCATGTGTACATTTTTAGTGACGATTTACTAATATACACACTAATATTACCCGTAAGTAAATTCCTCTTTTTCGCGAAAGCCTTCCTTGCCTGTGCTATCCCATACTACACCCCATCACCTTGGTTTCCCTTCTATTAATCCTCATATTGAATTCTTTCTCCAGGACCACATTCATGAAAAATGTTAGTGAACTGAGTAATTTTGGGAAACGATTTGATGTTAGTGGTTTGACGCCTTGAATGTAGGCCTCACCTGGCGACGTTGTCCCTTACTCTGAAAAGTGCCATAAATACCAAATGTGATGCATTTGTTACTCGCACATATAATTATGTGAAACGGTTTGTGTTGCTGAAACAACAGTCTACTTTTATTACTGGGGAATTATTTTATTGAAACCAATAAGTTGTCAATTGTTCTTTTGTTGTAGTCTTTGGTTTAAATATTACTGTAGCACGGTGCTGTATCACAAATATAGCAGGGTTTGGAGCGTAAGTGATATCCTCACTCTTTTACGACGCTCCATAAGCGGCAGTGTAAAAACGGCGCTATTTGAACCCCTTTAAATCTATCTTTTTTATCTTTATTTAGAGTCGCATCAACTACTATGGTTATTAGCGGCTACGGCAGGGGAGCTCGTTTTTCTCTGGTGTCACATTGTGAAAACACACTCACAACATCCGTGTCCATACCAGTACCGAACCCAGGTCCTCCGCGATGCAAGGCAGCAACACTAACCAGTACACCACAGGAGGTCGACAAAAATCTATCTTATTTACACAATAAGTACGTATTTTCAAACCTGTAATGTACAAATATAAATCTATACGGAAGACTAATAAAAGTGACTGTTTTAAAATCATTATAGAGAGTTCGATACAAAGTTATATCAACATATTTCTCAAAGAAAAGTTAAATATATATAATTGTTTCGAGCAAATGTTGAAGAAAATATACGTTATTTTTCTTTTGATCTAAATTCGTAAAACAAATTATTTTCTATATCCTTGAACTGAATGGAGTTAAAAGTGAAACACTATCTCATTGATAGAAAACTAATGATAAACACTCAAATTACGAAAATATAAATTCTTTAAATTATTAATTTTTGTGTGTTTTAAGAATATTGAGGTTTTACTTACTTTCATACAAAAATCCTGACAAACTGTTTAAACAAATTTTGAAAAAGGTAGTAACTTTGCACCGAATTAAATGAATATTATAGAAAAAAATATCTTATTTTCATTATTTAAATCCTAGGAAAAGCTAAATGTATTCTCTTCCAACATTTGTGGATAGACCTGATTTTTTTTACATATATATAACTTAGTATTCAACTCACTATATTGATTAGCACATTTCTTAATCTTCTGTATAAATTTATATTAATATTTGAAAATAAGTATCGTGTAAAGAAATAATCCACTTTAATTTCTCTTTTGTTGGTTTAAGATAGATTTTACGGGACTCAAATAGACATATTTTACATTGCCGCTTATGGAGCTATGAGCGAGTTGGCCAGAAAGGAGTGGGGATAAGTAACGCTGCCGCCTGTTGGCAAGCCCTGCCATTGTCACTCTATTGTCTTATAATGCTTTTCTTATATCACACCATTTACTATTTGCGATTCTATGTGTCGCTATTTTAAGTTTGTTCTACTCCTTCATCGAGTCGTCTTTCAGAAAAAGTAGCCAGTGAACTAATAATACATAATTTCCTGTGAATCTCAGTGTTCACGCAGGCCTTGGTTCTTTCGCGTAAACTCCACATTTGAAGGTGAAATTTAGAAGCATGACGAGAATAGCCCAGGAGCGTATCCTGTCCCGCCATGTGCTTCCGCATTTGGCAAGACAGACGCATTATGACCACGGACCATTGAGAGCGCCGTACTTATTGTCTGTCGCGCGGTCCTATTTAACATTCTGTTCCGGGCGGGCGGGCGAGGATTCCATAAAACAGCGATTCCCTCCTCGCGCCATTTGCAGCGCCCGCATACCCGAGGCGATTAGGGCGCCCTGCCCTGTCAGCGGCGGCCTCCTTCAAATACGCGCCCAACAAGCCGAAAAAACTGAAACGACGTCGCCAATCACTGCCATTACGACTCCTTTGAAGTGGCCCACGCCATCGCGGTAGTTGGCTCCTTGTAAATATACACACTTATCATATACAGAAAAGAAAGTATTTGGAAAAGCACATTAAAATAATGCGCTATTTACTACAGTTGTGATGATTTGTTAACTACACGAAGAAAACAGTGTCATCAATTCAAAGACATAATTCAAATGACAATAAAAGCCAGTATAATATCGTATAACTTGAGATAAATATAAGGAAAGAATGTGTAATTATTGAAAAGTAGATCTATCTTTAGGAATTTGGTTCATTAAATGGTAAAACAAATTGTATTTAATAATATTGAATAAATTATACTACACCAATAATTTGATTCCAGAGAAGAGTATAAGTCATAATGGATCCACTTTCGAGGCATTTGAAGATCTGGAAAAACCTTTTGAAAATGGCGATGGGTTTGTGGAACAAACGTCTAACATTTTTAAGATGATTGGGAAAAAAATACAGAAGGCAGGCAGCAGTAATTAGAACATGAAAAGAAGGCACTAGTCAATAAGAGATGCATTCTATACCATTTCAATTGTACACTGAACAAACAATGAAAGAATTAAAGATAAATTTTGAAAAGGAGTCAAAATTGAAGGACAATTAACGAAGATACCGAGATTTAAAGTCAGCAGAACATTGGAATATTCGCTAAGTGACATA
Organism: Eucriotettix oculatus; assembly: GCA_034510155.1. Lineage (NCBI taxonomy): Eukaryota > Metazoa > Arthropoda > Insecta > Orthoptera > Tetrigidae > Eucriotettix > Eucriotettix oculatus. Next base: position 63,847,598 of record CM067376.1, read on the forward strand.
GGCACCATCTTAAAAAGCTGAGTAGAAGCAAATCTAAAGTAATGGAGTGTAGACTAGAGAAGAATGGATATGCAAATTGTACCAGATAAAGAATGTTACTTTGACAGCAGTCCATGAATGTAGCTATTTGGATAGTAGAATAATCAGTGATGCAAAGTAGACCTCAACATGTAAACTAGAATATACCGATTATTTGTTTTAAAAACAATTATCATAATGCACTAACCACTGCCAAACGTGATACATGCATGGCATTATTTACCTACTTAAAATTAACGACTATAATTTATACAATTCGAAAGGTTAGTAGGACCATTACAAATAAATTACTAGTATAGCATCTACATCGGTAATAAGGTTGTGCGACGGTTGCTTTGCGTGAAAAAAAGTAACTGGAGAATGAAGAATAGACCATAATCACCAAAAATAGAAACCGGAAAATATATACTCATTGTACATCCCAAGAATTCATATCAACTTATCGCTCATGGAGTTAAAAAAAGTCCAACTGATATATATATTTTTTCTTTGAGATGTTGGTATAACCTGAGCACTAGAAGAATAAAGCACAAAATTCAGAAAGTCAAGCCTCAAGTTCATTCAACAACTTCGACCGTACTTTTACCGACGGAGCCAAGAACAAAGATGGTTTCAGCAGTGCCATCATTTTCTACAGTACCCATCGTTCAGTGACCCTTTGACTCATCCCTCCATCCTCACCGCAGAAACCTACTCCATCAAGCCCTTCGTCCTCCAAATGAACCACATAATCCTCCCGACTCACACTCCGCTTTAAAAACCATCGGTAATAAAGAAAAACTCCAAGAACAAACCACGATCATCACTGAAAATCTACAAAACTCTAATAACCAGGAAAGAATAACGTCTTGGTATGAATCCCTGTGCACCAGTTAATACAAGGGATCATCTCCGTCGATCAGCTAGCAAAAACAGTCACACGTATTCCCCTCTTCCTAATTCCTTCAAGACATTCATTAGTCTCTGGAAATGCAATCTTTCAAAACTAGCACAACACTGGAATCAAAATTGGTCGCTTCTAAAATCAACAATGTTAACAACTTCCCCGCTATCCACCTCCCAGCAAAGGCACCCAGAAAAGTTCAAGCAGTCATTTCAAGAATAATTTCCGGCCACTCTAAAGCAACGCACTCCCACATTTATACGTACAGTCATCCTCCAATTTGCGATCTCTGCGTCAATGTTATCGCCATGATCAACTACTCTAGTAATTTTATCTAAGAAAGACGCCGTATCTTCGGAGACGACAACCACATACAGATCAACCACTCATCAGACTAACAAGAAAAAAAAGGTCAAGTTCTTAAAAGCAATTAATTCTTTTGATGTTTTATAATCACTTCGTCATAGTTCAGTTTTGTAATTCTCAACTTTATAAGTCCGACCTAAAATAAAACAATTAAAAGATAATATCTTGTAACAGAACCTCTTGTTAGTCTGTCATTTATATTACAGGACCAAAGCCGTAACTTACAATAGATTTCGGAACTGTCGTTCCATAATCCCAACATAGACAAAACCTTTTAATAGCGGAACATTTTAAAATTGATACCTCTTTATATGTTACTTCATGAAACGTTAAATATGTTTAATTTGAACAACAAATATTAGAATTCGTTTTAAAAAATTATTGAGGGATAAACTCAGAAGCAAATGACTGCTAATTACATCCAAATACCAGCGACCAACTTACACACCAGAATCAGAAAAACTAAATGGAGATATGGGAAGTGATGTTTCCAATTTAATTTTTTTTATAATTCAGTGGTGAATTTAATTTTTTAAGTTCTAGAATGTAAATTCTAGTAAATGTAAATGCAGTGATTAGTACACATAATAATTGTTTTTAAAATCAATAATCGTACATTCTAGTTTACATGCTGATATCTACTTGTATCATGTATCACATATGTCAGTGATTAGTGCATCATGATAATTGTTTTTAAGTACGGTGCTAGAGTCGAAGGTTAAAAAAATTAATTTAATTGAAAAAGGTTTGTAAAGCATATTGTGAAATAAAAATTGGTAAATTTTAAAAACAATTTTTTTTCAACTTAAATATAGCCCCTGTTGTTGGCGAGTTTGGCAACCACTGCCATAATCATTTATTTGCAGAGCTGAACTGACAAAACACTTCTGATGTACATGACTTAATTGTAACTCCGAAACCTTTTAGTTTCTTGCAAATATATGAAGAAATAGAATGAATATTCATAAATATTTTAAGAGGCACAATATTGAATATTGTATGACATTCCCTGCAGTTAATATTGTTTTATTGAGATGCATCTTTCTCCTCACTTGCACTTGCCATATGCAACACGCATAATACCCGATTTCAAGTTGAAATACTCTTATATCGTTTGTAAAGAAGTGACTCTGATTTTATTAAAGAAAGTGTTATTTATCCAAGGGCAGTGGAGTTAACCGTAGCCATTATTTCAAATGTGTTTTGAGTTTTCTCTATCGCTCGCAAAATATATAGGTTTTGTTGTACCGTGTGAAAATAAATTTACAAATACGAACAATTATGGAAATGTGTTCGGTCGTTCAAACCATCGCTCATGTCTTCATACCATTCAAATGGACGATAAAAATGTATGTTACAGTTGTTTTTATATGTTCCGATGTGTTGGGGAAAAAAAGGGAGAGTTTTGTTATTTAGTAAGCAAGATTACGTAAAGGCAAGATAAAATGGCTGTATGCGTGTTAAAATTCAGTCAATGAAAGTAAAAAGCGGTACTGGTTTCCGTATTCCATTTATAGGAGCCCATCCCGACTCGGAGGTACAAGAATAATTTTTAATCCTGGCAAACTCTCATCCACGGAGACCAATGAGCAATCGCAGCTAGGAAATTAGGCGCTTGAGCGACTTTGTGGTGATATTTTTGAGACTACGACAAATAGACTACAAAAGTGAATAATGCGCAACGGGTATCAGCATAAACATAACCTTGACTGATTTTAATTTGAAACCTGGAACTGTTTCATTGTTGGCAGCAATAATTGCATGTTGTGACTTTTCTTGACATTCAGTTTTGTCTGACTGAGTGGAAACTATACAGAACTCTTTACATGGCGCTTCTCATATTATTGTGGAAGTGCCATGCAGACATTTTGACAGCGGAAAATGTTTCTGCTACTGTATTTCCCTGACTTTATCACACAAAGATGAAAGCGTCAACAAAGGTACCACAAAAATACTCCTCATACCCTAAGAATCAAATACACTCCCGGTATCTTTAGAAGGGAAAATATTTACAGTTACATAATAGAGTCAAAAATATTCCCAGTATTTAAGGCATGTCAAAAACACTCCCGGTACCTTATGATAGAGACAATTTTACTTCCGAGTTGCTTAAGAGAGTAAAAACTAGCAATGGTGCCCAACGATTAACGTAGATTATCAGCGATTGTTTTGATTTTTTACCTATCCAGTGATTCTTGAGGATCGGAAGTAACACGTGTACAAAGTAATAGAGTAAAAATAAATAGCCCCACATGTCCGCACCCCTCAATGAGGCTGAAGTACAACTTAAGTTTCATGTTGAACGTTAGAATTAAGCTCAAAGACTTCCAAAACCCCGAAATAGACACCAAGCTCAGTTGTCTTAGAGTTGTAGTTATAAAACACCTGTCCTCTCCTACCCCTAAAAGTGTTTCCCTCACCTGCCGAAACGGGTTGAAATTTTACACAAACAAAATCGAGAGAAAAACTGTCAGTCTCACTGACACTAGAAAATATTTATTCCACGCAAATATCGGCCGTTTCAAGCCCGTCCTTAGGGGAAGTTATTGTCTCTTCCAGTTACAGTGTTTCTTTCCCAGTTATAAAGAATATGTGTACCAAATTTGGTCAAAATAGAACTACCCGTTGAAATTATTATGCAGAAACGTTTTTACCTCTCCATACCCCTGTCGGGGGTCGAACTAAAATAGAACAGGAATATGGAATCTCAAAATTAAACTCAGCGACTTCCATAATTTCGGAACAGACACTAAACTCAGCAGCCTTCGCGCTATTGTTATGAGCAATACCTCCAAAGGTACTCCTCGCCAATGGTGAATGATATTGGAATTATACGTAATAAAAATCGGCTGGAACACTATCGACCTCATTTCCCATCCAAAAAATTTATTGCTCGCAAATATCGTCTGTTTTTGCAGGTTTTTAACTTTCTACCTCTGCCTCCAGGAGCGATCGCTGTTTACTCTCACAGTGCTTGCGGTCACAAGGCGCACCTGAACAAAATGTGATCGAAATGGATCCACGCGTTTTAATTTGTACAAAGATTTACAAAAAAATCGTCCATTCTCATCACATAGATTTAATTCTGTTTGAAAGGATCCATTAAATGTACATTTTCGTTTCCCCATAATGGGAAGGAAAGGACTTAAAATTGTTTATATTTACACCACGAACAAGTCAATTGATGGTAAATGACGCAATGCAAGTTTATCTTGGTATTGATTACATATTTATACCTCCAAAATGAACAAATTTTACTATGAAATGTAGAAGAGGGTAAAGTTGAGGATCTGCTCAACTGTTCCTCTAACGAGTGGACTAAGCGCTTCACACGGACAATATCAGAATTACGGATCTAACAACGGACAGTTCAAATATCTTGAAGTATCTTCTTTCAGTCGTTAAGTAAACACAAAATGTCTATGATTTCAAACAAAAAAGATGGATGAGAAAATCTGCCCAGCTTCCAAATATGGAACTGGCAAAGCAAGTCAAGGTCATTCCTCCTCGAAAATGACACCATTTGCGTTACTGAGTTGTCAAGATCGAGCTTAGCAAAAAATAATATTTATTTTCATGAATTAAGAAAGGAAAATATGATTATCCCAAAAAATAGAACTTGGTACCTTTCCTTTAGTTATACATTGGAGAATCTCTCCCCCCGTCAGCAGATACAACGCTGCTCGAAATTAAAAAAGGAAAGAATCGGATTCCAAATAGGACTGAAAAACTAAAAAGGTTGAAATAATAGATTATTAAATCCATTGAAAGCAATTAGGAGAAAATTAAATCAAACAAAAACTTGGGAATTTTCCTCAAATATTGTGATTCTAAAAAAATAATTCACCGTAAGAACTTTCCAAGAAGACCTCAAGATTGAGAACAATTCATAAAAATTTAATTCACTCCTTATTTTCCACGGATCCCCTTCCAAGCTAACATCATTGTAACATACGGATATCAATCCAGCGTCTAATTTTTGAATTTTTAAAGCCGCCAGAAAGAAGTGGATAGAAGTTTATTCCAGGAGGATTTCAGCTGCTCCAGCCGAGCCTGCAGGGACCTGGTAGAATTAACAATCAGAACAGAGCTTTTTAAAAAACTTTAATAATTACATAAGCAAATGTAATTAATTTATATTGTTTGTAAATGTAACAAATATTGTCTGTCGTGCCGGAGATACGACCTGAAAATAAAATTTTTAAAAATCTTAAATACTAGTCTTTTTTTCATACATAGGCATACACTAGTGAATTACTGTATTTTAGATAATTTAGAATGGTTTACATACGTGTTAAATTTACCTAAGATTGTGAAAAGGCTTATAAATCTAAGTACGTTTTTATTCATTTTCAAAACATTTCCCCTCTAATTTAAATGTTCATTGACAGCTTATTAAACAGGTTAAATTCTTTTAATTTTGGAACAGTGTTAGCGGTAATGACAGCGTAAAAGGACAAATGACGTAAAACTGTGCCACACCTATTTCCATGACTCCCCTTTTTTGTACTGTAGGAAACTAATAGAAGCTACGGTTCACAATTTTGTATATCAATAATATGCTAACGAAATGTCGGGAATGAAAGAAGACATACAACATCATATACATTTTACAAAAATATGAAATTTACTAATCATTGTAGTTTATTGGTTTGGCTGTGCGTTATAAATGACGTGAAAAAATGTGGCGGAGGCAATTTGCGTCAAGAGAGTGGAATTAGCTTGGCGGCGTAGCTCTGTGACACTTGAGAAGCGACCATAAATCCCTGCACCCGTCTATCAGCCTGTCTCTCTGTCTCGGGGGACAAACACTTAACAATTTAGGAATATCCCTCATTTGTTCGGCTCCGCTTGTGGTATCTAAGAGACCATCAACTCGCATAAACATTTCACGTGCGCTACAACTGCACTACTGAAGAAAACTGATCTCCTTTCCGAGTGAAATTCATTTTCTTAAAATCCACAAATAGGATAAAAAATTCCTTTATTTGTTCAGAAGAAATTTATTGAGGGGAATCATATAGCAATAGAAAGAGATAGAAAAAAGATGTATATGGAAGGGAGAGCAGGATAGCCAAAGGTTAACAAGAATCTTTGTGTATTGTCCAAGGGTCTTATGGCCAGTCTATTGTGTGATGCACAGAAACCTTCACCGTGTATGTCTTACGTCCTTGCTATGACTGGAGTTGTGATTTTCTCTTAGGACTCGACTTTCTGAAATCATTGCCTCAACCAGTTACATGGAAGTGGTTACAACATTTATCATATGTAAAGGTGTCTCAGCTTATGGGAACATAATTCAGAAGCAGTATGACGCGAATGATTTTTCATTGTATAGTATATTTTATTTATTTAAGTTAATTTACAATATTAATCATTCTGTACGAAGTTTCCATAGAGAAAAGGTCCTGAGATATTTGCAAGGTACCTTTCTGGGGTAAATACGGTAAACAAACACAGTCATAAACTTGACGCCTGACAGGCGCCAGAGGAGTCTCAGTCCTTTGTCTGAAAGGATTTTGCGACTCGGTGAAAACCCCAAGGTCAGCAAGGTGGTGGACCCAAAAGGTGGCTAGGGGCGGCCCCTTCCAAATTTCAAATTTTTGGAGAGGAAGGATAGGGACTCGAATTCCATTTAAGGAATTGAGGGATATAGAAAAGGCGGGGCGACCAATGAGGTTTTCAGGACAGGTGAGTACGAGTTGGGAAGGACCCCGGAAAGAGATTCGGAAAAGACAGTCGGAGGTCAGAGAGGAGCTAGCGAAACGGAAAGTCGGACTGGCTATCTTCAAGAGTCAGAGAGGAAAGGGGATCTGGCTTAAGTGTCAGCAGGAAAGAAAACTGGAAACCAGAAAAGTTATCAATGCCTGCGTACTTCAATGCAGACCCGTTTGCGTTGAATCCGGAATTGCCGGTCAACCAGCAAACTAGGGGACGATTAATACAATGTAAGAAACAAAAGGCAATAATCTCTCGCTCTACTATGCGTATAAACACGTCATACAGCCCTGAGTACAGTAGATTAAATTTACTTAAGTCCCTTGCTATATTATTTTTATGGTTAGGGCTCATTTGGGCAAATAAAATTAATTAATTTCTAAATATAGTTATTACATTTGTTAATAAAAAATTGTTTTATATGACAAAGTTGAGATTTATTGGCGCTGCCCGTTTAAATAAATACTCTAAATTCTTTAATATATTTATAATTTTTTAAAAATAATAAAAACCACGTTACAGAAGAGACAGAGAGCGAGGAAGACATTCATGCATTAGAAACTCTTGGGCTTCCGACCGGGTGAGAGCAGGCATTGGCCACAACGTTTCGATGATGTTCACTGTCATCGTTATGAAGTGGTATCTGATATCATCCGGAAAGGATCGTGACTACATTTCACAGGGCAGATACCTGATGGCAAAAATACTCAAGTGCATCATAAGAGACTTTTAGTGTATGTAAAAACTACGTAGATGTTGCAGTATACGTTTAAAATAATTATAAAAAATAACAGGGAACGCTTGATAATGTCTATGTTTGATCTACTAGATTCTCCCAAAAGTTGTATCCCGCATAGGCATAAACAGATCACGATTATAGGCAACCCGCATTCACTTGTTGGAAATTTAAACGCACGTATATCAAGCAACCTTCCTGTAGAATTTTTTCATATTATGAGATTTTAAAAACTTTTCCGCACGATAACAAACACCAAAAAATAATTACCCAATTTGGTGCAGTTGTTCAGAAGTTATGCGCGTACATACATTTCGGCGATTCATTGATATATATATATTGTAATATCCTTTTCAGGGGATAAGACAATTTATCAATTGAAAAAAATTTAATCAATTAGAAATTTTACATTTATCAATTTACAGTGATTACATGAACCAATATCTCAGGGGATTTTGGGTCTCTCGAGAAGTGGAGTATGCAGTTACTGAAAATAGAAAAAAATCATTTAAATATTATTTAATCAGCACAATAAGGAAGTTTCACTGCTTTTAAGAACTTACCCACAATTACTGGGCCTATAAACATTCAACTTCACGAATGTTTCCGAGTCTCTCTGGAGTCTTGCAGGTTTTTTTACACTGATGAAGGTAGTATGAACCAGGTCCAACTAATCTGCTCTCTAGACTCATCTGACAGATCCGTCGTCCGTCCTCTCCCCAACTCATCCGCTTTCTGAGCGTCCCAACGGCTCCCTTTTTAAGTCCTCTGCCCGGGAGTTCCTCGCCATCGGTTTTCTCACACAATTCCTGGGTCCCCCGCCATCGGTTCTTCACAAAATTCCGGGGTCCCCCGCCAACGGTTTATTTCACAAAACTCCGGGATCCCCCGCCAGCGGTTTATTTCACTAAATTTCGGGGTTCCCCACCATCGGTCATTTTCACACACCACCATTTTTTTTACACACGCCCCGAGGGAGTTTCCCGCGGGGGATCCCCATCGGGAGGTTCACCCGCTTTCAACCAATTTGACATTGTTGTTGGCCTCGCTTGTCGCGCACAAAACTTCTTTCGTTGTAGGCCGAACTGCGCCTCACAATGCCACGATATATCCAAAATCTGCGTTTTTTCATTACAATATATATATATATATATATATATATATTGTATTCCAGAGAAAGTTATGAATTTCGTCCCATGACCACTGGAATTTTAGATCCAATTGTTTACGTTTGGATAATATTTGCTTCTTTCTTATAAGTCGCCTATCTTCGGCAGTCTCACATACTTCATGGTTTCGTCCAGTGGTATTGGGTCGCATTAAAGGCTACAGTAAGGCAGGTATTTCTTATAACTGAAACTGTTACATGGATTGATTTGGATTCATTTATATGATTTCGCAGCTTTTTAAACCATTGTTTCATTATATGTAAATGGGTCTGCTACTTTCCAGGTGCTGTATTAGGGTCTAAATGGGATTAAAGTATCGCTGTATCATCCGCGAATGTAGAAACTGTAACATGTGGTGAGACTGAAAGATCTGCAGCAGTTGCGCCTCGTGAGTTTTTAAAAGTTATGTGCTACATCATCCCAAGGATAATTACATAAGATATTAATAATAATACAACAGCTACAGTGTTGATAATACTCCACTACGCGTAATATGTAACATTTCTTATGCCTGTGGAAAATATTTCTCGCAGGCATTTCAACCTTCATGGATGCCTCGTCTTAAGGTTCTCACATGCCAATGCACACTGATCAGTTTTGGGAGGTGTAGTACTGGGGTCACAGACCTTGGGCTTGGAGTAATAGTTGTTCGCTGATCACATTAGATCAGTCGGTCACCTGCCTCCTAAAACTTGAGGGGACACTGAGAAGGGAATGCTGCGACCCCACAGCAAACTTCTCTCCCGGCCTAGGACCAAATAACGAGACCTATCTGATGCAGTTTTTATAGGGGTTTCCTTGCACCTCTTTTACGAGAATAACCGGGTAGGATCCTTAAACTATACCCCGAAGGTCCTAGTCAACTCTTGGCTACCTTTTTCAATTGCCTTCCTATACTATTAAAGGTTATTTGCCTGTTTCACGGTCACCCTCATGTAGTCTGTTACCCCCTCCAAAAAAGAATGGCCAAATAAATTCCTATGTACACTATCTCTAAAATTATAAATCTAAACAAATAAATAATGACATAATAACGAGGAACGTGGCAATATATTAGCATACACTGTTCCTAGCAATACTCCTTCATTACAGGAAGACATGGGATTTCTGATGTTATATAGATGTACATTCCTTCAAGAAATTATATTTAATTGGATTGCTCCAACTTAACAGAATTGTAAGACCTTCAAAAATCAAATTTTTGTTTCAAATCTTTTTTGAGCTTGAAAAAGTTGTGTTTTTTTAATTTTATTCCTGGTTTGACTGCTGTTTTTAAGAAGCATTGACGTATTTCCACGTATTGATTCGAATATGGACAATTTCTACATTGTATTTAAGATGTTACATTATTATTATTATTATTCAAGTTATCTATTTTATCTTTGATGTGATAGTAATATTCCCTGTTTTGTTTATAGTTTTAAAAAACATTTTTATTTCTTCTGTTTCACGTAGCCTCTTACTCCTCAAAAATACTATTACTTACAGAGATATGACAGGTTTTCCTTTGATTTTGTATTTTGTGCTCGCATAAGTTTTCACCTGTTGCAATATTCAATATTGACCCTATGGTCGAAAATTAATCACGATCGAGTCATTTTAGTAGAAAAGGTATTTCTTCGGTTTGGCCTATAATTGTAATTAATATACTGTCAAAGTTTATAAGAGAAAACACCGATAAATTTATGAAACAAAAATAATTATAGACTCAATCGAGAGGTCAGGAATTATTATTTTCCTTAAAAATGTTCTAGATTCACGAGTCGAGGAGCAACCTGGAATATTTGCGAGCAGATGGCGAGTCGTCCGAATATCCGCACAGGAAATGAGATCCTTTCTTTATCGGTGTCGCTTTTCTTTCAATTTGCCTTGGGCGCCTCACGACAGGGCGTTCCTGTCTGCGTCTAATGAAGAAGCTAATAGCTGTGGCGGTCGCTTTGAGCAGCATGTGGCCGACACTCTCAACCTTCACATTCGGACGCTTTGTCGCTCACTTGCCCTATAAGGGTCGTCCTAGTTCTCATTATGTCCGTAAACCGTAAAATATGCATTGTATTTTTTATTTCCAAATCAAATTTTTCATCTGTCAAAAATGTTTCATAATATCTCACAATGAAAACTGTTTCCATCGGCAATCAGTCTGCTATATAGTGACCAGTGGCGGCACGTGACTTTTGAAGTTATCTGCTGCATCACCCAAAGCAACCATTTTTACAACTATAATTATGTAAAATATTAATAACACAACAACAGTTACAGTGTTACAAATTCACTGTGTCAAATGACTCTACCTGTAATTTCTAATTCCGTCTACATAAACATATTAATTATAATTGTGTTTGAACTGTGAAAATTGTTGCTTCGATTTAAAATATATTTATGTTTGATACAAATATAAATGAATTAATAGAAATTATTACTTCATTTGAAAATAGTAACTCAAGTGGATGGGATGATATAACGACTGTTTTTCTAAAGCCTAGTAAACAATACAATAGTATTCCCTCTTGTCCACCTTATAAATGCATCCATACAAGAAGGATTTTTCTGGATTGCCTAAAAATTCAACATACAAAAAAGGTAGCAAGAGAGACCTGAATAACTTAAGGCCTCTAGTCTTAACCTCGGTAATTCGAAAACTTTTTGAAAAGGTTACATAACAGAAAATACAACGTCTTTTATTAAAATACTATATTAAATTCATGCCAATATGGCTTCCAGAAAGGACTTTCACCACTGCAGCAGTAGATTTAAAACGCAATGTAATAAATCTCCTGAACAAATATAAAAAAATAAGTAGTTCATTGTTAGACAAATGACGGTATGAAACATGAATTACTAATTTAAAATTAGAAATATATAGGATTAGGGGCATTGGCATTACAATGTATCTACTTTCTTTGGATCTGAGCAGCAGGGTATAGTACACGGAAATAAAACATTGTACGGTCAACAACGTACGCAACAGACAGAGAACTTGTACAGTATGGCGTGCCTCAAGGCTTTGTTTTACGGCCACTGTTATTTAGTATTTATATAGATAATACAGCCTTCCATAGCGAAAGCAAATTAATTAACTTTGCAAGTGCTAGCGCAGAAATATGCTGGGAAACAAAAATTCGCAACTAAAAAAATATACGAACATTGTGCTCAATGTAACGTACTACAGTACAGAAATTATAACTTTTGAATTGGTAAAATGTAAAAATTGTATAAACTTCCATATAAATTTAAAAATTAACAAAATTACTGCAGTAGAGTGTCACAAATTCCTTTGAGGGTTTAATTGACAAAAATCTGACATAAAAAATCTGATTATTGCAAAATTAGGGAGGGGACATACTTGATCAAAAGTCTAGCTAAATATCTATTCAAAAGTTTACTAAAAGCAGTCAATTATGAGATAGTGCATCCACATATATTATATGACACTGAGAACTGGGAGCTTGTAAACAAACTCACTTCAACAGAGTCTTCAGTCTGCAAAAGACATACTTGGAGCTATGTATAAACTTCACAGCCAAACAAGCTGTAAGGAAATATTCAGGAAAGCAAAAATTCGGCCCGTCACCTAAAAAGTCTAAAAGTAATCTTTTCAAAGTGTGAGACTATAAAAACAAATGTATAACTACAATACCAGAAACGAAACAGATTTCTTTCAGGTGGGCTAAAAAATAATCGAATAAAGTCCCATATACTATTAGCATCAACCTATAGGGTTTTTCAATAAGGGCGGGTCGTGTCAGGTACTAACGAAATCCTTTTTTTATTTTAAACGACATCATGTGCTTTTCAAATAAAAAATAACAATTTCGTTAATACCTCACACAGCTTGGTTTATTCCATTTCAACATCGACCCGCCATTATAGAAAAACTCTATATAAATTTACAATAAGCTACCCAAGGAAATCAAAGGGGGTGCAGTATCATTTTCAAAAAGCAAGTTAAAAACCTTCCTGCGCTAAAGGGTAAATCTCTTCACGTATTCTATTACCTATAGGCAATATTTATATTTTTTAAATAAATAACATATGTAGCAATTACGTATGTTTGCATATAATTTACTTTGTTAAATATGTAACGGAAGTAAAGCATATTTTGATTGTAAAATACACATTCAAATTTTTATTTTCTGTAAATATTATCACTCTGGACAATGTTAAATATTAGCAGCAAAATAAAACTGGCAAATACACTATTATTATTATTAAACTGTACGTCATGTGGAACACGTGCTCTCACTAATGCAGTGTTAAACCTTTCTCAACACAGAACGGTTTTCTGAAAAGAGGGGTGAAAAATTTAAAACCAAGTTGATACAACATAGAGAGAACTACTTAACAAATTTAGATATGCCGTTGTTTCAATGCTCGCTTTGCAACTTACTTATATGGCTCGTATGCAGGATCCTGTTTCAAATATTGTCAATTTACTTGAAGAGACATTTGAGTAAGATGCAAAACGAGCATCGAAACGTCGGTATATCTAATTTGTTAATTAGTTGTAGTTTGTAAGGTTTTTCTGTTAATGTAAGGTCATATCTATTGTTATTATTATGTCGTGCAATGCCATTACGTAATTCATATTCGGAGAAATATATTTTACATTAGGGTCATTTCATGTTAAGTGGCCTAATTTAAGGAACGATAACCGCGCGACCATTTCAGATTTTTATGAAATTTTGTCAGTTTGTACTGTGAAGTCTTTGATAGACACGTGCAAAATATCAGTTCGAAATGTTCATTTCTGGCTGAGATACGGGATTTTTCATTAGAGTCGACGTAGTTTCAAAAATGGCACTTTTGAGCTTCAATATTGAGAAAGTTATTGGAGAATAGACCCTGAAAATTCATTTCTAAGATAAACTACATGCGTAGATTACAAGAATAACAATAACTATTTTTTTAAATATAATCACTGACCAGCATGGACCCACAAAGTTATCGAAAAAAAAATTGTCTAATTCTTTTCCGTATTTTCAAAGAATCCTGCTGAGATAAATAAAGTAGGTACGGTATTCATATTTTGTATTTCGCATGTCTACATAACTGTCTACAAGTCAGAGGATATACTACTTTTCAGACTATATACTTTGGTAAATTTGGTGTAACAAACCTGGCGCCAAAGTGACAATCGCTAAAAATGAGGGATTAATCGACCAGGAAGACGCCAGATATCGTTTTCTAGTTGACGCCATTAGAAAGATCGGGACTTTTGTAATATAAAACTTATGTTTCGTTTTGGTTTCTCGATGGAAAGGTCCAAAATTTTGGGTCAAAGTCCACTGTAGTGCACTGTCGACAAATATCGTCTCATCGTGTTTTATTGTGTAATAATCGCTCGAATAACGTGTTCTTAAATGTTATTCCACTTTCTTAAGTGCATGACTTATATATGTAGTAATAGTAAACTTGTTTTGATCAATCGCCTATTTAATATTATTTCTACGAGGTCACCAGGAGCCAAAATAGCTTATTCCTTCCTAGAGGCGCGATATTATTTTTCAGTGATGTAACATTAAATAACCTGCAATGAATTTACGATATGGGTGCGAAACGTGGACGATAAGAGAAAATAATAGAAGCTTTTGGAATGTAGTGCCATAGAATAATGCTGAAAATCAAATGGGTGGATAGAGTAACTAACCAGTAAGCTGCAAGTAGGTTAAGAGAAGAGAGAACAATATGGAGGACTTTAACCAAGAGAACGGATGGATTAATAGGCCACGTTTTGAGAAGTGAGGGTCTTGTAAAATTAGCATTAGAGGGAAGTGTGTGTGGGGTAAGAACAGAGATTAAGCGGAAATGAAAATGTTTGCACAGAATAGGTAAGCATGGAGAGTTGCATCAGACCAATCTTAGGACTGAACACTACACAACGACATTACACAATATCACAAGCACTTTAGGGAGTGGGAGGGGGGAGGTTTAACAGGCTACATGAGGGTGATCCTGAAACAGGCAACTCCCCTTTAACAGACAGCATAGGAAGGTTATCACAACCACATTTCATTTCCGTTTATTATCAAACAGTCCGCGAGCATCTAAAAACCATTATTAAACTGTTAAATCTCCACTTTAATTGTGAAGAACTAGCTCATATTTGGTTAAATTATTTAAAGATTAAAATTTTAATGTTATCTTTAATGACCCAAAATACCCAGCAAAAATAATTAAAAACTGTTCCCCCCTTTTGAACTTTCAGCGACATTACCAGTGTGATTTAGTATCACGAATTTGTCTAGTGGGCGTGCCTGTGGAACTCCGTCGTGCGTCTTTGTTATCAACTAACAGGCGGGAGAGATACGCACGGTTTTAACGTGGCACAAAGTGGATGGCAAAGTAACATTCAGCGCCACAAACGAGGGCCGTATGCAACATAGTGTGCAGAATCAATATGTTGCAAGTCTTCAAAATGCCGCCCTTTAATTTTTCTTATATTTAAAATAACATTTGATTGTTTTTTTAATGATACGCATAATGTACGTATTCAATTTATGTTTTGAAAATATAAACTACTTCAAAATATTTTGAATTACTGAATGGTTCAAATTTATTCTGATTTCGTTTCTTATGCAGTCTGATGTGGTCGCCTCTGTATCACAGCACTGTACCGATTTTCTTGCATGAGCTCAGTGATTCATAGCATCGAAAAGAGGCAGTAGGGCAATCGAGTGAAAATGAGTACTGCGTATTTCGCTTTCCTGAGAAAGACAACACACAGAGAGTTATAAATAAGAAGACTGAAGGCGATTAGTTCTGCCTTGATTCAACCAGATACAACACTTGAAGTAGTAGTATATTACTACAAGACGTGCAGTTTAACGTATTCTAAATCGAAGCAAAAATTCACACATTCATTATAAATTTTCTTAAAATTATGAAAAATAATTGGAAAAATATTGACCAGACCGAGAATCGAACACGGGCCATCAGCTTATCGGGAGGGCACTCCAATCTGAGCTATAGTCAATTTATGTTCTGTAGTACATGTATAAACAGAGCACCACTGGTAATGTAATTTTAGAATTTTCAGCTCTCTTCAAAACAATAAATGAGGTTACAATTCGGTTAAGCACCTTGTAATGGTCAAACACATCTACTCGGACTTCGGCGGTTTAGGAGTCAAAATAGAAGAGAGATTTGACAAACAGGGGTAATAAAACCCAGACATTCGGACGTCAGCGGGGATTGTCCCGCGCCGCTGGAATGTGAAGACGGAGCGTGGATTTCCCCAAAAGCAATCTGATTGGTTAATATCCATACCTGCCACCTTTTGGATATGAATTAAAGTATTGGGGAAGAGGTATTAAAAACCCTTGCAGATGGGGAGAGATTGATCAGATGACATAAGTGGCAGATTGTGAGATTTCAGTGCAGATGATCACATTATCGGACAGATAGTCTGAGGAATAGAGGTAAAGACAAGCAATTGTCCTGAACCAGGGACAATAGGAGTTATTGCGATGTGTGATTGAGAATGACCCCATTAGGAGCAAATAGCAGCGATTGAAGACGCTGGACGGTCTATTATGCTGATACGGTAATTACCCCCTGTAACCTTTTTGCCGATTTCCTACACTGCCAGGTCCTTGTAGTTTTTGTGTGAAATATGTCTGCTCTATGAGAAGGCCCATAATATATGACTCTGAGTGTAGAGAACTAGAATTCATAGTCATAAGAAATTTATTTGTATCATTTTTATGTAAATTATATTGTGTTTTATTATAAAGAATTGGCAGCTGATAATGTTAAAATGGGCACTTTGTAAAATTTATGTAAAGTTATAATGAAATTTTTTGTTATTATAATGAAAGTTCAATCTTAATATATTATTATTACATTATAAAACAAATAATACCCCCCAATAATCTGAACCTAAAATGGAAGCATAAAAAATTGTCAACAAAGATAGTTAATTTGTAAAAATGTCAATTTCTCCAAATATTTTCACATTTGGTGTCAAGTTTGCTGTTCTCAAAAAGCTTTACATCATCCAAGGTAGAATCTATGTTCTTTAAGCAAACTCAATATTTCAAAGAGGAAAGCTTAACAACATAGAAGGTTGTTTATTGTAGTTTGTTGTGTGTGCAAGAGACTTCATATTTCCAGTGATACCTTATGTGGTGGTGCCCTTATTACTTGCAAGGAATTATTGGCTTCACTTATACCAGCAGACTTTTAAACTTACCCTTGGTTAATTATTAAGCATATTCACATTCAACACTCTCAAGTAAATAGGAATGAAAGCACTAAGAAATTATTTTGATATATAATTCAGATGATAGAACATTTTCAGTTTTTTGTAATGTTTATTATGAAAAGAATATCAAGTCTATATCTAATGAAATGATTTGTTTTAATATTACTAGAAATTCTGTAGAAACATGTCCAGTGCTATGTAACATTCTTGACTTTTCTAAAGACGGTGCTAAAAATAATATAAGTGCTTCGAGTATTAACATATTTTGATTAAAAATTAATGATTTGTTAAATCCAGACCTATTTCTTGATTGATGAAATGGTTTGTGGCAACTAGTTCATGGAAGTAGGGAACGAGAATGTAATGTGTGAGATAAAAATAAGACTGAAATTTCATAACAGTAACACTCTGTTCTTGAGGTGAGAAGTAGTACAAAAGTTCGGCCTGCAGACACATAGCCACTTGACTTTCTACACATGAAAAGTGTGTTGTCCACTAGCTAGTGGAAGCTCATTCTGAAGACTATGTTCATAAAAATAAAAGGAAATTTATAACTCTATGATAAAGCTGTAAAGTGCCGAGCCTAGGTGTTCTCCACATCACACACTACTGTAATATTCAGAAATCTGTGTAGTTTATTGTAGCACAGAAAGAGTAACATCCTCAGGCATATAGTAGTAATATCTCAGAAGGGAAAATTGGGCCACTACATTTAATAATAATGAGCATATGACAGATTAAACAATACTTGTCAAAGAATATTTTCACCAAAAGTACTTTCAATGTCCACCAAATATTCTAATATTAGTAGTCCTATGTATTCTTTTGTATATTCTATTATACAGACTTTTCCTTTTAATTTTTCTGACAATAACACATCTAACAACTATAAGTACATTATTTCTATCAGTGACAGCAACGATCACTATGACTTTATTTTAATTAGTACACAGAGGTAAACTAAATTAAATGTTGAAAGACAATGGAAGAAATATATTTTATTATATTTTATAAATGAAATTGTAATAGTCACTACAGTGAAAATTCCTTGTTTACATTCAATATTTGAAATTATTATAAAAAGATAGTATTTTTACCTTTAAGAAAATGTGAATGCACAAACTAAAAAATTTATAGCCATAAATTTCTGCAAACATTTAATATTTTGAGAATGGAAATATAATAAAGTTAATGTTTCATTAAATATGTACAACAAATAATCATGAAGTGACTACATTACTGCCTATCAGTTCTCTGTACTTGAATATGAAATTTGCAAGACGGCATACTTTGCACTTCAGCAGTAACCATACTATTAATGCCAAGATTAGATAGAGCACCCCGTATAAGTCCACATGTGAAGGCAACATACTGAAAAAGAATTTATGTATTACAGATTAATTTGGAAAACAATGTGAATAGCATAACATGATTAAATCGTAATAATTATTCACTATAAAAATAGATAATTAACATAACTCAAAAATTTGGTGAGCTGTTTTGATTTTCTCACTTTAATTTTTCATTATTTAAATACCTGTATAAATAAGCTTACCCTAGGTGCTACCTCCAAATATTGCCGTCCATTAGACAATCTAGTTAAAAAACGAAAAGCATTGTCTTGAAGAACATACACTCCTTGGTGATTTGTCCTCAAGTTATCTATCTGTTTCTTGTTTATAGATGACCAGAAGTCGGTACAAATAAATTTGACAGTATCTAGCTCATCTTTGAATCGAGGCCATTCTTTAGTCAGCCTGAAAAACAATTTTGACATGTTGTATAACATAAAACATATGTATATCAATTATAAAATATATGATAATATTATATCAGTAAAATTGCTACAAAACTTGGGCAAGGATATGATGGCAGGTGTATTCTTTAGAAACACACATTCAAGATATTTCACACCAAACCATTAACAGAATTATGCAAATCAGGAAGAAACCAACACATGTATTAGCAGTTGAAATAAGCTTTGAGGAAACAAGACTGATAGGGAACCTAGGTTTTCCTAGTATAGTTTCTGAATGAAGTTCAGCAAGACTGAAGTTTAACAATTATGCAGAGTAATTGGACATATCACAATTCTGAATACCAGAGACCCAAA
This sequence comes from Eucriotettix oculatus, assembly GCA_034510155.1. Lineage (NCBI taxonomy): Eukaryota > Metazoa > Arthropoda > Insecta > Orthoptera > Tetrigidae > Eucriotettix > Eucriotettix oculatus. Next base: position 63,866,825 of record CM067376.1, read on the forward strand.
TGAAATTAATTTCAGATAAAGGACATTTTTAAAAAATAATGCTCATAAAATGCCACTACACGAAGTTTTTAACTAAAATATGGTCTTGGTTTGGAATCAATTATGACAAATGAAATAATTGAGTACAAATTAGAAGTTTTGTGACAATTACAAAAAGAACATTGTTGTCCTATATAAGAAAAGACCAAATTAGGAAAAAAATCTGTGAGTATGGATGTACTAAAACGCAAAAGAAATCTTAAGAGACTTATGTTGAAGACATTTATAAGAAAAGATGATGAGAAAATCTACAAAGAAAGTTTAAATAAATTTGAACCCAATATAAATCAGAGAGGGATCTTGGATGGCTTACCTAAAATAGAAACCGACTACCACATTAAACACAAAATATGGAATTCGAAATTTTGTAGGCGCTATTCTCCTTGTCAGGATATACGAATAATGGTTCTCTTCAACAAAGAGAGGATAATTCTATCTCCTGAAGGATAATGCTCCCATCTTTAATTTCAGTATTCTATTTGCTGTTCTGACAACTTTCATGTTAATATAATGTATGCCAGAATATATTTTTAATCAATATATAATGACTATGATGCATTACTTATAATAACTATAAAGCTAAGAGAGAATAATCTTAATATTAGCAGAACGAATATACATAATACATTACTTGAAAACTTTATTTTTGAGATGTTTTCATGTTCTCAGTATAATTTTTCATCAATTAAATACCTGTAGAAATAAGCTTATCCAAGGTAATGCAAGGATTTTTAAATTAATTTAATTTATTCAGTAAAATCAGAACATTAAAATAGAAAATGTGAAAATTAAGTCGGAATGGAAAGAAAACAAACCTTTCAACAATACGATAACCAGACGAAAATCCTATGAATTCTAAAGTTGATAGTTCCCCATTCTGAAAAGGCATATAAATTATATACATACAGAACCAATTACATGTTAAAATACAGAAATATAGCACAGTACTTGTTCATCTTTTTCGGAAGTTTGCAAAATATAGGAAACCAATTCAGAATGCAAATATTCAAATAATGCCTCGTCTGCCATGATTCATAATATAAACTTCTCAAACATTAATTACACATAACTGTTATAAATTTTATAACATATAACAGGTTCCCATAAGCAGAGCAATTACTGTCATAACATGACAGCCGAACAACAATTTTTATTCGATTAATAATATCGATTAAAAAATGGGGTCGATGGTCACAAGTTCGAAGTATGTATTGATGTTCTTTCGATTCCGTATGACTGAACACGATATATAAACATTTTTTAGATGTCTGATGAGAAATACAAATAATAATAATGAATTAAATGTAAGTTAAATATGTATGCTGAAGATAATTTTATTTGCTTTAAATTATCTCACATAATAATAATATTTATTATATTTATATACGTATGTTTATATGAAATATAATTTTTGGAAGGTAGCAGATTCCCAGAGGGTGATCCTGAAACAGACATCTCCCCTATAGGAAGGGAATTGAAAAGGAGGGATATATATAGGTAGTAGAATGTAGCCTAGGGTTGACTAGAGTCTTCGGGCTATAGTTTAATGATCATACCCGGTAAAAAAGTGATGCTGTGATCCTTTGACAGGTGTCACTTTTTGCGTAAGTTTTAATAATATTTAGCAGCGCGATGAAGATATATTTGCCCACTTGATTTTTTATTAAATTTTAGTGAGTAGGACGGATTGGGAAATTAAATTAAAATTAAGATTTACTGGAAAATTTATTTACATAAGAATTTAACTCGGAAATTTGTTTTAATTTAATTTTTACAACTCGTCCTACATAAAATGGTGCCCACAATATTCTCAAGATCAAAACTGTGGGTTACACCCTTTCTAAATATCAAGGATTGGAAACCTGACAGCTTTCCTCATCTCTATAAGGCGTCTTCTTTAGCGTCGACTGTTGACCATCATAAACGTCCAGTACCAAGCATCGATTCCCGTCCGTCTCCTCCAAGTTCCGAGGGCCGAATGATCTTTCACAGTCTCCTCACCGTGTAAAAAAGCCACGAAATCGATTTGCCTTTAAACCACGAAACGTCATTATCCGAGGCAACCACGTGGTATTTTTGTTTTCGTGCGTCTTCTCTTCCCACGCCACTGTTTGCAGAGATAAGGTCATATTCGTACGTGACCAGCAGTGATTGCGCGCCGACTTATTGACCCCACTCCAGCTTTCCAACCCTTGCTAATTTTACCTTAAAAGAATCAAATATCCACTGTAGAGTGGACAGCACCATCCAGTGGGAAAAGTTATAAACAGTCAGTCATCGGGTGAACTTTTGAGTGTGAGGTTGTGTGTAGCCATGTGATTAAAATTAAGTTACCTTCGTATCCCCAACAATTGGTAGCAGAGACTGGATCGACTATACGGACAATTACAAACAAGGGAAGTGAAATTTTACAAAAACGTGAGTGATAAAATGGAGCTGTCAACACAAATAGTCGAGATTTTTCGCGGGGATAATTACCTAACGTGGTCGTTAAAAATGGGTGCCATTTTGAGAAAAAAGAAACTTTACAAAACAATTATCGAGAAACCTGAGCCAGTATGGAGAAATGAAGACCAAGCAGAAAAAGAAGATGGGAATACAAAAATGATGAGGCGTTTTCGGAAATTGTGACAACATTATCGCCCGAACAAGCTGGACCGTTTATTGGATGTACTAGTGCTAGAAAATTATGGATGAAGCTGAAAGAAAATTTCGAAGGTAACACGCATGACAAATTAGTAGACGCTATGATGGAACTGAGACAAATTAAGATGGGAGAGAAAGAGACAGTTGAAAATTACATTACGAGAGCCCGAACAATGGAAGCGAAATGTGCTATTTATGGACAATCAATTAGCGAACGAGAACTGGTATTCCACGTAATGCGAGGTATAAATGAAAAATTTGAAACAATAGCTGCGACGCTCCGAATACAGAGGTCGGCAATAATGGACGACATCAAACAAGCCTTGAAAGAAGAGGAGGCAAGAATGGGAAACAAAACTACACAAAACAAGAGCGATGCGGTTTACCAGGCAAGAAACCATACAATAAAAGAAACTAGAACTTGTTACAATTGCAACAAAGTCGGCCATCTTGGAAGAGATTGCTGGCATAGGAAGAAAGGAGAAAATACAAGACAAAGTGAAAATAATTCAACCGCTAGAGGACAATCTTGGAGAGGAAGAGATCAAGGTCATGGAGGTGGAGCAAGCAACAATCGAGGGAGGAATCAACACCCAGCGAGCGTAGTAACAGAGAGGGGTGACAATGAAAATTCAACGTAACAATTAAATTAACGGACGTGGCTAATGCAGTATCAGAGGACCCAGATAGCGAATACATTTGGGGAATCGATTCCGGATGTAGTATTCACATGTCACCGCATTATCACAATATGACGAATACAAGGCCTTACAATGGAACAGTGGTATTGGCAGAAGAGGCGAGAGAAATCGACGCAACAGCCATAGGTGATGTAGAAGTAATAAGCCGAGTGGAACAAAAACTGTACAACACTACAATTAGAGATGTACTATACGTGCCGAGATTAAGAATGAACTTGTTATCAGTGCTAAGCCTAGTGAAAAATGGGAACTCGGTCATATTCGACCAAAACGGTGCATCAATAGTGATCAAGAAAGACATAGTAGCGACATCAGAAGACGTGGAGAAGATGTACGTCATCAGAACTGAGCCGAACAAATACATTGACAGGGATGTTTTACATAACGATAATTCCAACATGACGGCGGTAGAGAAGCACACACGTGGCACACACGGATGGGTCACATGGGAGAGAAATACTTAAACAAGATGACGAAAGACAAAATGGTCAACAAAATCGAGTACAAGGATGTAAAATTAGATAAATGCACGGATTGCATTATCAGCAAGGCAACACAAGCGCCAAATAAGACAGTGACGAACGAGAGTGCAAAGTACGTGTTAGACTTGATACACGTGGACCTTTGCGGGCCCATGCCGGTAGCATCAATGGAAGGTGCGAAATACATTTTCACAATAGTCGACGGATACAGTCGAAGAGTTTTCGTATATTTCTTAAAAACGAAGGTTGAAACTTACAACAATTTTAAGGACTTCGTGGAACGCAAAGAAAATGAAACAGGGAACAGAGTCAATCGAGTACGCAGCTACAATGGAACTGAATTTACAAATGGACAGATGAAAGAGCTAATGCGACACAAAGGCATAAAACACGAATTGACGGTACCCGGAAACCCAGCGAGTAATGGCATAGCCGAACGGATGAATCGGACAATATTAGAGAAGACAAGAGCACTATTACAAGATTCGAAGTTAACACAGAAGTTTTGGGGTGAAGCGGCATCAACAGCCGCATACCTGCTGAACTGTTCGCCAAATAAACACAACGGAGACCAGACGCCAATTGAGAAGTGGACTGGAAGAAAACCAAATCTCGGACATCTGAGAGTTTTTGGTTGCGTGGGATATTACACAACGACGACTACATGCAGAGGGAAATTCGACCCAAGAGCGGAGAGAGGAATTTTTGTGGGATATTCCAAGTCAAGACTTGCATACAGAATGTACAATCCAGAGAAGCAGAAGTTATTTGAGTCGAGATCTGTCATTTTTGAAAAAAAACAAGAAGGTAGGAGACTTACTACAAGGTCAAGCGAAAGAGACTGAAGATTATTTGGTCGAGATGATAGAAGAATTACAAGCGAAAGAAGGGGAAACCAAAATATTGGAAAACACAACAAATGTAAACAATGAAGAAGATGAAAGTAGCCATGAGCAACTAGAGGAGGAACCAGAGGAAAACGAGCCCCCGATAGCTGAAATGATAACGAATAAAAGAGGGAGAAAACTGGGTGAAACGAACATACAGATTCAAGAAAGACATCGTATGGAGCGAGAAAGAAATGAACAACTATTGAGAGGAAGTGGAGTAAGAAGATCACAACGAATTGAGGAAAAACATGTTGCAAATATCGCGTTTGAAATTCCTAAAACTGCGGAAGAAGCCATGAACAATCGAGCAGCAAAGGAATGGACTGAAGCTATGCGCGCAGAATTAACATCGTTAAAAGAACACAACGTCTGGGAACTAGTCGAAAGGAAGGATAGTATGAAAGTCATTAAATCGAAATGGATCTTCAATATTAAAGAAAATCCAGATGGAAGTATCAAGAAAAGAAAGGCAAGATTAGTAGCAGTCGGGTGCAGTACAAGACCAGGAGTTGATTATCATGAAACATTTGCACCAGTAGTAAAGATTATTGGCAATTGCATCAACGAAAGGCTGGAAGAAGAAAATGTATGATGTATCCACAGAATACTTACATGGCAATTTACATGGAACAACCGACGGGATTTGAAGAAAAAGGAAACAAAGTTTGCAGATTGAAAAGGAGCATCTATGGATTGCCGCAGTCGGGGAAATGCTGGAACGAGAAGCTGAACGAGACATTAATTCGATTGGGATTTCAGAGAATGAAAGCAGACCCGTGTGTTTACAAGAAGAAAATACAAAACTGAATTGTAATAATCGTCGTATACGTCGATGACATAATGATGCTGGTAGAAGAAATGAAGGACATGAAACAAACTTATCGGGAGTTGCAAAGATATTTCAAGTTAACAGGGACAAACATACACTTTTTGGAAATCGACATAACAGAAAATGAAGACGGCATACAATTAGGCCAAGAGGAATTTGTCGAAAGAATCCTGCAAAGATTTGGGATGGAAAAATGCAATTTAAAGAAAACACCGAGCGCAACGCAACAGAGTGTACAAATATCTAAAAGGAACGAAAGGCTTCAAATTCATGTACGACAGATGCAGAGGAAAATTACGAGGAATAAGCGACGCGAGTTGGTGTACTACGAGGGACGCAAAATCGTACTCGGGCTACGTTATCAAGATTGGATCGGCTACAATAGGATGGAAGGCGAGAAAACAAAGTTTAGTAGCGTTATCTACTTGCGAGGCTGAGCTCATGGGAATTCACGAGTGCCTAAAGGAAGTCAAGTGGACGAGAAATTTATTGGAAGAGCTGGAATTAGAATAATTCATTAGTGAGACGACAACTATCGAGAGTGACAGCCAAGCAGCCATACAATGGATCCAAAATTGCAGAGTGAGGAATTGGACGAAACATATTAACCGTTTAGACTATTTTTGCGGATACTCGTATACCAACGGCGAAATACAACTAAAGCATATATCGGAGAATTGGAGGCGGACCTCATAACTAAACCAATCACTGAAAGAAAGCTAGGAGCAGCTATCGAGATGTTGAAGCTCGGATGTGCTGCCCAGAGGGGGGAATTGTAGAGTGGACAGCACCATCCAGTGGGAAAAGTTACAGTCAGTCATCGGGTGAACTTTTGAGTGTGCGGTTGTGTGTAGCCATGTGATTAAAATTAAGTATCCCCAACATCCACTATCGCGCTATAATTGTCTGCAAACAGTTTAATGTTATCTGTGAGATAATTATGTGTACTATAATATATGACACATTTATATACAATTGCCTAAATTATTATTATTTCATATTAAAATTATACAAATCATAATGAACAGTAAAACATTACTTTGATTTATCACGATCAGCATTAATGATTTATTTAACTTGCACGTGTTGTAATTTTTTGGAAAATCCTGAAGCATTATCTATTAGAAAGTTCCATAGACAACTGAACAATTGAAAGTATCCAATGTAAACTAATTTTCAAACATTACTTTCTGACTTTGGTTTAAATTAGTAAAAATAGTCAGCAGTTAATTTTATTACTATTCAATTAATCCAAATACGACGTTTCGTATCACTTTTGAGACTTCATCTGGCATAAAATTTAGTAATTCATGTTCTTCACTTCATGACTCCCTCGGCCGAAATGATTGTTAAGTGTATGACTATTTACATGAGAGGAATTTGGTGTCATAATCGTGGGAGATTATCCTCGACACTGAATTAAATAATTATTGGCCATCTTCTTATTAATGTAATCTAATTTTGTTATTTTCGTGAGATTTCTCTTTGAAATTTTCTAACAGCATACGTTGATGAAAAATTGTAATTGGATAAGCGTGCTTAATCAAAATTTATTTTATATTCTCTAATAATTGTTTGGATATAGGATAAAGTTGTTTTCATGGACCTAATGTCACGTAACGTTTGGAAAAGTTTCAAATTCAAACATTTACGAAGTACGAAAAAGTCCAATCGAAATAAAAGTATTTAAGTTCAAAGTTAGTCCCCTAAGGCTTTAGGAAATAAACTTCTACAAATATTTAAGCAGTATACAGTATACATTATTGTTGAGATGATCTTCGATCTATCGAATTCCATCAAAATGTACTTTTTTATCTCTGGTAATAAAATTATATTCTTTGCATTGATTATGTTATGTAGTGTGTGCCTATCGGCCCGTCGAAATCTGTGTGTTATTGGCGCATAAAGTTACTTTTGAGTTTTAAAGGAACATTCCAGCAGTAACTGATTTACTATGGCTACTGAGATTATGAAATCCTTTGGGGCACTTCAAGCAGAACTTGAAAAAGCGAAAGATAATTTGAAGGGAGTCGATGAGCATATCAAAAAACTTATTGGTAGAGACCCGAGTGAGCCTCAACCTCGGTAAGATTTTGATACATGAAAAGTTTGTTGTAAGATGAAAGTGAATATTTCTATAAATTGTTGCGTGTTAAAATTTGTGCTGAATGGATTTGATGTACAAATCATGATATTTTTCATAGCTTGGTTTTACTATCTGTTTAGGACATTGAATCTGTGTCTTCAGTTTTTGTATCTTATGTCAGGTTTAGTAACTCTATCTGCAAATCATTTGTACCAGTTCCATTTAAGACTATACCAATTTTGCACAAACTAATTCATATGATTTGATAATTTTTTCTTATGTTTCTTTTACAATATATTTGTTTTTCAATAAAGTACCACAAAAAGCTGTTTGGGCACATTTGTCTTTCTGTGCGATTGTTTATCCTGAATTGTAGTGATGGTATCAGAATTTTATAAAAAATTATTAAATTTTTTTGAGTAATGCTATTGAACAAAGTGATATTTTTATTTGCATTATTTTTATTAGTGTATAGTAAAGGAATAAATTGAGTTGGCTATAAAAATTTTAAAATGGCTAAAATGAGTTTGTACCTCTAACCTTATATCAAACACTTCACAAATCACACCCTGTATTTAACATGTTTTTCTTCTTCATTAAAGCCACAGTTTTCGAAGTAAATGTGAATAAGGATTTTATACTTATTAATTTGTATATTGAACATATATTTTCATTTTTCTAATAGAATTTTAGTCATTTAACATAGGATTTCAAAAGTGATTAAAATAGTGGACTTGACATATTTGGGCAAGTGTTTAGATGGAACTGTTTTAATGTAGAGTTAGAGATACTAAACTCATCCTTGTTCTTTGTAAATACAGATAAAATAATCCTTTACTTATATTTCAGTCCAGGAATGAAGCGGCTACCAATTAACCAGGTTGAGGAGATTCGAGGAAGGGGACGAGGTTTTCCCCTGATGAGGTAAGTAAATATAAGTTCTAAATAATTAATTGAACTATGGCAATAATTCTTAAAAATACTCAATTATTTAAATTTACTCATTGTGCCATCTCCTCTGGCATAGGTAGTGCAATCATTTGAGTAAATACCAAAATTGCATTATTAGTCTTTGGCACGATATTAATATATGATTGAGGTAGTAAAACAGCAAGTAAAGTCTTTTAATTAATTAGAGTAAATTTCAAAACAATGAGTTGCAATAACTTCAAATTTAGTGTAGTTTATTGAATGTATTAATAGTATATACAATAATTTATATGACAAACCAAATGGTTATACTACAACAGATATTTATAATTTATTTTAATAACTTACCTGGTGTTAGGAATTTTATTTTTTGAAAGTAAGTTTTTTTTTAAAATTACTGTATGAATTTAAGAAATGAATTAATACAATCTTATCATTTAATTTTAGGGGGCGACGAGATCTTGGAGGGTATCAAGAGGATGACGACGCACCACCTGCGAAGAGGAGACCCGGTGATCTTCGTACAGTTTTTAGCAGGTTTGGAATACTATCAGACTTTGATTTACTCTACTCCAAATTGTGAGGTTTAGGATGGTGTGCCACTTGCACAGTAGAGAAAGCAGAAGGGGAGAGATGTTTTGTCATCATTTTATTGTGTGAGGCTAACTAGTACAATTGTACTACAATGCTTCAGAACGTTCATTATATTTTGATGAATTGAATGTACAGACTGCTGCAATGTCTCTTTTCCACACTGTATACTTATATATTTGATTTTATGGATTTTTAAATTGAACACAATATGGTTGAACTTTTCTTGGGATTCCAGCTGGGTAATGTTTGTTTCCCATTGCAATGGCTGTCACCATCATCTTCTTTGGGTGAAGTACCGTCTAGGTCAGGTGTGGTCACTTATATAGCCATTAACAGTGGTACCAGAGATGAATCTCTTCTGATTGGCTCCGGTACATAGGTGGTAGGGGTAGGCCACCGATGATATAACCTCTCCATCACATCTTCAGATTGTTGCGTCTGCCTGTCTTGTCCCAGTGACTACAGTACACCTTTGTCTTTATGTCAGGTGTACTCCCTGGGATGTCTGGCTGATCAGTCAGTGTTCAGAACTGTGGGAGACCAATTCCTACCGCCTATGTACCAGAATTAATTGGAGGAGCTCCAGCTTTGGTACGATTATTAATAGCTATATAAGTGACATCACCTGTCATGGATGGCAATTCAACTGAAGAAGTTTGCAGTGACCGCCATTGAAACATTGAGGCAAGCATAGTCTACCTGACTGGAATTTCTGAGAAAACTTCATTCAATATTTATGTCAGGAAAACATGTTTTCAGAATTACTTTTACACTACCAGCTTATGGTAACAAAGGCTGTAGTGAGCTCCAGATTAAGGCTCCTTTCACATTATCTGTTTTCTACCCGGATTACCCTGGACCGGAGAAAAGATGGAAGTTTATTGTACTGAAGGAGCTTATCACCCCTTTCAAATTGTCCAGTGACAGGGAAAATGCAGACAGGGGCAACTGTGTCACCTGTAACTGCCACTAGGTTCATCCAGGGGAACAACAATGTTTCTCTGACAACTATGGCATTGCGTTATTGTCTTAAATGAGCTGTAGTGGGTCAAAGCATATTTTTAATCCTTCGGCATTCATAAAATAATGGAAGATATAGATGGAGGAGGTTTGATTACCCCTGTGGAAGTAAGATCTGTGGCATCGGAAATTTTTTGACAAATACATAGGAATGCAAATCAATATTCCAGGCATGAAATTTGCAAAGAACTGCTTCCACAAATTTATGTTGTTCAAGAAAAGGATAAAAATGCATTTGGGAAGACAATTATTACTAATAGTATCATTTATATATGCGTGCTGCATTTATTTTCTTGAAAGATAGGGCTAATCTTTATTATATGTAAATGGCTGGGATGAAATGAAACCTGGTTAAAGTTGTCTATTATCAATTTTGAAGAGTATTTGCCAAATAAATTTTGTGGCGACAGCTGATAATTACATATCACACTTCTCATGATGATTGCAATCCCCTTATGGTTCTATCTTTTACCAACTTTTCCATCTTTTGATATAAATTGTGTCCGCATCACTGTATCCATCTCTCTCAAGTACAAAATTATATAATACAGTATTTACAATAATGGTTCTATTGAGTTATGATGTTATAAGAACTGTTCATTTATATGTTATTATTAAATATTAGATACCTAATATTTCAGTCTTCATTTATTGACCTAATTTAAATCAATTAAATATCAGTAATATTTTTTCAGGAGCTTTTCAGATCAATAAGCCATATTCATCTGTAATATAAAAAAAATATTGAAATAAAAAGTTGTAGCAGCACAACACTTATTCGCCAACTGAAAGCATCTGAGCTGTAGCCACCCGTGTTTCTCTGGAAGAACATTAAGGTGTACCCGGTCTGGGTTTCCCCTGGCTGTCTTGTACCTGGGTCAGGCAATCTTGGTAGAAAACTGATGTAAAAGGAGCCTAACCCTACCATACCATTATTTAAGATTTTAAATGCACATAATGTTTACACAGGGCAAGTTAAATCTCCTGAGTAATACCTTTTTATTTGTAGGTTGATTAAATCAAGGGTATTTCATATTGGGAGTATTAAAGTGGTCATTTAAAAACACTTGGAACTGTTAATTTCTTTAGTTTTTATTATTTCATTATAATTTTTTAGTGCCTTATATTAAGCATGCATATTAAAAAAGAATTTTTACTTAGCAAATTAATTAATTAATTAACCATCTATTTTTTAAGGTTATCTGGACCACCAAGGTCGAAGAGAGGTGAGACCCCAGAGGATGACGAGTTCCCTAATAAGGTAATTGTATTTGTAGTGAAGTTATGTATTTTATTAAGAGTTATGCAAATAGTTAATGTTTGTTTGTTTTTCCGTTTATTAATTGCTTTCCAAATGTTCCGTGTAATTCACAAAATTTCGATTAACCGGCTTGTGTACTGTTCATAAGTTATAACATGGCATGTCCCTTGTACAGTAGAGAAAGGAGAAGGGGAGTGTGGGTGTATTGTCTCTTGAGAAGCAACTTCCCCTTCAAGCATGCTTGCACATCACTATTCTCATTGTTGAATGCATATATTCTTATGAATGCTATATACAGACTGAGGCAATGTCTTTTTACCACACAGTTTGATATATTTCCTAACTCCCTCATTTTCAGAATTGCTTTAACTTGACCAACTTATGTTAACAAAGATAGAGGTAAACTGAGCTCCAGTCTACCCCCACTACAATATTGGGGAAGTTCTCTTCTGCACATCATGTCTATGTATGACAAGTTAAATCTCCAGATGAATTTTATAGTTTTAAAGCTGTGGCATATTACTGTCAAACGGAAAAAGTACTGATGTTTTCAAACTTAAATACATTATCCTTTCAAAACTATTTGGGAAGCATGGGTATTATTTTACTTTTCATAGACGTGAGCACAGACTCGTAAATAAAGTATAAATAGAATTTAAATGAATGCCAAATGTACAGGGGAATCTGCAGTTAGTTTTTGCTATGAACTCTTGAAGGATAGTTGTGTCTTTGTTTATACTGGTGAATATAGAGCAGCTGCCAGTAGGTAAATGATGTCAGAGTTTCTGATAGAGATGTTGTTGTTATATACGGATATATTATTGGTTGGGTTTTACCGGCACAACTATAAACCTAATAAACTTTCCACTGAAATTGTAAGTAGACTGTTGATGTGAGTGGTATTGTGAGACATGCATAAATTTTCAGTTTTCGTAATAATAGTTTCATTATTCCTTTTCATTTTCTTCCAGCCCGCTATATCATCTCGAGTTATTGCTACCCCAAAAGAGCTCCCTTCTCGACAAGAAGCTATGGCAGCTCAAAATAATGATGAGCGAAGTAAAGCTAGGTAAAGTATTTGTTATATGTCTTCAAGCATTCTTGGCACTGTTAAAACATTTTGACTATTTTTTGCCCTCTGTTAAGAAATATTCACAAAAGAAATATTTTTACTATTTTGATTATTACAAATACTGTAATTTAGTCACCAGTGTCAGAATTCAATATTTTTTATTTTGTTGTCACATGTATCCAATAACATCAAGGCCCTGTACACATGAGCCATGGGACATGAAGTACACTGTGGTAAATGGGAGTGTACACATGGTGTTGTGCAGTTTTATTGGTTGCGCACATTGTTGTGTGGCTGCAAGTAAATAGTTTTTTATGGAGCTGTACATATGTCACACATTTCACTTGAAACTACAAATCTCTCAGTTTGTTTAACAATAAAATACAAAACAGTTCAGCTGTATGATGTGGACTTTTCATTTATAATATCTGTATTGCTCTGATTTAATCTATAATATGTAAAATTAATAGCCAAATGATTCATACACTAGTTATATTGGCTCACATTATAAATATAGCTTTATAAAGCAGTATAACAGGTGTATGACTGGTATTCAGCTTGAGTATGAATAGATCTAAGAGATTGTGTTAATATCATCTGACTATAGATTGAGAGCTTCTGTATCTTCAGAAATGAATAATTATGACTGTACAATGGTTGCATTGTTTTGTTACAAAATATATCACATTCAACAGTCAATGGACAAAAATATTCTTATATCCTCCTCAACAACATGTGGCATTATTTTAGTGCACATTTCTGTGACACACATTGGAATGGATTTGTTAATTGATTAAATACAAAAACAGCCAGATATATGCAACATGGAAATTCAAATGGCAAAGGACATGTAAACCCCTTTAAGAAGTTAAAACCCTTTACAACTACACACACGCCAATCCTATCAACATCTTTTTGTTCCTAATCCAAGTCATGGTTATCGCCAAGTAGTTTCAGTGAAAAAAAGTTATCCCACAAAGTTACACCATGCTTCAACACTGGAAAAAAGCCCAATGAATCATGTGGAACTGAATTAAAAACACTGCAAGCAGCTCTCTCATACTCCAGCAGCATTCAAGAAGAATCATTAAATCTATTCAAAATGTGTAGTTGTTTATATAATTACCATACTTTTGTCTACTTTTCCTATTATAAATATTATTTTATCAAACTATTTTTCTTGATAATGGCTAGTTTTAAGAAACTCATTCTAAAATTGTCTTCAACCCCAAATTTTTGGATATAGCCTTGAGATAACCTGTCACATAAAATATCTTTGTTTGTTTCTCCTGTTTTTAACAACAAAAGAGAATCAAAAGACATTTCATTTCTTCAAGTCTGAAATAAAGTGCAATTTTATTAAGTTAAATGTTGGAAATCCAGCAGTCTGTCAGCCATTGATGGCTGGCCTTCATTTGGAATATTATTCCTCCAAAAATTTAAGAACTCCACACTCAACATGGTGGCGGCCAACTGTACACTTCAGGTAAGCCACCAATTTTCTATCTTTCTTTCCTGTCATTATTAATTGTTTTAATTATCCTCACAATGTCATTTTATGACTTGTGTCTGCCATTGTTTCAAACTATAAATGTTGCTACTACTGTAATGCAGTTTTTCTGTGTGATAACTTACACCAAAGTTTTTGCTCACCGGGGTTCGTAACTGTTTAAAGTCATGATCATACCTAGGTTTGCATAAAATATTTCTCTCAAAACTGAATAGTTTATTCCCTTCAGTAAGCAACATTTATGTGAACAATTCATTTAAATGATCAATGAATTATATTACCAAACCTTACACTAAATGTATTTATGTATTCAAAAATATTCAGTCTTTGTTCCTCATGGACCAATCCATTCATTGATCACAAAAGTAGTCTTTAGCACGGGTCAGTCATTTATTCCTTAGGTGCTAATTTGTTCTGGGTAAGCTGTTAGGTTTCCTTGTAGTTTCAGTAAGTTGAAAGTACAAGGTGATTAGTCACATCCGTCATTGCAGTTAGTTTTTACAACAGACTCAAACTTCACTAAAACGGAAACAAAAAACTAAAATTCATTCAGTTTGTTGTATAAGTAAGAGTTTTATCCTATTCATCTGTTTTTTAAGAATTTTGAAATAATGAGTGAAGTGATTTTAGTTCTAAAGAAGTTTGTTTTTCCAAATTTCACTGGTTTGTTGAAAACTGGTTTTTAATTTTTATTCTCATACTGTTTGTGTTTGTTTCTGTAAATTGGTCATTACTCATAAATTGCAATGAATTGTAAATGAACGAGTAAACAGACTAGTTGGACAGAAATGAAAATTAATAATAAAGATTTATTACTTCACAATTTTGCAATCCTTTCTTTTTAACCTCTAGGTGTAATAATGTGTGCAAATAAATTCAAGAGAGAGAATTTTAATGAGCTCAACACCCAAACATGCTGTGGTAAACATTGTTAGCAATAATTATTGCAATGAATTCTGTTCATAATTCTTTCACAAGCCAAATAAATTGACAAGGATCCTTACTGTCTTGATTGAGGGGTCAAGACTGACTGTGTGATAGACGGGGAGTCCAAACATATCACAGGCTTTGATTTTACCAATAAAGCTGAATTAGACCTGTATGAGGCCTATCCATACATTGATGATATAGTTAACTATTGGTTTATGGGCCATAAATGAATAATATTTCCGTAAATTGTCTTGTGAATTTACTTCAGAAACAGCACGCACATTTATTTTGTGAATTAATTCAAGTATCACCTTTGTTGTTAATTTAATATAATTTTGAATGAGATTGAATAAATATTTATATATGCACTTAGAACAAGTGTTTCATTGTGAGCAGAGCTTTGTATGGATCAGAAACGTGGACATTAAGAAAGAGGGAGAAGTAGTTTTGAATTTTGGTGTGGAGGAGAATTGAAAAAGTGAAGTTAATATAAATAAAAAGAAACAAACTATACAGGCTTAAGGAGAGTAAATAAGAATAGATCCATCTAGACTACTTGGACACATCCTAAGGAGAAATGGTTTGCTACCCAACATTTAAAGGACATGTGGTTTCATGGAAGAAGGAGAGTGCAACTTCTAGACAACATGAAGGGAGAAAGACATGTGGGCAGACCAAGCTCAGCTGGCAGAACACTTAATAATAATAGATACTTGATGAATAGGAAGAATCTTAACTTCAGAGAACACTTTGTAATAGAATAAGTAACAAAAAATACTCTATACATCGCCTGACATTAAATTTTGTAAATTCATTTTCTTATATTTCAATATATTTTCAAGAAAAAAACTTAGGATACTGGAATTACACAATCCCACATCTTTAAAATGTTATTTTTCTTCTGTATTATCTTGTATTAATTATGATTTTTGTCTCTTTCAGAAATAAGAGAATGTTTGGTGCTCTTTTAGGCACTCTGCAGAAATTTAGACAGGAAGAAACAAGAATGAAGGATAAGGTATATACTGTGGTAAATTTATATTTATCAAATTTTAATATTTAATATTGTATTATACACATTCAATTTTTTTTGTAGGAGGAAAAGCGATTAAAAGTTGAGAAAAAATTGGAGGAAAATGCCAAACGTGAGAAAGAAGAGTTAAAAAAGGAGCGACAAGAACTATTTCTTGAACGGAAGAGAAAACAAGCAGAGATTAGAAAAATAGAATTAAAAATGCTACGTATTAAAGAGGTTACTTCTAATTTATTTTCATGTATATTAACCTTGCTCTGTTTTCAATTGACCAAATATTTTAGATTTTGGTAAATTGCTTGCAATTTATTTTAAATCTAATGATGCCAACTACAAATAAGTTTGAGGCATGTATTGAAACTGAAACTGGTGTTTTTTACTATATGATCAAGGAGTAGTCCAAAAATTGAATTTGAGTTTTATGAGTGGTGTGCTTTTATAACTGATGACACACACAGTATGTTTTTGTTATTTTTGTATATTGAAATAGTAAATGTTAGAAATCCAATAGAGCAAATCACAGGCTCTTGATTATGTGTAGTAATGGTGGGGAGAATTGTTAATCTAAAAACAGTGGATAAACCAAAGTACATTGATTTTTACTCCATAAAACCCTACCGTACCTTTTGCTATGTAGGCCAGTGTTTTAATTATTCAGCTTCCGAAGTGTGGTATATAGCCTGTTGTATTGTTGTTTTATAGAGTAAGTACACAGTAACTTTAACCCCACTATTTTCCTAATACCTTAAGACTGAAGGACCAGTGATAATAATTATAATAATAATAGAAGAACAATTCAGCATGTTCTCACACTATTTTTCCACTCAACTACCCTACTGTGTGTACTATATTATTAACAACTGAAGAATACATTTCACTGACAGACCATGTCATACCCTTCTTAGCACCAGCCCCAAGTTTGATTGTGCAGTGTCTTTGTTGGTCACTTTGTTTCTTTAATAAGACAGTACTGTTGTTGAGTTTGCAAAGTGGTTACACCATGTGCTGACAATTGAGTCTACAGTATTTTAGGTTTAGAATAATAGAAAATTTGACTAATTTGTGAAAAAGAGTGTGTTTACTGCAGACTAGAGGAGTAATCAGTATTTGAAAATTTTGAGTACATACTTGTTTTAACATAAAAAAATCTTGGACTCCTGAGAATGTTTTAATGCCTAGTACAGCATATTTCTCTTGCCATTTCTCATGATAAATAATTCTAGGCATATGCATTAAAGTTTTGCTATCTATCATATTGGAATAGAGGATAAGAAGTCTTTTAAAACTCTGAAATCATCTTTAATTGCCCAATTTCATCCCAAAATTGCCTACAGTATTAGTTCTTTCTGCTATACTTATATAAAAACAATTAATAAGGAAAGGAAGGAGAGATAGAAAGTAGGTGACTCACCTGAGGTTCATAGATGGTAGGCACCATGTGAGGTTTGGAGTTCTTTAAATTTTCAGAGGCACCGCCCCTTCACCAGAAAGTTAGGAAGACATTTCCAGTGATCAGCTAGTCTACGACTACTTTCTATCTCTCTTTCCTTTCCATATTAATTATATATATATATATTAAATATTATTTATAATCTTGAATAAACATTAAAGGTATATTTGTTTGGTTTTCTTTTAGCAAGATGAGTGGGAAGCAAAACATAGGCACCTTCTCAACTTTATTCAGACGAGAGCTAAGCCACATATATTTTATCTCCCGAAATCTCACAATTCAAAAACAGAGGAAAGACTAGTTGGTAGTCAGAAAGTGGTGGCAAGTAAGTACAATATTAAAATAATGTACCCAGTATATTTACATAGAATTAATTTAATGACCAATTTACAGACAAACCAAGTTTTTCCATTTTAGTCATGTTTTTCCACAATTTTGAGATTTCTTCAGGTAAACATAATCAAATTCCTTCTGTAGTTAGCTATGGTAAAAATTCACAGTAATTTATAAATTAAAATAGACAATAGATACAAATGCAGTGGAATACTCATTACAGGTCCAAATGAAAAAAAATACTTTCTGGGCTGTATCCAAACAGCACCAGGCTGTGTGCATGCTGAAACAGATACGGCCTCTTCAGGCTTAAATTTTAAATGGTTTTGATGAATTGTTGTGGTTTACTTTAATTAATTAAAGGCTATTAAAAAGAGAGAACATTTAAGAAGTGGCATTTTGAAGGCTTTCGTAACTTATGAAACTACTTTACAATATTGCCATCATATGTTGCTTGTTCTTTAATTTAACTTTATTCAAAACATGTATGAAGTAAAAACAAATTTGTGTTGGGAATTTGTGGCTATTTGATTTTATATTCTTAGGCTTTTAAAAATGAATCCTTATTACACAATAGGTTGACAGAATTAGAAATGTAGCATATTATGGGTCATGAAGTACTATCAACACTGTAACTGTTGTTGTATTATTAATAACTTACATTATTATCTGTGTAAAAATTGTTGCTTAAGATAATGCAGCTTTAAACTTGTGAGCCACTACTGATTATAATATATCAAAAAAAAATTCTTAATATAAAAATTTGTTACAAATTATAAAATAATTAAATTTATCAATAATATTTGTTCTAAAAATGATAAAACATAATAATATGAAATCTCTGTAATAAATTTGCCTGTATGTGGGTGTCTGTATGTTTTGCATACAAATCTAATTGAGTGGACAACTTCAACTAAATTAAGTACATGTGTTCTTTGTTACCCAGAAATCAGTTCTGTCAGGTTAAGACTTGGTTACCATCCCTAGGGGTGGGAGTGGAAAGTTTTAAATAAGCAAAAAAGGCCAATATTTCCATCATATAAATATGTTAATGGGTCAATTAATTTGATAGTGTGTCCTTCAATACTGCTACCATATAATTACAACCCCATCCATTATCGGAGTGGAGTCTTCTTAGTGGTGAGCCGTCTGGGGTGTGTAAGTGGGACAAAATGAAAGTCTATGAAAAGAAATTGATGTAGAATGTCATGTTCCAATATTATGGAATTTGTTTAATTCTCATTCTGACATTCAAATTTACATTAAGTTTAATTTAGTGATTATAACTGGGATAAATCAAGTTCTGGGTAAAATAACCCCTAGTTCCTTCAGGGGTGTTTTTTTTTCCTGTCTCATGATACCAAAGCTAATCATTACCATCTTAGAATACTGGATGTAATTTTGTCTTTCTTAATAAACAGTGAATTTTTCTTACTGTATTTGGTTACTGAAAATACTTTTTATTATCTTAGATTACTGGTGGTAATTTTTATGCTCTTTTAAAGTGTTAAGAGAATTTTTATTCAGTTAGTGTACTATATATATTTTTAGTACTGCTACTAATTATACTGGGAGTATTTTTGACTCGAGATACTGGGTATATTTTAGGTTCATATTGTGACACTTACGATTCCTGTTTAATCATGTGTTGACCAAGAATTAAATAATGTACCAAGATAATATAAATAAATAACTAGGCAACTCCCAGTTAGTTTCTTGTATAAGCATGTCAAAAGCTAAAAAGTAAAGGTTTCTCAATTTTTTTTAGTAATTTTTAGGTATTATTGTTTGAATTTAAAGGGTTTACTTTCGTTTTAATAAATAACATTTCAGAAAAATTTCATTTGAATAAATTTTGTCCAAAATCTAAAATCTCAACATTATTGTAATTAAATTTATTATTTTCTTCTTATGTATGGAATGCAACAACATTATGATTCAAGCTTTTATCATTATTTTTGTGTTAAGTTAACTTTTAATCTTGTTTCAAGAGTTCCTTTAATTTATGTTTGTCTGTACCTGAAAGAGTCCCAAAATTATGAACAAAATGTATGAATAAAATAAAAAAACTTTGTTTGCCTATGAATTGGTTGTTAACTTAATTCTTTGGAAAACAAACGTTAAATGATATATTAAATTTATATATCTTGCATTTATGATCTGTTAATATTAATTACTGTTTAATATTTCAGAAATGATTGAAAAGAAAAGGGAAGAGATTAGGTTAGAATTGGATGCTATAGAGAAACGTGGTAGGTGGAGGCAGGGTTTAGGGGAACCGGAAAAAGACACGGGTCATGATCCTAGTGATGATGAGCAGCAGATAGATGGAATTGAAGTAGGTGACAAGGAAAATCGTTTGGAGAGTACTGGTAAGCTATTTTAAATCTGTTATGTTTGAACAATTTGTTCCTCCAAACACCTTAAAGTTAAACTAGTAACATTAAATTGAGCATAAGCTAACATTTAAAATAGTGATACTAAATGTAAGTTCATCAATCTAAAAACGGCCTTATTGGCAAATTGATGAAGGATTACAATTGGTTTAAAAAATTAATTTCATTAATATGCTATTGAAATTAAATGTTAAATTTTAAAATTGGTCAATAATTGATGAGTATGCACTTATTTGATTCTTAGGATTACAAAACATATTATATTTTCTCTTGTTCTAAAAAATATAATTTATTTTATTAATATAGGCACCTTTTTTCAGATGATGCTACAGTGGATAGTGTAGTTAAGAGTGTATTGATGGTTCCAGGATCAGGTAAGGAAGGGGAAAATAGTAAGGAGAGTGTAGCAGGTGATAATGCTGATAGTGAGGAAAGGAACAGTGATGATGAATCTAGGTCACAACATACTGAGGTAAAAAGTATTGGGGAGGGGGATGATGTGAGACCTCAAGCATCTCCTAGTAACAAAGAAAATAATTCACCCAAGTCTGAAGTAGATGAGTCGAGAGAAGTTCCAGTTAATGCAACAGAAACATCAGATTCATTTTTAGATAAGCATGATGAACCATTAATAAAGCAAGAGCATTCTGATGAATGAATCAGGTCAATAGATATTGCATAGAAAAGGTACACGTTATGCACAGGGAATTAAGCTCAGGCTGAAATAGTTTGATTTTAGTATGATTCTGTAAATGATAATTGGAGTTAGGTATTGTACTTTTTTCATTTTGAGTTTACCAGTATTGTTAATAGTTCATACATGTGTTTGTTACAAGTGTGAATGTGTTCTTGGCTAATCTCTGAAAAAAATTGAAAAGGATACTTCACTAATGATGACAATGATTGAATAATTTTTCATTTACTTTATGCACACATTCAAAAATCATTTGTACTCTCTGGTCTAATATAGATTTACTTTTAACTTATAAAATTATGTAATGCAACTTCTTTTTTCCAAGTTAAAGGATCATTTATTAGGTGCCAAAATCAAAACTACATGCAGGTAAGTATAAATATACTTGTTCAACAAATTATTAATGTTAAGTGTGTGTTTAATTAAAATGAGAGTGACATTTTAAGGACACATTTGTTTTGTGTTGATATTTTAATTATTGGGAAGATGGATTGAAACTTATTAGTACAAAGTTGATAATTCTACGACTGTTTTTAACTGTATATGTTTGTATAAGTAACATGGTTACTAATTAAATGGTTAATAAATAGCAATACTTATATTTATCCATTAAAATGTGCATTATGTAAATATTGTGCTTCCTTTAATAAATTTAAAGCTTTCCTTGATCTGTATTTGGCATCAATATGTTTGACCTGAAAATTATGTGAATTATAATTTTTTTAGAGATGTTAGCTAACTTTAGTTTTTTGGGAGAGACTGCTTTTAAGAAATATACATAAAAGAAGTGATGCTCTGCTGCTCTAAATGGGTAGTGGGTCATTTATTTTATATATTCATGATACAACTACTCTGTGTAAAACTTTGTAAATAAATTTATATAAACTTGGAATAGTATTTTATTAATTCCTGTTTTATGTTTTCTCTAGCTGTCTTCAGCTTAGGATAATCATTTATTACATTAAACAATGAATACACACAATATGCAATGTGAGTATTAGTTGTCAGTGCCTAATTATTATTCAGGAGTTGAAATATGGCATTTTCTGCTGTTGTATCCAGTGTAGAGTTAGTAAAAAGAATTGATTAAATTTTATCATGTATTTAAACAAACAATTAAATATACAAACTACGAATTCACTTAGAACATGTCAATGGTGTTGGTAAATGCAACTGGTTAGAAACCCGAGAATAATTCCAGCAGCTTATTTTCTGGGATATCCTATTAAAATTAATTTAATTTGACTATTAAATAACTATGGCATGGTATTTAGCTGATCTTTGTGACAAATTTCTGGTATTTAGTTATTTCCTTTTTTAAACTTTTGAATCTGCGTTTCTTTTTGTGTGCATCTATAGAAAGATTCTATCTTATTCTTTTATTAGAGTAATTGAGAATGTGTGTTGATACATACTATTTAATCATCACCATTTTTTAATTTTCCATCTTAAATTGTCTCACATTATTCTGCGCCCGTAAACTCAATGGCTTGCTTCCTTCACACCATGAGTTTAGGAATTTTCAAAAGACACCAGTTGTGCCACTGAACTATTGAATTCAGTTAATATGTTTTTGTGTATTAGATATGTTGTTGCCACTTGTATTAAACTGCCTAGCCTGCAGCAGACCCAGATGATACTTCTCATCAGAGAAAATAATCATTGGAATTACACGTAATTGGCATTTTATGGTACATTTTTAAAAAAATATTGTAAACTTTGATCACTATATATATCACCATAACAGATTTCAAGTAAGCAGTGTTAAAACTGAGATGTTATATGTGTCTATCCTATTGAATACTATTGATACTATTTTAGAATCCCATTATACTGTCCCTTGAATTTAATGCAATCCAGAGATTACAAATCCAAATAGATATGATTTATTTAATGCCACAACAACGAACTGATTGCATAGTATCACCAATAAACACTGGGTTTGATAACAATAATTGATTAACCCAAAGATGAAAATTGAACAAAAGTACTTTTCATTGTTAAGCCGGATTTACAATATCTTGGTATGTACATCAGTTTGCATCTGAATGTCATATAATTGTCAGAGAACTAACACTTTTAAGAGTACAACATCACAGATCTCTGTAATGGAGAAAACCCTTTGTTAGTTTCAAAATTTGAGTTGTAGAGGGGTGGGGGGGAGGGAGGGAGTTCTATTAACTGGTTTGGTTTGATGTCCTTGTTATTGGCTAATCTTAAGATCATAGTACAAAAGAATATGCTTAATTTCATGATCTGTAATTTCTACAATCCTCTTTCTTGTCTCCATGTACGTTTCACAACTGAGATGATCTAATGTAGACATTTCAATCGGCTAGTTACGGTATCTTTCAGAGACTTTTACTTAGGAGATCTACAACATTCTCATACTTAACTTAAACAGATCATTGATTCGCTGTTTCATTTCATTAAAGAATAAATTCTGTAAATACCTCATTCAGAAAAAAGTTGTTTTACCTAATCTGTGGTTGAGAACAAGGGCGAAGTCTGATGTCCCATTGTCATTCAGGTGTGTCCACTAAAAATGGTCAAAAATGATGCGAAGGGTTCGTTCTGGTAATATTGTGTTTCAAAAGACCAGAGTGGAACGTCTCACTATTTCTATTTTTCTGTTGTGCTAATTCCGTGACGTAGGAAGAAAGGAAAAGGGGAGTCAGTTTGAGTACGACCACGAGCAGAGTTGATTTTGGACATCAATCTCAACGGTCGAGTAGCGCTGGTTTCAGCTTGTGGGGGAACAGCGCAGCGAGCCTAGAAATTTGATTTGGTTCTGTACTGGTTTCCATGAATTGTATTTTATTTTGCTCAAACGAATAAACCTTTGTTAATTTTTGTATGACGGTTTGAGATGTCGCTTATCCCTGCCTGCCACGTAACAACCCGTTGGGGCTGATCTAAATTACGACGCCAAGGGAGTTATATATATATATATATATATATATATATATATATATATATATATATATACATATACAAGTAGGATCTTTGAGGGTCTAGGGCGATTTATAAGCATATTCACTCGTTGGCTTCTAGACGCTGTCTTTCTTCGCTCCGTAGGTTCTCCAGAACCTTCGTAGCGAAGTGTGACACTACGTCCCAGCTTTCTTGGTCCTGAAGCATAAACGGCGTTATATCTTCAGGCCTCACTCGACGTCTGAGAAGCTCCTGTAATGCTGCTCTTTCTTCGTTGAAGCGAGGGCAGACGAAGAAAACGTGTTCCGCGTCTTCCACTTCTTCCGTGCATGTCGGACACATTTCATCTTCTATTATGGCGAATCTCTTCAGGTATTGCTTGAAGCATCCGTGTCCCGTCAGGAACTGAGTGAGGTTGTAGTTCAGCTCACCGTGCTTCCTGTTGACCCACATTCCTACGTCCCCAATATATATGTATAATACAATTACGTTATAAAATGAAAAATTATTAACAAGAAATTGAAATGGATAAAACTTTTGTTGTGCAACCAACGAGGCTGAAATAACTTACAAAGAATAACTCATAATCGTATTGTTAGTTCCATAATTACAATGGAAAACTTTAACAATGAGTTAATTCTGTATAGAAAATTATCGTAAGTTGTGCAAAACACCAAAATGTACATTTCTAATAATCCTTGTGTCATCTTTAGTGAATCTGCCAAAGGAATTTGACTAAATAGTTTTATAAAGTTGAAACGTTATTATCAGACAAATAAATACATAAAACTTGCAATAAAAATTAAATCCATTACTTTAATTATTGATCAATTAGAAATTAGAAAATTAAAATTTCTGTTTCACTGATGGATAAATATTTCGATTTTTATTCTGAACACAAAAGTCTCATGAGTTATTGTTACGAATTGTTAAATGAATAAATAATTTGGCATCTTCAAATATTAATGAAAAGTCCAGATAATTTGTCATAAAAACGTAGCCTAATATTTATTTAAATAAACCTTAGACGTTTCGTCCATATTTGTGGAATTTATACTTATAGCTTGTTTTACTATTAATGTTTTACAACTCTCGGGTATTGCAACTAATTAAGTGTTTAGGAATATATATAAAAAATTTTGCCGAAGTGGCTGACGCCAAGCTTCAGTTTCTGGTAAAGTACCAGGTTTGTCTCTCCTATATATATATGGGCTAGGATGTATTCCATTTTAAATTTTCCATTATTCCGGGTTTTGTTCATATAATGTTCTCTATTGATTTTCGTCCAGATTGTTGCGGAACACAAATTTGTGCATTTCACAGAATTCTATCAGATGATGATCAATCTCGTTGCGTTGTCCTGTTATATTTTCTTGTTTTGTTTCATATACTTGGGCACTGTAGTCTCCCATTAAAAAAAATAGCCGCCTGCCGCCACAAAACATGTAATGTTCACTCAAGTTTGTCCCTGCGGTTCACACGATCTGCCTGACTATTCCGATCAATTATGGGCAAAAATTGTTTCGACCTATATTTAAATAAATGAAAACGTTCTCGCACTATGTCCGGAGCCGTGTAAGGGTCATGTTGGGCCGTTTAGCGGAAACGTAAATAGCGATGGGCTTGGTAATCATGTTCACTTTAATTTTCTATTGTATTTATCATTTACTTTTTAATAAATTACAATTCATATTTGAGAGTTTACCCCTGCTCCCAAGCACGCATTAGGTTAACAGGAATTTTATTCTGAATGAGGGATTTATTTCCAGAGTTCATGCTTTAATGAAATAAAGCAGCAGTACGTACGCGGTACTGGAAGAATTTTGTTAAATCAATTAATTTCAAAAATGATGAAAAAGAATTTTTGTTTGCGTCTGATGGAATTAGAACTTCTAACTGGGCTAATTTTCTTCTTCGTTCAAAGTTAAGGTGAGCGTGGGGCATGGCTTGCTCATGAGGGCATGCCCAATGGAAAACGGTACATACTCAATTACGCTTCCCTGACATAAAAGAGCTGCTCCAATCACAAAGAGTCTTTAAGGTATTGTCTTTTCGCACCTTTTCTTCATTCTAATTGTTACATGGCTTTTTTGATTATATGTTTGAAATACGGAGTAAAAATAACATGAAATTGCCAAACTGAACTTACGAACAATGAACAAGGAAGACCACCAAGTGATCAAATTATAAATTAATAATTTATATATCAACCAACCGATTATTTTTCTTATAGAGAACTCTGAGACAGTCACAAGTGCACAGGTTTCAATGTTCAGATTTGCCCAGGGAATCCAGAACTGGCTCCCGGAATTTATTTTTAGATAAAGTAGCCTGCATGCTATTGTGTAGTTTTCAGCTTCGTTTCCTCGTATCATAGAGGTCCCGGCAAGAGTATGCACGTTTGTGTGTGTCTAATTCATTTTGAGCATAATCAACCAAACCCATTTCAGAGCTCTCACTGCCATGTTCACTCAAAAGAGTACTGCAATGGATTAATCATCAACCGGCGGAAGGCAACGGAAACCACCGCTGACAATTTCCCTTGAATAGGAAAAGGTTCTCCTCACTTGGACCTGCCGTTAGGGAAAGCACTTAAAAAGATGAAGTATGAAAATATTACGGTAGAGTGTTGAATGGAATCTGAAGGTTTTCCTCAAAGTACTTAATACTTAATTGATGTAGTTGTCGATGTTTAAATAGGCTAATATTTTATGTTAATTATACCATGAAACAGTATTTTGTGGTGCATATTATAATTCTTCCATATGTATACGGAATATTTCGTTCAGTTATTTGATAATTCCAAGAAAGTTTGAATATTAATATGAACTTTTAAATGGATTAATATTACTTCAGTTATTTCAGTTTTACGTCCGTATAGCGTTCGTTGTAGATTTTCGCTCTGAATAGCGCGTACATTCCGTAAGCTGGGGCGTAATGATTTGCATACAATCTTAGAGGATCCGGCGCTTAAATGTTATAATGTCAGCTTATTGCAGATTTAATCAGCCGGCAGAAGCGACCAATTGAGATGGTAAGGCGAGGCAGTCTTCCTAAGTAAATTTACCCGACGGAACACAAGTGTGTGCTCATCGCGTATGCAGCGTGTAGACGGGGATAATGATGGCGTGGAAACGCATACAGGTACGAAACTCCATACAAATACGGCAACTAGAAACAATAAAGAATTTCAATAATTTTGACTCATAGGAGCTTCACATCGCGCAAGAATTTACGAAAACCCACTTTTAAACTGTTTTAAACCCGAGATTTTTTACTTCATAATTATCTGATCCATAATTCTAAAAAAAGTGTTAATTTGGAGGAAAGTCTTACCACATAGACCAAACACACTACGTTCCGAAGTACGAGTATGGTAGATATGTTGATTCTGAGGTTCTGTTCGTTAAGTATCATACCCCCTTTTTATTTCACTCATAAAGGGGAAGCCTGACAGATAGTGAACTACTATGAACAGTACCATCCCTACCTTATTTAATTTTCCAGAATAAATTATGGTTATCATAGGCTTTTCGAAAATTCACATAAATTCCTGTTATTTTAATTTTATATTAACACCATTAAGAATACATTGAATAAATTTGCAAGTTGTTTTAACCCAACCATTATATCATTGGCAGTTATCTTCAGCTGGTTTAGAAAAAGAGTCCTTTAAGGACAACTGGTAAAAGAGAGTCAAGAAGTATATAAGTTCTTAAGGAGATACTTTCGTATCTTTTAAAAAGGCAGGAAATGTTTCACTATAGAAAGATGAATTTATTGAGCCCTGCAAAACAATGCCAATGGCCTCTGACAACATGGACATTAATGGATGAAGTTACCTCGAGATCCCAGCCAGGTGACGATGTTAAGCGGTGACAGCCATTGACACAATGTGGCAAGCACCGTCATCACCCGGCTGGAACCCTGAGAAAAATTCGTCCATCAGTTGTTACGTCGGGGAACCCTACGTGTCTGGAAAAGAAATGCGCAGTATTCCGTTTCGACCCCCTGCCCGTCCAAGAACTAACAAGGAGCATCAAAAATACAGCGCCATGCCGTGCTTGATGACCCAGAGGCCTCTTCAGGATACAATTTTTCTTGCTAATAATGGATTAATAAAAAGATTACTGTTTATGGATTTACTGTGGTTTATTTTAATTAATCAAAGGTTATTTAAAAGAAAATAATAAGCGAGGGGCGACATTTGGAAAACTTTCATAGCTGAGAAAATTACCGTAAAAAATTAACTTCATTATTTCGTGTTAGGAATTTGGCCCAATTTAATTTTACACTTTTAAAAATTTGTTTTTATTGCACGTCATGTAGAGGAAATAAGAAATTCGGCATATTATGGGTCGTGGAGTATTATCAACACAGCAACTGTTGTAATATCATTTCGTAATTATCTACGTAAAAATTGTTCATTGGGGTTATGTAGCACATGACTTTAAAAACTCACGAGACGCTCCCGATGATACTTAAGCTTTATTAGTATTAATAAATATAATTTTATAGGTTGTAATCAATAGTTTTCCATTATACTCTCGTTCTACATATGTTTTACCTTAATTTAATATATTTTAAACATTCACACCGGGCCTGAAATGCAATACGTACATTTATGTGAACATAATAGGCCTACAACAAAAACAATAGATTTATCCTAATAATTTTAATTAATGCCGTAAATAACGAAGCATAGAAATGAATGCAAGTCGTTATGAAACTGTATTGTATGAAACCATCTTAATTAATTAATAATTCAAAGTAATTCACAATATCTTATGACGGGAGGCGTATCAGAAAGTAAATTAGTAATCAACCAGGTTAATCATAAATAAAGCTTATTTTATATAGAAAAGTTTAGGACAACACGGCGTTACTTTCAAGCCACTGGAAAATTCTCAAGGGATTAATAAATTAATTCAAACAAAATTTCCAGATGTGAACTGATAAAATTTAGAATGTGCTCGAAGCACATCGGTTTTTATGAAAATTTTAACAATTTATATCTACTGATTTTACTTATAGTAATTTATTAATCAACCTGAAGATGTTCCAATGAACGTTGTGTTTCCAAGTAAGTCAGAGCAATATAACTATTTTTTCATAAGGTTATTGCGCGTGTTCTAATGAATAAGACAGTGAATTAGTATCGAATAAGTTAGACCGTGGCTTCGATTGGTGTTTCGATGTCGTGAGCTGTTTTTTTGATGGTCGGGTTGCAGTTACTAACAATTTCGTCTACTGTTCCAACTTCGTAAATAAATACTTTTCGTAGCTCCTTTCTTCTTAGGAGCTTTAACACTATCGACCCTATTCAGCTGCATAATCAATTTTCTACTTCGAGTCACTCGAATTCATTTGAAAATCTGCTTGATGTCTCGCGGCAAAATTATCTTATAGGGTTCCCAATCAGCGTAGATACTTGAATCTGGACTTCCCAACAACATTTGTGAGTGGAAAGACCGCCAGCCAAAATAAACAAGTCTTGGAACTGTTTTTGGACCGTCTGCTGTTTACATAAGATTCTGTAGGTCTGCACGCTGACAACTGTCGAATTACAGCTGTTTTCCCTAGTTCTTTTCTAAATATTATGCGGCATCAAGACTGTAATAATTTCTTCTCTTATCGCCTATTAATTTTATTACTACAGACATTTGGACTACATATTTTGTTATCAACTCAATATTTTCTTCTAGTGTCTACTTTATTTCAACCAGTGTCTTCTTTCCTCCAATTATAATTCTTGCGTTTATGTTGTCGTTGGTTAGTGACCCAAACATACGAAAATTAGTTTGCTCTGCATACTTTCACTCTATAATGACAGATGGTATAATATTCTTGGGTAATGCACGAATTTTTTAATCTACAGAAAAAGTTGTCAGATTATTATGCCAGGTTCCACCAAAAACTTAATGCAGGAGGCTCTTCGAGAAAATGGAAATACTTACTCTTACTTTCCAGTATATTCAATCACTGATGCTATTTGTGATTAATAACAGTCACCTATGCACAAAAAACCCATATGTGCATAGGTTTGATACCAGAAATAAAATAATTTACATAAGGAAGAGAATTCTCTAACTATAATTCAAAGAGTGTTCATCATAATGTTACTTGTGTATTTAATAAACTTCCAGACTCCATTAAACAGTTTAACATAAATACAAACAAGTTCAAATATGAACTAACGTTTTACTTGGCTACTCCTTCTACTGTGTTGAAGAATTCGTGTTTAGTGTTTCTTAGTATAGACTTTACCATAGATATAGTTGAGACACTTAGTATAAGATATTAGCAATATATATTGAGTAGAAATTATGTATTTTGTCTTCTATGTAGTACTCAAACATATTTAATTGTGAGTTAAACATAAGTTAATAATAATTAAGAAATAATAAAAATTTATGTACAATCTCTGACTCGCTCCACCCCCCTATAGTTCTACTTCTTTATGGGATCAAATGAAAATGATTTAATACTAATTCGCACAAGTTCCATTTTACTGATAACAATGCTATTTAAATAAACAAGAGTTCCCGATAGAATTGTGAACCCTTGGCACCAAAGAATGCATTGTATACAGAGTGAAGAAAATACGTGAAGCAGTAACCAATGTGAAGTGATGATCTTCTTTACTTTATAATATTGGAATTTTACAGCCTTGACAGAGATTATATTGAGCCTGTAAAGAGACTAACGCATGAACTTCCCATTTCAATGACAGGGCAATCATTAGATCACCTAGCCGTAAACAGAGAAAAGTATGGAAATTCAGTATGTAAATTTTGTATAATATAAGCCTTTATAAATGACGTCCCAAGTTAAATAATTCGTACATTTGCTATATTTTAATAGTAACTTAAATTATTAATAAAACGCAAAGAATGGCCAAAAATAAGATGCAGACCTACGTTAAGAACTGAGGAGGACCCTAAAGTTGGGGTACCAAACGTATTCAAATTTAATTATTCTGTTTCCGACTTTTCTTTGTGTTTTATTTATAATATGAAGTTAGATAATTTAATTACTTTATTTATAACAATAATGCTTGAGTTAATCATATTATGTCAATCATTTCTCAAAACTATCTAATTATTCTTCACCTAATCCAGACCATATTTTACATATATAAAATTATTAAGTTTTACAAATGTATTTTTTGAAAAAAAATTCTAATGCAAAAATGAAATCGGTGTTCAGTAAAAAGTTGAGAAGATGGAGGGAGGAAAATCCCCGTGAGGCTGTAATGTGGTGCTGGAGGACGATGGAAGAAGCGAGGAAGAAAGCAGGCAAGTTGAGACCCATACGGAGCATTGGTCATCGGAGAAAGATGAATTGAATCGGAGACATCCTAAGAAGCCTACTGCATGCCGTTATAATAATTATATATGGCTTCGAAAAGGGACTCGGTAAATAGACCGGTTTGAAGGAAATAAGTAAAATTGTATCCCAATAGAGGAAGTTGAAAAAGGCGAAACGATTAGTAAAATTTTTTAGGAGTTATCATAGGACAGCATGCAGTAATAATTGGACAGTGAAAGAAATAGTTCTTTCCCTTGAACGGAGGAAGAAATGTAAACTTCGTTTCGACTGGCCATATTCTACTTGAGCTAGTACTTAAATATTTATTCACACCTTTACTTTGAATTCAAATCTGTATTAATGTGGCAGGCAAACCGAGAAGAGTATTATTTTTCTTTTTTGGAGAGATGTTCCATGCGATAAGCCCCGGCAGAGGCAACCTTACATCTGCGTGGACGGCCGTTACACCGGAGCTGGGAAGTCATTTGCATACTAAAACTTAAACCTAAGCGGTAGATAGCAGCAGCTTGACTTCGTAATGGCCGTGCTAACTGCACACAATATTCGCAACCCCCTCCCACATCCCCGTACCTGCAGAGCCGTTCTTATCCCGGCCAATATTGACTTACATGCACTTAAAATAATCGCGGAGAAAATTTTATTCCGTAAAATTCATTTCGTAAAACACGAGTCGCAGCACTGGATTTATGTCCCTAGGAAATTGTTCTGGTGAAAATGATTGTTTCTGTTACTCCTCAGATCTTCCAATAGAAACAGCCGTCATACAAATTAACAGGAACTTCCTCAGTTGGGAATCGCGACTAAGTCACGCTGAAGGGTGATACTGTCTATAGCTGTTTTAAAGAGAAATACTATGAATTTTTGGTAACATCTGTGTGATATGAATAACTAGATGGTTGCCCGGCGATTCATTTACATTAGCGACAGTATTTCTCTTGATAGCCGGCTACAGTAATTGCTTTCGAAAGTGATATCTGGACGAATGGTGAAGTAACCCCTTAACGTAAATCTTAGAACACCTTATAACTTACAGTGTACTAGTGCAGCAGCGGTGACATCTAACTGGAGGTCCAGCCTTCTCTTCAAGTGTCGGTGTTCCTTCCTCGTGGAATCTACTCCGCGTTGACGTGGGATTATATCTATGACACACTAAATACAATGTCATTACTAAAATGTCACTTTTTGTTTACCCATATGAATATTACATACATGCAATTGCCATTACGGCTACCTAACAACGAAAATAAATAACATTCGCACATTCATTCATCATTCAAATACCGCTGCTGCTGCTACTTTTCCTTCCGCTCCTTCTTCCGCGCACCTGAAAGGCTATAGGCGAAGGGATTATAGGGTTTTAGAAAATAAAGTTATAATAAATAAATAGGTAAAAATATAAAATTTATAAATAAATAAATAGTTGTATATGTATATATAAATGTTAACTAGTGCAATTCCAGGTATATATATGTATGTATGTATATATATATATATATATATATATATATTGTAGCAGATCCGTCGTACCTCCGTATTCGAGGATTTCTTAATTCCTTTAGGGCGCCAGGTATTTTTCATAAAAACACCAAAAATTGATTTTAATAGTTTTAATTTCAATCAGAGCAAGAAAAAGATTATATCTGCAAGGCGTGGTCAGTCTCTCGTCGTCCCGCCGACACAACCTGCTTCTCCCATCACCCCATGACGACTGCCAACGTCTCGCCAGACCACATTGTTGGCCCGGGTTGCGTCAGTTCCTTGATTGTTCATCGTAACTTTTCATGTGACAATATATATATCTGAGAAGTCAGCCGGAGGGGAATGCATGGCTAAGGGAATGGGAAATAACCAGGTAGAGTTCTGGGAAGTCCGTCAGGGCTGACTTCCTCCTTCCTGGATATACCCTTCCACCCCCCTATGGCTCAAGGCAAAGGTATTTAATTCAAGTCTTCAAGTCTCCTGCAAGCCGAGACGACTTCGAGCAGTTCCAGGTGTGTATGCATGGGGGCTAAAGACCTTCGGCATACGGCAGGAGTTCCTGATCCCAGTCGGCCAACTGTCCGTCAAATTTGATCGAGGCATGGATTCGGGTTTGCTGCGTTCCCACAGCAATTAAGTCTCCCGTCTTCAGAAGGGCCCGAACTACCTGATGCAGGTTTTCTAGGGCTTTCTCTTCATCACCTTTAGGTGAAACACCGGGTAGCATCCTTACACTACAGCACGTGGGCCCTAGGCAACCCTTGGCTACCTTGCTCTACCTTCCACATCCCCCATTTCAATTCCTTTCCTTTACTACTAAAGGGGAGTTGCCTGCTTCAGGATGAACCTCATGTAGCCTGTTGCCCATCACTAAAAAGGAAAGGAATGCTGCGACCCCACAGGAAACTCATCTCCCGTCATTCGAAAGGGTGTGAGAATAGTACCCAATAGGTCAACTAACCTGATGTAGGTTTTCTAGGGTTTTCTGTACATCACTAGTCAACCCTTGGCTACCTTGCTATACCTTCCACATCCCCCATTTCAATTCCCTTCCTACGGTTTCAAAGGGGAGTTGCCTGTTTCAGGATCACCCTTATGTAGTCTGTTGCCCCTCCCCCCTTCCACAAAGCCTTAACTATGCGTCTTCTTTCTACCGGATCCTCGATTAAATCCGCTCATTATTTCTAAGCCCTTTTAGGGATTGTCTAGCCCTGAATCTAGCCTTTCGCTCACTAACCATACGCCTTCTTTCTACCGGATCATGCATTTAAAATGGGTTTAGAATCTATTGGATTAAAACTGCTTGGCTTAAATTGAAGGAAACAGTTGACATTTATATCGATGATCCAAAAAGTTTTTTTATATAATAGTCATCCGTCTTCTTCAATATGTTACGGTTATAGAAGTATTAAGTAACACTAACCTTCAACCACCTTAAACAAAACAATAAATATTAAGTATGTATGTTATTGTAATTTATGGAAATCTAAAACTTACAATATGTATATATTATGTAACTACTTCCAAATACTTCAACCACCTTAAACTAAATAATAAATATTAAGTAATATAACGTAATTGTTAATATGGAAAACTTGTTTGAAATGTACTCGTTCTTTGACGAAGCTAAAACCTAGTGTTTCCGTGGTTAACCGAAAGTTTCACTAAGAGCGTTACTCAGCTATTATATATATTGATAATGAGACAAAAACTAGCCAATTCACAATCAATATTAAGCGATATAATAAATTCATTCGACGGTTATGCAATCCTTGTTCGTTTTCTTTGGTGATTAAGAGGTTCCCAAATGTCTAAACAAACGTGTAAGCAAATGGAACTCAGTAGCAAAGATATTAAATCAAAGAAAAGAAGTTGGCCTAGTAATAAGTGTGTTCATAAATCAATGATCTGACTATTAAGTGTAATGAATAGACGTACAATTAAGTACAATAAATAAATGGATTTTCGGCAATAACCGTCGTTGACCTCACTCCACAACGCAAAATTATCCACTTGTGTAAAAGTTTTATCTCCTTAAAAAATTATCTGATGAAGCCCACTAATATGGACGAATCGTCGTAATTATATTAACTAAATGTTCACTAATTTTTTTCTGACAAATTGGCTGTATATTGTATATGTGTTCATAGCTATTATGGAGTTTCATCGTTTCAGGACTTACGTGAATGAAGAGATTTTGATTTAATATAAAATATTTTACGATATAATTCCGGTATTAACCTTTACGATTCTAGCATTTATCTAATCAAATGAATGATTCGAATTGTTGATGTGTTGGGAGTCAAAATTCTTTTTGTAATGCAGAGTTTGATGTTAGGTATATGTTCATTGATTGGAGTATTTGATGGTCTTAAAGTTTACCCAATGTAGAAGAAGTTACAATCAGATATTTTAAAACTACACAGCGTCAAGTGGGTTATACTTAATATTCTTTAAAAATTATGAAGTATTGGTGAAAAAGTTTGTAATATGGAGGAAGGAGAAATCTTTTGGGGTGAGATTTGGTATTAACTCTGAGGTATTGTATTTTTTCAATCTAATATTTTTGTTTTTGTTAATAAAAAGTGAGAGGTTTTACGGCCAATATTTATGCATCCGAAATGCTTTACATTAAACTGAATATATTTTCAATTAACGTACTAACCGTTTATATGAAAGTCAAAAACAGCTATGATCTCTTATTTTTAAGTTAAGAACTTTGTTATTGTATTAATTTCTTTGCTAAGTCTGAGTTCCATTTGAATTTACTTTTAAGTTCGTCATCTGGTTTCTAAGGTGTTTTCTAAGGTGTTTCTTACTGCCCTTATTAAAACAGATAAGTACTGAAAATCACCTGACTAAAAAACAAAAATTGTTAAATCGTCGAGGAGATATTTATTTTGTCACTTAATTTTCATCTGGTTATTGGCAACTCCTGTTTCGTTTTTAGGAAACGTAAATAAATATAAAAATGGTTTATAATTTAATTTATTCATGTTAGAATTTTTATTTCATTTTTAAATATACTTCTAGTTTTATTTCAATCTCAGGTTATCTGGTGAGAATGGTAACTATTAACATACTGTTTTTAACATTTACTCAGAATTATCTGCCTGAAGAAAAGCCATAGTTTATAATTAGATATTATCTTCATTCTGTTTCTCAAAATAACCCACTTACATGTTAGTCCGTCCGCTGTCGGCACCAGGTTCAGCATCGTACGTAGATATGAGCACGTGCTGCTGACATCCTCCAACTGGAAGCGTAAGTGTAAATCTAACTGACTAAAACTCAACAACGACCACCTCTCATCAACTGCACTTCCTAACTCCATTAATTTCTCTTTCGTTCTCATTAGGGGTTATTGTCACGATTTTCTACTACCACTTCCCCAATAATCTCACTCGTCTACTCTTTTCCCACTTCACCAATCAACGTCCTCAGTGCTCCATCTAGGCTTCCAGATAGCCTCATTCATGCATTTTTTCCAAATTGGGTCTGGAAATCCAGGAATTTATAACAATCGTCACCTGTCTGAGCTATTAATTTGTGATCGTGCCGAATCCACTAACTCCTGGTGTGGCCAACTTCAGTTTAGAAATCACTCATGCATTCATAGAAATTGTTTTGGAGTGCACTTACATCAGGATATTCCGAAACTAAGTTAGTGTATGCCACAATTGTCTTAATCGCTCTCAAGAAAAATTTCACAAAAATTTTCATTGCCTATGAGAATAATTTTACTGATCCAAAGGAAACGATATTCAAAAATATACCTAGACACCATGTCATGAACACGAGCACATGGTATATCTATCCAGATAGAATATCCATTCCTTTGTGTAAAAGTAATTGGCACTAATCCTTTTTGTCATCCAGAATAGTATTAGAAACAGGATTTTTCATTAAAAATGAAGTTGAGAAGCAACGTTTTTGTCTGAGTAACAGTTTCCAGCCGGGTGGAAGAAAGCTGAGGCAAAGAAGTTTCGATCGTAGTCAGTGTCGTAGTCTTCAGATAACAAAAAGTTAAAAAAAACAATAAATGAAGTTTTAGTTGACGTACGGTCATTTGTATTGTTTTGAGTCGATGATCCAGCAGAAACGAACGATCAATTTTCTTATTCCTGGGCATAAATTCTTTGGAGGAAATATCGAATCACAGAGTTCCCGTAAGTCTCTAATGTAACCTCTGCCTCATCGTGTTCATTACTCTTAATATGAATTCGTGGTTTCCCATTTTGGAGGCGGAATCCCGTTTCATCCATTTGAAAAACTTTCTGGCAAAAATTTAATAAATTGTATTTCGTAGACTTATTTTACTTTTTCAAAGAGAACAATGACTATGAAGTTCTTTATTTTTGAGCCCAAGCTGATTTCAGTCTTTGAGTTTTCCATCGACTGGCGTAACTAGGAAACAGACAAAGCAGTCTCTTTCTTGTGGTTTTTGGTTGTTGTTTTGTTGGTAGAAACAGAATACGCCGACCCTAAATAACTTACAGAAAGCTAACGGAAAATTTTCTGGTATGATTATATTTCTCCTTCCCATTCAGGGCCCTGACCTACTGGATCGACTGCGGACTTTCATCTTACATGATACATTCGGCGAATTTTGAGTGATACGTATCAATAAATGCCCCCAAATTATTCAAAATATGTTTCCCAAGTGGGTCCCACGCCGCACGTGGGTGCACTTCGGGAAAAAACTCGTATAGAATTTAAGACCACCTGCTATGGTTATAATTTTACAAAAAGGAAATTGTTTTTATCTTAATTTTAAATAAGTTCTTGATACGTGTTGTACCTTATAAAGAACCACGCTTTTAAGTTAAGAGTAATATAAACTACGGAGGAATAGTGCGTACTGTATTGGACGGGCGCTTTAGATACTAGTTATTATAATTCCAATGAAAAATACATTTTTGCTCTACCACAACTTTCCTGTTTCGAAGGAATTAAGAATGTATTTTCCTTCCCATTTATTCTCTCGGTCCAATGATTCAGGAAAATCCTATTTTCTTAACCACTTCTGTGTCAGGTTTTGTATCTTTTTCCTCAGATAAATATTTACAACTATGAAGGGACCTCAACGTGTCTTAATGTGTTTATTATTTTCTCGAGCACGAGATCTGTGAAATGAATATATGGGATTATATTGGTTTAAATAAAGGAATAACATATATATTGTAACATGTTAAGTTACAGCCGAGCAGGTTTGTAGCAGGCAGGCTACGACTTGTCTCTCGAGTTGCGCGCCAAAACAGACGCAGACTGTAGTACCAACGAAGGAAAGAAGTACAAGGAAATCAGAACAAAGGTTGAAAACCGTCTTCTATTTGGCTGGAACTCGCCGCTGGTCCTCAGATCTCTTGCCGGACCAAACAGAACCCATTAAATTTCCGTTTTAGAAAATACATACCTTGATCATTTAATCTTCTTATCCTTGCTGGAATCTGCCCTAGATCATCCAATTCACTACCAATCAGTAGATCGAAATATTCTCTCAATCCTGCACCTTGTTACCACATCATCTCTATCAGTCACACTCCAAGTCTTTCTCCATCTATTATCATAATCATAAGTCTCTTTATAATTGCCCTATGCCAATTGCCCATTCATTTATCTCAATTGGCGTCTCCTTTTAATACTTCTTCCCCACTTCATTATTTAATTTCCCTTAGTGGCGGTAACAAACTACTCTCCAATCAGTACTTACCTTTAGAATTTTGGAGGAGCCATTCACGCCACTTACCACCGATGTTTGGGGATCATACCAAGTCTTGTCACAGCCAGGTGTCACGGAGTCTCAACGATTTTATAAATCCCCGATCGATGCCAACCTGTCTAGGTTTTATTACACTGTTTGTAGCCTTCTTCTATTTCTCTCAAGCCGACTGTCTTTGATTTTTTACCACCAAATTCTGTATTTAGTTGTTTGTTACATTACATCTATAAACAGTAGTATAGTTGCTATTACTGGAATTATTGTGACTTACAGTTGAGATGAACCAGGTTATAACGAGAAAATGTTTCTTTTAATTTAAATAATTGTTTTTGTGAATAAATATCCGGATATAACGACGGAAATCCTGGTAATAAGGAGCAATCCTCTCCTTTATTTAAGGAACCCCCAAAAATTATGAGACGTCCGCGTCGCGCTAATAGAGTTGGATTCCTTTAAATACAGAGTATTTCTTTAACACTACCACAAAATAATTTCATCGCTCAAATTTACAGAGAGGTGTTGCCAAATGCTCACAGGTTACTGTTATCGGGTTTTTGTATATAATGTAGAAATTCCTTGCTTATAATTAATTATGGATTA
The DNA here is from genome assembly GCA_034510155.1 of Eucriotettix oculatus. Classification (NCBI taxonomy): domain Eukaryota; kingdom Metazoa; phylum Arthropoda; class Insecta; order Orthoptera; family Tetrigidae; genus Eucriotettix; species Eucriotettix oculatus. The sequence continues at coordinate 63,905,788 of CM067376.1, forward strand.
CATTAGTTAAGTTGCTCGTGTTCATAATATTTTCTCAGTATATCACAGCACCTCTAGTGCAAAATTGTCATAATTGTAAGTGCAAGGCCTCAAGAATGCAAGAATTTTTCTCCGTTGGCCACGTGGGTTCGCTGTTGCAAAATGGTATGGCAGTGCTGCAGATGTTCATTGCGCCAAGCGAGCTTGTAATGGACCCGCCTCCGCGGCAAAGTTTCCGCAGAATTTTGATGTGCTTCTCCGGGAATTTTAATTAAAACAGTGTTTTCAATGCCCATGACTGCCACGTGAATAGCAGTAGAATGTAGCAGTTAGCAGGAGCCCGAAATTTTTCTAGCGCGTGTAAGAAAAGTGGAAGGCTTCTTTATCCACGCCGGAGAACCCTTGTTTACTTTAGAAAGAAACAACTCCGAATTTCAAGGTTACGCAGCCGATCCCCAATAGAATAAAGTGTATACGATTTCTGACAAGGTTTTTTTGATTGTTTTACGGTAAAGCTTAATGATTAACTGTTTTAAATAAAAGAACCGATGACTATTAGTAGGTGCCAGTGATGATTCTTAAATTAACAATCTCAATGCCGAACCAAGCTGTTTTTCTGAAAACGTGTTACTCGTGGAGTGTGACCTTAGGACCATTATGAAATTGCTTTGATATGTGGCAACAAAGCCTCCCTTCACATGGACACGCCAGGTGATATCTTGTTTAAAACGCACTATAATATCTACATTTATTTGAAAAATACCTCAATTATTGCCCAAATTTGTACTGATGAATTAGTAATTGATTTTATTATTATTGTTTATCATGTGATGTGTATGTACTACTAAGCTTGGTGAAAAATGGGAGGAGCTACTAAGTTCGTGGAATTTATATGAAATAAAATTTGAGCTACATGATAATTTTTTCAGTAAGTTCAAATTAATTATGTCCCCTTACGCGATGAGTCAATACAAATACCGTTCAAAGTAATTACTTTTCGCGTGACGGATGCACCGATAGAAACGAATTTCTTAGTTCTCGGAAGGAATGGACGGAAGGAAAATTAGCCGTCCGCTAAACAGAATGATAAGTTGAGAGGTATCGCATCTCGTCGGCATGAATATTGCATGACGCGACAGTACGAGCCTGAGTAATGCTCCAGCCAGCCGTCACGTCGGATTTAGCACCTACACGCGTGAAGAGATGGCACTTAACACGTGTGCTGGCAGCCATTCGTGTCACCGCCCGTTAGCCACATTCACATGTAGATGCGCAGGATAAAGCCCGTGCCACCTGCATGTAAACCATTAGCATTTATTTCGGCGACGACAACGGATTACAGCACCTCCATACATTGCAGCGCGCTTTTGATTCACGTAGAACGTAAAATTATTTTACACAAACGAAATCATTCCAGTCCATATTTCAGCGAAAATCGTTCACGAAAGTGAGGATTGAAAGACTCCTCTTATGGGCATTAAATGCTTCATGTTACCAGCATCTAAGATGCATCTCTGAATAATACGAGGGCTATTTTTAAATTAAGCACCTATATTTACTTTTCTGAAATTCTAATAGGTATCCTTCCCTTACACCTCACATAACCATCGCCGTTATTCAGGCACTTATAACGGAAAACAGTTTTTGTATGTCTTCATCAAAGGAAGATGTCGTCTGTGATAAAAGCTAAGTCTGCACTTCCTGTTTCACATCATCGTCGTCGTTAAAATAATTTCCACCACGAATTTATTCAGATGAAGCAGATGAAAATCGCTTAACTCTAATAGTATAGAAACAAACACGCAACTTTTTATTATATACATAATAATAAGAACCAAATTAATAACACAAAATGCTGTGTCTTATACTAACACTAACAATTCATATCGGTTGCATTCACAGTTATCATTTGTTTTTATTGGTTGCCATTACTTAAGTAGCATACAGCCAAGAAGTTTTAAATGATGATAACTGAAAATATAGCCGAAAGCTATTGTGATTACAAGCCAATAAAAAAATACTAATATGCTCAGGTCTATTTATTGTGTAGTCATATCCAAGATGGTGATGATATTATAAACGAGAACGGGGGGTTAACTATTTTATTACTAAGAAAATTTACTTGGTATTTTAAAAATATTTATTAATATATGTTAAAACAAAATTTCCTTGTTGGGTCATGCACTATCTTTATTATCAACAAATGTAGGATACATGGGGACTTAAATATTTAATTATCAACGGCCAAGCTCAGGGTTAATTACTGTCGGGCAACAACGGGAAGCATAGATTTCGGTTATCACGACGAACCTGTTTTAATCTTACTATTCTAGTGCACTTACAAAGCGATTTATTCCTACCAGGAATTCCTCGTGGATGCAGGTAGACAGCAGGCTGTGACGACCCTTTCTTCTACATGTTATTCGGTTGGCGAAAACTGGAGATTTCGCACCAATGGGCGTCGAGGAAAAATCAGTCTTCCATCTCGGCGGGGTCGTTCACGTCTCAGCAGAGTTTTTGCTCGGATATCGTAATTTCGTGATGGCGTCCTCTTTTTCTTCTTAAATTACCCCTCCTTCCAACTTTAGACCGTACACTGGTTGCATTTAGTTCCTTACAACTTCAAAACCACACTGGCGACATTTCTTCTCTCCCTAAGTCCTTTTCCTCCCAGCTTCCGAGCAACACTGCTCATTCTCTCCTCTTCTTTTCCTTTCAATTGCAACCACACACTGTCTATTTCAGTGCGTTGTCACCTACCAGCGAATGTGTATTTTCCCCCTCTCTGTGGGAAAACGCCACTCCACGTAAAGTGTCTTCTTCAATCGACATTAATTTTTTCGCCAAGTGTGGAATTTGCAATAACAAAAGAAGGGGTAGACCTTAGACAATTTTTAGCGTTTATGTCTCCTGGCGAACAAACATCTCTAATCCCCTGTACCTAATAAGCAGGCACGGTTTTCCGCAATATTCTGGCGCCCTTTTAATCCTGGGTTTTCCACATCTTGTCTGCGTGTCTCCGAATATTCTATTTTTAATTTCTGAATTTAATACCAATTAAATTGGGGAGAGGTTCTACTGCGCTACAATGTTGTACATACATCAAATATTATAATTTATTATGTTGACTAATGTTTACGCTTTAACAGACTTATATCAATTGTTAATAACAGTTGTGACTTTAAATTCTAGGCAATTCCACTAGGCCATAATGATTGTTGTGCTATCTTTTAGGGGAACATGATGGTGATCAATTGGGATTGGAAGCTCTTGTTGATTTTACACCAGTGACTGCGCAATAAATGGAATTGTGATGTTATGAAGCCATTTTATTGGTTTGTAACCACCCGTACAATTAATTCTCAATTAGTCAGTAAGCTTCTGCTTTTGTTGAGGTTAAAATATTGAGAACTACATGTACTGCCTGTAATTTGGCTATTAGGTATAAATAAATATATATAAAACAACAGTGTTATTAATAAAGTATTGAAGTATTTTCAAAATGAATGAAATTAATGATCATTTGAAAACATTAAATGCTGTTATTAACATTTTTCTTTTACTCGGAGGAGGGCTTAAAAGACCTTAGAAGTGAAGATTACACCAGAGACAAAATTTACAACCGTGGTAGATGTAGTGGAAATACCTAACGAAGTAATAACTGTAACATTTTTTGATTTGTTTTTAAAAATCTCTTCACCTTGGCATAATTCATAATAACAAATGTAGTTGTTCTAAACGAATGTAATGGACGTTATAGTAGTTTTAATACTCGGCATAAATGGTCGGCCTGTTTGGTATGGTTTCTAGTGACATTGCTCGAACCACAGAGGTTCGATTCCTGGCAAGGGCCTAGATGTGTGTGTGTTTGAGTTTCCAGACTGAGTAAACCAGAGAAAAGGAAATAAGGTCCCTAATTTGCTAAGTAGCTAAAAATCTAGTTTTTAATGTGACTATAAAGAGAATTTAAATACATAAAAAATAACCATAACCGGTCCGATGAGGGAGAGACAAGGAAGTTAGTCTCTGTTTCCTGTTTTACTTCTGTTTTTCCTTGTTCTTTAAGCTTTAAATTGTTTTATTTCACTATAAGAACACATGCAACACAATTATCACTACATTTTTTGCGTAAAAATCCCACTAATCGCATTATATTAAAGATCTTTACGTTCCTTGTGTCTTCGTAAAAATAAGTTGTAAACTCTGCTAGGAGTCTTCTCTAATCTTCTCTGTTTCATCGACCGATTTTTTTACTCGAATTTGGTTTTTCTTCGAGATGCGTCGTGGTGTCGTAAGTAGCTGGCTGAGTTGATAGATACTTGAAGGTTCTCCGTGTTTTGTTTGGAAGCACGTGATATATTCATGGGTCTGAGGAAGTTTGATTGAGCAGAATTTGATAATCCCGCGTCCGGTCCCAGAACTCTTGCAGAACAAACCTCGCCACAGTGCGAGGCAAACAGAACCGGATGCTGCGTGATTTTTATACTGTCAAATCTGAACTCGAAAATAATTACTAGTATGTACTTCGGTATGCTGATATCACATCACGGATGAAAAATTAAAGGCTCTGTGGCGTTCATTCCTTATTGATTTTCAACTTAATCAATATATAAACAAAACAGGGAATTTATTAAGAAATAATTATGTAACTACATTTCATAACATAAAAAATATTTTATTTATTGAAAGTGATATGATCGTCTGCGTATATCGTATTTCTAATGTTTCTCTCGAGAAACACGGCAACATTTAGATTTATTTTTTGATTTCATTAGTACTCTACTGAGAAAATAGTCCAAGCCAAATAATAGTAGCATGCATCGACAAAAAACAGAAAGTGGTGGAATCGATATATACAAGATTGCGCTGTCTCTTCGTTGTCGTCAGTCTGTCATTTGAATCTTTTGACGCACTCTTAAACAACATGGATATCAACAATACAATATCTGTATTTCACACTCGACTAACAAGCCGCTGTTGACAAACTTGTGGGAGAAAGAAATTCCATCGTAAGGCTAAGTTTACACGGGCAGTGATAACTGCCAGAAAACGAGGGGCAGTGATGTCAGGGGTGTGTCAACATACGTCAGTGCTGCACTGACAACTGCCAATCCATCGCTGACACGAGAGCACTGTCTCACTTTTCTTGGAGCGTGTCAACAGTATGTCAGTCATGACTGACGTTCCCCCTCCACCGACCTAGACGCTGCCCACATAGGAGGCCAGTTAGTGGCAGTTACGGTTGTTAATTATCGATTGTGAACGGTGTGGAAGGGCTGACTATCGATTGCGCTATGGTAAACAGTTTGTATTTTGCGTTTTCAAAATACGTTCATTTTGGTATCTTGTGCGATTGGACTAAGTGGATCTTTTTTTGTGAAAAGTGGGGAGTAGTTTCGTTCATAAAGCATTTGGGATAAAGTTCGTATGTCTTTGTATGAGCCTATAAATTTATAGGTTAACTTTCAAAAAAGAATTTTTGTCCACCCTCCAACGCCACAAACTTTAACTGGAAAAACAACTACGCGAAATAATGATATATAGCTATAAACGAACTACTATTACACGAAATGAAAAATAATTCATTTTGTTTTGTTCAGTAATTGGCACCTTTAAGGAGAATAAAATAACAAGTAATAAAATCCCAGCCAATTTAACACTGAAAAACAGCTTGAAAGTACAGGTGCTGTTTTTAAAATTGCTCCATTTCTGTAGTAATAATATAAAGCAATATTACTAAACAACTGTTTTCATTTTTACGTATGTATAGTACAGCGTAATACTAAGTTTGACCTTCCTCCTTATTCGTTACGCATTTTAGAGCGCAGAGGTTAGTTTCTGTTTATGAAACACGGACATTATTTGTGCGCGGAAACATAAAGGGGGTAATATTCAACTTGATGTAAACAATATATCGATACTATGCAACATCAATATTCCAACCGGTCGTTGTTGCCAAGAAATAACAGAGAAGTATAAACATGCATCAGAGTTCTCTGTCCTTTTTGTAGTGAGGGCAGCGCTTCTACAGAGTTGTCAGTGAAGAAGTGGACAGTTATCTGCCCACGATGTAAATGGTAGGCACTGCACAGCCAACCCAACTTCGACGAACATCACTGCCCGTGTAAACTTCCGCATCTTCTCTGCCTGTTTTTGAATATTCTCATTCTGTTTTATGAATTTCCACCTTCAAAGTAAACACGTTTACTCATGAATATGGCCAATTTCAGATCTAAAACTCTTGGTGTATGCTGTTAATTGAGAATTAAAATTTCTGTAGTATTGTTTTCATTAGGACTGGTTATTGTGAGCAGTCATTTTTTGTAAATAAAAGAAAAGTATACATTCGTACTTAATTAAAAGGATTTATTCGTAAGAGAGAATAGAAAAAACATTAATGTTAAATCCTCAAAAAAATTATTCAACTTTCTACTCTTATTATTGATGAAAGAAGCACAAATACAAATTCGCTTGTTTCACCATTGTTGTTTTGAGCGACAGTGAACGTCGCTCTCGTCAGAGTAGTGATGAATTCACATCAGTTGGTGTTTGAAATAGGAGAGAAAAATAGAAGAGGTATCAAACGTATAAAGATCCGTCGTATTAAAAAAAGTATTTTATTTTAATTTAAGTTAAATGATATTACTTTCCTGTCTCTTACTTGGAAAATTTATTGACGCCTACCTTTTATGTTTCAGCTGTCCAATATTTTCCATGCCACTGTTCCAACATTTATTTAACAAAAGCATAATTTCAGAATATAAAATTCAGAACATTACGTTTGGATTCCACTCTGAAATTAAATTATGACGAACAAAAATTAAAAAGAAATTATAATTCTAGGCAGTTTTTTTTAGATATTTTGATCTTAATCGAAAGTAGCACGTTTCTTGGATATTTCGTAACTGAAGTATGGCTCTTGGTGTCGCATAATATATTCTACAACAACCCAATATTCTTAATTAAAACAGTGCGAAGGTAACGAAAGCTTTTCAAGTTCAAACTAGTCTATAAATGACTAATAAAAGAACTATCCATATTTTAGAACAGTGCAGCACAGAACTTCACTCATCCTCCATGACTCAAATAAATTGCCGTTCTATTCACACGCTGTCAAGTCACAATCTATTCAAATGATTTTGTAATCTTGGAGGAGCTTTTTCAATCAGGAAGTGCTTTTATTTGAAAGAGACTGTAATATATCAATGTCACTTAGCTGCAGAAGTTCCGGCTCTTTTCTTCCCTCCGATTTACTCACAACCTTACCCGGTGTGAAGGATCTACGCTTTATAGATCTGAGCATGAGAAATAACCAAACTGGATTGTGATGAAGTTGTTCCTTCAAAAAACACACTTTTTCGTTTATTTCTGTGGTCATTAACAGACAATAAATCACAACCTTTTTCATTACATTTTCCTACCTTTCTTTCAACAATTTGATTGAACTTAAGCAAATGGAGTGAACGATTGTAATTTACGCACTGCATCAGTGTTTACTTTTAAGAAATATCACAAATAATCAATGATTGTTGCGTATTCAAGTGAGCTGTTAAATATTAGTTATATAACAAGTTCACTTAATTACTAAATTTTCTTATCCATGAAGAGGACAAAAAAACGAATGACTTATGTCTTCAACAAAATGTAGTTCTTTGAATAATATTAAGAGATAAACCTGACTTAATTACATGAGCTTCCATATGACATTGAAATTCTACCTAGTCAATTACAAATACTCTTTCTTTTGCAAAGTATCTGACCCTGTTGAGTTGTTTTGTGTGTGTGTGGAATCTGCTGTTTAACAACTGTAAATAAAATATGAACTGTTTTCTTACTAAATTATGACAGGGGAAATCTATTCTCTGCTTCTTTATCTCAGAGGATGTGAAGATTAACTTCCTTGTAGTTTCAGCGGCTTAAACAATTTGCTCAAAGGCCACGATACAAGAGATTACCGCAGAGAAAAATAGTAAAATGTTCGTCAATCTAAGCAACTCTGCAATTAAAGTCAATTGAATGATAAAGACTGGAAATGTATATTAATATGTGATCCGCATTAGACTCTAGTTTTCACAGATGCTAAACAGAGATCCCAAAACAGTTTTCTGCGCAACCTGTCTCCAAATTTAAAGTTTTGGAAACTTTTGTCTGAAAACGGATTCACAAAAAGTAATTCGGTGACTACGTGACAGCAATGAATGAAGTGAAAGAAACAATTTACAACTAATGGGGATGGAGACCTCAGGTGAGGAGCTTGATAAAACAAACATTGTCAGTAACTTAGGTCAAGAATCTATTTACACAAAGACCTGGAGATTTTATTTATAATGAAATCAAATAAATTTATTAGTGAATTACTGAATTGTAGTGTAAAGTCCCAAGCAGAAATCGCTTGGTAATGAATGAAAAGGCAAATTAGTCATAAAATTTATTATTAAAATAACACTAATTAGAACACAATAATAAGAATAACATGAAAAGTATAAGTTTTATAAATCTAAAAAAAACAATGGTTTACAAATAAACAAAAAATACAACCAATTTGTCGGTAAATCAATTTATAAACAAAGCAGGTATGAAATCTCTCACGCATGCCCTCACGAAGCCTTTACTACTACTATTACTACGCGATGTCTCAAAATGAAGACGAACGGTCGCTTTTATGAATAAATAGTGATAAATTTATATGCTGACATTTTGGCCGTCTTTTCATTCATACAGTCATTTGAAGTGCATGAAGAAATAGAATTATAATTTTTTATTCAAAAACATTATCATGTATTAAATTTGAAATTCAAAGTAACTGTTATAAAATAAAATAGACTGAAATGATTTAGAGTTGGATTAATTAATTGATATACTAATTAAATATAAATTTCAGAAAATTGTTCCACTCCAACATTATTCTGTGGAACTGCTGCTGGCTATATAAATTAATTAGAATAACAGTGTAATATTAAATTTATCTGTATTTATTCCGACCTCCTGTGGTGTAGTGGCTAGCGTTGCTGCCTCACAACTCAGGGTTTGGATGTTGTGTCGTCATGGTCGCGAAGACCGGGATTAAGGCAGATGGGGAATTGACACTCTGACCACGTATCACCCCAAATTCGGAATGTGTCACGCCAGATGACAGTCGGCAGCCGCCTCGGCAGGCCTAGGCCCTCCAGAGGGCTGTTGAGCCATTGGAAGAAGAAGAAGATATCCTATTTTCTCCTTCAAAGACTAGTGAAAAAAATAAATCTATATCTTAAGTCTACATTCAGTTTCTTATCTGTCCCCACATACTGGGCTCTGTGCTCAACGAAAAAAAAAGTCTCCATTGGTGGAATGAGTCACTCTTTCCAGCAGAGATAAGGAATTGGAAGTGTGGCTGTCAGTGCTAGTAAGTAGAGCGCCTGATGAAGTCATTGGTCGTCACGTCGCTTGTTTTGGTGGTCGCGTTCGCATGGCCCCGAGTCCATGGAGAAGCGAAGCTGGTCACGGGGTGCAAAGTGGTCGGCGTGGCTGCGACGTTCATCAACTGTACCGGAGTCCCCAGCACTCAGTCTGCACAGAACTTCACCCTGTTCCGCATCACCAACAAGAAGCCCGTACACACCAACAGCTCCGTCGCTCAGTACGAGATCGGATTGGTCCTTTTCGCTCGCAATCGGTTGGATGAAAAAATTGCTTTCAACAGGAACCTCGTAATTGGCTTGGTAACATTTGACAGGCAATGTGTGAGAAGGCAAGTTTTTCTTTTATTAGCCTCCTGTACGCCATACAATTTGTATATCAAACATAAATTTTAGTGCAGTTGATAGACTATGGCTTAGGACTACCTTTTCACTATAATGTTTCACTTATAATTTGTAGTTCCATTATCAAATTTACTGTTACTTAGTTTTTATAAGGAAAGGAGTTGGTCCCACACTCACAAGTGGAACCCTCTTGGAGAGACGAAGGGGGTTTGAACTAAGGTTCCCACAAGCTTAGGCACCTCGATCAAGAACAGTCCGATGTATGTGTTGTAACATTCAGCAGGCTGCCTCCTAAACGGTTCGAGGGAATGCTGCGACCCCACTGCACCATCATCAACAGGGCGTGGTTGTATCGATACTTCACTGTCGGTATTTGGTTTTAGATACAAGTACTTTTAGTACTCGATACGTTTCTTTCAATTCATTTGAGCATCGAAACTTTTGGGGTGGTCGTCTCCTTTATTTCAAGTTTTGAGTCATTATTCTTGGCCCTTTTTTCCTTTAGTAAGAGCGTATTGCTTTGTTTTATCGTCAGTCAGTCGTCAAGTATGCGTGAATGTTACAGTGTGACTGAACCTTCAAGTGGAAATACCTTTAATGACTAAATTTGACTGATAAAAGGAAAACCTCAGCAAAACGTAAATTTATGTTATTATTAATTTTTTATTATTTATTATACTTTAATCAAGTGCTTGTCATTTAAATACAATAAATACAGGAAATGATTTTCTTTCATAATTATTCAAATGCGAGAATTTTTTTTGTATGGTGGCACCTCGGACAAGAAAATTATCTTCTGTTTTACAGAAGGTTGACTGTAATAATGATATATATAAAACATGTTGAAGCACATACAATTTGAACAAAATATCTGGAATTTATAACTTTATCATCCGTGTTAGTGTTAAGTAACAGTCTATTAGAAAACATTGTACACTCCTTCAGCTCTCACCGTAGTGAAGATAGAAACAACCATTTTTTTTAATATCAGGATCGAAGGTTTTCCCCGGTATATATGCAGGGGATTCAAAACATCTGCGAAAAATTGAACTAACAATAAGAAACAGTTTTTGTTATACAACCTATATTATCTGTCGCGTTTTTAGAAGTTACTGTTGAAAACGTTTACTCAGAAAATTGGAAAAAATCATATCACAGGAGGTGTTCAAAGTGTTTGTCCTGTACCTGATTACACTCAATACATCGTCGTACCATTGCCTGTCAGAATCTGCCAGGTCTATCTTTGGTACTTGCGGTGAGCTCTGCTTCCGTTTCCGCGAATCTTCCCATAACACGTTACCATGTCGGCTAACTCGCGAAATGTATAGACATCCATTATCAGTTGAAGATTACTCTCAACTGACTCAATACTGCACTGTGAATGGGTTGTCTCCAAGCCTTCACATCTCTTACAAACATCAACAAACAGTGTACACATTCGTATTAAATTGACGTACTCTTACGGGAGAAATTTTCAACTGTAACTTCGAAGAGACGCATAAGAAGAAATGTCTCGAATAGGCTCCGAAACGGCTCAACGGATTTCAATGAAAATGTGAGGGTTTAACTTAAATATTCGCGCATATTTCATTTCGATATATTTCAGCAGATATTAATATAATACAAAAATAAATATTAATTCTGCGGGAAGGTTTCTTGACATCCGGGCGTAGAAGTCTCCAGAAAGTGAATGCGGTTTATGCTACGAAGTGGCTAACGGAAGTCAATGAAAATTTAAGGGATTGAAACACGAATTTTCACTTATATTTTCGAGTATATTTCATTTCTATATCTTACACAGTTCAGAAGATATTAATGTAAATTTTTATAAATCCCTTGAATTGCCGCGTGAATGCCGACATGAAAACCAAATGCGAGTTTAAGTCCAAAAAGCGTTCTTAAACCATTCATCCCATTTACTCTGTTATTCTAAGCGTAATTTTGGCACTCCATCTATTGTTGCAGCAGGATTCGTTCCTTAATTAACCTATTGTTGAGCTAACTCCTTGAGAAATAATAAACTACTCTGGATCGTCAATACGATTTATACGTAAATTGGTTTATGGATGTTTATTTCGAATTGGCTCCGAAACGTGTGAAAGAGGAACCTCTTCAAACTCAACTGCGAGTTATAAGGTTTTTCCTGAAACGATCACATATAATTGTTACCGTATTTTTTATATAGTCAATGAATTCAACTTTATCAAAGTTCTGTGCTGTTGTTTCGCTTTGAGGGAAGTATATCAAAAAAACTATTTACGCACGAACGAAGTAGGTAGTTTTACAAAAAAAAAGTTCCTTATTGTTAGTTCTATCACCCCTCTGAGTTTTTCGCAGAGGTATTGAATCTTCTTGTATATATACTGGATAAATAGTTCTCGGTTTACCGCCCAGATAAAAAAAAAGGTAAAGCCACAATGTTTCAATGGCGTATTCTGCCATCTAGCTCAAGTGACTCCCACGAAACGTCACACCTTAATCTTTCTTCGGATCGTCCGGAAAACCAGGAAGTTTTTATAAAACCAAAATCTCGTCAGATTTTTTAAAGTAATTAATATTTGTTTTCGCTACGTGGAAAAAAATCACATTTAGCGTTAAACGCATGCATTCATGTTCCGACATTAAAAGATAAGAAAGCAAGTACTAATGCAGAAATAATAATAAAGTGAAAAGGCCAAGAATTGATTTTTGAAGCGAACACAAAGGCCGGGTCTATGGGGGAGAAAAGATAACTACTTATGACAAGCTAACTTTATTTAATATCCGATTTTAATTAGTTCAATACTCTTAATACCAGAGATTTTTTTTAAAAAAACACTCATTTTTTTATCTATGGATATACTTGTGATGTTATTAAAACAGTAAATAGTAAACAGAAAATAACCTTGATAATAAAAGTATTTCAGAATTATTCTCAGTTTTAGATAATAACTCGATACTCTGAGGTTTTCGATATATAAGTTCCGAAACCGTGTTCTAAGAGCCCGACCTACTTGATGCAGGTTTTCTAACGTTTGCATCTGCATTAATTTAAGGCGAAAGTAGAGTACGATCCTAAAACTGTAGCCAGGGGGTAGAACCCTTGGCCACCTTGCTGTCTCACTCCTTTTCAAATCCCTTCCTATGCGTTACAACTCTCATGTAACTTGTCATCCTAAAAAGGCTTTTAATACAGACTTTTGACAGCAAATATTTCGTTTACCAACCAATAAAATGACTGTAAAATGCAAAATTAAATAAATTTTTTAACAGTTTAAAATGGAAAACGAAAATTTAAGATAACTTCAAAGTTTCTCAGCGATCAGAGAAGAACCATTCAGCTGTTCATTAAAAAGAACATATTTCCTGATCAAACAGTTAAATATTGGAGTGTTCGCCATATAGTATCAATATGACGTATTGCAGTGCAATATTACTCCCAACTATATATTAAGTCGATATAAAGTTGCATTGAACGCGATTCAACCGTTTTCTCGTGAAAACCTTTTAAAACCAAAGTATAGGAACATCCACCATTTTTTCTGAAAATAGCAGATATAATTTGAATATCGCTAAGAGCCTTCTCAGAGATCTGTGTAACAATGATAAACTTTCATGGAACTCAATCAACCGTTTTGTTTTGATAAACAAAGAAAGTATGACAGACATACAGACCTCTAAAATACTGGTCCGAATTTGACAAAAATTTGGCACACGTGTTCCTGACAGCCATGGTTTTTATTATTTTAATTATAAGTAAAATTATATATGAGGAAAAAGTGTAAAACATTTTATCTACAAGGTTTCGTGTTCCATACATGCATCGTGATCTACTAATGTAAGTGCGGGTTAGTATGCTCCTGATATATAATACTATACATTTTTGAATTATAAACATATCGCGTCGTAATTAACATATCGTTTTCAGGGAGCCAATTCCTGAGAAATAATAAACTTCCTTGGATTGTCGATGATATGTATACGTAAATTAGTTTTATTTATCGCATCAGGTAAATTTTAATTTTTTTGTAATTGCTAATTTGTAAAAGTAAATAAATTATTATGCGTTCGATAGCGACATTCATCACAGGTAAAAGTATTACATTAAATAAACTTTAATAACAACAATACTGTATATACGTAAAAAAGTTAAAATATCAACAAAACTCCTGTTTTTCGCACTATTCGAAAGTGTTTTAACGGTGGTTTTCCGCCTCTAGCAAAACCCGTACTCAAGCTGAAGATACAAGTAAGGGCTTATTCTCTTTGTCTCAACGAAACCTATCAGTAGATATCTTTATTTCCCTTGAATTACAACACAGTAAAAAACTCAATTTTGAAGCCCCTCCAACTTTAGGCCTTAGTAGTTCATAACAGAGGATTTTAGAAGAAAAAAATTGAGGACACTTGGTCGATATGAAAATTTGATTCTCTACAATTTTGGCCATAAGACCGTTTCTTTACAGACCACAGGAAGTGGGTCAAAAAGGCACTTGTCTAAAAAACTACCATTCTGATGTTTTTTTGCTATTCAATCTAGGATTGAAAATGGGTAGGATTTGACAAGAGAAATTGATTTAGGTACTGTAATAAACTTACCTTTAATGACATTCTTGCTTTATTATTTACGTGAACCAGAGCAACGCCGGGTACTTTAGCTAGTACATACTAAAACCACTTAATTTTAAGCAATGTGCATACCGAAACATTACTTTATTTTTATAGATTCGTTTTGTTGACAATAGAATTTTGCTGCTGTAATTGACAAGTATAACAGTCTTGGTTGTTAAAGGTTATCAGTAACCGCGTTCCACATCACTGAAGGGTAAACTTTTATCAAGTGATATCGATAACAGTGGCGCAATAAGATGTGACATTTACCTATAAGATTTTAGTGTTTTCATTCGTACTGTATTTAAAATGTAATAAATGTAGATGAAATTAAATTAATTTGAAGAATTGGAGTGAAATAAAAAATAATACAGATAATGTAAGCTCGTGATGTAATTAATAAATCAATAACAGCGGATATTTTCTAACTATAATGAGATTAATTTGGAAGATGAGCTGAAGTTTCTACAGATTATTAAATTCGGTTCAGAGAATAAAGTCTGCATTTCAAAAACGTGAGTTATATATTTATTTTTAGTATTACCGGTTTGTTTGTTGCCTTTTTTCTTTATAAAGGAGATGAACAGCCTTCTATACTTGTAATGTAAGGAAAAATACTACAAATTTACATTTATCTGTTTTGCTTTTAGGAGCACAAGCTGTTTGCTGGAATTGTCTATTACACTGAAAGTGGCAACTCTGAATGTATTTCAGTATAATAGCCTTGAAGAAAAATATTGGAACTTCCAAGACGATATTTACCGTTCGTCCGATGGCATTCTACAAAAAGTTTACGTTCACTTCCATTACGGCGGCGACCCCCTGTGGGTCCTTGCGCTGACGAACACTAGCATTCAACAGTTGGGTCTCAACCAAATTCGAGCACCGACGATAAAACTAGGACCTATGCCTTATCTATTAACCTTGGAACTTTATGACGTGTACATAGAGTCATTACCTCCGGGTACGTATCACAGTTAATAATACCTCTGACAGGCACTATTAATATTTTTAAGCTTATGTCATAGAAAAAGGTATTTTAGGTTATGTATTATTAGTATTAGTAGCCGATCCAGAGAAACATCTTAAGAGGGAAATAGCTTCATAAAATTTATATATATATAATTAATTAATCTTTAAATGATTTCCGTCTATTTTATTTTATATCTGTTTCTTTAAATTTAATATTTATTAGATAATAATGATTTATTAAATAATAATAATAACGTTATGTATTATTAGTATTAGTAGCCAATCCAGAAAAGCATCTTAAGAGGGAAATAGTTTTATAAAATATATAATATATATAATTATTCTCTACATGATTTCGTCTATTTCATTTTTTATATCTGTTTCTTTGAATTCAATATTTATTATATAATAATAATTTTTGTATAATGATTTATTAAATATTAATAATAACAATTACGTAACAATTCCAAACAGTATAACAAATATTATCAGAAAATACAAATTTCTATTGCTCAGTAAAGTATAATTCTTTGACAACGTGAGAGATTTAATATCTGTATGATTTATGTATTTAGTGTATTAAGAACCAAAATGTTGTCTAAGCAAGGATTATACCAATAAAACAACGACCGACTAATTATGGTATTGTTCAGTAGATCTTGAATTAATTTTTGAATATTTAAAGAAAAAGTGATATATATATATATATATATATATATATTGATTTGAATATATACTTACCTTAATACCCCAATTATCAATTGTTGTTGTTGTAGTAGTATTCAGTCCTAAGACTGGTCTTATGCAACAGGCCATGCTAACCCATGCTGCGCAAACCTTTTCATTTATATATAGCTACCACATCTTTTATAATCAGTTTCGCACATTCCACCCTTGGCCTACCTTCTCTGTTCGTACCCCACACTTCCCTTCAATGCTAATTTTGCAAGACGCTCACGTCTCTTGGTCAAAGTTCTCCAAATTTTTCACTCTTCCCCTATTCTGTTCAGAACTTCTTGGCTAGTTATCTTATTCATCCATCTGATTTTCAGCATTCTCCTACAGCGCAATATTTTGAAAGCTTCTATTATTTGCCTGAATGTGACTCCTATCGACCCCGTTTCGCCACATTCAATACGGACATTTTTAATAATGATTTCGTAATATTCATATTAGTTGTAAGTAAATTACTTTCTTTTGCGAAAACCTTCCTTGTCTGTACAGGTAAAACCTGTTCTAATATTGAGCAACAAAATACTTAATAGATTTACATATATATATATATACTATTCGCAGTTAAGATTTATATACAACTTTGTTCCCTTTTAACCTGAATAAAATACGAAATATTAATTGAAATTACCATTTTGTGTTTTAGATCTAAATGAGAGTTCACCAAGACTTGAAAGTCTGACTTCCGAGAACAATTGCTTCACTTCCTTTTCTTCATCATTGAGACTAATGAAGAATTTATTATCCGTTATTATGAAAGGAAATAAAAATTGTCCAGTTTACAAAGAATTTATTATGCTCAAAGAACACTTATCAGGTATGGACAAATTACAATATCTAGATCTTTCATCGAATAATTTGAAAAACTTCGAATTTACTGCCTTAAAGGGTTTAAACTCGATTTCACTTAGCAATTGTTCGCTTACTAAAATACAGTTTGAAGAAGCGATGGCAAACGCGTCTCGTCTGACGGACTTGAATTTATCTCACAATTACCTGATTGACGCTGACTTGAGAAATTTAACTTATTTGCGAAAGTTGAACTCTTTGGACATTTCTTTTAATAGCCTCACTGAATGTCCTCCTCTGAGAAACCAAAAACTTTACTCAATAAGTGCTTCAGGGAACAGTATAAGTGACCTCAAAACGTGTGCCATGAAAGATTGCGATGTTATGTATTTGGTACTGTCGAGAAATAAAATTGTCTCTTGGGCGGATCCTTCATTGTTTTTAAAGGATGGAACCTATAGCACCAGTTGGCTAAGTTCTTTAGACTTATCATACAATCCAATCGATTTGTTTAATGATGAGATGATGCACTCTCTGGATTTGCTACAACAACTTCTTGTCGGAGGTCTCGCCATTAATTGTGAAAAGTGCCAACTTTTAAAGTTACAACAGTGGCTTGGAAACTCTTCCGTAGAAGTTCTGCCGTCTGTTGAGGAGGACGGACCTTTCGTGTGCCGCAGTCCTCCTGAATTTAAGGGGATGAATGTGATGGATGTGAAGGTCAATCCTGATGATTGTCGTCATTTGACTTTCAACTTGACCCGGGCTGTCGTGATTCCGACTGTTTCTATAGTGTGTTTGTCTGTTTTGGTGATGCTAATCGTGTACAGAAAAAGAGTCGAAATCATGTACATTCTACATCTCTACAACCAAAGGAGGAATTTTAAGAAACGGGGTCAGCACCAGTGCCTTCCTAATCTAAACGAGTACGACGCATTTATTTGTTTCAGGTAACTGTTGAGACTAATGGCTGAAAATACAAGCTAGCACCGAATCTGTGTATCGTAAACCGCATTTTTTGTTACAGTTCTCACGACCAAAAGTGGGTAATGACAACGCTGAAGCCGTTGCTTGAAGAAAATCCGCATAATTACCGCCTTTGCTTGCATAATCGTGATTTTCCTTTGGGCAGTAACATTATTGACAACATTGACGATGCTATGGAAAGAAGCACAAAAACTTTAATTGTTCTATCCAACCATTTCGTTCTAAGCAAGGTAAAATTACAATTTAATGTACTGTAGATTTGAATTCCTTATGCAAAAAATAAATGAATAATACATTTGATTTATTCAGTTCAAAAATCTTAATATTTAGTTATAATTTACATTATCATTTGCATGTTATAGCTATAAGTTAAGAATTAGTGGGTTCATAAAACATTAAATGATTCAAAGCGAAAAAATGGTAATAAGACGCACCCAAAAATTTTTATGATGGAAAATAGGAATTAAGGATCGTGTACCAACAGATTAAATTGGAGTACATTTGCATATAAAATTTATGAGGGTACCTAGCATTCTGTTGCGATAAGTTTGAATTGGAAACTGTTGGAAAGCAAAATGTGAATGCCTGATGATCGAAATTTCTATTTAAGAAGAATTAATACATTTTTCGTTTATTTAATAACTAAGCCACCTATATAAACGTAAATATAAACTTGCTTCCCGAATGGAATAATAACACAAATTAAATGTATTTTAGTTACAGTTTATAAGGCGAATCGGCTTTTTTCGTTGATGAACTATTGAAATGAACTGTTTCTTAAAACAGAACCAGATTTACGCTATGAAACTAAACTGACATAAATTAGCTGGAGTTCGAAATACAAGATGTACTACAATTTGTAACTGAAATAGTATAATATTTTGTACTGTTGGTAAAAAATATATTTGTAATATTTCGCTTATCTAAGTCGAATTTTTTATTTCTCACTTATTAGACAATGTACTTTAATTTCTTAATATTGAACATAATTGTCCTTACTTCTTCATGAATATTATTAACTATTGTAAGGATTGCTTCTCTTCTCTTAAGTCACCAAATTATTTCGAACATTTCAAATTTATATTTCTAAATTTATAATAGCAACGTTTGCGATTTTTTCGTTGCTACTGGTATGTTAAAGTCAGGTGAAAATGTTAATGCGACTCTCCGTTTAATTTTTCCTTTTTAAAACTTGCATCATACTCCGTACTTAATTATGTGATTTATATACGCGTATATACGCTTGATCAGTAGGTGGTTAAAATAATTGCACTAGTAAAGTATCGCGGTGTTTATGAACGCAAACTGCGGATAGATATGTATTAGTTTACTTTGCTAAGTATGGTAAAGTAAAAAATTAATATGAAGTAGAAAATTCCAAAATATATTTTAAAATTAATGAATTTATTTACTACTGCGCAGTCATATTAATGTGCAATGTAGTCACTCTTAAAGTCATGCCTATGTTCAACTTCGGCTTCCTGAACAGTTTTATATACTCATGTATTATATATTTTACAATGACACAGAAGATTTCCACTTTGAAAGAGTCATTTACAAGTTATATAATGTAACATGAAGTTACGGCTCCGTTCCCAATAGCAGCTAAGCCGCTCGAAATTCGTTGTTGTCGGTCGTTTTTGAAAGAAACCGACAGAGGAAGTCAATTGTTGAATCCGCGCTACGAGCGCGGGGCAGTACAAGTACACGGAAATCTGAAGCAGTCGTAGACGAGACATGATGGCGTAAGGGTGGAATTGGGTCCTCGAGAAATTGCGACCGTAGTAGTAGGTGGTTTGGTCTCGAACACGCTACCGGAATAGTGGCAGTGAGACACCACACGGATTTGTGTTTGATTAATGATTGAGTCGACAGCAAGGAGCAGCGGAGTAAGGAGGGTACATTGTATTAATGAACACGTGCAGTGGATTGTTTTTCACTCATTGCTCGAAATAAATTTGTTTTACTTAAATGAATTTTTGGTAATTTAATTAAATAATTACCTGGCGCCTAATCAATTAACGTAACCCAGTAATTGACACCGGAGCATAGCGAGGCACGTAAATTTGGCACTGCCGCCGGACTGACAATATATTGAAAACGACCAACCGAAAATATATGCATGAATCACACTTTCCCTATAATTTGTTATTGATCTTACCAACTATGACGATTTTTTTGCGGTGCAATCTTGAAAGATTGAAAAAGTATTTTTCTGCTTGGGAATATATTGTCACTGGTTTCAGTAAGTAATAGATCTCGCAGGTTCCATATTTACGGGTTGTATGTGAGATCCTTAACTTCTTGTGTGCTCCTAATTGGTCTCGTTGAGAACAGGCAGAGTTTTATACAGTGTTGCATTATTTAACGTTCCTGGGTGAATTTAAATATTAACTTGTTAATAAATACCGTTGGATAACTATCCGCATTTAGTGATTGTTCCTTGTGGGTATAAATCTCTCACTCATTGAAAAGGTTGACACACGTTAAGGAAACTGATTAATAAATAAATGTAATTGTAAAAATATATATATATATACGGTATTTCTGTTGCAGTGGTGTCGCTGGGAACTAGAAATGGCGAACCGTAAATTATTCAACGAGGAAGTCGGCGATTCCATAATTGTCCTACAACTTGAGCCTTTGGATCTTCATAAACTGCCAAGACACTTGAGGTACCTCATGATGACGCACACTTATTTGGAATGGCCACAAACCAATGACATAGATGCAACGAAACAGGCTGTACGGAGACTGACAGCCGCTTTAGGTCCGAGTATCTCCAGTTGCTTATAAAAGGATTTAACTTGTATTATAACCTAAGAAGAATTAAATAATTAATTGAAGCATACTTAGCTTTCATCTGAAATCTGAATCTTTTGATGACTTTGATATTAAATGAGAATTGGCGACAATTTGTCAGTGAGACGTGCTAAATGAAAAAAAATAATTTAAATAATAATAATAATATAATATGCTCATCAGAAGATTTTGATGCGTTTGGAGGTATTCTCTTTCACAGAAATTACAATAAGTAATGTCTCTGCAATACAGTTGCTACATTGGACTATGGTTTTCATTGAATGAGATTTTCGAACGTTTTGGAGCAAGTCGGAGTTGGAAAATGGAGGTCCGATTATAAACCGTAGTTAATAATTACATATACATTGTAAGGAGGGGTTATTATTAAAATATTAACACCAAATTTAATTTATTAAATTTACAATGTATATAATTATCGATTCAAATTATTAATTGGATCCTCTACTAAAATATGGAAATTTAGGGCAATTTAGTATTTTACAAAATGATAATGACTAAAATCAAGGTATTTATTTACATGAGACTCAAATAACTATCAGAATCATATAAATGGGGGAAATAAAACAAGCGTGCAGCAGAGATCTCAATTGTAACTTTGAGCCGGAAAACGAACGTGTTTGGTTTTTGGCGATTGGGTTTTGAGATTGTACCAGGCGACCTCTGGGAACTCGGTGTGGGTCGGTAAACGACAAGGCACGCAGGCAGAAGCGAGTCTTTCTTCTTTCTTTACTGGCATGTGTGAATTTCAGCAGGAGGGAAACAGTGAATTTGGCACTGTCCGGCGTCGATAAAAACCGACTTTCCTTCTCCACGAAGATGATAATATCTCAGCCGAGAATTTGGGCTAGGGTGGTAGAATTTCTGGTGGGCTTATATTTTGCTTACAATTATTTTCTGAAAGCTTCTTCTTCTCTTCTCACAGTCAACGAATCTCCTATCAGACAACGAATTTAAATATGTGTCTTAATATCTCCTCTCTTCCCGGACCTCCTCCTCCTTTCCAAGTCGAGTCGTAAACTACCTTTTCGTCTCTAAGCGACTTCCTAGCTTGTCTCTCTGTCACCTCCACTATGCGCAAAACACCACTCCACGTGACATTTCTACGCCAATCCTGTATAATTTTACAAGATCGCGATCTGCACGAGGACGATTAGATGTTGGCACAGTTTCCATAGTGGCTGACCAGCGTTAATCATTTAACTCTATTTCTAGGCACGAACCTATGCGATTTTACAGCGCCAGGCTAATCCTTGACACTCCGCCTGTATCTGAATTTCGTTTCGTATAATTGTCAAAATATAATAATTGTCGAATTAAATAGGGGGTATTTCTCTGCGCTACAACATACAGAGTATATTAATAATAATTTTATAATAAACGTTGTTCCCAAAATACTCAAAATACAAATAGGGTAATTGTATGAGATACAGGTCTGGGTGCTCTTACATAGAATAATTTACAGTGAAAGTAAATCTTTCTTGACATCCCATGATGAGTTTTGGCTTTATTAACCAGTTTTTTCCAATCTGCTCTTTCCATTGTCACTCTCTTCCCATAGCTCTTTTTACAAAGTTTATCATTTTTCTTTACCAGTATTATCTGCGTGTAGTCTGACTAATTTCATTGGTAAATTTTTGCGTAACAGTTTTCTTTTTTATGTGGTAGGATTATCAAACCCCATGCACAACCTCCCAACATGGAGGACCTGGGTACTCCTCTGGGAATAGCTCCTGGAATCATTAGAACATGCAACCCCCTCCACTACGTTAAGGCGAGGATACATTCGGGGGCAAATACACATCTTAACCGTTTCTTTTGTCAAGTTGCTATTATAATCAGGGTTAGTAGGAGCGGAGTGTCTGTTGGGACACAGACCGACGAATAGTGCCAAGTGCCTATTCAGACACAGGCCGGAACCACCGTTGTTGGGGTTACGCAGGACGTGGATTAACTCTAGATGGCAACGTTGCTTTAACCAGCCCTGGGTACACCATTGGAGGGTTTTCTACATCATTTTATAAGGCCAATTTAGAATCTATATCGCTTCACAACTATCAGGAATTGTTAAACTTCTTTTAAATTCTTTTATACTCTGTTGGACATTTTCAATCCCAACAGTTGTATTCAAGAATTAAAGTTTCCATATATCGATGTCTCCAGATCATTTAATGGTTTGTTACATTTTCACTAAAATAATTAAGGGCTATTTCCTATTCCTGTTACGTGTTGCCTTTAACTCAGAAGCTTCCAGCCAAGCTGTGTAAAAAGAATAGGATATTGTAAAGTGGTGTTCACATACAAGACAATAAAATGATAAGGAAATATCAGGAGCAGAATCCAATAATATTAATATAAAATGTTCTTATTACAGGGAAAAGTTTAATTATAACCCATTTTGTTCAGCGCCTTAAATGTTATTCTATGTACAAGAATCTTGTATTTTGTATCAATAACGTCATCATGGACATCTCTTAGTATGTGTTTTAAAAGCTTGTTCCTCTAATCTATGTTAATTTCATACTGTTTCACTTGACGTATTATTTTGTATAATATTTGGTCCGAGATCTGTAACGTTGGCTCAGACCAGGCGAGTCCTAAGTGCAGCAAAGCAGGAACTCCCTTGCTTAACCCTGTTTATGAACTGTTCCTGAGGAGCTGCTTTAGCGAAATCAGTTCGTTCATCGTAGCCGCAGGACTGGGACATGGGAGACTCGTCCTACGTGTTTGCACGACTGCTGAAAGGAAAGTTCGCCAACGCAAATAAAGTTAGCTTCAGGTCGTGGGCTCCAGTCTCAAACCACAACGCCTTTATTCTCCTCGCGATAATATCACTGCCCCACTGCAGACGCCATATTTGAGATCAGTGGGTAGAAAATTATATTTAAACATGAATTAAATTTTCAATGTTTCCGATAGATATTCCAACTTATTACTATGCAGTTTGAGCATGCCATTGAAGCAGACGGTTGATGTTCGTAAATGATTGCCCGGGTTTCTTCCCAAACACAGAAGGAAACTGTTAGCTTATTTAATGAAAAGTCACAATTTATATCTTAATTTTAACAAAATATATAGATCAAACCAAGTACTCTTCACATAGTTTTCAGTATGTTAACATAATTCCTACCAACTCTTTTTGAAATGAAGAATCCGTAAATACTAATAAATTTATAGACGTTTCCATGTAAGAAATTCAGTATCATGTAACTGATGGAACCTTACGCGTCTACATAATTGTAATTAATGATTATGAAATACACGAACTGAACTTGTTCATTATATAATGTAAGCTAAATATATCCTCTAGATTCCATTGCCATTTTGTCTGAGTTCTTATGAGGCCCCCATTTCGTTATAATACATATTTATATTAAAACAATTAATGACCTTTTACAACCTTTATTTTTTTTAATTTAAATAGTTTTGGCATTTTTTTATACCTTCTTCAGGTTTTTTCCACAACAGTACCAAAACAAAACAACAGAATCACATGTGAAGTCCAACAATAGTACTATACTGACTTATTTGCCGTCTTTTATTACTTGGCATAAAACTGTTGCAATTTACATATTCTTTCATAGTGTGATAAATTAAGCGCTGCATAGAAATTACAATCCATTGATCTAAATCATTATTGATTAAAAAGTTGGAACATTTGGGAATTGCCGTAAGGTCAGGAGAAGGATTAATCTGGCCAATCAAACTTATTTCTCTCTCTCATTAATATTTAAATCTAATGATGAGCGTACAGTGACTAAAAGAGGACTATGTAAAACTATCATTAGAATGGTTGTTATGGAAGCAATAGTTGGACGTTTAATGTTGTTGTGGTGATCAGTCATAAGACTGGTCTGGAAATCCTCCATGCTAACCTATCCGGCGCAAGCCTTTTCATTTCTACATAGTTACCACATCCTCCCTTTTCTCGTTAATGTATTCCATCCTTGGCCTACATCCTGTTCTTACTCCACACACATCCCTCTATTACTAAGTTTACAAGACCCTCATGTCTCAAAACGTGGTCTATTAATCTATTCCTTCTTTTGGTCAAAGTCCTACAAATTGTTATCTCTTCCCCTATTCTGCTTAGAACATCCTGGTTAATACCCTCATCCATCCATCTGATTTTCAGAATTCTCCTAGAGGAGGATGTTTAATATGAAAAATGAATTAATGGTTAATGCCGTGAAAGAAATATTTCAAGACGAATTAAGGATAATGTGGCATGGACAATGATAAATAGCATTGAGTTGTATAATATACATAATGAGCAAGTTATCCCGATAATCATTGAGAAATGAATGCATAGCAAATAAAATGTAATTGGTGGTAAGAGACGTGTTACTAAACCGATGAGGAAGTGGACTGATACTGTGGATGAGAATGTAAGGAAAGTGTTTGACATAAGAAACTAGAAGAAGAGAACACAGGCTGAACAAGAATAGAGAGGTTGTATAAAGGAACCCAAGGTCTGATCCCGCTTTTTTATTATATTTATAGTCACAACTGCTAAAGGCCATTAGCGACTGTCTTCAAGTATGATAAAAAATCACAGTATAGGAACTCAAACAACACAACGTCCAAGCCCTAGGCACAAATCGAACCCTGGACCTCCATGCCTCTGGACCAGTAGTGCGAGGCAGAGTTTCTGACCACTACATCACAAGGGGTCGACTGTTTATCTTAAACAATACACCGTTTTATTCCAATTGAAAAGCACGATTGTGAACATATCGAGATAGAAGGTATTCTAATTGCCGCAGTACTCTCGAGAGCTTGAAATTGTATCTAATTTTTATTTGACTTCAAATTTAAAATATGCAATTAGTAAATTTTATACAGGGTTCTACGGTGAGTAATCTTCTTTTAACCACATATAGTTTACCTTTGATAGCTCTGCTTTATTTAATTAGAGTCGTGCAACCCTGGCCTGAGGTCTTTACTTCACATTATTCTCAGTCTTCACCTACTTCTGGAGGTTTGATTTTTTGAGTTACAGGCTACATGAAGCTGATACTGAAACAGGCAACTCTCTTTTAATAGCATAAGAAAGAAATTAATAAAAGGGTATCTGGAAGGTAGAGTCAAGTAGCCAAGGGATGATTAGGGCCTTGGGAAGAAGTTTAAGGAGCCTACCCGGTGATTCATCTATAAGAGATTCAAAGGAAACCCTAGAAAATCTGCATCAGATAGGCCGGGCTATTGGCTACTATTATTACGCCCTTTGAATGACGGGAAAGGAGTTTGTTGTGGTCTCACCGTCCCTCCACCACTTTTGGGAGGGAGCTGCAGATTGATCCAATGGTTCAGCGGACAACTCTTACTCAAAGTAAATACATCTCTAAAACGAGATGAATGTGCCTCGACACGTAAGAACCTTAAAACCAGAGAAATAACGAGGTATTCCCAAAGGTAAGCCTCATCATCAGTTATGGGGAGAAATACCTGCGTGAGAAAGTTCCCACAGGTTGATCTTGATTATTTCTCCTACTAGTTCATTATTGTGTTCTTAAAACCAAAAATGTTTGTTGGCGAGCGACGCATGTAACATTTTGGGGTTTAAACTGACTTTTCCTCTTAAATACTTTGAGCAATTTAAATATTTTATTATTTAGGATATTTCAAAGGTCAGGGACTTGGTTCGAGAACAAACAATAGCGTCAATATATTTTTATATTAGCACTACATCCATTGTGCATACTTCTCCCGTATTTTATTATTTACGCGACACCAGCGTATTAATGAAGAAACCAACATCGATATCCATATTTCTTTCTTTCTCCTTGACTTTACATTATCAGAAACCTTTATATAATGCATATAGAATGTGGAAATGTCCATAGTTACTAATGTGGTATATTCATTTATGCAAGGTAAGCTGTCCAGATCTACGCCATGTCAAATATTTATTTTCCAACTTAAATGAATTTTAGATTATCTTTGTTAGTAAAGATCGTTAAAGTGGAATTACGCCGGGGTTTCGTTGCTAGGAAGGATATACTGTCGCAGTAAATCGTAAAAACTGATTCATTGAAGTCGGCGAACGTGACTGGCTCAGTGTTCTCGCCTCTCGTCCTTTTTTACGCATCCATAAACAAATCCAGCCATGCTCGTTCTTTATAGGGCAGTAAATAGACAGTGGAAAAGGAAACAGGGCTGTAGCACAGTAATATAAATCTGATGCGACTTTAGTTGAATTAAACTCAAGGAAGTCGATAAGGAACAGGGTGCTTAAAATGTGAAGGTCTGCAGTCAAGTGTCAAATTTTGTGACGGCAGGCTGAAGTTAATTCCACGTTAGACGACTACTTTCAACGAAAATGCGGTACACACTTATTTAAAATTAATTTCATTTGCTTTATTAAGATTTTATTTAATCAAAACACTCATCTCAATATATGGTGATAGCGACTGATTGACGTATACCAAACAGAGTATTCAAAATATTAGTCGAATTTTCAAACTTCTCTGTTGAAGAAGAAGAGAAGTATTAATATCAAACATAAGCCAGTTCTTACATTAAATCCTTAAAATGATAAAAGAAGCAGAATATTCATGTGCGGAATTTGGGAGTTCAGAATCAAAGGCAAGCTGCGTGAGGGAATTTAAGATTACAGACAGGGGGTAGTAAAAGACCGCCTCTACGGCGGGACTGGGAGTTTTCCCAAATATCGTGAAATTTGGTGGCATGGGATGGTGTTTTTCTCCAAAAAAGTTGGTGGAGAGGGACAAACGGCTCCTCTTAGAGAGGAAAGATAAGAATTTTTAGTGGACAATATCAAACCCCGCCACCGACGGAATATGAAATAAGGAAGTGGGGCAAATTATTAAATATTCCAAGAAAATGGATTTTAGGACTTTTGAGGAGGTGGAGTTTGAGACATTAAGGAGGTGGTGATTAAGGTTGACCATTGTAAGCAGATTATGATTATAGGTTAAGATTAAACTTTAAGGGTAGTGGAAG
The DNA here is from genome assembly GCA_034510155.1 of Eucriotettix oculatus. Classification (NCBI taxonomy): domain Eukaryota; kingdom Metazoa; phylum Arthropoda; class Insecta; order Orthoptera; family Tetrigidae; genus Eucriotettix; species Eucriotettix oculatus. The sequence continues at coordinate 63,933,366 of CM067376.1, forward strand.
GTTGGAGTGGCCAGGACCAAGTACATTTAAATAATGGAAGGAAAGCGTGATCAAGTACGAAGTTCCAAAGTGCTCCTCACCACTCAACGCGGAAGTCCAGATGGGTCCAGCGAGAAATTCCAGGCAAGCTGAGACGACACGGTAAATACCACTATTTCTAACTTTTTGCCGATATCCTTGTACTTCCCATTCCTAGTAGGATTTGTGTTCGTGATTCTGCTTTATGGGACGGCACGTTTTGTCGACCCTACATTAGATCTCATGTACTTAGTTGTAATAAATTTAATTTGTATAAATTTTGTAAATATATATGCAAATTAATATTCATCCAATTAGTTTAAGTTATAAAAAAGAACATAATTTTATATTATTCACATTTTCATAATAATTTATTCATCGTAAAATTTTATTATCTTCTCACCTATTTACTACAACATACTGTAGAAAAATTTACTTTACTCAAACCCGGTTAATTTTGCCAAGTGTAGATTTATATTAATAATTACTTGTTGATAATAATAGTCTCTCAACGAGCAAAATTTAAGGATAAAAATTATTAATGTATGCATAAGCATAAATTGCATAAATGGCACAACTGAGTAACGTTTATTGTTACAAAAAGCCCACAGCTCAGCTTTAATTTGTAATGCCTACCATTTATTGTTAACATGCGCCAATATGCAATATTAGTTATTAAAAATAGCTCGAGAAGACAATAGGTCATTGTCGCAAGACTCGGATCTTTCCTCTCCTGCCTTACACATTCATTTCTCTTTTCTGTGTCTCCTCAGCCTTTATGCTCCGCTTGTAAACCGCCCTGACTGTGCCGCACATTCTTTTTCACTGCCCCCGCTATGACACCAGCAGAAGGTGCGGGAACTGTGTTCCTCTCCAGTGGCTGTTCACAGTTTTCTTAATTTTATTGTAGAAATTGGAGTTTTGGAAAAAATTTAAGCAGTTTATATGTACCGTTGTGATCGTTTTTTCTCTGTTCTAAAAGTATCTGTTTTTTCTCAGTCATTGAATTATATTATTAGAAATTTCTATGTAATTTACCCCACACGCTTCCCTCTAATGCTAATTTAACAAGACCCTCATGTTTCAAAACATAGCCTATTAATCTATCCCTTCTCTTGGCCAAAGTCCTCCAAATTGTTCTCTCTTCCTCTATTCTGCTTAGAACTTCCTGATTAGTTTAGCCTCCCATCTGATTTTCAGCATTCTCCTATAGCACCTCATATCGAAAGTCTCCATTCTTTTTCTGTCTACAACTCCTATCGTCCACGTTTTGCACCCATATAACGCTACATTCAATTCGAACATTTTTAATAATGATTTCCTAATATTCATTAGCTGTAAGGAAATTCCTCGTTTTTACGAAAGCCTTCCTTGCCTGTGATATCCGGCTCTTTATGTTTACTATACTTCTACCATCCATAGTTATTATCCTGCCCAAGTAGCAGAATTCCTTAACATCCTTCAAACTATCCGTTCTCAATGTAACATCCTTTTCGTCATTCCACTATTTCCCATACTACACTCCTTCACTTTGGTTTTCCCTCTATTATGTTCTACTCTTCCTTCAGGATCACGTTCACGCCATGTATTATGTTTTCCAAGTCTTCTTCTGGCTCCCCTAAAACCATAATATCAAAATCCAGCCCTAGGGCATTTATTTCATCCCCTTGCAGTTTTATTCCCTTTCTATATTCATTTTTAACTTTCCTCATCGCCTGTTCTATATATAAGGGCGTCAGACTGCATCATTGCCATAAAATTTTCAGATTTCTCTAAACAACCTTGCCGTAATCACTTCTCTAATTCTCTGACAATGATAGCTGACGCATTATCCTCAAAATTGGTCCTACTATTTTAATTAGAAATTCTTGGTACTATTTCTACTACATGTATTTATTTTTATGTATAGTATAAATTGCATTTTGCATAAGTAATTCATAATTTTCTGAAGCACTGTTCTGTCTTGAAGTACCGTGTAACTGTTAAAGCGATGTACCCGCCTTGATGCAATCCGAAGACATCGCAGTTATCCGTAGCCAATAAATCAATTCTGTTCACTTTTCTGAACTAACTGGCTATGATGTACCACGAGAAATCACTTCAGACATTATTGATCTTTACCACGTTCAATCAGACACGTTAGCGTTTTATTTATATTGATTATACTTTTAATTAATGTTTGTGAATTTTCTCAACTTTTTAAGGAAATTAGGCTTGAGAGATTATTTGTAATGGCGATCTAATTAGAATAGTACTATAGTAACTCGGTTACATTATTTATCACAAAACTCAGAGAAATATCAATTAATTTGGATTAATATATATTAATATTAGAATATCTTAACGCTGAGCTGTGAAGCTTTGGTACGCTATAAACGCTAAGTTACACTATACGTTTTGTTTAAGATTCATTACGAATTTTTTCTCATTTTACTATAACAAACTATTACATTAAATGAATTATAACAGCCTCTTTGTCAGTTTTTATTTTATTTAAAATTCAGTATACATGAAGAAGTCTCAAATGCGGCACGAATCGTAATATCTCTTAAATAAAAAAAGCGACAAAGAGGCTGTTATAATTCGTTTAATTATTTATGTAAATGTCAGATAAACTATTGCATTATTTGTTAAAACTGTTATTTGTAACATTGTTGTAGCGATTCACGACCTTTTAAACGCTAAAAGTTGTTAATATATCTTTAATTTATTATTTAGTTGAACATTTCGTGAGTATATCACTTTAAAAGATTTAAAAATTTTAATCCATATAATTTAACTCTGTGAACGATTGAACATTTTATATTCAGTTTCGTTCCGCCTGTTTATATCAAATTTTAACTTTTTCGTCACTTCGCAACTTTATTGCTTTCATAAAACCTCCGCAATTTCCCCAAGTAAGTAGCTTAACCAATATTTACTTGAGACTCTTCCCAACTGGACAGAGTCGAAAACACGGGGATAAAAAACCGGAGTTAAAAATTCCATTACTAGACCTTGCAACCGGAGGGGAATTTAGTCTTCGTTAAGGTCTCACAAATACGTTCTAGTAACAGTGAGAGAAAGAAAAATCCCCGTGGTTTTAGATACACATCTAGTGTGATCAAGGAAGAAGTCAAGTTCTATTATTTATTCACAGAATCAATTGATTTCACATACATGGAATATCGAATTTGTCTAGATTAGTAATCGCCATAACTCCTAAAGTAGATTAGAATAAATCATTTACGGCCATTGTGCCGTGTAAATATTTCTGAAAATTTTGCTAGATTTGAATTATTTCTAAGTGCATATCACTCCAAAAGAAATATTTATACACGTTTTAACTAATTATGTTTGTGACTTGTAATTCATCCTCTCATAAAGGTTTTCTGGAATAATAGAAACAGTAGTGCTATTTATAAAATTTAGTGACATTACAAACAGTTTAATCTCATCCTAAGTTTGCATTTCATCTCTTTCCTTGTTTTTATTTTTAAAGCTCTCATTATAATTTTTAATGGTGTAAGAATACATAACCACTACAGAAGACAGGCCGCAGTAATTAGAATAGAAGACCAAGAAAAGAAAGCCGTAATCAAGATAGGAGTAAGCCAAGGCTGCAGTCTGTGGCCCATGCTTTTTAACTTATATATAGAACAGATGATGAAGAAAGTTAAAACGGAATATGGAGAAGGAATCATAATGCAAGTAGAAGAAATAAAAACATTACGCTTTGCCGACGATATTATGTATTAGTGGAATCAGAAGACGAGTTGGAAACCATAATAAATGGAATGAACGTAGTCCTGGAGAAAGAGTTCAAATGAGGATTAATAGATGCAAAACCAAGGTAATGGAGTGTAGTATGGGAAACAGTGGAATTAAAAAGGGTGTTAGATTGGGAAGGGAGTTAAGGAATTCTGCTACTTGTGAAGCGTAATAACTAGGGATGGTAGAAGTATATTAGACATAAAGAATAGGATAGCACAGGCAAGGAAGGCATTCGCAAAAAAGAGAGATTTACTTACGGGTAATATAAGTGTGAATATTAGGAAATCGCTGCTAAAAATGTTCGTATGGAGCGTGGCGTTATATGGGTGCGAAACGTGGATGATAGGAGCATGGGAAAGGAAAAGAATAGAAGCCTTTGAATTGTGGTGCTATAGGCGAATGCTGAAAATGATATGGGTGGATAGAATCACAAACGAGGAAGTTCTAAAAAGAATAGGGGATAAGCGAAAAACATGGGGGACGTTGACTAAGAGAACGGATAGATTAATAGGCCACGTTTTAAGACACGAGGGACTTGTAAAATTAGCATTAGAGGGAATTTTGTGGGATAAGAACAGAAGAGGAAGGCCAAGAATGGAATTCGCTAAGGAGATTAGGGAGGATCAGGGTTGTGCTAGTTATAAGGAAATGAAAAGGCTTGCGCAATATAGATTTGCATGGAGGGTTGCGTCAGACCAGTCTTAGAACTGAATAAGACAACAACAGTTATTAGTATTATTATTAATTCACACACAAACACATATATGTATATATTTATATAAATAACTTTATGTGGAGTGGTTCGGTTTCAGCTCAGCCCAATGAAAGGTAATCAATCTGTCTATATGTTCCATTTACATTCGTCAAAAATATAAACGATAAATTACGTTAACTAGCACAAAATGAGGGTTTGAATACCACGGACGGCATAACGCACGATTTCGTGTGATTGCCAGGAGTTGTGATGTGACAAATGGGAAATGAATGAACAAGAGTATGGAGTTAGAAAGCACGGCGGATTATCAAAGGAAGTTCAGAAATTACGTCATGAAAATTTTTAAACTGTTGAATATGTGAGACAGTGGTAATGACAAAAATTGGCTAAATAAATGCAGCTCAATGTAAAGAAAGAATGTAAAAAATTTTATATTCCATCTTTCACTCTTTTCTATTTTTATTTTCGTAGCCATTAGTTTTTTGTTAGTGTAATTGTAAATTGAATGTTAGATTATTTCCTCACAAGGAAGCCTTATTTCCGTTAATACTTGTAAGCTGCAGCCGCCACGGAGCCATCAATCTCACTATTAAATGCATTCATAAATTTATTTTACTTCACTTAAACTGAACTTCCTCGACATATATAATAACCGCGTGCAAGTCTATGTATTTATGAGCGCATAAAACGAATTTATGGAGTCGCTGTTTTACATTGGCGTAAGCGTAGTACTGGATGTTAACATCTGAGGTACACCACTGGGCATGATGCCAGGATGCTGTAAAATGTAGCTGTCCTCTGACGAAGTACAAGCCGGGGCGTGTTATAAACTTGGGTGACAAGCGTCGCGCCGCACGCGTGCGAGGATGACGGGGGAAGAAAGTATTGAATCCGCCGCTCAGATCAGCCAGTGCCGCATTATTACCTCAAAAATTCTCTATTCGAGACAAATTTATGAAAATTTCGAGTTTTCAACGACCGCACCGCGTATGTTGCTTACTCAGCTTGATGGTTGTACGACTCCCTCTCAGAAAAGGTTCCCAGCTTGCTCTGAACGAGGGTGTCAATGATTCATTCTTAAGGCTCCCGCTGCAAGGAGTCGGACAGGGTAAAATGCTGATACGCAGTGCTGCGTCCCCTGCTTCGTTGTGAGGCGCACGGAGCCAGGCGACTCTAATGATCAACTCCCTCTCAAAAGCTGGAGACATGATTTTAATATGTACCAGTGACTGAATTAATAGTATTACTTCCCATGGAGTAATTGTATTTCACTCCTCATTTCGTCCGAGAGATCCATCCATAGATGTATTGGAAATAATATTTGAAAATTAATGAAACGAATATTAGAATAATCGTTGTAGTTCTGTGCATATAATAATAACGTACTACTAAATGACTGTAATATTGAAATATGCATCTCTATCATTAGTTTCTGTATATTATTTTAGCTTATATATAACATGATATCCATATCAGAGATGCACACAAAGATATACATAGAATATTGTACGAATTCCGACGACGTGATTTCATAAACGACTCTTCGAAAGGGGTGAGATTCCAGGAGCTAGTTCCAGTCATGGGACAGCTACGGCACATATCTAGTCATTAGTAGTAGAAGGAATAAGCCAGTTCCAAATTCCGACTCACTAGCCTGCCATCCAGGACCAAAGTTGCTTCGGCTGAGGTCAAGATGGCAATAGTGCCTACCAGTTGATAAATGGCGTCAGTTGCCTTCACGAGATACTTGCCTACCTTCCAGGAGCAATATGACTTCGGCTGACGTCACGATGACGTCATTGGAGGGAGAGCTGTGTAATCAGAACGTTGATATCCGCGGTGGTAGCATGGCCGAATCTCTTGAAGCTGGGATCATGAGACACAAGAACTAATAGATCTTACAATGACTGTCCAATAACGGGGCAGAGACCAGCTGCGGGAGTTTTCTCGCAGGCGCTTCAGCCCAGAGTGACTGCGGGGCTCACCTGATCATGTCGGGAATGCCTCGCACTCTCTCTGGGTATTTTTTATCAAAGTTCACATATGCCGAGACACCTTCACCTATTTTGGGAGGTATATGTACTGGGGTCAAAGACCTTGGGCATATGGCAAGAGTTGTCCGCTGATCCCATTGGATCAGTCGGCCAACTGCCTCCTGAAATTGGTGGAGACACGGAGAAGGGAATGCTGCGGCCCCACAGCAAACTCGTCTCCCGTCATTCGGAAGGGCGTGAGAATAGTACCCAATGCCCGACCTACCTGATGCAGGTTTTCTAGGGTTTTCCCTGCATCTCTTTAGGTGAAACACCGGGTAGGATCCTTAAACCATAGTCCGGGGGCCCTAGTTAACCCTTGGCTACCTTGCTCTACCTTCCGCAACCCCCCTTTTCAATTCCCTTCCTATGCTATTAAAGGGAAGTTGCCTGTTTCAGGATCACCCTCATGTAGCCTGTTACGCAAAAAAAAACTGTTCAATAACACTGGAGCCAAACTACTCCACAGCTCCTCAGAGTCTTCTTACGAGACCCAAAATCAACTGCCCTCGGTAAATCAAAGAAATAACTCTCGAAACTCTCTTTTCTCAAATTACTCCACTTTTCTCCTAGTTTTTAGCAGAAATGCACCCTTTCTCAAAGATAGTCCTATTTAATATTACAGAAAACTTCCTGGAAGACGCATTCCGGGCGAACAGACTGACGCTCGCTCATTATTTCGGAACCACTAAAGATATCTATTGCCAAATTCGGGCTATTGTTTAGGTATTTTTTAGGCTTATACGGTGAAGCCGATCTTATTTTTCGTGCTTTACACGGTTCTTAAAAACAACTTAAGCCTCCCATCATTTTAAAATAATTTTAAATTTGCTCCATTAGTTCTGCAGAAGGGTTTGTGAGGAATACCGATTTGGAGTACAAAATCTTACCATACATTTACAGAATTCTGTAGCAAGTAGTGGTGTTTTAGGAGGAGACATTTTAATAAACGATCTAGGAGATAATAAGCGCTGAGGAAAAAAAGGCTGGCGAGATGCACAATCTGTAATGTAATGTGTTTTAGCGACGATCCAAAATTCCGTTTTAGTTTCTATAAAATATGTTAATGAATGAGCAATTAAATAATTTAACATGGCATCTTGCCATGACAGTTCTTGTGTTTAATACAATTAGGCTTCAGTTCAGAGGAAACTAGGATCTCTGATTCTTAAACACTTCTGAATAATAGGAAATCGACGGAAATGTCTTGGAATAAGTTTCAGAATTGTGTCCCATATTATTATCTGCTTTTCATAGCTGTCAGTTGATATTGAGCATAACGTCAGTGACATATTTTACGTTCTTAAATAATCTTTTTTTAAAAATTCAAGCGCCTTTTATTTTTCTATTAGAGTTTTATTGAATTAATCCTGTAAGATAACAAAGTGGCAGTACAGACGCCTAATTTCAAGTGGGGAAAATCGGAAGAGTATCGCCTTTCAGAGGGGAATTAACCCGGAAAGGATGACCACCCTTGTTCTTCGCCTGCGGCTCTTTACCCACGGGAAATGGAGCGGGGAGGGGTTGGTGCCACTGGGCGCGGCCATTGTTAACACTTGCATTATTCAGACAATGTTCCTCCCCGCAGAACCACAATTGCGAGATAATTGAATTCGGAGGCCGCCTCTGACTTGAACCTCTAATTGACTTTTGCAGGCGAGCAGAATGGGACCGTCGCATTGTCTCTAACTACCACACTGTCCTCCGGGACAGCTCAACCAAATATGCCTGCCAATATAAACGGATGACCATAAATGTGGGCTCAAAATAGGCTCTTTCAGATTTTAACAACGCTTCTAGCTCATTTGCCACTTACTACTATAATTATCTTTTCTGAAAACGTCCCCATGACAAATGGCATGCACAGACACAAATTTTAGTACATATTAATCATTAAAAAGTAATTTCCTTACAAGATGTAAAACTTTTCATTACGTCATTTTCCTTTTGTAAATCCATTTTTACTGCTGTTTTAGAAGACGAAAAAGAAACAAATATATTGCATATTATAACATAAATATATGTAAAGTACGAAATTTCTGGACTCAATGTATTAATAAAGGAAAGAAAATAAATAAAATAAGAGAGAATGGTTGAAGTGGAAAATCTGCACAGCGCGTAACAGAAAGGCAGATTCAAGCCTTCCTTCTGAAATAACATTTTCTTCGCGAAACTTGCATATATTTTCTTAGCTTGATTCTTTCACTCCAAACTGACACATCTAGTTTTGACGCCATTATTTCTCAGCAATACCATTTGATAATATCTCAATAGGGTATAAATTTTATATGTAAATAAAAGAGACAGCCAATTTATCATCAAAAAAATATTTATTTAATATATTTTTGAGGATTCTGTCCATATTTGTGTACTTCATCAGCAAATTTTAAATGGATAATATAAATGTAAAAGCGGATAATATTGCGCCGGGGAATGAGTCCAGCGACGAGTATATATCTTTTTTTACTATTTTTAATATAAATTTGTGAAAGAAAAATACAAAACAGAAATTGCAGGTTTGGGGTGATACAATGGCAAAAATTTATATAGTGGCACAATATGAACAAAATTTTGCACTAGAAAGTACATATTAGCTTTGAATATCCAGAATAGATTCCTCCCCCTCTCGAATTTTATCTTCACAACACTACTTCAGTTTCCAGAAAAAATTGTACTTTTCTTGTTATATTAACTAATATTTCACTTCATTTTTTTATCTATTCGTAATATAATTATTCTTGTTTCTCCGTAATGACTATGTTCTATTTTCATCGTATTATGCTCTCCTGTACTTCACAGACTACTTTACATTTTCTTCGTTTTAAATTTTCGTTAGCCTTCATGCACTGATCATCTTACTTCCACGTTAGCCCTGTTCACATCTGTTACCTAGGACTCGTTCTGTTTCTCAATGTAACAAATGCATAATTTATGGTCGTCAGCTTCGCCTCCTGGGTGAACTTTCTGCCCCTATGGAACGTCTTTGAATACGTGAAGTACAACTAAATAATTTGCATCGAAATTTTAACTCATTACAATATATTAACTAAATATTAATTTTAGTGTGCTGATAAATTGTCTGTATTGTTTATTTATTTATAATTAGTTTTCAGTTTATTGATTTATTAAAAATTATATTTTGTATTACAAAAATAGATAAAGTTCCATAAAAAAGAAACTGGCTAGAACAGACATAAGTGGACATCAATAAAAAATAAATAAGAAAATGATATTGAAAACTCATGAAGTAACTTGTCTGATATTATCATAGTTGAAACATATTCATCTTTAATTTTCGTCATTTTAATGTGCTTAGTAAAATACTCTACCGTTTCAATTTCTGGATGTTTGATATCTACTAAACCATACAGACGGGAATCTTCAGTATTGTAACATACATTTTATTATTTTGTTTATTTATTTACCATTGTGAGGGTAGATTGTAGTGTTAAGAAAACATTTTTAAGACTTTAATTGTTATTGAATTATTAATACTAGTTAAAAATTCATTTTCGAAAGCGTACTTTTTGATGTTGAAAAACTTAAAAAAATAGCTCATGCGTGAGGTGAAGCTTAGATCAAAAGGAAGAAAAACAGAATCAGAATATTACATTACGATACGGAGACATGTTTAATAGACCGATTCAATCTCGAAGTTACATACACGTTGGATGCTTGGGTGGATCACTAAAATAGAAAGTTAAACAGCGCACTTTTGAGAAGAACTATGAACACTTTAATGCATTTGAAACTTGCTTAGTATATTTTTAAGAATGCATAGATTAAGGAAGTGTTCAATACCTTTCACTATTCTCAAGTTATTACGGAATCCCGTGTTCGCCTGAGACTGTAGGTCCTCAGGGATCCTTTGCAACTTCTGGAAGTTGCAGAATTTTACCTTGACTCTTCAACCGATGCTGGTTCGGAACGTGGAAAGGAAATGAGATATGTGGATTATCTCCAAGGGTTGTACAGATACAAGAAAAATCAGGTAATGTGGGGTTAGGTTCGCCTGAGTCTGATGAGGTAAGAATCGGAAGGTTGGGGGTTTTATCAATTAAAACACAAACATCGAATTTTAGATATTTATATAATTACAGTCGATATTATACACTATAAGAAATAGGGTAGAATCTGACAAGGATCTGGACAAAGACTGCGGTGGAGCTGTGCGTCATCGTGGGAGGCTTTTAAAGACGTGTTGTGGATGTAATTGCCCTAGTATGCAAGACCAATGAAACTGTGACATTGTCGGGTTTTTTCACCTGTGTTGCGATTGTTTTGAGGAATGCGTCCATCCACCAAGGCAATGTCTGACGATTTAGCGAAAGTAACAAGAATTCGTTACAACGGTTTAACATTATACGCTTAAAAATATGAGTAAGCTTGATTGTTTTAAACCCTTGAAAGCCTCATTGAACTCAATTCTGGGTTACATAAACTAAACTATCAGACATACTTTTGGGGTCATTTAATTATTTTTTTAAAATCCTGAATATCCTGAATATGGAGGAGTAAGGGATAGTTTTTCAAAATTAACAATTTTATTTCATAAACGCGTCCGAATAATGCTTCAGTTCAAATTTCTTCAAATTACATTCAGTCAGTCTTCCAAATAACCCGTTAATTTTGATGAATAATTTTAGAGTAATTGTATATTCGTGACTTTTATGGGAGACCCATTTTAAAGCACTTAAAACCATGATGAATATCTCAGTTTCAGTTTCATTTTGAGAAATAGCCTGAAGTGGGATATTTATAGCCGAAAAGCTATTTTTCACTCTTTCGTTGTACTTCCTAAATTCAGGAAATGCATGTTGAACTTCAATTACATTTCTCTGTCGAGTATCAGTGTTTTCTTTTAACGTTTTCAATCTTTAGCCGTTCACAGGAAAATGTAAAACTGTAGAATAATTTTTTCAACCTTCGTTCTTGTTCCTAACGTCAATGTTTTACTAAAAAGATAACCCGTCTTCAGTGTTCATCCCTTTTTAAGAAACTCGCCCTTTTCCGTCGCCACTTTCCGCTGTGGCTTTTAACTCCTATGTTACTGGATATCGCTAGCGGGACGTGAGCAAAATTATCTACGCTGTGTATTTAGAACCGTGTAGCAACCGCGAGTGGTCAAGGCATTAGAAGCTGCGGGCAATATTTGGCTCATCGCGTAATATGTTGTTTCGTGAGTGGAAGTTAGAATGCCGGCTCCCGTGCGCGAGTCATCTACTCGGCGGAGCTGCTTTGGAATTTAATATTGGCGACCAGTGAGCCGCGGGGACAGCTTTATTGCTGCTTGCTGCACGAGTGAGATATCGTCACTGTAGACTCCACGGTCCCACTTAGCGAGCCTCTTCTTCGTCGCATATTGCAACATCAACAACAGCCGATACATTCTGCACAAAATTTTACCTATAAAACTTACTTACCTAATTACGGAAAATATGAAATTCAAATGTTCTTATGTCTGCGGCCTTCGATGCCTTTCTTTGTAACTATGATATTCTTCATATTGTTCCATTATTCCGAAAGCATTTGAAAAAAATGCCTCCATTTAGCATACAGGCTTACCTATTCCCAATAAAGTTAAACAATATAAAGTATACTACACGAGTATAAGCTTACCACACCTAAAGTCCTCAATGAAACAGTACAGAAACCAGCTTTGCGAGATGAATTTATTTTCCAAAATTCTAAACTAAAACAGAATACAAAATGTGACTATATAATATAATACGTGAAAACGTTCATAAGTTTTTTTTATAATTTATAGTTATTTCATACATAAACTGTCGACACTTCTGTCATTGGGACAGATATTGCAAATTGAGATACGAAGTCGGTGAGGTTGAAAAGACACCCTGATCTATTATGTCGTTTAGACAAGACAGTCGCAAGTCAATTTTGTATCCTGAATTGTGGGGGTCAAAGCTGTTAAGGAATTATCTTTAAACTATCAGTATTATTAGTTAGAAAATCTCCTTTAGGCGTGGCCAGTGTAAGTACAAATTGTGAATATGTTTTCCACATAACAGTGTTAAGAACATTGGTGACCGTCCGACGTAACGACCTAGTTTTTCAAAGATTTTTTTCAAAATACTTCGCGAAGTCAGGGAAGTATTGGAATAGCACAAAGTTCGGAATGTGGGCGGAGATGGTCTATAGCCGTGAGGGTCCAGAAAAGGAACCAGCTGCCTTCACCATGTCTCAGGGGTTCGAGACTGAGCCAGCTGCTACAACGTCTTAACCTTCACAGTGTAAACCCTCCACTTGTCCCATACTACCTAGTGATAAATTCACGATTATCACTGAGGCTTATATTTTGCATTACATTGACCGGAATTCCTCAAGTACGTGCATAACTTATTAAATTATCACCACATATATAGATAAAAATTCCAGTAATTTTAAAAATAGTTATTTTTACAATAATATAGATTTAAGTTAGAATGTATGAAAGTGAATAGAATGGTAACGATTGAGAAGTCTTGTGGCTGACATAGTGGCTGTGAATTAAAATATTCTCTTTTGTCAATTAAATTTCATTTTTTAAATTTACGTGTTATGAATGTTAAATAATTTCTACACAACTGCCACATCCTCCCTAATTTACTTAGCAGTTTCTATTTTTGGTATCCCTATTCTGTTCTTACCCCCACACACATGCCTATAATGTTAATTTTACAAGCCCTCATGACCTATTAATCTATCGCTTCTCTTCTACAACGTCCTCCATATTGTTCCTTCGTCCCTTATTTTGCTTAGACTTTCCTCGTTACTGATTCTATTCACCTATCAGATTTTCAGCGTTCTCATATAACACCACACTTCAAAGGTTCCTATTCTGCAACTTCTACCGTCCAAGTTTCTCTCCCATATATCGCCACACTTTATCGGAACATTTTTAACAATTATTTCCTACTATTCGGGGTTATATTGCCAGTAAGTAAAATGCTCTTTTTTGCGAAAGTCCTCCTTGCCTATGCTATCCTGCTCTTTATGCTCTTTATGTCTACTATACTTCAACCATCCAAGTAGCAAAATTCCTTAACTCCGTTCAAAATATTCCTTCCCAATGTAACAGCCTTTATTATTCCACTGTTTCCCATACTACATTCCATTACCTTGGTTTTACCTCTATTAATCCTCATATTGCACTCTTTATCCAGGACAACGTTCTTGCCATTTATTATGTTTTCCAAGTCTTCTTCTGAGTACTATAATATTATCAACAAAGAGTAGGGCATTTATTTATTCTCCTTGTAGCATAATTCCTTTTCCATAATCTGTTTTAACTTTCTTTATCGTCCGTTCTGTATATAATTTAACAGTATGGGCGACAGACTGCATCCTTGCCTAACTCTTTTCTTGATTTCTGCTTTCTTTTGTTAATCTTCCGTTATAATTATTGCTGACTGTCTTTTGTAGAGCCTTCTCGATATTGTATTCCTGTTCTCTTCGAAATCCTTAATAGTGAGTTCCAGTATACATTATCAAAGGTTTTTTATAATTCTACGAATGCCATGAACGAAGGCCTGTTTTTTATTATCCTATCTTCTAAAATTACACGCAAAGTCAATGTTGCCTCTCTTGTTCCAACATCCTTCCTAAAACCAAACGGATCTTCTCCTAACTCGCATTATATTTATCGTTCCATCCTATTTTCGTAATATTTTGCATTCATGCATGATACTAAACTAATTTCCCTGTGCTGTTCGCAATCTTCTTCGATATGGGTATAATCCTGTTTTTACTAAAATCTTCCTGAACAGCCATGATAGTTTTTCTTCCCTCGATGATCTTATCAACTTTTATGGATTTTTATCAATTTCTCAGATGTCAGCGCTCTATCAAACTCCGACCTTAAAATTTTGTCCCCCAACTCTTCATCATTCACAACGCAAATCTCCATACGATCTTAAACGTACCCTGGCTTGTGAGCAATTAAACAATCCATGGTGACATTGCTGTACCTACAGCCGCAGAATGCGAAGAATCCATGGATTCAGCTCTACATCAATCTAACGGGAAAGTCATAAATTTGGTGAATGAACTTTCAGTACATTGAAGGTTGAAGGTGAAACAGCCAACAGACCTACAAACTTAATCATATTGTGCAATATATCTTACTATTGTGTCATTTCGGTTTATTCGTAGCGTAGTCGCTGGATCACTTTTATTTTAACTTCAGATATCCACTTTACTGAACAAATTTTAAATTACTAAAAAAAACGATTTTGAAAGCTCCACATTAATAAATTCGCCGAGAAATTTAAGGCAAAATATTTGAAGAAACGTAAATGGGCTTATACTAATTAATTCCATGACAGCAAGAATAGTTAACGTGGTACAAAGCCACAGGAAGGAAAAATCATACAGCTCATACATATATAATAGAACAAAACAGATTTTATTATTTAGATTGATATTTGAATAAACTAAAATGGAATAATAATTTAGCGCAGGTCATTTTCTTGGAAGAGAAATAAAGATGAGAGGAAAGAGGCCGAGAGGCAGATCAAATTTTCTGGCTGACCAGCATCTTGAATATCAGATAATAGGAGAAACTTATAAAGGATAGAATTATCAGTAGAGAAGCCAAAATTGGGAACAATGAATATTACATATTTATAATAAAAAATAATTCAAAATATTATTTTTTAAATTGAACATATTTTAGTCTGTTAGAGAAGAAAAAAGTGCAGAACATGGAATTGAGTAGTAAACAGAAATTGAAGTTAGTTAAAGGAGAAATGACAATTTAGAAACCTTATATTCATACTGTACCATTATTTTACATAATTATTTCTCCCTTCCAATAAGTAGTATCTTAAATTCAGAAATACTTTTCTCATTTAAATTAAAATACAAATAGGAATTGATGATTCATAAAATTTAAGGTTTTATTAATTAATAAATACCTAAATAAAAGATCTTATTGAGGTTTAGAGTTATATTATTTTTTAGTCGATCGCAATATATCTTAGTGTACTGCTATTAGATAATGCATTCATTGCAACCTTTCAGCGGAAGGGAACGTGTGGTTTTATCGAATGTTCCCAGCATATCGTCCAAAACACCGGTATTGTTAATTTATTGATGGTCTGAATGCGGTTTCCTCTGTTGCTTTAAATAATAAAGGTACTCTTGCATAAATGATGGCGATTCTTTCCGACCCCATTCATATCATGGAAGTGGAAAGTATTCTTCATAATCTTCAGCGATAATTTACAGATAATATACCAATACATTTCTGCAAAATACCTGCACAATTTCGTAATATCTAAATTTAAAATTTTCCGTTGAATGTATTTATGATGATAAATTTATTTAATATATTTTTATCATACTGTTTCAGGAATAATTTATAACAACAATTAAAAGTCGTACATACTGAGAAAAAATATTTTTTTCGTACAGTCAGAGTTCATAATACTGTAACTTACAATCCACAAATATTTAATCGAAAACTTAGACAAAAATAAGGTTTTCATTGTTGAAGATAAAATATGAGAATAAATAGTAAATATTTGACTTCGTTTTTTATACTTTCAAATTCTCAAAACTAATTAATTTTCCAAATCTTAATTGATTGTGGAAAATCAATTGTGGAAAATAGTAATATTTTTCACGTGAAGTTCAATGTTTTACAGAAAAAAATTACCATTTCCTCTTACACTGACCATGGCTAAATGAATTCTTTTAAAATAAATAAATAATATTTTAAATATACAATGCCTATTTTTATTTAAGCACTTAAAATATTGACTTTATAATATACTAGCCGGTTGCCCGGTGACGCCCGGGAATTCATTTGTTACCCCTCCCCACTACAGTATTTAATTCGACATTAATCTCTTTGTCAGCATGCGGTTAAACCTCCGCGAGAGCGTCACATTTTTGAAAATTTACCTTTTCACGCCCCCTTCTTTGTGAGAACTGAATTTCATCATAACCACCGAACTCACTCAGTGTCTTAATCACCTATAGTGGCCCTCTCTGTTGCGATGACTACAAGACGCAGACTGTCCGACGCCACTATACAGCAATTATTAAATATTACAGAAAAGACCAGAAAGGTAATGCTACAATGTCTACACAACTTGATCAAGAAGACGACCACAATGGGATGTAATACAAGTAAACTCCTGGTCAGAAGTGGAGGCCAACATGTACAAGTTGTACATAAATGGTGCAACTAAAATAAAATGAGCAAAGCATATAGTAAAACTAGTTACCTGTTGATGAAAGGAAATTTAGCCCGAAACACAGTGGTCAAAATATGTGACAACACTGTAATAAGACAGAAAAGCTTAAGGTATCTTGTAATTTGGCTGGACGACAAAAATACATATGGATACCATTAAAACTAAAATTATAAGAATTATGAATCAAATTACAACAGCAGCAACAATAATTTTTCCAAATTCCTCTAAAATTTTTCAACTTACATAACTATTTAATATTGGCAGCAATCACAGGTTACGCATCGAGCACATATGCGCATAGATTAAGATTGGTTAAAGCAATGTTAAAGATCTAGCAAATTCAGAGGAAAACTTTGTTACGAATATCAGGTGCCTTCGGAACTAACAGTTATTAGCTGATGTCCAATTGGATCTAGAGATCAGACACGGGGTGTAGAATAATTGCTCAAAGAAGGGAATCAGCACAAAATCATAGAAATTTGAGGCAAGGTTACAAACACTAAAATAGCAATTAAAGAAGAAATATTAAACATTTGCAAGAAAGATGGAATTCATCAAATAAAGGGAGAAGGGTGTACGAAATTCTACCTAATATAAGAGAAAGATTACAGTTTAGACACCTCAAAACAATCAAGGGTTTCATACATTTTCATGCCGGTCATGGTCCATACGGACAATATCTGGGAAGAATAAATAGCAGATCTATGTACCTGTGGAGAGAGATAGAAACACCCGAGCACGCTGTACTGGATTACACCAATTGAGGTAGAAAAGACAATAAGAGAAACTTTAAGAAAAGAAAGACTATGAGAAATAATAAGAAACCAACCTCTCATCGCGGCTTTAGAAAACTTGACAAATCAGGTATCCGCTATAGAACTAACAAGATACAGGACTCTAAATCATAGACTTAAATACAGTACTTCAAAGCAACGAATATGAATAATAATAAACAATCGTGTATAAAGTACTACATTATTACTTTCAATCTACTCATTATCGCACAGGACTCTCAAATCCTGGAACCTGATAAGTATAAAGCCCAATAATATAGACATACAACATAAAAAAGTATAAAAACATTAGAAATAATAATAATCAAATAATTATCTTTAAAAATTACATAATTCTGCTAATGGAAAATAAGCAAAACCCATATTATCAGAAATAAAATTAACATTTGATAACAGTGGCCATAATAAGACAATCATAATTAATTATAAAAGGAAAATGCAGAGTATAAAAGTCAGAATAATTTTTGAACTTACAACTTCTCGACCAACGCTTGATGAAGATCCGGAAACGTGGGTGATAACAGGATAACCGGAGTTGTTCGACAAATTCAATGTATAAAAGTGGAAAGGCAGGAAGTATAGAATGTATTTAGGACGGTTTTGGCTCCCAACATCAGTAAGAAGGATGAGGAGACAAGGAAATTAAGAATGCTTTCCTTCAGTCTCTCCACGAAAATAATATAGTAAACAAATAGTAAAACATATTACTCTTACACAATGTGACTAAATACACCAGTAAAATATCTTACATGCTAAAATGACTTTTAAATATACATGCATATATTTTATTATTATTCCATATATATCTAAGTAAAACACTTGAAATGAATCAACAAAAAAAACATTGTCATTGAATATAGAAAACAGGTCAACTAAGTATTTTACTTGAATAAATTGTAAGTCAAATTTAACCTTTTTTACGCTTAACAACAATTTAATTAACTTGTTTGTCAGAATATGTGTGGTCATAATATATTCTGCAAGTTCTATATGACTTTAGAGTAGGATCCTATTTTGGCCTAAAAGTGGAAAATAAATTAATCAAACTACTTTAGAGAAACCTTTTCTGGGTTGTACTCTACAATACATCAAAAACTCATGTCAATCAGACGAATGTTATAGGAACGCCTAACTAGAATCCTTGCCCGGTATAAAAGTCCCTTAGCGCACAGCATACTGTAGTGTTCAAATGTTTACTAAATTATAATTAGAGGAGCTACTTTATTTAATTTAAATTAAATAATTTTGTGAAACTAAACATTTCGAGCTCTGGTTCCCGAGGAAGTCAATTTACGCCAGGCACCAAGGGCCAAGCAAGTAAACAATATCTGTTAAGCGACTACCCGTAAATGGGATTAGAATCTGCTGGCCAGGAGGATTATAAATCTTGCGGGGAAAGAAGCTTCAATCTCAATATTTTCACACGTCTGAAACTTTCCCACAGAAAAGTTCAATAACCTGGTGAGTTAGGTTTCACGAATTTCTAGAAAGACATGTGAACTCCGTATTTGGAAGTTGGAAAATGTAAGACGAATTGCTATTGACTAAAGTCGCGGGTAATTTAGACCTAGAGTGGAGATCCGATGTTTCGCGGTTGGTGGGTTAAGTGAGTTCTTAATAAGAATTCAGGCAGAGGAGTTGTTGACAAGATTTTATAAGTGGTGATGGTAATCAAGACTTCAGTGACGATGCGTGGACTGCAGGTATCAAAAGCACCGCCAGTCCTCAGGTCTCCAGAATCCAACATCACAGCTCCGGATAAACGAATCAAGGATTCCTGGACGTCGTTGATAACTTACTAATGAAACTATAAATCCCTCAAAGCCGTCAACTGAATTCCACAGTGGTCATCGACATTAGTGTTTTCAATACTAAGACTGAAGGTATTTAAGTCCACCATTCCCTGAGAAAAAGAATCAGTTCGCTTTGTTATTATTTAATTTTAATTGTAAATTCATTATGTAAAATGCATACTTTTTCAAAGAGAAGGAAGATAAGATTTCATTTGTTATTTTTTTTGTTTAATACATTATAAAATTTTAAACTTCATTATTATTTATTCACTCTGCTACTAATTAAATGCAGCATAAAAATCCTATCAAAACATTGCAATATATTTTTATAAATAACGTCAGAGACTTATAATCAGTATCAAAATAAGTTAAATTTTTTAATCTTGAGGCCCATAAATGAGCATTATACAGCTTCAAAGCCAAATAAAGATTATTTAAAAAAACTTTCGAAATAAATATTCGTTAACATTTAACCTTTTTTATCAAAGTGACCACTTTTATTAACATGCCGTAATTTTATCTAAAAATCCAATTTTTGAAAATGTATTATAATAGGAAGTAGTCATTTCTATAAACAAAATTAATGTTGACAAATTATATATGTATGTACAGGATTTTGTAATTTGGCAATGTTTTAAAAAACTGTCATGTTTTAGAGATAATTTTTAAATTACTAAAAGAATAATTAATATCTGTGGGGTTATAATATATAAATACAAAATTACAAATTAGTAATTTTTAAAGAATGTAATATGAGTTTAATAACCCTTGCCGAAGAAGTAAGGAACAAACTGAACTTACCGTCGGAACGGCAACCCAGCAACGCATCGCCGCCGCCTTGGTACTCAGTTCTCTACACCTACAAGAGGAAATTGGAAAAAGGAATATCATAAAGGATTATATATATAAGTTTAGACATAAGGAAAAAAATAAAAAGGTAAGTTATTATGGTATTTACATTTTTGACGAGGGGAGATGTGGAAATTTATGGCGACCACGACAACATCCACCTATGCAATACTATAAAATGCAACAACTGGAATTTAGAAATAAATATCCAATAGCTCTCACCAAATACAGAATGAGGCGGTGCGCTCCTTTATGTAGGCTAGCAACAATACAGGAACCGTCGTTTCCATGAGTACGTCAAAGGAAACAATTAGCCCGAGTCTGCAATGCTTTAAGCAAAACGTAAATATAACAACTATAATCTATTAAAATATTTAAACATTACAATTCATTATGTAAACCGTTACATTTGTAATACGTTTAAAACCGAAGCAAAGTTCTAGAATTAAAAAGTTGTTCATTACTTTTCACAAATTTTGGAGCAAAAAATCAAAAGAGTCGTTAATTACGAAATTTTTATCTCAGTTCGTTGGAAAATATATTTAAAAAATTCTCTTTGAAATGATTTTCTAAATGACTAGCTGAGTGCCAAACGTTTCCCGCGAACTTTTTTAATAATTGCCTTAATAATTTTTTAATAATTGGATGATTCCGTCTCATTGTTGTCAAATTGTTCCTCCTCCACCAGCCCCCACTCACACACTCTGGGACTGAAGTACAGGTTAAGTTGCATGTTGAATGTCCGAATCAGACTCAGTAACTAATATTACACCGGTTTTGACACCAAACTCGATAGTTTTTCTTATGATTTTTACGACACCCCTCCACACCCAAATACTTTCCTGCCATTCTGAAAGAGGTTCAAAATATATAAAAATACTGTGGGAAAAACTAATATTTTGTCATTACTAAAATGTCATGGTTTATATACTTAGCGTATAATAAATGTCATAAAGGCTACCAAATAAATTTCCAGTGCTCCTTACACGTAGAGCCATATAAATACCAAGCGATGTGGCGCTTACAACCCAATTCGGAGAAACCGAGACGGACTAAGGAAAGTATGAAGGGCTGAATTCTTCCTTATGGGTTTATGGGTTTCCTCCCCCTCTCTTGGTCCAGGACAAGAATTTAAATTTAATCTTCTATTATCTGAGCCGACCTGTAGTATTTAGAGGGGTGCATGCATTGGGGCCTCAGACTTTGGGCATACGGTATGAGTTGTTATATGATCCCATTGGACCAGTCGGTCAGCTGCCCCATATTTGATCGAGGCATGGAGTCGTTTTATTTCGTCCTTATAGCAATCCAGTCTCACGCCATCAGAAGGGCGTGGGTGAAGTACCAAAAGCTCGGCCTACCTAGTGAAGTTTTCACTGCATTAATTTTAGATGATTCACCGAGTAGGATTCTTAATCTACTGCCCGAGGGCCTCATTCTACCCTTGGCTACCCTGCTCTATATTCCACATTTCCCCTTTTATATCCTTTCCTATACTGTTATAGAGAGAGCCGCAAAAGTGAATAAACCTCAGAAAGCCTCTTACTAAATAAAAACGCTTACAGCTAATTTTATTTTTCAGAAACAACAGAAATAAATTACTGAGAATTCAACGGATTTAGAACAAATTGTTTGTTAGTCAGTTATGAAAATATTGATAAAGGGTTACCTTCTTGAGGTGAGCTAATGGAATGTATGAATAAATATGAAATGAAAGGGGATAACACAATGCAAGAAGTGTATGTTGCTATCGGAAAAATACAGTTACGCAATAACGCGAAATAGTAACGGGCATACCTAACAACAGATTTTGTATTTGGGAGCGGAAAAAATAATTTATTTAGAAAAACAGAACCAGTCTAAAGAAAAATTTATTGTATCCTGTTTGGAAATTTTGGCCTACTCAGGTAAATTAAAGATATTTTAAATGTTACAGGGAAAATGTTGTCATATTTTCTGTCAAAGAATTTAAAACAGAGAAAAAGAAAACGAAGAACTTTATTTCTGCGAGATACACGGCAATTTGCGACGAACCTTTTCCTTTGTTTAGTGCAGACAACAAACTTTTTTAATGGAAATCAAGGGATGTCGTGACTATGGGCTATGATCCGCCTTTATCTTGATGCGTTGTTGTAGTTTTGAACTCGGCGTTTATTTTCAACAGCATGAAGAAAGTATTGAGAGAAGTTCCTTGTGCGCTCACACATAAAACACGCAATGCCCTCAATCTCTTTTTCGTAGGAAGACATATGTCCGGAAGACAGACTGGATTTTCCCAGGTGATAAAGGCACATACATAAATCGTGGGAAAGTTTCCCGAAAGTTTGGATTGAATTCACAACAAATCAGGTCCTGAGGTTGTAAACTTTCCTCGCTCGTCTGAGTTCCGTTCTATGTCCTAGAGGAGCACGTGACGCTTCAATTATAATTAAAACATCAATTTTACCTCAAAACCGAGCTGACCTAAATTCGCTAAAATTTCTTTTCACATTAAAAATTACTGTTTTATTATAGATTCGATTTTGTGTAATATCTAACCATATTTTTATTCTTGTAGATGGGTAAAATGTTTGGATACTCGTATTCTACTGGTCACGGCTAAGAACCCTGAGTATTGTTAAGAAAGTCACTCTATTAGTTTACTGTAGACTAGGTCTCCTAATCCCCTGCTGGCGAAAGAAATGGCTCCCAATTTACGTGTCTCCCTGTCCCATCACCACTATTCGACCGCAACATTAGAAACATTAACTATATAAATTAATTAGCGATATATATTGCTATAGTTTAAGTATTTCCTTACATTTTATCTTTCATTTGTAAATAATGTAATGCTCTTAAAGCCGTAATAAGTGAGATTAATTGGTAAATAATGTACAAATTAACTTTCTTTATATAGGGGTTTTCAATTAGGGCTGGTCGATGATGGCGGCCATGTTGTTTTGGAAGCGTCTGTCAAATCTGTCACTGTCGTCAAATCACCAAGGCAAGTTATATGATTGAGTAGCACGTACAAATGATAAAATGTTATTATCAAAATGACTGTTCGTTAGTACAAACGTTGCGCCTATTTTACGGTTGATCGCTGTAGCCTTTCAAAGTTGACTTTCCAACGTTTGGTGGCCAAATTCGAGACGACCGGTTCGGTGAAACATCAGCCGTACTTTAAGGAACGACAGATCGAAAGAGACTATCGCCGTGGTCTGCGAAAGTGTGCAGGACAACCCGAGGTAGTCAATTCTTCAACTTGGCGAATTTTAGGTCTGAACTTTGGTCTACACCCGTAAAAGATCCAACTTACCCACGCCGTTTGTTCACTGACTGAGCTTCGGAGTATTTGAAAAAGGACTCCAATTTTGTCCGAAAAATCATCTATAGCTACGAGGCGCATTTTTGTATGAATGGCTATGCTAACAAGCGCAATTTCTGTATATGAAACTATGCCAACACACACTTCAGTGGGAACGTATCCACAAAAGTTACTGTTTGCTGCAGATTTTGGGCCTGAGGGGCGTCATTGGTCCGCACGACGTTGTTGAGGCCATCAATGTCAACGGCGAGCGCTACAGAACGATGATAACCGATTCATTTTGGCCCGAATTGGATGTACAGGTCACGTTGCTCCATCAGCACGGCACTACGTGCCATACAGCAGACGCCATGATGGACATTCTGCATGAACTATTTGAGGGTATGGTTATCTCTCCCTGAGGTGACGTGAATTGGCCACAAAGATCGTGCGATTTGACTCCGCTAGACTTTTTCTTTTGGGGTTTCATGAAGTCGCAGGTCTATGCCAATACACCGCAATCGACAAATGCCCTTAAAGTCACCATAACCAAGCCATCGGTCAAACTCAGTCAGATTTATGCAGTTATGCGGCAGTCATTGAAAATTCTATACATTAAGGCATACATGGACCTTTCAAAATAGGAAATAATTTCTTAATACCTCTCACACAGCTTGTTTTATTTCATTTCAACATCGACCCGCCCATATTGAAAAACAGAATTTAATTATTTCATTTTATTATCCTCAAAATGTTTTTCCCTTAATATTAATACACGTTCCAAGACGGTGGCTATTCCATATAATTTCTATTATGGCATATTACGTGGACCCCAATTATTATGAAGGAATGTTCGCAATATTAGTTTGAGAGTATATTGTAATTATGGTTAATATGCGCTTTTAAACATTCTCCTTCCTTTACGTATGCGTCCCTCTCACAAAGATTTGTCCCGCAGCTTATTACAAAGAAGACGTGTTAGATAAATATTAGAGAGCAGAGATTTCCCATGGTGGAAGCGAGGCTAGCTGGCGCCTGGAAATACTGTGGTGGCACTCATATCTTTCAGTATAAATATTACACGATCTCAGATTGAAACGCCACAGCATCTGCTCCCGCTATCTGCAGGCAGCAAGGCACAAGTTGATATTGGGTGTCCCGTCTGAATGCAAAAGCTGGGGTTTCGTCTTGAAACGTGCTAATTAACAAAGATTACCAAACAAACTGCTATGTACGAGTGAAGACGGAAAATTTTCAAATTAACTGGACGAATGTGGGCTGGTGTTTTCTTGTTCTCTATTCAGAGCCATCACTCCAATGACTAATGTAAAACGTAAACACTTCCCTTCTAGAATTCATATTTAATTGCTGCGCATTAACGCTTCCTCTTTACTTTACTGTCAGACGAGTGTATATAGATATTTAGGGCAATTAGTATATTATTAGTTAAAAAAATGTAACAGATGAAGTTGAAAGTTTCTTGGGTAAGTGTAACTATTGTTATGTGTGAAACAACTAGTTGTTTGATGAGTTAATGAAATGTGGAGGTTTTGCATCATCTGAGATTCAATACATATTTTTGTGAACTATCTTTCGTATTCTTCTACTGTTCGTCTGCCTATAATTCTAATATAGACAAGACGTAGTTCAATCCGTCATTATAAAATAATTTATCGATACTTCATTCTCCTTTCTTTAAACAAAACTACAGTAAAGGGAAATTAATGTAATAGAAAGGGAAGGAATAGTATGGATTTGTAAACAATTTGTTTTTAATTATAAATAAAAATCTAGAAAACAATATTAACATTTAAGACGTCTACAATTTTTCGTCCATATTTGAGGACTTCAATACGGAAATCTTTAATGGAAATACCTATATCAAATTGTGACAGTTACGACTGAAGTTTGTTTCCTGACAAATTGGCTGGATTTTTTTATTTGTAATGGAAGATAATGCCAGGTTATTCATTTATTGAAATTGTTTCTAAAGTACATTTCCGAATTTCATAAAAAATCAGTTAATACGTTTTAATATTATGAAAAATGCGAAGAACTGTTTTCTATTGTAAAACAATGATCCTAAGTCTGATTTTTCTTTAAAACATCACGGTTAAACAAGAACTAAAAACTGAATTTCCATTTCATATGAAATGTAATGAAAGAACAAATGTGAGGTTTACTTACATAGCCTTCCAGATTCAAGTGAAATATTTCCCAATTTCTGTGCTTTGTTTTTCTTCCAGTCTCTGAAGTCCAAATATTCCTTGTTTGTGCTTTTCTTTCTTTGAAAGCGCTATGTGACATCAACTTTTGTCCAGCTTCCCTTTCTGTTGTTATACTTGCAATAAGCAGTGGTACACATATTACTTAGACGAATAGAAAGAACCTGAAATGCATTTTTCACTTGGTTTTTACGCAATGTTACCCATTCTGGGAGTAACGTAATCTCCTTTACCTCTAAACAATGACGTTTGTCGACTAACTCTTGGGGTTTTAAGGCAGGTCGGTACATTCTGTGCTATTAGAGAAAAATATTATTTTGGAAATTTCTAGTTACGGCTAGTTTAGATTATTTTCGTCAAAATTATAAAAGTGGTACTCGATAGTTCCACAGTAGAGCACAAATGGTGTGCGTTTTTAGAAGCATTGAAAAATTTTCCAAACAGTATGAAATATTTATTTTGTAACAATGCTCCACTTAAATACCGATTACAGCTCTGTAGATCAACATAATGAGGACTCATTGTTTTTCTCTTCTCTATATGATATGCAACTAACTACTAAAATTGGCATTAGGAATCGTATGGAATTAATTACTAATTTTAGTATTATGATTTATTTTTATTGAATCCATTAGTTTTCTAATGTGCAAATAGATTAGGTCAAAAATACAATATATATATATATATTAAACAGAAAAATAGAAAAAAAATATAAGCAATATATATCTCCCAATGGCTCAACAGTCCTCTTGAGGGCCTAGGCCTACCGAGGCGACTGCGGACTGTCATCTGGCATGACACATTCCCAATTTGGGGTAATACGTGGTCAGTATATCAATTCCCCATCAGTCTTAAAAGCAATATATATATATATACGAAAATATAAAAATAATGAAATGAGGAATTATATACAGTGTACTGGTAAAATTGATTATAAACTTCATTTATGATTCATATAGACTCTTGAGGCTGTTTGACTCAGTTATCAATCAGCACACATGGCTATCTTATGGCTGAACTTATCTGTGGCGAGCTCAGATCTACTGCTTCATTGAATATTGTGGCAGTAACGGCAGACGATCAGTTTCAGACTTTCAGGTCATACTTTCGAAGTGGACCTCAGCGAAAAAGAATCACTATTTTCAAGAGATATGTGAAGATAAGTAATCGAAAATACTCTTTTCATTTCAAAAAAAAGGAAATGTAACCTAGATTCCTCGCATTTGTCTGAAATTCGGGTAAATTCAATTTAATTTCCCTTTCTCAAATAATAAGTATATTTCTTCTAAAGATATGAAATAACATAACGTGTTTTAATATTCATTGTTATGAATTGGATTATGTATGAAAGTGAATCTTAAATTGTTCCATCGGCTAATACGAGACACGACTTCTGAAAACCAACAAATTAGCTGATAAACCGAAGATCAATTTTTTAAAGCACGAATTTTTCGTAAACGATGACGCCATGTGAAAGTAGAACATGCAAGGCTCAGAAGTTACCCATTCCGCAGTTGACGGCGAGAACGTTTTATTGGACTATGTAATACAAGAACGGTAAACGTTATCCATATTAGAAATATGGCCCGTCCTAAAAATAAAAGTTTAGATGTAGCCGAACAGCGAGGGAGTTGGTCGTGTAGTTGATGTACCAGACATGACGCTGTAATCGATACGGCAGTAAAATTCTTCACGGCTGGTAAAATACCAGACAGAAGCTGCTGGCAAGAAAGGGCTTGAGGAAGATTCTTCCCAGAGAATTGTATCATCCGCTTAGAATATAAGAGGAACATCTGAATTAAACGTTGCTAATATATTACAAATAAAACTCCTAATACGTTAGAACTTGGGGAATTCGAGGCGTAAGGGACAGCCTAAAAATCTAATTTCCAAATATTTAAATTCCGAAAGCTGCATATAAAATTGATATTTTAGCAGTAATAATTAGTAATTACGGATGTACAGCACTCTATTTATTTTTACAATAAGGAGAATAGTACTCGAGGGAATGCACAGTGATCGCACATTTATCCTTATACAGTCAACGAATTTAAGTTTTCCACAGACGCCCCAAACGTTTGCTTGGTTTGCAAAATTTAATTTGAAAACTTTTCAAGCACACTTATTGACTGAAAAATATTTCCACTTACGATTGGTTGTCTCTCGACAATGTGCAAGCAAGTGACGAGGAAATTGGAATATCATTAGCTTCAAGTATATTCTAGTCCTCTTCAATGAATTAATATCCTTCACCTTTCTTGTTTAAAACCCCTGATAAAATGTCTATCTGTAATCTCCCCACATCCACAAGTCATCAAATGCAACTCCAGAACTGCAATCAAAGGTTTTAGCAATTTTTACTTCCGAGGTTTGACAAATTTTGGGCAGACATTTCTAATTTGAACACACCTTATCGAAATAAACAGAGTCGAGTATGAAACTAATTACAACGATAAATTTTAGCAGTATATATACACGTGAGATTTTTTTATTTCCGAACTCATAGTGAAGATGGCAGCACTCATCAACGAAAATGATGGAATGTGTTTTTGGGTCTTTGGAAAGATACTTTTCAAATTTTCATTGATTTTGGAAGCGTAGTTGTAGTTTGATAGCTAAAAATATAAACGTTTGTCTGAGTCAAGTGCTTTGTGAAAATGGAAAAAAATGAGCGTGGAGCTCTCTTTAAACATTTATTTATGAATGACGGTCGTGGTTGTTGTCAATCCCTAGACTAGTCTGATGTAACCCTCCATTCTGTGCAAGCCTTCTCATTTCTTCATAACTACCACTTTCCACATCCTAATCTATTTTACGTATTCTATCTTCTGCTTCCCTCTTACCTCTAATACTAATTTTACAAGACCCTCATGTCTCAAAACGTGGTCTATTAATTTATCCCTTCTCTGTGTCAAAGTCCTCCATACTGTTCTCTCTTCTCTTATTCTGCTTTTAACTTCCTCGTTAGTTACTTTATCCACCCATCGCATTTTCAGCAACCTTCTATAGAATCACATTTCAAAAGCTTCTATTCTTTTCCTTTCTGCAACTGCTATCGTCCACGTTTCGCACCCATACTGCACCACACTCCTTACGAACAGTTTTAGTAATGATTTCCTAATATTCATATTATATTGACCGTAACTAAATTGGTCATTTTTGCGAAAGCCTTCCTTGCCTGTGCTATCCTTCTTTTATGTCTATTATACTTCTACCATCCCTTGTTATTATGCTGCCCAAGTAGCAGAATTCGTTAAATTCGTTCAATAAATCCCTTCCCTTTTGTTATTCCAGGTTCATGCTATTTATTATGGTTTCCAAGTATTCTTCTGACTCCCCTAATACCACAATATCATCTGACTGTTCGCCCGTTCTATATAATTTAAAGAGCATGGGCGACAATTCAATTTAACTTTACTTTCTCAATATTTTATTCCTGTCCGCTTCAATATCCTTAGTAGTGTGTTCCATTTTACTTTATTAAAGGCTGAAATTCTTCTCTTGTACGCATACTCAAATGAAGGACGAGTTGGATACTGAACGGCGTCTCTGCATCATCATTTACCACGGTGAAATTTTGGGAAACTCAATTTAAATATTGCCGTCCATGCTTGGAAGACGATGAACGATCAGACGTCCAGCATTTGACGATAACCTCACTCAAGTTCACCATATGGCGAATGACAACAGTCGAATTAGAGATAACAACTGCTGTCAATATGTCCAAATAACGTGTTTGTCACACTTTAGATCAAGATTTATTTTTGAGATAGAAGTTCTCTCTCTGGTTATACCAGAAAAAACATTTACAACACACTGTTGACGAAATTTGAACGCAATAAAAAAAGAATTTTGGCTCATATTACTTTACTGTAGATGAAACTTGGATACACACTTTTACCATAGAAACAAAAATACTGTCAAAACAGTGGAAGGGGGAATCGGTTGCAAAAAATACAAAAACTATTTTTTTTGACTGCGACTGTTTGAGAAAAGTCATGAAGTTCCCTTATCCTCAACAAAGGAAAACTGCTACAGGAGGATTCTCAGCATCATTACTTGACTATAAGAAGACTGAAAACGGCCACATTAGCAGGGAAAATATTGTTTCGCCAGGGCGTCTCACATCTCAGCGGTTGCCAAGGCGAATATCCACAAAATTACGGGCTGAACTGCTTGATCACCCTCATTACTCAGCAGACCTAACCCCAAGTGACTTTTTTGTTCCCTAAGCTAAAAGTAGCGCTAGAAAGACAGAGATTGTCGTCAAATGAGGAAGTCATTAACTATGTAAACAATTATTTTGCAGAGAAAGTATTGGGACACTTTAAAGAGATAGGAGAATCTCTGGAGAGGTTTTTTAGAAGTGCGTAGGCTTAAAAGAAGACTACGTAGAAAAATATGAATAAATTTGAGAAAAAATTCTTGTATCTTAGTAACGCCAGAAACTTTTCAGACTACCCACGTATGTAATAAAACAATAGCAATCACCAAAGACTACAAGTATCACGCAAATAAACACATTGATAAAGATATAAAGTTCACCCGCTAACAAAAACGTATAATATCATTAGAAAAATAACACATGTTATTTAATGTTTTTACTGGAAAACACTAGTGATATTTGAACTTGGACAAAGAGAATATTTTTCTTTGCTGTAACGGATTATATTTAAGAAATTAGTCTCTTAATAAATTAGTTATTTCAAATTTGGTGGTAAATTAGAGATTGAATTATAGTTTCTCAATCTTCTGTTATAATTAAAGACAGTAATTCCACCTAGAAATAAGATTTTTATCAAATTTACTTCGTTAATAGATTTCTTATCTGCTTCAATATATCAGGTGTAATTCTAAGTTTAATACGAGAATTTTAATTTTTTTGTTTATTGGGTAATAAAACAATATTGATTTCAATGTGTTATCATTATCCATTTCTCTTATCAAACAGATTGAAACCAATTGTTAATACTATTTGAAACACTTTATTATATGTGTAGGATAACTTGTATGTTTTTATTAGACAATATAAATTTTATGTTTCAGTTTTTCAGTCACCTGTTATATTATACTGGTTAATTATAATCTAGACTTATTTGCAGTTACGCACCTTCCACAGAGATTACGTCCACGGTTTCGAATAAATTTTATTGATTCATACCACAGGGAGCTCTTACAACAATGGAATTGCAGTATTGTTTCCACTGGGTAATAAAAAAACTTACCAGGGAAATAATAAACACGAGGATTTCAAG
Organism: Eucriotettix oculatus; assembly: GCA_034510155.1. Taxonomy (NCBI): domain Eukaryota; kingdom Metazoa; phylum Arthropoda; class Insecta; order Orthoptera; family Tetrigidae; genus Eucriotettix; species Eucriotettix oculatus. Next base: position 63,964,289 of record CM067376.1, read on the forward strand.
TCTCGTAGATAGGACTTAATGAAGTATAAAATAAATTCGATTTAGCTTTCAAGCTCGGCAACGATTTATTTCTGAGCGAAAACAGCGAAAGATAAGTACACACGGCAGGTTTTAACGAACGAACAAACGAACGCGCGTAGAGCAGCCATGTGTACGGCATGGGGGAGAAAACCATGCAACGACCGCGTCTCTCGCCCAATTTATCTGGTGATTTACCGCCAACATCAGGGTGGACACGGGATGCAGGGGCACCAACGTAATCCCACCTCAAATACAGCTTCCTGGAAAGTCCATAAAGTTCGCAAGGACAACTATTATTGTAAAGGCCGACATAGCGAATCGCTAGATTTTATTCCGCTGAGGTTTAACCTCACTATATAAGTGTACGACTATTACAAATATAAATAAACGAAGTATTTAATGGAGAGTCAGTAATTGTCACATTCTGAAAGTTCTTTATTGTGGAAAGTGGAGAAGTAATAAAATGTAATACAAATTCTTTTTCAAGTTGAGATGAATATGTGGTGATATAAATTGGCTTAAATGAAAAAAGTATGTATAGAAATGGAAATGAATTAACTTTACATTTATTAATTGATAATATACAATAATTTAACCAAACTCAATTTACGAAGCTGGTCATTTTTATGATAAACAATGCATACTTTATACCTAAGAACTGTTTATCCAGAATATACAACGGGAAAATTACGATCTTTGATAATATTTACAAACATTTAATTTTTTACAATTTAATATTTAGACACATGAGATCTATTGTCGGGTCATATTTAAGGGCCTTCTCATAGGAGCAGATTTGAAGACAAAGCCCCTACGAGGAATTGGCAGTGGGAGGAAATCAGAAAAAAGGTTACAAAAAGAGTAATCACCGACTTCTGCTTTGCCTGAAACTCGCCGCTCGTCCTCAATTCTCGTACCGATCCCTTCTCGACTTCCTTGTTGGAAAATGAGCACATTACTCATTTAAGTTTCTTATCCGCTGCCATGATCAAGAGTATTCCACACTGCATCATCAAATTCACGACCACTCACAGTATTGAAATAATCACTCAGTCTTGATCTTAGTACCAGACACTCTTTCTCTGCATCAATCACTCAAAGTCCATTGCCAATTCCCAATGTCTAACTTCTTAGTAGTCCAATTTTTGAAAATCTTTTTCTTTAAAGTCGCATCAACGACTGTGGTTATTACCTACCACAGAAGGTGGGGGAAGTCGTTATCTTCTATCTATAGTTTCACCCCAGGACCTCTGTGGTGCGAGTAGTCCAATTATTAATGCTTAATCCCCAACTTTTCGATGCCTTACAGCTTAATCCCTTCAAATCCATTTGCGTCCGTATTTATAACTTTTACCCACACCTTTATTTCATTTTCTTTGATGGTGAGGACACGATCTTCTTCAATCAAAAGTATTTTTAGGAGGAGCCATTCACGCCACTCCACCGATGTTTGTGGAAAATACCGGGTCTCATCACAGACAGATATAACGGAATCTCAATTGTTATAGAAAACACAGTTTGACGTCAAACTGTCTAGGTTTTATTACTCTTTCTGCGACGTTTTTCAATTTCTCTCATCCTGACTATTGATTTGTACCTCCAAATTACGTATTTCGTTGTTTTACCATTTCAAGCTGGACCACAGCATGAAGAGCGTACAAATACTGTTATATATATATGTTTATTATAAAAAATGTCTGTTTATTGGTTGGTAAAAATAAAAGTATTAAAATATTAAAAACAGATTTATAATTAAATTAAAGTGTAAAAGATTTGTATAAATAATTAATAGTTCAATATGAAACATATTTTACTTTTTACAATTCTACCAATACAGTCATATGGTAAATACTTAACATATACTGGTCACATACGCGTTTATTTAACAATATAGAATATTATAATTAGCATTATATCCTATCTAATTGTAATTCCTTAATTACTTGGAATTTCAACGATGCTTTCAGAAAAGGTAATTACCACACCTTTCTGTGAAGGACACAGAAATATTTTGTTTCTAATAGTTGTATTTATCGCGAAATCGATATGATTGCTTTTGATTAAAATTAGTTGAAAACCTGCTCAAATGAATTTTTAATCCTAGTTTGCGACAAAACACTTCACCGTTCAGGCCGCATAATAAAAAGAAAAATACCCCTTGATGTTTCTTCTTCTTGGACGTTAACTTTATTTTGCACTGTAAATTATCGAAGAGTACGGGAAGGGACAAAATGTTACTTCCTGTAGCGCGTCGCAACGAAGAAATCTGAAGTGGACGATCATCAAAGCACAGGACGTCGCTCAATAGCTCCGGCTATTTAAACATACTTCATAATTTATTCTTTCATTTTTTATTTTAAATTGTAATTCAACGGACACTTTTTAATATTTTCTTGTATAGAGATTATTTGCGCTGAGATAGAATAACTAAATTGCTTTTAAAAATAATGGTTCGCGATTTTCAATTAAGAAATATATGTTACATAGGGTAAAACAAGGAAATTTTAAGATAATAATTTGTGAATACAGTTTTTTAATAAATATAATGCATCTATCTTGTCATTGCAACCACATTGGGGTACTTGAAATTGAAATGAAACCAATCGGACTATCCTAGTATTTTACGGAAAACATTGTCCAAGTATGTGTGTTGTGGTATTCAGTCCTAAGACTGGTCTGATGCAACCCTCCATGCTAACCCATACTTCGCAAGACTTTTCACTTCCTCATAACTAGTACAACCCTCATCCTCCCTAATCTGCTTAGCGTATTCCATCCTTGGCCTCCCTCTTCTGTTCTGCCCCACACACTTCCCTCTAATGCTATTTTTACAAGACCCTCGTGTCTAATAATCTATCCCAATTATAATAATATAATATAATAATAAAAGCAATATATACATTACTTACAGGATAGAAATAAAATATAAATATAAAAAGGTCAGGGTTTCAGACCTGAAATTGTTATAACGCATTTCTTAAGTTAAACAGTCGGTCATTTTCGTTGTATGATTTCCAAAGAATATAAAGTGAATCATGTTTCTAGACTTTCCTGTCTATTAGACGAACAAGCAGGCACAATACTCATGAAATTATGAAAACCTTCGTTTTTGCTGTGACGACATTTTTTACACCGTGTGTAAATTATGAATTAACTTTATTTAATAAGTTTCTTGGAAATGTGAAGAACATCCGCGAACAAAACGTATTTTCCTGAAAGTAGCAATGTTTAGTTATCAATAGGCTTACTTCAAGCTCACATTGGATTATCTTCCTACAGATGTATTGGTTGCTTGATGATTAGTAGTTAATCATACGAATTTTTAATTCTAAATGCTCTTGGTTTATAGACAACTAAACAGATTCTATTCGAGTATAACGATGTTTCGACTACAAATTTGAGATTTCATCAGGTTAAAAGGAGACAAACAAATTTATTCAAGTTTTAACTATTGACAAAAAATAGAAATAATTATTAAAAATATAAATTATTCTCATGTACAGTTTTGAATTAATTTTTATAAAATTTTCGTATATTTTCATGCATTAAAATTGTTAAATTTACATACTTCCTCGCATTTTAAATTAATAATTTATTCTGTATTTAGAAACAGAAGAAGAATGTCTTCTTTACACCAACGTCGTTGAAGCTAAAATTTTCTGTAAAATGGTCATTTAATTTATCTTTATATAATTTGAGAAATTGATAGGCTACATGAGGGTGATCTTGAAACAGACAACTCCCCTTTAATAGCATGGAAAGAAAATTGAAAAGTGTTTTATATAATGCAGATATTCCCTTACTTTACCGCCGTGATTTAATTAGCGTAACTTCGGGTTTCGAGAAACTCTCTTTACTGTGAATTTTAGACCATTATTGTTATTAATTATATTTGATTTACTAATTTTCCTACAAGAGACGAAGAAAATCAAGGCTAATTATAGTTTCCCCAATCCAGATGAAGTTGATTTGAAAATAATAGAATTTATTCATAATTACTCTTACTAATACATATGGGACATATATGGTTTAACATTTTTGTTAAATTATGGAAAAATACAAATTTATTCATAAAAGTATAAAACCTTAGTTTATTCTATTACTTAAATGATATAACATCAATATCACTTGAAAAAATGAGTTTAGATTGTTGATAAATTTTTAAAATGAAACCAAAAATTTCTCGTTCTGCCCCACCCCTTGGGACAGACGGGATAGGATGTTTTTCTTATATACAATTAGTGCAATAAAATTCAGTTCAATTTAAGAAACGGCTACTGTGTTTCATTTCTTATAATTATTTAGCTTTTAATAAATTTTTACTTTCGCAAAACTATTCTTTTTGAGACTGCATATTCTTTGCCAACATTTTCCCCTTTATCCGTTCCTTTTCTTGTTTAATCTATTATTTTTGGATACAGCATCCTGTAACTCATTCTGCCACTTTATACTTTTTCCCTTGAAGAACTCATTACATTCAGCCCCGCACGTTAGTTTCAGTTAAAGGTTTTTAAACGAGCTTAATTCAAGCAGACTTAAACATTACACGTAGCTTATATGCAGTTATCGACACATAGTTTGCGAGAACATACCATTATAGTTAAAAGCGAGGAGGTTTGTGAATTATCTTCTGTCGAAATGCTGCACAAATTATAAAGTCACAGATGGCAAAACAAGAGTTCATTCAAATGAGGAATCACAACTTGATCAATTTGGTTTCCAGGACTTCTTCCTTTATCAGATACAATGTTCCGCCCCTTTTTTATGAACCTGCAGCCCTATCTAGCAAAAAAAGTACTGGGAAAAAATTATTTCAAAAGGGTAACCACAAAAATTAACTAAGTAAAGCAATTATACCTGAAAATATAACAATCATAAATAAATCACAATGTACTTAGTATAAGAGCAGTTTAACAGTCTCCTTCGGAAGTTAAAGTAAAGTGGTAGATAATTTTAAATATAAACTTATTTTCAATAAATAGACAAAATAGAGACACTAAATTAGTTTTGAAAATTATAGCATACAACGTTTCTGCTAGCCTTGTAGCTTTCGACGGGCGATAAAAACATGAGAGCTAGAAGGACGAAACAAGTGAATAACTCCGTTGCGAAAAAATACTTTGCTATTTAGTTCGTCACGTAGAGTTATAGCAGAACTACAAATACATCTACGTATGTTCATTTTTCAATATTGCTTCATATCTTCTCATAAATAATTATTCATGATGAACACTAATTACATATTTCTTCATTAACTTAATTATTCTCGTCACGGACGCGCAAGCTACTTTAACGAAATGAACATCGCCTGGGTAGTGAAGAACTGGATAAAGGATGAAAACATTTAAAATTATTAAGAAGAATTAATTGGATTCATCATGCAGTTTGAGGACAGAGTTTCAGCGGCTCTATTGGCTATTCAGGTAAGGGAGAACAGATTTTACTACTCGAAAGTTATTATGGTCTCTGGCCTTATGGGAATAGTAGATGTCTCGCCACGACATGGTTAATCTTGCTCCCAACACCGTCGGTAAACTAATTACAAAGTCTAGTAGACGTGGTTCGCCTGAAGATGGAACTGCCATATCCCTTTGTGTCTCTGTGGTGGTGGATGCTATCCGCTTGGAAATATTCTAATTTAATAATCTGTCAAATAATGAGCAGTAAACTCACGAGCAAATGTTGTTAAATCAAACTTAGAATTTTATTTTACACGTAATACTATTATACTTTTCAGGCCAAGTGCTAAATTATACAGAGAAAAGTTAAAAAAACTAATAACTCATAAGTCACTGACCTATTTTGTCAGGAGTCACGAACATTTAGCTGCGCAGATAACATGACATATAATTTAGACATATTACCTTACAGCTTGGACAAAGCGAATTTTTACACTCGTTAAATTGAGGCATCACAAGAATTCTTGGAGACGAGTTTAGAAACTTATAAACGGTTTCTTTTCACATGATATAGATTATTTTAATGAGGAAAATATATAATCTTTGAGCACACTGTAAAATTATCAATGTACCCATATGACCAAACAGAACTCCTTAACATTTATTTAAATTTTCGGTAAATTATTCATTTTCATTTTCCGGACGCTATATGAAGTGCGTACAAGTTACAAGCATTCCTACTTCTTTTCTTACTACTGAGCTTATGTGAGCTTAAAATATAATAAAATTCGGTAAACTGAGAATGCTACAAAACACCCAGGGATTTCATGTAGTTAGACATGTTATCAGTGCTTAAAATGGTATCACGTATTCAGTAAAATACCTTTTGCAGGAAATATTTTCTTTATTCATTATAATCGCACAACTGGTTTCCCAATTTTCTTTCACACTTAAAAGTGGCGTCCTTATTTTTACTGATACATTCCTTAGAAGCTGTAGTTTATAACTCTATTTTAATAACTCTTTTGGTACAATTCTCGGAGGGCCAGAGATGCTATGAATTCCTTTGGTGCATTATGTAATACGTTCTTCTCATCATTATGTTATTCGAAAGGAGAGCTAGGAGCGAGTAAGTCTGTATATGATAAATCGTGAATTCGGCTGGAAGCCGAACAGGCGTGGCTGAGTGTGAACACGATGATAGCTGCAAATCGGAAAGTTCAAAAATAAAATACTTGGAGACAACTTCCGCTATAGATCGCATCTTCTCCATCCATACTTTTCCACGTTTTTATGTTGGCACTGTTCATTTAAGTTATCACCGTGCGCAAACGCAGCCGCGTCTTTTCGGCTTCCAGCCGAACTCCTGGTATATCCAATTCAATACACATACAGAGGCATATAGTCAAAAACACAGTGTCATGTATACTATTTTTACTGAGAAATTCCAATGAATTATAATTTCATTCTATGTAGGCATTACTGAACTGGTCTGTCTTTCTTGGTGGTATGCTCTGATGTCATCTCAACCAGAACCAAGAGAAACTTGCACTTAGCCTTTATACCCAAACCATGTTTCTCCTGTTACGTCATTGTGGGTCAGATTTAGGTAACCAAATTCCCAGTCCTTTGCAAAAATATCATTGGCGTTATAAAAGGTGAATTTTTATTCAAACCCAATAATTCTGAGATACGAAACTCGTTTTTGTAAAATTTGTGTTTAAATTCACATCAACAAGCGTAAACCTAAATTATTTTGTGAACGTGATGTAGTGCGACATTTAAAAGTTTGATTCTGATAACAAATGTTACGTTCTTAAATAGATGTAATGTATTAAGAAGAACAAAAATCTCTGACTCAAACGTATTTCAGGTTCAGGTAACTCAAAGTTATCTAAACGCTAGACTCGGAGGTCTTTTTTTATTTGTGAACGTTTGTCACGCTAGCACCTAAATATTTATAAAAAAAAAGGTATTATGCTTTTTTGAGAATAACACATCAGTTCTTATAAAAATTCTGATCTGACCTGCAGGATTCCGAACTTCTTACTATCTTCCGGTATACTTTAGCTGGAATTATTTTCACAACATATAAGAGAATATATTTATCACTATTAAAGGATGAGAAACTAGTCAAGTCAGTTACACGTTTCAGATTTCTGAAATCATTTATATTTCCATTTTTCGTTAATACTACTGATGAAGTAATTATATATAGAAAGTGTCTGTTCTGGAAACAAGCAAAAGTATAAGATATTACATCTAATAATCTTTCGTGTTAAATAATTGAGTAAGGTTACAGATTTCCCCCCGCAGATGCACGTAGACTGCAATTTTTCCAGGGCCAATGAAGTACTTCCAGGGAAACAGCTCCGTTATTTGTCACGATAATGCATCCGCCCCCTTTTTCGGGGATTTTAAGCAGCGCGTTGTAGGAGGGTAATATCCTTACCGTCAGGGGCGGGTCTTGGCGTGCACCTAGACCGGAAATTACACGTCACTCAAGCGCCAGGAGCAGGAACAAAACATTTCAGAGGGAGCCATCAATCACAATCAGCGGCCAAGGAGGCGCACCCACACTGTCCCCCGTCACGTAAGGACGAGGAGGAAAACGAATTACAAATCTCTTCCATAAAGTAATTAATGCCACATTCAAAAGTCGGCTTGATCGAGCTTGCAATCCCTGGAAGTGACATCTGCTCATGCGAAAGATGTGAGATCAACTTTTTGAGAAACAAGTGAACTGAAAAAAAAAGTAATGCAGCAAGATTCACGAATCCTGGATTGCGCTATAAATATTCTCGTTCTACTAAAAACGCGTTCCGACTTTCATTTCTTGAGGAGAAATGTTCGGTAATTGCAAATTTGGCTATCACGAACTCCACTTAATTTCAACTTCACATCTTCAACTGCATTTATTCTATAAGCAGTACATAACAGGGATCTCCTCTTTTTCTGGCTACGATTGGTATAACTGATGATTTTTTATTTATATTTTTTTGATGCATAAAAAATATATTCATTAAATTTACAATTATTTTTACTCTTTTAACTTTAAAATTTTTTATTCTTGTTGTGGTATTCAGTCCTAAACTGGTTTGATTCAACCCTCCATGCTAACCTAAATTGCGCTAGCCTTTTCCTTATCGCATAACTGACATATCTCACATAATCCCTAAATACAATTTTAGCTTTAAATTTATGTATTCAAATGTAAAATTGAACTATACGTAAAAATTTAAGTATACGTAATAATATACAACTTCTACTTATACCAATGGCTCAACAGCCCTCTTGTACGCCTAGGCCTACCGAGGTGGCTGCGGACTGTCATCTGGCGTGACACGTTCCGAATTTTGGGGTGATACGTGTCCAGTGTATCAATTCCCCAGCAGCCTTAATCCCGGTCCTCGCGACCATGACAACACAAACATCCAAGCCCATGCCAGGATTCGAACCTGGGACTCCTGACTTGTGAGGCAGCAACGCTAGCCACTACACCACAGGAGGTCGGCAATATATAACTACAGGTTACAATTTAGGGTACAATTCAGTTATTTTAGGAACTTGATTAAATTTTCATGGCCATTTGCCCTTGTGTAATCTCGTTTCTTTGTGGTTTCTTTTCTCTCATCATCAAAGTTTGGACAGATCTTTAACGGGTGTTCAACTGTAATCTGCATATTGCACTGGTCACATATCTTTTGCCCTACCACTTTTCGTTGAACTGAAAATCTATCACCTGAAAATGTTCATTGAGGGAGTACTACGAAATTCCCCCTCCCCCGCATACAATAGCTTATACTTTGATTCATAGTAAAATGTTCAAAACATATATAATTTCAATATTGTGTGGGCAATGAATTAAACCCGGAAAAGGGCACTACTTTGAATGATTGCTTTCCTGTCGGTAGCTAACTTCACTAAGTTAGTTTTTTGTATCTTGATTACCGTTGCAGTTAATTGAATACTGCGATTTCTCAAACATCTTCAATTTTATATGATTATAATTGAAATACAGTCAAATTTTTCAGGAAAACATTTAATTACTCTTCAGTTAATACATTTACAATTACGACGTTTCGTCCGTCATTGTGATCTTCTTCGGGTAACTAGATAAACAATTCTTTTAAAAAACACAATATTAAATGGTTACATAATATTTAGCTAAAATATAAAGTTCATGCGAGAGGAACCTGTTATAATCTTCTTTCGGCTACTCTCGTGCAGGAAGAAATTCCTTGTGGACGAAGGCAGGTAGCAAGCTGTGACGACTCTTACTGCCACAGGGTGTTATTGGCAGGCGGAAACACACCGTCTCGTCGGAGTCATTCACGTCTCACCAGAGTTTTGGCTGGAATATCGTAAATTGTTATACAGCTTTGGTGTTTCTTTCTATTAAGTATCGAAAGCATCTTCACTCTCTTAATCCTCCTTATAACTTTCGACCGTACACTGAATGAATTCTCTCATATCCTAGTTCCTCTTCCTTTTAACTGAAAACCCACACTGACTATTTGATTGTTCGTGTTCCCTATATCTCTCACACTTTCTGCTTAATTGTTCATGTTCCTTCCCCTCTACTTAACCTCCACTTCTCTCAAATTTGAATACACACAGAACTATTTCACTTGTCACCTCCCAGCTAATTTCTCCTTTCCCCTTCTCTATGCAAAAGCGCCACCCTACGTGACGTGTCTTCGCCAATCGTTATTAATTTTTCGCTAAGTGTAAGATTATACACTTGCAAAGAAAGGGGTCGGTTTTGAGAAAATTTCAGGATTGACGTCCTCTGGTGAAAACATAGCCCTGTACCTAGCAAGCAGGCACGGTTTCTTCGCCTGGAGTTTTCAACTCTTTTCTGTCTTTATTTGAATATTCTTACTGAATTTAATTACTTCTAAAAATTAATTGAATTGGGCAGAGGTCCCACTGCGCTGAAAGTTCTCTGAATTGCACTAACCGATTTTCACTAGACAGAGTTTAGTTTTACTGTTAATACCGTTCTGAAAGTGGACATTTTTACAAACAAACTCTCAGGTACGTTATCCCGGCCATTTATTGTAGTTTTAAGAAATGAGTATTCGACAATATCCTTTTTTGCTACCTAGCCTTCATTTCTCTCTCGAACTTACTGCTAACGTTTTTAACTTGCAAAAGCTTCACAGAAAATGTGTTGCCTACGTGTTTCTTTCCTTGTATGTGGTGCAGCTCACTCCAGCAGCTTTAATTTATCGCTCCCTGTCCAAGTCCTATGTATACGAATCTGTCGACCCTTTTCTGCACCCTTTCGTAGGGTTTTATATCTGATTCTTCTCTACGGACCCCAGCAAGTCATTAGTGGGAATACTAATGAAATATGTGTTCTATTTCTTTGAAATTCCTGTATACCTTCTTGAGATTTTTCATTTAAAGATGCAAAATATTCCATGCATTCCCCTTACTGTTAAAATAAATACCTAGATATTTGTAGTTTGTCTCGTGGACCTCTGATTTCCCACGAATTTTATCTTGATATTCCTATAATTTGAACATGTATATATTAAAATAAACAGTATTTTGTCCAATTTTAGTTGATTAAAGAAAACTTTGAACGCATGACAATTCTACGATTGAAAATGGTTTATATTTAAAAAATTGAAATAGTTATGAAAAAATTGAAGTCAAAATCTGTAACAGAATTAATAAATATTAATTTATGGAGTTTTGAATATTATTGAGACTGATGGAAAACCCATGGGGATATAATATGGAAGTAACACATTAAAAGGTACTCATATTGAATTTATAACTACTAAAGAATATTGATCGTATATGAATGTATTTAGACGAATATGAACAGGGAATGAAGTCATTTTGGACAGACAAGAAAAGACACCAGCCACAATATTGGTTATCGTCCTCCAATTCGTTTCGATTACGTAAACAATAACACTATGGCAACCTTTATTGTAAACAATATTTATGAGAAAGAAAAATTACAGTACCATTTCAAAGTACTTCAACTACATTACGTTTTACTAGAACCACATTTGTTATAAAGTTACCAGTTATTGCAAATCCGTGTTACAGCTAGTGTAAAGTAAAATACAATAACAACAAATAAAATCTAATTATTCACGACGACAGTAATAATATATATTTGACGAACGTATTTAATAGTTGTTCAGTGAAAATTCAGCTCACTAAAATAATTGCGCTCGTTTATTGAAGAAACAAGTGGGAGGGTTATTGTATTCGATTTTTAATCCCCCTTCACGGCCTGCGTAAGCTTTGTGTAACGCGGAAAGTCTATCTCTTTTTCACTTACCGCGTCAGACTCCCAATTAAATTTTAGTTCCAACGTTTCTCTGTGCAATATTGTAAGTAGAACAACTAAATTTAGCCTCAGAGAGTTTAATTGTCTTACGCACCTAATTCTGAAGAGCTACAAGAAACCTGCAGTCAGAGTATTAAACTGAATAGCGCAAGGCCAAGTACTTTAGATTCTTTATCCTTTGAAACTTGCACCGTGCTTCGAAAATTTTCTTTATATATTTAATAGCTTGGTGTTCTTTACAAAACTTGAGATGAATTTCAACGTAAACTTAAAACTTTTGAGCAAACAACAAACTTGCCAGAGCTTCAAATCTCAACCTAAAACAATGAACGGCCAGTGTTAATACGACGTATCTTACAATATGTATCCCAAAACTTGGACGTAAAATTCATAAAATACTAATTTAATTTTTATACCACCGCACTACGCATTCACAGATTTTTACGGTTTACTTAAAACACAAGCGACAGATCTGGAGTCTAATATTACTCGTGTGTTAATACGTCATATCTTACAATATGTACCCCAAAACTTGGACTAAAATTCGTAAAATAATAATTTAATTTTTATACCATCGTACTACGCATTCACAGTTTTTACGTCTTACTTAAAACACAAGCAACAGATCTGGAGTCCAATATTACTCGTTCCTCTGCATATCCTATTTGAACAGTCGGAAAGCTTCCTCCTTAACTGGTTGAGGCACGGAGAAGGGAATGCTGCAGTAAACCCGTCTCCCGTCATTCCGAGGGGCGTGAATCAGGTACCCAATAGCCCGACGTACCTCATGTAAGTTTTATAGAATTTGTCCTGTATCACTCTAAGGGGAATACCATGTAGGTTGTTAGTTACAGCCTATTGTTGTTGTAATAATAATCAGTCCCTCGACTGGTCCGTTGCAACCCTCCATGCTAGCCTATTTTGAGCAAGCCTTTTCATTTCTACATTACTTCCACAACCCACATCCTACTTAATCTACTTTGCGTATTCCATTCTTTCCTTACCTCTTCTCTTCTTACTCCACACACTTCTCTCTAATACTAATTTTTCAAGACTCTCATCTCACAAAACGGGGCCTGTTCATCTATGACTTCTCTTGTTCAAAGTCCTTAATATCCTTCTCTCTTCTCTTATTATACTTACTGGTTAGTTATTCTATTCACCTATCAGATTTTTACTATTCTTCTAAAGCACTACATTTCAAAAGCTGCTATTCTTTTCCTTTTTGTAATTCCGACCGTCCACGTTTCGCGCCCGTATAACGCCACGCTCCATACGAACATTTTTATTAATGATTTACTAATATTCATACTTATATTAGCCTTTCTTGCCTGTACTATCCTACTCTTTATGTCTACCATAGGGTCATTCCATCTCATGTGACGTAGGTGTCCCCACGCGATCATTTCTGATTTTGTTGAAATTTTGACAGTTTGTTATATTCAAAACTCGCGGCTAAGGTGTGGCCAATCTTTTACTGGTGGTGGCAAAGCCACCATGGACTAGCGTAAGGTATTTTGAGTGTATTATATTTGATTTTTACTCCTCGTGTTACGAAATTCATAAAAGGTCATTTAATGTTACAGCTGCCTCGCGTCTCTAGGAATGTATGTTTTGGCTTCTGGTGACCTCATGGAAATAATAATAAATAGGCGATTGATCCAAACAACTTTGATTTTACTTCATATGTCAGTCGTGCACCTATGAAAGTGAAATAGCACTTAAGAACACGTTGTTATAGCTGTTATTGCACAATAAAATGCGGCGATATTTGTTGACTGCGCACTACATTTGACCTTGACCCGAAATTTTTGACCTCATTTGTTGAGTCATCAAAACTAAACATAAGTTTTCTGTTACAAAAAGATCCTAATCTTTCTAATGGTGTCAACTAGAAAACGATGCCTGAGACCCTGAACAATTTATCTCTCTGTAAAACCTCATTTTGGCGTTTTTCACTTTGGCGCCAGGTTTTCTGCAGGAAATTCACCTAAGTATATTGTTTGTAAATCTGTAAATCCTCTGACTAGTAGACACTTATATAGACATGTTAAGAACAAAATATGAATGCTGTACCTACTTTATTTAACCCAACAGGATTACTTGAACATTCTAAAAAAATAAGACAATTTTTTTGGCATATTTGGGGTTCAATACTGGCCAGGGTTAATATTTTTGAAACTTTGAGTTACCATTTTAGTAATTTACGCATGTGGCGTATTTTAGAAACGAAATTTCTGGGTCTAATCTCTAATAATTGCGATAATATAGAAGTTAAAAAGCGACCATTTTGAAACGACGTCAACTCCGACGAACCGCAGGCTTCAACGAAAAAGTCTACTTCTCTGCCATAATTGCACATTCAGAACTGAAATTTTTAATAAGTTGATCTAAAGCTTTATAAAAAAGACTGTCAAAATTTTATAAAAATCGGAAATATTCACGCGGGAATCGTTCCTCAAATTTTTACACTTACCATAGCACAGCCCTATAGTTCTACCATGCCTAGTTATTATGATGCCCAAATAGCATAATTCCTTAACTTTCTTCAAAATATCCTTTCCCGATCCAACACCATTTGTTATTCCACTGTTTTCTTTACTACATTTCATTACTTTGGTTTTCCCTCTATTAATCCTCAGGTTGTACTCTTTCTCCAGGGCCCCATTATGCTAACTATTTTTTTTTGAGTCTTACAATATCATCGGTAAATCGTAGTGTTTTTATTTCTTTTCATTGAATATGATTCCTTTTCCATCTTCCTTTTTAACGCTCTTCATCGTCTGTTCTATATATTAGAGTATGGGCGACAGACTGCAACTTGTCTTACTCCTTTATTGATTTCTGTTTTCTTTTCTGCCTAATATCACTTAATATAATAATAAGACAGTTTATGTGAAATAAATATAGTACAATTCATAAACGTGAATTAAATTGTTCCAAAAGAGTTATTAAAATAGAGTTATAAACTACAGCTTCTAAGGAATGTATAAGAAATAATAATGAAAGAAAATTGGGAAACCAGTTGTGCAATTATAATGAATAAAGAGTTGTCACCATGCGTATATCATCAAGTTCCCCGTAGTCTCACAATCTAATTACTTAGACTATTTTTTCATTTTTTAAATAATTTTTTTATAACTTCTATCTACAATTTTAGATTTCAGTGCAAATAATACGATCAACATGTTATTTTTCGTTCAGTTTCAGAAAGTAATGTAGTAACATCCAATTTGATCGAATTAAGCTTAGTGTGTTTCTCTTTTGAAAATAATTATTCCCAGATGTCTAGAAAATTATGAGTGTTATATTTCCTTCTAGGCTGGAACGATTCAGATCCTGAGAACATTTTTTACGTTGGATTTAGACTTAAGTTGTTGTATACATTCATCTATAATTTTATAAATTTATAACCAATGGAGTTACATAAACGAATAAACCGTTTTTCGAAAATTATTTGGGCTGTATTTTTTTTGCTCTTTGGGCCATAATTCTATTTAATTTTGTCTGCGGGTTGGAACAGAATACTCATGGGCGAAAACAATGCTCATGAAAGCTTCTTTAAGACGTCATAATCACGAAAAAAACGTATTTCTTATTGTTTTCGAAAAAAGGAATTTATAGGACTAACATCCGGACCATCTGTGTTTCTGGTGATGTTTTGAACCTGAGTGTATAGGTCGTTGTTTGAATGAATGAGCGAAAAATATGTTCAATTTGTAATTTTTCTGTTTTTGCTATTTTTAGTTTTATTACTTTTTAAGAAAAATTATTAAACTTGTTTTTCGTTCTCTACTAACTGAAAATTTGTTAGGAAGAGAATTATAAAATTATGTTCAAGAATTTACATCTTCTCAATTCTTTACCTCACTTTATTTCTAATACTTCAATGAATAGGAATGTGAAACGTCGTACTAACACTTTATTAATGTCAGTTATATTATTTTGGACCAAGCTGGGAATAGTGCAAATTTCCTTGATTAGAGCCACGGGAATCAGAATTTATTACGATAAAGTATAGACAACCTGTTGATATTTTCTGGACGTTTTAATAGTTTCTTATCTGAAATCCGAAGCTCACGTTCAGCCTAAGAGTCATCTACGATGTCAAACGGCGAGGCATGTAGTTCGGTAACCGAATACGACACCCGGTTGATTTGAGATCAAAGAACTTAGCTTCCCGCACCGGCGCGAAACATATTTTGCGTTTTATTTAGGGCGAGATAGGTTTCGGGGGCTTCCCCTCTGAGTTGCGTCAGAGATCCTATTGCGACAGAAACCGAGCGTTGGCCGTGGACGCCCCCATGAAATAAAACCGTCCTTTGAAGCGCCGCCGCCTCTGTGGCATGTTTACCCCGGACAAGGTAATTACATTTTTACACAGGCCCAGTCTCTTCCTTTAGGTCCCTTTCATTAGAGCCTCGTCTGCAGCGGCCATCCGAAACGCCTCTGGCTGCATTCACAATTTATCAAGGCGACACGAAAAATCTGCGAGGTTCTCTTTGATCAGGGAATGTGAGAAAGGTAAATTTACAATTTAATCCGAAAAGTAACTAAACTGCAATTCACTTAGAGCTTACCGAGACGGACCTCATCCACATTATTTGGGGACTTCGATTCCTACTAACTATATTACCCTTAGTAATAAGGGATGCCAGAAAATTAAAATGTTGGTACTGATAAACTCCCATACCATTCATATTGAAATTATTTAATAACTATGGTATTCTATTCTATAATAAATATGTACCTGATAAAAATTAAAGAAATAAATTAATGATTTATGAATAATTATTATATTAAAACGAAAACTTAAATTTAATTTTGATTTGTTGATTGTGATGTGAAATTAATTCATAGAGTCTTTTCTAACGACATTAGTATAAAAGACGAATTGCAATGGACAAATTATTTATATAAAATGATTGCGTCCAGGTTTTAATTCCTCCCTATATTCCCGATAATAATGGACAGGATTTTTACTATTTTCAAGTGTATTTTATCTTTGGCTGTTACGTTATTTGACATAAAATATGTTCTCTGTTATTCTCTTGCTTCAGAAACACAGGAAAAGCTTTAAATTATCCATATCTGTAATTTACACTTCTCAAAAATGTTTAACAGGTATTCTTATAATTTGTAGAAACGATTTTTAAGGTATTCCAATACAAAAAGAATGAGCATTACAAAAACAACTATTACAAGTAATAAAATAAATGTTTTCATTTCATTACATTTTTGGAATAGTACCGTATATTTATATTTTAAAGACTCATTGAAAGGCTTTTTAAGTACTACACGACAGTGGATGAAATTTTCGATGTATTCTATATATTTTCAAAGGAAAAAAATTGAAAAGAAGAGAATATTAATTTTCTGGTATGCTATAATGTCCGGAATCCTTACAACGAAGGAACTACTTACCTCAATTATTAATGAATAGATTGCCTCTGCTCATATACTGGCAAAGGACGCAGGTTCATTTTACGATGACCTAATTCTACTACACTAAATAATGTCTTTGTTATATATTTTACTTTTGAGGTTAAAAATGAATTGTTATGGCAAAAAAAGTAATAAAATCTATTATTTTTAAAATTTATTTTAAATTATTTTAATAATTTTAAATATTTTGAGTTTAGCCACTGAAAACATTGGAAGCGTATACAATAAAATGATATGTATCAAGTATAATGAAACAATTTTCTTAAACACCTATTAAAGTATGATTTTTTTAGTTTATCATTAGAATATCCCCGGGCGTTGAATGTATTCCAGATGACAATATTAATCAATCATTATGGTTTCGTCTTCTTTTTATTGCTCACTTGATGAAATCCTATTTAAATGTTATTGTAATCAGTCCAATGACTGGTTTGATGCAGTATTCCGTGCTAATTAGTTCTGCGCTAATCTTTTATCTTCACACAACTATTACAGCCAACGTCCAATTAACACATTTTAGTGTCGGTCTTCTTCTTCTATTTCTATTCCACACGCTTCCCTGTAATTATAATTTAACGAGTCCTTCGTTGCTTAAACTGTGGTCTAGTCTATCCCATCTTTAAGTCAGTGTCCTCCATAATGTTCTTTCCTCACCAGTTATAATCAAGATTTCCTGATTTGTGATTCGACTTACCCATTTAATTTTCAACATCCTTCTGAAGCACATTTAAATTCGTTTCTGTTCCGCGCGGTTGGCTGTCTAAATTACGAGGGTTGTTTGGTAAGTCCGGTAAAATTGTAGCAAAAAGGATTGTTTTGAGAAATATTAGTTTATATCTCAAAATAGTCATCTTCCTCGTACACATTCACCATTGAGACTGCTGTTGTGTGCGCATTGTCCTTGTGAAACAACACTTTCTAGCACGCGAATATTGATCGTTTCTCAATCAGCACCTGTTTCAAACAACAGCATAATACAGGCCAGTTAAGGTCACACCCTTTTCCAAAATATTTATGACTATTATACCCTAAGAATCCTAAAAGACACTGGACATCATCTTTCCAGATGACAAAACGGTCTTCGTTCTTTTCGGTGCACTTTCATCAGCCTTTGTCCATTGTTTTTTAGAGTGTAGTGATTGATACAAGTATCATCGACGGTTACGAATTTGAGCAAAAGATCGTGTGAGATACGCCCAAAACATAACTAGATTCTACGTTGAAATGATTTTCCGAATCCGTTTTTTGTCCAATGTCAACAGTGGCGCACAAAACGTTTCATGTCCAGTTTTTCAAGGAGGAGGAAATGCACTCGTTCAGTTGAGACGCCTACAACACCATTTACCACACACACGTTTAGTCTGCGATCTTTCATTACGAACTTTTTCGATGTTTTTCTGCGAACTCGTTTAAACTCTTTAATCCAGAAGTAGATGGTCTTCAATGCTGGTGCAGAATCCCCATGAACTTCATCCAATTCAGTTTTCATTAGCACAGCTATCCAAACTTACAAATAAAAGTGTTTAATGACAGCGTGAAAATCGCTTGTCTCTGTCTGACTACACATCAAACACTACAGAAGGCTGCCAAAAATAAACTACAACTGTCACATCCTTAAAAACGTAATGAATATATTTGAAAGGATAATGTTTATAACACTGAGGCGAAGGTGAAATATTACGCGCTATTTCATACCAGACTATCGAAGAATCTCACTTCTTTAAAACCCCACGCTATAAACAAACACTTTCAGAAATGATATTCTAGTCTCTTAATGTATATTATATGTCATAAAAATTGTGAAAACTTTCCTTTCTTGTGCTATCAAACTTAGTTATTGAACTTCTCAAATCACAAAATTCATCTACCTCATCGAATCTGCCATTTGTATCACCACTCATCTTTGGACAAAACTACAATTTTATAGTTATTTTTGAATTAATGTGCACATTTAACTTTGCTTTTAAGGCGGTGTTCATGCTATTTAATAAGTCTGTTTAATCTGATAAAATAACTGTATAATCAGTCTCAGTTTCTTCTCCTTGCATTATTGCTCCTTTTCTTTAAGCCAGTGTACAAAATAAATAGAACAGGCGACAGACTACAATACTGCCTTTACTCCTTTCTATTTTCGTGCACATCAATTATAAATACTGTCTGTATGACTTCTGTAAATATTCTAAATAACTCTCCACACTGTACCTGAATCATTTTCAAAACGATTGGTAAGCTCTCATTGAAATTTTTATGACAGTTTGGCCATTAAATGGATTTATTTATAGTGTTATTATAGCCAGATAACTATCAATATTTTCTTTTTTTGCTTGCGATTGAGAAAGTAAATGCAATTATAATTTTCGCTAACCAGAAGAGGACCTTTTAAATAATGAAGTAAGCACAATATTGTGGCTTTCTGGTCACGCAAACAATATATTTAACAATACTAATTTTTACTACCTGTAAGTATTCGCGTGGCATTAAACTAAATGCGAATAAATCATAAGATAATTTATACTATTTGTTTTTAAATTATGTTTATTTGCTAATGCTCTGCCCAAATCAGCGAGTAGTAGAGGTAATTGATTTATCCGAATCAGGATTCCGCGTTCAGCGAGCGTGGAGTAAGTCCACAGGTCTCCTTGGAAAACGCTACCGTCTGCTAAGTAAGTCAGACACACATGGACAGCCAACGAGATTACCTGGGAAGGTTTCCTTAATTGCGAGGTAGCGAATGAATGCTGGCCGGTGGGACTCGCATACGTGCACTGACTAACCAACAGGTCCAATCAGAGGAAAAGTGCCCATTGAGACTTGGATCAGCCTGATTTCACTGCTAAACCTTGCAACAATGAAGAGTTACGAGACTTCAACCATAGCAACTAAGACATGGCAGGCTCTTCTTAATAAGAATTCTAAACTATTTGTCATATGAGGGATAATCATCCAAGATGAACATTATTCATAATGAATTTTCACAGTTTATACGTTGATAGCCGACCAATCAGAAACTGGCACGCCAACATGAAATTTAAACATATATTAATTCTTAATCCTACAGATTTGTTACAAGCAATCGCAAAGATTCTCCGTCTGTAATATTAAATGACACATTTTAAGTTTGGAATGTATGTGTCCTGTGGACCAATCTGCCTCATAAGCTGCTGTTGATCTAATGAAAATTTTATACAATTTTTTTTTCACATTTATAATTAGTAATGTAGATTTTACGAGTGGAATAATGACCTCGTGTTTATCTTTCATTAATTTCATATAACAAACGTATGACTTGTTTCGTTAAGATTCTAACCAAGATATGTGAAGTCGCTGATTTATGTATTTAATTCCCAATATTTGCAGCCTTCTTTAGATGTTGACTTTCTCAAAAGTTTGGTTTTTAAATCAGTTACTCTGATGCCCCTCATTTTTCTGTGCACCTACATTCTAAATTATTAAAGGGGTTATTTTTCATTTTAATTGAATAAAATTTTGTTAACTTAATTTGTCCGAGTTGCGAAGGCCTGACCTTCGGGATATCAAAATATCTATTGATGGAGTAGTTCTTTTTTAAAGGATTAAGAGGCCACTTACAAGAAAAACTCATACATTTGTCTGAGGATTCAATATTTTGTCACGTTCAGAAGTTCAAACAGAAGCTTCAGTAACACTTGTTTCGTGTCATTTTGAGAATTTTCGGGCAGACGTGTGAAAATCCGTTTCGGGAAGTAAAAGATTGAAGGGCGGAAGCAGTTGCGGAGTTGTCGTGAAGATGGAAGGATGAAAGTTAGTTAGGAAGTGATGGAGTTGTAGGGCGGTCGTTGAACGGGAGTTGGAGAGAGGCTGTTGATGAGACGGGATAACCTAGGGGCTGCAGGGATGATGCGTTCAGCATCAGACTTCAAAGACCAGCAGTAGCAGATAATTCCAGAAGCTGCCACTTCAGTGTCTTCAATGTTTCCAAAGGTTCCAGTCAGAGTTCCGGTGACGTTAACGTACCATAAATCTCTCAAAGCCGTCTACTTAAAGTCACAGCCACCATCAAGCTCAAAGTATATAAGCCACCCATCCCCTGGAAGACAGAATCGATTTGCTTTTTGCTATTTCAATTTATAAAATCAATTCATTTTCTAAATGTGTAAATCCTTTTAAAAGAGTTATTTCTTGTTATAATATAAATCTTAAGTAGTAAATTTTATAGTTATTTATTCTACCTGATCATTTAATTTAATAGAACATTTAAACGTTACAAGATTCTATCGTCGGTATATGAAATACGTGGATTGATTTATAAAAATAATGTATGTGTCTAGATTTCTTTACAGCAGTATGCGATACCTTTATTTGTAAACAAGCTCACTATACTGATATGCCAACTTTTTGGGCGGGTTCCTTATAGTCGATGGTCCCAACTAACGCTGAACAAAATTAAATTATCTGTAAGTCCGACGTTCGGAGCTTGACCTTAGCTTCGGAGTCAGGTTGCGGATCAATATTTCTACGGCCATTTCTAAGAAGACACACAAGTGCAACGGAATGTTTTGTTCCTGCTGTTTCAATTCTCGCATGCGTGAACACCTCGGCGCGACTGTTCCACTGTATGTGTGTACAGTATTTCGTTGCTTGTTTGACGAGTTACGACAGTATAAAAAATTGCCGTTCTTTTTTTGTCCTGTCCGTTTGTTTGCCTCAGGCTGGCGTATTTTTGTTGATCCTTTGGTTGACGTTTGATCGGCGAGCCCCTGTTTAATTACTGAGCGAAGGCCTGTCATCGCAGCGGACGACGAATCACAGCCGGGCTTAATGAATCTGATACAATTAGCAGGGCGATCGCATGCACAGGAGCAGACTGATTAATTGCTCATCTCTTTTCCGTGCGTCCGCCCAGGGAAACGTCTACCAAATTGTACGCAGTAATTGCATTACTCGGTTGGGAACTGGAATTATGGAAACTTCAGATGTAGTCCCGTCATTTCAGATGCAGCTACACCGGCACAATTTTAACTCTGCGACGATAGTCGTACAAAAGGAAATCTCTTTTAACTCCAGCGGAAAATTTACTGTTTGCCGGACCATTAGTCCCCATTACCCCTACACCTTAATGGTTATCCTCGTCAAAAATTGTGTTACACGTATTATTAATAAATCTGTCTTTATACCTTCCAATAATTACAAATCGTATTAGGCGTTGCTTCCGACTAAGAATTCGTTTTAGAACACATGATATTGTAAAATTTAAATACATTGCTTTAATCTCCAGGTAGACTTAAAGAAAAATCACGTATTAAGATTAGACTTTCAATTTATGATGGCGTTCTATTAAATAAGTCCTAAGTGACGAATGCAATGACTTTACTAAAAGCTAAACTTTCCTTTCAGTAATTTATGTATTACTATCTGGGTGCCCGGTAATTAATTTATATCAGCCTGCTGCTCTATTTAATTCGACAGTTATTTCTTTGTCAACACGTGATTAAATCATCGGATATCATAAAAATCGAACATATGAAGGCTGATAATAAAATGTTAAATGGAATGTCGTCGAATGTGTGTAATTCAAACAATGCACACAATATTTTTTCATATATTCTTCATTTTTTCCATGTCCAATTAATAGATAAATAATCTATTCAGTATGCATGTATTTACAATTCACGGAATATATATAAACTCAGCAATCTCAACAACAAAACAGTACCAAGCTACGACGCAATGAACTTGAGTATTTATTGATGAGTAAGTCAGATGCCACAGATTATTCAAACAGTATGGCTAGCAGTTTCGGATTACATGTTTTTTATGTAAGTACTCCAATTTTAAAAAAAATTCTGGTCGGAAATTTGAAAACAAATTTTCGGAGTACGACAACATCGCCACCTACTGGGTAGCTAACAAGCATCTAGGCGACTCCATTATCACATAAAAATCGGTCAAGCTATTTAGGAGGAAAAGAATTACACATACACAATCATGCACACATGCATCTGAATTTTATATTTCAAGATAACTCCACAGGATTTTAATTAGTATCAAAAACAATTTAAAAGTCGACTACAAAAAAATTTGCTAATTTTGAGACCAAGGAGCTAATGGTCGATAATTTAGTAATATTCATCTACAAAACAAAATAATAATTATTTAAACACATTTACAAAACTACATTTATATTATTACCATAATTGAAACTTTCTCCTTATTTTACATAATGTTAAAAAAATTCTAAATCTCTCAACGTGGAATTCATCAATTTCGGCTGTGATTATGAAATACACAAACACATACACAAATATACATCGATTCTATTTTTCCTCACATCAGAATATCGTCCAATGGTGAAGAAAATCCAAATCGTCAATTTCACTCCAAAATTCTAAAAGGTTCACACGTTTGATTACGTTGTAACAGAATAAGCTGTAATGAACGTGCTTTTCGATACTGAAATTATTGATTGTAAATTAGATATATTTAGTGTTTTAGAGTGATTCCATCCTCAAGTTGCTTATCCTATTACTGTTCTAAAAAAATTAAATACTGTTTCGATATCTCAACTCTTACCTTCCTTGTATATTCTGAAAAAAATATTTTGAACGTAACGTTTCTCTTTCGGGTTATTAGGTTGTTTGCATATAATTTTAACATTATCATAATCTATTTTTTAATTTAAGTTTAAATGACGCTATGATAAAACAGTGTTAGTTTTAGAATTATGTTTAGAATTGTTTTTATCATTCTAAACTCTAGTACTAATATTTTTACTAGTACCTAAAGTCACAATATTTGAAATAAATTCTTTAAATAGCATAAGTTTGGTCATATATTGGGATTTTATCTATTACTTTAGTTCAATAATTTTTATCTATTGTCTGATGTTGATACAAATTTAATTTATTTTCGTATATAAAATTATTTCTTAAAAAGTTTACTACTCTAAGAGTGTATATAAAAGAAAAATGCTTTATAACTTTTACCATTATAATTATTTGAGTAATTCATTTCAGTTTCATTATTATTAATATTTGTAACTGACGCTTTGTTATTGTCATTAGGAACTGTTTTAATATAATTTTATATCCTCCTCTATTTACTTTGTTCTTATATTATTTTCAAGTATTTGGTTTATGTTCCTATCATAATTCATTTTATTTTAATTAAAATAATTATTTTTGTGTATAATTAGTAAATAGTAATTAAATTAATTATGTCATAGAGTAAGGTCCATGTACAGCGGAATTTCGTAAGTTTAAAACCGTGTATTTGTTAATAATTTTTTGTAACTACCTAATGCAACCCGTTATAATTTTCATTTTAGTACACCTGAAGAGAGACGAAACGTAATATATTTCATCTTTTAAATAAAATAAAAACTTACCATGAAGCTGTTATAATTAATTTAATGATTTATGTAAATGCCAGATGAAATAGTTATTTGTTTAATGGTAGTTTGTGAATAGTTGTTTTTGTTTCCGTTAAGAATCTTTAATCTGTTAATGTTATTAAATTTCTTTTACGTTAAAAAGTATTATTAGTAATAGTTTATTAACGCTTTCTATTATTTTTTAATTTTATAATATTTTTCTATTTCTATTGTGAATATCTCGCTGAACACTTTTATTAAAGTTTTGTAGTAATGGTTCAATTTGACTCTAATCGATCATTAAAATGAAATCAGATACGTTTTACATAATTTTGGTTTTATATTCGTAATTTCAATCCTTTATTTAATAAATGTGTGGGGCTATAATAGATAAAATTAACTAATGAATGGGACTGGTTATAGCCTTAAATTTTTAAGACCAGAAAGCATTCTGCAGCCTTAAGTGGAATGATGAACAACAAGATTGAAAACTATTTATTGAAACCATATTCGTTCCTCAGTAGTTGCATAACTCAATGAACTCCTTTAGTGTACTAGGAACTTGACATCATTAACAAATTTTGATGGCCTGTTTTATAGATAGATTCTTTAACAATTACTGAAATCATGTTCATATTTCTCTCACAAAGCTCATGTAGTTGCAAGTAGTAACATGACAGATTTTCAGTTATCAGTTAATGTAATTACGCATTCCAAATCAACGTCGAATGGATTTACTGGTCTATGCAAATGTATTTACATACAGCTGTTCATGTTTTAGTACAAACAAATTTTCTCGCAGTGATTTTGGTAAATCGTGGACATACTCTCCGTCCTCCTGTTACTTCATTGCTTTTAATATAATTCCGACTTGGGCGACAAAAACCTGATGTTAAACATCGCCCCTACAACCAGTCCCCTGTATAGTACGGATGGATACATTACCCAAATAATACATTTAATTGAGGAACATTGTAAAAGATTTAAGAACCATTGTCATTATGACTCGATCAATTTGGTTTAAAAAAACTGTTTCCGTCTTGTTGTATTTAATTACCTAAATAGCGACATATTTCTATAAAAAGGTTTAATCAGACCAAGGGGTTGTCTATGAATCGTACAATGATCAGCTGTAATTTGTGTTACAATTTGTAATGGATAATACCATCCAACAACATTTTTGTATTAAATTACAGGCATGGAAGGCGATCTATACACAAAAGAATATTGTTAGTTGCCCATTACATGTTTTAGTGAATATATCAAAATATATAAACTTTCATAAGCGAACATGATATTTCGGGAAAATTTTCACGTTTATTTGTTACAGCGAAATTAAGTTTGAAAAAGTTGATTAAGATATTATGACGGAAAAATATCTTCTAAGTGAAGTATAAAAACCGTACAGTGCATTACCCTCCCCTGTCAAAAGAACGAGTCACCATATTTCAGAGTGATGCTGAAAAGAATACATCTTAAAGCCTTAATTTTAAGTGTGTAAAGCGATTAAGCGTTTTAATATATATTCTAATTATTAATGAGTTAATATTCGCTTCTACCTCGCTGTTTAACATTTACACTATTGCAATGGATGACGCAATTTCAAATATTTAAAAATATTTGGGACACACGTAAAGCACTCGGAAACTTGATACTGAAAGGTCACAGGCTCACATATAAAAGAGGAATATTGTGTAAAATCACGTCCATACCAAGATCTTTCGCGGATCAATTTGTTCTCATTTCGATAAATTAACTACCTTGATTGGGCGCACATCCTTGGTACACGCGAACCGTATCGAATTTCTCGGAAGCAAAACAGGCTTCCAGACCGGAATAGATTTATCGGCAGCGTTGCTCACGTTTGTGCCATTGAAGAAATGTCCCTTTTTAATGTAACTTAATTTAGAGCAAAAGGACACTGAACCTGTTAAAGATCCGAGGGAACAGCGCGAGAATCTTGCTAGAGGCTGTGAGACGACAAGCGACTGAATGAAGTTTAAAGTCTGACGATCTAGTAGGAAACATTCTGCTATACCTTTAATGAGTTTTAATAAAATTACTAATGACATATAGCATAGTGAAATGGCATCATATTTTTACTCACTTGTAATAAGAAAAGGTTTATTTATTATGATTAATTTTAATTAATATTGGTGGAAGCCAATTGTAATCAAAGTTATTATATTTAATTATCGGGTTAATTATAATTAAAAGAAAAATATAAATAATAAAGAAAGAAACGAAGTAGACATTTATTTTAACAAGAATAAAATTTAATTAACGGAAAAGGGTAGAGGGTAAATGATTTACATTCCAATTTTTAATAACAGGTCACCTGTGAGATGAATCAAACGGAGTAAATAGGATTGGTAATGAGAACTTTCTAAATTTTATGTCAACGAAACATGACAGAATACTGCATATGCTTTATCTGGTGGTGCTTGAGGTTGCTTATCATTGAGGCACCGGTTGCGATGATCCAATTCTCATCGGGATGAACAGGCTGCGTGGGAATAGCCTTGGGCCGAAATATCCGGGACCTCTATAAAAATTTTACTTCTCCTCAGAACGCAAGAGCTCAACTCTGCTCTCGCTAGCGGCCCGCAATTTAATGGTGCTCTCTGACAAAACGTCTTTCCACTTCACTTAGTATGGATCAGAATTCTCCTTCTCCCTTTTCCAATAGCCAATCAACTCCAAGTTCAAATATCATCCATAGCTTGTAATGTATAAATTTTCAGCCAATAGGAAATATGAACAAGTATCTTCGTACGTTTTGCATTCGTTACGCAGTAGCTGTTTCCAATTAGGTACGCGTAGCTTCCAACTTGACGGAAGCAAATTTTTCTTAAATTAGGAACTTATTTGCAATTCATTAAAAAGACTGACACTCATTGTCAGAAAAAGGATTCTTATACATTGTCCGATGAAGGGCTTGTTCCATTGCCTGAAGAAGGGTATAGCTCGCAGCGTAACAAAAGACGCTACACACAAAACATACATTTTAGACCTTCAGACTTCTCTATCGTGATTTTACTATATTACACACTCTTTTATGACAGAACCAATATTCGTCTATAAGCTCTTGTCGCTATAAGTCAGTGCTTGCTTTATTTATGTTCATGTATGTCTATTAATATCTTTTGTTATAAGTTAAATCCTAAGATAAGTAAAATTTCGTCACGCTATCCAGATTAAAATTATAATAGTTTTAAATGATTTCAGTAAGTTATATTATTTTATTCCAAAGTATCGTTGAGTTTATATCAATATTTTAAGATTTAGTGAATTTTATTCGACACTTAATACATTTTAAGTGAATTGAGATGTATTATTATTGTCGTTTGAGACCATGTTTAAGGTTTCCTTAAGACAGTGGGAGGGGAAATAAAAACCTATATAAGGAGTAGAGCAGCAGACTGCTCAATCCCAATTGAATTTTGCCATAGGGCCGATCTTTTGTGAGCTTGTTGTTATATATTCCTGGTTCGTCGTCGTGGTAATGAGACGCGCAGCGCGCCAGCCTTGGCAAATTGCATCACGCAGCCGCTGAGTCTCTCTAAGGAAGGAGAACAGGCTTCACGACGGACAAAACCACTTCAAGTTATCACCATTACCAGAGTAGAATACTTTCATCCGTTTCTGAGTCAGTTATGATATTGCGACAGAGCTAATTTCAAGAGTTTGTCACTGACAGCCGCAAGAAACGGTGTAATCAGAAGAAACGTGAAACAGAGGTAAATGTAAGTTTACGGAGAGGGGTTTCCTCTTCCGAAAATATATTCTTCAGGGAGAAACAGAGATGATGAATAAACTCATATATACGACTACTTGTAGATGATATTTATGCGAAATTTATTGTTGTTACGGTAGTCAGTTCACATACTGGTTTAATGCAGCCTTCCATATTAACATTTCTTTTCCCTGTAGCGCACGTCCCTGTTCATTCAATTATTATCTTAAATTTATATTTTAAAGTAAATTATCACGTTAAATATACGTATGTTAAGACGGACAGGGAATTGCAGGAAAATCTTCTAGTCAAGAATAGCTCACAGGTAAACAATTTCCAGGAAGGACCAGTATCTATCCAGGGAGGGAAAAGTTCAACCAATTAGAATACTGATAACAATTTGGTATGGTGATGCTAAGACCAGTTTTCCACGAATTAGGTGAAGTGGAAGAAGACGGAAGAGAGGGAGAATATCGAGACAAAAATTTGCATAAGAGACTGAGAGACACTTTTATGGTTGAGATTTGACAAAGAAGAATCGCGGAAGAAAAGAAAAAACGCACGTGGTTGAATGAACCCGACTTTGCTTCCATCCCTGTGGCAGGAAACTTATTCTGATAAGCCGTCGGAAGTTTATTTTGGGGGAGATTACAATTACATCAATAAACGTTTATCTTGAAGGAATATAATTATACGTAGAAAATTCTTAATAATTTATTGAAATGTATTTATTACAGGTGTGACAGTTTGTTGATAAAATAAAATAAAACAAAGTACAAGATAAATTACAGAAAAAAAATTGGGAAAATTCAAAAATATTTCACGTCCTTTTCTCTTTATTAAAAATTAAGCACCTGACTTTTCAGTATTTCTAACTTATTTTTGAAAACATTTGTATTCTTAGGGAAAGGCCATTGTATCCAAAGCATTCCAGTCCCAGTCCCTTACTATCCTGTTTACGAAGGGCTATTTGCCCACATCCGTTCTTTGGTCCCTTTCCTTTAATACAAAGTTATAGTCGAATTTAGGAAAAACATGAGTATACTTAGACGCTCCATTATTTAATTATAATTTTTTGAATTGTGGTTTTCTTTAAGGTATTTACTTTTCAATTACGTTAGACTATAAGGAAATTATCTTTTTCTAGTGAGAAAAAAGATACTGGTCTTACATATATAGTATTTTCTAGTATTTTGTAGACCAAAGAGAAAACAATTGATAATTATGACGAAGAATAGAACTACTTGGTCATTATACACAGTTTATTAGAACGTCCTCTAATTAATAAATATAACGAACAATATTTTTTTGTCTTTATTCTGAATTTTTTGTGAAGGAATATAACTTTTTAATATTGCACAAATACTGATCGGAATGTACTTTTTTTAAAAAAAGGTAGCTTTATTCAGTATTTACCTCATGCATGCGAGGACCAAATTCTTGTTTGAGGAGCACGCAACTAAACATTCGTGCTTCAGCAAGCATTTAATGGGAACGTTGATCAGAGAACATGAACGATTTTCTGGATTAATCAACAACTCATGTAAAATTCTAACTTCATAGGCCCTATACCTACTCAGTAATTTATTACAGACAGAACACAAATAATAAATTTGTATGAATTTAAAAAGTCTCTTTGAAATTTTAATATGAATACGAGTCGTACAAATATGTTGATGAATTTTTTTGTATATATAGACAAAATATGGTAACAAATATCTATCCGTATAAAAATGAATGTACGTTCCGCTTAAAATTTTAAACGCATGGATCAATATCAACCAAAAATCACTGGGTATGGGCTGAAAATTACCCTTTAGGAATGTGGCTATGGATGTGACATTTAAAATATGGCGAAAATAACCGATATTAGCGTCGAATAAATAGTTTCACGAGTGAATGAAATTTATAGTGTCGTAGTCGATTCCTCTAAACCAGAAAGGTCAAAGTAGTAGTACAGTGAGAGACATATTGTAACATTTCACATATGATAAATGCCGCACTCACTCCAACTACACATGTAATCCAAGCGGTTAAATAAAATTATTAGAGAATATTTTTAATTCCGAAGTATAGAACGATGCAATGGTTTTGTCCATTCAAGAATTTAAAGAATTTAAGTATAGATAGTTTCACAAAAGAAAATAAATGAAACGGTAACATATGCTTGAATACAATAGAACCTAATCAGAATAAATCAAAACGAATTTACAATTTCTATAAATGTATTACGAAGTCTTTGCCGTCGCAGTAGAGTTTCACACAAAGCTACCACGAAATAATGACATTGTTACCGTTGACGTGATGATAGTTTTTCTGTAGTCACTCTGTAAAGGTTTGGTAGCTTGTGGAGACGGTGTTTATTATAAGAAAAGAGGAGAGTGAAGCAAGATTCTCTTCCAGAAATAAGAGTTGTCTAGGATTGGATATAGGATACGAAATAGGATAGATTTCTTCGTGGATTCGGTTCGGATTAAAGATAAGTCTAATCTTCAGAACAGCGAGGAGTGATGGCTGCAGAGAGACAGACTTGACCTCCAATGTAGTAGAAAAGAAAGTTTATTATTGTTAAGTCTTACAATAAAAATAATTGAAGGACGAAGATTGAGTAAATGAATAGATCAGTCTGATGTCTAAAGGCTGAGTGCAATTTAGGAACTGCTTTTCTGGGCTCATTTTTACCGACGCTTTATATCGGCTCTTAACCTACCAATAAGAAAGTTACGGAGAAGAGTAACACAGTGTTAGATAACAACTGCATCAGCGTTCTAATTCGCGGCAGGCATAATAGTCTCGTTTAACTGACGCAAGTGTCCTCTTATTACAGCATAACAGTAATTGCTACATTACAAATTTTATTCTAATTATGAATGAATATTTAAACATATTTAGGGATTCTTTCCCGTCTTTGACACATTTTTGCTGACAACTGTTTAATTCCGAGATTGATCATAGATGGATAGTGTTGGATGTATCAGTCTTGATCTCTGAGAAGTTTTAATTGACTTCATGAAGATCGATGGAACGTAACATTGCCATAATCAGTGTGGCATACTTTCTGAAGTTGTCGAACCTCTCAACAAAGTATGAATAGATAGTATCTGCACCCCAAAATATTTAGCTCTGAGTAAAGAACGCGACTGCATTTCTATTAGTTCCATTGCAAACTTACTACAGCCTCAGTAAGGTCAAACCTGAAAAGTGCTGAAAATAAGACAAAACGGTATTCATAAGAATGGAAATAACGAAATTCTTTTGACAAAAATTCCAGGACACTGTCGTACTTGACAAAGCTAAATAGTTCACCTTAAACCTCTTTCTTGTGCCATCCAATCAAAATCCTGTGGCGTTGTTACACATTAACGTTCAATCAGTTGATGTAAGGTTTTATGTGTGTGAAGGGATCGGTGGGGGTTGAAAACAGAAACAATAGAGCAATTTTTCTATGATTCACTGAAAGCCAAAACCGGCTCCCATTTGAATTCATCAAGACAATATACGCATAGAGATGTGTGGGGAGATACTTGAGAAGAAACATAAGGGTTGAAAATGAAAATGGTCTGTATTATTTTGGTGACAGTGATATTAATATTGACGTTTCAGCCACTATCGCCCCCTACCTTTTGGTAAGCGGTTGAATAAGAGGGCGTGAGTATAAGAATTGGGTAGTCCAAGCGCTGGAAGACTGTTGTGGAGAAGGCGAAAATATTCCAAGGAACGTTGTAGTGCCTCAGAAGAAGAAAAAGAGTATAAATATGTTTTAAGAAACACTAATTATCACCTGAACAAAGAAATTACTCGTTTCCTCTTCACTTTTATTTAATCAGTTTATAAATTACATTAGGATTTTATTATTGGTAACAGGCTACATAAGGATGATCCACAAACTGGCAACTCACCTTTAATAGCATAGGAAGGTAAATAAAAAGGGGGGATGAGGAAGTGAGAAGAAGGCAGCCAAGGGTTGACCAGGGTTCAGAGCTATTGTTTAAGGATCATAACCGGTGATACACGTGAAAGGGATGCAGGGAAATCTCTAGAAAACCTGCATCAGGTAAGTCGAGATTTAGGTAATATCTTCACATCCTTCTGAATGACGGGATATGAAATTGCTTTGGGATCACAGCATTCCTTTCTTCGTTCCTCCACCAGGTTTAGGAGACAGCTAGTCAACTGATCCAATGGAATCAGCGGACAACTCTTACCGTATTGCCAAGTTTTGTGACCCCAATCCATAGACCTCCCAAAGGAGAATTATATTAGGAATTTTTTGGGGTAACTTGCTGCATGAGGGTGGTTAGATTCAAAAGATCTTTTGAAAATTTTTAATATTTAGTTTATAAGTTTAATAATTTTAAACCTTAGGCCTGAGCGCGATCTAAAACGGTAAGCTCAGCTGTGGTACATATTTGTTGGCAACGTTTTAATTTACCTGATTTTTTATTAATAAATTTATCGTATTAAACAGTTAATTAAACGTATTCTGAACTAATCTGACCAAAGTGCATTTGCAGGCAAAAGCACATTTGTCATTGCAGTTCTGCCATTAGCGAACTCAAAAGTGATTCACGCTGTTACAGCAGCTGCCGACATTAAGCTGAGCACATTTAACGTTTGCTTTGTGTGCATCGACAACAAAAGGGCTGTTCCATTAACAGCTAATTGTTTGCAGCGAACTGTAACGCCAAAGAAATTACGGACCCAGAAAACCATTTGCTCTTGTTAGCTTCGCCAGCTTTCCTAGTTATCACGGCCCTTCCTATCGAATTACTTTGTAATAAACTCCAGTAATTGTTACACGAATTTATGAAACGTCATCTGTTTGTGACAATTTGATAGCACTTAGCCTTGAAAAGACTCATCGCTCAGTGGCGATCAACTTTATCAAAATAATATAGACTTTGAGAGATTCAATTTACATGAAATTTATCCAACTCATTTTCTTTCCTGCCAATCCCATGGCTTAATTTAATGTTTTAATTTCAATAATTGTATCATTAGTTATTCTTCCTTTGAATTCGCTCATTGGTAGGAATATTATTTCCATTTTTATATTAAGGCATACAATTGAATGATATGAACATTTATTATCCTTTTAAAAAACGAGTCTATTATTTATCTGATCTCATTTTGTAAAGTTTACTTTATAAGCCACAGTTGCTAATACTCTTGTAGCATGAAGCGTTCTAGACGGGAGATATATAATTAAATTTATCTGAATTATCGGCCTATTTTTGAATTTAGTTAATTTTTTCCAGCATAAATGCACATCCTGGACTTCGAATTTCTTTCTTTCTGTATTTGAAATATTCATTAATCTGTGATATCTCACTATGATACATCTACATGTTTTAAAAAGCGTGTAATTACCTGTCATTAATATATAATTATTTTTTAAGCTTAACGTAAATGGTTACTAGCCAAATTTCCGTATAAGGTGCATCAGTGAGACACTAAGCAACCATTATTTGCAACGGATAATTATAATGGTTTGTAACCTATGCTTTTGAATTTATTTAGTAATTTTTTTCTCGAAATACCAGCATTCGTCTTTGTCGCTGTCAATCAACAATTAATGAATGTCAGATTTCGACCTAATTGTCGCATGTCGTTTAACAGAAATAAGCTTATTATGTTATAATTAGTACCTTTGACAATGTCAATCAAACATATAATAATGAATTAAACAAATTTACTGTGCAAAACAAAGCAAATAACTGGAACGAATCCAGGATATCAGGTTTAAAAATTTCATCTCATTACTAAAACATTGTTAGGTTTAATTTCAAGGCGTTACTGTACAAATACTTTGATAATCAGCGAAGTATAATTTATTTACTGGGAGGATTTAAGTCCTAAGAAATTGATTAAGTTATAATTTAAACAAATTAAATTGTAATCAACAATAAATACAAAAACTTGGCTCCGTTAAAAATTACCTCGGCTAGCTCAATTTTTTTTTGAAAGACTATATATTCAAGGCTTATTTTGTGACTATTTTGTGCAGCAAGAAATCAGACATAACGTACTTCTCGATATTGGCACTCACGCGTCTGGCATCCGGGTCTCCCTGTTAAGTGTCGGCTCCTTCCTCTGTAATTCTTTTATAATTAAACATTCTTTCAGTTTGTCTCCAGATTGAAAACACACTCTTCTCTATCCTCACCACCGTCCCGCTTCAAAGTTCATTAATGAATAACTGCTTTCTGTTTCCTCCGAAGATTATTTCCGAAATCACTTTCTTACTTCCAAGTTCCATTCCAGACTCTTCCATTCCCCAACTGTATAAATTCCCCCAACTGATCAATTTCTCTTTCTTCATCTCCCCAAATCCATGCGGTGGATGGAGGATCACATGTCCCCAGCCCAAATAAAATGCTCAGCTTGGCTCGCCGTTTTTTCTAGCTAATTTTTGGATGGAGATTGGTCCTTTAAAATACTCGGTTTCAATGAACTGGGTCCAAGTAAATGTTCTCTAATCCACCAAACTGTGGATTTAACACACCCAGGTCGCTTATTGGCGCCTTTCTGTCGCCTATGCTTGTTGAGGCCGTCTGAGTGTCTCCAGTGTGAAATTTCTCAGCCACTGATGAAAATAAAATGGTGATTGCCACATACACTTATTACAGAAGTATTAGAGAAATCATACGAGACAGAATTATATATTAAACTACAATACTGCTACAAGCATGCCAAGGAACTTGGCCTAAAACATTTGCCGATCCAATTTATTTTAAAGTATGAGTACGAAATAGCAATATAAAATTTGCTTGATGTTTTTTTTAAATCACAATTATATGAAATAAATTAATTGTTGTATCATTGAACCATATTTAACAATAGATAATTTATATTTCTTAATTTTTCTTTCTTTACATCAGAGATAATTATAGACTAAGAAATATTACACTGGGAAATACAGAGAGAATCATTTTTGTGAAGGAACATATTCCCCAGCATGCAGCTTATGAGTTATGAGCTTTTATGTATCTATAGGTTTGGTTGTTCATTGCTGTTGTAGGTTTGTGGTAGTGAGATTTTAATGAGCAAGTAGTACGATTTATCTGAACCAGTCTGTTTCAATGAGTGTGTCCTATTGTTTCTATTCACTACTGTTTCTTATGGGATTCTTTACCTGAGCATGATTCGTGATCCGCTCTGCCTATCATCACTTTCAGTTTTCCGGTTTGTGGAATATATCCGTAAAACGTCTCATTTAAATTTCAATTCTTTGAAGTTATTTCAATATTTATGTCCAATAATATATACTGTATTTACAAGCATAAAAATATATAACATCTAATTGCTGCTACTAAAAACTATTTCTGCTTTTTAAAATTATTTTCTCCCTTGTTGTCAAGTTTACTTTTCAGTACATTACACCTTCCATCATTTAAATACATGAGCACAAAATATGAGTATTTTAGTAATCCATCTTCCTCAGAGAAATACTTTAAACTAACTTATGAACAAAATAACATTATTATTTACATTTTATTACAAATATATTCAGTTTAATCAAAGATCAATTATCGTTGTATTACGATTTTCTGCAAATATCACTCCTCGTGGAACGTATGTTTCTATCTGCAAACAGACTTGGAAATGATTCCTCATAGTTTGTTCTGTAGCGGTGCCGTTCGCAGCTTGTACAAGAATTGTAATATGCAAATTAACCCTCAAGTCAGATAAGAAGCCCTCTCATGTATGCTGCACAGAAAAAGGGAGAAATGTAAGAAGCGAGCAGGAGAGAAAAACGAAATACAGGAAGACCCTTATCGTCTGCAATTACAGTCCTTCCTACAGTCTCACAAACCCACGAAATTCGTGATTAACAGTCGATAAGAATGAGATTAAATTGGACAGATGCCTGCCGAGTCAAGTTATGCGCAGAATTACAACAATTTCAAATTAACAGTTGCTGAATAAATGGTAAAAAATTACGAGATTATAACGCTCAAACTATGATAATATTTTTTATTTACTAACTTTGGTACGCACATTCATAAAAATACAGTGATAAACATCTCGAGAGGAGGGGGGGGGGGTGTAAATCCCTCGCATCAAGATGAAAGCACTTTAAAATATTTGCATTCATGCTAAAATAAAATATTCTGTGCGGGTAGGATTGTGACGTCACTTTACAGGTTTACTCTTTTTACTTTAAGATAAATTATATCGTATGGTACTGGCGGAGACATCGAATAATAATAAATAAAACAACACGAAAGGTCCTACGATCCGTAGGGCAATCAGCTGGAGTGGCAAATTTTAGTTTTATTGAGAGTCGCCTCTTAACTAAACTGATGCGAGTCTTACGTTTTCTAAATAAATTTACAGAAACATCATTTCCATATTATTGAGTAACTCCTTTTAAAAACAAGACATGACATATTTCACGGAACCGCAACTCAAAATTTTGATACATCTATATTTTGCAATACTAACTTCAGGAAATATAGAAGGATAATTAAAAGCAACGTGAAAGATTTGTCAGTCATAATAACTTAATAGAAATAATTCTACTGAGAAGTCTTCAGAATCATTGTTTGTGAGTGAGTGTACATTTAAAAACGAAAGATTTTTTCTGTCTTGAAAATTAATATATGTTTGATTGGCGGTGTGCAAAGGCTGACGAAATAATTAATTGCTAGTAAACAACATTTCACAAAATTAATACTTTTTCGTACTTTAAAGTTGGAGGATTTCGTTAAACTCTTTGTGTTTGTTTTATAACATGAAACGTGATCCATATTTAAAGGAAATGTATAAAGTATTTAAAATTCTAACTTATTTAATAGCGTATGATTTGGGGACTATTTGTTAACATTCTATTAGGTCTTACTCCAGTTTATTCGTCTTTATTAAGAGTATAGAGTGAAATTAAGTCATTTCCGGCCTAATCTTTATATTAGTACGCGAAACTGATTGCGTGCAACGATGAGTGTGAGATTTGGCATCTTCTCCTTTGGCTCTACAGCCTATTGAGGGTCTTGTCCTACCTGGTCGACTGCAGACGTTCATCATGCATGAGACATTCAGAATTTGGAGAGACATGTGGTCAGCGTATCGATTCTCCAGCAGTCTTAATACGTGCCTTGACGACCGTGAAGACACAAACATCCAGGCCCATGCTTGGATTCGAACCCGGGACCCTTAGAATGTGAGGCAAGAACACTAGCCACTAGACCACAGGGCGTCGGCGTGAGATTTGGCATAGCTAAATTTAATATAGAGAAGGAGTGCAGTAAGAGAATGTGTGTTATAAATAAATTAAATTAAATAATAGAAAACACTCATTGTTTACGTTCATACTGAATGTGAAACACACAAGTGTGACTAAGTAGAGATATAACTCAAATATTGAAAATATATAAAACTAAATGAAATCAACCTACATACATTGCGTATTTATACTTTATAAATTTAAATAGTATGCAAAATGGAGTAATTATTTTGAAAGATACGCACTGAATGTCAATCCAAGAATTTTTAATACATTTTATTGTCTATTGACGGACTGGTAATGTAGGTTTTGCAATAACGTTCTATTTAATAAATTACGGTCGAATTTCAACCATCCACTGGAATACTGGTATAAATAAATACTAAGACAACGCCAGGCAGTCAGTACAAACCAAGACGTATCTTAAGATAGATAAAGTGGCAATACCAAGACTTGCCTACAGGAAAAACAATAATATTCTCAAAACACACAAAGAAATATTTTAAAGATATTAAATAGCTATTTTCTGTCAAAAACCATTCGTAGAAAACTTAAAAATATATATTTTCGTAATTTGAATGTTTACAAGTAGTTTTCCTACAGAATGTTTAAATAACGCATTTTAATGTTTTATCATGACTTAAAAGGCGAAATTTCAATAGTTTCAAGTTTCATTTTTAAACTCCATTCGGTCCGAGCATACAGAAAATATCTTATTTTCAGAAATTAGACCCAAGGAAAAACAATGTACAATTCCCCTCTAATAATAAAAATTATACATTTTAACATTTCGTTGTGAAACATTTTGATATAACTTTGTATAAAACTCGAAAAATTGATTTTAAAACATAAATCACTTTTATTAATCATCCGTATAAATTTATATTTATATATTACATATTAGAAAATACTTAGTTTGACAATAAATAATCCACTTTAATTTCTCTTTTGTTGCTTGAACATAGATTTTATATTGCCTCGTATGGATCAACGAGCGAAAGTGGGAGTGGGGATGAAAATCACGCTTCGAGCGCTGCTATTGCTTCTTCGGTACAAATAAAAACTGCCTTCCAAATCTTAGGTTGATATGATTAATTTCCGCTGGAGGATTATTAGTATTAGGACTTGTATTCATTATGCTTTCATATCACTTTGTATGGCGTCGTTTTTTTTATTATATTTTCAAATAATATGTGAAATTTTTTTTAACGATAAAGTTTTATTTTTCTGATTTAGGAAGCAGAATATCATTTCCGTACAACACTGAATGAAGTTCCTCAGATATTCAGAGAATTAATTTTTTTTTAAGTTCCGTTGAAGGTGCACAAGGTATTTTAAAATTCTTCTTTATATTCTTTTAGAATAAGAGTTTTATAAATATTTCTCAAATAGATCATCGGGGGGAAGAATTAGTATGCGCACTTAGGTAAGCTTTGTCTTGTTTGCTGTAAAAGCCGTCACCGTAGTACGCTTAATTACGCATTGGTGTACAATAAGAATACTAAGAAGAGTTAAGCGTCCCTCTGAGGAGCAGAAGCCAGGGACAAAGGTCCGAAAGCTGCTTCAATCGCGCAGGCTCAAATATTTAAACTGCAAGATGTGCTTCTAGTCAGGCATACGAGAGACCCCGCGGGAAATCTGCTGCCTCCTCTATTTGTTCTTCAGAAAGCATATCCAATTCTCAACGAAACCTTAATAGCATGAGAACTAATTCTATAATTTGCGTGATTAAACTCGAGAAGTTGTGTCCGCTTTACATTTATTACCTGCAATAAAAACATTCCGCAGTCTCCGTTTGAACAGACCGGGATTTAAGTAAAGTAATTTTACGTTCATTAGCACGTAATTAATTTCTACTTTCGGGCATATTAAACTAATGGTAGCATTAAAGAAGAAAATGTGACGGTTTGAATAGGGTGGGTTTTGCGTTTACTGCCTCATAGACTAATAAAAATCGATGTAAAGTACGGCAAATGCTGGATTCAGCCAGTTCTGAAAAGTTATTATACTTGCTTTTGTCTCTTTCTTGATAGTTTAAAGGGGCTGAAAGTGTTTATTGTACTTTGCAAAGTCATATTTTTTTATCAATAGCCTTCCATCAATTGACTGCAGAACACAAATATTTGATTTGAGAAATAGACAATTAGAGAAAGGTTTATGAGAAAATTCTGGGGATTGCGTGTAAGATGAATAAATGTTTTTTATAATAAGTAACTCAACCCCTAGGCAGTTGACTAAACAAAGAAAGACCTGAAATATATGCGCTATCAAGGTCGCCATGTACCTAGTAAGTGAAATAATTAATAATTTGAATATTGAGCTCATTAATACCTTAGAAATAAGACTTTTTAAAATATGATTCACCGAGCCACAGATAATTAAAGTAAAACGTAAATGTAATACTTTTAAATTATCATTTGTTTGCTACTCAGAAGAGGTTTTAAACAATATTGATTTAAACCTAAAATAAAACCACGTTTCAATCCTCTTTGTTTTATTGAGGCAGTATAAACCCACATCATCTGTTTCTCTATAATAAAGTTGCCCTTATGTGTGTGTATTTGTTTGTTGTTTTTATGTACGTTCGACATACTAATCTAAACAAGTGGACCACTTTCTACCAAATTTCGTACACGTGTTCTTTGCAGCTTGGAAATCAGCACTTTTGGGGTAAGACTCGGGGGTGTAGGGGGTGGGAATTTTTAAATAAGTAGAAACGATCAATATTCCCATAAAATATATATATATATATATATTTCTGAGTCAATTAGTTTGCTAATGTGTCCTCCGATACTATTAGCGTATAATTTCAACCCCATATATAATCGAAGTGGAGTATTATTAAGGGTGGAATTGGAGGGACATCACATAAAAATAACCAGAAAACAATCGAGATTGGACTCTAAACCGTTTAATATGAGCCGCTGGGATTAATTCTGGCATTAAAAGTGCAATTCGAGTTATATAGAACACCTAATACATATTTAATGGATGGAACAATTTCAACCAAATTTTTAATATTTGTTCTTGGCAGCCAGGAAATCAACACTGTTTGGTTAAGACATAGCTTCTACCACCTTAAATGGGGATATCCATAAGCAGCAGTTATTTCTTTATAATATTATACTTTTCTAGGTCAATTAATTTTATATTGTTTTCGCCGAACGTTTAGCGTATAATTTTAACCCCATTAAGCTTCAAAGGATATCGAAATCGGTATTATGTGAGTCATTGAGTTTGAATCTGAAATTTGACATGTGATTTAAATTGAAGTTAATCCCGTAACCTTACTGAAAATGCTTTTAGCTCTGCTATTTTGCCGGGAGTATTTTTCTCTCGATGTATTGACGAAGAATTAAATAATGTAGTGGGCTAATATAAATAAATACCTGGGAAAACACCGGGTTCCCAGATAGTATTGTTTAAATTCATACAAAGTACGGTCTTGATCATATCAAAACAATTATTGTTTAACATTTAATTAAAAAATATCAAAACATAAAAAATCTCCTATATCATGAATAATTATTTATTAAAAATCATCAAAAGAATCTTTAAATCACTTCTGAATCGTCCTAGTCGCTCTTCGTAATAAAACGTGTATTTAAATTATTGATTTTCTATGAAATTCTTCCATATAATCTTCGCAACATTTGTACCACATTGGCGCATTGCTTTGTGAGATACGAGTATTACCCACATATAGATCGATCTGTGGAATATGATTGCTATCTCGGTCATGGATTATAGATCTGGAATAATTAATGGGCTTCAGGGGAACAGTACGTCGTCATACACGACCTCGAACCTCTACTCACAACAACGGGTCAAGCAAAACTCCTGCGTATTGAACAATTCAGCAATCGATGATCATTAGTACTCCACAGAATGGATTACTTATGAGTTACCAGTTTTACTCGTCGAGAAACAAATGGTAAATGAGTGTTCTTATTGATCAGTTCAACACGTCCGTTGTGTTGGCCTTGAAATAGTTCATCAAACGCAACTTGCAGAAATTAAATTTATCTCAACTGCATGTCTCTTAATCGTCTTCGCATTTACTCGGCGATCGGGTTCGTGTGATTGCCAAAAGGTCCCAGCAATGGATGCACATTAAAATATTAATTCGTCCGTTCTCCTGGGTCAGCATATCACGACTATGGAAGTCTTAAAACATAATGAGCTCCTTGACGAGGTTTAAAAAAAGCCTGGAGTTAATGCTTTATAAAAAAGAGTAAAGCGATTTGATTTGATTGAAAGAGTATTTTTAAGGAAAGTTGGGCGATGTTACAAAGACTGAGTTTGCTAGGAGGAAAGAGAAATTCCCACGACCAATTTCTGGACATTCAAGAATAAGACATAATTCTATAAACGTTTCATATTTTCGCTTGAAACTAATTTTTGTCATTATATTATTTATATATTTAATCCTTTTTTAATACAATGTACATTGTATGTTTTCTGTATTTGAAAAAGTTTCACAGTTATATTTGTTTAATTTTTGCCTTAAAAACTTAAAGGCCTTGTAAAGATAACCTTATTTACAATATTTTGGGTTGATTAATTTTTCTTTATCAAAATAATTTTCCTACATCTCCTTACATGCACTAACATATTTGCTGTTGATAGAATTTTCTTCATTACCTTTCAGAAAGATGCTAATAATCTAATGTTTTAATTAATACACAAATTTATTTAATATGATACTTAAATCATTCATATATTTACCTTTAAGATTTATTCACAAATTATCAAGAGTATGACAAAGGAAATTAGAGAGTTACAATATTGGTTGCATTTTACGACGATGAGGATATTAGAAGCTGGATGGAATTGTCCTGAAATGTTTCAGCAACGTATTTTTTCACACTAAAACTAGCAAAAAATTTGATACATGAACTGAATAAGATGCCAAATTAAATTCCTTCGTATTGAATTTTTTAGTATAGAAACTTAAATTATTAATTCATAGCTACGAAACGTATGCGATGAGAAAGAGTTTCGCATTTTAGGGCGTCATTTGAAATCAGACGATGGATTTATCACAGAGGCAAACACATTTCACGAGAAAATGG
Organism: Eucriotettix oculatus; assembly: GCA_034510155.1. Taxonomy (NCBI): domain Eukaryota; kingdom Metazoa; phylum Arthropoda; class Insecta; order Orthoptera; family Tetrigidae; genus Eucriotettix; species Eucriotettix oculatus. The sequence continues at coordinate 64,006,858 of CM067376.1, forward strand.
ATGTTGCGAGTCTCTGCATGAATATTTTGCCAGAATTGCTTTGCTTTGGAGGCGATAAACAGGCGAGATTCTATGTTCCTGCAGAGGTCATTCTTTCTTCCTTTCTCGCTGAAAGTTCATATTTTTACGCTCAGCTCTGTTTTACTTTTTTTTCAGAAAGATGTTAGGAGTGCTCCGTCGTGAAGCAGATAAACAATTGCTTTGCTTGAAATTCGTTTTTTTCTTTTTAATTTTGGGTAGAATATTATCAAATACAACCCTTTAATTCACTTCAATAGTCATATATCTCAAGAAGAGAAAAGAAAATTCAACAAAATTGGATTAATATACATTTGACAAATTTTACAGTCTCTTGAATACTAGATAATAAAGTATGGTTCGGAAGTTATCACACCCTATAGAATAGCGAAATAGTTAAGTAATTGCTTAAAATATTTCATGACACATAGCTTTAAATATTAGACTAAAGGACCATAATAATAAAAAAATTAAGATTGCAACCATCCAATATTCCGTTATAATAAAGCACTTAGTAGTAGTAAGCGTGAATTTGATTAACCTGAATTAGAACAAAGTTACTGTCAGTAATGTTAAACATTAAATGACATAAAAAACAACCTGCGATGAGATCGTCTGATAACCCCCGGGTTAAAAAGCGTTTGACACGCAAGAACACGCGAGTTCAAAATAAAAAACCTAGATGAAAGTGTTTATAAGGAAGCCTGAACATTAGTTCAGGCATTTAAAATAAAGATGAGTAAGTTATTCATCGAAACGTCGGTTTTAAATTCTGATATGAGCCGATTTGTAACCCATGAACTCTTTATTCAACAATCAATCAATATAGAAATTAATAAGGAAAATTTAATTTGCACGTATAATAATATTGTTAATTCCATATTTTGATGTGTTAATACTTTTTGCTTGGAACAGTTGAATTCATACTTTAATGACAATTTTTTTATATTTATGAGTTTTCCACAATTATTTTGTACTCATGATTAGACGACTGGTTTCTTCCATCGACTTTGGGTTTCTATTTCTTCCATAAAAGCACCAAAATATTTTATAAAAACTGTTTATAACCAAATTATTTTAACATGTTTATGCTACCAATAATATAATATAATATATATAATATATAATATAAAATACATTTAAATTATAACTTTTAGAAAAATAAAGTTTGTTACGGCTTATAATAAAATAATTTGTATTTGTGTGGTAAATTTATTCATTCCATTTCCGGTCCCATCAAATTGTAAATGAAACAGTATCTTCAATAAGTGTGCTATACAATGAATATGTTTTAATGATAGTTGAATTAATCTGATTTAATTGAAAATAAATCAGTTCAACAGTCTAATTAGTCCGAAATTAAATTAACTTAAATAAGAAAAATTAGTGTATAGGAATGAGAATAGCTCGACGCGTCTTTCCTTTCCTTGGAACCTTTTCAGATGTGAAAATAAATTGTTATAAATACTTTACTTTATACAAACGGATATATTTTTTTAAGTCGCACCAACATCTAAGGAATAAACTTTCGAACGTGCTCAAAGTTCAAACATTTTGTTCATATTTTGGACGCGATGTTGGTACGTTGAGCGGATTGAAGAAATGATCCGTTGTATCTCATAAAACAAATTATTTATAATAATTTATTATCTCGTTGAAGAGATTTCAATGTCACGCTCAACACATTCTGCTACTGTATGCACTACATTTTTCTCATTGAATTTAATTTTATTTATGACTTATCAGGCTGATGTACTCGTGTAAGTTTCCATGATGTAAGTAAATTGTACGCGAGATGTTGTATTGAATATCTGAAAACATCGCTATATTAGACATTTTAATGCCATTAAGACATTAACTTCTACCTCAACAGTGGTTCGTGATTATTCAGAAAATAACTGACAAAATTAACACAAGATATTGAATGAATTCTCACAACGCCTGTTTAATTGCGATGTAGGATTGCATCACAATCGCTATAATTGGAAACCATTCCCTCATTTCCATACCAAGTAATTTACTAGCTGTACTTAGTTTTGGGGTGACATGGCTCTTTAACAAAGGGCATACATTAGTGCGATTTGCTACAATTAGGTACAACGCTTTATGCCCCATATCATTCACTCGCCACGTACCACAATCTTTGAGAATTAGTGGTATCTTTGATCTTACAGAATTTTATTACGGCATTTCGTTTGTAGGTCTCTCCAGAGGTCTCAAAGGAAACACGGCTCTTTGTGTAAAGTGAATACAGTGTTCGTGAAGACGTAGATGCGGGCAAGCTGCGCTCTTTCGAATAGGAATGCGATGTTCGCAGGAAAGCCTCCGCTAAAAAAAAAGAAAAAATATATGATAGGAGTTACCTCTGGGTCCTTTAACCACTGTTCCTTACAAATAGCTACAGTTGGAGCAGCGGCTACGTCGAAGAATCTAAAAGAAATATACCTAAAATATCTCGCTTTTCAAGGGAGGAAATTCGTATCAGAAATAAAAACAAATACCCAATAATTGATTAAATAGAAATGCACCAACCAATGGTCAGAAAATGGGTTTGCCCTATGAATACTCTGATCAAGCCAACGAAAAGTCATTCCATTCCACTTGGTTTCCATTCTGCATGCACAAAAATACAGATATTTGTCACCGAATATTTAAGGGTCTTAAGAGAATCCGCTACTTGAATTGTTTCACACATTGAAAAAGCGCAATTTATTATAACACTCATGTTAAAAGGAATATTACCGTGGTAAAAATGAAAACAATGGCTGTCTATTTTTAAAGGATGCCAAATTTCACTAGTTAAAAGTAGGAAATCGTTACGGTATCTGCGATATTTTAGTAGGAATAGACTTTTCAGAAAATTAAACGTTGAAAATATAAAACTATTAAATTAGTACATAGCCAACGAAGTTATAAAAAGAATACATACCACAAATGATTCTACGAATTTTCTCAGATGATTAAAAAAAGAAAGAGCTGCATTAACAGTCAGTTACTTAAAATTTACATGTGTAAAATTTTTTATTAAAATTTATCATTTTAGACGGTACAAATTTCTAATACAATATTACACTGTAAATCTCGAACAACTTAAGGACATTTAAACTAATACATTGAATAAAATCGTATTGAAAATATTACTGTCCTTAATGAAATATATAAAGTAATTATTTCGTCTTGATCTTCATTTAATGATTTTGAGTGTCATCTGTTGTGATGAATTCTACGTGGTGTGTAATATTTATTTCAGTTCAAAAGAATGTGTAATATCCTCTTTTCTACGTTTCAGATATCACATCTAGGTGGCTTTTCTCTAGTAAATAAATCATCATGTGTGAGATTAATATGTAAGGTTCTAATACGAGATATGACCACTTGTTCCTTTCTCGTAAGGGTTTTATGAAATAAGGATGGGGTAAACACATTTTTGCCGAAATTTCTTTTCTTCTGTTATTCATCCATTACGTGCCAGATTGTTTTCTCTCATGTCTTCATTGTTTAAACTATAACCATCTTCGTTTTATTTGAGCTTTTTCGTATGCGATCTCATTGCCTCTGATGCCTTTATGCGATGGTATCCACATAATTATTATATCCTTGTTTTCTTTCAGAATATTATTTCTAATATTTTTTAACATTTTTTTTGTTTCTTAAACTATCTTTTATCGATTTTGGCGGTGCTAGAGCATCTAAAAGTATACAAAATTGCTATCTCTATTGAATTAGTTTCGGCTGTTGTTATAGATGTCTTGGGGTGACATTTCCTTGTTATTGATTTTTCTTTTTCTGTAATTACCGCCACTCCTATCCCATTATTCTGTTTCTCAGCATCATTGTATGTTTATTTAATGCTGCCATAATTCATAATCGCTTGTTGTACTACCTTCTTCCATCTTTCATTAATTAGGCTATATTTTGTATGTAGTACAGTTGCATATATATTTCTAATTTTCTTTAAATGGCATGAGATTGTTAAGCTACAGAATTTTCAATTAACTGTGATATTTTAAATTTTATTTCCTCCTTAGTTTTTATAATGTTATTCCCATGTGTGTAATGATTTACCGAAAAAAAATTTTCGTTAAAGGATTCATATACTGACTAGAGAGTAAATTTAAACAAACATCACATTATATTCAGCCAATGAGCTTAACAAAATTCGTAATTGTGGCCATTATTATTAACATTATTAATACAATTATAGTTTATTTGCTTCAGAAAATGAATTTCAATCTCAATTGACACGGACAACATTTCAGTATTTACAAGATAATATAACTGACCATTATATGAAGAGATTATAATCAACGACGTTTCTGTGTATTTTAGCACTTCCATAAGGTTCTTTATGTGTAAATAAAATGAAAAATATTTTAAATGAATTGAAACAACTTCTATATTTAGTATATTTATTTTTAATTATCAAAATTTGTGAAGTCTCCCCTTTTTCAGACTTCTTCAGGCAGATGTAAAACACTGTAGGCATTACACTACAATAAATTATAAGTGGGTTCTATATTAGAAATTATTTTTTTAAAAAGTTTAAAAACTTACAAATTAAGCAATTTATGTTCTTCAGTCTTCACTCCATGACTCCCACGGCCGAACTGCTGAAAAGTACTACTAATAGGATTAGGAGGGTCGGAATGAAGTCCCGTTACTTTCTTATGACGTCAATATAAATAAATATTTTTTAATAATTTATTATCAACTATGATTCCGTACATTCTTGTACTGTCACCTGGTTCGATGTTATTATTGTAGTAATCAGTCCTTAAACTGGCTGACGCAACCCTCCATGCACTATCCTGCGCAAGACTTTTCATTTGTGTACGTAGCTACCAAATCCCTCCTAATCTGCTAGCGTTAACCATCCTTGGCCTCCCTCTTCTGTTCTTGCCCCACACACATCCCTGTAATGCTAATTTTACTAGACCCTCGTATTTCAAACCGTGGACTATTCATTTGTCCCTCTTCTTGGTCAAAATCTTCCATATTGTTTTCTTTTCTTTTATTATAATTGGATATGTTGACGTAAACAGTCTATCAGAGTACACAAGCGCACGGAAGCGTCGTTGATACTATTTACATTGTTAATAATTCATAAATTTAAAAGATAATTACACTATTAATAATAATAAGACTCAAAGTAAAATTTTATTCTACAGTTTCATATACGTTATAAATTAACTCTTTTAACTAATTTACAATGGAAAACCAAACGTTTCCAAAGAAACTGCAAAAAAATGAGATTATTTTGGAAACATCGATTACACTAAAATTTTTCTAAACAATGACATATTTCAACATGCCAAAGTGTTCAGAAAACAATAAAACATCACATCAAATTGTAATGATGAAATAAACTACATTTATTCGTTCTAAAATTTCATTTCTAGACTGGTTCGAGTGGCGAACTGACTTTGATTCATAATAAAAATAGAGAAAAATAATCAAAAAAATTAGATAGGCTACGTTTCGATGCAAAACGTTGCTATATCTAAATTTGTTGATTAGTTCTCTCTATTTTGTAAGTTCTTCTGTTCAAATAAGGTCATATCTGCTTTTACTAGTTACACAGTCATTAGTCTTCATGCTATGAACTTTGTTTCACATCGAATAATGATCTCTGCCCCAAAAAACAACAAGGAAAACTAACTAAAAGTGTGAGCATACCAGTATTTTAAAAATTTATTTGACAAAGTAAGTTTTCTAATTCAAATAGGCATAAGCTGAGATATTTTTAATACTAAATATACCAGTAATAAACAACGGAGTTTTTAATGTATAAAGAGTCTAATTTTAGTTTTAATGAAAGACATTCGTTGCAGATTCCTAACCTTACCAAATGTTATTAATTTGCATATTTTAAAATGATTATCTGAGCAACGACAATTTTTTCAATCCACATAGGAGGAAGGTGGGCGACGCCACAGTGTTTCTATCAGGTAATTCGTGCGTGCCCAATTAAATAACCAAAGGATTAGGAAGCGGACGAGGCAACAAAAATTTATTTCAGTGTAAATTAAATTAGTTTTTAAATATAATTTTAGCATAAATAGAAACTTATTATTTTGTTTTCTAGGAATTTTAAATTGAATTTCTATTCAATTTTTATTTAAAATTCATATAATATGAAAACACTGATAATAATGAATTTTCATTATACAAGTAGCTCGTTCCAAACGTATCGGAAATATTTCTGGATTAAATATGTGATAGAGTTAAAGATGGCTTTTATTACGATTCTTGAGTCAATTATTTGGGAGATTATTTTCTAGTAAGTATTCAGAGGGAATGTAAGCCTATCAATATTTTAAAAGTATCCCGAGATATATTAACACCCGCCAAATATTATTAAAAGTCTTATATGAATCTATGAATATCTAAAACCTTCTGAAGTGATGTAGGTGGCTCCATTAGCCAATATTTATTCACGTAGGTTAGCACAGTTGAGGCAAACGATATTATATAGCACAATCAGGCATTCGCACACACGGGAAGCCACCTGCCGACGTCATAAATATTGAAAAGCAGGAGCAAACGGGAAGCCCATTAGCTCTATTAATATTGAGATGAAATTAAGCTTGCTTTACAAATGCTTTGTAGGTTTACCAACATAGCCAGACCAAAGGTGGCTATTGCCCAAATACAAGCCTGAATAGAAACACTGCTCGTTTGTTCCTTGGCTAATTATCAAATTACATCAACGTAACAAATAAAAGTACTTTTCAATATTTTAAATCATTTTTAGGTTTCTTCTACAACCTCTTCTTAATCACTATTCATAAAAGCACGATTAGTGCGATTTCATCATAGTTTATTAGTAAAATTGTAACGACTAAATTTTAATATTTATAAGAGGATCTTTATGATAACTTAAACAAGGTCTTGTGATAAATTATATACATTAATGAGTAACATAAATAATTAAACTAGTAATTTCGCTACTGTTGCTCAGTAGAAACCGAATGCTGTTAATCACTGGTTAACAGAAATCGTAGTCATTGATACTCATTTCATCTCCTACTGTTAAATAGTAAATTATGACTGAGTTACCACTTTCGTGCGGTTCCATTTTTAAATACACATCGAAATATAGTCAAAAATAACTTAAATGTCTTACTCAACAATAGAAACAAGGTAAATAATGCAATAAAATTCATTAATGATCTTAAGGTCCGTAACAAATTATGACAACCAATTAAATGTTATCTGTGTAATTTTTTTGCCTGTTTTGCCTCGCTTTTCCTAAATTCTTGCGGACAATGAATACGATCCTTTTCCTGGCTCAATGGAGTAAAGGTCCCTTCCACGAACAAAAGTGTCAGCCGTCATTAATTTTCGGAAAGGTTTTGACACCGTCAAGTCAGAAGTTGGCGTCAATAATTTGGAATTTCTACCAGCTACGGAAATAATATGAAACATTGGCGACGGCACTTGTTTACGCGTGACAGCTGAAAGTTTTGCTATTGGCTGCAATTGTTGAAATGCAAACCAATGGGCACTATTGGGAATTGCATCCGAATTACTGCTGGAATTAAGTAGGAGGGTTTTGGCCTCTGAACGCAGAAAAATTGTAAGAGGCTGGCAAGACTTTATCAAAACAGGAAATTGCTAGTCGCCGAACGGAAAAATGGAGTCTCCGCTATTTATGCACCAAGGCACGCGCGACCCAAGGAGATTCACGACTTCTTGGTAGGAGTCTCCGATAAATTTTGCCCAAGCGGCAACGATACAGTTGCTAGTTCGATTTCAGGATAAACTGGAAAGGACCAGCTCCTGACCCCGTGTATGATGTGAGGCGAAAGCGCTTAGAGCCCAGAAGGGCTCCTCGCCGAAGGTGCTCGTGCATCTGTTGAAATCCGGCCGAGTGGAGTCAGCCAGAGATTGCTCCGAGGCACTTCTCCACCCGACCGATACAGCGAGATCAACCCAATGAAACCAACGAGGGTCGACAGCAGGTGCCTCCAGTCATCATCACAAAACAGGCCACTGCCAAACCCCGGCCAGAAAATGCATCAGCAGAACTTCGCGGGTATCGTTAACTATGATTTTATAGAGTTCACATTGTCAGACGTTTTGCTTTAAATTGCATTGCTTCTTTATGACCCTGATTTTAATGAGTCTCAGATTAATATTCATTATTGCTAATATTTTTCATTTGGTCGAGAAGACCGGGATTATGACTGTTGGAGGATCGATACGCTGACCACGTGTCACTCCAAATTCGGAATGTGTCTTGCAAGACGACAGTCCACAGTCGACTCGGTAGGCCCAGGCCCTCAATGGGCTGTAGAGCCATGGAGAAAGAAAAAAAGTTTTTCATTTGCGTATCTTTTAATTTAAATCTCTTATTAAAATTTTTTATTGTTATTAAATTCAGAATTTTGAATCTTTTCTTTTCTGTTTAAAACCTTTTGTCAATTGATTCCTCATGTCTAATAAATAAAACTTTTTTTAATTTGTCACGAAACTATGGTACTCAATAATTAATATTATATATTTTAATAAGTAAATTAAACTCAACCCCATCCACATTTATTTTTATAATTAAAACGTCTTTATTCAATAACAAACGAAATACTTAAAATGAAACTCGGTTTAGGAAGCCATTTAAACCTTTACAATTATAGAATAGAAATAATGCTTTTAGTTGTAGTTTAGCCATGGAAGCCATGAAACTGAATTTGAATTAGAAGAACGGGATAAGTAAATCTCGACCGGACCCAGAATCGAACCCTGCGAAGACGAGATTTATCCATTCTTTTATTTTAATTCAAACGTTAAATTTATACTTTACAATTATAAAGCTGTTGATTTAACAAGCATGTATTAAGTTATTAATTAAATATATTTGTATCAACAACATATAAAGATAATGGTGAGGAAAAATATTTGAACTTGAGTTAATTAACTTGTGTATAAATGTAAGATACGAAATCACGAGGCATCCTCGAGAGCGGATTTTAGTTGGATTAATTGCCTAGTACAGACCCAACTACATTGGTTAAATGTTTGACGCCCTTCTAGAACGATGGCACTTTTATTTGATGGCTCGTTTATGCTAGTGAATACACGTTTACACCTTGTCGTATAAGTTAAAAGAGTCACCCCTCGTTTACTGGGGGGTATAACTGGTTATAAGCAGCACTAAAGCGGATTTAGGCGATGGGCATTTATGACACGATCTTCCATAAAGGACGTGTTACCTTCTCCCTCTCAACTCGCGTAAGCCTTCCTCTGGATTCATCTACGTTGAACACTGTACATATATTTACTTAGTATGTAACATTTTAATACGTTCTTAATGTATAATGAGACAGAGTTTCGTTAACCATTCCTTAATTAAATACCTTGATATATTTTATATCCTTTTAGTGAAAACCTAAAAATATCAAACAGAGGTTTTCTATCTGTTATGTGCAAAGAATACTGTTAAATATACATACATAATTTATCACATAACTAGGGTAAAGGCATTCTTAATTTTAATATTTGTAGTTTTCTTTATTTACTGGTTACCTACCGAAGCCCGGGAAATAATTTATATTAGCCAGCTACAGTATTTAATCTTACAGTTCTCTTCGTCAACGTTTGATTAAACAATCAGTCAGAGGGTCAAAATTTGGAAAAGTTACCCTACTTTCTGTCAGCTTTTCGTCATAACCATTGCGATGACTCAGGATCTTAATCGAGTCAAGTAATGTCCTGATACCTTAAATAAGCACAGAAACATAAAAATGTCTGAAGAATGTACAAGACCAACAACACCGGGAGAGAAACTCTCAATCTTACTAACCGCAACAAATATTTATTCGCATGTAAATACCTACCCTTCATCTACGTTTTCAATTTCCGTAATCTCTTCCCTTACAGTCCTTGCTTCCTTTAGTCGCAAGGAACAGGTTTACAAAATTTGGGCTAAATTGGTCTAGGCGGTCATATTTTTAAGCAGCACATACCTAAAAAAATACACTGAAATAATCAATTACATTTATAAGGAGAATATACTTGAATCATCTCTTTGGTCTGATTACCGTCAAATTATGTGTATAGAAATACATACATATATGCTAAAAATAAAATGATGTGTGGGGGGCCTGATATTTATATATTTTTTATTTGTATTATTTTCTTATTTATAAACCAATTTAAAATATATTATTACATATAATTACATAGCTGTTAAGCGCAAAATAATAATTTGTTTAAGGAATTATACTTTTTATATGTAATGCAAGATGACAGTCGACCCGGTAGGCCCAGGTCCTGAATGGGCTGTAGAGCCAAAGAAGAAGCAGAATCTTTTCGTTACATAAAATCCATCTAGAGCACCAGTTTCGCAATCCTCAGTCATTTAAATGGAAACTTATAAAACAGTTTGCAATGTAGCGCAGTAGGACCCCCTCCTAATTTTATTCACATGTCTTTGATTTCAAACGATCGAAATTCAGCAAGTATATTCTAACTAGGAGACAGCTAGGCAAGAGGTTGGAGTTACGCGGTGATAAGGTTTCGAGTTTCTGCATGCCGCTACAAAATATTTGGGTTGTTTTGATGAAGGGACATTCACCCTTCAAAAATTCCCAAGTACACCCTTCCTTCATCTGCGAAAAACTACCCGCGCTTGACGGACGACGAATAAAGATTGGTAAACACACGTAACGAGGGGTGAATATTTCCTTGGAGAAGGGGAAAATAAGAGTTAAGCTGGAAGGCGACAGCACGAAAAATGAGCAGATTTGATCAAGACGTTGAAATGGCGAGGAATCAGAGTGTTCCTCGGAAATGGAAGGGAACAGGGAGCCGAGAAAGCAGGAGAGAAAAAAGAAATGAACAATTAATAAGTCAGTGTTGATCGAGAGCTGATAGGAGACTGAAAAGGTGAGCTTTGTTACTCTTCAGTTAGCAGGAAGAGCGAGCAAGGAAGGCCGGAACTTCGGGCATGCTTGTAATTTGAAAGGTAGTGGTAGTAACTGTGTGTTGGAGAGAACAGGGGGAAAACTGATTTTTCTCAATCACCGGGCAGTACCAGGTCCAGAGCCTTTTCCGTCGACTGAGGGCAATTCAACAACCCGAGAAATGAAGCCGGAGAGTGAGGGAAGAACACCCTACGCAAGTCCAGAATTATCTAGAAGATGGAACAGGTTGGTCAATCTTTAACGTAAAATCTCTGCAGCACTTTGTTACCCCAATAATTAACCATGAGAAATCCTTTGAAATTTAAATAATCGTCCCCTTTAACAAATATATATAAACTAAATATTTATTATACATAAAACACATCTCCCCTTATTATCATTTACATATAAAGGTTCAGAAGACAATTTAGTAATTTTTCTCCAAACATATTGAGTTATCTGTTACAAAACTTATGTAGACATGTAAATCTTTAATTTCTAAATTTAGCGCTTTTTTCTAAACCAGATAAGAGTTTGGTTTAAATTAACATTAAATTTTTTATCCAGAAAATTTATATTAAGGGTATCAATGCTAAAATTGTTTAAATGTTTAGGAATAAGATTACATTTTCTACAACTCTAACTGTAACCTTGACTTGGCTAATTTGTTAGAGAAATTTAACAAAGATTTAAATGCTTGGTATGCTTCATATCCGTACTTAGATTTAATAAAAATTTAGGAATGACATTTTACTAAAAGTTTGAAATTGTATATACAAAATTACAAATATTAACTGACTTAGATGCAAATTCTCAGGCCAAGAATCATAAATTACAACAAACCTTTCTGACTGTAAAATTCACAATAAATAAAAAGGCGACAAAAGTCAGCTTTTTATTTTCATACCCTTTTTATTACACCTTATGGCTTATTTTTATGCCGTCTTTTTATTTATTGTAGAAATTTAGTTAAAATTTAGCATTACTTCACTCCAAACGGCAATTTAATAATCTATTTTGACACGCTACGTAAGCAAGTTCTATATTACTTTAGGGTAGGAACTTTCTGGGCCTAAAAGGGGGGAAGGGAGGAACCTAACTCTTCCTTGGGGTGATCATCGCTGGAAACCAAAATTTCACGGCAATCGGATGAATGGATTAGAAACGCCTAAGGTCAATCCAGTGAGTTGGCAAGCGTGTTTGAGCGAGCCCAGTAAATAAAGCCTGCAGAGCTATGTAAAATTTGCCTTTTATTTATGGAGATTGCCATTCTAAGTCATGCATCCATTTGAATACATTTTCTTTTATTAATTTGTTCATCATTGAAAAATAGAAAAGTTCCGTTTGTAATTATAAATTTATAAAAATATAAAAGGATGGGAATAAAAAATAGTAATGGTATTGATATACTGTGCTCTGAGGTTCTGCAATTTCGCTGGCATTTCTCTGTGTAAACGTACAGACAAAACAGCGCCCGGTACTACGAATTTGTTTGCGATAACAGCAAGCACCGGTCTAAATTCATAATTTCGGTCGCTGTGTTTCCGAAAGTGTACTTCGCCCATTGATTGTAGCAAGACAATTTGGTGTTGTTGGAATTGAGCAGTGTCCGGTCCGCAGAATCTCCGCATCATCGCGTGCCTCTGAAAGCAGCCCCAATCCTTTGCTTGGCCACGCAATATGCTAATCCGAATTAACAATTCTGACTTTGCCGCAACGTCTCAAATTTAACTGTCACATTTGCATATGTTCTTGTGTTCTGCCTGCTGCGGTCTTTTTATTTCTTGTTATCTTGCTTCCGATGCGATACGTAGCGCTACATATTTAATTACTTATTAACGCAAACGGAATTCCTTCCTGCTTTTTATGTACCTGTCTCGCTGCAGAATACCCATAGAAATGGCCGCCTATCTCATTATAATCACTTTGATCAATCTAGTTAAGAACTCTTCGCTTAAAGAAGATAGGTCGTATCTCAACTCATCTATATGAATAAAATATTACTTCTGACTGCATATTGCAGGTTTCAATGTAAGGAAAATCAGAAATTCGTGTAAGTTTATTTGAGTTCTAATGAATAAATAAGAGTATTTATCTTACGGAGAATCGAACCCGGTACCTCCCTTGTTACGGGGTGCTCTAAAGCAGCGTTTCTCTACCTGCCCCCCCCCGGGGGGGTATTAAAGCTACTACTAAATAGGGCCGCAAAAATTTGCAAATTTTAGTCACAAACTAAAAATTAAAATCAAATACTTTGTAAGATAAGAGCTTTGCGTTATGTTGTTACATTATAGTATTTCTACAAACTGCAGCAATTAATATTTGTTCAGTTTTGAAATTTCGATCTTGTGTTTGAAAGACCAAAGATAATTTACAGAAATGACAAGTGATTCAAATTTCCGACTCAGGTTTTCCCAAGTACCATTACATGAATTTGGCATTAAAATCAAATCTAAATATCCATTAATTTCGGAAATGACACTAAGCATATTACTACCCTTATTAACGTACAAGGTGGTCCGCTCCCATGTCCCTAATTTCAATTGACGATAGAAACTTACAACAAAGTATATATGAAAGAAAAACTCGACCAAGTTTTTTATATCTCTCTCAACAGCGATTGATTCTCTTCTTATTCCTCACTGTTAGACAATATTATTTCCAACACAAAACTTTACACATATTTAATAAGGGTTATTAGATAATGATTATATTTGTTGTATACACACGATTTTATTTTTATCTCACCCAAGTGTTTACATTTATCTTTATTTTACTTTGCACATATTACAAAAAATATATATTACGTCATCAACTGGAACGTACTTATAATATTCTCTTTCGCTTACCGTGAGGGGAAGTAAAGTTTCTCGCAATGTGAGACACACGTGTTAATTATCGCATCGCAAATGCTTAGGGCTTTAAATCCTACACGTGCGTCATTCTCAAAGAAACGCAAGGCTTCGTTCTTAGGAGAGGCTGTGCTAAAAGGCACCGAGTAGAGCAAGTTTAAAACGCAATTACGGCGAAAAGGGATCTCAAAGAAGTTCAAAGAAAGGGAGACTATTTCGCCCAGCGAACATGTTCAGGAGTTTACCACAAATTCTCTTCTATTATGCGAGAAAAATAATCCACAAATAGCAATCCTCCTTTTCGAGAATGATTAAATATTGCGCGTGCATTTAAAATGAAAATGTATCACTGTTTTTGCCAGAATAGATTATCACCTTACAAAACACTTTTTTGAATTGTAGAATGAAAGGAAAAAAATTACATATCATGCAAGAACATCTCTAATATTTGTTATACGAACAGATTTAGAGGTTTCTGAATTCAAGTGAATTCTAGTCCAAAAAACAGTATTGAATGTTTCTTTTTTAGTTTGTTTCTAGACAACTCTTTCGATTGCGATTAAATTTTGGTGAGCTGTATTACTCACCCTAGAGAAGATTTGTTTCAATCTGCTTAAGAATAAGGCTACTTTAATTCGACATTTGAGGTCAAAAGTCCTCTACAGATGTCGCGTAAATCGCACAAAATTTTCAATTAAGTACTGTCATCTTCCGCCAGTAGAAAAGCGAGTAGATTAAACAAGTGAGTGTATATAGCAGGGGTGGCCAACAAGTCGATCGCGAGCCACCGGTCAATCGCGAGGCCAATTTTGGTCGATCGTCGAACGCTCGTAATGTCTGGGCTGGAATTCCGTGTACCATGGACTTTGAAGCTATTGTAGAAGACAAAACTTTCCAGCAATAGTTTAATACTTTCTGGGAATTTGCCTAGGTCATAAATTATTGTTGTGTTTTTTTACGTATGTAGATAAGCCGTATATCTATATTCAGTACGAGCTGTACTCAGCGAACTATTGATAGATTAGCAAAAAGTAAGTCATGTTATTCTTTAATGATAAATTTTACTGGCCAAAAAAAATCATTAAAGTGAAATATTGAAATCAAATTGTCAGCCATACTGTGTATTTTTATAAAAACTTTTTCATATTTACAAACAAATAGTACAACAACTTATACTATACGGTTGATAAAAGAAATTAAATAGCTATTTAGTTAGTAAAAATCTATCTTGAAAAAGTGTCGGAAAATCGAATTTTTTGGTACCGCATGTACGGAATGCTGATAACAAAAGTTGGGTCTGGAAATTTATTTTCTTCATGAGCCTATATCTGGAAAACTTAGTATTCGATTTAAAAAATAGTTTTGAACATATATTTTACTTATATACCCATACCTTTCTGGAATGCACCTTATACTGAAACAAAGTGTATAAACATAGTATGCATTTCAAACCCCTTCTTCCCCCTTAGACTACGCCCATGACAACACGTCGATCGCGATACACTTTTAAGATAAAAAGTAGATCTTATATGCAGAAAAGTTGGACACCCCTGGTATATAGTATTGCTTTTGGTGAATGAATGTGCATGCTTGACAGAATTGAATTTAGTAAAATACAAACAGGGACATTTCAGTACGTGTGAGCTGTCCAAAATTGAAATGAATTAAATAGACACCGATATTTCAATTCGTGTGTGTTGTTGATTCTGAAATTGTAACAGATATCTTCCATGTTTTTTTGAAGTTGGTCATAAAGCGTTATGACTGTCAAATAATTTATGCTACCAAAGCGACACGCGATACGGTTAATAAATTATATAAACAAGCATATATAAGATCCCTTGTATTAAAATAGGTACAAGATGCTAAAGTATAAACCCTAATAATTTTAAATATTTTTTGTACATACTTAAGGAAAAAGATAAACTTAAAATCCGAAAATTACCGTAGGCAAGTAGAAATATTTTTTAAATACGTTCAAAGTATTTACTCTTTTAAGAGAAGGGGAATATTTCTTACATCTTTAACGTAACGCATATATTTTGAACACTCTCTATGATGTCTGGAGAATTTTAACTGATATGTGCGGGGTATATTTTTAACTCTCTTCGAGCACCTGAATTTTTAAACTCTCCTAAGGTTCGAGTTTATTTCATGTACCAGGGGATTTTTTGACTCGGTTGAGGTACCGTAAATCATCATACTGGTCAACTTTAAGCTAACCCGCAATTGCTGTGTGCCAAAACTTTGACCAACACATTAATGAGAAATTATTCATTTTCATGGCTAATATAAATATATACTCGAATGAGCAAAAAATAAATTGAAAGAATCAATAAAGTTCAGATTGTACTTAGTCATTTGGAGGATTCTCTTCAAACTGACTGGAGTGTAAAGATCAATTTTTCATAGTGTGTTTTAAAATATGTCTCTATCCGTTACTTAAAGTTTGGTAAACTAATCTCCCTATTAAGTTACATATCCTAACCTCATATTTTCGTTACCATGTAGGATTAAATAGACCATGAAGTGATACTTCCTGTGTCCTGCTTGATACGATTAACTACCAAAAGCACGAACTTCGACACATCAGTGATCTATTAAAATGTTACCAGCACTTCTCTGAAATTTCTGTAATTGCTCTAGGTGTTTCGTGTAAAGAATCCACCAACATTTTCTATACTACAATGAAACAGAGATTAAGGCGGGTTGCCTGTGGGAGTTTTCTCTCGTAGACATTTCTCTTCAGATTGACTGCGTGGCTCACCTGACTCCGTTGGGAATGCCTCGTATTGTTTTTTTTTCTTCAAAGTTCTCACATGTCGAGGCACTTTCACTTTTATTAGGAGTTGTATGTACTGGGGTAGGAGACTTTGGTCATTCGGTAAGAGTTGTCCGCTGATCCCATTAGATCAGTCGGCCAACTGCTTCCTAGAACTGGTGGAAACGGAGAAGGGAATGCTGCGACCACACAGAACATTCATCTCCCGTCAATCAGAAGGGCGTGAGAACAGTACCCAATAGCCCGACCATCCCTGATGCAGATTTTCTAGATTTTTCCCTGCATCTCTTTAGACGAAACGCCGGGTAGGATCCTTAAACTATAGCCCGGGGCCGGGTACCCTTAAATACTGTGCTCTCTCTACCTTCCACATTCCCCCGTTCAATTCTTTTCCTATACTATTAAAGGGCAGTTTCCTGTTTCAGGATCACCCTCATGTTGCCTGTTACAAAAAATAAAATAAACAGCGTTCTACATTCTAATTTTATGAGTTATGTTTCGTGATAATCGAATGAGTTCCACGCGTCCGGTGCTGAAGCTTTGATTTACTTTTTTCTCAATTAACTAAAATTTATTTAATTCCATTTCCGAAAAGTACATAAATTATGTCAGGTATACAACTATAGAATAAAATATAAAGTTCATAACAGCTGAATGTGTGAGAAAGTATAGAAAACATACACATATATAGGCTATCATTTTCTTTAAAGGAATGTATTAAAATAAACTGGAAACTATATTTCAGTTACATTTCTTTATATATCTGGACACCTGGGGATACTTTCTCCGTAGCAAATAGGTAATTTAAACTTGTTTCAGCACGCAATTTTCATACCGTTATTGAATTATTCATGCCTGTAATATTTACATTTAATTTATGATATCCTAGTTCTTGAGCAAATTTAAGTCGTTTCTTTTGTATAATACGTTTGAATATTCATTAATTTGGATTTGAGACATTCATGAGAAGTTGTTTCTGATAGCACAACTTTGCATTTTTATAGTACTTACTCTCCTTTATGGAGAGTGAGATATGTGAAAGGTAAACAATACTAGTGGTGCTAATTTTATAAAAGAATTAGGAGAATGGAATTTGCTTTCCCTAAGACAGTACTGAAGCTCTGAATAAATAAATAAAGTGTTTCAGTTGTGCGAGACAGATTTTTGTGCGATTCTCCGAATTCCTGAGAATATCAGTATTCATAAAGCGAGGGCGGATATTAAAAATTCCAGGTACACAACTACGAAAGTTGTCGCCAACGCTGCATACAGGGAAATTTATTTTATCCTGTCAACGAAACTTTTGTATTATAATCAAAATAAATAATCCTATTATCATCTCACATAATACATTATTTCTTAAGTTAAACGCGTACAGATAAATAATGTATCATGACAATTATAAAAAGAACCATTTTGAAAAATTAGCAATATTTATGTGCGAATATGGTATTTTCTCATGGTTTTACAATAAAAGAAGCAGTAACAAGTTATTTAATTAAAATTTTTATATTTAACTCAAGGGTAATATTCATTTCATTAATAAATCAACGCCGTCACAATACATTTTTATTTCCAGGTTTTGCTTCCCATAACCTATTGCATATTAAACTTTGTTATTCTTAGAACGTAATACATGAATTGTTATTATTTTAGAATTAATTGTTGTTATTTAACCTAATAATTCCTTCCAACATTATTTAGCTCGAGCCATTTATCTACCCACAGCAACGCACCTTGCAGGTTTGTGAACCAGCGACCGTGAGAGTTCTATCTATTTAGTTATTGGGAGATTTGCAATAATTTTTAATTTATAATTACTAATAAATACACTCATTGAATTGGAATAATAATATCAAATGGATTTCGTCTTACATATGCATATAACAGAGCAGAAAGTAATCGTAAATATTAAAAAAGAAATGACACACAATTATGGAGGCTATAGAAGAAATATTTTTATTTTTAAAAACTGAATTAGAACTCTAAAATGAGATATGTTTTATTGTTTCCAGGTTAAGTTTCTAAGTCAGTATATATATCAAACATTTCTTAAAAATAATTGTTATTCTGTTTGCCAATACTTATGTTTCAACCAGGAAAATGTTTAACATGGAGCGAAAATACAGCATTTATGGATCTAAGAGTAGCATAATCTTATTTTTCTGCTTAATCGTAATTATTTTTATGATATAAAGCTCTTTATTAAAAACAAATTACATTAGGAAGATGTTTCTCTCTTGAGAAAACAGATGCGAAATTAGATTCCTGAAAGTGACGAGTTTGGAAATGACATTTCCAATCTCCGCATGAAATTCAAGAAGTGAAGACTTTTATGTTATATAAATTCCCTAAAAAAGTTTTCCGAATTATATGTAGAGCAATTTAACATTTTATGATTTTCGTATATATTTATATACACTGACAGTACTTATTTTAATTGAACTTGTCTTTTTGTACGATGGTATGAATCAAAGAAATTAACAATTAATCATTACTGATTTACTGCGAGAATACGACAACGTAAATATGATCACATTCCTATAATTATTATTATTTGATGTAACGATCAATTAATTATTAAAACAGATTAAGGAAACATCAGATGTAAGTTAAAAGAGTGATGTTACTTGAAATATGTATACGCTAGTCACTAGACCACAGGTGGTGGGCGGAAATATCTTTACGGAAACTATATTTTCTAGACCACGTATGGTTCCTTGTGGGGAATGTGGGATGAAAAGAGAGGGAGAAAAGCTTTCTGGGTCATTTTATTGCATTTTTTCTAATAAATAGGGGCAAAAATTAATGTCCCATTGCTCTTTCAGAGAAAGAGAAGCGAAGAAGGAAAATTATTACCTGTACGCATAAGAAAGCAAAGAAAGCATCTGTTGTCGTGAACCCTACGACACGTGTTATGCAATGGAATTTAATTGATTATTCTACTTGCTCTAAGATCGAGATTGTATTAAAAAAACTGAGATAGAATTATTATTTAACATTGGAACGGTAACTAATGGCTTTCCAAGAAAATGTAATAAACAATTTGTTAAAAATTGGAAATTAAATATAATTTATTCGTAGTAGAATTTATGGCCATTTCCTTCCAGTACAGTAACAAAAGAGTTACTCGTATCTATTTGGAAAAATACAGGATTCAGTATTTATATTATCTGTTTGATTATAAGGATACCACAGACATCTAATTGTTGAGGCTAATACAATCGCAATGAAACTGTAATTAGAAAAATGTTATCAAAAATATGACAATTCATGAAATACTCTGATATACCTCATTGGTATCTGTCACACTGTGACCAAAATTTTCCGTTTCTTTAACTTTTCGTATCCAAACCTCTGTTGGACATACATCAGGATGCGGCTGTTGGTAAATATAGCCATAATAAACTACACAGGTGTCTTGTTTCAAGATGACAGTTGCAGAATTAAGGTCGCGTTCGTTTACAATGATACACTTGCATAAAATCGGATTTAAATAGTGAATTAGGGGCCCCTCATGCGTGACTAAGTTTTAGATTGTGATTAGATATTCTCCCGTTTTATTACATTGACAAAACAGAGGGAGGTAGCCACCGAAGTTTTTCAAAGCTCTAAAGAAGTCACTCTTTCTGGAAACATGGCTAGCTCCTGGGCCCTCTTCAGCTCAGTGCTCCGTTTCTAATTTATTAAACTTAATTTCCAAAACCATTCTAGTGCTTTTGATTCCGTTCAGGATAGGACGGTTTAGTACAAAACATCACGTACTGAATCTTTCTTACAATCTATTCTGAATTCTCCTCGATGCCTAATAACTTAAATTTCAACATCCATCTTATTTTGGTTTTCTCAAGTTTTAGCTAGGAACCACATTTAATATCAAAATAAAATGGAACGCATACGTAAAGCTGTGTTTCATAACTAAATTCCGAAAACGATCCGACTAAGAAATTTTATCCACGTTCTACGAATGTTAGAGAAAGTTAATTAATACATTTAGAAGACAAGAATGGAAAAATGATGTCCGGGCCCAAAATTTGAACCCCTAGTTTCGGTCGACATTTTTCCATTCTTCTCTTATAAATTTAGCTTTACGCTTTTCATCGGAGCTTCAATTGACGTATTTCTTCTCCCTTTGATGTAATTTGATGCGCTATGAAACAGAGAAGAGAGTCAACAGATCTTCAAGACACTTTTTTTTGTTGTTGTTTCATACAGAGAACAAAGAGCCTCGAGCTTGTCAAAATCGTTGCATTTTACCTCATGAATCTTCATGCAGCGTCATATCCAGAGGTCGTAAATTATCACAACATCTGGTGCGATTCAACGTTTCTGCTTGGAATTGAGAGCTGTAAAAATTATCAATCAGTGCTACGGGATTTATGCCCATCGTTGTAATTTATACCAAACGTATGCTCTACAGAGAAATTCATCAATATGCAATCAATACGCATTTGCCTTTACACGAGATTTGGTAATAAATTTTCCAGCGTGTCGCTAATTAAATCTCTATAACATTTTGATTAATGGCAGATTTCACGCTGGATAACATTAAAGTTCTGTATTATCAGTAATAATGTGGATAACTCATTGTAAACTCGTTTTAGAAAGAACCAGTCAAAATATGCAACAATGCATACTTTGCTGTTTCATCAGGTTTACTATTTCTGAAATAGACCAGATAAATGTTATTATAAATACTAATAGATACATTAAAGAAACATATATATATATATATATATATATATATATATATATATAAAGTGAATGTAATTGAGTTTCGTCGTCAATCAGTTACACCGCCACGTTTTAGTAACAGAACAAATTATTCATTCAATGATAGTTTGAAGGAGTCAAATGTTTTCCTCAATTATCATTAATTTATTTGTACTACTTTCAATTGATTAAACTTAAATTACTATTGTATTGTGGGAATCGGAATTGTTAAATTAATAACATAAATCGCTGTATTATTGGCAGCATAATTACTGCAATGAAAATTTTCGTATAGCGACGTATCGTTATCCACGATTTTTGTGCCCGAGTGGGAATGTGGTAAAAACGTTATTGGTTGTTGCATGGACAACGAATAAGACATTCTCAATTTTTGATAGGTTAGAAATATACAGGGTGACTGAATCGAAATTGGAGACGGATTAGAGGGGGACACTGTTCATTCAACATACGATAAGAGAACTTGTAGTAAACATCACAAAACTTTGGACTTACAAGAAAATTTCTGAGAAATTCTAG
Organism: Eucriotettix oculatus; assembly: GCA_034510155.1. NCBI lineage: Eukaryota > Metazoa > Arthropoda > Insecta > Orthoptera > Tetrigidae > Eucriotettix > Eucriotettix oculatus. The sequence continues at coordinate 64,028,664 of CM067376.1, forward strand.
CTACAACGAGGAACGCTACTGGCAACCTGCAGTGAGAGAGAGAGAGAGAAAGAAAATATTACTCACGGGCATTTTTAGTTCCCGCAACGGTCCAGACTTCAACACTGGAGCCGAGCAAGGGTCAGAATATCAGGAATACTTCCTGCCTAGAGCGACGCAGGTACTGGACTTCTCGTATGCCAAATCAAACCTAAAGGAGATCGCAGCTTAGAACGGAAGCTATTTCCTGGAGGAAGAGGAGCGGTTTCTACGCAAAGCGGAAAACGACAGACTTCTTTGTACGCATTTGTGAGTGCATACGGCCCAGCAGTCGACGAAGAATCAGCCGAACAGTGAGAAATAAAACCCGTGGACAGCAAGCACCAGCATCTACAAATTTCACAAAAACTGTAAAAATGTCGAGTCCTTCAAAATGGTGCATAGGACCAAACAGTATTTACTAAAACATTAGTATCAATGTATTTTATTGTCAAGTTTTTAATGAAATTGACTGTAAAAAGATTTGTTGTTCTTATTCCCTATTCAGTGAAATTATGATTTATTCTTGAAGGTGAACTTTGTACTTTAAACTGATATTAAATTTTTTTTTCTCCGTGGCTCTACAGCCCATTGAGGTCCTGGGCCTACCGAGTCGACTGCGGACTGTCATCTTGCATGACGCATTCCGAATTTGGAGTGACACGTGGTCAGCGTATCGATCCTCCAACAGTCTTAATCCCGGTCTTCTCGATCATGACACAAACATCCAAACCCATGCCAGGATTCGAACTCGGGACCTCTGGGTTGTGAGGCAACAACGCTAGCCACTACACCACAGGAGATATTAAATCGCACCAACTTTAAATGCTGGTCAAATAAACATTATTTAATCAATCTATTTCTTGTATAAATTCCTCTCGGGTTTCCAACTGGGTCAAAGAGATTATCAGTGACGTTTCAATGGCTTGCTCTGCCATCATCTTCAGACTTAAACCCGAGAGGAATTTATACATGCCATTCACCGGGAAAGACCTCGTACTTTAATCTATGTCTTATTTAATATTAACCACTACAATGCATAATCTAAAATACATGCGCATCTATTCTCAAATGCATTTACTGCCAATATTATGACAGAATACTTTTAATGTCCGGCCTAAGGAAAGAAACAACAAGAACAGTGTCCCTCCGATCCTACAAACGCACACCTTTCACCAGTCAACGAGGATGGAACATTTTTTATGTATTTATATATAATTAAAAAATATAAAGTCTCAGATATTCTTTAAAATGTCCTGTAAAAAAATAAAAAACACTCCACCGAAGTCATGACTATTATTTAATTTAGAAAGCTATGAGACTATTTCAAAACCATCTTGTTTCTGAAAGATACTCCTCAGCGAAAATGCTGAAATCGTTTATTGATCTGTTGAAGAATGAAAACTAGCCAAGATCCGTTTTTAGTCTCGTTTCTGCTGCCGTTTAATTTTTCTATTTCTGATACAATCAACAGCATCAAGGCTAATAAATAAATAATTCTATAAAATATTGAAAACCTACGATAAATAAAATTCGTTTACATATCACGGAAAGATTATAACTTATTTCTAATACCATCAATTTTCTTTTATGAAGTAACCACGGACCCTTCTACCTACATCTAAACAATCATTGAAATCTACTCTTCCCCAAGAATGTCACAAGAAAGGATCAAATAGTTCTTTTCAGGGTAAGAGCCAACAATATCAATATTTCTCACGGCTTTAGTTTTTTTTGCATACAACCCAATGTAACTCTTGCAAGATACGCCTAACCATGGACCACATCATTTTCCACTACCTCATTCGCAACAGTCAGAGAAGAAATATACTAGGATCATCTGAACCAAAGGGCATCATATCTTCGGAAGAGACACTAAACAGATTATTAGAATTTCTAAAAGTGATTTTATGCAGTGCTACATAAAACATTTAACTCATGCAAATTGTAAACCTTATTTAATCCCTTTATCACAATAATAATGTTCTCCTTGACTTTGTTAATGTATCCATTGTTGTCGCCAATAACATTACAGTTGACGCGACTTTGGATAGTAAATAAAATATAAATGTCTTTCATTACTTATTCTTGAAAGGTAGGTCAATAACTTTCTTGGTGTTGTCGCTACGTGCCAGTTGATATTAAAATATCTGAGCTCATTAAAACCAGTACCACTTAAATTATTATGAATATACCCGTCCTGCAGGTTGTCAAACAGATAACACAGCTTTAAGAATGTAGGTTTTATCTATATTTTGTTATAATTATCATTTAAATGTATTTAGTTAAAATTATTATTTAGGCCTCAGTTCTACGGTCATATAAACCATGATTTTTAAGAAATTAATTGAGAAGACATTATTTACGTAAATTGAAGTAACTCGTACTCACTCAATCTCATTCCGACCTTCATCGAGTCAGAAGGCTAATGTTGAAATAGGTACCTTTTACTCGTTAACCGTTGTGAATACAACACTTTCAAAACATTTTTTTAGCCTTATGGTATGAGTGGAGAGAAATTATTTGAATTTCAAATCGAATTGAAATAAATAGAATGAGCTATATTATATGAATGACAATTCTACCGTAAAAATCAGATCTTGATAAATAAATCATTTAAAATATAATTATACTAAATAAGTACCATGAGGTTGAAAACAAGCTAAATTTGGAGACGTACCTAAAATTCACTATTTTCAAATTTCCGAATCCCCTTGAGACATTCATTAGTATACATTAGTGGAATATGGCAGCTTAAGAGTGTGGCAGTTATTTAAATTAAAATTTGTTTCTAAAATTCAGTTTAAATGTGCTTCTTTAATTAGCATGCTGTACACAAATATATACTAATATAATGCAGTAAAATTTATTTCCAGTATTGTATTTTCATAAACGGGAAGAATAAAAAGAAATGGGATGTAAATTTACATATAAATGGTTAATCACAATCTGCTTTTATTATTTACTGACGTCGATTTGAAAAAAAAAACAGTTATTGTAGGGGCAACAATTTCATTGTGTCCAATGCTATTTGATACAATATAGCGAGCAAATTTTATGAAGCATGAAACAGAGAAAACGTCACCCTTATTTTAATAACAGAAATAAAAAGAGGTTTAATTTAATTATTTGGGACATTAAGTGTATTAGTGAAAATTTTGACGTACATACAGAAAACTATTTAATATTAATTTAGATAACACTTAAATACTACTTTATTCTCTAATAGCAGGAACTATGTAATTTTGTTATTAAATTGTGCTTTGTAATGAAACTTCTCCAAGTGTTGTTAGTCTTAAGTGAAGCCTAAAACAATGGAGCTTGAGTATATTTAATTGAGTATCTATATTGGTGAAAATCATCATTTATGAGAAACAGGTATGCAACCTCTAAATTCCCCTAAATGTGCTATCGTGACGCCTCACCGGTCACGTTCATGACTTATATGACTTAAACCTACTATGAAACATATTAATATTGATATAGGAATTTAAAAATCATTTAAAAACCAAAAATAAATCTGACAGATTTTTGTATCAATACGATTCAGACTAGGTAAGATAGCAAAATATCAGTTCCCACATCACCAAGATCGTGAGGAAAACTACCATCAGAGATACTCTCAACTGACGAATAAGTTTTCATGTAAGTCAGTTGTTAATAAAGGCTGATGACAAAAGTTCGTCTGGACCTACACAAACTCGATGTACATATCCGCACAGTAAATAAAAGTAGACGATACACCTCAGGCATCTCATTCTAACATAAAAGACATTAGAGCTTACTTTATTTATAAAAACGGAAGTAGTGAAAGAAACGGCATTTAACCAAATAAATTTGGCCAGTAGCCTACCTACGATCATTCTTATAACCTTCCAATGCAATAAAATGATCAGTAAGTGTAAATCAAATATTGTTAGTGATTGTTCTTATCGTGTAAAGTTCTAGATTTAACCCTCGGGCTGATGCGACATGAAGTCTTATTTAAAAAAGTTGTAGATATCCATGTCAAAATTCAGTGCTGAGTAACATCCCACATTACGACTCATAATAGATCTCTGTGATGAAGATGGTTCTTAATAATACGGTTGCCACTCTTTTTTTACTATTGCCTTTATGAATTCATAGCCACGTTCTTTGTCACAAACTGAAAAATAAATTTAACAGATTTAATAATCTTTTAGCTTGAAAAAATCAGTAAACATTTGTACCAGGAACGTTCAATAATGAAAGAGAAAATTTGATGTAAGCAAAAAAATCAATTTATAGGACCAGTTTGGTTCTTTCACGGCTTTAGGATGGCATCACTTGGATGAGCTGAGAATACTTGATGCATACTATTTTTTATAACCTCAATTCTGCATTTAACGACGGTGTTTCCTCTTAAAGTTTTCTGCTTTCTGAAGGTGAAAATCCGGTCTAAACTTTTTCCTGGAATGATTTTGGAATATGGTAAAAACTGAATTAACCGCGTAGAACAGTTGAAAATGGTCGAATATCACGGACTGACGCTACTAGTTGAAGTGTCAACTCCTACGTTGGAAACCTGCATTGATGGCATTATGCTTTTGAATATGTGACTATTGGTGGCGAGCGATTATATCAGCTACAAGTTCAAGTACAGTAAGAAAAAGTGCGGGGGAGGGGTGGGGAGTCCCCAAGCTGGTCCAAGAAACCATTAAAAATGTGTTTGGAGGTATTACATCCTCCCTACTGTCAAGATTTGACTCCCTCCCATTCTCATATTTTGGTCCACTCAAGGAATTTTTGGGAATGTGACTCAAACAACAATACATAAACTTCTCTGAATCAGGTATAAGAAGCTAGTTCAAAGTTAAAACAGTTTTATTTATATTCATAGGGACTATGTTGAGAAGTAGTAAAAGTCTCATCTAGTAAAAATACACAGTTCTTTTCCTAGACAAAGTTATATCTTTAATTATTGAATGTCCCTCGTATAAGAAACCACTTTGAATCGTATGGTTCACTTTCCTCCACTGTCGTCAACAGATACTAAAATACAGTACGAACCTGATAATTGCTGCTTGAGGCTTGTTGATTAATTCCACAGTGACATATCCCACCATACCAACGAATAAACCAAAATAGAGTATGAATATCTTCACCCACGTTATTAAGTAAGCGCTATATGCAAACGAAATAATGTGGCCTAAAGATTCCCATATTCCCAAATTGCTGAATGCAATTTCTTCCCTTCCAGGAAACAAACTAACAAACAGGGCTGAAAAATATAGAAACAGAATATTATCATAAACCAAAGTCAGTTGATGGTAATATATTATGCGTATAGGGTTTGTGCCATACCTCGTTTATAGCTTAACAGAAAAAATCTTTGTATTTGAATTTTGGTTTATTATGATTAAAGGAAAATGAAATATTCAGAATAAAAATTTTATGTTTTCATCCGTACCACCTTTCATCCCTAAATGACTGTCATGCTTTCATAGTTTCATTAACTCTCTTTCTATGTGGCTTCATTATTTGGTCAGTTTTATGTGTTACTGTTAGAAATTTATAATCAACTCGCGCCGCCTTTGGATTGACGCGCCTCTACTATGGCTGCCTCCGCTCTCGTTCTACCGACAATCTTTGTTTAGCTTTCCGTTCAAAAGCACCTCGACCAATTGTGCTCCTCTTTTTATGTAATATTTTGAGTGTGTATAGAAACTTGTGTTCTACATAATTCAGGCATCTATCAGTAACCCAGTACACTGTAATTTTTATCAAATACTTTCCTTGATGTATAGTTTATTCTTTTTTCTTGTTATTCGTTTTTCTTTTTTTTCCTGAAAACTAGTTTTCTTTTTTAATTTTCTTTAGGATTTCTGTCCCTATTTTTTAAGGTTATTTCTGTACGTTCGATATTATCTGTGACTATTCTATATTTGTCCATAAATTACACTCGTTTAATTGTCTTCTACTTTATCATTTCACCATTTATTAATTCCTATAATTCTGCTGTATTCGTATATTTTCTATTTTTTGCATACAATTAATTTGTTCCTTTTCCTTTTTTAATTTACAACTTTCTTTACTTCGATTTTTAATATTTTCTAATAATCATTTTACCATCCTCATTTCTCTTATTTATGTTAGATCACATACAGCATTCCAGTTGTTATTTTATCAGACAATTAACTGACAATTTTTGGAAATAAAGAACGGAAACATGTTATAAAAGTACATAATGATTTGGTTACTTGATATTCCTCAGACATCACAAATTACTCTGTAATTATTTCTTACTTAATACTCGTAAGTAATTGTGTTAATATATCACTGAATACTTATTTTGAACCAAGTATCCAATTGTTTATTTCTCTGCACTTGAATATAAAATATTTGGATACTTAAAAATCATTCACACTAATGCAGTCGTATTTCATACTCGATGTTGTCAAAGGGTTGTTATTATTTTCACTATTTGAATGAAAGTCGCACATAACAATGTGGAAAGCGAATAAATTCAGCTTCTAAATATTTTTTTCCATTATTTCTCCTTTACTTTTCTTGTATTTCAAAGCAAAATAAATGCTTGTCCAAGTCGGTCTATTCTGTAACCTTTGAAAACAGCTAAAACCTGTCAAGCTTTGTTTCTTTAACGTTGACAATTTTCCAATGTTGAGTAAAAGAAAATTTTGTCCACTGATTCTGTTTCCTAAAGGATTCTAAAATATTGGTTTGTTAGTAAAAGCTGTCTAGTAAGTTGTTTACATTTCCAACCTTTATAACTTCAGTTATAAAAATAATAATGTCCATCCTTAACAGCCATTTAATGAATGTTCTCATCCCAGTTGATATATTTATTCAAAGTAATATAATTAATAGTATGGCGTCTTGCTTTTTTATATATCTTTGTTTACAGTCCCATCAACAATTATTTCTGTGTAGGTTCATGGTAGTCATTATAGGCCTCAATACACCTCGGAAGACTATTAAATCACCGGTAAATACGTTTATGAATGACTTGATATCTTCATCCAAAACGATTTTATTAAGTGTCATATTTTGTGTAACAACGCTTACAAACCATTAAGTGATTGCTCACCTTTCATATGCACGCTCCAGACACCGCCGCAAAGTCCCATCATCCCTGATAATAAGAAGAAAATCACCACGTCTCGTGAGTTGGGCAGCCAAATTGTGAGTATGAGGAGAATGTTTCCGTTTAGCACAACGTTGGAGATGCACAGAGTCATGCGACCGAAAGTCTTCACCAGCCAGCTACACGAGATCGCCGACACCGAGTAGAAAGCCCCGTAGAACATCATCACCACGCCGATGTTCTCCACGCCCCAAGCGCACGACACGTAAGCCTGAAAATATCCAATCCTTCACTTCCATATGCTTTTTATCTACATAACATAAATAATGATATCTTAACCAAATGAGGGTAGAAAGTGTACTACGAAACTCTGAAATGTGATGAAAGTTGCGGGAGGCTGCTTGTTTCTGCGTGTTGATACTTGTTCATGGTAGCACAGTCACCAGTAAACAAACATCTGTAGGCTCAGCTATTTATTAACAGCGATAGTTGACTGTCTTCCAATGCATCCATAATTTCGTGCGTGGTTTAAACGTGAACACCGGTGCTCAGAAGAAATTACTCTTGCGTTTGGTGATGATTGTCCACATCGCACGAGGTACAGATAATTCCAAAGGGGATAATTCTCCCTGGAGGACGCTGAGAGGGCGGGAAGACTCCAAAAGGCAGTGAAGGTGTCCATACACTAGGTGGAAATCCTCGAGGAATTCCTTGATGAGTCCATTCCTTTAGTATATCACGGAAGTGTGTGGGGAAGCTTGAGGCAGGATGCGGACTGTACAGTTTACGGAACCGAAATTGAACAACAAGTCCGACTAGTCCTCAAGACCGAAACTGAGTCTTGTTTAGGAATCCTTGAGGACTGTACCTCGAGGATTTCCTTTACGAGGAAAAGTATCGTTGCTGTGAGGAAAACGCTTGAGGAGTGCAGACGAATGATCTACTAGTAGTTAGTGAATATCTTAGATGTAAATGTATCTTAAATTCATTTGGTTTTTCATTCTCATGTTAACACGAATAAACTGAATTGTCTCTGGGTGCCGCATAGACAGACTGAAAGCAGATGACTTGAGACTTGAATGGGGGACAATTTCGGTATGTGAACAGCATCGTGACAGGTGGCTATACTATTATCATGTGCCAATTAAGTCTCAACACTAAGTTTTGGTCTTTGAAGATGAGGAAACATCGATAGAAATCATAAATTCTTTATCTGTCAAGAAGAAAATGATAGCTGTATTTATCAAACCGAGTGGGGTTATGGAGCGTCATATTAGACTCATAGAAAACAGTCAGATTTAGGTGGTACACTTAGTAGAGTCTTCCTAAGTCATTGAATATGTGAAAACGCTGTGGTGGTAGTCGAGAACAAACACATGTTTCTATTACAGAACAATTGATTTTATAATCATACATGTCTATCCTTAATCTGATCGCGTAATCATAAGAATATTGAAATGGTCTACGTGAAATAAACACCCTCGCCTTATCTTGAAGGAGGTTTATAATCTATACGTATTGTTACAAGGACCATTAAACAATTTATGTGAAACACAAAAAGTATTATAACACCACACTATCACCTTCATAAATTCAACCACATAATTACTTAAAACCAAGGGGGAAAACAGTGGGATGGTAGATAATACGAGTAATCCGTTTAACACTTCGTAGGAAAATTATTGGGCAAATTAATGAAATACGTCGAGTTTGAGTCGAAAACTGCCTATGACAAAGTATTACGAAAAATTACAGAAAATGTGTATTACCTACGGATTTAGGACATACGAATTATTTTGTCATTTAATGATAAACTTTACACCAAACGCAACTGTGAATGAATCACAGCCTCAAGCTTGGATCACAAATCGACTGAAGGCTTTAAAGATGCTAAACAGATAAACACCAAACAGCTTATGAGTTATTTCAACACATTATATAAAACGTTTCGTCCACTTTTATGGGTAAAACCATATGCAATAAAATTTATTCTCAACTAAACTACAGACAAATTATTATTAAATTGCAAATACTTCGATAAAATATAGCTTGTTAATTTTTTAATTAAATTATTAAAACATAAATAATTCAGGTTAAAATTTGAATGGATGCAAATAAATATGAGAATTAAATATTTGACACCCAAAAGCGATTGTGTCTAAGACGGCTATTGTGATATGTTTGTTCGTTAAAATGTAATAATTTTAATTGAAACTAAAAAAGATATGATCAAAAGAAATTAAATCGCAGTAATAACAGGATATTATGATTTTATTTCAAACTAATCGTATTAGGTTTGACATTTAATGCAGTATTATTGCACCGGGTGTAGAATTTCGGTAATCGTACTTGTTTTTCGATTCTAAATTACGTTTTTGATGCAAAATGTGCTTGCACTGAATGATACTGCTTTTGATATATTTTTTTCATAATTTATCGATCCACTTTCAAGTGTAAAATTAAAGAAAAGTGTAGGGCGTTTCGTTTACCTACCGAAGTGAAATCAGCTGTAATGAAACCCTGCATCATTCCTATAAAAACCGCCAAGGGAATCGTGAGAAGGAGCTTGGGCTCTTTCCACATTCTGACAGTCACAACGAACTGATCGTAACTTCTTTTGCTGTAATTCTTACGCTCTTGGATGTTAAACCTGTAATAATTAGAAACATATAGTGAAGAAAATTAAAGTTCACGTTTAAAAGAGTCATATAGAAATAATGGTTGTAATGAATGCATAATAGAATCCTGAGATAACTGAATGGAAAATGATAAATAGAAAAATATCAGTGGGCAAGAAAAAATTTAATGTAAAATATTTAGAAGTTCAAAATATGAAATATTTTGACCAGACCGCGGCTCAAGCACGGGACCTCCCGCTTGCCGGGCGGACGCTCTACCATCTGAGGTAAGCGCGAATTTCCTCCACCCTTTTATTACCTGATACTTAGAATAACCCACAATTTACTTAAATACACACTTTTTAGGACATAAATGAATAATGGACATTATGTAAATTGATCAAAGGCGTAGATGATTTTAATTTTAATAAAAGAAGAAATACTTCCAATTGAAGATCAGTCAAGAGGCCACGAAACGGAATTTAAAAACAAAAGCTTTATGGGTAGTAAGCCTATTTATTATCAATACTCTTTGTCTACATTATGAAAGAAATAGTTTCTAGCAGTTATGGTAAAATCAGTAATGGCTTACTTCAGTTCTTTCGCTCGTTGAGCGGAGAAAATTTTTATATTGTTGCTTTAAAATCTGAAATAAAACATTGGCGGCAGTAATCATGTAAAAATATCATTATTCTCCACGTATTAATAAGACTCCAGACTATATTAAGTCTCTAAAGACATATTATTTAGACGTAGATGCCATTACACTTCAAATCTGTTTACCTGATAAAAATATGACATGAAATATATTAGCTTGTTTTATGAACACTTATAAGTCCTGTTGGAAAGTTTTGTGCAAGTTCTTTATAGTTGAATTTATAAGTTGGTAAATGGACGTTATTATTAGTGTGTGTACCTCTCCAAGTTGTCAATGCTCATTACTACAGCACACGCAGCTACCATAAAAAACATGTAAATAAACACCAAAAGGAATATCTTATCTTCTGAAGGTATTGGTTTAGCATGTCTGACGAATGTTTTAGAAATGAAATATATTCCACACTCGTCACTGGGATGCTTGCTCCAGCCGGTTACAATAGCTTTACCAGCCGATAGAACTGTGAACATAAACAATGAAAATTTTCACACTAATACGTAATTATTCCATTACAGACTGATTTTAAAGAATGCTGGAAAGTGGACCTCTCTAAAGTTGCACTTGCCTAAAATCAAAATTGCTCACTCTTAAAATCAACCACTTACCGGACTAGTTATCAAGTTCTTTAAGCAATTAATTTATAATCATTTTCGTTTTTGTTCAATGTTGTTATTATTACCTTTGCAACCATCAACTGTTAGGCCACTAATATCTCGCAGCCATCATGAACTATAATGTGCAATATAAAATAGAACTATGCCCCTCACCTATTTTAGGAAGTATATGTACTGGGGTCGAAGACCTTGGGCATATGGCAAGAGTTGTCCGCTGATCCCATTGGATCAGTCGGCGAACTGCCTCCTAAAACTTGTAGAGACATGGAGAAGGGAATGCTGTGACCTCACAGCAAACTCGTCTCCCGTCATGCGGAAGGGCGTGAGAATAGTATCCAATGCCCGACCTACCTGATGTAGGTTTTCTAGGGTTATCCCTGCATCTCTTTAGGTAAAACACTGGGTAGGGTCCTTAAAGTATTAGCCCGGGGGCCCTAGTGAACCCTTGGCTTCTGCATCCCCCTTTTCAATTTCCTTCCTATGCTATTCAAGGGGAGTTGCCTGTTTCAGGATCACCATCATGTAGCCTAAAATAAAATAATAAATTCTTTCGCGTTTTCCTTTGAAATTTACAAGAATACTTCAAATGTATGAGAGTACAGAGTTTTAACCATTAACCTACACACGCTTGTGCAGTCATAGGTTATTTTTTGAAATAAAATACAAATGTGAATTACCCACGTAAGATGTCAGTCTGTTGCCGTCTCCATTCGTTGCATAGACCTGCAATTCACTAAATACCATTCATCATGGCCTAGACGGAGTAGATATTGTGCGTAAATTGAACATATAGCACACTTCTCTAAGTTTATTTAATTATTATATGTTTCTAAATTAAAATTTACATTTGACGTATGGGAATTTGATGATAGACTGCAAAATATACCCAGGAGCAGATGTAAACTCCGGCCATAATCTGCTGATTATAAAATGAAGAAACTCAAGGAAGGAATTTAAACAAAAAGATGGGAATTAGAAAAACTGCATCAACAGGAGGTGCTTCAGAGTTTCAAAGACGACATTACAAGTCGATTAATAGAGAAAGGAGAAAGAAACAGCCGACGAAAAATAGGAATAATAGCTCAGACCAATAGGGGAAAGCATGGGTAACACAATAAATAATAAAAATAATTGTTTAAAAGCTTAATCGCGAGAGATGGGAACGGTATAGCGCAGTAAAGGTGCTTGAAGAATGAGAAACTTAGGAAGTGCAAATCAGCCAAAGAAACTTGGCTCCAAGAGAAATGCAAATCGGTTGAAGTTATCATGGTGAAAGGTAAACTAGACGCAGCTCATAGGAAAATTGAAAGAAACATTCGGAGAGAGGAAAGATATTAGCAAGAACATCAGGAGCACGGATGGGAAGCCAATTCTGGATAAAGAAGAAAAGGCAGAAAGGTGGAAGGAATATCTAGAAAGCTGTATCATGATGTAAATTTAGATCAGTCAGTAATAGAAGAAAAACAGGACGTGGATGATGAAGAGTTGGGTACGAAATTTTAAGGTCGGAGTTTGATTGGGCGCTGACAGATCCGAGAAATTGTAAATGGCCAGGAATTGATCATATTCCAGCGGAGTTGATAAGATCATCTGGCGAAAAAGAAATATCATGGCTATTCAGAATAGTTTGCGAAATCTACGAAACAGGAAGAAAACCAGAAGATTTTAGTAAAAACATAATTATACCCATACCGAAGACGACTGGGGTTAGAAGCGAACAGCACAGGACATTTAGTTCAGTATCTCATGCATGCAAAATATTGACGAAAATAGTATATTGGAGGATGGAACGTCAAAAAAGCCGACTTTTGAGATCAGTTTTGTTTTAAGAAAGGACAAGAGAAACAATATTGACTTTGCATCTAATTTCAGAAGACAGGATAAGAAAAATTAGGTCTACGTTCTTGGAATTTGTAGATTTAGAAAAAGTGTTTGATAATGCGAACTGGACCACTATTACGGAGATTGAAAAGCACAGGAATAAAATATCCAGAAAGAAGGTATATACATAACCTCTACAGAAGGCAGTCAGCAGTAATTATAATTGAATATCAAAAAAAGAAGACAGAAATTAAGAAAGGAGTAGGACAAGGATGTAGTCTGTTGCCAATACTATTCTAGAACAGGCGATGAAGAAAGTTAAAATGGAATATGGAAAATGAATCTTACTGAAAGGTGATATTGTAGTATTAGGGGAGTTAGAAGAAGACTTGAGAACCATAATAAATGGCTTGAACGTGGTTCTGAAGAAAGAGTTCAATATGAGGGAAACCAAGGTGATGGAGTGTAGTATGGGAAGGAGCGATAGGGATATATTGACGGAAATTATGGAATTCTGCTACTTGGGAAGCGTAATAACTAGGGATGGTAGAAGTATAATAGACATAAAGAGTAGGACAACGCAGGAAAGGAAGGCTTACGCGAAAATAGGGATTAACTTACGGATAATACAAGTATAAATATTATAAAATCATTCGTATTTAGTGTGACGTTATATGGGTGTGATACGTGGACGTCAGTAGTTGCAGAAATGAAAAGAAGAGAATCCTTCGAAATGTGGTGCATAGGAGAATGCTAAATTTAGATGGGTGGATAGAATCACAAATTCGGAAAATCAACATTAAGCAGAATAGCACTAAGCAGTATATAGGAAAATCTTAGAATATGAAGGAAGTTGACCAAGAAAAGAGATAGATTCATAGGCCGCACTTTAAGAGATGAGGACCCTGTAATATTAGGTTTAGAGGGAATTGTGTTAGATAAGAACATAATTGGGAGGCAAAGAATTGAATACGCTAATCAGATAAGGGTGGGATGTGGTAGTTATGTTGTTATGAAAAGACGCGCAAAATATGGAGGTATAGTATGAAGGCTTTCATCAGACTAGTCTTATGACAATATCACAACAACAACATTTAATGTAAATTACTGCGTTAAGTCTACGTCTATTAAATGCGTCTCAAGTCAAAGGCAAGGAATTCGCGGAATTAGCTTGCAGCCAAGAATAGCCCGCAGGTAAACAGGATCAATATTTAGTGAAAGAAAGAAAAACTCACCAAATAATTAGGAAACTGATAACAGATTTTGATGGTGATGCTAAGATCAGTTTTCCGCCAATTAAGTGAACCATCGGAAAAGGGGAAACGGGAGTAAAGATGAACAAAAATTGGTAGAAAAGAAGAGAGACACTTTTGGTATAGAATTGACGGATTAAAGATCGGGGAACATGTAGCTGAATGATGCGATCTTCGCGTTCAGCCCTGTTCTTGTAAGTCGTCGGAAGTTCCTCTCCTGAAGTTATGGCAGGCTAAGTTTATTAAATTATTTTTCCATCAAAATTTTCTTTCGAATTTTCATACCATAACACGGTAACCTGTTGATACAATCTCAAGTTGAAGCATTCGGCAATATATTTTTCATTAACTTGGACCACTTTCTTTTGTATATACTTTCTTTTAATTTTATGCTTTGAATAAATGAAGAATTTTTTTAATTTTTACTCATTTGTATTACCACGTGGTGTGCAACAAGCATGTTATAATGATTAAAATAAAGTAACGAAAGCAATGCTTTCGATCAAAGGTCAGCTCCATATACTTTGAGCTTTTATTTTATTTAGTAGTGTAATTATCAGAGTCAGTATGAAAACTTGTTTACCAGTGGATGAGATTACGTTGCCCCACACTTGACACATGCTAGTTATGGTGCTGGTTATTCCGAAGAACTGCGTGGTGACGAGGTCGAGAGGTGTTCCAACCATGGCGGAGTAGGCCTTGGCGAGCCCGGTTATGTACGAGGAGTGCGCCACCCAGAGCGGAGCCGAACCCAGACCCACGAGACACGCGGCCCCGATCATGTTGGAGATGCAAGGGTGCAGCTGGGCCACGAGGAAGGGCGTGTACAACGCGAAGCACCAAGCCATCGTCTTCTTGCAGCCCAAGTTCCTGGAAACCATGCAGACAACTGCGATGACTTCACGCACTATAAAGCGAAATGACCGAAAATTTATATGAAACCACAGGAAAGATTGAAATTATTGTTTTAAGGACCTTCGTTTACTTATTTTTTATCATTATTGTTTAAGTTCATGCCCTTGGATTTGAAGTTCTAACATAGCATTCACATCCAATATTTCTTACTTCTCACAGCCATGCATCCGAAACACTTAACCTAAGATTCTCCAAGGGAAACACCGGGTAGGATCCTTAAACCACAGCCCGGGGTCCTAGTTAACCCTTGGCTACCTTGCTCTACCTTCCGCATCCCCCCTTTTCAATTCCCTTCCTATGCTATTAAAGGGGAGTTGCCTGTTTCAGGATCACCCTCATGTAGCCTGTGAACACAAAAAAAACAACAAAAAAACGAGTTAGATACTAGCGTTTCCCAGGTAAAATTACATTTGGCAATTTGTTTACCAGTACACTCATCTAACGCAATAGAGGTTTTATTTCTCTAGGACGAGAAGAGTAGAACCTAGTGCGGATAACTTAGTAAAATCTGAACATTATAATCACATCACAGAATGCTACTTTGCAATTCATTTATGGAAACTGTATCCTATATTGCAGAAGACTGTAGAGACGTAGAGAAATATTATTTTTAATCTGAGTTTATTGGGCTAATCTACCGCCATTGTTATCATTGTTTAACGCACTCAGGCTATTCTGAAACTTACTTTCCCATATTTCCCCATCTACTAGCCACGGGCTTGCAGTGAACAACTGTATTTTAATGCTACCTTAGGATTTGTTTTATTTTGAATGGGATTTGGAGCAACCTGGCTTACACAAGGTAGATCGCTGACGACGTTCTGCAATTTTTGCGATGATAAAAACATCAGGGAATTATGCCTTCTAGGGTTATTAACCTGGATTGTGATTTTGTTTGAAAACGTGGCCTGAGACACCAGAACAACAATTACTGATCTCGACAGAACAAGATTCCATTTTCGGTAGATTAATTCATGTTTCAGATCTTTTTATCTTCCAGAAATAGACCTTACACTTTGCCGACGGTATTGTAGTATTAAGGGAATCAGAAGAAGACTTGGAAATCATAGTAAATGGCATGAACGTAGTCCTGGAGAAAGAATACAATATGAGGATTATTACAGGAAAAACCAAGGTAATGGAGTGTAGTATAAGAAACAGTGGAATAACAAAGGGTGTAAAATTCGGAATGGTTATTTTGACGGAAGTTAAAGAATTATGCTACTTGGGAAGAGTAATAACTAGGGATGGTAGAAGTATAGTAGACATAAAGAGTAGGATAGCGCAGGCAAGGAAGGCTTTCGCGAAAAAGAGTAACTTGCTTACGGGTATTATAAGTGTGAATATTAGAAAAACGCTGCTAAAAAAGTTCGTATGGAGCGTGGCGTTATATGGGTGCGTAACGTGTGGAAAGAAAAGAATAGAAGCCTTTGAAATGTGGTGCTACAGGCGAATGCTGAAGAGCAGAGGGCGTTGACCTAGAGAAGCTACGTTTTAAGACACGAGGGTCTTGTAAATATAGCATTAGAGGGATGTGTATGTGGTAAGAACAGAAGAGGGATGGAATACGCTAGGGGGGAGGTGGACTATGCAAGTTATGAAGAAATGAAAAGGCTTGCGCAAGATAGGTAGCATGGAGGGTTGCATCAGGCTTGTCTTTCTAGTATTACAAGACCCTCGTGTCTCAAAACGTGGTCTATTAATCTATCCCTTCTCTAGGTCAACGTCCTCCATATTGTTCGCTTTTCCCCTATTATGTTTAGAACTTACTCGTTACTTACTCTATCCACCCATCTGATTTTCAGAATTCGCCTATAGCACCACATTTCGAAGGCTTCTATTCTTTTCCTTTCCGGAACTCCTATCGCCCACGTTTCGCATCCATATAAAGCCACACTTCTTATGAAAATTTTTAGCAACGATTTCCTAATATTCACACTTAAATTACTACTAAGTAAATAACTTTTTTTGCGAAAGCCTTCCTTGCCTGTGACATCCTAATCTTGATGTTTACTATACTTCTGTCATCTCTAGTTATTACGCTTCCCAAGTAGCAGAATTTCTTAATTTCCGTCACACTATCCCTTCCCAATATAACACCCTTTGCTATTCCACTGTTTACCAAACTACACTTAATTACCTTGGTTTTCCCTCGATTAATCCTCATATTGAACTCTTTCTCCAGGACTACGTTCATGTATTTTTTATGGTTTACAAGTCTTCTTCTATTTCCCCTGATACTACAAGATCGTCGGCGAAGGGTAAGGGTTTTGTTTCTTCTCCTTGAAGTATGATTCCTTTACAAACACATAAATTCTTGTAAGTTCACATAACTTAATTAGTATTTCAAAGAAATTTGAGGCAACGTAAATATGCAGTTATTGGAGAATATGACAGTATTATTAATAATTGATATTGATACAATCAGCCGGGCTGCATGTCAAGCAGTAGTAAAGTCCACCTTGAGAATACATGGAGCAATATTACATAACAGGCCATCTGAAGATATATATATTCATTTCGTGTTTAGGAACGTTTTTATAACGAAACATGGAGAATTTACATCACCAACCACTAGCGTCAGTATGTGCTATTGAGTCTAGAGAGACAGAGACAGGAAGGAAGGTCAAATACATTTGAGACTTACCTTATAAATATAATTGGCAGGAAAAAGCTTGATACAATATTCAGAATGTATATAATTGCAAAACTTATAGTCCCCAATCCTTCTTTAGGAATAATAGAACTTTGAAGATTTGCAGCTCCACTGAAGGCAGTGAATTGAATCATAAATGCAATGGCCATACCCACGACATTTCTGTATATTCTTCTACTCTCTGGGGCTCTCTTAGTCCTGGTCACAATCTCATTCATTTGTTCGGGTGTAACTGTCTTAATTGGGATTTCCATTTGAATTTTTTCCGCTGATAAGACCGCGAATAACCATGCTGTAAAAGAGTACAAATATAAAATGTTGCGCATAAATTGCATAACTCTTTATAATACATATATAACAACCTATTAATTTTACTAAATAAATAACTGCGAAACAAGAACCTACATCCTAAGTGTAAACTAAAAACATTAAATCCTTTGTTAAAATTGTCTTAATTTTTGGCAAAAATAGTTTAAATTATAAAATTATGATAATTAAGGTTGAAGAGTTTGTAGTAACCGTATTATGACGATTATATAAGTACAGCTTAATGTAGTTTGATAATTTTTAAAATATTTCCTTGAAAATAAATCAAAAAACTCAAAGTTATACAGTTCAAATTAATAAATAATAATTGATAACTTTTTGGTTTTAAAAAATAATATTAAAACGTATTTACATAACAAATATAATATAATTCATGAATACACTGCCTAGTTTACTTTTATATCAGTTACTCAAACTGTCATTTAAAGAGTAGGAAAATTCAATATGATTGGTTTATAATTATTCATTCAGTATGGACAATTAATTATACAAAACACACAAATTATATGATAAAGCTAATAACACAACAAATTTCTGTAGTCTTTGCTTGGCATTTGTTCTATTGTCTAATTAGAACTGTTAATTAGCTATTTCACGTGTTAAATTAAAATGATACAGTTTTTTTATATTACCAATACAAGGACAATTACTTTTCTCATACTTCCGACAAACAAATTAAACCAAAATACTTATCCTGTTTTCATGAGCCTGACTAGTGACCGAGAGAGATATATTAGATTATAGTATGTTTAAAGTATAATTATTAGTATTAATGTTTAGATTAATCTTTTCTTCTTTAGCTATACCGAATATAAATCGTCAAAATTAGAATTTGGCACCTAAGGCTTGAATAACGGTTCGGTGAAATATGTCATGTCTTGGTTTTAAAAGGCGCTTCTCAATAAAAAGGAAATGAGGGTTGTCTTCTTCTTCTTCTACAGTTCATTCAGGACCTTGAACTACCTGGCCGACTGCGGACTGTCATCTTACATGATACATTCCGAATTTGGAGTTGCAAACATCCAAGCCCATGCCAGGATTCAAACTCAAGACCTCTACGTTGTGATGCAGCGACGCTAGCCACTAGGCCACAGGAGGTATGCGTTAAGATTAATAGTAATTTCAAAATTCCCGCTAAATTATACACACAGTCATTTTTAAAGAATATAAAGATAAATTTAATGACAATAAAACATAAATTTTTTCAAATATTTCATTTGACGTCTTTTCGGTATTATTATTTTTTACTTTCATTAGGTTTTTGTTACATGAATGTTCAGAAACCGCGTTAATTAAAATATTTATAAAATGTTTGTTAAATAGTCATATAATTTTTATTTTATAACACAAAACAAGCATAAAGTAAAATATCATTGCTAAACTAGTAACACATCAATTATTTTATATAACACTACCGTCTTCTGCTTTGTCTGGAACTCGCCGCTGGAACTCTCCGCTCCTTGTCTGATTTCGTACCGGTCCCCTCGCGACTTTCTTGTTGGGAAATGAGCTTCGCAGCCGCTGCCACGATCAAGAGCATTCCACCCTGAATCATTAAATTCACGACCATTCAAAAGATTGAACTCTCAATCCTTCTCTTAGTATCACACACACTCTCTCTGCATCAATCACATATTCATAAAGCCCATTGCCGATTGCCAATGGTCAGCTTCATAGTAGCCCCGTTCATAATGCTGAATATTCCAAAATTAATTTTCACCCCTTCTCATAACTTCCCCCCCTCCATTATTTTATTTCTTTCGGTGGCCGGGACACGATCCTGTCCAATCAAAAGTATTTACCTTTAGACTTTGGGAGGAGCCATTCACCCCATTCCACCAATTTTTGGGAAAAATACCAGGTCTCATCAAAGTCAGGTGTCACGGGGTGTCAAAAGTTTTAGAAATCCCTTGACTGAAGCCAAATACTCTAGGTTTTATTACCCTGCTTGCAACCTTCGCAAGCCAACTTTACTTGATTTTGTACCATCAAACTTCGTATTTCGTTGTGTTTCAGGATGAAAATGTACATAAAAAATAACAAACTTTCTAGACAATTCGAATATATTTTATTATAATGAACAGCAAAATCAACATTAAAAGTATATAAATTAGCCATTATCCTTCGGTAGCTGTTCTCACATTTATAAACTAGAATATATAATAAGAAAGCAAATTCCCCGATGTTCCCAGTATGTGCCATTTTGATGAAGCGACACCGCAAGTGACTGTGAGGATATAACATAGATTAAAGAAATTGTCACAGTTCAATACGGATGGGAGGAAATACGTTTCAATGTAACTACCGAAAACGATTCACAGTGTTAATGAAACGTTTTGGTAAGTTCTTCATATCAATTAAGGGACGCATACGAAATATCAAAGATTATGTGCTCCTTTTCCGTAATTAAACTCAAATAAAAAATTAGTTTTCTTTGTTGCATTAGTTTCAATTTCATAGTGTAATACATTGGAACGCATAAACTACAAAGACCCCACTTAAACTAGATAAGGAAAATTTCCACTTTTATCTTGTGAATATAAATTAGGCGTAGAAAAGAGATAGAGGCCGGAAAATTTATGTATTTGCAAGTTATTGGTAGCTTATTTTTGTCATTCATGAGTGATAAATCATTTTAGTATGATTGAAATTAATTATTTCACTTAACAGTCTGAAAATTATTATTTAAGATGGGGATTTAATGGGAAAGGAGATGATAAGTCATGTTGTATTAATGTAAAAAATTAACGTCTGTGGATAATAATAGTTTAGACGTGTGATCAATTTACGTAATCTCCATTGTTCATGTGTTTCCTAGTATTAGAATATGAATAATGTGATTAGTGACCGCACGGAAAACAGGTCTGGGGGTGCAAGTCCCTGGTCCGGTTGACATTTTTCCATTCTTGTCTTTCTTCTGAAATATCCATACTCTCCTGTTTGAGCTTCGGGTGAAAGTATTTTTACTTCCTTAGACTATATTCGACTTTATTTTAACAGACAAACGTTACAAAATAGACAGAACTCATTTACAAATTTAGATATTCCGACGTTTCGATACTGGTTTCACATCTTACTCAAATGGATTAAAGTAAACTGACAACATTTGAAACAGAAGCAATATAAAGATATAATACCAAAGGTAGGCCAGAAAGGACCACTGATCTAAAATAACACAACGTAAGGCTTTACTAAGATTAACTGTCTATGCCTATTATTAACGGTTTCAGGATGACTTTTAAACTGCAACATTTCTGAGATCAATCTGAAATCTGGTCCACTGTCTAAACTACGAGTATTTTTAACATCCAAACAATGTTTTAAAGGAATCCAATAATTTGGTGTAACACGAACATCTTGAATTGTTATTTACTTTTGCTTATAAATGTGCAGTTACTGTTTTAGTTACTCATGATTTATACTGATCAAACCTTGCCAAATATTCTACTTGCGCTACTAAATATCTTACTACCACTTTTGGAATGTTCTAATTTCCTCTTAAAGGATGGAAACAAAAAAGACTTATCAGCAATACTACATTTAATTCTCTTTTTATAACCTCAGCTAATTGTGCTCCAGCATTAGCTCTTCAAAAACCCCAAAAAAGAGACTCATTTTCGTTTATTTGATAACCTTTGACAGTCCTTTATGTGTTTTCTCAAATATACTTCATAAAGTCATTTTTTCAGGTTTACATAGTTTGTTGTAGTATTCAGTCCTAAGGCTGGACTGAGGGAACTCTCCATGCTAACCTTTCCTACGCCAGATTATTTCATTTTTACCACAACATAAATACTCCCTAACCTGTTTAGCGTATACCATCCTTGGCCTTCCTCTTCTCTTCTTGCTCCACACACTTCCTTTTGATGCTAATTTTACAAGACCCTCATGTCTTAAAACGTTGCCTAATAATCTAGCCCTTCTCTTGATCAACGACCTCAATATTGTACGATATTCCCCTATTCTGCTTATAACTTCCTAGTTAATAACTCTATTCACTCATCTGTTTTCAGCATTCTCCTATTGTACCACATTTCGAAAGCTGCTATTCTTTTCCTGTCTGCAACTCCCACCGTCCACGTTTGCGTACCCATAAAACGCTACACTCCATACGAATAATTTAAACAATGATTTCCTAATATTTATACTTATATTAGCCGTAAGCCGACCTCCTGTGGTTTCCATTGCTGCCTCACAACCCAGAGGTCCCGGGTTCGAATCCTGGCAAGGGCTTGGGTGTTTGTGTCGTCATGGTGGCGAAGGCCGGGATTAAGACTGTTGGACGATCGATATGCTGACCACGTGACACTCGAAATTCGGAATGAGTCATGCAAGATGACAGTCCGCAGTCGACTCGGTAGGCCCAGGCCCTCAATGTGATGTAGAGCCACTGAGGAAGGAAGGAATATTAGCCGTAAGTAAATTCCTCTTTTTTGCGAAGGCCTCTTTTGCCTGTGGTACCCTACTCTTTAAATCTACTATACTTCTACCATACCTAGTTATATACTACCCAAGTAATGGAATTCCTTAACGACTTTCCTATACTACACTCGATCTCCTTTATTTTCCCTCTATTAATTCTCATATTGTACTCTTCCATCAAACTCATCTGACTCTCCTAATACCAAAATATCAATAGCCAACCTAGGGTTTTTATTTCTTCTTGTATTATGATTTATTTTCCATATTATTCTTTAACCTTTTTCATCACCTGTTAAACAGCATGACTACATTCTTGTCATTTTTCTTTCTTCATTTCTGCTTTCTTTTCTTGGCCTTCAATTATAATTACAGATGAGTGGCATCTGTAGAGGTTATGGTTAACTCTTCTTTATCGATATTTTATTCATGTCATATTCAAAATCCTTAATGTTTTGCTTCAGTTAACAATATCAAAGACTTCAGGTTTACATAAAGATGTACATTTTTCAGTCTACAATTCCTTGGAAGTTATTTCCATTAAAAAACCTTCATATTCCTGACAATCACATTCTCCTATCTTTAGATGTTGGTCCATTATTTATTATTATTTCAATCGACTTGGTTATCCAAAGCTTAAAGACGAGATTATTCTATTTTGAGGATCTAACTCCTATTAATTGGACTAAAATGAACCCTGCCATCAACAAGGTCCTTCATTAAACTTGCTTTACTTTTAATAGAAAACTTTACCTATAGATTCTGGGGCTGTTTTGGGGGGTTACAGCCGTCCTATGAACTCATCTTTACAACCAGTTCTAGCTGAATTAGTTATGAGAGGCTTGGAAAAATTCCATACTGATAAACTTAACTTCATATAAATCATTTATCATTGTCTAATCTATCCCTTCTCTTGGTCAACGACCTCCATATTTTACGATATTCCCCTATTATGCTTAGAACTTCCTGTTTAATAACTCTATCCACCCGTCTGATGTAAAGACATATTCTGCATTATTCTTGATGATAATGTTAATGATATGTTATATTTACTTAATAGTTACAATCCATATTACAATTTACATTTGGGTTTGAACAAAATTTTAGAATCAGTTTTCTATAGGTATGTGTTTCTCCATATAATCGTAAATTGAAGTTTAAGTGGTATCACAAACCCACGTTTTCAGACAGTATATAAAATTTCATTTCTGATCATCCTACCACTCAAAGAGAGCTATAGTTTACATCTTGTCCTTTACATCATCCTGATAACCTTAACTTTGTTAAAAATATTTTACTGAACAACCTCTATCTTATCGAACTTATTTCTAAACATATGAACTGTAGATTATCCTAAATTAATTTATGTAAGAACCATTGTGACATCATTAGGAAAGATGAACATATAATTTCACCATTCTGTGGTGTACTATCAAATGTACATGTTTTCTAAGATAGAAAATAATTCTTTAATTTTGAAGTCTTTTATTATATTATTAAATTATAGTAATAAAATGTCCACTACTAAATTGTAAAAAACAATTGACTGTTCTGATTGTAATTTAAGATATATCGGTCAAAATAAAAGAACTTTCAGTTTATAAAATAAAATAAATCTTATATGAAACTTTCTAGCTTTTAACATAATCCTATCACCAAACAAACATTGTATTCCTTTCAAGCATTGTTTCAGTTACACAGGGAACCCCATGTTTGGAAAAGTTTGACCTCGGTAAGGTTGCAAATTAAAGGTCATCCTGAAACCGTTAATATTATTCATGCCACACATAAACGTAGTAAGCTTTACGATATGTTATTTAACTCTTTGGTCCTTTACGGTCTATCTTTGGGATTATATCTCTGTTTTGCTCCTTTTTCAAATTGTGTCAGTTTACTTTAAGTAATTTGAGTAATATGCAAAGCCAACATCGAAACGTCGGCATATCTAAATTTGTAATTTCAGGTTTGTTAATATTATCCTCAATTACCACTTTTGTTGTAAACACCTATCTGAGACTAATTACGATAAAAGTGCTGCTTATTACACAAATATAACTCTTTTCATTACATTGATTGAATAATACTATGTTTTCTACTTCAAAAATTGACGATACTCTTCCAATATAAACAAATTTACGGCGTCTTTCACCGTTATTTCCAACCTTTCAATTTTCTTTACCTTTTTCAACTTCTCTGCGATTAGACATTTAAGATTCTACTTATCTAAGTCTGAAATAATTTGAATACCAACAATATATTTCGGTTAAAAGTTATGTGAGACAATATTTCACCAGTTAATTAAAAAAATAATCTCTCAAACAAATTACAGCTTCAAATGGACTATAACATATATCTTTGTACCTTGTCAGAAGGAAAAAAATATAGATTAGTTCAAACAATAAGGCAATAGGTTAGCTTTACTTTGTTTAGCTACTTTTTTGAGGGGGGTCATTGCAATTTATGCAGTCTTCAAATGTATATGTATAGCCAATATAAATTGAGCCCCAAATGTAGTTACCTATTTATTTGTAGTTATTTACAGTAACGTTGGACGAATTACTCCAAACAAACTCGTGTTTTCAGTTTGAATTCTTCGGCTCACCTAAATTGTATCGAATTTGATAAGAAGGTAAAAATAGTTTTATTGCGGTCCAAGTCTTATCGCAGCTATATTTATTTTTTATTTCTGAAGCTCATAAAAGCTACAACGTTCCGCGTTTTTCCTGTATCGATAAAAAAATATATATTCCAAATTCTTAAGCTGACTACCCAGAAATTTGTATTCATACTTTCGTCAGAATATTTTAATAACAAATTTTCAGTGCTGATGTGCCTTTTGTGTTTTAATATTCGAAAGTGTTTGTAAATAATATTTATTTGTATTTTATAGTTGCACTTTCGCCTTCTTTCCTTTAACGAAGTTTCTAATAAAGATTCACCGTTTGCAATTATTAATATTTTTCTATTCCGATGCGTTTTCTATTGGAAGATGAAAATTTCTGGATTCTCCACACGATATTTCCATCTAATATAGTATTTCTTTCTTTTATATTATATTTGTATTCATCCATTTGCAATTTGTTTTATTTTCATGGAGTTAAAAATTTAATTTTTTTTTCACTTTGGTTATTTTCGCCACATAATATTTGAGTATTCTCCTTTCCGCTAATGTTTTTTAAAATGCAGTACTTAACTTTCTCGATTTTATTATCATAGCAGCTCGTTATCTCTGTCTCCGCACTTCCTACTAAACAATTTTTCGCTTAATCATTGCCTTGAATAGTTCAGTTCTTTAGGAAAACAACATTTTAGCAACCCGGAATTTTATATCTGTTCACTTTTTATCAGCTAAACTTGACTGCAACATGCAGGTTTTTGGGTGTACTTTTAGAAAACAATTATCAATAATAAATTAACAATTTTACTAGGTAATAAATCACATGAATATCAGAAAGACTAATTATTTTTTATTCCAATAAATTCGTCCATTGTTAAGTGTTAGGATTATTCGTCAGTAATTAACAATTGCCAGCTTTCACGCTACATATATTTTAATTATGTCACTACTACGGCAAAACACAACACTGCTTATTAAGAAAAACATACAAATACAATCAATTTAAATTTTAACTTTTGCATTTAAATATTATTAAAATTTTCATATTCTGGCGAATATTTTCCGTTTTCGTAACTTTATGTATCCAAACATCTGTTGTAGTAGGATGTGACTGTCAGGAAATAACGCCATAATAAACAACAATGGCATCTTATTTCAGGGTGACATTTGCAGGATTAAGGTCGCGTTTGATTACAAAGAAGGACTTGTATAAAATAGGATTTGACTACTAAAGTACGGGCCTCTCAGGGTCACATGTGACTAAATTTTAGATTGTGATTAGCTATTCTAGCACTTCATTACATTGACAGAACGGAAATGGGGAGGGGGTAGCCACCGAAGTTTTTCAAAGCACTAAAGAAACCAGTCTAGCACTCCGAGAAGAGATTGTAAGGGATTGGATTGTGCTGGGAAACAAGTTTTAGGGAGGGTGATAACAGTAAGGAACACGATGAGAGTTACTTAATAACAAAGATCTTATTTAATATTTTGTGAGCGTACACAATCCAAAAATTACATGTCCCTAATGACATATAAGGGAATATGTAGCATGTACTGGTTAATAAAAAACTGTTTAGTAAACAGATCCAAATGAATAATCGTTGGTACATAGCCCAAATTTTTTGTTTTCCAAACCCGCATGGTAAATACTACTGAATAATTCTGTCACTAGGACCACATCCCCTAATATGTAGGGAACGTCCCAATAAACATTCAACAGGTTGTATTAAGAAACTCATTGAGAATACTATTTAAATGTAATGTGAATTATTAACGGAAATAATCGTGCTTTCTATTTTGTCTGATATTTATGTTATCAATAGACCCCTTGTGCATAACCAACAGTTTTCATCGAGTGTGAAATAAATGTGGGAACTAATTTTCTTTGGTGTGGTTATTTATCGTCAGACATAGGAAATCATTGCGATATTGAACCCCAGCAAAGAGTTGTTCTTCGCAAACCATGTGTTAGTAAGCGTAAAAAAGGGGGGAAACAACGTTCGGAACTTGGATGTGTATCATCGAGAGTCTCACAGGAAACGTTATTTTCCTAAAATGGTTCCCAATATTAATTAATGGTATAAATTCTAAGGGACGGCTTTTTGCAGTTTAGTTTAACCCAATTATAAATAAATAATGAGCTGGAGTATCCTGTAGTCTTTTTACTATTTAACATCTATTTTCATATCATATATCCATCATTTTCGAGGGGCAAAAATAATTCATAACATAAAAACTCTTCAGATCATGTAATCATTGCACGGAAGCTTAAAAACTTGACGTCTGTGTAAAGATTATCATGAGATATTTCAATTTTCTAGTTCAATTAATTTTAAAGAAAAATTTAGTCGCAGAAAATAATATAATAGGAAACAGTATTTTGTAATGCAGACGTGACTTACGTATTGCTGGAAAGGAAGATGGCAGTGAACTACCTACTTACTATCTGACTTGCCCTTTTTCGTCTTCAGTCACGTGTGATAGTACACCTCACTCTTTACGATAAGCACTCTGAACACTTTCACAAAGTTAATTTTGCCCTGTGGTCACTAATGACCAAGCAGTCAATGTGACCTCTATTAATAAAAAGAAAAAATATGTAATGTCGACAACAGACATACTGTAAATAACAAAAACTGACCGCACTATATATGTGACGTTCACATTGTAGTTAAGTCTGTACCAAGCTCAAAAATTCCGTCCAAAGTGCCTGAATAAAATTTCTTAATTCGTAATGGTGAAGAATAGAAAACGACTTGATAGGAATATAAAACATTTATTATTTTAATAATACGTGAATTCCAAATGTATATTGTTGTTAAACTTTGAAAACTATTTTTGATTAAATAAATGCTGCATAAATTTAATTATCATATAACATATACGAATAGTATTAAATGGAGTTTTATTTATTTTTATGATCGGTCGAGATTTACTCCAGCTTCCTCCCTGGAATAACACGAATTAAAAATATTTACCATTGCACGCAGGTAACACAAGCTTACAAAAAAATTTAAGATAATGAAAGGTACCGGTGTATTTTTTAGCACTGACTCCAAAAGGGACCTTCGTTTCCTTGTCTTACTTCAGGAATGTCCGCAAAAAGCAAATTTCTAAATTTGTAAAAAGTGGGAAAATATGAAACTTCAGAATATACATAAAACGTTTGATAGGGACTCTAAATCTATTTATAAAGAGTCATGAAATATGGACGGTGTTGTGAGGCAGAAATTTTTGTCGCAATAATCTCAATTCAACGGTATTTGACACGCCTGGTTGATGCTGCATTTGCAGGAAGACGCATCCTCGTGGTTGGTAGGTGTTTTCAGGAATTCACCTCTTCTAAGTTTTTTCCTCCTTTCGTTTCTTCCCTCCTTACTGTCTGGCGGTTCACATATAATCTTCTCATAGTATTCAGCCCTCTCTGGTGGTCTGACTAACAACTGAGAACTGATCCACAGCAACTATCTACAAAGATTTATTCACTATTGACTTTTTTTACGTTCAGGTCATCCCCTGCTTTGTCTGAGTTCAGACAAACAGCGCCTGATTTCTCCTCCACCACTGAGCTCTATCCACTCGCGTCTCCTCTGAATTTATGCTTTCTGTTTCTGTACTATGGGGTGGAGACCCCTATTCCATTAAAAGTCAATATTATTCGGGGAGGGGGGGTCAGTAACTCCGCCAGAAGCCGCACCGTCCTTGAAATTTTCCCTTGGTTGAATTCTTGGTTAGCTATACTGTCCCTAAACGGTTAGGACTTTTCTCACGGCACGAGTCCCGTTTCCCCGTCTTACTGACACCGCTTGGTTTTCAGAGAAACTCCGCTGTCCCGCTGAAATCGCTTCCGTCCATAAGTTAAAACTATTTATTTCATGCCCAATTATGGGGTGACGCCCTAATTAATTACAATTTCTACGACTTAACTGTTGAGACGCCTGAAGCGGAAAGAGAGGGGCTCATTGACCACTTAACTTCTAATGGAAATTGCATTTGAATACATTGTTAAATTAATTTACTTTTATTTATTTAATTAACTGTTATGAGTTACTTGATATATTTCGAAACAACTCCCATTTTCACCCAACCTTTATAGACAAATATGTAAATTACTATTTTGTTCCGTGTGTCGAGGCTTATTTGGATCGCTCAAGCTCTTATTCTCGCTTTGCCTTTTATCTTCTTTATGGACAAGTGAATAACACTTCGAAATGAAAAATTTTAAACTAAATTTATTACACCATAAAAAATACAATAAAGAAATATTAAGAAGTAGTAGTCATATTTGAAGAAGTATTTTAGATAAATTTGTTACATAACAAATATGTTCTTCATAACACTGAAAATCTTTAACAGCAGTGCGAATAAAATATAAAAATTGTGCCATGTCAGTTTAATCAGTGCTTTCATCTAAATAATTTTAAAATAAATATCTTTATTTTGTATAGTTGTAGAAAGTTACTCTGTTACATTTTGAGCTGATATGTGCTGTTATTTTGATTTTTGAAAGAGGCAATGTTTTGTATTTTTCAAATTTTTCTGGATCTAACATACCTATTGCATCACAATATATCCTTTAATTATAGTTTTTCGGGTGCTTTAACCATTTTTATTTCTATTTCACTGAATGATTTGCCTCTTTTTAACAAAATATATCTACTACTTTCCAATTAGCGCCTGTAATGGTATTTTTCTCATTATTCTCAATATTATTTCTCAGTATTCGAAGTATATCGTGTTGAGGTTCACGTTCTAAGTTGAATTATTTGTGTAAAATTATATTATTAAATGATGTATATATTCTTTATACGATGTGCTCATATTATTGATCAACGAGAACGAATTTATTGGATTAAGATTGATTCATGTAAAAGTAATAGCCTCGGTTTCGAATTTCGTAGATCTGGTTCGGACGCATTATCGACAATATTCAAGGATTTATTGTACTAGCGTTTACAAAGGACGCACGTGTCCTCATAGTTGCATGTTCCACGCCTGTAGATATTATACTGCTGAAGAAGACAATCTAAATGTTTTTGCTCTCGCCAACTTTTTTTAACGCCATAGTACATTTGTCATATGATACCAAATTTTCACTGATTGAACGTAACTTGCTCTTTCTTTATTTCATGTTCGTATAATTTTAATTGCAGAAACTTTTACAGTCTCAGTCTTATAAAGGGGTGTGTTTGATGAAATTCGATAAAATTCCGCATCTTAATTTTTTTTATGAATGTTAAACGCTCAATCAGAAAAGGTACGGTCTGTAGCAGTCCCAATTCTATACCAGGTATGTACTTGCAGGGTTGATATTCATAATTCTTTATGGCCGAAACAGAGAATTTTTCGACGCTAAATAGATTTTCTTGGAGTTTCCTTTGTTATATCCGAGTCTATTTAAACACAGAAACATTGATTTTGATTGAGAAAGAACAATTTGATCGTCGTAATCGGGTTCTAATTAAAACCGAGAATAGTCATTTGCGACACTTGACACTTTTTATATTGTAGCATTAAACAATTAGCTGTCAATATTTAATTATGTTTCGAACGAGGTACTGGGATAAATGTAGTTTAAGTGGGGTCTAAGAAATATAATATACACGAAGTATGAGTTACTGTAAATTGTCATAAACTTTTCGGGGAATTCCTAGCGTAAAACAGAGGTAGAAATTATCGCGCATCACAATTCGTGACGCCAAATGGAAACTACAAGGTCCTACGATACTCTCAGAGTTACAAGGCTGGTGATAAATTAACACGTAAGTAAATATCATAACAAGGAAGATTACTTTTGTAAAATGTATACAGCTAATGAAAAAACTAATGGACTGCTTCAATATGTTTATAAAAAACAAGCGGGTGATTTTAAAAAGTGAACACAAAATATGCAGACATTATGGTAACACGTACAAGAAATTTATACAGAACATTTAATTTATTAAATGTTAGTATTTCCCTTTGAGTTCATTTTTAATACGGTAAATGTAAATTAAATTTGGCATCGACCCCTAATTTTCAAATTCATAGACAACAAATTTTGTGGAACAACTAAATCTCATTGTAATTGTATTAGGTAGAAGTAGTTACGAAAGTAACTCTTTATACTACATGTTCACAGGACGCCAGGAATGCACGGTTTACAAAAGTTTTATATTCTGAATAAGCTCACATAAATATTGCAAAATATCTCACGCGTCTACAGTAAGTTTATGTGATTTTCTATATTGGTTATACGCACTGTAGTGCGAATTTTAGTGTAAGAATACATTTAGCATAAACTATAATTTAGGAAAATCTATTCTCTTTAGTAACACCTTATTTCTTTTCGCTATATAATTTTAATTAGTATCCGTACAAAAATGAAATTTTATAAGGTAAAGTCTATACCGGGCAAAGTGGGCCATAGACCTTATGAAAGAAGACCTGAAATATAGGAACCACAAAAGTAAAGGAGAAAGAAGAAATTATTTCTGTATTGTTCAAAATTTGCTCAAATAAAATAATCTGGAGAGAAATGCAGAATTGTAAGCGGTCAGCAGTTCATTTTTGTTAATGTGGCCGCTGCTGCTTTAATATTAAATAAAAGATAATGTAGAAATACGTTAGTTTCTGAAATTAACGATTATAGGGGTAAGAATAATTTGCCTTTTATTGTAACAATTTTACGCAGGAATAACAAACGTTTAACAGCCAGATTAGAATCTAATTATTAGTTGCATTAGGGCGAACTATTCAATGAGTGAATCCTCCCTACTCCAAGTGAAGTAACACATACAGAGTGGAGTAGTTTTAATCTTTTTTTGAGGAAGTCAATTGTCAAGCCAATAGTTAAGTTTTACGCTATAGTAATTTTGGGGGCGATTTGATAGTTTCTATTGAGTTACATTTGAGTAATATATTTTTTTCTTTTTTGCGTTGGCAGGTGGAAAATCTACAGAAAGACGCCGTGAAGCACGTATTTCATGGTGTGTGGGATTTTTACCCACTAAAAACCACCTCCGTAACTAAAGCTGGTCTGTAGAGACCAACCATTAGTTTCACTTTTTTAATTATTATATCTAGTTACTTATTAGCTAAATTAGTCCAATGACATCCTTTAGTTTTCATTGTTGTCCTACGAATGTATTTCACGCTCACGCAGCGTGCTTTATTTTGTAATTCGTCACTCATACTAATTCAAATGGTTTCCTTCGCTTGAGTCTTCTGAACAGGTATTTATTGTCCGAGAGCTGAAGAACTTCTGTGTTTTCATGCCGGCGAAGCCTTTCTTCGTGCTTGACCCAAAATCTTTTAATTTCTTCTTTGACAGTTGGAATGCCAAGGTCTTTATGGATATCAGCGTTTCTAATGTGCCATGGGGCATTCACCGCGGCACATAAAACTTTATTTTGGAATGTCTGTAATTAATTGATATTATTTTCTTTTGCACATCCCTATAGTTGTATACCATACGACCAGGTTGCTTTAATAATTTGGTTATACACCAAAGTTTTGTTATATAAAGACAGGTTGGAATATCTTCCAATGAGCCATCTATACTGTCGATATTTTATGTTGAGTTCTTCCTTTTCCTTTTTTACGTGTTCTTTCCTTCTCAACTTGGTATCTAGTGTCATACCAAGATATTTGGCTTTATTTTCGTATGGTACTGTGGTTCAGTTTATGAGCAGAGATGGAGGGTCAATCATTCTTTTATTCGTAAAGTAACATGAATGGATTTTAATTCATTCAATTTAATTTTCCATTGTCTGGTCTATTCATATATGGTATTAGTAGAGACTTGTAGTACTTGTGTGGATGTTGTTGGATTGTGCCCCGTTGCTAATATAGCTGTATCGTCACCGAACGTAGCGAGTTTCACGTCATCTGATTTTGGGATGCCACTTGTAAGCAGCAGATACACTTCCTTGTGGTACTCCTGCTTGAATTTCTTCTTGTTTGATTCGGAAGAGTCTATTAGATATGTAGGAGTTTATAATTTCCACATATTGTCTTGGCAGCATTTTTTTCAACTTATATATTAATCCTTGATGCCACACACTATCGAATGCTTGCGCAACGTCAAGAAATGTTGCTGAGCAGATTAATTTATCTTCTAACACATTTTCTATTATATCAGTAATCCTGTGAAATTGGTCAATTGTTGAGTGTTTTTCTGTGAAGCCAAATTGATGATGTGGAATTAATTTACTTTCTTGTATAAACGTTTTTAATCTTTTGAGCAGAAGTTTCTCGAACAATTTTGAAATTACTGGTAAGAGTGATTATTGGTCTGTATGATTTGACATCATGTGGTTGGTGGCTTACCAGGTTTTGGTAACATTATTACTTCAGTTACTTTCTAGCTGGCAGGCACATGCTTCAATCTGAATGCTGCATTGAACAGGTAGGTCAGCATTAGGATACCTTTCTTTGGTAGCTGTTTTAATATTTGTCCTGTAATCAGATCAAATCCTGGCGCCTTCTTTGTATTTAAGTTAAATTTTATTTCTCTTGCGACTGCCTTTGGGGATACAGGCTTTATTTCTTTAGATGCAGTATTATTAACTTCTTCGAGAACGGTATCTGTTTGCATTTTATTCGGTGCAAAAGTGTCAGCAAGATGTTCAGCAAACAAGTTTGCTTTTTGTTTATTATCTCTCGCCCAATCTCCCAGTCCTTTCCTGATAGAAGGTATTGATGTTATTGGTCTCTTAATTCTTTTTACGACTTTCCGCAATGAATAATCTGAGTCTTTTTCTGCCGCTAGGTTTGTCTGATGGAGTTCTCTCTGAACTTTCGAATTTCACGTTTCAGTTTTTGTGTTTTGTTATTAAGGATATTCTTATCGTGTGGGTGCCTTGTTTGCTGCCATCTTCTCCGAGCTATCCTTTTCTCTCTGACTAGGTTTCGTATTTCGGATGGGTAATTGACTGCTTTTGTAATATGTGTAATGTTCCGGGTGTTCTTGAAGGCTGCTGTTTGTAAAATTATGGTAAATTTTTCAGTTTCGTAGTCCAATTGGTTTTTTGTTTTTAAGTTTATATTCAGGTTAATTTCATCTTGTACATTTATTCTGAAGCTCACCCAGTCTGTAGTTTTAATAGCGAGGCGTGTTTTGGCTTCTTTATTAATTGTTCGTTGGCTTAGTGAATGGCTGAATGGTCGGAATTTAGATCGTACATTTCTTCGGTATCTAGGTAGTTCGGTGATATTTTTCTTGTTATGAAAAAATGTAATAGATCAGGGATCTGATTTCTGTCAGTGGGCCAGTATGTTGGTTTTCCTGTCGAGTGAAAGTTAGCCCCTATCATTCTGATTGCCTTTCTTAGTTCTCTTTCCTTTAGTTGTAGTTAGTCTTGCTCCCCAGTCTGTGTGTTTTGCGTTAAAGTCTCCTCCAATCATGAATCTTTCGCCCATGTGATGTAGGAGGATTTTGTAGTCTTCCTTTTAAAGTTGTATCTTGGTGGACAATAGACTTCACCTATTTTTACGTTCTTTTTGGAGAATTGAATCGTTAGATAATTTTGAATTATTCGCTTTGTATGTGTTTTTCTTCATAATTTTGAATAGTTTCTCTGATTAAAATTGCACTACCACCTTTTGCTTGGTTGTGTGGATGAGTTACATGATAAATTTTATAACCTCTTATTTTAACGCATGTTTGTGTCGTCACGTGTGTTTCCGATACCTGACATATGTCAATATGCTGAGAGTTTAGAAATACTTCTAGCTCAGCTTTTTTGTTCAGGAGGCCGTTAGCATTCCAGATTTCTATCTTTATTTCGTGTTAATGCATTATTTACCTTTTGGAATTGCTCCTGTCGCTCTATCTTCTATTTTTTCAAGTCTTTCATTAAATTGATTGAGCATTAACATCATCTGCTTCATCATTTGTTCCATAGTTTTCTCTTCTTTTGTTGTAAAGACTTTCTTTGTGGTAAATGGTTTTCTTTTGCAGCTTCTACAAAAGAGACTTGCCCTGTCACTCTTTTGGATGTAAAATTTTTTGTTGTTTGCTCTGTACCTTGTTTCTTCTGTGTTTGCTCAAGTCTTATTTTTTGTAGTTCTTTTGCTATGAAGTACCCTCTGTAATTAGCAGGGTGGTGTCCAAGACAGTTTGTACACTTGGCTGGAGCATCCCTTGACTTAGTGGATGTTGCTGTGAGATGATTTCCTGCACATTTCACGAATTTAGGTATTTTGCTGCAGTATTTTTGCGTATGTCCGTATCTTTGGCATGTTTTGCACTGTGGTATCGTTTGCTGGATTTCCATACTTATACTTTTATTTTCATTTGAGCTAAATATTGAGGCTCATAAATTTTTCTAATATCTTCTGTGTTTTTAAATGTTGCTATGAACAGCGGCAGCTTGATGTATTCAGGTTTTTGATCTTTTTAAAATACTTTTTTATTTTGTTTTCAACTTTAATAATTTTAAATCCTTTTTCTCTTAATTCTTCTTCCACTTCTCTTACGTCACATGTTGGATGTAATTTTTTTCATTATAACTCGGATTGACCTATTCTGTTTATTTTCAGTGCCATTCATGGTTTTTTTCTCGCATATTTTTGGTTAAAATACGATATGCGTCCTCATCACTAACATTAATTTTTAATTGATTATTATTCATCAATGAGACTTTGTAGTTTACCTTGATATCTTCCAGATTTTGCTTAATTTTCTGGTAATCCTTAACGTTACTTAGTATCACTGGAGGAGGTTTCAGAACTTTAGTTGCAATGATTTTGTTTTTGATTTGATTTGGCTTAGTTTGTTCAGGATATTCCGAGGCTTTTTTCTTCTTATTCTTTGGGAGTAGCCATGCTGTTTCTCTATTTACTAGCTCATCCTCTTCATCAGAATTTTCAGGATTGTAATTTTTCTGTTGCAGCCTAGCTAGTTCTTTTCTAATCGTGTTAACTACGTCTAGAGCTTGAGTTAATTGCTTTTCTAACTCCTTGACTTTGTTGTAATTTTCTAGGGTTTTACTGCCAGTTTCACTTTCATCTACGCACTCCATATTTTCGTTTTCTAGTTGATCGTCTACTATATCAGTTTGTGAATAGGCGCATTTTCGCTCTTTGATTACGCGCGGCCTGTTGCGACCGCATTCCATAAGACACACGCTCGTCGAATACTAAAGTAATATAAACCACAATTTTCTCTGCTAGTATTGTTTACTACGCCTAATTATGTAATAGTACTTACTGTATGCCAACTGGTATGGCGTCAAGCCTTACGAATACGGAAGTTTCAGACCGAAGAATCTCTCTGTATTAAGAATCAAACTCAAGGGTCTCAATAAATTTAGTACATTAAATCAGAAATGACTTCACATTAGTTGTGAAAATTGTTATACACTTAAACACTAATTACTAAAAGTAAACTCTTATAGAAGAATATCTAATATATACTATCTGTAACAATAAATAAAATTGAAATATCTCTCTGTCTGTAAGTTTATCTCTAATGTGCTCCGAAACGGCTGAAGTGAGTTGAATTAAATTTCAGAGATTAAAATAGTAGTTTTAACTTAAATTTTCGTGTATATGTCTTTTAGGTATATTTCTAGGTTCATAAGTTATTAATATGAAAGAGAAAAAATAAATTCTACTGGAAAGGTTTCGTGGCCAATACGTGCATCGAGGTCTGCAAAAATTGAATATACTCTTGATCTATAATTAACCTATAGTTGTCAGAGAGCTAACTCCCTTGAGAAATACAAAAATTCTTTGGATCGTCGATGCGATGTATATGAAAATTGGTTTTATTTTTCGCGTCAGCTATACGTTGCTTGCTGACCAGATAGCAATTCCACAGATATTGCCATTTTAGTCCAAGAAAAGAAAACTCGAAATACAGTTTATAAAGAATCTCTGCCTAAGAGTTCGATACTTCGAAATAGGTATCATGTAATACCGCATTATAAAGAATAGTGATAACAAAAATTTCATTTCATAGATTTGTAAGCTGAATAACCACAAAAATTTGTGAACTACAAAAATTTTTTCATATTTGTGTATATTTGAAAAATAAATATATTTTTATATGCTTTGAAACCGAAAATAAGATAGATACATAAATGATACCGTAATATTTATATATTCAACGAATTCAACTCTATCAAAATTCGGTACTTGTTTCGTTTTTTAGGGCACAATAAAAAGTGCTATTTGTCGAAGTTCCGCGAGATCGAATTCGCGTTCGTAGTTAATTTTGAATATTAGCTGTGTTTAATGTTTTGAAAGATTCCTATTATTCTCTTATTTTCAACAGGTTGAAATCACGTTTCATTTAGGGACTATTCAATTAAGAGCATATTTTACTCCTTGACGTCTGCTTTTTCTCCACTGAATTTTGTATATTTGGATTTAAAGTCGTTCATAATAATTTTACACTGAAGTTTACTAATTAGGAAGCATTTAGGGCCTAATAAAATACCTAGCGATACCAAAAGAAGCGAATTATTGGGCGAAGAAAATAATTCTGTAAACACATCTGAGAACGTGAATGCAAAGTATTAACTTAAGGCTCTAAAACAGAATAAAAGATTAGAGGCAATTGGAATAATAATAATATAATTTACAATTATATTTTTCACGAGTGCTAATGGGATCTTGGTTACAGTAAAGAATCTGTCAGCCATTCAACATTTAAAATGGAGGTATTAATACATCTCAGAAAGGTGGAAGGAAAGGGGAAGATATTTAATTCAATTGTTCAATTTCATGCGTTTTAGTTGTAAAGTAGGGACTAGTATGTAGGCTAGTGTTTAAATTTCTTTAAAACTTGAATTATTTGTACAAAATCTGAAGAAAGCGTTTACCTATTTCATTATCAATCACTTCATTAAATAATGCTAATGTCTAAGTAGACCACGGGAGGCGAATTGCAGATACCTGGTCGAGCCCTTTTACGCTGAGAAAGATCATTTCTCCTGCATAAGATAGTTTAGGTCCATTACAGAATATTCCTAGAATTTCAAACAAACGTTATATTATAGTAATATTCGAGAGGAGATAGGTGTAAATAAATTCATTTAATACAGTCCTTAAAACATTTATTATAAAATAGTTTTGCTACAGTTTTGGAATGAAACACGTGGTTTTGTTTAAGAAATAACGAGGATGCTGAATAAAATCGAATTTACTCATTTAGCACTGACCTCCTAATATTACTGGCTAAAGCCACGAAATTGAACATGACCAATGCCATCACTATGTAAAGGACAACTATCTTGACCCAAGTCACGATGAAAGCACTGTAGGCCAGAGACAACATGACTCCTGTGCATTCCAGAACAGCAGAGTTGCTGAAGGCCGCTTCTTCCTCTCCTGGGAACAAGCTTCCAAACAATGCTGCCCGAGAAAGTAAAAATGAAATTTAGAGCAATCAACAATTAAGTCAGTTTTCAGTTATTTACATTTTAATTTATCATGCCTTTGGTCGACTTATTTAACTGTATAATATGCTAAAACATTAGGTAATACAAATAATAATTTAATTCCTACATGAAAATTAAATCTGTTAAAATGGAATTAGAATACAGGCTATGTTATGTTTTCTTATGGTACATATGGAACAATGTGTAAGAAATAGGAATGTAATGAACAGAAACAGACAACAATATTAAATCAGGTCACCATACTTAACTGTTGAACTGACATCTGGTTGCGACTCAAAAAATCATAGGTACAACGTTCACTTAAACACGGATCGTTAGTTTATTCTGCCGGAAGTGGCGTACAAACGTCACAGATGGAGGGAAGTCAAGAAGATGTACCAGATTTACTGTAATATTTGGCTAAAGGACCAGAAAACGATATCCTTCAACGCAAGACTAATGTTCAGGAGGAACAAAGAATGCCTAAAGTGCGTCACAGTGTGATTCCGGTACCAAAATGCATTGTGGTGGATATAATTGTCGGTATCGCAGACATAACTTAACGAAGCATCTGTATTAGCAAAATATATTCGGAATGGATTGTATCGTGATAATTGAAATTTCTTAAATTCTTAATATACAGTTAGCGAGGACTGGGAACTGAAAATGGAGACAACATGTCCAGGTCTTATGCCGTCACTAATCCCCAAGGACGGCATTTCGGCACGTAGGGATATGACCTGTGCAATCTCCGTAAACACGCTCGCGTGGGTATCGAGAGCAAGGAAAACAACATCAATATTTAAATACCACGTGGTTGCCTCAACCAACGGGATTTAGTGATCTAAACAAACCGATCTTAAATATCGATTTCCGTCTCTTTTGCTCACGGCGGTGAGACTGTCAGAAATAACATTCTTCTGTTGAAAATTGAAGGGGGACGGAAGGGAGTCGGCGTTTGTTCCCGGACGTTTTGAGGTGGTCAACTGAGGAGGACGTCCTACGGAGAAGCTAGTAGACAGGCGACGCTATATTCAACCAGGTACGTTGTCAGGTTTCCCAATCATTGGCGCAGTGGGACGGTATCGTCCACGGTTTAACCCGAGATTATAAAACGATATTATTTCTTCGATGTCTCCGAGATTTTGTAAATATTTTCTAGTTAAGCTTTTTAAATAATATTCTAATATATCATTTAATTAACCTGTAATTTAATCATACTCCACCCCACAGGATTCTATATAAGTTGGCAGAGGAACAAAAAATAAACATAAGGTCGAAAAGTAAGCATTTTTGTCACGTATTGTCACTTAGGTTGTATCGCGGAACTGGAGAGAGAAAAATTTAAGCACATGGATTGTTCCCTACCGTTTAAGTCGAAGACCACAAACAGAGTTGAGATAAATTCTCGTTGACATTATTTGATTGCAGGGGTTCAATGATCTTCGAGTATCGCAGTGTAATATCTTCGGATAAAAGTTTGCAATAATAATAATAATAATAAAATCGAGTATCGCGAGCGCGGAACGACAAACATTCCACAGAGTTGTGAAGAAATATTACATAATCTGAGACCGAGAAAGAGGTATTATTCTGCATGATAATATGTGCCCGCATTCTGCCAAGTCCGTGGGAAATATTACTAAGAGATGTAATTGGAAAACGCTGCATCTGAATGCATGGTTTTGGGGTTGCTAAATTGAATTCACAATGACGGCTAGGTTAAGACGGCATGGTTAAGAAGGAAAAAAACTGAACCAGAATGGTGTTTCTATGGAATCCATCGTTTTCGTTGGCTTTGAATTGAAAAGTGAGGCTCCCGAAACCGATAAATCACGAGGTTAGTACACAGCGATATTCCTCAGGATGTTTGTTAGTTTTAAAAAATTACATGAGTAATAGATTACCATCAAATAAATTCATTTATGAAACTTCAATGAGTTTCGATTAACGTTGGGCAGTCAGCTAGTAAAAAAATAATTAAAATTTCTAGAACTTAAATATATAATGTTCTCATAAAATTAAGAGCACAACTTATTCTATAAATGCAATATTAATTTGTGATGTTTATTCTGTAAATTATTATGTGATAATATTAACAAACGAATTTGCATATAAAAGTATTCCCGAAATCGCTTAGACAGTTTTCAAAATATTAGACTAAATATTATACATACTATTTAAAGTTATAATTTAATCAATATAAGTGAAATACTTTCAAATACAGTACAGTTATACAAGAAAAGTATATATATATATATATATATATATAGACTGTAGCAGATAATTAGTAAAATTATATTATTGCTCAATTTTCGAACCTTCAACACATTTGCAACATGAGCGTGCGAATATTAAAGTTTCACCTTTCATTTGCACAATCCAGATTCCCCGGCAAAATCCAATGACTATGACGGGGATAAGGAAGATATTGAATAACTCCTGAGAAGGATTCCAAATGAGCAGGAATCCGAAAGTGACAGCGGCGGCTCCAATGCTCGGAGCCAACACTCCTACGTTCCCAAATATCTTCACCAGCTTCCCTGTAGCGAGGCAAGCCACTGATGTGCTGATGCCATAGCACATCATCACGTAGCCCACGTAGGAAACGCCAAGGCTGCAGGTAATGAAGGACTGGAACGAGGACATGCAATTATTCTAGCGATAAACATAAAACTTAAAAACATTACGTATTCATATTATTTATAAGTTAAATTAACATCTATTTTTAAATTAAAAAATAAATTCATTTAACTATTTTTTAAGCGTAATGTTGAGGAAGAGACAGGTTGTTAAGTTGGCTTCTGATAAAAACGGTAAAGGTTTTCTTTTTAAATGATAATTAATCGTGATCATAGTTATACATTCTTTCGCTTTCTACTCCTTTATGCTTGTATTGTTAGTCTACAATTGGGCGTAAGCCCGGTGGCATATACAAAATAAAATTTCTTAAAGATAATTACTCTTAATATAAAAAAAATATCTAAAAAATAATCGTAGTCCTTTAAAATTTCTATAGCCCTGAAAGAAAAAAGAGAAACACTACAAGAATTATATTGACACTTCACTGTGACTTTAACATTTAAATATGCATTTATATCATTCAAAATACCCACTCCACTTCACACGTTTTTTGAGATTTGTCCTGAATTTATTTTTCCTGAAGAGGATTTCCTCCAAACACGCCCACAGGTAAATTATTCCAGTCGCTTATGGTCCTATTTAGGAATGAGAATTTGCCAACATCTGTTTTTTGATTTCTACATTTCACTTTGAATTGATGATACATCTACCTATATAACTGAGCTTTTACATTTCGGAGCTAATTCCAATCCACGGTTTATGCCCCGTATAAGCTTTGAATAGCAAATGCAGCCTTGCTTTCTCCCTCCTTTGTGACAATATCTCCCAACCTAGTTGTTCTACTTTTTCATTCCTATGACCCGGCCCTACTCGCACAAAATTAGCAGCCCTTTTCTGAACTTTCTCTAATGATTCTATTTGATTTTTTCTATAGGGATCCCAACAAACCAAAATTCGAAAGTTGTTCTAACTAAGGATAAATATGCCACCTCCTTTGATTTTGAACTTCCCTTTTTTAAGTTCCTCATTATGAAATGTAAGGAATTCCACGCTTTTCGGGCCGTGAAATTCACCTGTTCCTCCCACCCAAGTCTGTTGTTGAAATATATACCCAGATATTTGCAGCTCGTTACCATTAGAATTAGTTCCCCACCTATTCTATATTCTGTCTCATTTAACAATGTGCGATTGAGGTGCTTTTCTTTCCATTAATTTTCATTTTATTTTCCTGAGCCCAGCTATTGACTTTATCAAGATCTTCTTGTACGTCTTGCACGTTCGTTATCTTTCTGTAGATGATGCAGTCGTCAGCGAAAAGCCTTACCCCTGACTTTAAAAAATTTGGTAAGTCATTAATAAATATTTAAAAACTGTAATGGCCCTCATAACTACCAAAACATCGAGAGTTCTGAAGGAAATCCTCAAAAAACCGAAGACTTCAAGATTCTACCCAAAAAAATTGACATTATTCTCCATATGAGTCTTCTCAAGTATTCTCTACGCTGAATACTTGAAAATTTTACACGTTATTATATTTAA
Organism: Eucriotettix oculatus; assembly: GCA_034510155.1. Classification (NCBI taxonomy): domain Eukaryota; kingdom Metazoa; phylum Arthropoda; class Insecta; order Orthoptera; family Tetrigidae; genus Eucriotettix; species Eucriotettix oculatus. Next base: position 64,071,138 of record CM067376.1, read on the forward strand.
AATAAGAATTGTCTACATCAAGGACCATTAGAACCGAGATGAATAGTCACCCAATATAAATAACAATAAAATATTACATACAGACCTAAAGGGATGGAATACCTACCGCGGTATAGTCTGCTTGCATAAAAGCATGAGTCAGGCCGCAGAGTAACGGGTAGGGTATCATCAGCAACAGTCGTGGATTTTTCCAAAGAACGAGGACGTCCCTCAGTTTCGCTTTCCCGGAAACATATTCTCGAAAAACTATCAGTAGTTTTTCATACCTATAGTAAAAATAATGGTAAAGGTGGTGAGAACAATGTAGCAATATAATTCATTGATTTGATTTAAGAACAAATTAACATACTGTAAAATATATTAGTGAATTAAGTAAATTGCTTTTACACATATAAATATGGTAAAGTAAAATTTCGAAAGAAAGAAACGTAACCTTTCAAGGGAATCCACTATAAACATGATCATGAAAATGGAAACAGATATTAAACCAACGTATGTGGTGATGAGAGAGTTAATTTTGAATTTACTAGTGGGCGGGACTCCATGCTCAAGACTCCTGTTTCTCAAAAATAAAGCGCCACAAATTTCATTTTCTGAATGAGTCCGGTTTTCATATATGTTGCCGTCCGAGAAGAACACTGTAACATCAAAGTAAACAGTATTACATAACGTAGTATATAATATTTCGTGTAAATAATTATTTTTTTACATAGAGCATTAGAATCTCAGCCTAAAAATCGTGTCTCTAATTTGAAACTGCATTAATTTCACAGTAAACACAAACTCAACCACCGTTTTTATGTGAATAAAAATCTATTATTTCCGAAAATAAAATTTGGCTTGATTAATTTTTGAAATGTTAGACATCAAATTCAATTGTTGACGAGTTATTGGTGAAACTGAAATAAATAATTTCAGAAACATTTATGACTGTATCTATACCAATAAATAAAATAAAAGTGTCTATAATTTCAAAATTAATGTCAAAATTTCAATGAAAATTGGTATTTATACTATACCACAATTATAAATCACTCTTTTCAGAAAATTTGTCTGTCTGAAAGTTTGTCTCGAATAAGCTCATAAACGTCTAAATTTTAGGGATTAAAACAGGAATATTAACTCAAATTTTCGTGTACGTTCGATTTTGATATTTTGCACGGTTCAGAAAATATGAATATAAATATACGCAAAAAGCTTATTGTCATCTATCGCCGCGCCAAAGCCGGGTGGAATAGAAATATCTCAAGGACTCACAGCTCACCTGTTTTGGTGTTGTAATATGAAGCTTTTATAGTCATTACCACCAAAAAGTATCAACTATAAAATTTTTAAAAAGTATGTGTACAAAAAGCAAATATTTTTATACTTAGATAGTAAACATAAATGATGCAGTAGTTTTATAATTTTACTGTGTTTTTATTTTGGCGAAACTAAAAATATAGTTATTTACAAACGTTTTTTGAACAGACGGGGTGTCACTCGATCTAAACGAAGTCACAAGCAATTGTTACATTCAATAAATTCAACTTGTCAAAATTATGTACCTGTTATCAAAGATCGAATAATTTCCCGGTGTATATTCTGGATAAACAGTTCATGGGTTTCTCACTTCCACTTGAAAACAATGACAGAGTACGTCATCGAAGCATCGTGGCTAAAGCTTCATTTGACCCGGGTAGAAACTGAATAAATGTTTATTCAGAATGTAGCTGTTGTTTCGGTTTTATGGACAAAATAAAAAATGATATTTGTCCTCGCGATCTAAGTCATGGGCATAGCTAGTTCTTAAATAATTTCTGTCTTCAGATATGTCAAACTTGTTAACACACACACATATGTATAGTAACATGTTAAGTTACAGCTCCAGCCGATTGTCGATATGCGTAGCATAACATACGGCAGACACAATTATTGTGCTCGTGACGTCAATGGCTGACGCAAGTAAAGCGGTAAAGCTAAGCTGTGGATTCGGTTTCCGCGTCATAGGAAGCTGCAAATGACCGAAGCTGTGTGGAATTTACAGACCTGCGATTGGTGGATGAAGTCATATGACCGTGATTCTGCAGGTTGGCGCAGGCCAGGAGAAAATATTGTATAGGTGTCGGCGGCGCGAGGCGCTGGAGGACCGATGTGTGGTAGGCCACGAATTTCTTCATAGCCATGTGCACGAAGTTTAGCAGCCACGCGTGTGTGATTTTAGACGGATAAATATTAGCAAATTAGCCACGAATAAGTGGTGCTAGGCCAGGATTCAAATCACATTTAGTACGGAGTAGAAGTTCCTGGTGTAATTGAGTTAAAGACGAGTGATAGAAAGATTGATCGAGTGACCATGCCCTGCATTAGATCATTTATCTCATGTTCTGATTTTAATTAAAAGATTGTGTTAAACTTTTGGTGTTTCTATGTGAAATAACTACCTGGCGCCCTATATTATTCTTTGTCATGTTTCACTTTCAGAACACAGAAAGGCACTTTATATGCACTCATTAGGCGGACGGCGACTGTGAAAAAAGTTCTGAGTGTCTGTCATTGACGCGTGACTAAAGTTTCTACAGTGTTTTGACAATATTAAAATATGAAACCTTAGACCGTGAATGCATCTCTTAAAAAATTTAATTTCATATAAACGCTTGATGGGAAGCAAATATTTCTGGAAATAGATTTTCATGATCAGAGATAACTGCTGAAACGGATTCTATTCTACAAAGTGGTTCGATTTGTTACCCGTAGAAGAGATGAAATCTCCCAATACTTGACATAAGGTGAACACCGTGAAGAAGATTCCAAAGAGTCGAATGGCTACAGTGTGCACGGTCTCGTCGCTGAAGATTGAGAATGCCTTGGCCTGGATAATCACATACATGGACACCGCAACCCATAGGAGCGACAACCCGAGTCCTGTGAGAATGGCCGCAGGAACCATCGTGTAGTACGACGGCCACCACTGGGCCACCAGGAAGGACATCTGCAGGACTTGAGACACCAGTATGGTTTCCTTGCATCCCAAGTGTCTGTAACAGAACTACCGTGAAGCTCAATTGAATATTTCACACTATTTAGTGTAGTTGAGGGCTATCAGTTATGTTTTTTTCCACTTATGTTATAACGTATAGGTCGTAATCGTCTCTGGCCCTAGTCCAGCAAACAAAATTTTCTTCTATTTATATCAATAAAAAATTTAACTGAAGAAATAAATATATTAAATATTATAAAGAAGGTGACACAATGGCTTCTTTGCAATTGTAAATATTCTTAACTTATGTTAAACGTTTCTTTAAAATTAAAAAAAATGCACTAGATGAAGCCTCGAAGACAGGATGGCGTGTTCTTTGCCTGCAACACAGATTACAATTAATTTTTCTAACTTATATTTGTGAATGAAGGCATATTAATTAACAGGTTGTCACAATAATTAAATCAAATAAATTAACGACCAATTACAGATCATGAAGTTATTAATTAATTCATCTGACGTTTCGCCACTATGTCTGGGACTTAATCAGGTCACATTTCTGTTGAAACTGTCCTTGGAGGCAGTATAGTTTAATTTTTAATGCCTTTAGACTTAGATGTGTCTGTAAACATTTATGACATAGTACTTCTAAAATTAACATTTGAATAAATTACCTGATAAAGTCGCAAAAGTAGTGACGAGACGTCAGATGAATTGAACAAAAACTTGATGGTCTGGTGGTAGTTTATTTATTACATTTCATTACCTTTATTATAATTTTCAGATAAATATCTAATAAGATTCTGGGAATGTAAACGTGGTTACCACTAAAGTATACCACGATTTCCAAATTTATAGGTGACCGTTTTATAGAATCACACGTCTGCAACCTACATCATTGTGAAGGTAACGACGTCAATTTCTTTTCCACGCTCTAAGATGTTCAATATCGCTGCTGTCAGTCATTCGGTACAGCCCTTGCCACACACTTTTGCAACATGCCGAGGTGGATGGCACTCAGCTTCGGTGATCCGTCTTCGTAACTCATCAAACGTTCCGGCAGAGATGACACCACATATCTTCGGTATATTCTCACAAGAAAAAGTCAAAGCGGCTTAGTTCGGGAGAACGAGGGAGTAATCGGAGATTTGTACACAACCGATAGATTTTCGTTAAGATAGTCATAGACTGTATCCTGTTGAAAGACAAACGTATGAGAGTCATTCGTCAGTTGCTAGTCCAGGCACGACTACCCGGGGAAACTAATTTCCGCCTAGAAGAAGGGGGTATACACCTTCAAGTAAGAGCTGGCCAAGAATCGTATTGATGTTTCCCATGCACAGGGATTGGATAAAATAATGACTACCATGCAATATGGTACGGTTTGTTGTAGGTTGTTACCATTGTGTACGGGTAAATTCTGCGACGCGGCTGCAGTGCCCCGTTGATGTGTCACATTTTGAGGTTATCTTGCAGTATATTATATTTTTTTATTCTGTGGTTAACAACAGCGATCGGTGAAACGCATGACCTAGTAGACTTCTAAAGAGGATAAATCGTTGGTATGCGGGTCAACTATTTAACGTTTCACGACCGCAGTATCAACAGTAATGACACCACTCATAAAGTATGGCAAAACATCATGAGCGAAGAGGAATAGTGGGCGAAAGCCGAAGCTAACTGACAGAGACAGGCGAACGTTAAAAAGGATTGTGACCAGATAACATAAAACTTCCATGGAAAAAGTGACTACAGAGCTCCACACTCACGAGAAATACTGTTTCGACAAAAAGAGTGCGGCGTGAGCTTCACAAAGCTAACATTCATGCAAGAACTGCAATTTTAAAACCCTTCATAATGGAAGCCAACGCAAAGATGCGAAAGAAGTACTACCATGATCATAAAACATGGACACTGGATGACTGGAAAAATGTGGTATGGTCCGATGAATTGTCGTTTACGTTGTTTCCTACAAACTGCCGGGCTATTGTATGGAGAACAAGAAAAGAAGCTTACGATCCGGCCTGCCTGCTTCCTACAGTTAAGCACGGGAGAGGTTCCGCTATGATTTGGGCGTCTATATCATGGTATTCAGCTGGCCCGTTCATTACCCCTACTGGTCAGATTACTGCGAATGACTATCTCAACATCCTCAACAATGACTAGCACTGCCTGTCACTGCCATATTCCATGATGAAAATGCGCCCATACACACAGCCAAAAAGGTCCAAGCGTGGTTTTTGGAGCATCAGAATGTAATCAAACATATTCCCTGGCCAGCACAATCGCCAGACCTCAAAATCAATGAACCGTTATGGGGAGTTTTAGAGCAGAGAGTGAGGAACATATTTACACCTCCAACATTGTTGCGACAATTGTTTTGCTACAAGAGTGACACTCTACGAATCTATTCCACGACGAATTGCAGCGGTTATCACAGAAAATCGTGGTCCAACTCCTTATTAATTAATAAATATTGTGTAAATACAGATTTTCATATCTAACTCCTGCGTATGCAAAGTTACCGAGAATCGCACGTCAATTGTAGCTTGGTCACTAAATATGAGCGTTGAAGCAAAGCCTTCAATTTCCATCCTCTCTGCACAGAGCAGTCGTTGCTTTCAACAACTGCATACTAAATGGACGCATGCGAATACCCTTCGTGACCACCGAAAACAATCTCCAAATGGGTTTAAGAAATTTTGTTTTGCCCAACGCGGGTTGGCCGTTATGCAACCATCCTGCCCAGGAATAGTCGAAAGATAAATTGATGATATCCCATTTACACGCTGAACGTAGGTTGCACACGTGCGTTCAATAATTTGTTCACCATGAACTTCCATAAATCGAGTGAATCTTTTGTAATCACCTTCTATGTCATATACGACACGTTTCCATAGTTTACGTACGTAACAAACAACTATCTACCTTATAACTATAGGAGGTAATATTGCAGCCGTAAAAATTGTTGACAAGTTGATAATGGATGAAGAAACAGTTCCTAAGCCGTCAGCTGCGTTTATGGAACTTTGCAGTGTTCCGATGCCGTCCAAAGCAGAGAAGTGTAACATGGCTGCCAAACTCACAATAGTGACGTTTTTGTATATGCGTCGTTTCTCGACATCGCAAGATTCATCCGTCATCAGTCGACATGTTTCCTCATCCATTGCCTTTGTGCAAGTATGTTGCTTGTAATCGGCCTGCAAATAAAAATTAAAAATACTTTTGATTGTTCTATTCAAAATAAAAACAGAAAGTGTAAAATGAACCAAATTTAAATATTTAATTTGTGTGAATGTCAGATAAAATTAGTAAAAATACAACCAACGACAAAGGGTCAGTATTTCTTCATGTTGTATTCTAAGCCAAACTCTTTGTTACAGTATTACATTTTATCAGACATTCATTATTCTCATTGCTTTATAATTTCTTCCTGCGTTTAATTTTCCTATTAACATATATAGTCTATTTTGCTATTTTATACAGTTACTTATCGATGGAGGACATACAATCGTCAAATAAATAACAAATTTCGTAAAAATTTAAATAAATCAAGGAATAATTATAAAATTGGAAAACCTAAAAAAATAAAATTGACTGCTAGCAGCCCAGTGCGACGTATTTATTTAGCGCCGAACTCGAGAGAGACAAGGTTATATATTTTTTAAGTACCTACATATATTTTGCTTAGTTAAGTAAACCGACCATTAAATTTACAAGTAAATTCACGGTAAACAGACCGAATGGATGGATCAACTATCTTAAAATCTTTGTTTAGGGGTAAAAAAACTCAAATATCGTACGAATGTGTGTGTTTGTACGTGTGTTCCGCATACAAATCTAAACGCGTGGAGAAACTTTGGCCAAATTCCTGGGAATTTCAAGAAAGGTATTATTAGCAATAACTTTAAAAAAGGTGCACGAACAGAATGTACCAACTACCGAGAAATTACTGTCCTAAGCTCTATGGGCCATATATATTGCAAGATTCTGAAAAGTAGAGTCGAACATGAGATGTATGAATCTGAAGATCAAAGCGGTTTTATCTTTTATCGAAGCAGGCCATGAAACGATAATATATTCAGAATAAGACAGGTCACGGACAAAAGTTTAGCACATAATCTAGAAACCCGTCTTATTTACATAGATTTACAAAAAGCATATGAAAGTGTTCCTCTATGGAAATTATGGCCGATGATGGAAAATCAGCAAATAAAAAGAACTTTTTTAACGCCATTAAAATTTTATATACAGGCTGAAACATTGAGTCATCAGAATTCCACGTAAATAAAGGATTCAAACAAGGTTGCTGTATTGAAACTACGCTTTTTAAGAAAATATTTGAATGATCCACTCAAAAATTGGAGAAAAGAATGCCGCACCATGTGAATACCCATAAATGGTGACAACCTCTATAATTTTAATTTTCCTAATGACCTGGTTATATTCACCGAAGATGATACATACTAAGAAAATGAAATGAGTAATATGTGAAATGGTGCTTACAAATAAATTTTGATAAAACCCAGTATATGGTAGTCGGAGGGACAGGAAGAGATTTAGAAATGGAAAACGGAAGTGTAGTAAAGTGCTGCACCACATATAAATACTTAGGAACGAATATTTCTAGTAAAGGAGGAAGCGAGGAGGAAATTAAGCAGACAATAGCGAAAGGCAGAGTTGCAAAAAGACAGTTGCTTTCAATAATATGGAATAAAAATATAACAAAAAAGGAGAATCTACAAAACGATAGTGGAGAGTATTGCACTAAATGGGTCTAAGATTTGGGAAATAACAAGGGAAATGAAGGAAAGTGCGATGGAATTGGATTTCTGGAGACGCAGCTGTGGCGTGACAAGAACAGAAAGGATAAGAAATGAATACATTAGGGAAGAAATGGGAGTTACATCAGTAAATATCTTAGATACAATAGAAGTTAGGATGTTGAATTAGTATGGACATTTGAGACGAATGCAGACGAACGGTGGCCTTTAAAGATAATTCACCGGCAACCCCCAAAACGAAAATAAATAAGAAGACCTAAACTTACATGGAATGAAGGAGTGATGCAAGCAATGGAGAACAGACGTATGCAAGATGAATGGAAAGATAAAAGAAGGTGGAAGCTTGGATGCGCCGTATGGTGTAGTTCCCACTCGCATTTATTATTATTATTAAAATTGTAGAAATATTTCAGAGAGATGTTGTCCATGGGGTGCCTGTGAGAGTTTCTTTCGCAGACGCTTGCCCCGTGAGAGTCTGCGGAGCTCACCTGATAATGTCGGGTATGCCTCGCACACACTATGGTTTTATTTATCAAAGTTCTCATCTATTTTAGGATCCCATTGGATCAGTAGGCCAACTGCCTCCTAAAACTGGCAGAGACATGGAGAAGGGAATGCTGCGACCCCAATGCAAACTCGTCTCCCGTCATTCGGAAGGGTGTGAGACCTACCTTATGCATGTTTTCCCTTCTTCTCTTTAGGTGAAACACCGGGTAGGATTCTTAAACCATAGCCCGGGGGCCCTAGTCAATCCTTGGCTACCTTCCGCATACCCCCTTTTTCAATTTCCTTCCTATGCTATTAAAGGGGAGTTGCCTGTTTCAGGATCACCCTCATGTAGCCTGTCAAACACTCCCCCCAAAAAAAGAATTGTTCATGTATAATATGTCAACATGAATCTAAACCCACATTAAAACTATAATTTCAAGTAAATAATAATATTAAACGGTTAAATGATTTTGTAACCTGCCGAAGTATATAATAAGAAATTTAATTTAAAATTAACAGTTTGATTTCTTGTTATGTTTCCATATTTCTGTGTAGAATAACATCTACTGGGCTGCAGTGATAATACATTTTAGGTTACCGTCTTAAGAAAATAATTATCGTACATCTTAGATAAGTGGTATGACAGCATCTATTTATCTTGTGCTTCAATTTTCCAAAAACACTATCGGAAATTACGAGTCCAATGTTTTTGATTGATCCATATTTTTAACTATATAGTTTATTACCGAGAAGTGACGACGAACCCTTTGTCTTCAGCACTGGCAGGATGGATACTCTGCGTTATCACCAAGCAAACCTTGCTCTGAGCAAAGTTCGTGTAACGCTTCTACTTTAGACGAAATGGTGAAGACCACGTAGACAAGAAGGAATAACTTCACCACTGATCAATTCTGTTGTAAGCCATTACTGAAGAATTAAGACGTTTGGTTGTGGCGTCACGCAAATAAGTCAAATTAATAAAGAAAAATCATGATTTTTGTAAAAGAAATTGTAACTGCCAGATTGGCCTGTAGCTAAAAAATGGAAAATTGTAATGTAATATAATGAATATATTAAAACAATATTATTAATTTATGAGTCAGTAGAATAACATACAATAAAATTAAACGCGTTCAAAACCACTCTCAGTTTTAATAATTAACAACAGTATGATGAATTTAACATAGTTTAGATCTTATTCGGCTTCCATGAGCGAAACAAATAGAATCAGTGTAAGTATTTACAGTTACAAAAACTTGTAATTTTTTTCGATTAATTCATCATAATATATGATATTAATTTAATAAGGAGTAAAAGAAACCCAATTAGTCTCTCAGAACTTAACCGTATAAAAGTCTTTTTGCGGTAACATGTAATATGAGGGTGATCCTAAAACCGGGAGAAAGGGAAAAAGAGGAAAGTAGAGCAAGGAACCCAAAGGTTGTGTCATAGGTTACCGTATTTCCAAGGTCTTGGACCCCACTACATTCACCTCCTAAAATAGATAAAGGGGCCTCGGCATGTGAGGACCTTGAAAAAAATAGAGTTCGAGGAATTCCCAAACGTGAGCCCCGCAATCAATCTGGGGAGAAATACCTGCGAATAAAACTTCCACAGGCATCTATTTTGTATGGTATATATGTATTTATTTGGAAGGGGGATAATTACATGTTGACGAGGCGTTCCCATACACCCATTGTATTGTGGAGAAAAATAAATGGATACTTGGTGAAATGTGTTCTTAACAAAGATTTATGAGAATGATTAATATGACTTATTAAAGTCGAAAGCTCCTGAATGGATTTTATAACTTTGTGACTGTAATTGGGTTTATTTTCCTCGTTATGTAATTATTCAAACAGTCTACCGACGATGATTTATATTAATTTTTAAATTGTCCGATTGTTTAATTTCAAAGAAATGGAGCTTCAATAAATTATATTTCTGATCCTTATCCATTTACACACGGAGGGCTAACTATGGCGAAAACGGTTGCTAGGGGATGCCATAAATCACGTACACAACTAATATTTTTTTATCATTGAATCGATACGCACTTCAATACTATTTATTTCTTCGTAGAATGTTTGTAATACCGTATTCAGATATTAAACGCTATCTTCAAACCAACCGATTTACTTTATTGCAATAGCCTTGAATTTCTACGTAAATGCCAAAAAACATATACATACGTTTGTCACACAAATGGATCATTGGGAAGCATTAAATACCAAAATCTTCGCTGTGATTTCATGTCCTTACTCCGGAAGTACGGTTCTTAATTGAGAAAACAAAACTCTCAATATGAAATAAAACCCATAATATTGCCTATACTTACGTATCCGCTGCTCGAGTGCCACTAACTTCCTTTACATCGCTTGTTACTATAAATATTTACTCCTTCGGGGACGTACAACGCTTGCTCTTATCGCGTTAAACATTTGACTGAGTACAAGAGTAAATAGCTCCAACTATCCGTTACCAAAGGAAACATGGATAATACGGCCGGGTGTTTCGCACTTAGGCTAAATAGGGAACAACGTTGAGAGAGATGGAGAATAGCTTGCCTGTTACGTACCAGCTGGAGTGATGTGTACCATAAAAAAGAGAAAAAATCTTAATGACAGCATGATATGAATTTGGAAAAACGCAGTCGTTTGTAATATTGGGAAAACTTAATGTCCTCATCGTGTAAACCTTAACAGTAACAGGAGAAAAAAGAATGTTGAAGAGAAAAATATTTGCTGAACACTTAATAAAATCAACTAAAAAAACTTTAATCATATGCAAATATCACAGTGATTGAATTCCTTTAAGAGATTTAGAAATTCTGAAGAACCCTCCAGAAACTAATAAATGTTCAAATATAGAAATGTTCGTGTTATAATATTTATCTGTTAATGGATCATAAAATTTTATACTAAAGCGAAGATCAACAGAATAATTATAATAATAATGTGTTTGAGAATTCAAGCAGAGAAATAATATTTTTAATATATAATAATGATAAATTTATAACCAACTCTAATACGCATTCATTTAAAACAAGAAATGAAAACAATTAACATAAGAAATATAAGTTTCTGTTCATTGCTCAAAAGGGTGTAGAAAATACAGGAATATTAGTTTTTACAAACTTCTCTATAGAATTAAGAAGTAATCTTGGATGCATTAAAAAGTGAGCTTAAAAATTTTCTACTCAGCAACTCCTGCCACTCTGGACTGAGTTCTTGGAAAATAATTTTAGGTATTAATAATCTTGAATTGGTAATTTAGGCTGTCTTTCATTTTATTTTAGAATTAAAATAATAAAAATAATTTTCAATTTTTCTGTAAAAATTAAATTTAATCGTTTGATAAAGGAAAAAATATGATAATTTATTCCTATGTAAAATAACTCATTGATTAATTAGATATAGGTAGGAAACTATGTAAGATGTATGACTTTCCACATTATTAATGTTAAAATAGAGATTATTAGGTACCTTTTTATCAGAAACCTAGTAGATACTGAACTGAAATTTTAACTTTATGGTATTTGTGTGGAAGAAAAGCAAAGGATTTAAATTATTAGTAATAATTATTAGCAATGAATAAAGAATTCTAGAACTATCCATTAAAAGCAGTTCTTGATAAGTAAATGAATAAATATATTAAGTCATTTATATTGTTGTCACAATAAATAACATAAAATTAAAAATAAGCTATAATGATTTCAATGCTGTACCAGCAACGGTTTCCGAGAAAATTTTATCTTAAAATCATTATTAGATCAAGATAGGGCCATCGACACCAATTAAAGCTTTGCTTCTCACGATTAACTATGGAAAATAAATTTTTTATGTTCTAGGACAGATCAACGTCTGAAGATAACAAGAAGAACTAGCTAAGCCCGCGACTTCCTTCTCGCGGAAATAGCTCTGTTTATTTTGCCCTAAAAACGAAAGTACGGTATCATTTATTTATGATCTCTTCACGGCAAACCTTATAAATCGTAGTTATTTATGAACAGGTCCCGCTTTCACGCGGTTGCAACAATAGATGGAGTGAGAATGCTCGCCCTCCCTCTCTCTCTCTCTTTCATGCTGCCAAAATTACGTTTATAATAGCACAGTAAGTGGTATTAATAGTATAGAAACGCGTATTAGGACTTCTAATTCGCAGTTGGATTTCACGGCGCCTTTCACACGGCAATTCAATGGTTTTATAAATATTTGTATTAATATCTTCTGAATTCTGTGAAATAACAAAATTAAACCCATGAAACTTTAATCTGAAATTCCTGTTCCAATCCCTGAAATTTTCATTGAAATCCATTGAGGCGTTTCGGAGACTATTCCAAACAAACATTCAGACACAGATTTCAATTTTATTGATTGGTATAGATTAACGACCAGTATAACAGACTTGCATTCAAAATTTTGAAATTATTCAAAATAACGTAGACGTTTTGAGCATTAAAGTTTTGAAAAGCTCTTTTATAGGTTGCGTTGACAATTGATTTTTTTTAAAAAAAAGAAGATACTCAGGAATGGAATTACAATTAGAAGGGATCACGTGGGCAAGTGGTAGTAATACATAGGCATAAGTAATTAAGGGGAATCGGAAGTTCTTATGCCATGTTAAAACACCCTTTTCTTGGAAACCGAACAGCACTGCAATTTTCACAGTTTATTTCCACCCTTAACGTTCGTGCGAGGAAGCAGCATAAATGATTTATTAATTAAAATTTTAATTATTAATTTATTTATTAAGAAAAATTTTAGAAGGTTTTATCTGTAAATAATAACTTAAATCATATAGTATTGTTTCCATGACATACCATAAGATGAAGATAAAGTGAATATCAGAAAAGTACATATTTTATCGTTGGTAATATAAGCTCCTATTAATAGGCCCAGGGAAATTAATATATTATATTATTTATAGTATTTGCTATTACATGTGTTTACGTTGAAAAACATGAGAAAACTGACAACCTCAAAAAATAAAACAAGCGGACGGTTTACTGGAAATTATTTCTAATGTGAATACTGGTTAGCGCTAGTAATGCTTTATTTACACACAATTTAAATGTACAAAAAATGAATGTACTTTTATTTTTACACTCACACATTTCCATTAGAAAACAATGATACATGAATCATTTATTTTCATAAAAAATCTCAGATTATAGGTGAAACAATTTTTATATTATTACACAACAAGCCTTCAAGTTTTTTCATTCGATTATCCACAGGCTAATTATACCTTTATTTTTTTATTGTTACTTTTTCTTCGACTCTTTTATTCAAAAACATATGATTGCCTCCAGATGAAAATGAAATTTATTGGTGTGATATCGTTCAACAAAGTTTTACAAAAAAATTCCTAGTTACTGTTTTTCGGTGCCACAGATTTTGTTGCATCACGTCATAAAAAGTCTAAAAATGACGAGAAGTGTTTACAGCAATATTTTTGTGTCATCGATTATACAAAGAAGTAGCCAACTTGCATAACAAAATTAATTATAAAATAAATACAATGTAACGCTTCTTCAACCCCCTGTTTCATTCGTCAGGAAAGCAATAAGCCCCAATATTGTTACAGGTGAAGGCGTGTTGAGAAAAGGCAAATCTCCTTTAACAGTGTAAAAAAAAAAGGAATTGAGAAGAAGGAATGTGGAAAGGAGAGGAAGGCAACCAAGAATTGACTAGGGCCCCCGGGCTATGGTTTAAGGATCCTTCCTGACGATTACCCTCAAAGAGATGCAAAGAAAACCCTACATGCCTCGGCATGAGAGAACCTTTAAACCAGAGAGAGTACGAGGTATCTCCAAAGGTAAGTCTCATCCTCCCCTCTGTGGAGAAATACCTCCGAGAATAAGCTCCCACTAGTGTATAACTTCCCTCTAATGCTAATCTTACATGACCCTCATGTCTTAAAACGTGGTCTATTAATCTTGGTCAACGTCCTCCATATTGTTCACTCTTTCCCTATTCTTCTTAGAACTTCGTCTTTTGTTAATTTACTGCATTCTCCTATCGCACCACGTTTTAAAGGCTTCTACTCTTTTCTTTCAGCAGCTGCCACCTTCCACGTATCGCACCCATATAATGCCACACTCCATTCGAAAATTTTTCGCAATGATTTCCTAATATTCACACTTAAATTACACGTAAGTAAATTCCTCTTTTTCGCGAAAGGCTTAATTGCCTGTGCTGTCCTACTCTTCATGTCTACTGCCATCCATAGTTATTATGCTTCCCAAGTAGCAGGATTCCTGAGCTTCCTTTAAAATATCCCTTGCCACCTAACACCCTTTGCTATTCCACTGTTTCCTATACTACAATCCATTATAAGTTCATGTGTGGTGAATAACGACATACGTTACATAAGTGGTGAGGATGCCTGTGGGAGTTTTCTCTCGCAGGCATTTCGTCCACAGATTGACTCCGTCGGGAATGCCTCGTAACGTTCTCACAGGCCGAGGCGCATGCACCTATTTTGGGAGGTGAATATACTGGGGTCGAAGACCTTGGGCAAACTGTTAAGAGTTGTTCGCTGATCCCAATGTCGGCCAAATGCCTCCTATAACTGATGGAGACACGGAGAAAAGAATGCTGCGACTCTACTGCAGAATCTTCTCCAGTCATTCGGAATGGCGTGAGAATAGTACCGAATGCTCAACCTACCTGATGCAGGTTTTCTAAGTTTTTTTTAAGAAACTTACGTTACATCCATTGGCAAATCAAAAGCAATAGTTTGATACTATTAAAAGTTTTTTTAACTTTAGGTGCATATTTTCCCTTTTGCTAACTATTATTTCGGCATGCACAACTGAGACGTCCGCGTGGACAATATTATTTAAAAAGCCGTTCGACAGTAGTCTATTCCGCCTTCTCTTTATTCTGTTAACTAATGAAACTATTTATACGGATCGTTTCAATTTAATTAATTTATTTAGGAGCGAACACTTAGCGAAATAAAATAAATTTTTCTTCCGTTTGATATACTGAAATGAATAAGTGGGATTTTAATGTTTTAAATTATTATATTTAGATGGATGGGAATACCCGTATTGGTCATAGATGCCTGTAGGCTTCGTTGTAGGAAAATGAGCACCTCCTTCATTTAAGCTCCTTATCCGCTACAATGATCAAGAGCATTCTGCACTGTATCTTCAAATTCACGACCACTCGAATGATAGCAGGATTGAAACAATATTTCAATCTCTGTATACACATAAAGACCGCTGACAATTATCAATCACCAATGGCCAACTTCTTAATAGCTCGATTCTAATTGCTCAAAATCAAACAAAATTTTGATGACAATTTTTAAAGCCGCATAGTCCTTCGCGTCCCTTTTTACAATTTTTCCTCACTACATCTTTTGATTTCCTTCGGTGGCGGGGACGGAGTCCTCTCCTATCAAAAGCATTCACCCAACTTCAGACGTTTTGAGGAAAACTGCAGGTCTCTACGACTTAAAATCTACACATTTATTATCTGGATTATTTAATTACCCTGTCTGTAACCGTCAATTTCTCTCAAGCTGACTCTTCAGTTTTATACCGCAAAATTCAACTTTGTTGTGGTTTACCATTACAGTAGAAAATGGAAACGGAAATGGCGGACCGTTACGGTAATGCACGAATTAGAATTTATATTCATAATTTTTATAAGAGTTTCTTGTTAGGTTATTTTTCTGATCCGAGGGTTGATTAGAGTACTAGTTTGTAAGTATGGGGAAAAGTTAGCGTTGGAAATTAATTTACAGATTCATACCATATACAAAATATTTTTTCCATTAAGTAAAGCAATATCTGAAACGGTACATGAGCTGCCTTTTCCTTATGCGTGTAAATTTGTAGTCTTATCCTAGATAGCTGTAGTTCTAAATCAAAAATTTTCGTCTTCGCTGGATTTTTATCTAACAGGTTCTCTTTATACAAAAATTGTGTGTTGAAACTTTTATTGAAATATTATCTATATTAAATATATAATTTACAATAATAAATACATATCACAAAATATAGCACTAGAACGTTTATAGAATTCGTACAGTTGAAATATTCTCTCATATTAAGAAAAGTACACATTCAAAGTATGCATATAAATAATTACTTTATCGTGTGACCTGCACACGTTACATATTGTTTTATATAAATAGAAAGATGAACGTGGATACTGGGATCGTTACCATCCTTTCTGGACTATATTTTATAATTTTTTATAAAATGTCACAAGCTGATCGACGATTCCAAACAACACGCACAGATTTATAATAATAAATATACGTTCGCTCTTCAAATACATACATCATATTATTATGACGATTTAAACGCACTAATGGTATAATTCAGAGGTATTAAGCTTGTTTTCATGGTTTCTACATATGTGAGCAAGGCTACTGGAAATAATATAAGAAATTAACTTCTTACAAAATCAGAATCAGAGTATTTGATGGCGTTCTAACTGGTAATAATTACAACCATGCAACGCAAAGTTTTTGACTGAAGTTGCAGTTTGGACAATTAGAGCTACGTGATGTAATACTGACCAACAAATAATTCAATTACAAATTTGGCAGAACATTTTAACGAAAAATCAGTGACATCCGTAAAATTGATTTAGAATTAATTTTCACTAATTGGCTCAGATACTAATACATAAGTTGTCATGACACATTTCTCAAATTTATTTGAAATGTTAATTAGGGAATAACTTTAATCTCAGCTATGCTAAATTTTCAACAATTAATGTTACAAATTTTCGCAAATATGACATTAAAAATTATATATCTTTATCAAATTTATCTTTGGCATATAAATACATCTTTTAAAGATTTAAAAAAAAATTATAATTGATTTTAAGTAGAGTTCATAGGTAGGATGAAAATGAACCATTAGGGAAAGTATGCCAGTAGTATGCAATTAATAAATAAGTAATACAATAAAACTAATGATAAAAATGTCTAGTAAATTATTTAAAAAAGTTGACTTAAATAAGGAAATAAATTATTATAAATTAAATTATTTAAACCGACTGTTGCTTATGACTGTTGTAATATATCACGGGATTAAAAGTACCAATAGATACTTTAAATACTAGAGTATATGAGGAATACCAGAAGGAAACCTCTGTATTGGACCATCAGAAGGCAAAAGTTAGAAAGGTACTGAAGCTAACTTCGGGCACAAACGCAAATTATTTTGAAAAGAGAAGGCACAACTTCTCAATTATGTTAAAACTGATGAAGCGCAAAAAATCTTAAAGATAAAAATAAATAAATATATATCAATAAAATAGTTTAGTATAAAATTCAATATACTAACAAAATTTAAAGCTTGACGTATATTACTATGTTTTGCTGGAAATCCTTCTCGGAATTCCTATCATTCCGTACCAAGGCGGTATGTGAGAAAAGACTAAATGATATAAATAAGGTTTATCTCGCCAACGAGACTAAGTAGCTAGGAAAATGGCGGCGCTGTGGCAACATCCATCTCGTTTAAGTGCAAATATTAAGTTAGTAACTTCCAATCAGTTATACACGACTATTAATTTGGTCAGGTATTTATACTGTTTATGCTGGCATTTTCGCGGATTCTTCTGTTGATGGTTTCAACAGCAATGAACCCTCCAATGGCGACGACCATCACCACGTAGATTATGGCGATTTTCACCCAGGTGATGACATAGGCACTGTACCCGAAAGCCGCCATAAGTCCCACGCACTCCCATATGGTGTAGTTGCTGAAGGAGGACTCCTCTTGGCCGGGAAACAAGTTGCCAAATAGTGCTGAAAACATAATTGAACTAAATTAATAATTAATTAAATTTATAGCTACAAAGACCGACTTCTAAATAGAAAATGCTAGAAACAGATTTCCTGTGTATTATGAAACGTTTGGTTTTGTTAACGCTTTCACCATACTACCTAGATTTTTTATTTAAATATTATGGTTTCCTTCAACAGTCCTTCTAGATATTTTTATTCATTTAAGGTCGCATAAACGACGAGGTCAATAGCGATCGAACTGACTTAAAGGTTGCAAAAAGTGAATATTGAGCACATTATATTACATCATAATTAATTGTTTTCAAGAATCGGAAGACTTTTTCTTGGTCGTCCGGTGAGTGGTTGATCTGGTCTGGGTTGTCTTCTCCGAGGATCCGGTGTCTATCTTCATGAAATTTACTGCAGGAGTTACAGATATTGCAAATTGGAGAAGGTCTATTTGTATATATGAGGGAGAGTGTTATTTTGGGGTGACCGGATCTTACTCCAGGAAGGACTACTTGATCTTATCCGAAAAGAAGATAGCGAGGAAGTTTTCAACTAATTTATGGGTTAGGCTGGATTTTGGAATAGACCAATTTTGTTTCCAGAGATGGGTTACTTTTGGAAGGGTCTGTTTCACTTTCTTCCTCGCCTGTTCTACATATAAGTTAAACAGCATGGGCGACAGACTTCATCCTTGTCTTACTCCTTTCTTGATTACGGCTTTCTTTCCTCGGTCTTCTTTTCTAATTACTGCTCCTGTCTTCTGTAGAGGTTATGCATTAGACTCCTTTCTCGATATTTTATTCCAGTGCTCTTCAAAATCCTTAATAACGTGTTCCAGTTCACATTATCAAACGCTTTTTCGAAATCTACAAATGCCATGAACGTAGGCCGGTGTTTTCGTATCCTGTCTTCTAAAATTAATCGCAAAGTCAATATTGCTTCTCTTGTCCCTATATTCTTCCTAAAACCGAATTGGTCGTTTCCTAACTCGCATTCTATTTGAGGTTCCATTCTCCTATACACTATTTTCGTTAATATTTTACATGCATGGGATATTAAACTAATTGTTCTGTGCTGTTCGCATCTGTCAGCCCCAGCCCTCTTCGGTATGGGCATAATTATGTTTTTACTAAATTCTTCTGGAATTCTTCCTGTTTCGTATGTTTCGCAGCCACGATATTGCTTCTTCACCTGATGCTCTTAACAACTCTGCTGGAATGTTATCAATTCCTGGCGCTTTACCATAACTCTGGTCTTTCAGCGCCCTGTCAAACTCTGACCTTAAAATTTTGTCCCCCAACTCTTCATCATCCACCTCCTCCTTGTCTTCTATTACTGACTGATCTAGATTTCCACCGTGATACAGATCTTCTAGATATTCCTTCCACCGTTCTGCTTTTTCTTCTTTATCCATAATTGTGTTCCCATCCGCTCTCTTGATGTTCTTGCTGTGGATCAGTTAAGACCTATGAAATATAGGAAGTATTCTATAGTAATCCAATGAAACCAGGAAGCTTAATCCCAATTAAAATTTTAATAACTGTTGAAAAGTGCCTCAGACGTAAAAAGTAAAGAACAGAATTTTATTTTTTAGGATAATAACAGTAAAAATATCGCATGTACGTAGGATGTTAAGTAAATCTATGTTCAAAATTTTGTACAACCAAGTTGTTGTACTTTTTTTCATTACAATTCAATTCACTAAAGCAACTTTCTTTAGTTTTTGCGTCATTTTGCTCAGAATTCTGGTATCTGCATTAACACAGCAGATGAAAGGATGCAAACACACAAAAACGACCAAGGAATCTAGCGTTCCAAGTGTAACATTTACCTTTAATTTGGACTCCCCATATTCCTTTACAGAAGCCGATGAGCGATACGATGATGAAGTACATGTACATCTCAATAGTGTTCGGTTTCCACATCAGGAGCAGAGCGAAGACGGGCACAAGGAAACCGACACAGTAACTTAGAACCGCGAAGTTGCCGAAATATTTGACGATCTTCTGTGTAATGAGGGACGCCAAGGACTGGGATAAACCGTAGCAAATCATCACGTAGCCGACGTACTGGACTCCCAGAGCACAGGACACGTACGACTGAAAACAACGGCATAGGCATAATTACACTTCATAGCAAAGTCGCCTCGAATTCAGAAACAAATTTTATGGCATTTACTAAAACAAATAAAAATCCGGCCAAAATGCAGAAACTGTCGCTGGAGATAGTCCGCGACACCAAATTACAATGTAATTACTTTATCCATTTAAAATAATATAAATAAAGTAATTTCTTTATATTGATAGTAATAATAGTAATTACTTTATATTATAAATGAAACGCAAGCAATGGCCAAAGCTCAGAAATATCATACTTTAATTTGAATCAGTTTCGAACCCAGACTTCAGGAACCTCTTCAGTTCTTTCCTACAACGTCCGGGGCAGTCGATAACGCACTTGGGGACGAAACATATTTAAATTAAATGATTTCATTTCTGCATTTTGGCCATTCTTTGCTTTTTTAAATTTATCTAAAGAAGACCACAAATATGGGTGAAACGTTGCATTTATAATAACTTAATGTTATTTAAATTTGTTTACAGACATTTTTATGGACTTCAGTAATGAACAGATGAGATACTATACATTAAAAGGAATAACAGTATGAAAAAATAAATTATATTAAAAAATTTATAGATATTTGTAAAAAATTAATGAGCCATAAATTTGAAAAATTGACATTAATATAACGTGAAATTCACCCCGGGTTTACATCATACAATTTAAATAATGTAATCTATACAAATAAAACAATGTTGAGCGGAAAATAGTGGGCTTGTGAAACCATTGTTTTCCCCTTTTCATTAGTAAACGGTCGTAGCTGAATTCGAAGAAACATTAATGTATTTGTTATAGGAACCCGCGAGAAACTTTTTTTGGGAATAGCAAACCACCATTGTGAAATTGAAAAAAAGAGATGCGCGTTCAATGGTTGGGCACGAATTTTATTCAACTTTCAGGGAATTTACTGAATGCATATACTCTGAAACGGTAAATAGCTTTGATGTCACGTTTATTTATCATCCACAATTTAAAAATGGAAATTATTAAAAACGCCACGATAATGGAACAATTCATTAAAAAGAATTATAGACCCAACCCTAACCCTTTCCCAGATATTCTGACAGCTGCACTAGGCGTGTGAGGACCATTTGCAGAAAATTAAAAAAAAAACTTGTCCAGAAGCAATTATATTAAAGCGGGAGGTAGAAGAAGGTATTAAAGGGGAGACAGAATGTGGAAAGCAAGTAGTAGAACTTCCATAACAAATTAAGGAGCATAAGTTAACAGCATAAATTGATTAGCAATGCCATATAAATTGATATCAGTAAACAAGATAAAAAATCTGTCATTATTCAATTCTTCCAGAAGCCTGTTAAATATATGAAGTACAACAATTTTACGCATTATTAAAGATTTAATTTAGATTAAATAAATGTTTAATAGGTACATGTGAACCGTTTTATTAATGTTATCAAAATTTCCGTTTCAATATTTCCAAGAAATATAAAAATATGAATGACAAAGTTTTAATTAAATTGTGTATAATGTGTGTAATTTACCTTAAAATATTTAACAAACAGGAATAGAAAACAGATGAGAACTAAATATATTATCTGATAATTAAGTAAATAGTCAATTAATTAGAAAAGATATGATCACGACGTTTCGTCCATCAGGTAAATTTTTAAATGGATAGAACGATAAAACATGTTGATAATTTTGCGACGTGTACAGCAACAGATATGGAATGAAAATAATCCGTTAAATGAAAATTTTGCTGACAAATCGGCTGTATATCTTATTTATTTAAATCAAGACTAATCAGTTATTCATACCACTGGAAACGACATTTTACAAATATTAATAGCCAACGATTATAAATAAAAGAAATTAGATTAGGAATTTATTTGTAGGTTAAATAATTTAATTTCCAATCTAGAGTTAATTACTTTGTTTTTAATTGTAAAGCATAAAGTCTAAAATAAACAAAAATAAATAGAACGTAAATAATGTTTGGCGGGATATCATTTAAAAGTCTTGGATAACACGAACGGGCTATATCTATTTTGGTTAACGGTTTACTGAAATGCTCTTTTAAGGAATTTACACGCATTTATATGGTTTAAACCTTCAGCCTCATCATATCGACTTAAGGTATATTCTATTATATAGGATTTTTCAGTACTGCCGTCCAAAGGAGAAAGGCAGTAAGTCTAAAAATTGCTTTTAAGAAATCAAGGGATAAAGTTTTTTTGAGCTACAACATTTGCATAAACCCCTAATCTATTTTAAAATAGTTTCATCTATGCCATGATATGAATTTGTCTTAATAAATTAATTATAATAAATTTATCCGTGAAATATTTTCAAAAGTCGAAATTTTTACTTACTGCCTTCTATTTTGGACGGCAGAGTAAGCCTGGGTCGTTGTTGTAATGGAATAATACAAGCTGTGTGTGATGTATTAACGATTTTTTTTATTTAATAGAGCCAAGTGTGTCCTTTCAATTTTTTTTAAAAAATCTTAAATACCTCACAAACAGATTATTTAATTCCATTTTAACATCGCCCGCCCTTATTGAAAAGTCATAATGATATTTTATTAGCATATACTTAAGTTAAAACTTAATTTCAGTTTCAATGGCCTACCCCTACCATACTCTTTCATATAAACCTAATATTTGCTGTCTGTATATTGATTATAAAGTAATTTGACTAAAAATTATTTATTTTAGAACTATTATTTTTCTACTGAAATATAGTCTATGAAGTATGAGGACTATTTAATAATTTGTCCTTGAGATTCAATTTATGTAGTTCTGTAAACATAACCAAGCAGAAGCGTGGTTATGGAATTGACAATTGTATTTACGTTCTTACCGCAGTGTAATCAGCCGTGACGAATGCATGAACGATGCCGTTTAAGACAGGAAGTGGTATCATCAGAAGCAACTTCGGCTGCTTCCACATACCCAGGATATTGCTTAGCTGCCTGACAGCCGATATGTTCACGTCAGAAACTTGTTCCAAGGCTTCTTGGTACCTGAAAAACATGAAAATGCTTTACGTAAAAGGAGACGACTACCGGGAAAATAATTCGTTGTTGCGCTCCGAAAGGATAATTACCCTCAGAGAACTGCAGGATAAAATGGGAATAATAAAAGTAATTGATTTGCAAAATTAATTATTTTTCGTTAAACTTTCATAATTACACAGAATCAAAATTCAAAAAACCAAGAAGTGCTTCAATTGAATATCGGTCCAAAGAGCATGAAACAAAATTTAGAAGACAGGAATGGAAACATGTCCGGGTTCCGTCGCATTTTTCCAATTTTTCTTAGATTCTGAATCATAAAGGATAACTATTAAACGGTAATTATAGCTCTCAATTTCAGTGAATTTGTTTTAAAATATAATCGTATTCAAATCAGTTGCTAAATAAAGATGTTAATTTTCCCACTGATGTAATCGAGGTAACGATGATTTTTTTTAAGAAAATATAGTCAAACAAACATTTTGTACAAGAAGACAGAAAATCGGAAATGCGAAACTATAAAGCTTCTTTTAGGTATAAAGAAAAATAATTTATTATAATCGCAATGGCTTCATTGGCATTTTGTGTGGACGTTAAGAATTACGGCGTTGATTAAATAAATGTTGTGGTTTGCATCTGTGGAGTGTGGAGGGTGACCAGCTGATGGAACGTCTGTGAAGAACAATTGTTAGGTACTTTAACTACTATACATAAAAAAAATTTCAGTGATTGTCTTGCTGACTTTCAAGCAGTCATAAGTCATAAGTTAATATTACTATCAATAAATTAAGTGGCATTAAGTCATATAGAATTAATATTTGACAAAGTAATCATGAAAGTAAAAATATTATGAAGACTCTTCGTTCATAATTTGGCGCCCAATGTGGGGAAAATATTAGAGATGTATTTATTTGAAGGTTATTAACTATGCGCAATCATTAAAATATACTTATCCAATATTTCTCAGCAAATAAGCATTATACTACATCTACGGATCTTCTGAGTGGTTGCAAAACTATATTATTTATTTTTGTAAAAGCTGAAGACTTATAAAACAGCTCTTTATGTAAATAAATTATTTTCTTATGTTCGTATGTAATCACTAAAACAAAGATCTTAATTCAAAACAAGAAAATATTTACCCAAGTTACGAAATTCATTTAACACCGTTTTCCGAATATATTTTCATGTAAATTTAACTGGCCTAAAAATGTAATAAATTATTATACCTATGATTTTTTACAGATTATTATTGTGTATGGAAAGCTAAGATAATTAACAAGTTCAAAAATTAATACTACATAAATAACGCAATAAATAAAATTTTAAAAATATTCCATGAGCATACTCTTTCTTATCTCTTTACTAACCCAATACTTTGTCAATTATTAATTTTTTTCCGACTTATCACCAGTTCATTTATTTGTAGAATATGATAAATGTGTGTATAGTAAAAAGCTAATATTGACTTATTATGATACGTTTGCATAGATTTATGTACTAAATGTCTTTCTTCGTAAATGTGTATGATTAGAGAGTAAAGATTGAAATCGTGTTTTGTAAAGAAAATATAAAATTGTGAAAGACATCCATTAGTAGAAATTTAATTTAATATTCTTAAACTAAAGAAGACTGAGTGAGACGACACATCCAGGAAAATGCATATCTGCAAAGAAGTGTCGGGGAATCTAACCCATCAAATTCACATGGCTGCTTGTGGGTCGCAACAGTTAAAAACATTATTTAATTTATCAAGTCATTTATTTTAAGTTGCATAAGCCTTACGGTCATTAGCGACTGCTACATTTTTTGACCATAGGGGATACTATCTCGGGTCCTCGAAAATGAATATTATGTCAAGAATCTCAGTATGATGAACAGTTTGTCCTCCATAATACTAACGAGAAATTAAAACAGTTAAAACTTCAATAGCTTAAGGACAGGTAATAGACGCTGACCATTGTTGTTTGTTGAATATGTTCGAAGTTAGAAATAACTAGGATATGCAAAGTCATAAGGTAACTAGTTGAAAAGACAACTAAACCTATCTACTATCATAATGGAGCTAACGTCAAGGCCAGTTAAGGAATCTGACACACATCTGCTGTCTGAGGAAAAATACCACCTAAAAAAACTTTGAAATAAATTGCAGATATTCTCAACTTTTTATGGCAGTATGTGAGTTGAAGATGGTAACTGGTTCAAGAAGCAAAGTTCCGTCCGCCTTATTACAATAAAATGATTGCGGTACATTGTGAAGCTGTTACATAACTGATTAAGCGCGTTACTAAAGCATGTTTAACGTCGTCACTGTTCAGCTACGAAGATTATCAGTTGCAGAGATGAACTCCCACACACTGAGAAACGGCATATTTTGTACAATGAAGGGTTCGCTGACATAAGGAAATCTTATTTCTGTTTCCATTTATTCAATTATTAGAACAAATCATTTTTGAAATACTTAAATGACTTACGAAGATATACAGGAACAAAAAAAATTGTTCCAAATATATACAGTAAATTAATTATGAAACCGTATAACAAGTCCTTTATGAAAATGTGCTGTCAATTAGTGTTTCCCTAAAATGAATGTGGAATTACCCTCTAAAACAATACTGATTACAATTATTGTATTAATTAGCAAATAAAACTGGGGAACAAAATTAGTGATGTGCTTGTTACGTAAAATGAGATTATACAGAAGTCTTTGTAGGATTTTAATTATTATTTTTTTAAATGTCAGAACAGCAGTAACGAAGGAAGTAATGATTACGACATTGCGTTTAATATTGGGTATTTTAAAATTGAAATTAACGGATATTTTAATTTCTGTGCCAAGATTTAGAGTATTACTAAATAACTAGTTACTAGCCTAGACTCTTATATCGTTATTGTAAACTAAACGAATTTCTCACAACGATTTTTATATATTATATGAAATAGGAGAAAGTATATCTAATGTTTAATGTAAAAAAGAAAATGCTGGGTCTTAAAAGACCGTTAGATATTTAAATTTTGAAAACTAGTTCTCTGACCTGATTGAAGACAGAATACTTGATTGTATTATTAGCTAGCGGACTGCTCGACGTTTCAGAGGTATTTATTTATATTAGTCCATAAAAGTATTTAATTCGTTACTAAAATTTTCAAGCACATGACTTAATCGTCATCGAGAGGTTCGCTGTTTAAAAGACATTTTATTTTCTCAACTCAAGCACGATAGAATTTTAATTTCATTGCAACCCATAAAGTGATTCACAGAAACTTAATCGATTCAAGATATCTCGCGGTAGTTTCTAGTATATTAAAAAACAAATATACTCCTGGTTCCTGAAAGGAGACAAAATTACTCTCGGTATTCATCAAGAGTAAAAAATATTGCTGGTATCTGAGAGACGTAAAAAATACTTGGGACCCGCATGCTCAAAGGAACTAATGACGCTTTACCCCTTCAGTATTTGTTCCTGGTTATATTTACAAAGTCTACTGCGCGTTTAAGAAATACGTGAAACTTTGTTTCGCCTCTGAAACCCTCACTCCTAGAAATGAACTAAGACTTAAACGTCACATTGAATGTCAGAATTAAACTCTGCTACTTCCATAGCCCCGGATTTAACAGAAGTATTCATGGTTTTCACATTATTTTTATGTAAATGATAATCACGACTCATGTCAAAAAAGGTTGAAGTTAAGCATAAGAACTGCAGAAACAGTATCAATCTCATGTACTCAAAATGTGTGTCAGGCCGGAAGGAACATGAGTGAAAAAATTAGATATGGCCCCACGCGTGTAAATTTTTATACGCTCATACAACATTAATACAATCCGTTTCATTTTTAAAAAATAGGAAAATAAAAGTTTGAGAGCCCCGATCAGAACTATGTACATAAACAATTGTTTAGGTGTTGCATTATGGCTTTAGAAACAATACAATTATTTTTGGCAAAGAAATTCAATACAAGTAAGCTATTTCAAGACGTACCTAACACCATATTAGACTTTAAGATCTTAATCGTTTAAGAAATGTATTCAGTGGTTAGGAAGTTACCTGGACAACGAATCGACAAAAAGTAATACTATGGAGACAGCGAGAGCTATGCAGCCTAAGTAGACTCCAGCCACTATGTAGATCTTTTCTCTGGAAGGTTGTGGATGCGGAGTTTCCGTTTTCACCGCGGGCATGTAGTACGCTCCACAAATCTCGCTCACGTTGCTGGTCGTGTTGCTCTGCAGGCTGTTGTCCGTCGACAACACTGTTCAGAGAAACGAATAAAGTTATGAACAGAACACAAGAAGAGTTCCATTACTAAGCCATCCCTATATCAAGACCCACAACATACTTGTATTAAAAAATATAAAATAATTACATTCAATACCACACACAATGCAGCGATTATTTTCAACCAAACCACTTCATAGAGTAACCTTATTAGAAAATAAATTATTATTCATAAATATTAATAAAGGGGTTTAAATGCCAATATATAAATTTGCAACATGTCTCCACAACAGCAGCGAAGTGATGGAAGGTGGGATCAAAATTGTACTGCTGTAGGAACGTAACTATATTTGGGACAAAGCAGAGATAAATACTTCTATTTGTAAGGGTAATTGACCTTTCCTTAAGCTTGCGTGGACATTCGAGGGGAAGAAGAAATATTTGAACACAACCGAAGGATGCTGCAGAAAACAATGAGCCGTAAAACAGTGACGGAGCAGTGAGGGCGGTTAGAGATTAGATACGGAGGGAGATATAGAATAGCCGCCGAGGAGAGAGAAGCCTCAATATACTTAATTTAAAATAGAAGACTTTTTGGGAGTAAGTTATTGAAGATGATTTATTGAAAGAGTTCCATTTATTCGCAGATATTTTAAGGTAAAATAAGAGCAATAACTGAGGCCAAGGGGAGAAATGTGTTTAGAAATGGTTGTCAGTGTTAAGCAAGAAGGATAACAAATAAGACACTTCTTAAGTGAATAGCTAAAGCAGAGCACTGAGGCCAATAAGTATAAGTATAAAATCATATTCCATAAATCCTATAGAGAAGCACAAGCTTCAAGGATGTGGAACGAGTCAGAGATTTTACATAGGTTGCTTTATTAATATTAGAATATACTGTAACTATTCATTAATTTTTAACTTATAATAAGATTTTCTTAAGTTCTATACAGAAGACATACAATTTGTACCTTATATATAAAATTGATAAATATTTTTACATCCTATACTAAAAAATTAGTGTTCTAATAATGTTCTTACATAATTATCTTTCATAATTATAAATATCTACCCTATGATACATTCAGCTTCATAAATTCTTCAACAGAGTAGAAGGAGTGGCTTAGTAAGAACTTAGTTAGTTCATATTTGAACTTGTTTGGATTTATTTTTAATTGTTTAATGGAGGTGGGAAGTTTATTAAATATGCTAATAGCATTGTAATGTACACCCTTTTGTATTACGGTTAGAGACTTCCCTTCCTTGTGTAAATTGTTTTTACTTCTGGTATCAAAGTCATGTATTTCTGAGTTTAGTGTGAAGAGGTTACTGTTATTAATAACAAATAACATGAGTGATTGAATATGCTGGGAAGTGAGTGTCAGTATTCCAGTTTTCTTGAAAAGTCCCCTACAAGATGTTTTTGGTGAGACCTGACATAATATTCTAACAGCCTTTTTTTGAAGTGTAAATATTTTATCTTTCCCTGATGCATTGCCCCAGAATATTATACCATATGTCATTATAGAGTGGAAATATGCATAATAAACTAATTTTCTTATGTTAGGATCACTACAACTTGACATAATTCTAAGAGCAAAGGTTGCCGAGCCTAATTTTCGTAGGAGAATATTAATATGATCCTTCCAGTTTAATTTATTGTCCATGGATATAACTAAAAATTTTGTACATTCAACTTCAGTTATTTCACAAATATTTTTTGCTTCTTTTATTGAGTTCGATCTGAAACTGCATTTTTATCAACTGACAAGCCATTGGCTGAAAACCAGTAAAGCATCTGGCTTAATGTAACACTGGCAGCATTTTCCAGACTATTTTGTTTATTTGTAACCAAAATACTAGTATCATCAGCAAAAAGTATAGTTTTAGAAGAAGAATTTATGGATCTAGGTAAGTCATATATATTAAGAAGAGCAATGGACCTAGAATGGAACCCTATGGAACCCATTCTTTATTTGTCCCCAGCCTGAGTTAATAATTTGTCCAGAGTTAGAGTCTTTTAATGTAACCCTCTGTTTCCTATTTGTTAGGTAAGAGGAAAACAAATTATGGGAAATTCCTATTCCATAAAACTTCATTTTGTTGAGAAGGATACTATGGTCTACACAATCAAAAGCTTTGGATAGGTCACAAAAAATTCCTAATGGGTATCTTTTTGTTTAGTAGAATGAGGGCCAGAACTGAGCCACCATGTAGGGGATAGACGACGCCAGCGACGCCGCTATGGTGCTCTTGCAGCCCAAATTCCTGCAGGCGGTCACAATACAGTCATGTGTACGAAATCAATATTAATTTGTAAATTTAACAATAATACAAATGCACAAGCAGCAAAGCTATTTCCTCATCTGTTTATCTCTGTAATACTAAATCCAATGATACATCCAAGATTTCATGAGTGAGAGTGAAAATAGCAATGTCTGTTGAACATTTTTTCCTGAAGCCAAATTGTGAGGTGGTAAGTAGATTATATTGATTTAAGTGATCAACTACTCTATTATAGACTATTTTTTCAAATATTTTAGAGAATACTGGCAGGAGGGATATTGGTCTGTAATTGCCAAAGTCGTCCAAACTTCCTTTCTTAAAGATAGGAGTAACTGTTGCATATTTTAGCCCATCAGGAAAAATACCAGCCAAAAGATGATTAAGAGATTAGCTTCAGTATCTCGAGAGGGTAACTTTGGTTATAAAAAATCTATCTCCTGCTAAATTAAGCTGTATTCGTCGCCAGCCCAAAATTGACTTATGAGGAATAAAAGGAAATATCGTTAAAATGTGGTATTAAGTGACGGCTACAGAGTTCGGAACAGCTTATATTAATTATCAAAGCTAGACACTTAAGGTATAAATTGTGAATGGTTATATTGAAAGTTTTCGTTTTAATGCATCATATACCACCAATAAACTTTAAATAATTAAAATAAAATTTCAACAACAGCATCCGTTTATAAATAGTAATAAATTCTGATCAGAGTGAAATTAGCCCAACTATTTGCTGACCAGACTCCATTATTAATTACCCGCTTCTGAAACGATCTTAGACGTTATCTTTAATTGTTTAAGTTGCGGGTAGAATGGCTCCATCACACGTCGAGGAATACAATTTGATAGACAAAATTAATGCCAAAAATGGAAAGAAGACGAATCTGATTGGTTGTGGTAGGAGACTCATGTCGAATTGAGGTAATAAATATCCCGGGATGTTAATGGGTTTGTTAAGTAAAAGTATTCCCTTCAGAAATAAAATTAGGAACATTACATCAGAACCACGAAAGTATTGAATCTGGGAGCATCTGGGCGCCAACGCTGCAGGGAAGATTTTCCTCCAGCCGGAACAGGAACAACTCCGTGTTGAGGGACAAAAAACTGAGCTTCGAAATTTACTTATCACTTACAGACAATTGTGAAGTAAATTCATAACGTAAGTTCATACACACTGTTTTATGCACTTGTGTATACTCAGAGAAAGATAATTTATATCGGCAACAAACAATCAAAGGTTTACTGAATTACAAAGATTACTAGTTGTACAGACAATTGAATTTGGAAAATTTGCATGTAAAGTTAATCCTGGCAGATCACTTATTGAAGTAAGTGATGATTTATACATTTCGAATAAATTCATTGATTGGTTTGAATTTACTGACTAAATTAAAATTTTAATACACCACCATATTTCCTAGCGTTTTTACCAGAGAAATTTGTACACGACTGTACGTGATCGGTGAGTGTGCTGACTGAACTCTGAATATTAAAGTCATTTCAAAATAAATTTAAAGTTACATCTCATAAAAATTGTGTTAATTACAAATTTAATATTATAATAAATAAACACAAAGGGAAGTAAGGAGACTAGATGCAAAACTTCTCTTACCCAGTGATGAAATGAGATTTCCCCAAACTTGGCACAAGCTGGCCACAGTATAGAAGGCCCCGAACATCCGCACGGCTATGCCCTGGGGAGGTTTCTTGTTCACTAAGGAGTATGCTCTGGACACCACGGTCACATACATAGACTGTGAGACCCACAGCAGGGATGCTCCGAAACCCACCAGCACCGCTGTGGGGATCATGGAGTAGAATGAGGGCCAGAACTGAGCCACCATGTACGGGATAGACGACGCCAGAGACGCCGCTATGGTGCTCTTGCAGCCCAAGTTCCTGCAGGGGGTCACAATACAGTCATGTGTACGAAATTACTATTAATTTGTAAATGTAACGATAATACAAATACACAAGACGCAAAGCTATTTCCTCGTCTGTTTATCTCTGTAATACTAAATCCAATGATACATTCAAAAGCTATTTTTAGACGTTTCTCAGGAAATATTTCCATTAATTATTCTCGACTTAGTAAACGAGAAAAATTATTACTGAAGAGCGAACCAGACTATGAATGGTTTAGTCTTTTCTTATATGAATTAGACTAAGTATTTGACCGTTGGAGGGTTACAGAAACCACTACACAGTTACATTACAGTTTGTTTTCTTTTAAGGAATCTTCAGGTATTAAATTCCGTTGAGTGTGTGTCCGTAATTCTTCTCCTAAAATGGTTTTATTCATTGATTAATTTTTGATGAACGTATTTATGGGGTCACTTGGGTGGTTTGCCCGGTAGGTGGCGCTGTTGACGAGACCCATAATTTATTTTATTAAATTTTCGGACCAAATACTGTATATTTTTTTCCATTTCTCTCATAAAAAATATCAAATTTTTATCATGGCTGTCTAACAAGTCTGTGGCATTTGACTTTCGCATCAATACAAACGCAAGTTTATTGCGTTGGACCTTGGAATTATTTTTACATTTCGGTTTCGTATTGCCGAGTTCTGATACATTCCGTCTATTGTAACTGTGTGTATACTGAGTATCATTTACCGATTAATTCGAAAATAAAGTAAGTGTATTTGGAATAATGTTTTGTGTAAATGTGAAGGGTGCGTTGTTTGATTTTCGATTTTTAGACATTTTCATTTATATAAATAAAATACATTTTATTTTCAGCGTTCATTTGAGTAATTTCGACAATAGGGGGCCTGAAATGGTAAATTTTCAAAAAAAGGACGCTGTCGCTCATGGTTTAATTACGCGTTCACAGAGATTACTGTCGAATTAAATAGAGTAGCGGGTTAATATAAATAAATTCTTGGGCATCACCGAGAACCGAGCAAGTATTTCTATGTATCTTAAATGGTAAATGCGCTGTTTTCATGACAATCTTAATGTTTGAAATTGTAATTTTATATCGACCATGAATAAGAAACTGTAAGAATTAGAAAACGATCTTTGATTTACTATGAATTAAATGAAAATCAACGTCTCATTAAAGCAAAATTTATACCATATTCAAAATTTGCTCGAAGTGAGGAATAAAGTCTAAGTAGTGTGGTGATTCATGACCCTTACAGTCGGGTAAAGCAAAAATAATTTAGTTTTTGTTATTTACGTATACAGGACGGAAGACGAGAATGGCTTGGTGGGACTGAGTAGGCGGGAAATGTCGGCGGGAAAACGTCACCGTCTGCAACATTGTTGGCTGCAACATTGTTGATGGCCTGGAAGAGATTAGATTGGACAGTTGTTGCAGAGAGGCTGCCGGAGAGAGACGCTAGGGAGAGACGAAGCAGTGGCAGAACAAGGCGACATGTATAAAATTTAGTTTCTGCACATTTAAGAAAGGAGATTCATTTGGTGGGAGTACAGAAAATAAAAAGACAACATTTGATCTGAAGGAGAGGCACTAGAGAATCTTAATATGAAGAAGACGTGACCCAGGAAAGGAACAACCGGCATACGAACAAAAACGAAGAACGACGTCATCAGGCGTTAACATCCGGTAACGGCAATTTACCTCGGTTTTTCCACACAAACCATTCTCGTCTGATTCGCGAATTTAATTTTCAACTATATCGTTCGTCACCCGCGTTCCCGGGAGCAGCCATTTAAGAAGCTGCGTAGAGTATTATTTTTGCTTTTACCGACTGAGCTAATGATTAAATTGATATCGTAAATTTATATGTTTTCCACTATAACTTAATTTGAGTTATATTTTTATTCAAATTAAATACATTATTATTATTATTATTGTTCGTTTGATTGTACAACAATATATTTTTGATGGTGTAACCAACGCACACCACAGTAGTTTGGACGTTAAATTTGTTAATTCAACCAATTGTCTAGGAGCTCAGGTTTACCACGAATAATCAAACAAGTATCACAGAAAATATATGGCAGAAAGTATTGAAATGACTGTACAGTATTGGATAGGAAAAACCTAATAAGGTCTATTCAACATTTATCCACATATACGGTATGGTATAGCAATATCGTAAGAGCTGAGTATATGGTCGGATTCCTGGTTGACCAAGAATCAATTACATTTTTGTATCGATAATTATATATATATATATATATATATATATATATATATGATCTCTAGGTTAATGTGAAAGAAAGGATTAGGAAACTAGGGGTAATAAACTACTTACATTACGAGTGTTTTTGAACGTGTTATGCACCTCGTGTCTAATCACTTAAGGGGAAAGAAACGTGCCATACCTAATGACGATGGGGGGAAGGAAAGCGCTGCAGGCGATGGTGGCCAGAAACGTGGAGGAGAAGGCGACGGTCCCCAGGCCGCCCTTGGCATTGACAGAGCTCTGTAAATTGCCCATTCCGTCCATGGCCGTATAGTGCAACATGAAGGCAAAGCTCAGCAACAAAACGTTGCGGTAAACACGTCTCTTCTCAGCCTCATCCGCTGGAGAAGCACACCCCAATAGGGGTTCTTCTACGTTGTCCGACATTTTCCTCTCTTAACCCATGTTATCTAAGCAGCATACTTTTCCCCTGAAACAAAAAATTGGATTTATAAAATATCGTAAGCAATATCCATTAAAATAGCTCTGAATGGCTCTTAGATAAAATTACTCTAGCAGGTACAAGTTATATAGGATTTTTGAACAAGGGATGGTCGATGCCGAAATGGAATAAAACAAGAATTGTGTGAGGTATTAAATTTTTATTTTTAAGGCTCATGTATGTCATTGTGTATGGAATATAACTTCGTTCAACTGTCCACTGCGGCTTCTAACAGTGGCACGTATCCCAGCGGTCGAATTATCAATGGTTGGTTGCCGCATAGATCCAGAATTTGAGCGATGACCTGGGTTACGTTGACTTTAAGGGCATCGGTCGATAGCGGCTTATAAGCATAGATCTGCAACTTCATGTATCCCTACAGGAAACATTTTGGAGGCGTTAAATCACACGATCTTGGTGGTGAAATCTCGTCACCACTGCGAGAGCGAATCATATCCTCAAATCGTTAATCCAGAATGTCTATCATGGCACATGGCACAAGGTGTTGTGCCGTCTACGTCCGTATCGTTCAATTTGAGCCAAACAAAAAACGGTTATCGTTCTATAGCGCTCGCCGTTGTCGGTGATGGCCTCGCTAACGTCGTTTTCAAAAAAGTACGGACCAATGGCACCATTGGCCGAAAATCCGCACCAAACTTCAACTTTTTGCGGATGCATTGCCATCTGGTAAACCTAGAGTGGTTTTGTCTCGTCCCGTATACGGCAATCGTGTTAGTTAACATATGTATTTGTCCAAAACTGCGCCTCGTCGCTAACGATGATTTTTCGGCTAAAACTTGGGTTCTCTTCCAAACGCTTAAAACCTAATCAGCAAACAAATCACGTTGTCCTGGGTCAATTGGATCTTGTATGAGTGAAGGGTCAAGCCCCAGAGCAAAATTCGCCAAGTTAAAGGCAGCGAAAGGCAGCGTTCTTGTGCAAGGCAAGCAATTGACTTCCTCGGGTTCATCTGTACAATTTCACGGAACACGGCGATGTTCTCATCCGATCTGGCGTTACTTTGACGCCCGATCTTTTACCGAACCGTTCATCTGGAATTTGTACACCAAACGTTAGAGATTACTAAGGGCCTCCCTTAAAATGACGCACAACCTTTGCACCATCGAACATTTAATTTGAAAATAAAGTTTTATCATTTGGACGTACTGGTCAATCGTGTAACTTGACATGACGATTTGGCATCAGTGACTGAATAATAAACAACTGATTAGACAGACACCATCAAAACAAGATGGCTGTAACAGGCTGCCAACATCGACCACATTCGTCATTTTTATGCTCTTAGCATTGATAAAGACCCTAGGAGAGTGAAACTAAATGCAATGAAAGGTGGATGCTAAACTTTCATCTGAAACTGAAGGAAACCACCGAATACTCTAATACTTAACGACCCAGTGGAATATCCCGTTGAATTATGGTAGTAAACTTTGGAGCTGACTGATTACAATAGTGAGCGACCGGACCACTAAACTTTTTGTTACCGCTGAAAATATATCCCTTGAGTCGGACATCCTTTTGAAGAAACGATACAATAATGGTTAGTAGTAGATAATTTAAGTACAGTGTCGTTTATTTATGCGTTTAGGAATTATATACTTTATTTATAATTACTGTAGATGTGCATTCGCCCGGCGGCTGTTTTGATAAAAAATAAAATACAAAAGTAAGGCATAACTTTTAAAATCCTACAGGTCCTTGCTTTCCTTCATATCACTAAATGTGCACCACCAGAAAGAAGGAAGGACTATCTAGAATAACCGTATCACGGTGGAAACCTAGAACACTCAATAATAGAACAAGAGGAGGTGGATAGGAGATTTGGGGGATAAAACTGTAAGGTCGGAGTTTGATAGGACGCTGACAGATCTAGCAATTCTAAAGCAACAGGAATTTATGGTTGTTCAGGATAATTAGTGAAATATACAAAACAGGAAGAATACCAGAATATTTTAGTAAAAACTTAATTATACACTGACTGAAGAAGTCTGGAGCTGATAGTTTCGAACAGCACACGACAATTAGTTTAGTATCTCATACATGCAAAATATTAACAGAAATAGTATATAGGAGGATGGAGCGACAAATAGAATGAGAGTTAGGAAAAATTCAGTTTGGTTTTAGGAAGAATGTAGGGACAAGAGAAGCAATATTGACTTTCATCTAATTTTAGAAGACAGGATACGGAAAAACAAACCTCTGTTCATGGTATTTGTAGATTTAGAAAAAGGATTTTGAAGATGAAAATATCAACAAAGAAGATTTATCCATAACCTCTACAGATGGCAGTCAGCAGTAATTAATATTGAAGATCAAAAAAACTAAATCAGAAATCAAGAAAGGAGTTAGACAAGTTAAAACAAATTAGAGAAACTGAATATTACTGCAAGGAGAAGAAATGAAAACCCTAAGTTTTAGGAGAGTCAGAACAAAACTGGGAAACCATAATAAATGGCATGAACGTCGTCCTGGAGAAAGAGTACAACACGAGGTTTAATAAAGGGAAAACCAAGGTCATGGAGTATAGTATGGGAAACAGTGGAATAACAAAGGATGTTAGAATGGGGAGGGATATTTTGAAGGAAGTTAAGGAATTCTGTTACTTGGGCAGCCTAATACCTAGGGATTGTAGAAATATAATTGATAGGAACAGTACGATACCACAGGCACGGAAGACTTTCTCATAAAAGAGAAATTTACTTACGTGTAATATATGTGTGAGTATTAGGTAATCATTTATAAAAATGTTCATCTGTAGGATGGCGTCGAATGGGTGCGAAACGTGGACGGCAGGAGTTGCAGAAAGGAAAAGAACAGAAGTTTTCGAAATGTGGTGCTATTGGAGAATGCTAAAAATTAGAAGAAATTCTAAGAAGAATCGGGGAAGAGGAAACAATATGGAGGACGTTGACCAACAGAAGGGATAGATTAAAGACCACAATTTCAGACATGTGGGTCTTGTAAAATTAGCGTTTGAGGGATGTGTGTGGGATAAGACCAGAAGAGGTAGATATAGGATGGAATACGCTAAGCAGAATAGGGGGAACGTTAGATTTTGTATCTGTGCGAGTTTTGTACAAGATAGGTTAGCATGGACGGTTGCATCAGACGAGTCTTAGAACTGAGTACTCAACAGCAAGTGTTGAATATTCGTGGGCTACGGCGTAAAAAACATTAGACACCTAAATAATGAACAAGAAGAGAACTGTGATATGGAAAATTGTTCAAGTTCACTCAGAGAAAAATTGTAGAAGCTAGGCAGAAATAAAAATTGAATAAGACTAAGTTAGTGATTAACTATGCAACAGTTAATTATTTCTAAAAATACTTATGTTAAAACTTATCAAGGATAGCAATTGAACAACAACTAATGGGAAATAAAAAAAAGAATTAGAAATTTAGTTTATTAAATTACAGCAGAGACGTGTCCCGCTGGCTGCTTGTCTCGTGACGGAGGCGTAACTGACATTAGCATTGTTTTATCTTCAACGGACTGATAAAAGGTATCAGCTGACGACCAGTTACGTTCCGCCTTATCAACCTCGAGGTATTTGAACAACATTCTTTGTTCCCCACCGCCTCTATGATCTAACATTCATTGTTTTAAATACGCGGGTGTGATTAGTTATAACATCAAATTATTTCTTTCTCACGGAGAAAACGATCAATTAATTGCGAAAGTTGTGTTTACTAATTTTGATGAAATTTTCTTCACTTATTTATATTTTTCGATTTACATAAAATCATAACAACGGTCCAAGAATGGTCAAGCTGTTCGGTGTATCACAAAGTTGCCATCTATAATCAGTAAATTGGATAATGACTGGTGATAAATGATACGATTTGAACGACGTCTCTAGGTTATGGTTAAACACCTAGTCATATCCGAAGAGCTTAATATAACATGAAAATATTATTGAACATTAACATCCCGCCGCTGTAAATTATGGAATTGAACAAAATTAACCCCTGTCCTAAAGCTACCAAATTTCTTAAATTTTTCTGCAGCAATCTGAGATTACGTTATTATAGGTGTATATCCATCATTTCACTTTTTAAATATTATATATATTGTTTAACTTATATATCGAACAAGCGATGAAGAAGGTTAAAACAGAATATGGAAAAGGAATCAGACTGCAAGGAGAAGAAATAAAAACCTTCCGCTTTGCAGACGATATTGTAGTGTTAGGGGAGTCAGAAGAAGACTTGGGAACCATAATAAATGGCATGTAAGGAGTCCTGGAGAAAGAGTTCAATATGAGGATTAATAGAGGGAAAACCAAGGTAATTGAGTGTAGTTTGGGAAACAGTGGAATAATAAAGGGTGTTAGATTGGGAAGGAATATTTCGACGGAAGTTGAGGAATTCTGCTACTTGGGAAGCGTAATAACTAGGGATGGTAGAAGTATAGTAGACGTAAAAAGTAGGATAGCACAGGCAAGGAAGGCTTTCACTTACGAGTAATACGAGTGTGAATATGAGGAAATCGTTGCTAAAAATGTTCGTATGGAGCGTGGCGTTATATGGATGCGAAACGTGGACGATAGGAGTTGGAGAAAGAAAAAAAATAGAAGCCTTTAAAATGTGGTGCTATGGGCGAATGGTGAAAATCAGAAGGGTGGATAGAATCACAAACGAGGAAGTTTTAAACAGAATAGGGGAAGAGCGAACAATATGTAGGACGTTGACTAAGAACAGGGATAGATTAATAGGCCACGTTTTAAGACACGAAGGTCTTGTAAAATTAGCATTAGAGGGAAGTGTGTGGGGTAGAACAGAAGAGGGAGGCCAAGGGATTAGGGAGTATTATGATTGTGCTTGTTATAAGGAAATGAAAAAGCTTGAACAAGATAGGTTAACATGAAGGGTTGTACCAGACCAGTCTTAGGACTG
Source organism: Eucriotettix oculatus (assembly GCA_034510155.1). Taxonomy (NCBI): domain Eukaryota; kingdom Metazoa; phylum Arthropoda; class Insecta; order Orthoptera; family Tetrigidae; genus Eucriotettix; species Eucriotettix oculatus. The sequence continues at coordinate 64,110,263 of CM067376.1, forward strand.
AAACCCACAACAACAACATAATATATTGAAGCGAATACCACTTTTCATTTTTCCGATGTATCAAAATTAACTTTTTTTCTGCTCATTATCATTATCCAATTCTAAAAAGTTTCACTCCATCTGTGGCCTCCCTACTGCAATTCGATATTATTTTTCTATTCATTCAGTTATCGTTCTACTTCAAAGTCGTAAGCAGTCTTTCCTAAAATGCATTACATTAACGCAAATTTTTGCACCCTGGTCAGTTTATACGAATTGGTTTAATTTACGGTCCCAATTTTCTCATTCGTACGACAAACGTTTATACTGTCAAGTTAATGGAATAATAAATTAACATCCAAATATAATGTTCCTACTAAATTATGCGATATTTTGTATCGTATCCAGCGCTCGTAACTCTCATACGACAACCTTTCTACGGCCTTAACGAGAAAATGATGTCACCTGGAAGATATGCAGTACTCTAAAGTTTACTAGACTTCAAGAGCTATAAAATTTGACATTCTTTATATTTTTGTATTTTTCTCCAAATATTGAATGCATTCGCACTTTAAATAATAAAGCTTTTAATTAAATTATCTTAAATTTTTATAATTATCAGCCTATATAGTAGCAAAAATATTTATTCTTTTGCGAATTTTCGGCTGATTTTTTATTTTCTAAGCGCATAAAGTAATAAATTTCGAACTGAATTTAAACTTTTAAATGAATGAAAATTCATAAACATGAGTCAATTTTGATTCATGGACTGCGTGCAGTGAGGGTAACAGCCGAAACCTGGACGAAACGTCCTAAAAACTTGAATATATAGCGTTTTGGCCGACACATTAACTGATTTGTTTATTGGTAAAACTATATTAATTTTTCAAATTAAATATGAAAATCTGCTTTTAAATCATCAACCAATTTTATTATTTAAATAACAAATAATAATAAACCAATGGCGGAAATTATAAAAACGTCCATTTCGCTTATTAAATATTTAAATTGACGTGACTACTAAATTTTTCAAAGGCATAAAATGAATAGACAATAGATGTAGATTATCACGAGAGTTCCAGTTTTATACACTTCCGCTCCATCTGTGGCCTGCCTATTGCAATTGATAATGTTATGAATCTTAAGTATTTACTGAATAACCTACATTAAAAATTTGAACTTAAAAAAGTCACACAAAATGATCGTAAGTAATCGTTATAATTTGTAAATATGTTAAGATTTTTAGTCTCAGTAAAACGTATGGTACAATGCTATATATTAAAATTTGGTATATAGAAAATATTGCTTCCATAATACCGTAAATGCCAAATAGAATGTCATAATTAAGTATGGTTAGTAATATATATTTAGTTATTATATCTGTATAATTTTATTAGACATTAATAAACGTAATAAATTAATAATAAAACCTACGCATTTCCGATGATATTGTAGTATTAGGGGAGTCAGAAGAAGATTTGGAAACCATAATAAATGGCATGAACGTGGTCCTGGAGAAAGAGTTTAATGTGAGGATTAATAGAGGGAAACAATGGTAATTGAGTGTAGTATGGGAAACTGGAATAGCAAAGGGTGTTATATTGGGAAGGGACATTTTTAAGGAAGTTAAGGAATTCTGCTACTTGGGAAAAAATAACTAGGGATGGTAGAAATAAAGAGTAGGAAAGGAAGCCTTTCGTAAAAAAGAGGAATTTACTTAAGGGTAATATAAGTATAAATATTATAAAATCCTTACTAAAAATGTTCTATGGAGTATGGCGTAATTTGGGTGCGAAATGTGGACGAGAGGAGTTGCACACAGGAAAATAATAGAAGCATTTGAAAAGTGGTTCTATGGGAGATGAGATGGATGGAGAGAGTAACTAACGAGGAAGTTCTCAGCAGAATAACAGAAGAGATAACAATATGGAAGATGTTGACTAAGAGAAGGAATAGATTAAAAAGCCACGTTTTGAGACATGAGGGACTTGTAAAATTGTCATTAGAAAGAAGTGTGTGGGGTAAGATCAAATGATGGAGGCCAAGGAAGTAATACGCTATGCAGATTAGGATGATACGGGATGTGGGTAATTATGCGGAAATAAAAAGGTTTGGTCAATACACGTTGTATGAGCCCAGTCTTAGGACAACATTAATGAACGTAATTTTTATAACTTCATAATCAAAACTGGTTTTAGGAAATCTGAAATATTATGTTGAAAATCAAAACGAGTTCATCAAATTTAATTAATATGATACTCGCGCGTCACAATATATAAAGTAACATTTCGCTATTGTAGTCAAGCTCACCGGTAAACCCATTTTAAAATATACACCACACACACAAAACGCTAGATTCATTAATTATTACATTCATACAAAACCTAATATCAACACTATTGGGTTTGAACGGCTTGTGACAGTATTTATTGGATGAGGTAATTCAAAATTAGCTACGTAAACTGAAGGTATTGTATTAATGTATCATTGAGATAAATAGTGTTTTATGTGTATTTTTATATTTTAAAATTGTTTTACAAATGGCTATGGTTACAATAGCGGAAAGCTCGTAAGTTATGACGTACGAGAACAAATTTTGTTAAATCCGAGAGCTCCGATTAGGTTTTGGTTTATCACTCAACCCTTTTAGTATATTAAGTAGTAACAAAAATAGAACCATCTTTAGAGATCATAATAAATTGAATATGTAACAAATAATTCGTAATTGATTGAAAGTATATCACCTGAAAATCTTGTTTGCTAACCAGAAGTAATAGAACCTTGTTTTCCAGGAGGATCCAGAATGAGGTCGTCCAGTCAGGATCATTATAATTCACTTGCATTTAGCAATGAATTTATTTTCATTCTCAACGAAGCATACATAAGACAGCGGGAAGAGCATTAGTTCCCATATTATCGCAAGCATAACTTTTCCCAAAACTCAAACTGGAATTCATGTGATATTAAATAATTTGTACGGCTGTTCTAATTTTATAGTCATAAAATGTCGTCTCCCGAGATCTAAGATTTCTTAAGCATCGCGTGTGGCAGGCAGATGCCATTCCTCTGTCAGCAATGCGTTAATTGTCCACTCTATTCTCCTGCAAGGGTTATTTTCAGAGATAAGGGAAAGAGTGTATTGTGCCCTGGGAGCCCTTGTCAGTGTCACATGCAGGGCCGTTGTTTAGATGGTGCGTGTTTTTGTAAGGAAGATCCATTTTGGAAAGTCGAGGAAGGATTGGATGAAGGATAGAATAGAAACCTAGGCAGATGACCAAACTAAGAACGAACTTAATAACGGCAAGTATCGGTTTAAATACGGCGAAGAGGTAGTAATTTCAGAAGTATGGAGCTAAATTCTACCTGATCGCCTACATGATGAAACCTCCTCGTTCCATGCCTACATCCATAGCCCAACTATACATCTGCATCTATCCACCAACAAAAACCACTATTTTTTGCAGCCCTCTACTATCCTTGTTCTTCTGCTGTCGAAGTCTCCACTCCGTATCACACACCAACTAATTTTAGACGTATGAAATATAAAAATGAATACCATTAACAATATTTGTATTTTTTTAATGCTGCGTTTCCAAAAACAGCACAAACGTGCTCGTAGCTCCATCAGAGGCAATGTAAAGACAGCGCTTTCGCTTTTTGAGTCCAATAAAAACTATGTTAAATCAAAAAAAGAAAAGTTGAAGTGAATAATTTATTTACACCTTATCTTAATACTTTTAAACATGTAATGTACAAGTATAAATTTATACGGAAGATTAAGAAAAGTGTCCATGTTTCGCAATCAATATTGCGAGTTGGATGCGAAGTTATATCAACATATTTCTCATATAAATGCTAAAAATATATTTTCTATTCGAAAATGTTGGAGGAGACTATAAATTGTTTTTCCGATGATCTAAATTCAAAGAGATTAAGACATTTTTCATATGCTTGGACCGAATCGAGTTTAAATATGAAACCCTATCTTATTGAATGATTCAAATGTCACCTTTTTCGTTCACAATAAAACATTTGAATACGTTATTCAAACATTTTGATATACAACCGAAGTAAAACACTCAAATTAGAAAATATACTTTTTTAATCTTTCGAGGCGAATTTTGATTAAAAATAACTATTTGATATCTTTTAAAATTATTACCCAGTGTGTTGAGAATATTAACGTTTTATTCACTTTTATAAAAAAATCTGGCTAAGAATTTAAACAAATTTTGAGAATTGTAGAAACTTCGTACCGAAAGCTTAAATGAGCATTATAATTAAATATTTTGGCTCAAAATCACCCTTATTTCACAATGATCTCGTTTCTACAACTGAATAATCTATTTTATAAGTTTTTAACACTGATACAGCATAAGAGAAACATATTTGCAGAAGTTTACACGAGTACGACGCCTACGAATTTATGTAGCCATGTTCCAGAAAGAGAAGCTAAAAAGTATTTATTTCATTCGCAAATGTTAGAGGAGCCTGTGCAAAGTTTTTCCGTGGATTTAATTCTTGAAATAAGTTATTTTCTTTACCTATATCCTTGGACTTGGTAACATTTAAAGTCAATTAATTTGGTATAAAATTGTCTTTTTGAATTTTCGCTTCTGTTGTATTTTTTGCAATCTGGATTTATTGTAATATTAGTACATTTGTCAATTAAAAATTTGCGAATAGAAAATTCTATATTTTTAAAATGTATTTGAGAAATATGCTGGTATCTTCTAACCCAATTAGCAATATTCATTTCGAAACATTGTCACTTTTTCTTTATATTCCGTATAAATTTATTATTGTGCATTATATATTTGAAAATACTAAGATGTGGTGTAAATGAATAACTTAATTTGTCTTTTGTTGTTTTACGGGATCAAAAAGCGCAGTTACTACGTTGACTCCTATGGACCAAAGAGAAAGTTTATCCTAGAGGAGTGGGGACAACAATAACGCTCCGAGCACTGCTGTTGCCACTATTTTTTATGATACTTTGCTCCACAGAACCGCAGACTAAAATAAAATTATCTATAGCCTACATCCTTCCACTCTTTAATTCAGGTATTAGTTAACGTTAACTCTTTCCCTCTCGTTGACCACCTCTCAAACTCTACGATTTTCACTCTTTCGTGCCAAACAACCCCAAATACTGAGAGAAAATTCACCGCCTCAGAAATGATAAAACAATAATAACCATGTGTAACAAGTTTACGTACATCCCGACTTACATAACTGTCTTTTCACTCGTTCATAAATTGAACGTTACTGCACATTACAATTTACAATGAATTCATGTTAATTATTTATACAATGTATAATACTATAACTATAATATCTTCAGATATAAGTTCTCTTCAATAAATTTAAAAAAATCGTGGACAACTATTTGAACGCGTGTGTTAGAGGTAATCGGGAGTAAATTATAGCAATTCTTATTAAACGATGATAGTTACTGTGAAGAAGTAACAAGTAGCATCGTAATCTGGAAGTCGGAGGAAAACGAATGCAAACTTAAAAGTAGTGGAACTGCAACAATGTATTTTTAAATAAACATTGTCAATCTAGAAGTGAGAACAAGGCGAGTTCTGTTGAAAGAAAAACAATTAAGAATGTTACTGTCGAATCTAGTGTCAGAGCCGGTCGGTGGAAATTTCCCGCGACAAGTGAAATCGCTTTTATCAGGCAGTGTGGGGCTTCGTAGAGGCCAATGTCAGGATTGTGAAACTTGCAAATTTTCGTACGTATCCCTGGTATATATTGTTATTAAAAGCATTGCCTAATATTTAAAAAAAATAAACTTATTATGGTGATCTGTGAATATCTAATCAGCAAAAATGGATTAGAAAACAACTTTTTGGTTGCTGGGGATTAATACGTATAAGAATATTCATTGAGAGACATTAGCTGTCAAGATTGCAAACTGTTATTTGCAGTAAAACTAACTCCTACACTAATATTACCTTTCTGTTTAATTCGTTTTTTTTATGCTTCATTAAAAGAAAAATGTTGATCGAAACGTCGCACTTAAAACGAATTTAGATTCACTGTGCAAGAATGCGCATAACATTTTAAACGTGTTTCCTTAACCCGATAACTTAAATTAATCTTCACCGGCTTGGCGAACGAACAGAATGGATACAGATAAAGTAATTTGCCCCTAATAAAAATGTATAAAGCCCGTCTTATACATATTGTTTAATCTGTTTCGTATTTGATGACAGCGAAATAGTAAATTCGGATGGGTAACAACAAGTTTGCTTAAGTAAAAAAAAAGTAATGTTTTTTGAGTATTGTTGTAGGAAAATTTGCTGCTGGATGATTCCTTCGATATCCAGCTCGCCATTATTAACAAGTGTCAGGTGGTCTATAGTTCTTATTCGCTTTTTGTATAAAAAGTGGTAACGTTGTTCCACCAACTAAGGCTAACTGCCACTTGCGGTACTTTAACCTCGTATGGAGTAAAGCAGATTGGTATATAATTTATACTATACTAATAGATGTAATATTGGAGGAGCCGCGAACAGTTCTTAGCTAATAACCGACCTGTCAGCAAGCTAGAGGAGCAGAATCATTGCAGGATTCACAACAATCCTGACTACGTCATCAGTCCACGATAAAAGCAGAGCAGATAAATCGTCACTCGCAAGTGTAATAGTCCCATTGGATCAGTCGGCCAACTGCCTCCTGAAACTGGTGGGGGCATGGAGAAGGGAATGCTGCGACCTCACAGCAAACTCGTCTCCTGTCATTCGGAAGGGCGTGAGAATAGTACCCAACGTCCGACCTACCTGATGCAGGTTTTCGAGGGTTTTCCATGAATATCTTTAGATGAAACACCGGGTACGATCCTTAAACCATAGCCCGGGGGCCCTAGTTAACCCTTAGTTGTGTTGTTTTTTCTACCGGTACCTCCCATTTTTAATTTCCTTCTCATGCTATTAAAGTTGCCAGTTTCTGGATCACCCTCATGTAGCCTGTTAACCTCCTCAACCCTCCCCCACCCTCAAATAAAAGGCGAAATAATTATGCGTTTGCTAAACCAGGTACGATTTTGCCAGTTCACAAACATAAGTCTTTAATATTATTACACAAGTGAAATCGTTTCAACATTGTTTATTTCAGTATGCTGTGTATAAAATAGTTAAACACATTCCAATTATTATTATTATTATTATTATATAGGAACTCAAATTCAATTTCTTACTAATAATGAAAATTTGTTAAAGAAATCAAACCCTAGGAATAAATTTGTATTAATGATTAAAATACTTTACAGCGCCGTCCAATATATTTTGGCAAAGATGTTATGTATGCGAAAAAATATATAATTGGTATTTACGCAAAAAGTTATTAATTTTGAATCGCGTTTCATTTTTCATTACAGACTACACAAGTATGCAGTGGTTTGACGAAGAAGCAGGCGTGGGATTAAGAAAATGTGAAAGAAAACAGAAATTGAAAAATTCTGATGATGTTTACAACTATTTACAACCTTGTTTCCGTGAAAAAATTGGTATCTGAACTAAAAATTAGCCATGTTGCACTGAATTTTTTTACAGCCGCATAATCCTCTTACATTCAAGCGAAACGGAAATGAAATACCAACCAACCAATTTACGAACCGTAAACTGTGAAGCAAAGAGGTGAAATATAATCTCTCTCGTACAAACGCAAACTCTTCATTCATTTATAAATAGCTGTATAAAAGTCTCACCTAACTATGTTTACGTTCGATAACTAGAAAAAGGAATTTTTTTAAGGCACTGGACCACATATTGTGTGGATTCTGTCCAAATGGTGAAGAATACTGGAAGTGAGGTAAATCCGAACGCCATACGGCTTACTATTGAAATAATTCGGAAAATATATGCCACATCTAACTTCATAAATTGAAAATATTGTATGTGATGAAGTGTCTAGGGAGACTTCAAAATAAACTACACATTCACTGAAAGCCGTTATAATTAAAAAAAATTAAGTTACAGTACTAGCATATTTGTAATGTTAATGATGTTTCGGATGGCAACACGATTCATTATTGTTGCACCGAAGCGTTCAACCTTGAGTGCGAACAGAACTCTTTTTGTTCAGCCACGCAAGGCCATGCTCTTCATGCCGCGAACTCGACAGAACTCCATCAGTTGCGAATGTTCAAGCGAAATGATGCCAAATTTTCTTACACTGACGTATGATAAAATCATCATTATACAAATGTATTAGTAACTGTGTTTAGCACTAAATTTTGGACTTGGGAGACCTGAAAATATATTTACTAACCACACAACTCCAATGGTTTTACTAAATTATGGGTTCATTCTCTCTGGACGCCTAAGCAATGATTCATTGTGGTAAGATTCCCTTTTAAGTACCCAATGATCAGAAATTATGTATATCTTGCGCTCAATATTGAATATTACTATTGAACACACTTTCGTAATGAGAGGCTTTCAATATTCAACGATTTCGGTACTGCAGGACCGAGAGACCAATTATTCCTAAAGTTATTTTATTTCCTTCCTCTGCCTTTTCCAAGTCCTTCCATATCTAGATGCTGTAATCGCTCGACACAAACACGCGAAGTATTTTGTTTGAGAGTTTTCCTTGTAACTATGCCACTAACTCTTCAGAATCCAATTAGGCGTTATCGTTGACCTTTTCCAAAGAAGACTCGGACAGCAAAACTCCTATTACAAATTTTTGAATGAATTTGTTTGTTATTCACAATATTGACATAGCTTAGATAAGTAAAGTTTAAAAGCAGTGATCAGCTTTGCGTTTATACGACTGAATATCAATGTTCACCCCCCTTCATTCGTAAGCAGGAAATCTGGAGGTACGTAGAAAATAAAGATCTTGATTAATTGAGACGTCAACAGATTTAGAAGATCTTTCATAAAGAGCGCATCCTTGCTTTATCATCAATACGTATTACCCCCCCCCCTCCATTTCATATTTCGCATTAATTCTTCATATCACTACATACAGAAATTAAAATTATATATATATATATATATATAACCACTTCTCTCATTTTTCAGTAAGCGACAAATCCTTTCATTTGCACACAATGACTTTACGACAGAGGTAATAATTCTTTACTAGTATTTCGACCACAAACAGTCAATTATTGCAAAGTGACAAGTTTAAAATTTGTTTTTTAATCAAATATTGAAAGAGAGGATCAACGTAAAATACTTGGCAGTTGATGCAGTAATCAGTCTTAATACTAGTCTGATGCAACCTTCCATGCTAACCGCACTTTCTCTAGCCTTTTCATTTCTACATAGCGACCACAGACCGTTTCCTCCCCAGACGCTTAGCGTATTCCATCCTTAGCCTCCCTCTTCTGTTTTTACATTACACACTTCCCTCTAATGCTAATTTTCCAAGATCGTCGTGCCTTAAAACGTGGCCTATTAATCTATCCCTTTCTTAGTCAACGTCCTTCATATTGTTCGCTTTTCCCCTATTCTGTTCAGAACTTCCTCGTTAGTGATTCTATACTTCCATCTGATTTTCAGCATTCGCCTATAGCACCACATTTCAAAGGCTTCCATTCTTTTTATTTCCGCAACTCGTATCGTCCACGTTTTGCACCCATATAACGCCATGCTCCATACGAACATTTTTAGCAACGATTTCACACTTTTATTGCCCGTAAGTAAATTCCTCTTTTACGCGAAAGCCTTCCTTGTATGTGCTATCCTACTCTTTATGTCTGCTATACTTCTATCATCCCTAGTTATTACGCTTCCCAAGTAGCAAAATTCCTTAACTTTCTTCAAAATATCTCTTCAAAATCTAACACCCTTTGTTATTCCACCGTTTCCCATAATACACTTCATCAACTTTGTTTTCCCTCTATTAATCGTCGTGTTGTGCTCTTTCTCAAGGATTACATTAATGCCATTTATAATGTTTTCCAAGTCTTCCGACTATTCCAATACCACTATATCAGCAGCAAACCTTAGGTTTTTTATTTCTTGTATACTTGGTGGGCGAATCTTAAAACTATATACAGAGCACTTGATCTGATCCATTTAAATACATTGAAAGTTTTTCCAGTTTAGTTTTCAATAACGAAAAACAAGCAACCTCCAATATATACTGAAATAATTGATGGAGAGAACTAAAAGAAATTCACCAACAAATCAACGAAAACCGATCCGAAGCCAACCGAAGTCAAAATACCGTATTTATGAGAGTCTAAAATTTGTGGGTATTTTGTTACTTTTAAAATTACGGTCAAAACAGCAACTTCAAAATGTAACCTCCGCCACAAGAAATGTAGGATTTAAATGTTTACTACATTTATTTTAAAAATTCAGAGTACACGCCGCGCCCTATTTTTCTCTACATACTTTTAGTAAATTGGGGTATAAATACGGTATTGTTATCAAGAATCCGAACAGAACAATGCAAAAAAATAAACAATAGTTCTCCCACCACGATCATCTGTAGGCCTATACGATTTATGAAAGACATCAATAATACTTTTAAATACGTAAACAGAGGAAAAACATAGTAAACACAGAACTATAATTCTACATTATACTGTCGAAAAAAACTGAATTCTTGCCATTTAGCATTATTATGTAACAAACATGAATTCGCTAATGAAGTTTCAGTTGATGCGACTCAAACTAAAATGAATTGAAGAAAGTGTAAACTCTCGGTGTAGATTTTTTAGAAACTGCTCGTGCTTCTAATAAACACTGAACAATGTTGTCTAAAGCTCGGTGGAACAGTGAAAGATTTTATAAGCACTCCATAAAAATAATCGGTACTCTAAATGTAATCTAACAGGACGTATATTTTAGTGAACACCGGTAAATGTTAATTTACTTTTGGGAACTATTGTTGTCGCTTCTCTTTGTGTGGATATAGGTCAATTCAAAGGAAAAAGCGTCGCTGCACGACTTCCTTAGCACTAGTTCCTTAATTTTTCGAGTCCAAGTCCTGATCCGCGTATCCCATTCACCTCCCGAGTTCTCGTAGCTATTATTTGCCTATTGGAACTGTCTGAAGCTACAGGCAATAAAACTACAGTTTCGATAAGACAGGCGCACGGATTACCTTGCAGAAATTTGTAGGCGGCTTTCTATTTGTAGTCGGTGACGACACTGGAGTATCTGCATCACCGTGTAGAATCGGGAAAATGACTGATCCCTCGACTCACACAAAAGTGAACAAATGAAGATTGGATAAAATAAATCCTGACGTTGTTTAATTCAACGGCACCATTCGAACTGAAGAGGATCTGTGTGTAATCAAAGTGTGAAGGCCCTAAGATAAATGTGGCAGATTTAATGGAGCGTCTTCGTATAAATATTTATGGTATATAAATATGACAAGTTGGTACACTAGATAAATAAATCATAATAAAAAAAATGGAAAGAAGTGTCATTTGATAGCGGGAAAAGACATCGACAGATTACTGTTAGCTCAAGATAATATAATTGAGTCGTTATTTTTTCAAGTTTGTTAGTGCTATATTTGCGGGAGTATATTTAAAGCATAAAGTAATTGTAAGTGGAAAGAAAGCACGGATTGTAGTAGTGTTTACCTCGGTCTGCGTCTGAACGGATCAGCTGCTTTGTGTGGACTGCTCTGGTAGGAGGAAGCCACGTGACCGTGACGTGAGCCGCTCAAGGCCAGGAATGCTCTTCCTGCTGGGCAAGGGCTACAAACACTGGCCTAGGTTGTTGACGTCTCCCTCAGAGCAACGAGCGATCTCCACTCTCAGTGTGCTTACGATCATATTGACCCCCAGGCTTTGAGCCTATTCCGTGCTCATTCATCCAGCACTCTTTGCATCAAGAGGCGTCACAATTCTACTTCCCCCAACGCAGCCAATCCTTTGATAACGTTATCTAGCGAACACGTCCTCCTTACAGTCATCAAAGGAACTTGATTGAAATTATTTTTCAGATGAGCTCAATTATTTAAATCTATAGAGATATTCAGGTTGCGAAAGATATTTCATACTCAATAACAGCGCTTCACCATTGCTGGCATAACTATTCTCAATAAGAACAATTTCATGACCATAGTAAACTTATATTATTTCCATTGGCCTCTTAAGTAGAATGAACCGAAATGTTTTGCAATATATGTTCCTGAAAGAATAATAATAATCAATCTAAGGAGCATTAAAATTTAAAAGTAATTCTTCAATTTATAGATTTTATTTGGTGCATGCAGTTTTTTGATTAACAGTCTTACAGTTAATTCACAATCCTATTGACTTGTTTGATGACCAAAGTAGACAATTGTAACTTCGTATGTAGAAACGTTTCTCGGTTTTCCAACCGGGTAGTCTCAGTAAACAGCGACGTTTCGACAGATAGCAACTCCGTCATCTTCCAGGCTGGAAGAAACGTTTCTACATATTCTTCACCGGGAAAGCCTTCGTTCTTTAATTCTAACTTCGATTACAACCAAGCTACTCTACTAGACAGTTAATTAAAGAATTTTTATGTATATTAGCCCCGTGAGAGGACAAAAATTTGCATATTTTACACTCAGCTTTATGTACGCATGCATGAGAATAATTCTTTTCTGCCAGTAAACCGACAAGTAGAATGTAGATTAATTTTTATCCATGTATACGTTTGGCAGCATTCTGCTTGAATAAAAATTTAATAAAATAATGAAAGGTTACAATATTATTGTATTTTCTCAATTATTTTCCATTGTAGTTTTCCAATTGTACTGTATTAATATAAGCATAATAAAGTAGCCCGTGTCTAATCTTGGAATAAATAAATTACACTTTTGTATGTAGCTTTAATAGAGTTTCATCTCCATTCTTAAAATTTTAACTACATTTTGGCTGGTCCTACTACCACTGGAGTTCACTATTCCCTTGAATTTTCAGGATTTTCCACCCTCCTTTCCATAATTTCAGTATCTCAATGATTCGAAACTCCACGTGAAGCATTATGGAAAACTGTGTGTTATTCTCAATGTTCGTAATACAGATAAAGAATAGGCCACTTCTTTTAAGTCTCCTTACTAGTAAGACCTTGTATGTTAAGTCCAATATTTCTTCTACACAAAGTAGCAGGCAAGTGGCCAAAATACAGGAAAACTGCACTTTCTTCTTTTTCCCAGAACATTTTATCTCAAACTTTGCTCAATGAGTGAAGATTTCCCTGGTGTATTCCATATACGATGAGTTCTTGGTCTACAAAGATATCTATTGTTACAAGAATTGTTAAATATTGCCTTCATAACGGAATTAACACTTCTTCAGAACCCCTGAACAGCCGTAGTAAAAGCTGCTTCGGTGGTTGTTTAACATATTACATCGGCATCCAATTTAATTGTTCAGAAAGACGGCAAGAAAACTATTAGTTGCAAAAATGTGCTACATCTGGACGTGAAACAATTTGAAAACTTCATCGAGCCTCTGGAAGATGCATTTGAAAATTTCACAGCTAGAAGAAGTATTTTGTAGGATGATAAAAAAAGAAACAGAATTCGATACCCCTGAGCAAGAATTGATGTAAATTCAAGATGAATAATTTAGAGATAAATTATTTTATTCACTATTTATATTTTAGTTCAGTTTAATGAACTGTACATTATTCAATTTAGTATATGACAATTTACAAGAAAACTGGTTAAGTTTACATTAAAAATAGTTTCCACAGATAGTATTTAAGAACGTTGAAAAATTCGTGCACAAGACGTGTCTGATTGAACCTTTCTAAATTTATAAATTGAATTGTAAATTCAGATGCAGTTTGCGACTTTGTTTTAATGTACGACTTGAAATAATTTGGACTAAAATTATCGTTGACTTTGAGTACGAGAGAAAATCGGTTATTTTTATTTTTGAAGTGGTTTCTGTCACTAGGTATAATTGGTCTTGAATATATAAAAAATCTAATTCCACTTGCGAATACATTAAAGCCGTTTTGCATGGACATCAGTTTTAATTCTATTGTTCACTTCTTGCTTAGATTTCTCCAACTTTATTGGTACGTAGGGGTTTTTGGGTAGATGTTTGGCAAAATTACGGATTGTGGAAACGTGTTGTATTCCGCGAAAATAAATATTTTCATATATTTCGAAATTTTATGCTAAGAGTGGCCTTCAATTCCTTTTACTGTTCGTAAGTTCCGATTCTTATTTCAATCGTGGAGAATCAACTCTTAAATTTGAGACATTTAGGATGAAATACAAGTTACATAATAACAAAGAACATGAGAATGGAAACCTTCATGTTTCTTGGTCAACGACAATAATAATAATTGATCTGTGAACTTGGTGGTCTTGTAACTACTTTAAACATGATGACTAGTTTCATATCAGCATTATAAATTTCTTTACCTAGTGATGACTTGTGAATACTGGTTGGCGATTGAGAGAAAAACTATAAAATAAAATAATTATTAAGTGAAATTGGTTTCAATTGTGGGAGATATTTTTTATATTCTATGTATGATCTAATCCACAACAATAACTTCATTAATTTGAATGTATTAGTTCTGTTATTTCTCACATTTATTGTATATTACTCTTTAGGTTAAAATATTCTCAATTATTGTCCCTCCCTCCCCTAATAAATTACACGAATATTTCACCTTGTTTTCTATATGTACCTAACAGTTTTCATTCATATTTAACACATTTATTTTATAATTAGGTGAAACACTGTTTTTAGAGAATACAATTCAAATTTGGCTTAAGTAAAAGCTGTCTTCAAAAATATTTTTATGAAGCTTGTCAGTCAAAGATTACAAATTAATGAACCTTATTTCCTAGTCCGTAACCTTCATGAAATAATATTCCTAACACAGGAATTCATGTCAATAAGTTTCAAAATGTGTTTGTGTGTTTACTTGTTGTAATGTTTGTGGATGAACGTTGAAATAAATATCCCCATAACAATCGTTTGTATAGAAATTAATTTATTTTATATTTAAACTTTGTCTTAGTTTGCCATATTCATCTGATTCCTAATGTTAATACATGATACACATCATGTACGGTACAAAAAACACAAACAAATGTTACCTGCCCATGATGAATATCATATAGAGCACTGGCAATTTTTTGAAACTTGAAATATTTTACAAGTCAAATACTTTAATATGAGAATATTTTATAATATATAAAACTACACTATAAGACAGGTCTAAAATATAATCTTTGTTGTTTAGGATTTATGAAACATTATACTTATAATGTAATTACAGTGAATTAATGTGCAATAGCTTTGAATGTTTCCACACAGGAACCATTAGGTGGATAAAATTCTTTGTTGACTCAAATTGCTAACCAAAATTTTCTTTAGGTTTAAATTGAGTTTTCTTGCCAACAATTATTCCAATATATTATCATGATGAAATAGGATAACTGTAGGTTGTTGTAATCGAAGGATAAAGTTTTTGTCCGAAAAGGTAAAATAAAACACAATCGTACTTTTCACAAATTTGTGATGTGCTAATGGTTAGTTTCACAAGATCATATATGCTAAAACAAATTATTATTATTATTCAATAACTTATAAATTTCATTTCCATGTGATATATGAAAAATATTTATCAAGCAACTAACAGTTTCTGTTTCTAAAGTATATTAATAGTTTCAGATAAAAGGTAAAACTATCATACAGAAATTATGTATTCACTATAGTTTGCCATTAGGAACACATTAATGTATCCCTTTACCATTTACTAAACTAGTAAAACCTACTCAAAATTATATCCTATTGTGCAGTGGTAATAATTGTTTTGAAATGTGAAAAAATTCACAATTCAAATACTCTTCATATGTAAATTTCATGTATATTATTGTGTATAATAGCTATGCTAAAGGAAAATAGAATCTCTATGAAACACTATGCTCATCATGGTACTTCATCATTACTAACAGGTAGTGGTTCACTGTACCACATATTTCATCCAAACTGCTACAAAATTGCCTATTTTCATACCTTCTATCAACATATTTTCGTTTAAATAAGTGTACTGTAACTTATAAATATATTACTCGAATGAGAACTTCGGATAATAAGATTTCATCTTATAATACTATTTTTGGACCATCCATATGTCGAGTTATATGAAAAGTATATATTGAAATTAAATGATAATAGAATGTATTCATCATTCAATTATTTCATTTTATTCACACTCACGAAACATTTAAGCTAATGACAAATACTATGAACAGAAAAACATGCCAAATTGAAGTATGTTTTAGGTTAGGAATGTATTGTAATTGTGTCACTAATGTCCTGTGTTAAATGAAACTGTGGGATAGTTAGGCCTATTTATTTTACGTCTACACCATTATTTATTGATGTACACTTGAATTGTTAAGATTTTCTTTAAAATAAAGTAACACTCAATCTCACACAACTACGTTCTACAATCAAAACATTACAACTTAATACAAAGATACACACTTTCTACTCGAAAATAACATCACTGACTTTCTGACCCACAACGTTATCAGTCATGTTGATCTGAAATATATTTGTGTAATAATTCGCAATGTCCTCTTGGTCTCAATCTTTATACATTTATCTAATTTTTATACAACTTCTTAATAACTTTGAAACATCAAATTGATTTCGATAATATATTACACTACATTAATATTCAACATTTATAACTTACTAGAAGTGAAGCATGTACATTCACTCAAAAGACATCAGGAAAGGGTGGAGTCAATTAAGTTCCGTCTTTCTGCCTTGTGCATTTGTACTGAATAGCCCGCGATACTGACGAAAACGATTATTACAAGAACACACTTCACTTGCGTAGAGTAAAATTTCTGCCGCGCTCTTAATTTCTGCTGGGTATAGACATTATTTGGAATTTATTTATGTATAGACTGATTACCGAAGACTCGAGATCCAGCAAAATAATTATCCAATACATTTATCATCTAACTTCCTGAAATTTTAACATTATACATGTATTTTTTATCATTAATTTGTTTGTCTTACAAGAGATGTTAGATTCATACATTATTCATTTTAAAAATTCGATAAATATATTTTTAAAGAAAAGTGCTTCATTTAAGATCATTTTAATGCAGAACATATCGTTGCTATTTAGCTGGTGTTGATTGCTACATTCCAAGAAACCTGTTAAACAATCACCATGGTTTGACTGTTCTTGATGCTCAGAAAATATACACGAATTTAAATGAACGGACATCCATCTGCTGTTGTCAGTTTGTCTCGAGATTCGAGACAAACTTCTCTCACTCGGAAACAACTCTCTTCGCCTCCCTCCATCCTTCCTCTATGCCTCTTCCTCTTCCCCTTCTCTCCCCTCTCCCTCACCCCTCATCACTCTCTCTGTTCCTATGGCCAAACTCTATTTTCTGACCGCCTCTCAAGTTTCATCTTCGGAAATTATTTCCCAACTTCCTTCCTCCTCAGATTATTTTTCAACTTCCTAATTTCTGTCGCTTTTGCTCTCCAGATCTATTCTGCTCATGCCCCCACTATGGGAGTGGATGGTGCATCATTTAACCCCTAGCCCAATCAAATGGCCACCTTAGCCCGCGGTTTTATTCATATTTAGGGGAAGGAGAAAGCGGCCTTCGAAATTTCCGTTGTCAATGGCCAGGTTAACGTTCCTTAATCCGCGAAACCCCGGATTTCACACGCCTAGTGACTGTTCCAGCCGCCAAAATGGCGTCTGTTGCATGTTATTTCTATCGGATTTAGTTGTTATTCTTTTGGTTGCTCCCAATGGGGAATTTTTTTAACTATAATGTTTTGTGTGTCACCACAGATGGAATAAAATGGCCATCGACATCTTCAATCCTTTCACTTTGTAAACTGTGATAGAAAATAAATCCAACCTGTTAAAGAAATAACCATTTCTGGTATTAGTAGAGAAATATGGTTTCAACAGTAGGAAAAGTAAATTGATATTAGGTGACGCCAAAATTAATTATGTTAAAGTTGAGTGAACCTTTTATACAATGTTAGAAGCCAAGATCCACCAGTAAGAAATTATGTCTCTCGCCCTTGATCAATTGGCATGGAATGGTCAATCTGCCACTGTTATTATTTTAATATTTCTCATATGTGGCCCACATAAAATTTTGAAATTAGTAGTTGAAAAAAAGGTTGCTTATCACTGGTTTAAATTATAAATTTTGATTGTTGAGATTTAAGTATATTATATTTTCCAGTTGTAATAATATACACTTTAGCACATTTAATGCTACATAACCAACAATTGACACTATAAAACTTCTATTATACTAAAATACTAAACTCCAAGTTTATGGTAGACACGAAATCATGCGAACATGCACGTAAATCGGGATGTGACTGATTTTCAGCGTTTGACGACCGTCAATTGGACATATGTTATCTGCACGTGAAGATGCAACGCGCAGATTTTGTCACTGAAACTAACATTTGCCCTCCAATACGACAATTGGTGGGCCGATTAAACCTGTCGTAGATATCTGCTCGTTTGGCGTCAGTTACGGAAATCTTGCAACAATTAATGTTACGAATTTCCGCAAATCAGACATATTAAAAATGTTATAAATCTTTATTAAAGCTATCTTTAGAAAATAAAACTCAATTTTTTTAAGATGTAGGAACTATTTTAAATAACATAATGTCTTCATGATATTAATATTTTTGTAATTGATTTTAAGAAGAGTTAAACTTACGGTGAAAATAAATCATAAAGAAAAAATAGGCTATTCATACAAGAAACGAATAAGAAATGCAAAACTAATTTCTTTTTGTAACTTTTACTTCCAGACCAAATGCTAAAAACGCCGAGTAAAATATTAAAAACATTAAATTTAATGGCGAAATAGATTATTATAAATTAAATCAATTTAACCCGTATGTACTTTGTGACTGTTGTAATATAATGTGGAATTAAAAATAGCAATAAAAACTCTAAATACGAGACTATATGGGAAATACCAGAAGGCAACCTCTGTATTGGACCTTCAAAAGGATCAACCTTCAACAAGGATCGACATCAGGCGAATCCAGATCGTTCATGCAATGTAGACCAGAGCAAAACGCCGCCAAAAATGCTGCAGCAGCCTTTCTCGGTTTTGTTGATTTTAACTTTGAGTTCACATTGCCAGTCGTATTTGCTTCGTTTTGGTTCTCCCCACAGGTGACCCTAAATTTAATTTATTTTCATGCAGAATATAAATTTATCAATGCTCTACGAATTTACGTAAATTCATTTTTGTTTTGCTTCTTTGGATTTTTACCAATTTCTTTTATTAAAATTTGTTCCTTTAGAAAATTAATGTCCACTTTAAAAAAATCATTTGTCATTATTATTATATTAATCTTTCAATTCTAATTTCCCAATATTAAATAGTAGCTTAATTAATTTATGAAATCATAGGTTTATGAATAAATCCCACTTTTCGGTTTCCACTAACGTGGGACATATTATATTAAATAATAAATAATAACCTCCCATCCAATATCCCCTTTTCCTTACTATATATATATATATATATATATATATATATATATATATATATATTGTAGAAGATCCGGCGTTCCTCCGTATTCGAGGATTTAAATGCTTTTTGGGCGCCAGGTATTTTTTTAATAAAAATACCAAAAAAGTGGATTTTCATAACTTTAATCCATTTCAGAACATGAGAAAAATTATCACTACAGGGCATGATCTTTCTCCGTCCGCAACTGCCGACACATCCTTCTCCTTTCCCTACCCCATGACGACTGCTCAAGTCTCGCCAGACTCCATTGTTGGCCCGAGTTGCGACAATTACAACTCGCAAGCTGGCCTGCATTGTTGCGTGTAACTTTTCATGTTACAATATATATACACTGTGGTGGGCGTTTGCATCCCACACATATATTTATATAAAAAAAAACAATTTCCCCATATTTTAATAATTCTATATTCACCCCTACATGGACATTATATATATATATATATATATAGGAATATTAGGAAGCGGGCTAGGCTGTTCGTCAGGTCAACGGCAAGAAAGTAACGATCGCGTTTGCTTAAAATTAAATTAATGTCCATGTGCCTCCGTACCATGTACCACTTCAGTAATGGCAGGTCAGTCCTTTCCTTGGTACAAAGGCCTGAGTTAGCGACTTGCAAACATATCCCGTTGCGACAATAAATACCAGGCCATCCCCGGAAAAATAAGGGTCGGATTTTTGACTTGCTCCTCAGGCCATCCTTCGGAGAAAGTTCACAAACCCCTTGGAAGAAAAAGGCGGGACATAAATTTATATAAGAGAATGCAAAGTAGATTTTGGAAGAGATTAGAGTGGACATTACATTATTATGATGAGTAGTGGATGCAGCAACATTACATGACATTATTATTATGAGTAGTGGACGAAACAACATAACACCAGTTACATTAGTAAGGCCATTACAAGGCATTCTAATAGAATTATCAGTGGAGAAAATTCAGCTTCAATAGCTGATTGTACGAGCATCGACGCAGAGAAGCACCGAGACAACCTGACCGAGGAAGAAATGTCGTATCATCACCAGATCCTGATCTACAAATCGGTGATGCACACGATTTATGTTTCTCGCCCCTGGTATGTTTGAGTAATATTAAATTTTCGATTCCAAGTTTTTGTCAATACCCACCTAAACCCTTCGATACTCTTGCTCTCCGGTGAGTTTAGTAAGCAGCCGGCCTAAAATTTTAAATGATGTTGTTTGTGAATTAATGTTTTATTTCATTTCTTTTCAATATTGTTCAAATTTAACTTAATAAAATTGTTTCTTTTCCTTTATTATTATTTGAATTTTTATCTTTAATAAATGATCATCCTGTCACCCAATACATTCGTCTGAATGTTATGATTGCAAGATTACAACACGGACAGCAATGAACTGTGAATTTATGACCATTTGTTTGTTTAACGTTTCGAACACCTATTGACGTAGGAGAGACAATCGACCGTCTCAGCCACCAGACAGAAAATCAAGGCCTGCGCAGAAGTTAATATTTGAGGAGCTAAAATTCTTGGGAGAGGGGTAATAATTTAAGAAGAGGGACAGTTTATTTTCAGTGGCTGAAAGTTCCTTTTGTTAATTCTAGAAAGTTGTACTCACTTCTGGTGAGTTGCTGTAATGGCTGTTTTGGTAGCCGAGGGTTGGAACCACGAACCAACCGCCTGAACCAGTAAATGTTCTCCAGATTAAATTATATTTTTAATGTTAACGTATTGAGTAGCTGGTTACGTAACGATATTTTTACAACTATTTTTCCAGTATTCATACATACCCAATTAAACCATTGAGTTTAGGAACTTATGACTTTATATCACTTTCTATATGTGTAATAAACCTTTATAATTTCTAAATTAGCGTTCAAATATTGTATTATGTACACATATTAAGGAGAAAATAGTTTATATAAATTTTTAATTTGCTTTAAGTCAAAGCAATTAGGACAGGAAATACGGGTTTTTTAATTTTGATGTATTTTATTTTTAATTTTAATTATATTATATCTATGAGTTAGAGAATTAACTTTTTAGTGGCACATATTTTAATATAACTTTTTATTTGATTAGATAAGTTTGATTTAACCCAGCAAAAGATAAAATTAAAATTATCCTATGGTTTTAAAGATGAATAATCTATTTATTGAAGAGTCGTTTTTCTTATATTACTGTTTGTTATATTCTATTTTATTCTAAGATATATTACACTTGTTTACAAAAATTGTACACAATTTAACAAAAAATTTGTATACTATGTTCTCAAATTTTTTGGTGGATACTGGAAAGGAAAATTTGATAATAATATTATTAAAATGGTTTACATGCACCGATTTTTTAAAAATAGAAATTAAATCTTGCGTGAAATTGTTATATCTCCATATATTGCGTACAATTTTTGTAAACAAGTGTAATATATCTTAGAATAAAATATAATATAAAAAACAGGAATATAAGAAAAACGAGAATTCAATAAATAAATTATCTGCAAATTAAGTAGATCCATTAATCTGTCAGAAAAAATTAGTCAATAAGTAGTTAAATTTTTTAATGGATAAAACTATTACACATTTGTATACACTGTACGTGGACTGAGTCCAGCCAGGGTAACGGCCGAAACATTTATTATTTAACTTCTCTGACAAATTGATTGAATTTATTATTTATTTAAAACATAAGAATTGCTTACAATAAAAAAAATTAGAATGTTGATTTATTTAAGATTAATTCGTATAATTTCCAGTCTAGTGTTAATTACTTTGTTTTTAATCGTAAAACAAAGTATAAATGTTCAAATATGAAAAGAGAGATAAAAATTGCACTTGTGATAATATTTTTTAAACCAAATAATGTTTAGCAGTAAATAATTTAAATTTCTTACGTTAGTACGAAATATTGGTATAGTATTGTTCTTAACAGTCTAATGAAATCCTTTTTTTACGAATTGACGATACATTTATACTGCTCAATTAATTCAAATCTTCGTCTTCACCATATCGACTAAAATAAGTTACAAATATGTTTTATTACATATAGTTAAGTTAAAAGTTTCTTTCAGTTTCAATGAACTACGGTCTATCATATTCTTTCATATACAACACAAAATTTGCTAAATGTCTGCAGACTGATGATTGATATAGAATATGAAGAATCGGAGTAATTTAATATTTTGTTCTTGAGAAATTTAGTTTGTATAGTTAGGTTAACATAGCAAAGCGGTAGCGTAGTTATGGAGTTGACAGTTGTATTTACGTTCTTACCGCAGTGAAATCAGCCGTGACGAAGGCATGAACTATGCCGTTTAAGACAGGAAGTAGTATCATCAGAAGAAACTTCGCCTGCTTCCAGATACCTAGGATATTGCTTACATGCCTGACAACCGATATGTTAACGACAGAAACTTGTTCCAAGTTTTCTTGGTACCTGAAAACCGTGAAAATGTACTTGACAAATTAATCATCATACCTAAAATGATACGACTACCAGCAAAATAATTCGTTGTTTCGACCCAGAAGGTTACTAACCGCTCGATAAAATGGAATTGATAAAAGTAATCGGCTTGTCATTTATTTACCGATAAACTTTCGTATTTATACCGAATCATAATTCAAAAAGAGAAGAACTGCATTATTTAAATGTCAACCATAGGCCAAGAAACTAAATTTAGAAGATAAGAATGGAAAAATTTTCGGGTCCCATCGACCATTTTCGATTCTTAACTTATAAACTGAATTATAAATGTTAAAAGTCAATATTATAGTTTACGGTTTTAGCGTAATTGTTTTAAAATAAAATCATACTCAAATTACTTGTTTGAATAATGATTTTTATTCATTTTCCACTGATGTAAGTTAGGTAATGATGAATTATTGAACAAAATACTGTCAAAAATAATCATTTTGAACATACATATGGCACGTATCAGAAAAAGACAAACTAAAAAGCTTCCTTTAGGTGTAAAAAATTATAATTTCTTTATCTTCTTCATTGGCATTTGGGTGGAAGTTATAATTTCGGCGTTGATTAAAGAAAAGTAGTGGCTTGTATCGGTAGTAGTGTGGAGGGTGTAGTGACCAGCTAATGTAACAACAATTGTTAGGTACTTTAACTAGTCTGCATGAAAAAATGAGTTTTTCAGTGATTGTTGTGCTGACTTTCAAGTAGGTCCAAAAATTAAATATTGCTAGTCACCCCGTTTAACAAGTTGAAATATATTATAAAATCTGATATTCTAATTACAATGATCAACTTAATTTAGTACTACAATAAAATGGCCCTAAATCAGAAAAATAATATTTGACAAAGGAATCAAGACGTTTCGTTGATAATTAGGCACC
Source organism: Eucriotettix oculatus (assembly GCA_034510155.1). Taxonomy (NCBI): domain Eukaryota; kingdom Metazoa; phylum Arthropoda; class Insecta; order Orthoptera; family Tetrigidae; genus Eucriotettix; species Eucriotettix oculatus. The sequence goes on from CM067376.1 coordinate 64,134,068, forward strand.
CAACGTGGGGATTTGGGAGATGCTTTTATTTTAAGTTTATTAATTAGTTTGTGTGCAATGATTAAAATATACTTATTTGACATTTTCCAGCAGATCAGTGTTAAACAAGTAACAGAATCATCTGAGTTGTTGCAAGAATATATTATATTTATATATTTAAACTGCAGACTAAAATAAATAAATTATTTTTATTACATTAACGTCCCATCGTCAAAATTAAAACATACATCTTAATTAAAATTATGAAAAACTTTTTCTTATGTTCTGAAATTCATTATACACTGCTTACGTAAATTTATCTGGCCTAAAATATGGAATAAGTTATGATATTATGGATGTTGCGTATGAAAAGCCAAAACATTAATAATACAGAAATAAATCAAATAAATTTTTAGTCAATTTTAAAGCCATGTTCTACTACAGTTAGCAACCCAAAAATTAGTTGATTTTTGCTGCCAGATGGTAAGGAGTTGAAAGATAACTAAACTTATCTACTATCATAATGGAGCTAACATTATGGCCAGTTAAGGGATCTGACACACATCTGCGAGTCGGTTAAAATTCACTTTCACGATAAGTAAAATTGCTTACTCGCATTACAAGAAACTAGAATTGTATTTAATTTGTTTAAGGATAGCTTTCGGCTTAATTTGCCATTGAGAACCTATAATATAAAGAGGTCTAGGTTGTTGTTGTATTAAGACCTAAGACTGGTATATCCTGCTTAAGCCGTTTCATTTCCGCATAACTACAACATCTCAGATCCTTCCCAATCTACTTAACGTATTCCATCCTGTTCTTACTCCATATACTTCCTTCTAATCCTAATTTAAAAGTCCCTCAAATGTGGACTATTAATCTATCCCTTCTCTTGGTCAACCTCCTCCATATTGTTCACTCTTCCCCTATTCTGCTTAGAACATCCGCAATAGTGATTCTACCCACGCGTATGATTTTCAGCATTCTCCTATAGAACCACATTTCAAAAGCATCTATTCGTCCCCTTTCTGCAACATCTACTGTCCACGTTTCGCACCCATATGACGCCATACTCCATATATTACTCACACATATTACCCGTAAATAAATTCCTCTTTTTCGCGAAAGCCTACCTTCTATGTGCTGTCCTACTCTTTATATTTACTTATCTTCTATCATCTCTAGTTATTATGCTTCCCAAGTAACAGAACTTCTTAACTTTCTTCAAAATATCCCTTCTCAATCTAACACCCGTTCTTATTCACTGTTTTCTATACTACACTCCATTAACCTTGGTTTTCCTTTATTAATACTCATATTGAGCTCTTTCTCCAGGACCACGTTCATGCAATTTAATATTGTTTCCTGGTCTTCTTCAGTCTCCCCCAATGACACAATATCATCGGCAAACCCATGGGATTTTTATTACTTCTCCTTGCAGTATGATTCCTTTTCCAAATTACGTTTCAACTTTCTTCATTGTTACTAAGCATGTTTAACGTCGTCACTGTTCAGAAAGACCGAGAAACGACATATTTTGAAAGATAAGTAAAACTTATTTCTGCTTTCCTTCTACTTAATTCTTAGAACACTTCAGTTTTTAAATTAAAGTTTAATACTATTCCATAAAAATTAGACGGAAAGATAAAACAAGAAGAACTAAGTGATTTTTTTTTCAATTCTCTTGGTTCCGATTTTTCGAACCATAAAATATTTTTAAGTTTATACAATTTTCACGTTTCATTAAATTGAATATCGTGAACCCATTTCTCATTAGGAGTGCTTTACCCATTCCAAGTTTGGCAGAACTTCGTATCCCATCTTACACCCTCACTCGTAGGAATGAACTAGAACTAAAACGTCACGTTGAATGTCGGAATTAAACTCGAAGATTTCCATAACTCTGGATTCAACAATGGTATTGATCGTTTTCATATTATTTATATGTAAGAGGTGATCACGTCTCATGCTAAAGGGTTGAAATTATACGCAAACAACAACAGCAGAAACACTATCAATCTCATCTACTCAAAAAATGATAGATTCGACATAAATATTTGCCGTTTATTGTTTTAAATTTTCCATCGCTATCCACCTCCGCTCCTAGATATGGTATCTCGTATTACTCACACAGAATTTGTTTCAGATCAGTCTATATAGCCCCACGCTTGTAAATTTATATATACACAGATAAAAACTATCAACTTTATTTTGATAAATAGGTAAATAATAGTGAGAGCACCGGTCCGAACTATGTAAATTAAGTGTTGTATTATGGCGTTAGAAATAGAAAAACACTACTTTTGGCAAAGAAAAACAATATAAATAAGCTATTCAAGATGTACCTAATATATTATTAGGCTTATAGATGTAGCGTGGTTCAGGCTGCTTAAGGCTTACGTTGATAACCAGGAACTGCTTTGCTTTTAGCATTCAGATTAGTCTGACATTCACTCATCAAATTTAAACTGCCGTATCGTATTAGTTTTCATCCAAAGGAGCATAGTTTGGTTGTAATTTTTTTTGTATCAGTCCAGGTTTTAACATTAACTGAATAGATAATGTATAACATTTCAGATACTAATCTGAATTTACAATTTTTATCTATATATCAATTATGGAAAGTGTGGAAATGCTCTTTTCTTTACACAACTGTGGAGGGCATAGTTTAACTTTAAATAACCATGCAAATAAAATTTGTATCGTACATTGCGTGATTTATAATACGAATAAACCATAAATAAAGTTTAATTTATTGGTATAATTTAATATCTTAAACGCCAAATCATTGGATAAATCTGTATTAATAGCCTCACAAGGATAAAGTGGTTATGGTCAAGGAGAGTTATTAAACAACTGAATATCCCGGAAATATATTAAATAAATCTCAGGAAATTTTTATTTTATATTAATTCGAACAGATGTTTAGAATTTTAACCAAAAACGTCACAGAGCGAACAAATATGTAGAAGCCTGGAACTAACTGTAATTAAAATAAATTTCAGAAATTTCTAAAAATATGATATATTAATTATTCAGTTAAATAAATGTATATTCGTATTTGTAATAGTAATTTTTAATAGACATTAAATTTGAATTTGAAGAGAAAGCTGTCAGAGAGAAGAGATAGAGTGGACAATAAGAAATCGGTTGTTTTCCTGGCCGTGGACATTGAAATAACGGGAGCAAGGCGTACTCCAACCCGGACACCAAGGTGCTCATTACTGTTCAACGCGGAACTTCGGATGGGTCCAGAGACAAGTTCCACGCCAAGCTGAGAAGAAAGGATAATTACGCTGTTTGTAACCTTTTGTCGATTTCCTGGCAAAGCCAATTCCAAGTAGGGTTTGTGTTATGCTCCATGAGGAGGTCAATTTAGAGAACCCTTACAGTAGAAATCATGTCTCTAGCTAGTAATAATTTCAGTGTTTGTAAAATATATATCGTTAACCATTATAAAAAGGCCGGCTTTGTAACTTAAAAGTGACGCAAAATCCATTTTCCCTGAGTTTTTAATACTTTGTTCTGCCTTCGTTATTCCGTTTCCATCGGTTCAATAAAAAATTTTTATCTGTCCTCTCTTGGGAGGAGCCAATTACCTTACTCTACCCAGGTTTTTCAAGAAAACACCATCTTCGCTCACAACCCGATGTTGCAAATCTCAAAGGCTTGAGAAAACCCCAAGGTGAGCAACGTGTCGGAGGTTTTACTACCCCTACAACTTCCCTCACTCCGCTTGCCTTTGAGCACCAAATTCCGCATGAAGTTGTTTTATTATTACAAGTAGTATATCTGAAAAATGATACACAGAGAAAAATTATTTTATAAAATTATTTATGACTATTGACTGTTTTATTCAATTATGATCAATAAAAATGTAATTCATGAATTTGAAATAACAGAAGATTTAATAATTACTCTAAAAGTTTATATTTCGGTTTGACTTTCGTCAATACATTCATTAATAATTTTAAGGTATTTTTTAAAAAAGCGTAAAAGAAATTTGTAATAAAAATAGAATATAAGAAAACATTTAAAAGTTTCTATTTTTTGTACATGTTTTTAATAAAACATGTAGTGTTTATATAACGATGTTTCATAAAGATAATTGATTCCATAGTCGGTTAATAACTATAAACTATAAAATCCGAAAATTATAGTGTTTTTTTTACTGTGTTTCTTCTCCCTGGGACAATAGAATTTCCTAATATTTTGCGAAAATTATTTTCCACGACTAACTAGGAAACATCAAACGCTCACTCTCTAACACTTTTATAGTGTCATTTATGGAGGACAATAAGATTATTGAACGCTGACCACGTGTCACTCCAAATTCGGAATATGTCATGCAAGATGACAGTCCGCAGTCGACTTGGTTGGCCCAGGCCCTCAATGGGCTGTAGAGACATGGAGAAAAACATTAAGATTATCGAAATAATTAAACAACTTAATGGATGTAAGAGGTATAAATTCAGTTTTAAAGTCCAAGGACAAAAAAACCAAGCAGCCATTTTTTTAATGACAATATTGACGATAAAAGTCAGTAATAACAGTAATGATAAGATTCATATTAAGAGGAAGCGGCATGATATGAAATTCAGTATATAACTCAAATAGCATAGTCAATGCAGGTAGAACGCAACTGTAAGACAAATGATACATAAAATTATAAATTCAGATTAGTTTCTGAACTGTTAATTGTTTAGTGATTCGTCGAAATAGATGCAGAGGAAACTCTAGAAAACTTACATCAGGGTTATTATTCTCCCGCCCGTCAGAATGACAGGAGATGATTTTGCTGTGGGGTCGCAGCGTTCCCTTCTCCGTGTCTCCACCAGTTTATCAGCGGACAACTCTTACAGTACGCTGAAGGTCCTCGATATTAGTACATAAAACCTCCTAAAATATATTTCGTTCCAGAATTAGTCGAGTATCATTATAATTCATAATAATTCGCCTGCATTTTGCAAGGATATATTTCATTCTCCAAAAAGCATACATAACGTAACGAGCATTCCAGTACAGCAATCGTTAGATCCCTCACCAACGCAGTCATCATGTTTCCCATAACTCAATTGGAATTCATGGGTTATAAATAATATGTATGCCTGTTATCCCATTTTATCCTCATAAAATGTTTCTTTTTTCCCCGAGATAGAGTTTTTCTGAAGCCAAGCGTGTGGCAGGCAGATCCCACTCTCCTGTTGCCAATGCGTTAATTGTCCACTCTATTCTTTAGCAAGGGTTATATTAAATGAGTGTACTGTGCCCTGGGAGCTCTTGTCAGTGTCACATGCAGGTGAGTTGTTTCGCTGGTGCGTGGCTTTGTCGAAAGACCTATTTTCGAAAGCCGTGGAAGGATAGGATGAATAAGAGAATGTAAACCGAGGCAGATGCCTAAACTATTGACGAACTGAATAACGGCAATATTCTAGTTAACCCTCAAGTATCAGATTAAATATGAGGAAGTGGTAATAATGTTGGTACTATGGAGCTGAATTCTTCCTGAACGCCTACACGATTAAACTTCCTCGTTCTTTCACCTACAGCACAACTACACATTTGCATCTCTCCACCAACAAATACCACTATTTTCCGTAGCCCTCCACTATCCTTTTTCCTCGGCTCCCTAAAGTCTCCCTTCTGTATCACACACCAACTAATTTTAAAAGAGTGAATATAAAAATGAATACTATTTAGTAGGTTTTTTTGTATTTTCTGTTTATTTTTATTCTTTTATGCAACGTTTTCAAATTCAGCTCCAACTTCTTCACGAAGCTGATTTTTAATTTTCAAACCTTTGGTTGAAATCTGATCGACGACCGTTCCTGTATATAGGTAGAGCTGTGAAGAAGTAACAACTAGCATCTTAATCTGCAGAGACTGGTGCCAAGTCCAAGGCGGTTTTTCGTAAACAGAGGGCAAATAAACAAGCCGACCTGGAAGACGTAGGAAAAAGTCTGAGAGTGGAGAATGAAAAGTCTAGTACGTGAAACCTCCGGATCACATAGAATGTCAAACAGGGTCGTCACGAAAGAACAGAAAATCTCTGTTACACCCAATAATTAACCCTAGAATTTGAACAATAATTCCCTTAATAAATAAATAAATAAATATAAATATTGCGCAGGACACTATAAATAAATTGTTGTAATATATATATATATATATATACAATAAAAATATATAAATTGAAAATGGTTATATTTTTAAGCTGTGATGATTATCAAGAATTCAACGGTAAAAGGAGTCATAACATTTTAAAATTATATTAAACAAATAACTCTTAATAAATAATGTTCTCGTAATTTAGTTCAATTAACAATATTTAAATGTTTTCGGATAGTCAGTTATAGCAGGCAAATTCACCGTTTACTCCTGAAATTTTCTTTGAAGTTGGAGCCGTTGTGTCTCCCGTTTCTAACATCTAATTATTAAAAAGCAGGTATTGTTAATTTGTATTTAACACTCCCTCGACAAATTACGGGGAAAGTAACTAACAGCCTGAAAACTAACTCATTGGCAAACACAGAGTAACTGCCTATTTCGGTGGTTTAAGTATTTACTCATTTCTGCAGAGTCTAAAAACAATTAGTCTAGACGAATATGTTTTAATTAACGCCGTCCTTTGCAAATTTTATTCTGGAAAACGCCTAGAGTTGCCAGAACCGATTTCAGTTATTTTTCTTTAGATATTTTTTTTTTGGATATCAGGGCACATCAGGGTGATCCTGAAACAGACAACTCACCTTTTATAGGATAGGCAGTGAAAATGGGTTAAGTGGGAGGTAGAGCAAGGTAGGCAAGGGTTGACTAGGACCCTCGTGAAATAGTTTAAGGTTACTACCCGGTGTTTCACCTTAAGAGATGCATGGTTAACCCCAGAAGACCATCAGGTAGGTCGGGGTATTGGGTACTATTCTCACGTCTTCCGAATAACGGGAGAATAGTTTGCTGTGGTGTCACAGCATTCCCTTCTCCATGCCTCCACCAGTTTTAGGAGGCAGCTGGCTGACTGGTCCAATGGAATCAGGTGACAACTCTTGCCGTATGCCCAAAGTCTTCGACTCTTAATACATACACCTCCCAAAATAGATGAAAGTGCCTCGGCATGTGAGAACTTTGAATAAACCAATGAGAGTACAAAGCATTCCCAATAGTTAGGTGAGCCCCGCACTCAATCTGGAAAAAAATACCCGTGAGAGAAAACTCCTACAGACTTGTCTCTCCCTCTCTTCTTAAGTTTTTTGGTTAACAGGCTACATGAGGGTGATCCTGAAACAGGCAACTACCCTTTAATAGCATAGGAAGATCTGTGACGGCAAACATATGTTTATGCCAGATGAAATCTTCACGCTACTCCATACGAACATTATTAGTAATGATTTCCTAAAATTCATACTTATATTAGTCTTAAGTAAATTCCTCATTTTTGCGAAAGCCTTTCCCAAGTTATTATGCTGCCCAGGTAGCAGAATTCCTTAACCTCCTTCAAAATACTCCTTCCCAAACTAAGCCCCAATTGTATTCCACTTTTCCCATCCTACAATCCATGTTTTGGTTTCCCCCCTATTAATCCTCATCTTAAGCGCTTTGTCTAGCATCAGGTTCACGCCATTTATTTTGTTTTTGGAACCTTCTTCTAATGCCCCTAATACTACAATATCAACTACAAACCTTAATATTTTTAATTCTCCTTCTTGGAGTATGATTCCGTTTCCATATTCCTTTTTAACTTTCGTCATCGCCTATTCTATATATAAATCAAAGAGCATGGACGACAGACTACGTCCTTGTCTTACTCCTTTCCTGATTTCTGCTTTCTTTTTTTACCCTTGAATTCCAATTTTTCCTGACTGCTTTCTCTGGATGTTATAAACAACACTTCTTTCTCGATATTTTTTCGTGTCCTCTTCAAAATTCTTAGTAGTGTGCTCCAGTCTACGTTATCAAAGGATTTATCTAATTCTATAAAAGCCACGAACAAAGGTCTGTTTTTTCCTCTCCCATATTGTTTCTCTTGTCCCTACATTCTTCCTCAAATGAAACTATTCTTGTCCTAGCTCGCATTATACTTGACTATCCAACCTCCTGTATACCAATTTTATTTATATATTGCACTCATGGCATTCTATATTGATTGTCTCGTGCCGTTTACATCTATCAGCGTGAATCATGTAATGCTTATATATAAATTAATCCATATAATAATGTTTCGTAGGCCATATTTTGTTTCATTCGTAACCAATTTTATTGTAGCCAAAGGTTTGGAAATTTTACGTCTTTTATCTATAAATGTTTCTTGCTTATGGCTAGATATTTTATTAAATTATCACGTCTGAAAAATTTTAAGATAAATTTTATGGGCCATTTTTGTGTAAAAATGAGTTAAGTGTCAACAATAATTCATATTTCAGGCGAATATTAGTTTTTATTACTTAAATGATCTTAAAATAACGCAGACTACTTTTCATAACTGAGTGTCATATCTCACCTTCGTCGAAGTCTTAAACAAGTCTGTATTAACTGACCATTCCTGTAGTTTCCTTACAAGACGAGCCTATACACAGGTGTTGCGAAATCATAGTTAAAAAAGCAAGAAAAATGTTTGCTGTAAATGAATAATTGACATAAATTATTTTATCCCTAAATTGACACTCCAAATACAATATTTGGGAACTCTTTTTTACATAAATCAATATTTGTTCAAAATTCACCTCTCAAGATTACAAAAGAATTAGCTTTCAGCTAAAATTACAGAAATTTAATAATGACTTCCGCTTCAGCCTTTGCTCTAAAGACAAGTAGCATATGGAGACCACAATGACGGCGACAAGCAAAATGATGGTCTTCATCCACATTGGAAAGAATGTACTGTAAGATAAGGCAATTAGAAACCCAATGTTTTGCCAAACAACGAAGTGACCAAATGCTGTCTGCGTTTCTTGTATCATTATTCCATATAAGGCTGAAACAAAGTAAGATATCTTTCTAAGTGTACATTACAAAAATATATTCTCTTTATTTACACAAGTGAAAAATGCTAGGGTTTATTAAATTTACACCAGAGAGTAACACAAGTTTAAACGAAAAATAATATTTATTTGTTGTAAATCATTACTTATTCAATAATAAATAGCCTTTCGCTTATTGAATGATCAAGAAAATAAAACAGAAATCAAGAAAGGAGTTAAGACAAGGATGCAGTATGTCACCCATACTCTTTAACTTAAATATAGAACAGGCGATAAAGGAAGTTAAAACGGAGTATGCAAAAGAATCATACTGCAAGGAAAAGATATAAAAACCTTACGGTTTTCCGATGATATTGTAGTATTACGTGAGTCAGAAGAAGACTTGAAAACCATTATAAACTGTATGTACGTGGTCCTCGAGAAAGAGTTCAATATAAGGATTAATAGAGGGAAAACCAATGTGATGGAGTAAAGTATGGGAAACAGTGGAATATCAGTGTTAGATTCGGAAGGGATATTTTGAAGGGAATTACGGAATTCTGCTACCTAGGAAGCATAATAACTAGGGATGGTAGAAGTACAGTAAACATAAAGAATAGGATATCACAGGCAAGGAAGGCTTTCGTAAAAAAGATTAATTTACTTATGGCAATATAAGTATGAATATTAGGAAATGATTACTAAAAATGGAATGTGGCGTTATATTGGTGTGAAACGTGAACGGTAGGAGTTGTAGAAAGGAAAGGAATAGAAGCCTTTGAAATGTTCTATAGGAGAATACTAAAATATGATGGATGGATAGAGTAACTAACGAGGAAATTCTAAGCAAAATAGGCAAAGAGCGAACAAAATGGAGGTCTGAATAAACAATTCTTGGGTTCTTGGCGTACTCTGCCATTGAAACGTTGTGGCATAAACTCCATTTAACCCGGATGGAAACCCAGCAATAGCTAATTCTGAATATACACTGGGAAAACCTTCGATCTTTGATAATATGGAGGTCGTTGACTAAGAGACATGAGGATCTTGTAAAATTAGCATTAGGGGGAAGTGTGTGGGGTAAGAACAGAAGAGGGAGTGCAATGATGGAATACGCTAAGTTGATCACGGAAGGTGTGGGATGTTGTAGTTATGAGGAAATGTAAAGATTTGCGCAAGATAGGGTAGCATGGAGGGATGCATCAGACCAATCTAAGGACTGAACACCACAACAACAAAATTATGCTTTCACTAAAGTATAATAATAATTTAACGACAATGTAAATAATATGTAAAATAACAAAACTTACATGATAATTATTTATTTCATACAAAAATAGACATTTCTATTATTCAGTATCCGCTGAACGTGCTTCACTCATTTATTTCATTCGTATAGAATAAATATCTGCCTCTTTGCGTTTGGGTTGATCAGGTTAACGCGTAAATCTTTTCAAGGAGCCAGTTCAACACCACACTCAGTTTATGAAAAACTAGGTTCTAGTTTGAGAAAGACAAATTCAGGGTCCTTGATGATGTTCAAGAAACATCTCAATACATTCGAGGTGTGTTACCCTAGAAACCTAATAATAATACTCATAGACCAACTGGGAAAAGTTTCAGACAAGTTGAAGGGGTTAAAAAATATGTACACTACGATGTGTAAATAATTAATAAAACCTTATTAACGGAAATCTTTAAAACGCCTTACAATAATTTATTTATTAGTGCAATGCAGAAAATTCCTGACAATAACGAAAGAGTACTCTGCTCTTGTGTAATTCAGAGAGAATTTTATCTATGATTTACCTAAAACTGATCAGAGTTCCATACATGGACGCTAAGAATATTCACCAAGTATAACTAACACGTTTCTAAAATTATTTACGTCTTTGAGGACGTAATATTGAACCTTAGAACTTAGATGAGAATAGAACAATATCCACCGGAATGTGATTTGAACCGGCTTTCCGGATGGTCTACTACCCGAGTCGATACCCCGAACTGTTTCGAGATCTCTCCATCACTTGACTTGCTAAGAACAGACTGTCGTCACGTCCCGTCCTTTCACGTGAAATCCGAAAGTGAGCGAGGCTTCCTACAATGCTGTCTCATGGGCTGCAGCCACAATGCCGTCACGGTGCAGCCGCTACCTGAGATGTCACGGGTCTTCACGTTGCTGTGAGCTGCACACATTTCTGACTTCACGCCAGGTCACGTATCTACATTTTAAAAGTTATAACTGCCGATATATACAAAATGATCGCTAGTACACTACTTTGTCTTAGAAGAAAAGTTGTTCAGAATTTTATTCTCTTTTTAATGCACTATCTGGTTTCACAAAATCGTCGATTGTTTCCGAAAACACACCTACATTAAATGAGAAAGGACAAAAGGCTGTATAATCACTATTTGTTTCAAATTTTTCAAATGACTTTTATTTTTATAATTAATTATTCGATTAAATTCGAAATTTCTTAGTTAGGTCATTTTATTATTATTTAACCGTGCGTACATAAGTGTGCGAACTTGAATCTCTTTCATAAGTAACGTATTTAGAAAAACACGCAAGTGTGTAAACAATACTATTCTAATATAAAACCATTTTCTATAGTACAATACAGTATTATTCTTATAAATCAAACCGAATCTTTTAAATATATTTTATTATCTGTTTACAGTGTCTCTAGTTTTATTAGAGTGTCGGGCGCAATATTTGGTATTTCCGTAACGGTATTAGATTTACTTTTCCTGGAAAGGAGGGATAATGAACGGCTGATAGGTACACAGATATGGACTAGAATATTTCGTTCAGTTAGAAATATTCTGACCCTATACGTGAATACTCAGGGGTTGAAATTACTTTTTTTTTGATCAAATGGAAGAGTTATTGACTTAAAAAGTCAGAAAACATGAGTTTTTATGCAATGTTAAGTCATTTCAGTATCGTGATCAACACATTTTCCAAATAGCTTGGGAAAAAAATTGGAAATGATTTAAATATATTAGCTAAGTTGCACGTTATTTGACGTACAGTGACGTCAGAGTGCTACTACCTGCTAGAGATTTATGGCAATCAGTATTAGACGTGACGGCAATGTCTTCGTTCACGCTGAGATTTTATACCTGGCAACTCGAGTAACGTGATGACAATGTGTCTCTACCTTTATTCATACTTTTCACAGCTTAATTTGCAAGACATCAGTGGACAATGGACATTGTGTTAATCGGTCAAAGGTCTCCTTGAACCTTAGAAATTTCAGCGGTGGCGTGAGAAATATAATGACATATTGCAATGCAGAAGCAGACTATTAAGTAATACCTGCAATGAGGACATTCCAGAATCCATGACAAACGCCCATTATTCCAGCGGTGACGAAATGCATGACGACGTGGTTTCTGTCGACGTCCCAGGCGAGTAGGCAGATGAGAACACCAGCATGAAGAACAATGAAGGATACTGTAACAGCGACGCGGCCGAAGAACTTCACGGCCCATGGCGTGAAGGCAGCAGACAGAACGTCAAACACAGTCGACGTCATAAAGAAGCCAAAATATTCTAGTCCGTAATGACATAAAACGAACGCCTGTGGATGTGCAACACAGTATATCGGTTTCTGGTAATTATCCATTTAGTAGGAAACAGAGAAACGTGAGCTGGTACCTCATTGAAGTCGGACCTGGATGACGGTTGAAACATCCCGTACATGACAGCAATCGGAGCCAGGAGTTGGATTTTGTGGTTCCTCGCACTGCGTAACATGTGCAGTACCAAGTCTTTCAATCTCATTTCCGATAGCATTTCAAACTTACTGCAAACAGAAATTAATTTAATTAAATGTTAAATAAATTTTTCAATTACAGTTTTACAATTTATTCACGAGTTGTAATCATCAGTGAACCGTTCCTTAAGTGTTTATAACGTTTAAGTGACTTAGACAATTGACAATCCCTACAAACTGAAGGAAAATAGTAGATATTATTCAAATAATACCGAATGCACTTATTTGTAATATTAACTGCTGTTCCCTCACCTGAATTATTGTTCCCTATAAATACCCATAAATAAACTAATATCACAGCTCAAAATTTTTATTTGCATAAATAGCAAAAAGCCACAAATTCAACAATAAGAAAGAATTTTTAGTCAAATCCGGGTATATTCATCAGCGAAACATTAAAATCAAAGTCATCGATGTAGATAAGACCACACTAAATTTACAAAAGAATCTAGCGCTAAGGATGAACCGCATGAGATACCTCTTATACGAACTATAGTAGTTAACTGAATATATTAGCCTGAGAAATTATCTTTTCACGCTTCCTAATATCTAAATCGCACAAACGAACGCTGTAAATAAAATATTTTGTTTATGAAATTAGATGGAATTACGCCGAATGAACAAGTGTATAAATTGTAATTTAAACAATGCATCTTTTCATGTTTTCACAAAACATTATTTCAAAGTTTATTTTATACAGAACTTATTATGACAATAGCGAACACAAAGAAAACACGTTCGGAAGTTGTAAGCGGATATACATTTCGGCGATTCTGTTTATTTTCTGATGAGATATATTTTAATGTTGGCGCAAAAGCAGTATGGAGAAGTGGCCGCTAGCTTGCTCGCAATCCAGTGAACATCCCCGTAATTGACAAACAAATTTTGCAGCCAACGTTCCAGTTTCTTTGGTTTTTAATAAAATAATAAGGTGGAGAGAGAGATGGTCATCGGTGGTCGCTGGTCCCAACACTTAAGCAACCAGATCGTCAAAGGCTGAGCTAAATAAATGCAAAGTGGTAAACGGAATCGGCGGGTTTCCCATTCTCTAATTCTGTTCAAACACGACTCTACATCATGTCGCCTGGAAGCTATGCTGCCGTAACAGAAACACTGTGTGAGGACCAGCATAGTTTTAAACCCTAACTTCCAATTATAGAAATATAAATGATGACATGTTATTTTTGGACTAATAAACTATATTAAACCAATGATTTTGTGAAGATTAGTTTATAACAACTTCTTTGCCTCCAAATCCGGAGGATATGATGCTGTATCCGTACAGGATAGGTCAAATAGAATCCTTAGAAAGGGTGCAAAGAAGGGCCGCAAAATTCGTACAAATAGGACCTGGGCATGGGAACGAAAAGGTAAAGCGACTAGGGTGGGATACGCTACAGACAAGAAGAGAAAGAGCTAGGCTACACATTTTCTACAGAGCTTTTGCAGGTCAAAAACCTTGGCAGGGAATCCGAGATAGAATGAAAGAATCGACTCGGAACGGGAGGGGTGATCACCAGTTTAAATTACAAGCAAGGAACCAAAAAACATACGTTGGAAAATACTCATTTCTAAATAGGACAGTTAATGACTGGAACAATCTGCCTGTAGGAGTGTTTGGGGAACTTCCTCTAACAGAAAGAAAATTTCGACTCAATCTAAGTTTAGTGTAGTGCAGTGTAGTGAAGTGATCAGTGCTGCGAAATCTCTAAAAATATACTACAGTGAAATATATTTCCAGTTTTTTTTGTTTTGTTTCTTTTTTCTTCAGGCAAAAACAATACTATTCTTTTTTTAAAAAATCATTCTTAATAATATGGTTACACATTTATTTATATTGAATATAATTATACTTTCAACTATATGTTAAATATGGTCCTTACGACCATTTTATTAATTATTGTTTAAGTTCTATGTATCTGCCACTGGGCATCTGCCCATTTGTAGATTTAATAAATACTATACTATCTATCATTTGTGTGACAACAGGACCTCTCTCTTTAGAGCTGGTAGCTACGATATCTTTGCTTTCGGGCGTGCATCGGAAAGAAACATCTTTATGAAAATAGTTGAAGTGTCAGACTTGCTTGCTGTTACCTGTTGATGGAGTTGAGACAGACGCACACAGTCAGGCTGGAGATGACTATGAGAGCTAAGTAGGCTATTGCTGTGACGTAGACGCTCTCGTCTGAGATCTCTGGGTATTCAGTTGTGGTTCCGTTCAGCCACTCGTAGTTCGCTCCACAAGACACATTCCCGGCATTTGTAGTCACTTTCCGAAAGTCAGTGTTATTACTCAGGATACTATTGAAAAACACTAAAAGCATAACAACATGTTCGATATCAGTCATAATAATAATTCAGTAGAAAGGAAATTGCACGATTTCTTAAAATTGATCCTATGATACATGGAATCGTATATTTTAATTCGTTATTGGACTTTTCAGTGTGAAAATGATAGTTTAGTAATTTTAATAATGAAAGTTTTATACCCAACTAAGCAAATGTGACAACAGATAATCTTAAAGTTGTATCTCTTGTTTTCTACTCTGTAAGGTAGGCACAATACACGACAGTCTAAAATAAATTCCTCAGTTTCGAGTTTTCTAAAAATTCTCCCACAAACATTTCATAGTATAAACAGAATACTACTATATTTTATCTATTATCTATCCATTAGATTCATTACTATAATTATATGGGGTTCATTTTCAGAATTTTGCGGACTTTATAATAAAAAGCCAGATATTTAAATAAAATATCGGTTATAAATTACATTAAATTTAAATTGTGACAATATTAGTTTCCCGCACAAAAGTAATGTTGCACCGTATTATACTAAAGTTTACATATTTTTCGAGTAAAACATCCCTAACTTTGTGGATTTTCTACGATAGTTGAGCCATTGTTCTAGACTTACTTGCGGGGTTAGTCCCAGAAGTGCCCAATCATTCAAAGAAAAACATTTTTACGGGGAATAAGTGCACACAGCAAAATCTCCTTTTAGGTCGATAAAATTTTCCAAGCAATGTTCAATAGCTTCGATACCCTGTTTAAAGCGATAACGATCCATCTCGAACAATAGCAGGCTTAATTTCCTTTTTGCTAGCAAATATTTTACAATAGAGAAGAGATAGATTAATATCCCCCGTTTTGAGACATGAGGGTCTTGTAAATTAGCATTAGAGGGAAATGAGTGGAGTAAGAACAGAAGAAGAAGGCCGAGGATTGGATACACTAAGCAGATTAGGGAGGTTGTGGGATGTGGAAGCAATGTAGTAATGAAAAGGCTTGCGCAGTATAGGTTAGCATGGTGGATTACGTCAGACCATTCCAAGGACTGAATACTATAACAACAGAGAAAGTAAACAGCGGGAGTTGAATATGGTGCGTGAGGAAAACGCACTGTAATTAATTCATTTTTGGTCATCGTGTGTGAACTGGTATACTGTCGTCATGAAACACTTCAATCTCCTGAAATGCGGCTACTTTTTATTTAGTTACTTAATAAGTTTACATAATCCCCTTCGTTAATGATTTTTCTGTTTTGAAGACATTCAAAGAGACTTATTCCACACAAGTCCTTGTCAGCTGGCTTGCTCTGACCTGATTTTCCTCAGGTATGAAGTGATGGATTCTTGTTACATCCAAGGTTATAAATCGTCACAAAGACTGCGTTATATTAAAACGTTGCCAAAGACTATATTAAATCATTCTCACGACGCTGTACATTGTAAGCAAATGCGGAACCCATCTTTATTATGTATGTACTTTCCGTCAATATTCGATATACAGCAGTTTCTAAAATGCATACTTCGTCTGCTAGCTCGCGCACCTATAGATGGTCATCGAATAACGTTTCATGTATTTTTGTCAAATTTCCTGCCGTTGTTACTTCACTTTCTGGACTATAGCGATGTTTCTCAAATTAGAAACTTGTACGACCTCTTACAATTTCTACCATCCAATATTTATTTCTGTAAACGAAGGAGCAAACTATCCCAGAGCAGCTCGACTTTGATATGGAACTGAAATATTTCACATATAGATGGGCAACTTTTCCAAGTTTACAAAATTATTACGAACGCTCACTATTGATGACCGCCAGTCATTCGCTTAACAATGTTGCATCTTCAAAATTCGACTTTATGTTGTTGGTACTTAAGACCAATTTTATTTCTCAACCAACAATCCGCTATCTATACCCAGGTCTGGTACTTCTGAGTCTATCCTCGTAACAGAAAACTTAAATAGGGAACATTCCCTATCAAGTGGTCTAAGGTCCATCATGGGTTTTTAGGAAATTTTGTTTGTAGATTCCTACTTGTCCAACAAACTTTACAAGAGTTTTGAGTTATATGTATAGTGTGAAAAATCCAGCATGACACCAATATTTTAGCAACTTAGAGGCCACATAACTTTTTTATTATTTATTTTTAAAAATTGAAAATTAAGTCTGCACAACTTTTTGCGTTGTGTTTAGCGGAAGCAATTACAAACATTTTTTATGCGTTGGGAAAAATAATAATTTGAACGCTTGAATGAAAATCGACTTCTGTAGATCACAATAGATGAACCACCGAAAGAAGCAATATGAGTGGTCCCCCTTTACTTTAATTTTATTCCAAAAAAGAGGATGAATTTCAATTCTGTATTCACTGGACGTTTCGAACCAAAAGATAAAGTAAGGGATAACTTATACAGACGTTAGTTTTGTGCCCTGTGCTCGTAGCTTAGCCGTAGTGTGTGAATTATGGCTTAAGAGAAAATTTAGTGGAGAGAAAAAATTATATTCCTGGGGGAAAACAACTTGCCCTACAACGTATTTCATCGTCCTCAATATAATTTCTCGTTTACTAGGTAAGTTAAATAGATAATATATATATATATATATATATATATATATAATGTTATATAGGTCCCTCCCCAAGATTAATTCCAATTTATGGAATTTTAAATTAGATAAAATTTCATAAGGACATCTCGCTGGCCAGGAAAAGGGGGTTTTCCTGGTGCCGGGCGACTCGGAGATGTACCTGACTGCGAGATAGCGTTACCTCTTGGGAGGGGGCATATAAGAAGTTTAGTTGCGAAGTGAAATCCGGAAAAATGTACAGTATAAAGTATGGACTGATCAGTTGAGGAAGTAGCGGAGAAGTATAGTGTGGATAGATCGAGGAATCAGTGGAACAGTAGAGGTGAAACATCGACAAGTGGAGGAAGCAGAGATCATGGCTTGACAAGCCGAGGAAGCAGAAGTATGGTTTGAGACATTCTAGGAAGCAGCGAAGGTGTAAAGTGTTAACTACGAGGAAAATATCGACGGAAGAAAGAGGAAAAGTCTGATATTTCCTCAATTCAGGCAGCACGACTATATAAAATTATTTACCGGCAACTTCAGTCTCAACCCGAAAGAAGAGGGACGAAGGAAGTCCAGTCGCATAGTAATCTGAACCTAGACGCACATAAAAACAATACAGGTTCGTCCAATGAACGGAAAATATTTCTGCATGTGGTTACCCAAACAATAATTAACCCTTAGAATTTTAAAATTGCCCCTTTAATTTTCTTATTTATTATGTATTTGTAATTTTCGCGCAGGAAATCATTTATAATTATTGTTTTTTTAATATAAATAAATGTATATTTTATATCCTGAAGTAAATTCATTTAAAATAATTAAAATAATACCTCCCCAATCATTACAATATATATATATATTCGTGTTTATAGACCTTATATCTGCTACTTGTAATTGATTTTAATGTATAAAACCAAATCCATAATAAGATTTGTTTATTTGAATTGTCTTTGAAGTGAATATGGACAGAGGCTTTCATTATTCATATAGTCATATACTTAACTCATATATAATGTTCGTTCTTATTTCCCTTTGTAAAAATCTCAGTCTAAAACGGGTATTTAATTCTTTTATTTAAATTTAGTCATACAACGGAATACCCCAGCTCCATAGAATCTACTAAACTACAATTATGTATAAAATGAAATAATAATTAAATTAAGTTTCTGTAAGCTTACTACGAATATTTAAACTTACTGTCTGATGAGGCGAAATGACCCCACATATCGGCGAAAGTGACAATAGCATTGAAAATGCCGAAGAATCGTAATATTGCCTGGTCCCTTGCCTCCCTGGTCTGTTGAGAGTACGATTTGGCCATGGTTGTGAGGTATGAGTAGCTGGCGACCAACAGGGGGGCCTTGGCTATCCCCAGAACCAGTGCTGTGGGTACAAGGGTACCCAGGGATGGCTGCAGCTGCGCGCCCACGTATGGCACCAAACACACGAAACATGATGCTATTGTCCACTTGTAACCCAGCCACCTACGGAAGTTTCATGGAAATCATTCAATGATAAAAAAAACTAAAAACAATCAATTCTATACAGTCCGGCTAACTAATTTTCGGAGATACCGAACAATCACCAGGGTACATTAAGTGAAAGTAGAATCAAGAGATCCAGGAATTCGGACCAACATTGCTGATGACGTTTGCGCAGATGACCGTCGAAATATGCGTCTATAAAACGACTTCCCGGACTGAAAACAAAGAACTACTTACAAATTATATTCACAGGCACATGAGTCATTCACTGAAATCTACCCTAACAAATTTTTCTTTTTACAGCTGTTTTGTAAACTGCAAAAAATAGGTGAAAATATACTTCAGATGACTGAGAAAATTTCCAGCGGAGGAGGTGGCATTTCCTGCTCGAGAATGTTGAGTAGAAATCAGACTAGTACAAATTGGAGGCTCTGGGTCGTCTGGAATTCATATTTCATTAGTTGGTCGAACTGTATAAAATAACAAGTATTTTCATTACCAAAGTAAAATATTAATAAACGATTCCAGCAATTCATTCTCGTTAATTTTACACTGTCGTTTCTTCTCCGTATATATCTCGGCATCAGAATGTATGTTCTAGTGAAAAGGTGACGTTGATTACATTTATTCCTGAGAAGATGAAAAATTTATTTGGTATTTCTTGTTTGAAATGTATATAATAATTGTCATAACTTTTATATCTTTGTTTCCTGTTTAGTCCAAGATATTTTCTCTTTAAAATAATCTGCGACAAAATTTCCATCGCTCTGAAAAATCACAGCGAGAAGAAAATTTTCTTTTGTTTTCTGTTTCAAGTGAAATAATATTTTAATTGGACTATTGATGGTAGTGAGATGTGTTAGTAAATAAAAGGTTCTCTAACATTAAAATTTTTTTGAGAGTGGGAAATTTTTCACTTTCGTGCCATCGTTTGTAAACATGATCCTTTCAAAGATATACCTAAACGTTTAAAGCAAATGGCAGTAGTTTTTAGTTGGTAGGTTTCTGATGCGATGCTGCACAAATAAAAACCGAATTACATGCGGACTCATTCAATGGTTTGGTTTCCCCAGGCATTTTTACACGAACGGGGGTGCCAGTTTTGTCAGAACCCCTGCGGAAAGCGTCCTGCTCCCTTGGGAAAAACAAGAAGAAAATTTTGCCGGCGAAACCAGACCCCTAGGGTCCAACTCGAATGTACGTTAGATTGGGACTTGGACATGTCACCAACAGGTGGGGTAGACCGAAGGCACCACGCACTTTAAGGTACCAATTTCCCAGGATGGCATTGGTCGGCCGCGCGCATAGCTCCTTTCGATTCACGGTCTCCCGGTAGGAAGGAGTTGCATTTGCCATTAATGCCACTTGAAGCTAGTCTGCTTATTCAGGCGAACCAGAGTGAACTTTCAAGTCACGCGGACTTTTTTTATTGATAATAATAGTTGACCTGTTTTCTAGATTCAATAACAGGTCTTTTTAACAATATTTTTCTTTTGTTGATACATTTTTTAACATAGATATAAATATGTATGAATACAATAATAAAAGTATATCTGTATATTTAATTTTTAGTTTAGCATTTAAGATCATCTGTTTAACTAATTTATTAATATTCCTTATTATATTATTTTCGTGGAGAGACTGAAGGAAATAATTCTTAATTTCTTTGTCTCCTCATCCTTCTTATGAAGGTTGGAAGCTAAAATCGTCCTAAATACATTACATCTTTCCTGCCTTTCCACTTTTATACATTTTGTTTGTGGAACAACTCCGGTTTTCTGGTTACGACCCACATTTCCGGATCTCCATGAAGCGTTGGTCGAGTAGTTGTAGGTTCAAAATATTACTAATTTTATACTATAATTATGTATGACTTTATTGTTATTGCCACTGTTAGCAAATGTTAATTTCATTTCTGATACTATTGATTTTGCATAATTTGTATTAGCAGAGTTATGTAACTTGTTTAAGATAATTATTTCATTAATCTTACTATTACTATAATTTATGTTCCATATTATGTTATGATGTCTATATTTTGGTCTTTATACTCATCCGGTTCCAGGATTTAAGAGTCCGGTCCGATGATGAGTACATTGAGTCTAATGATGTAGTATTTAAGAGTCTCTGTCACGCGGACTCTCCGCCAGCATTGAAGACCATTTACTTCTTTATTAATTAGTTTAAAACGAAGCCGCGGAAGCGCAGAAGATGAAAGTTGTTCCGGCCGTTCAATTGAGGTCACTCCTCAGGGAAACAGAAAAACTTCACAATATCGTAATGGAAGATCGCAGACTAAAAGTGCGTGAGGTAGCTGATGCCGTAGGCTTATCAACTAAACGAATGCATATCATCCTCCATGAAAAACTGGCCATGAAAAAACTTTGTGTACGATGGGAGCCGCATCTGGTGACGTATCAAAAATGAATTCGGAAGAACGTATTAACGCAGAATCCAGCAATGTTTAGGCGTAACCCGCAATTCTTTTTGCGCAGAGTCGTAACTCCAGAGTGTAAACAGCTGTATGTTTCCAGCAGCTCCTTTCTCCATTTTTTGAATCGCGGACACTGAAACAATACACATTCTGCGTCTTCAGTAATTGGTAATTGACAATATGGTAAACTACCATGCCCTTTTAGTAATTGGGCTCGATAGAGGTCTACCTCTCCAAATTTTCTATTTGTCCATATATTGATACCTGCGATGATAATGTCCCATGCACTGCCTTGATGTTGATGATACAACTCTACCGAAAACATCCAGTATGCGTAGATCCCCTCTATGTAACTTTGGTGTTTCCTTTCTCTATCTGTTTGTGAACATATTGCACGAATTTCGATCCCACGTATTTCCCTCACGAATGCAGGAAAGGGACTGGATAGAGTCATATCTTTCATTTATGTCCGTCACCATATTCATGTAAACTATGTCCGTGATTTCGGACACGTTGTTTGTCCAGTACTCCATTCTGACATTTAGACAATCTGTTATGCAATGAAACGCGCCAGGAACGACTGGCGATATTTATAACTTTGTGGTTACTCATCTCTATTCCCTTCCTCGTCCGGAGACGCGTAAGCTGTGTGTGACGTCATATAGGATTATTCATACTCAAAATAGTATGTATGTTTTTATTCAATCTATAAATGGGAAATTATCTGAAATATATCTGAAATTAAAATGAATTATGTTATGATAAATAATTTTTTATAAATAAATAAACATAAGTATTAGATATGAATTCATATAAAAAACTCAATACTCATTATCCGCGTATCACTTTTACTTGCGGTCATCATGTTAGTTTGCTTTTTAATCTCCACGTTTTAGCGAGTTGGAGAATTTATATTACCAGAAGAGTTCCCGGCGTTGCTCGCAGCACAGTACTTATTACGTCACTTGTCTGTTGATCAACATGAGATTTAACAGGCACCTAGAGCGTTATTTCTTGAATGGGATTAAAAATCCTCCCGGTACACTTATGAAGTCAAGAATATACGCGGTGAAAAATGCGATCCGGGGTAAAAAAATTCTCTCAATCATATCACGACAATCACAACCCGTCCAATCAAAATGCGCGATTCTGAGAGACACGAATTTTAGAGTCGCATCAATTTATTTAAAATCCGTAGCGTAAAATGAATAATCCTGTGTGCGCAAAAGTTAAAAGTATGAATAATGTTTCAGTGTATTAGAAAAGGTTAAAAAATAAAATCCACTAACCGTTCAATAAAAAAAATTAAAAACGTTTATTGTCATTTATTATTTAAAACTACTTCGTTAGTCTTTACACACCGCCAGTTAGATTATAACGGTGTTTTCATATTTAACTATATTAAACGGCATACATGGACCTCTGAAATAAAAAAGAATTACGTGAATACCTCACATATAACTTGTTTTATTCCATTTCAACAAATACACGCCGTTATTTGAATGCCCTGTTTTTTAGAATTCACAAGTAGAAACACACGTAACCTAAGTCTGTTAATAATTATCAGTTAAATTTTCATCGAACCTATGGTTTTTATTACCCCATATATATTTTCAATATTTCAAATTATACAGGATCTAATTGGGCAAAATGTCGAGTTTGAAATCTGCGGGATTCTGGACATATCTGCCAAGTTAATAGACGGCTCAAAAAAATAAAATATACAAACTTTCGTAGCTTTAAAACTACTACAAGTGTATTAATAATTGTAATTTTAATATTATATAAGTCATTAATGACTATAATGTTGATGCGACTGAAAATAAAAATAAATCAATAAAACTGTTCCTATTGTTTATCAGCTACCATTGGATCGCATTTTGAAGGATAGAAATGTTAAAATATTAAAATAAAATTGAACACGGCAATCTAATATTCACATTGGATTGCACGAACCAATTGTCTCGGACAGTGTGATCAAAATACCGGGATTAATGAGCGAGAGTAATAGATATTCGAGCCATTCCAGTCCTTGAATTTCATCCTTCTCAGATACGGGACATTAAACGTTTGCGACACACTTCATATGTGCTCATAACCGCGAAGGACACATTACATTACATTGAAGAAATTAAACCTCGTATTACTAAGAAATAAGTTTATAAAAACAAATGATTTAAGATATCAATAGGAGCGGTTCAGTATTAAATATCAAGTGATGTTGGAATCCATTAACAAGTTCATATTAAACATCCGCAACTCTAAGTTTATATTTTCTGTACATCTTTTTTATATGTTAAATTTTCTTATTTAAGAAACGCGCAAATAATTCTAATTCTTTAAACTTAAACTTAAATAGTTATTCAAATGTTTTAACTAATTTCGTGTGTATTCAATGCCCAATAAAATATTGTGAACATATTATCTTAGCATTATTTATTTGTTTACATGCTTCCAATTTATTGTTCCGTAAACTATTAAGCTCTTTTATTAATTTTTGCGAAGTAAATCTCTGACAAAAAAATTACTTTGAACGTCTCATGGAATCTATTAATATATTTCATTTTCATTAGAATGATATTTCACCTAGAAATTAAAATATATTGGCCTTAAACCGGGTAACGTGAAAGAATGTCTGGGTTAAAAGTTGTCGGGAAAGAGCTTGTAAACTTTCTACATAAATATAAACATTTAACTGCCTGGGATTTTGCAAGTACAGTCTCGTTCAAAAAATGTTAGTCACAAATTTAAGCTGACCAACTTATTCGTCGAAATTTTTGTGCATCTTAGTTTCCCATTTTTTATTTTAAAAGGCGGTTCCTTATTATACTGGTCAATTATTACAGAACTGTATCGCTTGCGTATTTTATAAAATACTAATTTTTTGCCATTAACTTAATATTACAGGTAACCAAAATCCATACTGTACCACTAACTGTACGACGCTTAGATAAATGTTTATCTACTGAAGTAATACGTTTCTTTGCTTTAAATGCTTCAGACGTTTATTCAATTTGAAAAGTGCTAAGAAATTGTATTAGACTCAAAACGTTTAATATAAGTTTTTTAAAAGTAAACGTCTTTTTATAATGAGGATGTATTTACAATCCCTTCTATGAAAAAATAGGTCCACTTAATCTCATTAAACGATTCCAGTTGAAGCGAACGTTATGAACAGAATTCATAACAACCGGCTTGCGGATATTTGTGAAATTTTGAAGAGCCTGTTGATAAAAGATCTATACGAAAAATATTTACATGCCATGGAAACATGATAGAAAATATACACCATCACTTAGAATAAAGGTAACAAATATCTTCTATTTATGACTTCCAAAAGAATGTCTCAAAATTCTTAATGAGACCCGCAGGTCTACAGGTGAAAATAATTTTCGTTTTTTAAAAAAAATCATGGATATTATTTTAGTCAACGTATTGTATCATCTAGTACGTTGGTACGCTATTTTACGTTGTTTTTGTTTAATCAATATTTCAAACTGAACTTAATTTTATTAGGTTTTAAAAGCACACCTAAAGTAAAGCATTTATTCGAAGACAATTTTCATTTGATTTGCTTTTTTGTTTCTTACGATTCTTTCTCGTTATTCTTTTGGTTAAAAGACGAGTATCCGACTGAGACTGGAGCCTGTTAGGTTGCAAGTCCAGTGGACGAAGAGACGCACTCAAGCTCTCCTTATAATTTCACTAAGAAATACATTCTCTTAAGCACCACATAAAACCATCACGAGACGCAACTCGATTAAAACCACGAGTCGTGTATATGTTGAGTTTGTTCTGATCGAATCCAAAGCAGAGGCTGATTGGAAATCCTGGCTGATGACTTCATCCTGGCAGCGAGTGCTGTGTCGACTAGATAATCGAGGATGCTTTTCCGAAACCAGGTGAAATGCATCCATATTTAGTTGACTGATTGAAACTGTAATTCTGTTTAAAGTGAAGGTAATATATCGTAGTGGCGGTTAAATAACTCAATAATTGATTACGTTAATGTTATCATAACTTAACCCAACCATAACCTCAACCTAGATATTACCGATTGTGTGAGATATTTAAACGTACCAGTAATTTGTTTATGGCAAGTAAATAGATTGCTATTTAATGAATTTAATTTGAACATTCGACTATATTTGACATATTTGATACTTTAACTGATAACGTTTATGTTATCACTTATATGATAGGTCGATAAGTGGTATCCTAACCTTAAAGTAAGGAAGTTATGTTTTTATGAGACGGAAAATATATAATTAATTGTTGAACAATAGACTAACTCACGTGTCATTTCCAGAGTTTGAGTGTAAACTTAAAACCTTTATGCCTTTGTTACGTCTCTTTTTTAGTTCTTTGTTGCCTATATTTGAATACTGTTGTGTTGCTTGTATGTATTAATGATTTCTGTTTAGATCCGATATTCCATCCAGGATATTACCCGTAATTCGAATCTAATTTATTTATTAACTAACTCTACAATTACCAAATGTAATTAAAAACCCTTGTAACTTCGATGTAATTTAACTGTTTAACTTCCAAACTCGAATTATTAATGAAAAGTATGTATATGAATTAAGTAAATCAAGTTAATGATGGTATTGTGTTTGATTTTTCACTTGACTTGTCTTTAGAAAGTGTTATTTAAATCTCGAGTATCTCGGCCGATTAAGTTCAGAAAAGGTTCAAACCCCTAAATAAACTTATGTAATGTTTTTCCCCACTACTTTCTATTCCACTAACTTATGATTAAACGAATGGAAAGGGACTAAGAAAAAGAACGTTTCACTATTATTGACAGTCCCTTAAGCAAAAACCTTGATTAAGATTATCAGTATACTATATCATATTCCTGAGTAACGTCCTTCGTGAAACGCTCGAGAAACTACGGAAACGCTCGGTTTTAGCTTCATAAAAGAGACTACAACGTAGCGAGTACACTTAAAACCAGTTTTCCGAAATATCAATTATGTTATCCTACTTAACTTTTTTTTTTAGTTTAAGATGACTGAAGTACTTCGACGTAGCTACTTAATACTTCTCTTAAATACGGTAGATTTTAGATGTCCGTAGATTATAATAACATACATACTTAATACTTATTGTTTTGTTTAAGGTGGTTGAAGGCTTAGTGTTACTTAATAATTCCGTAACGAAGAAGCATGACTTCTACATAAAGTACTTTTCGGTTATAAATAACTATCAACCGTTTACTTCCATTAAACCTATCAGTTTTAATTCAAAAACCTTTTTTAAATGGAGGATCCAGTAGGAATAAGACGCATGGACAATGAGCTAATGGCTAGACAATCCCTGAATAGGAGAATCTGGGAGAAAGAAGAAGATGCATGATTAAGTCAGCTGGCTTTGACTTAAAATTCCCGGAATTGTCCAAACACATTGCTAGATGTCTAAGGTTTCCTTAGGCTTTCCTAAGGCATTCATAAAGAGATTATTGTGGAATGAAATAATGTAGTGGGCTAATGTAAATGAATTCCCGGGAATCGCCGGGCAATATTATGCTGCATAGGCTACTGAAAGTTATCGTACTCAACGTGTCTGGCTACCAGCTTAGAGATATTATAACTGAAGAGCGTTTTAATGTTAAATTACGTATAGAGGTTTGAAGATATATCATCTAGAAATCGTAGACATGACAATCCCTTTTCCTCGAATCAAAATTTAAATATTAAATTTTATTTTATTATTATTTAAATTGTTCCTCATTACAATCAACGACAGCTTATTTCGTCGTAGTTACAAAGGTTAGACTGACTAATGCATATACCCAGGCGTTCAATAACATTAAAAGGATGAATTTACTTAGACCATGTCGTTGCAGAAATGTATATAGAAGATATATACTCACTTTATAACAAAATACGTCAAGGAAATCGCAGACAAGACAGAGAAAACGTGTATAACAGCTTCGGTTGTTGTTTCAAGGCTCTCAGAAGAGGACAATACATTTCGTAGGTAGTTGACCCCCTGGGTGGCGCTGGAAAACATCATGAAGGCTACGCTGAGGACTATGGTGTTGCGATATATTCGCCTGATGTCATACGTACAGGTCTGCGTCTCTGTATGGTCCTCTGATTCACAAGGCTCCATCATTACTGAAACGTGATTTAAGTCTTAATGCATGGAAATATTGATAAAAGAACATCAGAAAAGCATTATTTAAACATTATATTTGATTATGCTTGTTAAAATGACAGTAAAAGTATCCCTGTGATGTTTTTATGGATAATATTTTCGGAGTTACTAATATTTTTAAGCGCCGTCGGTGAGGGGTTACGTAAAATAAGAAACATTATTTGGTCAGACTTATGTAGAAATAAGTAATAATAATTTAAGATTACGTAAATATACAGATAGGTTAGTATCTAAGTATATATTGAACAAGAAAGTTATTAGAAGGCAAGATACTGAATAACGAAACTTGTATAATTATTAACGGGATGTTTTGAGATATTTCACAAGCCTCAATGATCAAAGAATCAAACCTAAAACCTCCTCGACTTCTCATCCCATGTGACCTTTCTCCATTCGTTATATAAACGTGAATTCAGGCTTGCATAAGCTTTTCCGAATTTTTCACGACCTAAATTTAGTCTTTAGAATTGAGATTTTTTTGAAAAAAAAAAGTTGTATTCTTGAGGTAAAATATTTTGATGTTGTTTCACAAGGAAGAACTATTTGGAACATTAATAATTATGCCTTAGTTCAATGAATTCATTTTCTTTAGCTGTACAGGATATTTATTATATTGTTAACATAAGGAGTGGTTAAGTTGTTAAATTGAATGATAATTACCTCTACCCACGGCTCATAAAATATTTTGAATGGCCATGTTCAATCTGAAAATGATGCTTAAGAGTATTTGGATAGCCGGGGACTCCGTTTACATATAATGTTAAGTAAACTTATGCACATTGAAAATTAGTGCATTCATCAAGCTACCTCAATATTTGAATTTTATTAAAACTTTAGGAAATCAGTAAAACATTACTTTATTACATATATAAATCTATATAAAGTATTCCACTACTTCACTTTAATACGTATTTTTATACTCAGATCTTTATTCACATGAAAAATTCTGTTTATGAATCAAACACTCCCTCTCAAGTTCCTCCCTGCAAGTTATCACTAATTCCTATTGGTACATTACTAACCAGTTCTGAATTTAAGGACAATGGTGAGAGATTCTGGGAGGATAAGATTAAGACTCTTTTCCTGAGAAATATAATAATCGCAGACTGTTATTCACAGACGGTTCAAAGTCAAGTTATGTGGTAGGATGTACGTTTATCGCAGCTGAATTTATCGATGCAATGGCAATTAACAAGAGTGCTTCAGTCACAACAGCTGAAACATGTACGATACTGATGACGTTACGAACTTGCAAAGACCACCCATCCAATTTCACTTTGATTTTGACCGATTATCTCATGTCGATTACCTAACTTTCCAATCATGGATATAGAAGTGGTTGAATCATCAAAATCAGAGACATTCTTTGGAACATAAAGGGAAACGACCAAGAAATCACCATCTGCTGAATCCAGCACAAGCAGGAATGGAGGGAAACGGTCTTGCTGACAAAGCCGTTAAGCTGGAGACCTCATTGCAACTAAACCACTCGGATCTTCCTACATGCTACCGAAAGACACATTAATCGGGTACGTCAACCTCATAACTGAAATGTGGAGTAAAGGTTGGCGAGGAAAAAACTCAGGAATCATCTATAAAGAAATGGTGCCCAACAAAGAGATAACTTATCCACATAACATCTCGAGAAGACAACAGGTAGTTGTTGCATGACTGAGATCCTTCCACTCCCGCCTTACTCATCCATATCTTTTTTATAGGCCTCCACAGCCTCTCTGCTCCGATTGTGATACCGCCCTGACGGTGCCGCACATCCTCTTTGACTACCCCCGGAATGACACAAACAGATGGTTCACGCTGGCAAACCATTCCAGACATGAACTGTGCTCTTTTCCAATGGCGGTTCACTGTCTTCTGAAATTCATTGAATAAATAGGTCTCCTAGAATAAATTTTAAGAAGTATCAGTGTCAATGATTTTGCAATGGGTCAAAGAGTGATTGTCTATTCCCACTCCTTTAAAGTGCTGTAGGCAATATCAACGTAATTTTTTTAATCCTATTGTAAATAATTTTTGTTGTCTCGAAGAACGTCTCCTGTCGACGCGACTCTCGATAAAATAAAATAATGAATGTGTGAATATGACTGAAGTAAAGCAGCATTGATCCATATTTAAGAAATTCATGAGAATTGACAGGTACGGCTTTTCCGATTGTAATTTAGGTGAATAGAAATTTTTGAAAAATTAGAGCAGTAAAAATTAATAAATGAGTTTGTCGACATTGGCTATAATGTTCGTCCTAGCAATAAGAGCCAGAGCGTCAGTAAAAATATGTGAAATTCAAGTAATGTACAGAGATTACGATTTACGTAATATTGTTATCATATCACAGTTTTACTAGAATAAATACCAGCATACTTAAGCTGATTTCAACTGTATTATGGCTCTGATTGCTAAGTTAAACAAACAACAGAAAAACAAAATAACCCAAGCGAAGGTAATTTGTATACGATAGTCCAAATTTCTTTATGATTCCGTTACTCCAACAAATTTTTGTCTCATTAACATTATTCATTTAATTGTTGAAAGATGTAGGATGCGCTTTGTAACCTCCAAACTCTTCTGGTAATTAATTGCTTGACGGCCGATTAATATTGAATAATTGTTTTTTTAAAATAAAAAATGAACTAAATTCGTCAATGAATTGAGTGTTGGAAATATAATAAGCGTAATAAAACGTTCCAGCATTTTCACACGTGTCAAAGAACATTTCAATAGTCCGTTACACCGAGAATAAACCCGGTCTAGGACAAATATATATTGAATACTCTTGTTATATGACGTATTTTACTATGTTAGTGGAAGCAAAGTCATTTTGTTAGAATTTTAGTTATTTATTTATTAAAAACTGTTTTTGTAGGAAAAATTTATAAAATTTTATCCATAAAATTCAAGATTCCATAGAGTTCACAATAATATTTGAAAATTATAGATACTGCATCTATAACTTTCTCCAAAAATGTACCCTTTTTAAAATCGGCAATATAAGGTAATCTCCGACACCCTTAACGGAAAGTAAGGTGCTCATATTTGACAAACAAATATTGTAATATATGTGGAAGTAACTGCAATATACTATTAGGATCAATCTATAACTTTATAGCGGGTAAAAAAATAAAAAAATTCTTTGGACTCAAATTCATGGAAATATAAACCTAGAAAAACTATATAGGTATACATTAGTAATGAAAAATAATATGGCATCAATACGGAATTTATTATTTCACTGACCTTGTTGAAATCAATTTCAACTCTCAGATCTGCATAAAACAACAAGAACCTAAACTAACGGCGATCGATCATATTGTTAACAGAAGATTAAGTTATATACACGAATCGATTTTAATTCCATAGCTTTGAAGCTAGTAGTTTGCTACTTCAGTACCAATAGATTAATTTAACAATATAAGAAGCAAGTGGAAACGAGCGGCTTTGTTAATGATAATAAATAAATGAATTTATGTGGCTATTTCATTACATTACTAATGACACTATTAATACAATTAAACACTTTATCAATATAATCGAATTCTCAATTCATATTTCAATCCAATTTACGATAAATGCAAGTATATTCACCAGAGTACCTTCTGGAAGTCGACGCTGTCTCGACTAAAGTGTTTACTGCAATGAGTAAGCCGTGAACTTGAACATGGAATCTCTAATAAACTATCTACATGACGCAAGGCTACGGCGTTGCCTTTGCACGTAGATAAATGCCTTCTGAATAAATATTATCAGTACAAGATATGAATAAAGTAGCGCTAGTATTTCAATGTGAAATATTGTAGCGAACAGAAATTCGTCTGTAATTTTAAAATCATAAGAAGTCTATAGTATCCATTTATGCCAGTTTGTGCTTCAATACATTTCAGTTTGTATGATTTTAACCATTTTAACATTATTAATATTAGCGTCTAAGAAATTTACAGTTGGTTCTATCCTAAACTCATTTAAATGTAGGAACTAAGTTTCGTTCTTTCTATTAATAGATTAACACTTTGTATTTAATATTCATAAGGAGACCTTACTTAATAAACAGTTGAGCTGTCTCAAGGCTTTAGTCCTCAAACATCCTCGTTACTTAGCATTATTATTGCACGTAACATTTCCACGATGTTAAAAATGTTTCCAGTATTTTGAGATGTGGTAGTTTTATTTTTTAGTTTATTTCATACAAAAAAAATTTCTTACGATTACTAGTTTGGTACAATAATTTTTCCAGTATATACACGATTAAAATAATGTATTTACAATAATGTATATAATGCACACGTAAACATGAAGGTAGGTTGGTTAGCCTACTTTAGCAGATGGGTTAGGTTTTTTACGTGTGTATCTGAGAGTCATACGATGTGGGTGGGTGAGGTTTGACAGACAGTGTATTGGCTATTACAGAATATATGAGCATGCGGTCTGTAGGAATGATAGTAAGGTGGGTTAGGATGTGCCTCGATGTTCCGGGGGAAGGATAAGTTCGATTGGGAGTTTTTATTTTGAGCCAACGGAAGTACAGAGATGGGGAGGATTGTCATGGAATTGTTGGATCGTGGAGTTTGGGTGTTTGAGGGAGGTTATGGATTACGGAGTTTACTTTGGGAAGTTTAATGTTATGGTGGATGACCCCTATTAAGAAGGAGATATAAGGCTGTGAATTTATGGCTGATTTTGGAGAGTTTTGAATCGAACATGATTCCTAGATAAGTTGTTTCTGTTTTTGTAGGGATAGATGAGTTGTTTATGTAGAGGTGGATGTGGGAAGGAGGGTTTTTGTTAAGTGTGAATGGGACGGTTATTGATTTGGTGGGGTTGATGCTGATTCGCCAGTTTTTGGAGCATTGCTCTACGTTAGTGGTGGTAGTAACTATCAAAACAAGGAAAGAAAAGTCAAATGAACATTGGTCCGGAAAGCATAGTTTCACAGATGTTTACCTTTCTCCATAGAACCTGACCTTGCTTTAGGATTTGCATATTCCACATCTTAAGTCTTTGCTGACATGGCACATTCTCAAAAAAGGTAACATGTTAACAATTATAATTATAATAAGCTCCATCTTTGTGGCAAGACGGCTGCCCATACGTTGGTGGAGAAATGGTGTTGATGTCCTCTTTTTACAACTGTATGGGATTTCCATCACCCCACTCATTCTAGTTATGAAAGATCACAATGTCATCTCTTGTGAATCCTGCCTCGTCGGTTAATAAAATGTTCGACAAAAACAGTCTACCCGTTGCACACTTCTGCAAGGACCATTGACAGAACTGTAATCTGCTCCGGTGGCCTTCTGGTCTTGACCGCAGTGAACATGATATGGATACAGCAATTGTTCATGTGGTACCACTCATAAAAGAGGATAACTCGCGTCTTTTGCTGCTGTCAACTACCGCACACTGGATCCAGGTCTTTATAGCTCATGATCTTTCATCTAAAATGTACGGACTGATCGAAACCTTCCACTTTTCCCCTCTGTGGAGTTCTCGAAAACCTGGACCCTTAAGACATATTCACAACCAAATGTCTTTAGCCGCTATTGACAAGAGTACAGATCTCAGAAAGTATGCGTTTCCAGATCAATGTTTATTGGACTTTTACTTCTTATTTCGATGGTAGCTACCAACTCTCAAAATATTCGACACTTTTTAATAACCTTTATAAAGACGTAGCAGGGTGCCCGACGCTGTCAGAGTTCCTATTAAGGAATTTATCATTTTATTCACCCCGTTAAAATTGCTTTCAATTCTGAGAGCTGTATATACATACGCATTGATTCTGAATCCGTATTCTTCGTGCAGGAAAATTTTATGATTCCTAATCCATTTTTCCAAACACTTTTACTTCAAGTCAACACAATTATTTTTGTCAACACATGATTTATCCGTCAACGAGGGCGTCCTTTTTTGAGCATCTACCTTATCAAGGATACCTATCGAGACGTAATCTATGTTTTACTTATACAATTAATTTATAACTAATGTCTTGTTTCATGTTATGAACGTTTTGCTTTCTCGTCTTTCAGATAAATAATAAATAATAGCAGACAAAACAAATAATTTTTGTTGTAAATACTATTAAAATGTATTTATTTTTTAGATCAAACCTTAAATAGAACGTAATAAAATTGTGCAGAAGTATCTTGAATTGAAAATAATAGTAATGATTATTTTAAATAATTGATAACATACGTAATTGTTGTAGTTCCTGCGAATTTAATTTTTACGACCAAAAATTTCAACAAATTACGTTTTCCCTCTCCCCTTCGCTGTCTCTAATTATATCCTCTACACCAGGGTTTCCCTATTAAGCTACTGGTTTACCTGTCACGTAAAATGGATTCTGAACCCAGGAATGGTCCTATCTTTCGGGAAATATTGCAAAAGAGAGAGTTGATTACAAGCTATGTATGTGTTCTTAAAACACTTTGGAAACTTCATTATCTACTTTAAAATTAAATTCAATCAAGTTCATGTAAGGCAGGAAAAATAATTCATTAGATTCAACTGATGAAATTCAAAATTATATTTTTTATCAAAAGATGCAAATTTATCTCTTGTATCAAAAATTGTAATACCTGTTCCTGGTAATGATAACTGCACGTTGTAAAAATATCTGCCAGATATGCAAGTTTTATCAACCATGAAGGATTTGTTAAAACTTCAACAAAATATTGTTCTGAATTATTTTGTGCCTTAAGGTAGACTAATAACTCACTTCGAAGTTCAAAAAGTCTTAATAGTGCTTTTCCTCTAGATAGCCATCTCACTTCAGTAAGCAATAAAAGTGCTTTGTGTTCACTACCCATTTCATCGCACAAAGTTTTATTTGATCGGTATTGAAGTGATTTCGATTTCAGATAGTATATCACTTTCGCGGCTTCATTCTTCAAATTTTTCAAATTTGTGGAAACCTTTTCCACAAGTACTTTTTCTAAAAACAATTTAAGAGCCTCATTCGCGCCACTTGCTTTGTGTGCTTACCTAACAAACCATGATTATATGTCTTAAAAACAGCGAAATTTATCGTGTTAAATAAGGAGTCAATTTTTAAATCGACCATTATGACGATATGTTGAAAGCTTCAGAAATACGTAAGTTAATCAAAACTTTTGTGACCATATGTTTTATATAAATTATCTTTAGGGGACTGTTAAAATTTTCCTGCGGACCTCTGGTTGAGAACCGCTGTACTATATTTTGTTGAGAGACTGCAATTATGCACTGTTGAATTACATTACACAAACAAAAGTTTATTTTTTGGCCATAGATACTCATTGTCAAGTTCAATAAAATATTCAAATATAATTTTCTGTTTTTAACTTCAAGATAAATAAAAAACGGCCGTCTTTTAATTTGTTTTAAGTAAAATATTACCTGCATAAGTCTGGGCCATGGCAATCTCTATCTCACTCTAGTTGACTAAATACCTCCACACTTATTCATTGTTACCCCTGTGTCCTATTGTAGCGGGAAACAAGGAACAGTTTTCTTTGTTTCACAACGTTGTTGAATCGGTTCCGAAGCAAGCAAAGAAAGGTTTGAGAAATGATTCCGTATTCTCCCGTTAGATGTAAACGGCGTTTTCGTCGTACGAACTAAAGTGGTATTATAATAGGATATTATAATTCACTAGAAATTTTTTGCGGGACACCTATTTAAGGTCCACGGAACACTAGTGTTCTACACCTTCCGTCAACTACACTTCTTCATCCTCTTCGATCACTTCTTCTGTCTCCTCTGGAATTCATTCCATCTACTCCATCTTTCTCTCTCTGTCTTTAACGCTTTTTACACCTCTCAAACAGTCTCCCCCATAATCGAAATCAGTTTATCTCTATACGCCAACCTAATCCCGTGTCGCCGCTATATCGGCAAATTGTTTAAGAAAATGGGTGACAGAATTGAAAAGTTACATTGCGTTGCGGGTTGTTACAAGTTTATTAAACTCGTTAATAAATCAATTAATGTTGATTGATAATGTCAATTATTATTAAATGTGGATTTCAAGAAGTAGAGGTGTTTTTAGGAAATAAACCTTAAAGAAAGGACGAAAATTGCTAGAAAGCTTTCACGTAAGCGTTGTACTAGAAGAAGCACGGGATGATTTACGAATAATTACCGGCACTGTTTTGCGATCTACTCCTGCGGAACATAGTGCTAAAAATCACGAGATATTTACAAACATATTGTGCAGGTATACATATTTAATAAAATAGCTGCAAAGTTAACGAATAATATTCAAGCAAACAAAGCTACACGTAAACGAATTATTATTTTAAACGATTAAGCATTTTTTGAAATTTTAATTTACGTGTAATTAATATTTCTTTCATGTTTACAAAATAAATTTCTATTTAAATAATAGAAATTGTAATTATAAAATGTATAGAAATTTACAAAATATACATTCAATTGAATGTTGTATTAACTGTACAACATGTATCGTTTTATTTTGTTAGCAAAATATTTACCAAGCGAATATATGTGAATATTTCTTTATACTTTTGTTCTCAATTCAATCACCTTAGTAGAATTTATCATTTAATGAAACATCATAATTCTGAAATTTCCCACTATTGTTATGAATTTAATAATTAAATCTATCAGTTTTTGTAATTAAATAATATGTTAAAGTTATATTTCATCCGCATTATATTTGCTCCAAAAGTCCATCAATTATTAAGGATATGTTTGATGTAATGTATAATCGGAAGATAATTTAATTCACCAATTATTAGAGATTGCTCAAAAACACGAGTAATTATGTTAATATTATCGAATACCGCCGAAAAAAGTTATGTTTACGGAGTACGATGTACACGAGCAATCCATGCTTTTTATGATCGGTTTCCCACGGACGATTTGGATAGCTGTAGAATTTCAAATCTGGATTTTTGATTGCAGTATGGTGGCACTGAAGAACTCAGAAAAATTTTCTCAAACTTTTCTTCAACTTTTCACTCATTTTTAATCATCAATTTCTTTCTAAACGTCGAATGCAATGTATATTGCTTATAACAACCACAGCCACTATAACCCATTTACTTACAAAATTCTCCGCCAGCGGTAGCACCAGTCGCCGTTGGTCAGGCGTATACGGAATTGTTGGTAGCCACTGTAAACAATGAACGGTCCCCTTGAAAAGGAAGGACATTTCAGTGGAAGAGGAACTCGAATAAGAAATTCTATAGGAGTACTCGAATGACGAGTTACAGTTTCAAGTAACAGATAAAGACACAACGAAATGAGTTTAATAATTGTCGAAGTGCCAGTCACGTGCCATGGAAAATGTGGGAAAGTTTCTTCTTGTGAGAATAATTGAGAAACTAAGAGGCGGTGATTTCCGTGAGTCTTATCTACATGAAAAACGTAAAGGGCAGCGCAAGTAAGGAAGGAAATGAAGGCTTCAAGGTGATCAGTGAATACATAGATAACATTGAAGTTCGGTGGGGAAGTTTATTATTTAGGGTAAGAAAAATGAGGCATACAATAGAAGCCAATTCACGGTGATAAGTCTATGAAGGTTCGTCCTATTACCTTGTTATCTAGACATACTAGTAAATAAAATGTTCAATCCTCTGCTATTGTCAACTTGTAATAATTCATAAGGCACCGGACCTACAAAGCAAGTTATGTAAAACAATTTTCTACTTTTGTTTTGTGAGTGACATAACAAGGAAGCCCGTTCTGTAAATAGGAAAATAAGTAGAAAAAATATCTGTTGCTGTTCTGGCTGAGGAAGATTTTTCTGATCATACACCATGCCTAGATTATCGCTTATTATATAATTTAAGTTTATTACGAGCAAGGTCTTTCCTCTCCAAAACACTCCTTTGCTACGAGAAGCTGACCCTTTGACGATTTATTCTATTTACTATCTTAGGGTTGCCAAAAGGATAAACATTTCAGAGGAAATTTTGAAACATAATTTTTCATTATTCAAATTGTTGATAAATGCTTAAAATTAATGATAATGTAACGGCCCAATTGTACTTATTATCATTACTGTTACGTTTATCTTATGTATTTATTACGATTTATTATCTGTTTATTTTGATTAACTTCAATGTATAAGTATTTATGATGAATAATCACCATTTTTGTTGATTTAAATTCTGTATTTAGACACAAACGTTTTATCAGAATTTTCGTCTAAATGTTGCCGTTTATATTTTATCTTATTTAACTTCTATTCCCTATTTTCAATTAATAATTTCGTGAATTTCTATTTTACATTATCTAGCCAATACGCGGATTACCAATCTGATAATTTCACTTTACTCATTGTCGAAATTCCTTCTCGGAACATTCTGGAAGCTTTTCTATACATCTTTGCTGACGTCACACCCTGTCACCGCATTTTTCTGTAAAATTGTTTCTCGTTGTTTCGATATTTCTGATCCTATAGAGAAAATTCGGCTCTAATTTTCTATAGAGATATAATTCTTCAATCATGACAATTCGTCTTTCCTACGCAGTTATTACAACAGCGCGTTCGCTTGTCGGAGCGTCTACGAACATTTCTACTCGAGAATTCAACGGAACTGGGAGAGTTCTAGATTTTGCTTAAATGTTGTATATCCGTGTGAGGATGTACCACCTTTCCTGTGCGACTGTACTACGAAGGATTACTCTGGGCCAGTGACAGCGAATTTCAGCGGCTGATCTTGGCCTAGGATCGACCAACGTAGACGAGTTGAGACACGCAGGGGTTCATTCGGACTCAGCCATATGCAACAGAAATATGAAATGAAAACAATTTATTTCTTCTGCGTTAACTGCTGTGTAAAATTCTACTGTCATATACTAACTTTACTATACCGTAAAGCAAAACTAGATGACATTGGCAGAAATCTACGAGTGAGATTAAATAGATTGTGTAATTATTAAAAAGTTTAAATTAAAATAAACTTTAATAAATAAAAAGACGGCCATATAAGTCAGCATATAAATTTATCACTATTTATTCAAAAGCGACGTTTCGTTTCCTTTTTGAGACTTTCTCAGGTGTAAAATTTAGCAATTCATCATATTTACTCCTTGACTCGTGAAAAGATTATTGAATGTACATCTGAAGAATTTAGTGTCGCGGACCATCTCCAGCGACGCTTACGGCCGAAATGATGTTTATTGTAAATTTCAAGTCAGAAAACTATGTTGTAAAATAAAATTCGTTTCATTTATGATAAATTTAATTTCAATTTTACTAGAAAGGTGAAAATCGATATTTTGTGTATAAAACGTTTCAGCTGTATTTTTTATACAAACAATTAATCATCATGCCGACCTAGAGTCGTCTAGTGGTTAGTGTCTGCCTGTCAACCCAGAGGTCTCGGGTTCGAATACTGGCATGGGCTTGGATGTTGCAGAGCCAAGGAAGAAGAAGAAGAAGAAAAATTAGTCAATATCACAGTTCATGCTTCATGCCAATTTTTTATACTTTACCAACAAAATAGCATTTGGATAAATTTAACTTGAATTTGCGTCGATTATTTCAGATAACAAATTTTCAAGCATCGTTAAATTCGGTGATTTTCTTTATAAATAAATAATTTATTCAGTCTGTTTTAAATTTTAATTGTGTTATGATTTAACACGGTTAATAAG
Source organism: Eucriotettix oculatus (assembly GCA_034510155.1). Classification (NCBI taxonomy): domain Eukaryota; kingdom Metazoa; phylum Arthropoda; class Insecta; order Orthoptera; family Tetrigidae; genus Eucriotettix; species Eucriotettix oculatus. Next base: position 64,173,346 of record CM067376.1, read on the forward strand.
TTCCATTAATTATGTAGTATTTTGCTTTATAAATGGTTGCAACACCTTTGTTTTTCCACATATTATGTCTCCATTTATACCTTGCTGCTTATTAAGGCATTAACTATAATCAGATTAAACGTAAAATAAGTGTATATATCAATTCAACAGATTTAATGCAGTGAATTCTGCTTATAATAATTTAATTTGTGTTTACAACTTCATGAAATTACGAATCCCTTCCTTAATTTCCTATCTGACGTGAACCAATTATTTTTGCCATGTAAGTAAACACCAATACAAAATAGAGCAATTTACAATTTACCCTCAAAGTAGGCCAACATTCAGTTGAGAGGTTGGTGAAATTACAATATGAAGGAACCCCACAATTATTTTTCATGTGGGTAAAAGCGTTTTTTTTTCATAATTCTTGGACATTATTTATGTGATTATTTTCAAAACTAGCCAAAAGGTAATGATGAAACTAAAAACTGAACAAAGCAGGTAATGGATTTGACATCCTATAATTAGAAGAAAAAAGTTATGAAAACACTTGATCTGAGTGCGAGGAATTACTCTCTTTACGAAGATGTGGCGAGGTGTAAAAGAAACTTATAACCAAGGAAATACCTGAAAACGTTTATGAGCGTGACTGAAGACACTAAAAATGACTAGTAGAATTAAGTAAAACAATTATTAATTTTTCTCTGACATTTTTGTATTTTGTTTTGCAGTTGGATACAAATTTTAGTATACGAAGGATAAGAATAACAAACACTTTTCTGCAACCAACTTATTCGCAATACAACGTTTAAATCGACTACTTGATTTGTATACATGGCTGAAATGAACATTAAGATACCTATCACAATAATGTGAATTGTTTTGCATAGATTTACAATTAATTTTCTTCAGACAATGTTTAAATCTACCACCTGGAGGAACAGACTCGAATATTCAATGACAAGTAAATTATCAATGTTACCTTGTCGGTTTACTAATTATCAGGAGGTATGGCACGTGTAGACGGTGTGTTCCGCGTCGATAACAGGACAACAGGATTTCAGTATGCTATTTAAGAAGCACGAACTATTGGTTAAAACAAACAAGTGCATATTTAATGAGAAAAAAACCCACTGTGTTAAGCAAATGTTATTGTACTTCTATCCGCTAATTTCCGTAAAATTTTGGATAAAATTTTGATAAAGATGAATCATATCGTTAGCGAAATGTGAACAATATTCATTTATTAGTTCTTCTTTGGCTCTACAGCCCACTGAGGGTCTGGGCCTACCGGGGCGACTGCGGACTGTCATCTTGCGCGACACATTCCGAATTTGGAGTGACACGTGGTCAGCGATCTTAATCCCGGTCTTCGCGACCAAGACGAAACAACAACATCAGACCCATGCCAGGATTCGAACCCGAGACCTGTGGGTCGTGAAGCAGCAACGCTAGTCACTGGACCACTGGAAGTCGGCCAATAGTTAGGTATAAAACGAAAATAATATCGCAAAAATTTATAATAATACATATGTATGGTAAAGTATTTTCTGGTGAGAGACAGGAAGATTATTGCTGTAAATTACTATCTTCCTTTTATACTACCACTCTACTAGTACAGCAGATGCTAGACTGCGGTGGCAGAACAATTTATGTTGCAATTTGTCGCTATCAAACACTGAAACCTTTGTCGCTTGTACATTCACAACAAACATCCGTATCTCCATAATTGTTATGGTGAATAATTTTGAGCAATCTCGGGTATTTTATAATTTTCAATCAAATGTTTTAGGCAATATTTAGTGGCTTATATGTAGAGACTATAATAAACAGTCTATAAAATGATGTTTCAGTAGAAAATATTGTTATGGGTTATCGCTATTAAGGCGAATTGCAGGAAATCATTTTAATTCAATTTAAGTTACTTAAACACAAGATTACTTATAAAAAAGACCAAATACCTAACATTAAACCCCCCAAATAATTAAAAAATTACATTACTATTTCATTCCACCAAACTTTACATAATTCTTTGAAAAACCTTTTCCACACGTATAAAATCCAGCTCTTAACTAAATCATCCCCTAATTAATCCATTATTATAAAATACGAGAATGACTCAGTTGATAAAAAGAAAATTCATAATGTAATTTATCAATTAAATTGTAATGACTGTTCACGTGTATACACAGCCAAACTAATCGAGCCATCTGCACCAGAATTAAGAAACACAGAGCGAATATCAAGCTTCCATAAGACATTATTCGAAATTTCAAAACGTATATTGGAATATAACCATACCATTGACTGGGATTTCCAAATTTTAGACAATGGCAGCAATTCTGAAAGTCTTCATATTAAAAGCAACACAAATACACTGAATGTAAAAACGGCCACGTAATTGCTGAGTAGTATATATGAAATATAATATTTCAAAACATACTGCTTCCTTAAATTTAACGTTATTTGGTTATTTAAATATGGTATTATTTGGCAGTACTTTTATATCTTTGTAACGTAATAATTTTTTGTATTGTTAACTTTAGTTCAGCCTAAAGGGGATCCAGATCAGTACCGAAACATGTAGTGGTAATAAATTATTTTGGTATTGGTTTTACTAATTATCTGTTTTTTGCCTCATTTAAACATCAGTTTAAACTTACAAACGTTAATAACTATTATATCGTTTAAGGATTCAAAAAATATTTTAAAAAATTATAAGATTATCCAACCTGAGTCATTATATTGTATAACTACTGATGAATTAATTCATTTATAAAACATAAAATATTCTCCTTTTAGGCTATCGTATCTTTTGAGGTTTATGAAAAAATACAACGCAAAACTTGTGAGTAATATGGATATTTTACAAAATTCATATTCATCGGTTCAAACGCGCTAAAAGGTTCTGCAGCAGAGATTTGACTGTCAAAATATTTTATAGAACTGTGATGCGGAATAAACCTATGATTTGTGCGGAAGAGAATTGTATGTTTAGCTGTAGGGAAAGTTAGGGTAGAACAGGACACTTATTGTTTAACAATTTTTGTAAAATTATGGGAAAAAACCTGATTTCATATAGATATATCATTAGTTTATTCTATTATTTACTTAACCCCATATCAATATAACTTGAAACAACAAATTTAGATTATTGATGATTTAAAAAAAAAACAAATTTCCCGTTCTGCCCCACCTTCAGGACAGAAAGGGGTTAGATGTTTTGTATATACAATTAGTGCAAAAATTAAATTAAATTTATGAATAATATTTTTTGTGGTTTTTTCTTATACTTATTTGGCGTATGGTTGAAAGGTTTATCGATTTCTCCTTTCGCAAAACGATTTATTTCGTAACTGCACAACCTTTACTAATGATTTTCCCTTTTTTCTGTTCTTTTTCTTTCTTGTTCTATCCTTTTTGAGTACAACATCTTGAAGCTCAATCTCGTAAATTGAGTCTGCCAGCTTTTAATTTTTTTCTTGAGTTTACCTTATACAGTAGTATCCCGTAATACAGGCAAATTTAAACCTTATACGTATCTTATATGCAGCTAAAGACACCTAGTTTACGAATGTATACCATTAAAAGGTTAAAAGCAAGGAGTTTTGTGAATTACTTGCTGTCGAAATGATGCAAAAATTATAAAAGCACACATGTAAGTTGCCAGAAAAATAGTTCATTTACAAGGTAGAGTCAAAAAGTTGGCTGTTTCCTTGACCAGTTACAATGTTCAATCCCTATTTACTAAGCACTATCCAGTAAAAAAAATAGGGTATCCCGTACCGCTTCGGCTTCCCCTATTCTATTTTTGGTTAACATCATTTCGTTCAGCAAAATTTGGAAAATGAATTAAATGACTAACTCTGTTAGCATAGAAGCTGGAATAAATAAAAGCAAAATTTTCGTATTGAAGTGATAATAAATTTAAATATTTCGTCGTTGTAACCTTCAATTTACTTTATTTATACTAAGAAGAATTTACTCCTTATATTACGCAGAAGCTCTCAAGGTTGTGGCGTTCGCCTGGACATAACATTAAAGCCAACAGCACGTAATTTATCTATATTGCCGTATGACTGTCGTGATGATAGTCCAATTTACTAACTTCGAACATGCTCCAATGGACGCCATATTCAACATTAATCTCGAGGCAACATCGTAAGCACATCATATTACATCGTTATGCGGAGTCGTTTCGAGGAGGACAGCCTGGTCCGCCTGTCCGGGCTATCGAGTTTGCCTTAATATACTTAAACACACATGCAATCATACTTAATTCCTAAGCATAGTCTTTAAGAAAATAATTAATACTTATATGTTGAAGTCAGCAGATTATAACCGATTGAAACAGTATTTAAGTTTTACTGTACGGCAGTAATGGAACGTCATTAAATGGAATTATTTAGTAATATATTAAATATTATTTGTTTGCCATTATTAAGGGATATTTGAACGAAATTACTTTATTTTCTATTTTAATGCGTTATACATAGATAGATAGATTTATTACGTTACAATTGACTGAGCCCGGTGGCAACATACATTTAATATTCCAATACAGGAATATAAGTTAAAGAAATAAAAAATAAAATAAAATTATACTAATATAAACATTCAATATATAAATACTTTAACACTAATTCTAAGTCTGAATAAATTAAGTTAAACCATTTCCCTAATTCTGTCCCTAAATAATTTTACACTCTTCGGAAAAGTCGCTAGTAGACTTGCAGGCAAATCATTCCAATCTTTTACGGTCCTATTTACGAAGGAGAATTTACCCACGTCCGTTCGTTGTCTTCACTGATTTATTTTAAATGGCTGATCATTTCGCGCTACATATGTCGGTAAATGAATACGAGTTTTGATGTGACTCTACGGTGATTCGTCTGTATACGCTTTGTACAGTGCACAAAGCCTGGCCCTCTTTCTCCTAGATGCAAGCGCCTCCAGATTACCTCGCATTTTTCTTAAACTTGTCATATTTTGCGGTTTTCACAGAGCATGCAATAAAATTCAATAGAACATAAAATTCTCTAATGTAACTGCCCGTTTTTTATCAATATTATAATTTTATTATTGAAGTTAAATGAAGTGCAAGATCACGTAAAGTTCAATGCGTTTCCTTCCGAAACGCTTGGAATTACGAGATTATTTTCTCATTAAATGTAACAAAATTTATTTACAGACAGTAAAAGTTATTCAGTTATAAAGAAAAATTTCAGTATTGAGCCAGTAAAGACCTGTTTAAAATTATAATGAAATTTATGGATTTCATTTATGGAAAAAGTTGGCGAACCGGAAATATATATCTTTTTGTTCCTTATTACTATTATTTAAGTCAGCCATATCGTTGCTGTGGCTGTTTCAAATCATTGTAAAGATATTATAAAAAACTTTTACTTCGTAGTTAACATGATTGAACATATGATTAATTTGACGTAATTATTAACAAATTCTGAAGCTCTTTCTCATATTCCGTTTTGGAAAGTAAAGTAAATATGCAGAAATAGTTCTCGGGTTTCCACTCGGGTGCAGGTGCGACGAAAACGCGACGTTTCGACGACCACGTGCTCTGTCGTCATCTTCAGCGTTTTCGTCGCACCTGCACCCGAGTGGAAACCCGAGAACTATTTCTGCATCAACTACACCGGGAAAGCCTCAGCTCACTTAAAGTAAATGTTAAATTTTTTTAAACTTGGCGAACTGTTGGCGCGGTATTATTGTAATTTTGGAGTAGTGAAGGCCTCAGGGTAGTGAAAGTCAGCTAATAAAAATGACTCCCCTCATGTTAGCTGTATTTAGTTGATAATTGGCCTTCACAAATTTTGGAAATGTTCGGGAAATGAAAACATAAAAATCATACTATCAGAATTAGAATATGTTTATGTTAGCTAAGACTGATTAAAGGTTCGTCCAAATTTAATCATCCAGCCCTCAAAATAATTTATTATGTATTTACATTAACAATAAATTATTTATAGGTGGATGTCATAAATTTAAGCCTGTTTTATTAACTATGTCTCATTTTATAACATTTCTCCATATTTTTCGGTTGTGTTAATATTTTTAGTAATATTTTTTAATAATGTTGAAAAGAACCTTTTTAGTCAGTTTTTATATAGCGAGAGTACATTTTGTTCACTCAAATTAATGGGAGTATATTTGATTCTTAACGTAAGATACGACCTAATTCAACTGGCAAACTTAACAAAAGCATTTTAAATAAGGTCGTATTTATTGTTATTATTCCTCAGACGATAATTTTTGCTTTTTATTTGTCTCATTTGGGATATCGGGAGTATTTTCGCCCATCGTAACGGACAGGAGAAATACTTGTACATTTTTTCAGACTGTTTTTATGTTATTCCGCTTATTTATCGTACCAGTATATTTATTGACTCGATTAAGATCTCGCTGCTTATTCCGTCAGCCTCATATGATAAGAGGAATTGAGAAGGTAATTTTTTTAAAAAAATGTGACGCTTTCCTAATGGTTTCATTGCGTGTTGACAAAGAGATTACTGTCGAATTCCCAGGCATTGCGGGTGACCCAGATGATACTCAATAATTACCAATGCGAATTATGAAAACAATTTTAGTCATTTAGTAACGATCGTTCTTCCAGTGAATTTGTGGAATTAGAAGTTATTGGAGTTCCAACCCGCTTAAAGTTAGTTTAAATCTCGATGTTTGAATGCACCAAACACATAGCTAACAAAATGGGGGGAACAAGGGATGGGGTTGGTCAAAGGTGAAAAATACCATGAGGACGACAGAAATTAGTGTACAATAAATGGCACAGAGATTAACCTCATTATATCAGATGGAATTCTTCTCGTATTTCAACATGGTGGGGTTTGCTAAACACAACTAACACCGTCGACATCTTCTGGTGAAGGAAATTACTCATTATATAAATCAAGATGGAAAGTGACAAAGAAATGACTTTTCTTAGCAGAAGGCAAAAATGCTAGAGATTTATTATTTAACACTAATAAAAATATAAACAATTTTTAATGAATTACCAGCGGACGAAAGGAAAAGTTTTAAATTTCACCAGTACTCAAAAAGTTTCAGTTATTCTTTGCTTTTAATTAACAATAAAAAAGCAACAGACTAATTTTAAGAACGGTTTAATTCCAGGAGAGTGACTGCTAGTTTTAATGATTCTTAACAGTTTTATTGATCTGACTTCTTTAAAAATAAATGAGTAAACCGTCAGTCAAACATAATATAAAATTTAATAAGAAAGAAATGGCACATCATGATAATGGATTCTTTTCATTGGAACCTATTCAGGTGGATTAATGCTAATTTTACAAACCATCATGTCTTAAAACGTGGTCTATAAATCTATCCCTTATCTTGCTCAACGTCCAAATTGCTCAATCTTTCCCTTTTCTCCTTAGAACTTCCTCGTTAGTCATTCTATCCATCCATTTGATTTCCACCATTCGCCTATAGCACCACATTTCAAAGTAACTATTCTTTTCCTTTATGCAACTCATACCGTCCACTTTTCGCACCCATATAACGCCACACTCCATACGAACATTTTTAGCAATTAATTCCTATTACTTATATTATCCGTAAGTAAATTCCTCCTTTTTACGAAAGTCTGCCTTGACTGTGCTGTCCTCTTCTTTATGTCTACTATACTTTTCCATCCCTTGTTATTTGCTGCCCAAGTATCATAATTCCTAAACTTCCTTCAAAATATCCCTTCCCAATCTAAAACGTTGTTATTCCAGCGTTTCGAATACTACTATCCATTCCTTCGGTTTTCCCTCTATTTATCCTCATGTTGTACGTTCATGCCACTTATTATGGCTTCCAAATCTTCTTCTGACTCACCTAATACTATAATATCATCGGCAAACCGTCGGCTTTTTATTTATTCTCCTTGCAGCATTATTCCTTTTTCATACTCCGTTTTAACTTTGTTCATCGCCTTTCCTGTATATATAAGTTAAACAGAATGGACTATCTCTGACGTTATATGCGTTTTGTTAACGTTATATGCTTAGTTTTATCTTTATGAAAGAAGGGTATTTGATTACATTGCTCATATATCTATGCTGTTGTATCATATTTTCTGAACACCAAGTTCCGTTCTATGGTAATAATACTTAAGAGTTTAATGTTTTCCTATAAATGGCAGCCACATAAGCGGAATTCTTCACTCTAGTAATATTCGTTAATGAAAGTTTCCTTGAGATGATGCACTATTTGTTAGAAGAAAGGTTACCTGAAGTTTGACACCATTGGATGTGGTATGGTGGAGATTGGGGAGGGGCAATTAAGCGTGGCCACGGCGCATGTGGGGGTCTGGGCGCCGCGACGCCGTAGTGAGCGTCGTGCAGGTGCGGGGCGCGGACAGGACTGTGCAGGGCTGGCGTCGCGAGCACTCGCCTCGTGCAGCACAGGTAAACTAACCATGACATACACAACTCACCAGCGATATAGTGTCTTGCTCAAAAACAATCATTTCATTTGAACTTACCTTTTCAAAAATTATTGCAGGCGTAATTTTATGACACGAATATTCAACTTTCACAGGCGTGGAGAGAAACTAATCTTATATATATATATATATATATTTAAATATGTAAAATTATAGTGTCGTTAACTTTTATGGACTAACAGAGAGCAATGATAATTTCTACAAGTTATTCCTTAGTCTTCTGATAAAATATCCCTCGAAACGATAATTCGCCTGTATTCTGATACGATTACCTACGTAACGTTCTTTCAAGATAATCATCTTTATTTCATACATAATTTTTTAAATGACCCATTTTCTCCATTTGAGTGAAATGAAAATAGATATGTACTAGTAACTGTTTATATTTTTCCGACGAAAACTCCTGTTTTTTGCGTGAGATATTTCAGGTGTAAAACGAGTTTTTCGTGAGATATTTAAGGTGTAAAACGAGTTTTCGATTTTGATCACGTTATAAGCATGTTCTTGTGGGGTCAAATTATGAACAATGATGATTGTTCACGAATTATTCATTAGCTTCCTGGGTCAATATAGTTACCGATAATGTTAAATTAGCGCTGAAAAATTCACTACACCACTTTTATTAAGTTTTCTGTTTATAAGACCAGCATAAACAGAAGTTGCACGCGTCTTTAATCACGTTATTAGTCTTATAACTCTTAAGAAAATTCAAACTTGCAAGAGGAATTGTTAGTGATTAATAATAGAAAAGCAAATGGAAATTTAAAGTCAATGAAAATATCAACCATTATTAGTAAATAATGGTTAAAAATTAAATGGAGGATGGAATGAATAGTAAAAAATACCCATGACCACTGTACTTTATTAATGAATAATGCGTAACAGAAAATGTCGACAAAACATCTGACCTTTAGTGATAAATTTCTCGTATTTCCTGTCTTTACCTAGTTTTCACTACTCGCATATAGGTCTATATATATATATATATAATTTGATTTCTTATTTGGTGACGTCTCTCAACTTGTCCTCCTTACTACACACAGAAGATTCATCGTAGTTGCGAAAATGTTTTCCATCAGTATTTGAGTAATGTTTACATTAATACCTACAATGCACCAGTACAATTAAATAAATATTATTCCATTTTTGTTTATATGATTATCAATTAAAAAAGAAATAAAGTAAACCCAATCAAACTTGATTTTGAATCTATTTCAATTAAAACTTTAACGACACGTGACGCTAAATAGATGACATAAATCCTGTATATAGGAGTAATATTTATTTTATCACGTAATTTTATTTGCTTTATGACGAATTGATTATCTCATTGCTAATATTAAACTAATACACATGTTTTTATAATTACAATATTGTTAAAATTTCTGAAGTTGAGAATTGTATGACAAAGATCGAAGTTTTTCCCGGTGAAAATTTTGGATAAGTAAGTCTTGGACTTCCACCCGGGTCATTAACAGCTTAGAACACGACGTTTCGATGACGTTCACTGGCATCTTTACCAAGTGAAACGCCATCCAAATGTAATAGCTTCAGCCAATAATGGCGTGGTTGGAAGCCCAAGAGCTATTTATATAATTGTATACATTCTGTTTATTTAAATAAAATTCACAACATTGTTTCAATGTCATTAATACCACATTTGGTTTTTTAGCATTTGTTTTTCAATAAATTCAAATTTTTCATAGTGCTTAAACAAACAATAATACAAAATGAATAGTTCTTCAAAATCGTTAGTGGATAGTCAAAATAAAAAGTTGTAACATTCACGGAGTTAGTATTAGGCTTAATGTGCAGTATTTCGTAAATTAATATAGATTTATAATTGTTTCTTTTATATAAAATATGGTTGTTCTCTCGTTTGAAACTATGATTGGTTTTGAATACATGTGTGGAAATGACAGACAAGTTATCACATGGTTGGTGTGGGGTCATTTCTTTGAGCTCCCAGGTTTCTCTCTCACTCTATGGAGAGAATGGGTTTTTAAGGTTTTTATTTGTTTAAGATCCTCTTAAGTTGACGAACTTGGTCAGTTTTGAGAGGTGTACGTTCCGGGGTCGCAGTTTCTAGGCATACGGTAAGAGCTGCACTCAGATCCTATTGGAACCATCAGTCAGCTGCCTCCTTAGGTCTAGAGGCATGAAGAATGGAATGCTGTGAGCCTACAGCCAATTCCTCTCCCGTCTTCGGAATGACGTGAGACATGTAGCAATGAGCCCAACCTACCTGACGCAGCTGTCTAGGGTTTGTTCTGCTTCTTTTACAGCCCGGGGGGCCAGGTTAATTCCTGGCTGTCTTTCTCTTCTTTCCGCATCCCCTCTTCCATTTCACTTCCTTTACTATCAAAAGTAAATTGACTCTCTCATGTTGCCTGTTAAGCTAAGAAATAATAATAAAAAAGACAAATTATCGAGCGGAAGTGTAATATGATTCTGTTGTATTTTACATTACCGCAGATTGGCATTTGCCTGGTGGCAGTTTGATGATAGAATAATATAAAAATAAAAATTATAGATAAAATTAAAACACAATTTTAAATTATTTCACGTTCTTGTTTCCCAAAATTTTCACATAACTCTTCAGTGTTTTTAAACCAGTTTTTAAATACCTTTGTATTCCTATGTAAAGTCTAGTCACTTACTGCCCTACTTACGAAGGCATATTTACCCATTTCTTTATCTTATGATTATGGTCGTTTTTAGAGTTATGTCTATGTTCCCATATTCATGGACCAAATTCTAGTATGTTTTAGACGAAAATAATTATTATTAGTTAAATTACTATTTTCATAAACAAAAATAGTAAAAGCATTTGAATTTTACCGTCTTAAGACCAATTTATTTCTTCAGAAACCCCAAATCGGTGACGCATACATTAAATTTAAAAATTATATTTAATTCATTTTTGGCTTAAATTTGTCAGTTGGATTCAGATATTACAATTAAATAATTAACCATTATTCCATGTAATAATTATATACGGCAAAGGTTGCATCGTTTTTATCGGAAAAACAAAACTTACTGTGAACTGCTTCGCTCTTATCATTTATATAAGGCCTTAATCATTTGCACTGCGGCGTATAAGTTTTTTGTTTGTCTGCGTGTAGTAATCCTTTATACAAATTGAAAGGCGAGCACTAATTGCCATCAAATTCATACACATATTCCTAAAAACCTTAGTAAAAACATTGGGAAGGGGGAGGGATGAGAAACGTGGAAGGAATTAAAGTTAAGAAATAAGCTGACGTGTTAGAACGTTGTGTTAATTCAGATGTGTCTGAAAACGACGTCAAGCGTCTTCCGAGCGGAAGCAAGTATTCTTGTTTTAATTTATCGAGTGTTACACCGTTTAGCACCACGTGTTTACAAGGAGATTACTGTTTAATTAATTTCTTTTCCCGGCAAATATAAGTAAAAACCCGGGAAACGCTGAGTACCCAGCTTGTAAACAATAAATATATGTTATTCCTACAATGAACTAGCATATTAATAATAAGAATTTTGTTTCATGCCACTACACTATAGTTTCTCTTTTAATAAAATAATGCTTCAATTATTTCTTACAGTATTGGAATAATATGAGGACTATTTGATTCCTTTAATATTATGACAGTTAAATAAGTCATAAACAATGAATATACGTTATCAAAAATATTACCTATTACAATTAATTTAGCTCAGCAACAATCACAAAATTAAATACAATTTTGCAGATATGAGAAGTTCGCGCCGTAGTGACTTGAAGACGTGTTTCTTATAGAACGAGGTTGGACTATTTATAGTCCTACGTCTTATGTTAGTCTCATAAAGGGTAATAATTTTTCTTTCCTTCTACATATTTTCGAGGCGAACTCAACGTAGGCCGTTATTATGTCGTCAGTTCCGACAACACAATCTGGCCAGCCTGAGGCTCTGAACGCCCGCGCGTTTTTCTCCCTTCGTTGAGGCGCTTTTCAAATTAAAAGTAAAACTTCCTTGTGAATGGACTTTCGCAAGTGAGGTGACATTGTGAGACATATCGCAATTCCATGACAAAGAGTACCGGGTCTAAGAGCATTAAAACTTTTATGGTATTTATTGAAATAAATTAAAACAACAGCCATATTAAATAATAATAATATAATTATGCAACATTAAATAAATATTGCAAACTTGATGAGAAGTTCATATAGTTGTTGGATATTTTTTATTTTATTTTTGGGGGAAATCTTATTTATGAAGCTATAAAGTTCCCATCAATGAAGTTAATACGGTAAAGGAATCTAAATTTATTTTGAATGTCGTTATTATTTTTAAAAAACGTCCCTCATTTAAAAATGATTCTTAACTTGTTATTCTTTTATTTGCGTCACTTAAATTTAATAATGCGCATTCTTATGGAAAACGTTAAATATTTTTGATATAATAATGTTAATGAATTTAAAAGATTTACATGAAATTTTCCAAGGGAAAAAGTAAATAAATAAATACCTGAACCGAACTACAATTTGAACCTTTTACCTATTTAACTGCAACAATAATTTCATTCCACAGTGCAATTGTCTGATTCATATAATCGTAAGTTTAATTGAAAAATAATGACCAGACAAGGCTAATAGAAGTTGGAATTTAAAAGCGACCATTGTTAAGTGATAAAGGTAGGAGAGGAAGGAGGAGTAATAAGACAACTTTTAGGGTACAAAAGCAACTTCCCAGAGTCATCAGAATGGACTATTTAGACCATCAGAGCGTACAAAGGGTTAGTGGACTGGATTTCATTTCACCGAGTTCTAGAAAGAGTACAAATATTGAAAATTTTAATTTCACGCTGTTTATTAATCATGTTTTGATCCAAGATGCATGGAATTCAAGTCAAATGAATTATAAATCCTTCGATTGATTGTCAAGTACACAATGTCCATTCTTCACTGAATTAGGTTCTGAAGAATGTGATTAGTAAATTGTAGGTGAGCCTAGCTTAGGTTTACAGGAGTGGAAGGATGATGAATCGGTCCTTTGGACGTCGACTGTGCATAACGCAGATATTAAGCTTCCCAACCAACAGCTATAGAGGAATAACGATACAGTTTTATCAAAATGCCATACACAGTCGTCGTCCATTCTCTGGAATCGGATAAGACGGAACTCGGAAAGCAGAGGATTCTGGGAGCGGTCAACATTTTCCCATTCTTTTCTTTCTTTACACCTCTAACCCTCAATTGAGAATCTAAATAATAAAAATATAACTAAATCACCACATTAAAATATTTCATTTTTTCAGTTTTCCTTCTGCATTTGGAGACATTCCGACCTCACGGTATTTGTTTATCTCAGGAAATATTATAATCGAAGGTTTAAGGCATTGAATTATGGTACTCCTAGAATTACGAGATAGACCAGGAAAACAATCTGAGAAACTGCGGCTGGATCAGGAATGACAGGCAGGCCAACTTGCAAACCATGCAACACGAGGAGCTATTTTGATACTTAGAACAAAAAGAGCTCGTAGTTTACTTTGCAAAGTATGCTTAACAAAGGTCAGAAGGTGTCATAAAAGTTTTACGTGTAACTATTTCTTTAGGTACATTTCAAAGGGTCAACATTTACGTTCCGGTCTTGAAAGCCGAAGAGTAGTTTATGAATGTGTTTTGGCAGGAGGCTCATTCCTCTTTCTGCGTAAACAATTCCGAGTCTGGCTACGTAAGTAAATGTTTGCGGTCGCCAGACGCTACCCAAGACCGCGCCCTCCCCAGCCAGATACATAAACACAGAGTCGTAAAGTACTTTATTCCGCTCCTATGTATTCATGCTTCCCACAAAGAGTATTTACACGTCACCATTTATCGTGTCATAAATAAAAGGCACGCCAAGTCCCTCTAGTGGCCTCTCACGCCGGGCGTAAACGTCACCGCCTCCATCTATTCTGCAATACCACCCCCGCACAGCCCCTCAGGGGCCCAAGCAGCCCCAAAAGGATGCACATCTTCTTTAAAATATATACTATCAAGAGTGCACGTTCTGTAGACTTTTTCTTAGATTCACTGCTGCTCTGGATTAAAATTATTCCTTCCGATTCGATTAGATTCCCCTAATTTATCTACCAGGTGAATAACTTAAGAAGAACATTGACTTCCATAATGAACTGTATAAATAATATGATTTCTGATAACTATGACTAGAAAAATTTTAACTTACACAGACTGGCCACTCACTCCTCACTTTCTCAATAAGCCCAGTATAAGAAATCGAATAATTTTCGCTCACTGTGGTTGCAGAAATTTTTCTGTGCATAATGCAGAGATTAAGCCTCCCATCCAACAGTAATACATAAATAACGATATGGTTTTATCATAATGCGATACGCATTCGTCCATTCTCTGGAATCGGTGTAAGGAATAAGATGGAGCCCACTTTCAGATGAATAGCAAAACTTGGTGGGGTAATCATATTTTTAAAAAATTGACGAAAGTAACTATATTTGTTTATTTCCGGAAGTGTTGAACGTCAAAAATATTATCCATAAGAGATAAGGGATGATAAATACAGCTTGTAGTAAAACGACCTTACCCCTCTCGGTTTAGCCCGTTCGTAATAATATAATGAATATTTTTAAAATGCTAGTAAGTTCTCTTTAACGACTTTTAATCCCTGACGATAATCCTCCCCTTCACCATCTCCTTTCTTCCATTGCTCACCTAACACACCATGTTATTTCTCGCGTCATATAGTTTGCAGAGAGGAGTTGCCTGGTATTATTACGAAATAGCTCAGTTAACGTTTAATCCTTCATACAAAATCTCTATAATACATATTATTTAAAGTTTTGTTTTTTAACAACCGTCAAAATTGAGATGAATGGTCGGGAAGAATTCATCTTTTCAGTAAAGATAAGGATTAGGTCTATAAAACAGTGTTGTTAGTAATAGATTTAAGAAAAGCCTTTTATTCAACTGATAGAATATAAGAAACTAGAAGAACAAGAAAAGCGAAATCTTTATTACGAAGATGAATGCATTGTGATCCGGTCTTAGCTATAGGGCTAGACTTTGTGGGCAAAGGATAATCTGCAGTAACACTTCCTGTAAAAATTAAAGTAAATTAAGTATATATATTTTAAGTTTTAATATTTTCTCATGGTGGATAGTATTTTAATATAGTCTCTTGAGATAAGGAATGGGGAAATAAGGCGAACAAAATACCCGCCCAAGTAGTTCAAACCACAATTTGGAACACCCTTCAGCATAGAAGACGAAAACAGGTTAGTCTAAATCCATTCGACCGTTACCTGTAAAAAACAGAGGCAATAAAATCAATCAAACATGTATTTCAATGATACCTTAATCGAAAACTGTAATGTATGTACAGTAAATATAAACCAAAATACTCTATTCAAAACAATGTACAAACAAAAGTGTTTTTATGAACAAATATTTGTTTTGGAAAGCTTCAATGGTCTTATTAATGGAATAATCTGACGAATTATGTCTTGTGCCGAGTAAGGCATACAAAGATGAAGAGTGCGAAATAAGGGCTTGGACAAACACAAAAAAATGTAAAAATACGCAGGATGAAGAAGTGTCTGAAGTATCAGTAAATACGGTAAACAACAAGAACGAGAAGTGACTGAATTAGATAGTAAAAAGAAAATTGTGATTGGGTAGAAGAGTCTGCAAAGGTATGAAGAGAAGGAAACAATACCAATGTTCTGAAAAAGTTAAATATGCACACAAGAAATATTCACACGCCAATTCTGAATGACGAATGGCAGGCATCTGTTAAAATTATTAAATGATGACGTATATTTATATAAACTTAAAATATTTAGATATCTTGGCTTCATTTGTCATCTAAAGAAGAAATAAGAGAAGTCAAAGCTGTACATACATCTTTATGGATAAAATTCCGGAATTTCACCAACACTCGGAGAGTTATACAGTGTTCTATGATTTCCCATTAGGTGTTCCTAAACCATTCACAAGATTGAACTGAAATTGTTTGTGTTTAGCGCTGTTCATCCCAAAAAAGGATTCTGCCGTTCTTTTGAAGATTTAAGATCCTTCTACCCCTTCTCAGACCAAAAACGTCCAACGTCAATCACGATCTCTGCAACTTCATGTTTGTCCTATATGATTCCCTATACCATTCATCCGATTACCATGAAATTTTGGCGTATTGTAGTCGTCTGCCCTGGGAGGATTCTATGGATCTTTTCAAGATTTAGGTTCTCTCCTTCCCCCTTTTGAGGCCAAAGAAGATCCTACCATAAAGACATATACATTGCGAATGGATATATTATGAACTCACGTAGCATGTGAGACGAAATAATTACAATAATTACATTGCTGTTTATAAAATAATGCTAAATATTAACGAATAATTGACTTAAGTAATGGTCCTTTTTATTATTTAATAATAATGTAAATGTTTCATCAGTCGCTATTCTCACGATTCTGAATTATGATTCCGACGCCCAAGACTGGATTTTCTGCAACTAAAATTCTCTTATGCCTTTCTTCGCGATAAATAATTAATAAATATCGTTACTTAAATAAAATTCTATTTTACGCTTAATAGATACGTAATTATAAGTAATGGTTCTTTTTAATTAGTTTATAAATATGCAATATGTTTAATAAGTCCCATATAAAGACACGGGCCGAAAAAACTCAAACTTATTTCTCGTAGATATGTACATGTATCTATACATACGTTTTGAGTTCCATCCTTTCCCCCTTTCAGGTCAAAAAGGTCCTACCCTAGAAATATATAGAACTTGCAACAGGATGGATGAAGCCCTCACGAAGCCTTTCAAATGAGAAAATTAACTTACTCTTTTGCGTGAAATAATGTTATAGTTCAAGAAACATCTTATTTCAAGCATTGACACTTTCTGGTTATTAAATAATAATTAAAAATGTTTGCGGTGTCACTATGCAAATGATTCAGAATTCCGACTCTGGCGCCCGAGACGATTGTTTTTGGAAACTATCATTACTTAAATAAAATATCTTAAGCTTATAAAATTATAAATAATGAAAGTTGCCAGAGTGCGTCAGCTTAAACACCCTTATTTAAAGCTAATGAAACCGAATAGAATATATCTGTCAAGCGTAATATAATACTTACATTTAAATAACATTTTATTTAACTAATAATACTTTTAATTAGTTAATAAATTTGCGAAATGCTTCATAAGTCGCAGGGAAGATGATTCAGGTGCGTTATATAAAGACCAGGGTCACACACACTCAGTTATATATTTTGAAGATGTATATATGTATCGAGGCAAATTATTTCACGATAATCAGACTGAAGAGATCGTTCCAGTATATAAAAAATTAGACGGTTCTGTGCAGTTTTCTGTATGTGTTGTGGTATTTAGTCCTAAGACTGGTCTGATGCAACCTATATTGCGCAAGCCTTTTCATTTCCTTATAACTAGCACAACTCTCCCTAATCTGCTTAGCGTATTATATCATTGGCCTCTCTCTTCTGTTCTTACCCCACACACTTCCCTCTAATGCTAATTTTACAAGACCCTCGTGTCTTAAAACGTGGCCTCCTAATCTATCCGTTCTCTTAGTCAACGTCCTCCATATTGTTCGATTTTTCCCTATTCTCCTTACCACTTCCTCGTTTGTGATTCTAACCACCCATCTGATTTTCAGCATTTGACTATAGCACCACATTTCAAAGGCTTCTATTCTTTTCCTTTCCCCAACTCCTATCGTCCACGTTTCGCACCCATATAACGCCACGCTCCATACGAGCATTTTTAGCATCTATTTCCTAATATTTACACTTATATTATCCGTAAGTAAATCCATCTATTTCCTTGCCTGTACTATCTTACTATTTATGTCTACTATACTCCTACCATCCCTAATCATTACGCTTCCCAACTAGCAGAATTCCTTAACTTCCGTCAAAATATCCCTTTGTTATTCCACGGTTTCCCATACTACACTCCATTATCTTGGTTTTGCCTATATTATTCCTCATTTTGAACTCTTTCTCCAGGTCTACGTTTCGACTTGACTCGCTTAATATGCTAATTCATCACAATGGCTATGACGTCATAAAGTAGAGAGCTGGTTAGGCAAATTTAAAAAATATATATGTCGATCTCGCTGTTGGTGTAATCGTGTGTTGAAAAATTACTGTTGAATTAAATACCGTAACTGGCTAAGGTGAATGTATTCCAGATCATCGCCGGGCACCCAGCTAGTAAATAATAAACTACAAGAATGAAGAATTGACAGGTACGCTATTAGATTATAAAGGAGATAACGCGCTCAGAGCACAATCCACATGAAGGAACTAATGAGCCAACTCAATTCAAACATAATTTAATGACTCCAAGTTTACATAAACAAACAGACAGTCAATAGGTCGGCAATTAATTTAATTACTATTTGTTGCAATAGTTAAACTTTTTAAAATTCTTTTTCCATTGCTAAAATTTAACTGCCGAAAGCACTCATTGTTACCACATCATTTCGGCCGTAACGACACCAAATTCCTCTTATACATTTATTAATAATGTCGCACGTGGGGTTCAAGGAATGAAGATCATGAATGGGTAGCATAAGTTTTTAACCATGTTTTATACCTACAAATTTGGGACAGTGAACCCATATTTAATCTATTTTAATGTTATGCTTGTAGCATGCCTAATGAAGTCCCAAAAGGCAGACACGTCGTATTTATATTTATTAAATAGTAATAAAATTAATTGCTGATTATTATTAAATGAGAGAAGAAAATATTCACATAAATGTTAAATCTGTAAAAGTAACTACAATGGAGGGAGAAAACGTCTTCGATATATTAAAACTAACATGAGTCTATTGTAATTATAATTATTGACTTTTGAATGGGTGACGGACAAGTGGGATGTGTATCTCTTTTGATCGTAAGCAGATACGAAGACGAACATGTGCTTGGAAAAAAGCGTAATACGGTTAATAGTTTTATTTATCAGACTTCAATATGATCTTAAAGAAATAGAACAACAAAATTTGTCAGGAATAATATAATAAAATAAATACAACGTTACGTCCTAAGTTTAGAACTTTAATAAAGGCAGAATAGAACAGACACTTCGGATAATGCCTTAGAAATTCTACACATATATTAATTGCTTATTAAAAATGTTGGTCTGACATAAACCGAAGAATTTAGAAACATATAAAAATTATGCATAATATTCTAAATCATTTTTCCACCCGCTGAAGGAGAAAACGGAGTGTTAAAATTTATTCACTGAATTATATCTTAAACATTTGACTGATTTTGTTCATTTATGAAAGCATAACGTGTGTAAGAATTATTTTAGGTTATTTCATTACATGACAACTTGATGGTCCGTCAACACAGAAACTGATGATTTTTTCCGTTTGAACCTCCAATCAACTATATGCTCTAATATTAATTCAACTTTAAGTAACGATGAGGCTTATACTTTTCTATAAATTTTAGCGTGTTGAATGATAAGGAACGAAACTAATATAAATTCATAATGAAATGATGAAATCCCTTTATAAAACGAAAACAATCCAAAATAAAAAAAATAAAATGGCATTGAAAGAAATCGGAAATTAAGGAGAGTGACAAAAACGCTGTATTTGTTATTATAATGAATAAAAAAGGTCTAAAAGAAAGACTTCAAATGAAACTCAGATAAGGAGCGTAATGCTAAATTTAGAAGACAAGAATTGAAAAATGTCGGCGGGACCGAACCCAGGACCTCCCGCTTCCCGGGCGGTCACTCTACCACTGAGATAGTCCGAGTCGACATGCTAAGGACGGATTCAACATCCTTCCATTCCTGTAACATATACCAGGCTCACCTACAATTCACTAATCACGTTCTTCACAACCTAATTTCAAGGAATTCAGAGAAGAATGGACACTGTGTAAACTGATCAAAAGTGCATTGAATTCGTCAAAGAGAAATACTTCAATTTAAACTCAGATAAGGAGCGCAATGGTAAGCTTAGAAGACAGGAATGAAAAAATGTCAACCGGACCCAGGACTCCAAACTTGGTTCAAGTCTTGGGTCCGGTCAGAATTTTTCCATTCTTGTCTTCTAAATAAAAAGAGTTTGTAAGGAATCAAAACTTGAAGAGAGTTACAAAAGCACTAAATTTGTAACTAGATTTGTTTTTTTAATTTTAAAGAAAATATAGTAAATTTTTTGGATGTAAATTTCATCACATTTAAAATCTGAATGCATTAACGATAATATTTATATAATTTATTAATATATTTTTGCCTAAGATTTTCGGCAGGTTATTGAATGCTGAATTCAAAATTCTTTAGAGAATACCAATAAATCTTACACGTGCAATTTTCTTGTCACATTGCGTTAATTTTGAAAGAAATTAATTTGCCGCGTCTGTGGACTAGCGGCTAACGACACTGCCACAGAGGTCCCACCTTCGATTCCTGGGAAGGACCTGGATGTTGTCTGTATAACTTCTGAGACTGAAAAAACGATAAAAGGAAATACGTTCCCTAATTCTGAAAGTCGCTAAAGCCATTTCACGTGACTATAAACAGAATTTTTGTAAAAAAAAATACGTGTTTGATTCACACTTATCTGTCAAAGGTATATCTTTTTCTTATTTTCCATTGATTTAGATCCACCGTTCAAAACCTAAAGCTTCACAAAGTAAAGTATAGCTTTCATACGCCGTTAGTGAACTAAACGGTCCTTGCTCCTCACATTTCCGCTACGGAATTTACATTTATAGGGAGTTAGTTGAAGCGAGCCTTCACTGCCTGCGATGTGACTTTGGCATTTGCGGTTGGTATTTCCCTGGAGCACCGTATCTCATTGCCGAAGTCCGCCCATTCCACAAAGAAAGTGAAGATGCATTTCCTGCCTCGAGGTCGGAACGCAGTAGCTGCGGAACAATGTTCTTCAAAATTACTTCCAAACGACCATAACCAAGACTAGGCACTCTAATATTTCAAAATTAGAGCGCTCTCGTAAGCCTAAAATAGAAAAAGAATTTTCGAGAATGCATTCGATTCGTAACTTTGACATCAATGAACTTACTTTAAACATGTATAATAACTCGAAATCTGAAACTTCCTTTCCTAAAATTTCAGCAGCTAGTATAATTTTGCTGTTTTTATTGTCTTTATAATGAAGAATTAAAAAAAATAAAGCGTAAAAAGTTAACCCAAATATTTTTTTTATTTAAAAAGTTATAAATTTATCTCCTAGTTATATTTGGAGATATCTTACCCTTCTGTCTATTTATAGCTCCACAATATTTCCATCTGTTGTTATATGTGATAGTCATTTATAATTATTATACTTAAGATTGAATTATTACACAGTTATTTCGATTGTATTTTTTACTTCGTTAATTTAATGCTATAAAAATAGGTACAACTACAACTACCAACTTAAGAAGTTACTGGATAAGAATGTGAGTTTTAATGCTGACACATCCCCAATAAGTCTTACTGCCACAGATGTATACAATTAAACCATTAGCAAGCCCAGACAGACAGATAAGAATCATAATACATTATTTTAATTTTATAATAACGTGTTTCTATCCGTGTATGGACCCTCATCAGGTTAGAAATAAAGATATTAAAGTTAATAGAAACTAGAGGATAGTCAAAGATTATAAAAATAAAGTAACAAAGTCTTTTCATTTCCTTTTAACTATCACAGCCCACATCCTCCCTAATATGCTGAGCGTGTCCATCCTTGGCCTCCCTCTTCTGTTCTTACCCCACACACTACCCTCTAATGCTAATTTTACTAGACCCTCGTGTATTAAAACGTGGCCTTTTAATCTATCCCTTCTCTTAATCTACGTCGTCCATATTGTTCGCTGATCCCCTATTTTGTTTAGAACTTCCTCGTTTGTGATTCTATCCACCCATGTGATTATCAGCATTCGCATATAGCACCACATTTCTTTTCTTTTCCTATCCCCAACTCTAATCGTCCAACTTTCGCACCCATATAACGCCACGCTTCATACGAACATCTTTAGAAACGATTTTCTAATATTCAAATTTATATTACCCGTAAGTAAATCCCTCTTTTTCGCGAAAACATTCCTTGCCTGTGCTATCCTACTCTTTAGGTCTAATATACTTCTACGATCCCTAGTTATTAAACTTCCCAAGTGGCAGAATTCTTTAACTTCTGTCAAAATATCCCTTCATAATCTAACACCCTCTGTTATTCCACTGTTTCCCAAGCTACACTCCATTACCTTGGTTTTCCCTCTATTAATACGCATATTGAACCCTTTCTCCAGGACTCCGTTCATGCCATTTATTATGGTTTCCAAGTCTTCTTCTCGACTCTTGTAATACTACAGAAATTGTACTATGCAGATGATAAAGTCTTAATTTAACTGGTGAAATTTAGTGATATAAAAAATAACGTATAGCACCTAAAAGTTCATTAAAAGATCTCCAATAGGCAGAAAAGGAATGCTCACATCTTTGCTTTCCAAATATGTATTTTCACTGAATATCTCTACGGACTGAAAGGATTGAAATTATTATTTATCCCGTAATTTAATAGACTTAAAAATTTCTTCTTTTCTTGTAACTCACTATCGAAATTAGGTTGTTTGCTTTCACGTATCACGAGTTTTGTCCTGTTGGAAGGCATCACACACTAACACAGAGAAGTAGCAACCCTTTCGCTGTCTAGTATCATATGTATTGCATGCACTGCTAGCGACCGCTCACACTCACAGTCGCCGTTGACTCAACACTGAACTCTCTTCTATATCTCTCATTGTCGTCCAGCCCAACAAAACCAAGTAACAGTCGACGGTAGATGCTTTGCTTCACACTGGCGAGTGACCAAAGAAGCTTTTATATTCGTTATTTCATAACAACACCAGTACGCAACTCTTCCTTACCTACGATTAATTATATTAGGTATGATGCTATTCAAATTAGGCTTAAATATTTGAAGAACTGTTAAGACTGAAAGTGAGCAATTAGTAAATGGAAGTCTTACTAGAGAGTAATTAAAGTCTCGGTTTTATATTATGAGGTATTATTTACTTAGACTTGTACAGTTTAAGTTAAATAAATGGACAGATAATTCAATATTTAATATACCACAGTTCAATAACAAAATAATTGCTACCAGGCAACATAACTCAATTAAACGTTTAGGATAAAAAAAATTGACCGTGCTGGGTAACGAAACTGGGATCACCATTTAGTACACGGTGTGTCTACAAAACAGTATATTTTTGTAGATTGTTGGAGGACCTTTGCTGATTTCTATACAATAAATTGAGGTAGCTGTCACTCGACGGATGGACGATTCCGATAGGTCAGATGGTGGATCCATCACGTGCCAGATGTTGGTCTAAAGATCGATTCCCACTCTGATCGTTTAATATAATTTAATTAATGACATTAAGAATTCCCGATTTATAAACACTCATTTAATACAAAAGGTTCAATTTTATGTTACTTATTTTGTTAGAATTTGAGTCACTACAATCTTGGTAATTCGTTTAATATCTCAAAGCAGTTTCTTTGTATTGATATACCTCATGAGAGTTCTCATCAGGACCGAAATATATCGTTTCATTAAATTAATTATGCTAGACTGTCTGTTTCTGACAGTTCATTTATTTAATTTAAAGTAAGAGTTCGGAAAGGAGAGAAACGCAAATATGTACCAGTGGAGACTTTTAGTCGGTTCTGTTCCTGTATTTCTGTAGCAGTCAGCCAAGGAATTCTAGGAAATTCCTTGCAGGTCGACTTCCAACGACCAACGCAGTAAATACCGGATAAATTTGTATTAAATCTCGACCTAAGTTGTTCTAAAATATAATTAGTCAACATTAAAATATAAACGTAGTTACTCGAAATTATTTGGATATTTAATTTAGTATTATTATTATTAATTTCAAAAAATCTTAAAATATGGACTCAAGTAAAGTTTTATATTTATATTTGAATACCTAATTCTTTCATTTACACATATTTTGCAAAATCGTGACTTATAATAAATAAATTAAAATACAGCCATGTAAAACGGCAAATAGATTTGATTAGTATTTAACACACAAATACCACACTGAAAATTTAAATAAAGTTACTAGTGTTCTTTAACTAAACTTTTACCCAATTAATTTCACCAGTAAACATGTCCAAAATATCAAAGATCGAAAATTTTCGCGGTGTATATTCTAGATAAATAGTTCTTGGGTTTCCACAAAGTCAATTGAAGCCACGACGTTTCTATAGCGCACTCTGCTATCAGTCTCAAGTTTTTTGATTTAAGCTTCATTTCACCCGGGTGGAAACCCAAGAACTGTTTATCCAGGTCACAATTTGGATGAATAAAATCAACTACTATGACTCTGTTATAAAGAACAATGGCAGATAAATGAATTTCTTCATTTTACCTTATATTGCTTACATACAATATAAACCAATTGAACTGTTTTATAATTACGTTTAGGTGTTTTTTTAAATCGATAAGTTTCGTTAGATAGTTAAACATGATATTAATTTTCTGAAAGAACAAAATGTTATGCACAAAATAATTGTTTAGATTATAATGCGCTGTATATCGGACAAACTAAATGAGCATTAGATACTCGCACAAGAGAACATAAAAACAACATTAAATTAGTTATTCAAAACTACAAAGTTGTTCCTAAACACATTTATCTTAAGAATCATAATTCCGATTGGCAAACTGTGGAAGTTTAGATGAGGAAAATAATTACATCTCAAGAATGATGAGTGAAATGTTTGTTGTATATCAAATGCAACCTTCATGCACTCAATGTACAAAATGATTAGAATACTTGCACGTGTTATATGATTGACTTTTTAATAATTATATAATTGTACAAATTCATTTTCAATTGACAAAATTTAACTCGCTCATTTTTACACAAAATTTTGGCCGTAACAGTCTGCGACAGCAAATTCCTCTTATTGTAAATAGATTATCCATTTTAAACTGTATGTCTGTCATTTATTTTATTTTATATTGAAAATTACACTTCACATTTTAACCAAATTTTTCTTTATTCAAAATTTATATTGATTTTATATTTTTTGTGTATAGTTTCCAGAAGAAGTCCACAAAGTTAATTAAATACTTATTAATTTATTTTCTGCCTTATTTGGCCGAATTTTAATTAAATTATCAAATTTAAAGTCATAAAAATAATGTTTGAATCCTAACTCATATTACTGCTACCATTTGTAGTTTCAAATTACGACCATTAAAAATATTTTGAAGAATTTATTTGCGTAAGGGGAATACCAGCTTGGGGTAAATAACGTGGTAATTTATCGATAACGAAACATGAATATTTAATCAAAGTTAAACATTGAAATAAATTTGCCAGTTTCCCGATTAGATTTAAACAACGTGGCGTGTGTCTTTCGCGTTAAGATGCAATCAAAGCTGGTGTGTCGGAGCTTTTAAGGAAGTGAATTAAGAATGGCGTGGTAATAGGTCATATTTCATCATCTCATTGTTTACTTTAATCACAGACCTCGTGTACATTGTTGTATTAACGCTTTAAAGGCGTGTTTGAATAACGGATCAGCACTTGGATAGGGGCACGTGAAGAACATTGTTTTAGGTCGGAGTTTAATTGGATCGTAGCTCTGCATGAAAATGCGCTGAACTTTAACTTTCTGAATATGAGGAGCGGAATAAAATTTAGTTACTAGTCATAAGGTAATATTTCAGTGGATATAATTTTATGACAGGTGTATAATGACAGAGAAGTAGATTTGGAGTCAATCGCTGGAAAAACAAATTATTTTTTCATTCATTGCCGTTTCCTTATTTTTCCTTCAAGAGAAAATTCCTTCATTACTCGTCAATTATAATTTAGTTTTATTCTCAATGTTACCACATAACAGAGAGTTTCTTATATCAAGCAACATGAAACGGTGCGTTTCATAATACAGTGTGTAACTACCATTGTATTTAAGCACCCTATTCATTGAAACTTATACTAATTTTTATTCAAATCACTCTTGAAACCATCATTTAAATGTTGCATGTGTGAATTTGGTAATAATCACCAAAACTACTGCCAGTTTAGAATCAGAGAAATTTCCAGGAAATGGTAGATATGCGATCATCGTAGCCTAATTTTATTATTAATAAATTATGTGAACTTTGTTTCGAGATAAATATTAATATCAGAAACGATCACGCAAAAAATAGTTAAACACTGCTGGGCGTTGCGCCAATACTTCGCGCGTAGTTTTCTAGCGATGTTTGATCACAGAATGATTAGTAAATGAAACATCTAAGACCAAAGTTATTATATACTATATATATGTATTCTTTATTTTAATATTGTATATACTGAACCATTATTATCCAAAATGATAGTCTTTGCGACAAAAGTTTTTATATAAATAAAATAAGGCCAAAGTTAAAAACAGTAAACACAAAAGTAGGCAGCATATAATGTGTTAAGGTTTTCAATGACGCATTTAATATTGACAGTATTTGGATGACTTTTACTGAGGGACATTTCTGAAATTATTCTTTCACAAGAACGTGGTTCCGTGTCTAATATTAAATTCACAATTGCAATTTAAATTTATAACAATCATTAGTAATTATTTTTAGTTGCTCGCTGTAAATATAAAGTTATATTCTTGTTCTTCAATCTACCTAATGATTACCCTTTCATTTGTTAGATGTAACAATAGGAGGGGATTAATTATTTTAAAATTATTTTCATAAATTATTTGTGATTTTAAAATAATAATAATAATACTTTTATTTATATTAAAAAAAGCTTTATTGGATCCTGCGCACTATTGTATTTTATTTGTGAACGGGATTGATTTTTTTTTTAAATTTCAAGTGTTTCTCAGGGTTAATTATTTGGGTAACAATGTGCAGTAGAGATTTTACGTTCGTGACGTAACAGGCCGTGTTATGGATTTTCCCTGTTGACGGAAGAAGGCTCTCGAAGAGGTACTGGCCCGGCGATTCCGGAAAACCGTTTTTCCTCCTTCTTCACTCCAACACACAGTTACCACTTTCTTTGAACATACAAGCAAGACTGAACTTCCGGCCTTCCTTGCTCGCTCTTTTATCTCAAGAGCAACAATGCTCGCCTTCCTTTCAAGTCTCGATATATACTGTCTTATTAATTGTTCAATTCTATCTTCTCTCTTACTTACTCGGCTTCCTGTTCCCTTACACTTCCGAAGAACTCTCTGTCTCCCTGCTTCCTCGCCCTTTCAACGTCGTGATCAACTCTCCCTATTTTTCGTCTTCTCACCTCCCAGCTAAGCTCTCCTTTTCCCCTATAACAAGGAACAAGCCACCCCACGTGACGTCTACCGCGGGAATGTTTTCGCTAACGAATGGAAATTTGGACGGGTGAACGCCCCTTTAGCAAAACAACCCTCATCTCTTATTGCTGCAGGCATACAAGTTTTCCACCCGACACCTTGGCGCCGGGGAATTCCCACCTCTTGCCTGCCTGTCTCCGAGTTAGAAATCAAAGAAATGTGAATAAAATCAGGGATGGGTCCT
This sequence comes from Eucriotettix oculatus, assembly GCA_034510155.1. Lineage (NCBI taxonomy): Eukaryota > Metazoa > Arthropoda > Insecta > Orthoptera > Tetrigidae > Eucriotettix > Eucriotettix oculatus. The sequence goes on from CM067376.1 coordinate 64,201,354, forward strand.
ACTACGCTTCAAAAAAACTGCAATTTGGACCGTTCATAAATACCATTAGTAGTGGAGAAAAGGATTGGTAGGATCTTTGTGTCATTTAATGAAATCACGAAACGATGATTAAGATTTATAAATTTGTACAAATCTTTTAAATTTTTATGTTATTTTACTTCTTCTGTATTAAACGGTGGTTTGAGATCAATGCTTTACTTTTTAGTCTATATTTGAACGCTATTAGAAAAAAGTGGCGACTCGGCGTTGAAACTTCAACTATATTTGAATTATAATTATTTCTCATATTAAGTTTAGTCTGCAAACTAAGGTTCTCTAATTTATTATTATTATTCTATCAGATGAAAAAATGATTATATCGGTAGACTTAATTTCCTACATCGTGTTGAAATTTAATTGTGGATGTCGAGAACTTTTGTTATTTGATCGCGTAAAATTTTCAAGTAACTTTGTACTTGCCTGGAAAGTTGTTTACTAAAATAATATTGTGTGTGTAATATTGTTAAGGGGCAACAAAAAAAATACATGTCCGATAATAAATTATCAAGAAAATTACATTTCAGAGGATCAAAAAGTAGTCAGACCTGTTTTATTATCTTTACCCTGTCCCTTTACACAATATTCTTGTCACTGACTTTCAACAAACTTATTTATACGCTCTTTTACTATTTCACATTCTTCATGATGAAAGATGTGAGAAGTCTTCGTCTACAAAGTTTAATTATTGAGCAATTATTACTTATTTGAACTTTTTCTTGAATTGCACTATTGTAAATTTCTCACTCACGTCAATGCGTCACGTATGCGGAAACTTTGTGGAAAATGGATCCGTAGCTTTCGTAACACACAAATTTATACAAAGAAGAAGCAATAAGCACCAGACCAATCTAGAACAGCCCCTCTTGGTGAACAGAAAATTAAAAAATCTCTGGTCAATCGACCTGAAGACATCAGACGACTGAGATTCAAATCATTGATTAGAGGCCCAGTCGCTAGATTGGTTTATAATCCGGTCATATAATTGGCATTGGATGACTAATTCCTAAGCCACCGTTTTAGGCCGTACAAATTGTATATTTCTGATTGCTAATTGAATAAATAAAAAATATTTAATGTAATTTTAATCTTCTGATGTAAAACACCTGCGTAAAACACGCGTTGAAAATGGAATAGGGGCGTTAAATTGTCATTCAAGTTAATGAGGTGATTCTTTCATGGTTAAGGAATCATGTGCTAAAATAGCAGTAATGTTGCTGTGGTAATCAGTCCTAAGACTGGTATGATGCGACCCTCCATACTAACCTGTTCTACGCATTCCTACACAGCTACCACATCCTCCCTCAACTATTTAGCATATTCCATCCTTCGCCTCCGTATCCTGATGTTACCCACACACTTCCCTCTTATCCTTTTACAAAACCGTCATGTCTCAAAACGTGGCCTATTAATCCATCCCTTCCCTCAGTCAAAGTCTTCCAAATTGTTCTTCTGAAGCTACATCAGCAATATTTATTTCAAATTAATATCCTCTTTTCGTTAGATATGAAATTATGAGCTCTATAATGGACTGTGAAAAAATGAGTCTGTGGACGTGCTTCGCATTTTCTTGTAGTGGACTGTATGTATCTATTCATATGTATTTACGTGTTACGTTTGCATGTTGGTATGTAACATTGAATGCGTCTATGAGTTTTTATTAAAGTACAGCTGGCCTTCATCCAATTGGAGCTCCCGTTATATAACCAACCCAATTGTTAACTACCATTAATGCTGAATAAATAAATCTTTCATATTATATTACGAAAAAATCTTTACCATATTTAATTACGTGATAGTTTTATAACTTATAAATTAAAAAATATACATTTATATTCAGCTTATCCTCTCTAAAGAACATTGAAATGTAATAAATTTTACTAACATTTAAAGTGCTGTCTTCTCTCACTATTTTGCCATCAAATTAGGAATTTACTTACGACCGTTCACAGCTATCTTCCATTTTTCATTATCACATATAATACTTATTCATTTTAGTCATAAACCTAACGAATATTGAGTCCTGTGCATTTTTAATTGTTCACTTAAACAACTTTAAATTTACAAGAGATTTCGCCAGATTACACTGCCATAACAATCGTCAATCAAAGCATCAAAATTGTGTATTATAACCACCGTTAGAATTTTATATGAATCGCTGGATGTTATAACTTATATTCTCCATTATTTAAATTGAAAACTTTTAGTATCTGAATCTAGTCGCATTTATATTGTCTGTATAATAAGGTACATGTTCACCGAACACTCCATTTCAAATTCAAGAACTATCAATTCCCAATTTAACATATAACGTTCACATATGAAACACAACTACAATTACATGGTTACAAATTTTGTGATAAATAACGGAGTATATATCACATTCTTTAATTCTTGTAACACTTTAGAATTATGTTGATGGTTATAATATACAGTTATGATTATGCGCTGATTCTGAAATAATGTGTCGAAATCTCCTTTAAATTTCATATTTGTTCAAATAATCAATAAAATATTAAATATAAAATTCAAAAATGACATAAAGTCCGAAATAGAATAATTTAATTGGAATTAAAACGTTTCGTCCCCAACTTTGGGAATCTTCAGTTTCATTCATTGAAATTTGGTATTGTTGCCGCAGCGCCCGGGTCCGATAAAGCAGGAAAACGCGGCAACAACAGGAAATTGTAATTAGTGAACTGTAGAGGTCCAAAAGTTGGGGACGAAACGATTTAATTCTAATTAAATTTTTCTATTTAGTTTTGGACATTCTTTGTATTTTATTTAAAATATGATGTCAGATTAATTGAATTATTTTATTTATATTTAATATTACCGAAGACTTGCGATTCGTTTTGTTTGAGATCAATCAACTATTGTAAATAGTTTTGTGTGGAAACTGCTTATTGTGAAGTGTTTCTTTGTCATCCAACAATTGAAATAAAGAACTATTGTTTGTATTTACTAATTCATTAAAATTACTTGGCGACGTAAAACATCCCAGAAAATATATTCTCGGAGGCACAAATATTAATTTCCTTTCATTAAGTCGGAAGAAACGGACTAATCCAATCAATACTAATTTAGATGATTGGGTATTAATAACGATCTCCGAACGAGTGTAATCTGTACCTTGGTTATACGTCTGGCTGGAAATGGAAAAAGATGTTCATTTCCCGTGGAATTAGCAGATCTGTTCATCACAATTAGTGTATTAAATGAGGCGCCTCTGCGGTCACGAAGGGATTGTATTAGAGCGCGATAAGAGGCCGACCTGCCAGGGTGTGGTCCCTAGCTGCACGTCCCTTTAATTTATTAATAACACCGGCCTTTCATACGAGAGCCAGACAATACACGGCCTTCGTCAGCCTACTATTAAGCTCTTAAGGAGCGGAAAGGGCATGTGGTAATAGCAAGAAGGGTTAACATGGCATTGCTGAAATGCGGCTTACATAAGGAGATATTCAATCGTACGCGAAACCGTTTCAGCCTTTACTTAGTTAAATTCGTTGCGAAAATTATGACAACGTGTGTCAGCTGTAGTTGAATTCTTTTGTGGAATTGGATCATTAATGTTCGTCGCTCAATATCTAATACTGGCTCAAGTAAATTGTTCACGACCCTTGTATGAGGCGAGGTATCTTCATATTTCCAACCTCCCCCACTATTGTCTCCTATATCATGAAACAGTCGACTGGTTTAGAAGACCACTAAACTAGCGGACACATCAAGTGAGAATAAAATAGTTGTTCCCAAGTCTTGGAAGACTTAAAATTCAGCACTCTTCTCCATTTTTCTGTATTACCCTTAACAAATGTAGAATTTTCTGGTAGAGCTACGTCATATAAATGACTCTTCTTAGGTTTGAAGTCTGCTGAGGCATATTCCAACCTCTGGTTTATTTACACTGAACCACTTAAGGATTCCCTACACTAAACTCGACTACCAGTTGAATCCTTACTGAAACACAAAATTGGTTAGGATCCGACACCTTTACTGTCAGACAATACACATTCTTGATACGGTAGGGCTCTGGTCTGTTATTTTTTTCCTTACAACCAACGGTTTCATTATAATTTAATGCTCTTTTATATTTATTTCATATCATAACTGTGCCACTTTCTTCTCACTATCACACGAGAAAAATCTTTTCTTTCCATATCAATATATGCCCATTAAAAGGGAAAGTAAATCTAGAGGACTGAAGTTTCGGTTTCTCATATTTTAGAAGACAATTTAAGGTATCCACAAAATTATTTACATCGATGAGCCGTCCTCTAAAGCAATGAATGTCAATTTCCAGGTTTCAGAATAATCGTCATTTTTTACATGATAGTATGTTTTGACAACTATATAAAACATTTTATCGCTGTATATAATAATATCAGGTTTAACCCAAAGCAGTTTGAAGTTTTCCTAGTAAACAACAATCGAAATTAAGCCTTTGGAGCATCTGAAATTTTGTCTGATGGTAGTTTCGTATCCTGAAAAACCTTCGTACACATTTGCAAAAATAATATAATTTTTCATTTGAATTACTTCGTCCACTTACGAATGAAAGGATCGAATTAAAATGTTTTATGTCTGCTAATGGTGTTTTATTGATTTTGCATGAAACGTAGAGACAGGATAAAATCACTCGATTATTTGCAGTATACAGATAAAAGTTAGTTTGTAGATTGAGCATCGATGGATGTCCACATTCTTCTTATACTTTTGATGACTCATAGTATTGTATTTAAGCCAATCTAGTTCTTATTCTACTGTATTATAATTTTTGGAAGTTAATTATAAAAACAATTATAAGTATGGGACAATATAAAGTAATTTAAAAAAAATTAAATAACGATAATTTTTAAGCTAATATTAAAAACAAATTAATTTATTTTAACAAATATACGAAACAGAAATTTGAAGTCCATTAAATGTTCCTCAACTATCTCAGAAAGAGACTCAATCTAATAAGTGTCATGAATGTGGTGATTTGCGCAGCAGAAAGATTATAATTACGCATTTTTGACTGTGGCACTGACACACCTGAGATTTTTGTGGGTCGTAAACAGCTCCGTCCTTTGCCTGCGCTGGTATCCTGAGGTCCATCCTGGTTCCATCCTGTGCTCGTTCCTGGTCTCTATCAAATTACGTGGATAGGTTTGCTGCTTGGAGTGCTCCTCGTTGCAGGGACATCCTTCCTTCTACTACCGCCTGGCTACTTCAAAGTTCGTTCCTGACTACTCCAAAGTTCATTGCTGACTGACTAATTTCTCTATCATCTCCTACTTCTTCCAAATTTCTTTCCCAACTGCGTGCCTCCTCCATCGAAGATTATTTCCAACTGCCCAAGGTCGACTCTGCGGGTAGATGGTGGATCACATGACCCCCAGCCGCAATCAAATGTCCAGTTTGGCTCGCGGTTTTCTTAATTTTTCGTGTAGGTAGAAAGCGGTCTTCGAAATCCCCGTGGGTTGAATGCCCTGGGTCAGGTAGCGTCTGCTAATCCCCAAAGCTGAGAATTTCACACGTCTGGCTCGCTGATGTCTCGCCTGGCCGGCGTCTTGCTTCTGAATGTCACCAAAGGGAAAATTGAGTATCGCCCCTTATGGAATAAAATCGCAATCATTGATAAGTTATAAAAGGAAGTCATTTAGTAGACGTCATTTTTTAAAATGTATAATGTTGTAAGTGAAATATAAATTACTTTTACGTATATTATGATGATATGAATAATTTTTTGTAAACAAGTTCATTAATTTTTTTTAGTTATTTCAAAATCACCACATTCGCTGCCGTACCCTCTATTAGTCAACTGGCTCTTTATCCGACTGATCAATAGTATTATATTTAAGTTCGTAGCATGAGCCATAAAAGATATGAAGGGTCAATATAATATTTGAAACAAAACAAAAACTGACATTTTTCTTTTCTATAGGAATCACTTAGGCCTATATCTTAAGCATAATAAAAAAGTAATATTAACCATGTAGGTACAAAATTTACGGGTAAGACAAGCAAAGATGAAGAGTCAGAGAAAATTTTTTTACATCGTAATAAATAAATTATAATGAATAAAATAAAAAAGGATACACATTTTGATAACTTTTTTCTAACATTTTATAGACTACAGTATTTCTAGAGTAATCGTAAAGAACTCAGGAAGCTCATCTTATACGACTGTCTTTATACACGGCTCTAAAGATAAGACCCTGAAACTTTAAAACTTTGATGTCAGCCAAGATTACTTAGACGCTATATTTACATATAAAATAATTGTTGTCTCCACTCAGTAATTGTAAGTAACAGTGTATTTGCCATTTCGGTACGCAATACCTATTTATTTCAAACATATAGGAGTTGTGGTCCTTATTATATAGCTTTCATTTCCTATAAATAATTTTTTCTCCATTCTTAGGTTTCTTTTAAGATATTTTAAGTAACGTTATACAAAAATATGTTTAATTTGAAACTAATTTAAATTTTGACGACCGTGTTATTTCGTTTTTCGAAGTAGTTCTCTGTTTCTGCTAAATCCTGGGTAAACGTACATGTTTAGTCTTATGATCGAATCTTGTGTATCTTCCATTTGTCAAACTATTTGCTTTGCTTTAATAACTGTTCCATCAACGATACATCGCCGATTCTATTATTTAATTAATATGTTTCAAATTTTTATTTAATCGATTAGATTTTTTGCGACTGTTTATAATTGATGACGACTTAATAAAACCACACGCAATCTTGAGAAACAAGTTTATCACACAAAAGGGGGCCAGTTTAGGTTGTGTCTTTTACCTATGAGCATTAGGCTGATTTAACGCTTAAGAGGTGATGTGAACTTCACGCATACTACGGTAAATGTTTGTACAGTAGCACTCAACAATTAAACATTAATGTTTCTTATAAATAAAGTAATTAAATTAATCTGACTTATTATTACAAATAGAACACAAAGAAAGGCCAAAAGTCAGAAATGGAATAGTTTAGTTAGAAAAATTTTGCCACCGGACTTTGCAGCAACAACTTGAAATTGTTATTTTTTTTTATTTAAGAACTGAGAAGGTTCTGTCTTCTAGCCAAACTGGGACATACGTGATGTTTGTATTCAATATTACATACAAAATAGTACAAAGATACATTGTTACTTCCAGTAATTCATACCAACTGTCCTCGTTCACGCACTCTGCAACATGGGAACGAAACGTTTTCAAATTAAATTTTTTATTTCTGACTTTGGCCAATATTTGAGTTTTAGTTAATGTTATATATATATATATATATATAATTTTATATCAACGATATAGCCATTAGTGACTTATACGATAGTAAATTTTCATTTATTTACACATTATTAACTTTAAAATATATAAATACGATTTTAACTTTACATTTGTGTATTCACTTGTAAAATTTAAATATAAATATTAATTTACAACTATAGATTAGGGTACAATACATTTTCTTTAGGAACTTGATTAAATTTTATTGGGCATTTTAATTTCGGACAGATCATTATCAGGTGTTCAGCTGTAATATGGATATTGCACTGCTCACATATCATTTTGTTACAATGTAAAGATGTGTCATTCTTTTTACGTCCAGTTCTTATTCTCGATAAGTTGCTTTTTGAGGTTCCTGACGAATATGACGATCTAGGTGAAAGCTTCTACGTTTCCTTTTTGCTATAAACTTCTTCTTGAAAGCTGAAAGTGGTTCCTTTAAGTTGTCTATTTTATTTATTAAAATATATTTATGAAAACTTGGCTGGGTATAATTTACAATATCTAAAATACGTTTTGTATTGCAATCACGATATTAATTTTTGACTCTATCACTTTGGAAACGGTGGTGTGTTACATATTGTAACTGCCGAGAACTGGTTCATATGATAAAAACTAATGGGGGTTGATATAATTGTAAAGCAAAAAAGGTGCAGTATCTTCAAAATTATTCTTCACAATACCTTTAATTTGTCCTCAAACTATCAAAATGTTGTTGTGCTTTTAGTTCTAAGACTGGTCTGACGCAACCCTCCATGGTAACCTAATTTGTGCAAGCCTTTTCATCCCCGCATAACTACCACATCAAACATCCTCCTTAATCTGCTTAGCGAATTCCATTCTATTCTGTTCTTACCCCACATACTTATGCTAATTTTACAAAACCCTCATGTCTCTAATCGTGGCCTTTTAATCTATCCCTTCTCTTGGTCAATGACCTCCATATTGTTCGTCCTTCACATAATCTGTTGAGAAGTTCTTCGTTAATGATTGTGCCCACCTATCTGATTTTCAGCATTCTTCTAGAGCACCTAATTCCATTATTTTCCTTTCTGCAACTCACCCCGACCACGTTTCACACCCGATCACAATATAATATATAATGACCATCAATTATTTAAATCCTTCCGGGAGCTTTCGTCCTTACGGACATGTTCATCCCATCATCACTTTGGATGTAATAATTATACAAACAATTTTAATTAATAAAGTCGTTTTCCGAATATAGTTTAAGAATACTGTAATATGTTTTTGTGAAGATGAGTCATTATATCAGATCCCATACATTGAACTCCAACGTATCTTTAGACTTTTATATGTTTATTTGCGTAACTACATGTTTTTAATCATTTTCGATATCGGTTTGGACTTTAATTTTTTGATGTAAGGTAAAAATTGCAACTTTATTTAACACAGTTGAAGTTCATTTACTATGAGTACGTGACGACATGTCGCGTTTCGATTGCCGTCGAGTCTTGACAGATCGGTTTGATACATCGGTTCTGTTCCGCGCAAACTAAGAACGAGGTAATTGTAACATAATGATATTTAATTACTCGTGACACTATTAATTGTTTTGATCGGCCGTGTTCATGTAGCACGGAATCTGATAGTAATGACCGCACGCTTGTGTGTGTCACGCACGCGACGGTGTGCTCGTAGTTGGCGAGGTGCGAGCGCGAGTTTGCCAGCAGCGGCAGGTGAGTCAGGCCGCCCAAGTGGGACGCACGCCAGTCCCAAGCAGCCAAGCAGCCGGCTCCAAGGTACGTACCACACCGCTATTTAAAACGAATCGACAGCGTTAGCTCTTCACACTGTTACCTGTAACGTTGTAACGTGCTGCCCGTCGTTCAGTGAAATGCTGTGCGTGCGACACAGGAACGCTCTGAGTTCTCATGAGTGGTGATGTAGTGTCTTCAGACGAAGTGGACAGGTGCTGAAACATGGCAATTTCCATAGTGACGACCGGCGCGAGTGATTCATTTCCTGTCTTCTATATCGTTTGAAGCTAGCTCGCAAAACGAGGCTTTCACTTACTCTGCAAAGAGGTTTTCTACAATTTGTGTATACTGGACACAGTTAATCCCGGCTACTGAATCATTGCTCACTTAGCAGTCGACACTATGTTCAGGTTAGGATGATTCAACTTGTAGAATATATAAGTGCATTGTATTGCATAATAGATTCTTGAATGTTCGGAAGAATGGAAACACCTCTTACCGTTAAGCGGTTAACTTTGTAATTTGTATAATAATTAACGACCCGTATAGCAGGCATATACTTGCACTCAATATATACAGTGTAAAGTTCAAAATTTTTATAATTGTCTGTTGACGTGTCATTAATTATCTCGCCACCTCTGTGGTCCACTGCCTAACGTCACAGTCTCGCACTAGAGACCCTGGGTTCGATTCCTGGAAAGATATTTGGGTTCATATTCAAGTTCCCTGACTGAGTGTACCCCAGAAAGAGAAGGAAAATAAGTTGATTAATTAGCTAGTCGATGTAGGTACTGTAATCAAAATTTTAAAAAATCTTATCAGATATTAACAGACATCAAATGTTATTATGTTGGTTAGGATTATTCATATAATTTAATTACAAAACATTTGTCCTCTTTATATATATATACTGTATATGTAGATTAACTCAAATATTGACGAAAATATGTTGTTGTTGTGGTATTCAGGCCTTCAGACTGGTCTGTTGCTTCCCTCAATGCTAACCTATTTGCGTAAAACTTTATATATACGCATAACTACAAAATCCCACATCCTCGCTATAATCAGCTTAGCGTATTCCATCCTTGTACTACCTTTACTGTTCTTACCCCACACACTTCCCTTTAAGGCTAATCTTACAAGACCCTCATGTCTCAAAACGTCGCCTATTAATCTATCCATTCTCTGAGTCAACGACATCCATATTGTTCGCTCTTTCCCTATTCTGCTTAGTACTTCCTCGTTAATAACTTCATCGACCCATTTGATTTTTAGCATTCTCCTATAGCACCACATTTCAAAGGCTTTTACTCTTTTCCTTTCTGCAAATCCTACCGTCCACGTTTTGCTTCATATGACGCCACATTCCAGTCGAACGTTTTTAGCAATGATTTCCTAATATTCACACTTTTATCACCCTAAGTAAATTCCTCTTTTTTACGAAAGCCTTCCTTGCCCGTTCTATCCTATTATTTATGTCTACTATACTTCTACCATCCCTAGTTATTATGCTTCCTAGGTAGCAGAATTCCTTAACTCCCTTCAAAATATCCCTTCCCAATCTAACACCGTTTGTTATTCCGTTTCGCACTCAATTACTTTGGTTTTCCCTCTATTAATCCTCATGTTGTACTATTTCTCCAGGATCATGTTCATGCCATTTATCACGGTTTCCAAGTCTTCTTCTGACTCCCCTACTACTACAATATCATCGGCAAAGCGTAAGGTTTTAATTTCTTTTCTAAAGAAATTGTTGTCAAAAAACCGTGGTCTTCATTAGAATAATTGTGGAGTAGGCATAATAATTCTATGAATGTAAGTCATTAACGACAAGATACAGAAAAAAATTTCATTCGTTGAATCTACATTTCGTCACAATATTTGTGAATTTTGATGAAGAAAATATGTCAGATACAAACTTTACTGCTAACAAGGGTAGCCTCAACCGATATATAGTAATAATTTCAAAGTTGAAGCTCCTGTTGTAAGCTGGGAAGTTTGGATTTTTATACATTTCGAATCTTTTTTTCGAATTTGGTAGCTGGTTGTCACAACGCTGAGTATTTGAGTCATTTTTCAACTAATACTCCCAATAAAACCATCAAGTTAATATTTGGGGACATAAAAGACATTGGCTCACAGACCATTAAAAATTCTGACAGGAAGAAACATTACAACTCGTACTTGCTCATTCTAAATTTCTATATAACCAGCTTAAACCTGTAAAACATAAGATTAGAACCATAATTTTACTTCTGTATAACACCCCACACGCTATAATAAAGACCCAGTTACGTTAATTTAAATCCAACAGCCTTTATTCAATCATCACACATTAAACCAAATATTAGCTTTTGGCTTTAATAGCCCTAATCTTCTGAAAATTAAAAATTAGCAATCATTTATTAGTCCAATTAGGAATTCGATTATATGCTCTTAATAAGAATCGTAGCTGGGTCTGACAAGGAAGTGACGCTGGTACATTTATTATGAAACAGGATGCGTTGTATTATAAAATTAATGCAATAGGGTTCCTGGTTAGACGGATGAATGATTGACTGTTAACTTTTACATTTCAGCTATTTACGGTTATGAAAGGTAAAAGCTTCTGTACGATTTAATGTGTTATCAATTAATTAAGGTTGATTAATTTGAATATATCCTTCACGAAATCATTATTGTATGTTCAGACTAATTATATTTATGATTTATCTTATGAAGACTTTTTCTTAACAATGTTTTCAAGTGATTAGATCATTCCTTTAACACTGTCTGCGTTCTGTATCTTTCAATTTCTGTCTGTCACCTACGAAATGTCAGATGAACGTTCCATATCATCATATATCTGGCTAGGATCCAATAGTACAATTAGTTTCTGCTGCGGCCATCTTCCCGGTGACAACAGTTGGAGGGTTCAACGTCCGTGCTAAATGAGTACGAGGCCAATCCTCCCTTTAACAGGAAATAAACCTATTTTCGACCCCCCATGTGCATACGTTATTCCTTTCGCAGAACGGCTGCAGAGTCTAAATTACCAAAACTGGTCGCCAGAAAACCGGGTTAGAAATTTTAACACTGGAAAATATCGCTATCAATTCCCACCCCAGATTATAGCATCAATGATCCGGTTTTAAGACATTTTACGACAATGTTGAAACAATAATATTTAATCTCTAATCCGAAAACCTTTCTTCAACATCTCGAAACATTAAATTTTCTCGTATGTTCTATAACTGACTACAAATCCACTTGACCAGCAACTACGATCAGATGTTTAAGGAACTTCAAGGATATTAATTTACGGAGACACGTGAGACCAAATAGGCTATCAAAGATAAGACTATGTATCAAATCTGCACACTTTCACACGGAAACTTAAGTTTTGGATCTTACATTGACGATTTTACTGGGCAATAATTTGAGGGGAAAAAAGTGATTGGAATACATAAATGTGAGAGGTTATAGAGATGTTATAGATCAATCTTTAAGAGTGTAAAAGTAGAGCTCAAGTTTAATTCATAAGTAGAATAAATCGGACGAGACCTTCAGATATACCCTGTACTCCGATTTTGCTCTTTCCAACATGTAACAGAAGTGATCTTTCTCAGTCATGAATAACGTACGGTACTAGTATTGAGGGTTACAAACAGATTAAATTAAATGTTGATAAGGTTTACAGACTCACTGCCGCTCAGGAGATGACGTTTGTTTGTGTAATAACGTTGGATGCTTACACACTGTTTTACGTTGTGTACTGCTTCACGCATGAAGTCAACTCGTGGCTGATTCTATTTTCAAAGTCGTCGGGGAGGAAATAAATCTTAAATTTTTTACCTTTTCCTTCTTAGGCGAAATATGGATATAACATTTCAAAAATTATATGGAGAGTGGTCGCAATCTAATTTTGGCAATATATTTTTACGGGGGTCATAATAACGGAAGGTACAGTTAATAACTTTTAAAATTTTAAATGATACAATTAAAAAATCATAGAATTCGATTCATTAATAGAAATATCATATATATATTTATTTGCTTGTTTCTGACGGACATATATTGCCAATAAGAGTGTTGAATAAAATGTTCTGGAGCTTCCACTCGTGTACAACGTAACAGCGATCGTTTGGGCGACTCGCTGCTCTATTGTCATTTTTCCGACGAAGCGACGCTGATTAGTTACTGTTTAACCCAACTAGAATTACGAGAACATTTTCTCCGGCAACTACATCGTTGTTTAATATATTACAAGGCGTTTATTTTAAGCTGACAAATATTCATCTAAATATATATCTCATACGAATAAATATGAATAAATATTTCCAAATTGGACAATTTACACAAATGTAATAAAAATGAATCAGATAAAATAAATTTATTTTCTTATGTGACATTTCAATCAGCAAAAAATAAGTGGGATTGCAAAGTTAACGCCCGGCCAGCCAACACAAGACGTGTATATGGTAAACGCTTAATGTTCGCTAAATAGGATATGCGCTTTAATATATTAACAATTATCTTGGATAATTTTTAACTGTGCATATTTTCTCTATATTTTGATTTTGTGAAGCTGAAATACACACTGTAAGTAGAATAAACTTGACCGACGCTCATCTGACATTTCCAAACCACTTAGCAGACTCAAGTCACAGATAAATGGCTTACAATTCCAATTAAGCATAAGTAAAGATGGGGATGGAAAAGTCTCGACCGGGCTTGGAATCAAACTCAGGACTTGTACTAGCTACGTAACAGCTCTTTCATCTTTGATATTACCCATCCTACGCTCAGGCTCACCTATAATTTTGCTGGATTACATTCTTCACTGCCTAATTTAAGAGGTTCAACTAAAAACCTTTAATCATAGCCTTCATTTGAACGAATTTCTACTGTTCTTGAATTTAAGCTTAAGATTTATAAAGCGATTTCTGCATATTTTAATAATATTGTCTGTCAATACAAAAAATTGTAAATACATAGAATGTTAAATAATTTTGTAGAAAATAAAATTATCAGAACAATAAAAAGTAAAAAAAATACTACTTATAAACTTTGAGAACGAAGGTTACATTGGAAAAGTAAGAGGTTCTGTTCAGTATTTAAAGGACCAGATTTCTTATTTTACTTCAGGTTTCATTTTGACACGTTAGAAAGTAATATAAAATTATATTTATAAGTGATTAGTATAATGCGCTAGATCTGCTTTAATTAGTTATTACTATTATTACTAGTACTCGTTGGCCATACGTGGCTACAATGTTTATTAAGTTATGTGTAATTGAATAATGGAATTACCTTCGTATTACATTATGTTGCAATCAATATAAACCCATTGTTTTTTTTAATTTTTTAAAATTTATTGTTCCAAACTTTTATCCGAAGATATAAACCCATTGTAACAATTAAAATGAATGCTGAACGTTAATGCTTACATTAGTTTATTGAACAAGGTAAATACAATAGTTGTATTGAAAAGTATTTATTTGTTTAAAATTATTTTAACAATACACACGTTTAAATACTTTTACATTCAGAGTTATTTTGGCATGTCGGATCGTGAAAATTTCACCTTTGAAGTTGGATCATTTGCAATAAATTATTTGTAGGTTAATGTTATTTTAATTGCTATATCACTATAACAAAGGGACGTATTTGAAATGTTGTTTTTAGTTTTGAAAACTCCATTTGGAACACTCCATAATAAAACATTTTACTCTTTCCTGACGTAAAAATTAAATTTTAGGCTATTACTTGATAATTGAGACATGAAGTGATTATCAGAGTTTCTAATTAACTACAAGATCTATAACGGATATTGAATATCAGAACGAAGACGAGAAATAACGGCACCTTATTATTTTTTGTAATATGCGATTTTATTATGACACAAAAAGTTAAGAAACTAAACTTATTTAGTTTGATTAATTTGGATTTTTTTGAACTTCTGCACGTGATTCTTTACACAAGGAAAAGTACAGCGGTGTAAGCACAATAATATTTTTACAACATCAGCAGTCATTTGTGTACATATAACATAATAATTGGTGTAGCAGTTTCTTGGGTTATAATTATGACGTTATTTGCTCCCTGACTGTAACAACTATGTATCTTTTAAACGATTGAATACAAAATCAGAACGCAGGTAAAACTTTAATCATACTCTTTAATGAAGTTTTCAATATGACGACGAGATAAGAATCTTTATATTTAAATATCAATTTTATGAATAATAAATAAATAAATAAAAATACGGCCAAAAAGTCATAAAAACAATTTAATTGGTATTTAATTAACATAAATACGTTTCAGACTTTTTGTAGACTTCTTCAGGTGAATTTTTAAATGGATGAAATAATTATAAATAAAAGTAATCAATTCATCCTTAAAAAATTACACGATGAATATTAAGGGTAATTAGTTCAACCGTTTAAAAAAATTACCTGAAGGATTCCACAAAGTTGGATGGAAAATTGTAATTATATTAATTAAATATTATTTAAATTTATTTGCTGACTTATTTGGCAGCTTTTTATTTGTTTGTTATTAAAATTTATATTTAAGTACACTGGTCAGAGTTATAACGAAATCATATGACAGTTTTACGAAAACAGTTTGAAATGTACGTAAGGTAATGACTCAGAATAAAATAGAGGTTGAAAAGTGATTATACGTTAGTTTATAAATGGACATCGGTGCTTACTTTAAAGCAGCCTCGTATAAGTTGACTTGTAACCATTTACCGAATTGTTGGGTGTTACCAAAAATTTTACAGCTGATATTTAAATTTGAAATCTTCAGCCGGAAATTGTCATGTAGGTATTTTTACTGTTTGATTTCTTGGTACGGAATACAGGACGTTTCTGAGGGATCGCGCATCACGCATGCACTCTGCACTTGTGGACTAAATTTAGTGTCGCTTTGTTGCTGCCGGTTCGCCACGTGTGTAACGCGAGAGTTGGTCAGTTACGACATAAGTATGCAGTTGTGTGTTTGAGTTCGGCAGGAGCCAGATGTTGGTCCGCGTGAGTCACGGGGGCACGCAGCCAAAGAAGCTGTTGCCGGAAAGCTGCGTTGACGGAAAAACAGCTTCCTCGTCGGGCCCCCAGGAATGCCTTCGCATTTCCACGCATTTCTTGTAAAAACACAGATAGGAAAAATAGCTTCTTAAATGCGCATCATTAATCAAAAGTACGAAAATAAACGCTGTTAAGTCTGACGTAGGCATGTGTTGTGAGGGAAACGAGAGTCGGAGTCTGCGAAATAGATCAACACCCACTGTAATGTTAAAGGAAACTATCATAAATATTTCAACTGAATGTGGGTCTTGAAATCACAATACGTCACTGGAACTCATCACACGTGTTACCTTTTATGTCATCATCTTCACTTAATACTGATTTATGGTCTTTCTAGTTGATTGTACAAAATATGCAGCACTAGTCTCAACAACCGGTTTCAAAAACAGGAAGCAAGTAAAGGGACTGAAACTCCAAATTCATGTAAACGAATTGCGAATGAGCTGAAATTTTAACTGTGTGTAGCAATGTACAAAATTTTGTTTTTGCAATCGTGATTTTAGTTAACATACTTGGAAAAATTCTATTCAAAATTGGGCAGTTTTGAAAATGTTCCTTGCGTTACGTACTAGAATATATTTTAGCTTTTTTACGTGTATATCTAGGGCTGACCATTATTATCACCCTTCAGCATTATTTTTGAAATTAGATAAAACTGTAGGGAGAAAATGATTTTCTTTACTTGGGGCTTCATTTGGTTACCTAAAAATTGGCACTTTTCAGCACTTAGATTTTTTTTACCGAAAATACATTTACAATTAAAAAATTATTACTTGTATTTGTAAGGTATTAGCATGATGATTACTTACAAAGAGAATTAAGACAATTCTTTACATTTGTGACGCATAGACGGATTTTTGGTACTAGAAATCATGAAGCTGAGAAAAACACATTTCTCTGAAAAACAGTAATAATTTATTAAATTAGAATCAAACATGTTAATTAAAATTGTCCTTCTGAATATGTTACATCTTCCTTATTTTTTTTAGTAAAAGAAATTATAAATTCCTTTTTTAAAAATTTTTGGCCAAAATTTCTGCCCTCGAGTCCCTTAACGTAACAAAATGCTACTATAACAATTGTGCAACATAACCCAGTAAGTTTCAATATTGTGCGATTTTTACAATCACTTTCGTTTTACTAGTTTTTTGGAATCACAAGTGTTTTACCCAAAAATATAATATTTTTCTAGGCCCGTTTATAATTATCGTTTTTTTCCCTCTGTTCATTAGAGTTTAATATGTATTCACAACCTGTTCTAGAATCGGATTGTGGCGATTCCTCAAAGAACAATATATTTGTCATTAATTCGAAAATATCATGTATTGAATTATAAAGTATATTACTTTTTGAAATACCCAACAATTTATTCTACAATTTTGGGTAAGCCCGGTGGCAGATACTTCGAAAAATTACTTGTACATAATACTCTCTAAAAAAATCTTTGTCCTTTAAAATGTCTACATCCCTGAAAGAAAGTAAAGAGAAACACTACAAGAATTATATTAACCTAACATTTTACTTCAATTTGGCTTTAACATTGAAATTCGACTGTACATTTTTGTTTCTTCGGCTCTGCAGCCGATTGAAGGCCTGAGCCTACCGGGTCGACTGCGTACTGTCCCTTGCATGACACATTCCGAATTTGGAGTGTTACGTTGACTACACATTTATATTACTCAAAATCACCACCTAAGTTCACACGTTTTCTGAGATTTGACTTAATTTTATTTTCCTGAAGAGGATTTTCCCCAAACTCTCCCACAGGTAAATTATTCCAGTCATTGATAGTCCTATTTAGGAATAAAAATTTGCCAACATGTGTTTTTTTGTTTTCTACATTTTACTTTGAATTGATGATCCTATCCACCTATGGGCTTTCGAATTTTGGAGGTAATTACAATTCATGGATTTTACTCCCGTATCTTGAATAGAAAATGCAGCATTAATTTATTCTTCCTTTGAGACAACAACTCCCAACCTAGTTGTTGCACCTTTTCGCCGTAGTCGCACTAAATTAGCAGTCCTTTTCTTAACTTTCTGCTTCTATTTGATTCTTTCTATAGGAATCTATAGGCGGCATTCCAAAAATTGGTCTGGTCTAACTAAGGATTGCCACCTCATTTGGTTTTATTGGTTAATCATACGATAACGTAAATTTTTAAGCATTCCAAGTAATGAATTTTTAATGACTAAAAACATCATTTTGTGGGTAGGTAAGACTATTAATAAAATATTAACCAAAAGAACTTTTGGTAGTTGTAATTGTCATATTTCTAATTTCATAATGAATAAATCGACCATAAGCCTGTAAAAATTACAAAGCATGTGTCAAAAATATAATTACGTTTGGTCCTTAATTTAAAACTTCCTCCAAACTTAAAGGTGTAAAATGGATGTGGAATTATTATACATAAAAATGAAAAGTATGTAAACTGAGGTAATACTACTAGCATTTAACCCTTCTCAAAACCTTTATCTCTTGGGCTTATATGCGACTTTCCTGTTTTTTGGTTATCGACACGTCACACGTCCGTATATCAAAGTAGGTTCCACTATTGTTTTATCAAATTTTAATTTGGTATATTTCCTTGTTTTGGTTTTTAAGGTTCTTGTGATCATTCCATATATTGCTAGTAAATTTATTTAATTTTTGTTCTATATCATGGCTATCGTCATAGGTAATATCACATACTAGATATTTGAAGTTCCTATTTGTTCTGCAGTTTAGTTATTTAATATAATTTTTGATCTAATGTTTGCGCCCAGAAAAGACCATCATTTTATTTTATCTTCAGATATTCGTAGATTATGTTGTAAACATATTTATTGTAAAAAATTTCTTTCTTTGAAGTTCGTCTTCAGTTTCTGCAATCAGCGTATAAAATTATGTTTAGTTTGGTTCCTCGATGAATGTAGATTCCTTTATGGTAATTCTCTTTCCATTTTAGAACTTTGCTATCTATGTATATATGAAAGAGGGTGGTGAAAATATACGAGCCCTGCCTTACACATTTATTAGTTTTATTTGGAATTGTTGTTTTTATATCAGTGTCTTTAATTATTTCGATGTTTATTTCAAGGTTTCTTAAAGGATTAATCAAGTAGGATGCGCATCCATGCTTTATCATGATGTTCCATAATAATTATCTATCGATGCTATCTTCTCAAAATCGACGATGGGGAAATGAGTTTTCTTTTTGATTTCACGATGTTTTTCGATAATTTTTTTGAAATATGAATTGTTGATCGGCCTTTTCTGGAGCCTATTTGTTCTTCACATGTTAGGTTTTCAGTAATGGTTTTTAAACGGGTATTAACATTTCAAAAGGAATATTCCTTTGTGGTACTAGTGCTAGCGTCGCTGTTTCACAATCCAGGGGCCCTGGGTTCGAATCCTGGCATGGATTTGGATGTTTGTGTCGTCATGGTCACGGGGACTAGGATTAAGACTGCTGGATAATCGATATACTGACTACGTATCACTCAAAATTCGGAATGTGTCATGCAAGATGACAGTCCGCAGACGACCAGGTAGGCCAAGGCCCTCAATGGGCCTTAGTGCCAAAGAAGAAGAAGATTCCTCTATAGATTTGTCATTTGATATTATCTCCAAATTTGAAAAGAGAGCTCACTTTAGCCTTTTGCCATTTCTCTGGTATTGTTTTCGTATTCAGCATAGGTCGAATATGTGCAGTTAGTTAGTCTAAGTTGTAATATTATTCCTCCAGATTTCCATAACTCTGTACTAATTCCGTCTATGCCCGTAGCTTTTCTGTAGTTACAAGTTGTGAACATTGCTCGGTAGTGTTTCAATTATGTTTTCACAAAGTTTGCATAATGTTCTATCCATTTAGTTTCTTCTACATTATTTCCTTGTAAATAGTCCTTTTCTGTTTGTTAAGCGTTTCTATTATTTGGTAGGCCAAAGTTTGCTTACCGTGGATGTCATTTCTTATTTTACTAATGAAACAATTACTCGAATTAATTTGTCCTTTATTGTGATCTGTTTTATATTATTTCTTTTCTTCAATGGGATCGTTAAGGAAATTTTTATGATTTCTTCCCCTGTAACAGCTTCTTTTATTTCTGATATCAATATTCTTAATCTTTTGCGTCTTCTGTGTTTGTTTTTCTTTCCTAGGACTTCGTCTCCTACTTTTGTCACAAAATCTTTCAAAGATTTCTATTCTTCACGTAGGTCTTATTTAGTTACAAAGTATTTCCAAACTCCATTTAATCTTCTCTAGTAATTGTCCTTAATACTATCCTTTTCTAACAAAAATATATTATACACTTCAGTTTCATCTTTATTTGTATTTTTAATTTTTGTTCTATTTTATATATATGTATATAAGTTAATTACAGAGACTATTAAAAATGATCAGATCCTACGTCTACTACTTTGTAAACCGAGGTGTCTCTTACTTTTTCTCCAAGTTGATTGTTAATAATTATATAATCGATGATGGATCGTTGTTCTCTCTCAGTCCAGAAATATTTATGGGTGCCTTTTTTTCTGAAGAATCTCTTTATGATTCTTAATTGATTGAAGATTGTGAAATCTCGTAACATTTTGTCATTCTCGTTGTAGACGTCTTTAGAATATGTTCATATTTTTTTGGGGATACACATCTTTCTAATCCTAGAATTTAGATCGTTCATTAATATTATTTGGTATGTGTTGTATTTATTTAGTATTGTCTGTAATTGGTCATTAACTGATTTAGACTCGCCAGTTCGGTCATAGACTGTTATAAATGTTAACTTGCCCTCTATGAACTTTGATTGCAGCCAAAACTATGCGGTTATTTAAAATTTCATAGCTTAGCATGTTAGGTTCCTAGTGTCTTTGGACTTATAATGCTACTCTTTCACTCTTCTCTCTTAAAACCGCTATAGAACATTATATAGTCATCTACATATTTCGTCCCGTTTGTCTTTCTCTTAGTTTCATTCATTGCAGTGAAGTCTATTTTTTTTCCTTATAAATACTTTGCTGGTTCCATCTCTTTAAAATTAATGCTTCTGACGTTCCAGGATGATACTTTTATTATATTGTTTACCCATTTTCACTTTTCTCTTTTCTTTGCATGTGTCGTCATCTGTTTACCTATCCATGTTGCGAGACTACTTTGGGTAGTAAGTTTCTGTTTTACAATAGGTAGTTACTAGCCATCTGATCAACCCGGAGGATCGACTTTTTTCTGTCGGGGTTAATCTCCCTTAGCATACGTGTTATGGTTTTAAGGAGCCGGAGATTCGCCCTTCGCTAATCCTTTTCTGGGATCAACTTGCCGTATTAATAGATATGACTTCTTGGGTTTTTATTAGAGGCACCAATGCTCCCATTTACGCCCTCATCAGCCGCTTTTCAGCCGTTCCACTCTGCAAGAAAAGTGGAAACCCTCTTCCTAGGAGTGGAATATATATATATATATATATATATATATATATATATATATATACATTGTCCTTTGTCTCAGATTTTTCACGACTCCAACTCAGCTTCAAATATTTCTGTACTTTCGCTATTTTATTTCAAGTCAAGTAATTTATTTAAAAATAAAAAAATACTAGAAAATTGAATTTAATAGTTGTTTAAGCTAATAACAAGAAACGATAATAATTTCCACGTAATTGATTTGAAAATGCAGTAGAAGCCCTCTTAACCGTCCCCGATGCACCACTGTCTGAGCGCTGATACGTTTAATGTAGTTCAGTTGCTTAGTTCATCTTGTATCTGCATTCTTTTAAGGGTACTTTACCTGTGTGTGTGTTAGAATGAGTGCAGAACGGAAACGAGTTGACACAATGGAAGAGAGACTGGAAGCTTTATAGGAGTATGAGCGGCTCGTGAGGAGACACTTAAAAATGGAATTTTCACTCTTTGACAGATAGTATAAACTGTTGTAGAGGAATGTAAAGGCTCGGATAAATCTGTAGGTCCTGTAGAAGATGATGACGAAAATCAAGTAATGAGGAAGGAAAGGAAACTCTTCAGTAAACAGTAAAATTTTAGAACAACAAGATACATCAACTGAAGTCGTTTTATTTGTAAAGAAAAGGAAATATTTAGCCTTAGAAACTAAGGAAAAGAAGAAATAGACTAAACTCTCAGATTTTTGAAAAATTGTAAGAAAAAAAAACTCAGTGTAAACCCATAAGCAAGTCTACTGTAGTAATATTGCTAATACGGAATTCCCCTGTTTTTACTCGTTTTCTGTACAATAGCTGATTCTTAACATAAATGTCCGCCGGTTAATCAAGACGAATCAGCAATCGATCTAGGGTCAAAAGGAGACTTACTAATTTATTAGTTTCCACCATAGTCTTTGTATCCTTCTGAACTAAATCGAGTACGCACTTTAATCATCTATATACGTCTGTATTGCTCTTTTTCGTCCTTATCATGACGGAAACTTGTCCAGTATTAAAGTACGATCTTTCCCGGTGAATGGCATGTATAAATTCCTCTCGAGTTTCCAACCGGGTCAAAGATTTTAACAGTGACGTTTCGATGGCTTGCTCTGCCATCATCTTCAGTTTGAAGTGACTTCAGACTGAAGATGATGGCAGAGCAAGCCATCGAAACGTCACTGTTAAAATATTTGACCCGGTTGGAAACTTGAGAGGAATTTATACTTGTCCAGTATTAACTTTTTACTTCACTTTCCCACATGAACCCCTTCCTTAGCGCCTTTCCGCTACCACATTCATGCGCCAAAACCACAATGCGGCTTGACGTTTTGCGCCGTCCTAAGCCGGAAAATAAAAAATTGTTTTACATTATGTATATTATATATACATATATATTAGTTTTTGATTTTGGACCAAATATCTTCCAATATTGTGGAATTATTAGTGGAAAAATGATGTAATGATAAACCTGCGCTTTAGCTGAGTAATATTTTAAATATTGTGATGAAATCAATAAGGAAGTTTGTATTTGAAGAAACGCTCATTACTGTGTAGCAAATTTGCTTAGTAATTTATAATTATTCACTAGTTGCTCTTCTCTTGAAACAATTAAGAGAGATACAACTGTCAAGTATTTATTTCTGATCTCCTTTAGTGACTGCATGGCTGTAAACTAGTACTCAGAAGCTAGCACACGGGAGCATAAGTAGATATTAAAACGTTGTAGACATTTTCCATTAACTCATCTTCATATATAATGAACAGAGAAATTTATAAGTATTTATTTGACGAAAAATTAAAAAAAAATTACTTAAGCGTTCCTCCCTCGAAAATGTATGGGTAGATTATTTGAAATAAGATTTTGTATAAATAAGAAACTTATGATAATTTTATGTTTGACTTATTAGTTACGGTTCGTCTTCGATCGTTCATCATGTCACTCACAAACTTGCCAGGAGTGAAATTATTTATTTCGTTTATTAAATTTCCAAATCTTTCATTAACACAATTTTTCGATATACACGAACATGTTGCATTTATATAGTCTACTTGTCAATACGTTTTTCATTTGCATATCCCATTAAGTATACTTGCTGAACACACATTAAGTATATATACCGTGATATTAATTTTGGGACCGTAGTTTATTGAAAAATTGTTCTTGAACTAGTGATGATTTAGAATATAAAGTAGTATTCTACCGTAGCAGTTATATGGTATGCTTAATCTACGTCAACAAAATTTGCTTTTACAAAGGCTGGAGTATTCTATGGTAAAGTGAAACAGAGACGTAATTATTATTTGTAATGTAGTATATGTATTGGAAAACTGGTAATAAATGTATTCCATTAAAGAAGTTTTGCAACCTGTATGCAAGCGACACTGTTCCTCTGAAGCCCGTTGGTGCACATAAAGCTAATATTACACCTCTGCTCTTTGAGTGAGCCATAAATTCTAACTATAGCTCTGGCAGATTCTTGGAATCGTAACCGTAGCTTCACGCGCGTACTGAAGACACTCGTCCTTGATGCCATTGTATTGGATTTCCAAGCAACGAAATAACGGCAGTTCTCTTTGATTTATAATGATCGAATCCTCTGAATTATGAGAAATGTATACAAACTAACTTTTGACACCCATAAATCAATCTCATGTCAGAAAGTAAACAGTTGCTTTATTAAAAGTAATCAAAGTTGAGGGCTAATACGTATAACTAAAAATAATTATTGCCGACCTATTCTACATAGATCTTAAGACAATTATTATTATTTTTTGGCTTCTATATCCAGTTAATAGTTTTCATAATGATTAAAAATTAATTAATCTGGATGAATATAAATTTATTTAATTAACAACACAGCAAATTAAAAGAAAATAAACCTTCAACTCGCGTCGCAAATTCTATAATCAATCAAATTGTTTTCCATTAAACAAGTTGAAAATGCTTACTACAATAAACTCATTTTTTTAACTTCGCTTTGATAGGTTACGAAATCAGGGCACGTTCATGAAGAAAAAACTACGCGTTTATCATAAAAAACGTTAACAATGACACTTTGACACTGGCAATACTGAAACAACAACATTACAGAACTTTTTTTTCCAATAGTACATTTATTTTGTTAAATTACTGTTTTATATTAATTAGAACGTAGTTAATGAACGACTACAGAACGAACAAAGTTTAGCATTTTGAAAGAACACGGGTCGTCACAAATGTTGACGGTTCCACTTTCTGAATGCAACCAGTGGACACATTATTTGTTCATCCCTCAACTGAATTCGGCTTCGTCAATAATTTATTTTATGACCAAACTTTCTGATTATTTTTCAAATCATTTATGGTTTCATTTTCATGTTGAAGATTAATAAAAATTTTGTTGTTTTTACTTATATGAGAAGTATAATGTGCTTATACATAAACAAATACTATCAGAAATATTTCATAAATAATATTGTTTATTTAAGCTACTACATACTTTGCTTTTAATGTCAATAGTTATTTTTCTGTAATGTCTTTTAAAGGAAACGACAAAAATATATTTACGCGGTAATAATTGAACCTTCATTATAGTAGTTACCTTAAACGAAGCAGATGAAGATGAAATAACTGTCGCTTATGTGGTTAGTAAATCACCAATTGTTTTATCCGCCTTTATAAACCGCTAGTTTGTTGTAACCATCATTATTATTTTAATATTCTATTATTATACTTAAGGTGCGTATATTTAGGGAAAGGCAAACTGGAGGGAATTAAATATTTGAATTGAGAAATTGGGTCATAAACAGTTTGTATTTGAAATTACTTTCTATAATATCCAATCCGTGTCGAAATAACATTCCGAAACGAAAATGTTTTGCGTGTTGCATTCCGTTTCTGGTGGTCAATTTTCGTAACGAGCATTATTCATAAGAAATATATTGAGCTTCACTTTCAGTTTGTACAGCTGCTTTTAATCACTTGAATTTGATAAATTGTTTTCTTTAGCTTTTTTGCCTACTTGACCAATCTAAATTTATCGTTTATTTCCTCCCCTCTGCCTCACGCTCTACTAAATTCTCTTTTTAGTTCAATTTTTATTAAAGATCGATGTAAATTATGAAAAGAGAACTGTCGGGTACCACAGTCTACCAGGCGAAGGGGAAGATGTTGATAGTTTCTTTTATCAATTTGTTTTGAATCGTACCTACCAAATGGTTCTTAGCGACTGCTGAGGATTAGTTAAGAATAATCAAAAAATATAAACCAGATTCTGGCCCCTGAGTCAGGTAGATCCATATGAGGGTGCCGAGTGGGGATGAAGAATGTCTTCTAGATGTCATAGAAGATCCCCGCAGTCTCTGTAAACTCCAGGAAGGCGAACTCTGCCAACTGCAACCAGCAGAGCTCCCGCTCGGAGGATTGGTTCACCGTAGCTCTTCTATGGGAGCCATAATGGTTGTTGGGACCTGGAAAAGAGATGAGTGACTGATTTGAGTATGGAGGGATCATAGTCTATATAAAGCCACTTTCTGCCGTCTGGATATGTTTCCAGGGATGGAAATTTCATTCTAGCGGCCCAGTTCTCTGTAGAAGATCCTTTCCTGGTATTATTCCAACTGTCTGATTGGTAGTTGCAAAATCATGTCTTCACATCCTTTAGTGTGCAGAGGACGGGTAGTTCATAGTTGTTTTGAAGGGAGGCTTCGAATTTTACTGTCCTGTCAGCCAGATCATTGCCTAAGATGCCCTAGTGGGCTGGGACCCATCATAGGCTGGTTTTATGATTCTTTTTAGCTGATTTCTCTGATTTCATTGTCACTTGTCTGTTCTAAGGTTAGTGATGGATTTGAGAGTCATGAGCGAGTCAGTAAGCATCAGTGCGTTATTGTTTCTTTCAGGCTGGTTATAGCAGAATCGTGAGGCTAACAGGATTTGTGCTGTTAAGTCCGACGCGTCTTCTTGGGTAGTTAAGGATGCATTATATTCAAGCGATATTTTTGTTCTTGCAACACTAACTTTTGACTTCGAGCCGTTTTTGAAAATTGTCCGGGGATGCTAGTATTTTGTTAGAAGGGACTGCATTTTGAACTCCCAGAAGATATCTCTATTTTTCTTCAAGTCCGGGCTTGTGAGGGAGATCCAAGGGTAGGAGAGCTACTTTACATGTGGGGAGAGAAAGGGTAGTGTTGTTGATGACAATGGGGTGGGAAATTTTTTCATTTAGAAGGAGAAATTGTAGCAGAGAGTGGAAAGGTAGCGGGGTAAACTTGAAAGTGAAATCTGTAGGAGTTAGTTGATCCCTCATGATTTCTTTATGGAAGATGCTTAGGATTTTAGGACTTTATGTATAGCAAAATTCCTTTGGATTCACAATGGGGAATCCATTCCGTCGTTTCATATACGACAGAGTTGAGTGGTTCATAGTCGAAACGTCGCATGGAATATTGTACCCGGATGGCTTTTCATGACATTAATGCTTTCAATTTTTCCGCAAATTAGATACGAACAAAATTATTTCCATACAATATGTTAGTTTATGTCATCAGATTTTCTGTATTAAATCAATTTTAATTGTGACTACAACTATAATTTTCAGTATAAATTAGATATGAATTAACGCCACATACAACTGTAAAAAAAATTGAACTAGAATTTAAAACTAAATGCTTAATAGACGTTTCGGCGAAAAATTGTGGTACTTGTCTATATTTATAACAGACTCATGTAATATGTCTGTTATAAATATTGACAGGCACCACAAGTGTTGGTCGAAACGTTTATTAACTTTTAAATTCTTGTTTAAATTTTGTAATTGTTTGTAATACTGGTTGTTAATTTTTATCTCATTTATATTTTCTGTAACTGTTCTTATCAATTATCAATTATCAGTGTGTTGTTAATTATTGATGTTTCTCCTACTAGCTTTGCCAATTTTAGTGAAATTATTTATTCATTTAGGGGTTCATGCTGACCTTTTACGTATAATTTTCTATTACCTTCCATCACTGTTGTTACTTTCAGTATTATTTTCTGCAAATAACATTCCGAGTTAAATGTACTCCATATTAATTCCCGTATACATTAATAAAGTTTTAGCACTTGTGAAATGTTTCATTTAAATATAATTGTCCTATAGTTATTATCATAATCCTCATGTTAA
Source organism: Eucriotettix oculatus (assembly GCA_034510155.1). Taxonomy (NCBI): domain Eukaryota; kingdom Metazoa; phylum Arthropoda; class Insecta; order Orthoptera; family Tetrigidae; genus Eucriotettix; species Eucriotettix oculatus. The sequence continues at coordinate 64,229,022 of CM067376.1, forward strand.
AATAAAAAAGTCCGTATGCAGAGGTGCCACAGTTAATGCTAAGTGTTCCCAGTATATAATGCATTGGAGTTGGTGTTTAGGGTTAGTTACTATACTCTTCACACGAATTATTTTATAACAATGTCTTTCGGGTTAGTTCATCACATTATTTGTGTTATGTAGGTTGAAATTTTATTAAATTTTTAATTCTTAATTTTAGGGAAATATTTTGTAAAACATTATTTTCAAAAAACCTAAAAAGGACATGCTAAAGATAAACGTCATATGTAGTCATTGTGCTTTTTACATTTAATTGACTGGTGCAGTTTAAAAACATTATAGCGGAAGTGTGTCTTAAAATGTAATGTACCGTTTAAATATGTGGATTATTTTTTATAACAATGATTTTATTTTTCTGACCGCATTTACACGTATTATTCCACTCGTATTAATTTATTTAGCATAACTAGAGTCTCTAAATTTTCTCAATTAATATGTGTAGCCCAAAGCTGAAACATTTAACTTATTTGACTAAAACTCACTTAATCAGATGAATTAATTTATTTACTAGTAATTTACTCATTTATTTCTCTGTGAATAAATTATTCTTTGATACATTAATGCTTACTTGACGAGATTTATTTAGTCCTCTTGATCTACGTATTTATTTTTAAGCAACGTACATGAACTTATAGACTCTTTTATTTTATCTGCTAATTAAAGTTTATAAGTTATTACTTTTTTTCCAAATATAATACTTAAAATGTTTTCTGAGGCATTTATTTTCCGTCTTTAATCTTCGATCGCGTTCTGTATCGTAATTTATGAATATGTTCACCTATTTGTTTCCTAAATATATTTTTTCTTATTGAATAAATATGATTATTTTATATTGGGATCTGTGAAGGAGCTATGACGCACAGAATAAGAATTTTACATAGCAGAACTAAGTACGGCTTTTTAAGATCCATTTCAGATAATTCTATTTTCATGACAAATGGATTCTTGAGTGTTTGGTTATACAGCTGAGTTCAAATTTTAAGTAAAGTAGTATGTATTTATAATTACTTAGGGAATTCTTATAATTATATATTTATTATATTATTATAATTATTATAACCTGTTTGTCTTTATGGCTTTTGAACGAGATGCGGTAACAAATCTTTAAATGAAGTATAAGTCGGGTAGGGACAGAAAAGCCAATTTGCTGGATTGCAGTTCCACGTTGCCTGCCTGAAATGTAGCTGAGCAGCCTGCATCCAGAAATACCTGCAGGTGTTGTGACGTCAGGATAGTAATTAACAATAACGGAATTAGCCGCAGTGACTCGTCGCCTGCAGCGGGATACGCATGGCTAGCAAACTGCACTATATCAAACATTAAATGTTAATTAAATGAACGACACTTTGCCCTAACGATGCTCAGAAATATGTGCATGTGAGTGGCCACAATTTAGAATCTTGGGCAGACTTTGAAGCACCTTAACAAACAAAGTCATATTAATCTTCATGTGTGGCAGCTTTCGTTAATGAGTGCTTATCCCGGTTTACGCAACCACAGATGAGATGATACGGTGGCCTAATCCCTGGACAGGCAATAAGTAATTAGTACGCTTGCCGCATTTATCCGGTGTGTTGAACTCGTATACGCAAAACACCCTCACAGAATACTGACCAGATAATTTATTAGTTAGCCATCATTTTATTTCGGCGCTTGTATAATAGAACTAATAATAATAATATTAATATATATTTATGTTCAATAGTCATCAAAACGTTTTATTTTCACATATCTATCGTACTATCTTCCACCAATCAGCTAAGAAATTTTAATTGAAATGAATCTACCGATTTCATGTCTTCACGGAAATACTATCTGCTACTTAATCGCAACATTACCGGTATCGTGAAAAAGTTGTTAGTTTAATCCTTAAAGCCAGTATGTAAACATTATCAATATTTACAACATTAAACCGATAAAATTTCGGTAATGTTTTATTAATTAGCATAAGTTATATTTTTTTTCATAAACACAATACACTTTGGAAAATAAATGAAGAAGATACAAGAGCAGCTAGTCAAAAGTAAATAAATAAAAATTTATACAGATAATTAATCGTAAATTTTGACGCCGTATTATTGTGAATCCAATATATCAATTAATCGGACATTTATAAAATTAACGTTAACAAACAAAGATAGAAACAACGAATAAGTCAGAAAACAACAATATTATTCTACACATTAGATACGTTAGAACGTTTCGTCGATAATAGTATAATTCATTAAGGTAAAAAGATAGTAAACTTTCTTCTGCTGTTAAATGTTTTGAATGGATGTAAGAACATAAAACTTAAACAGTAGAGGTCCAAAAGTGAAAATTTTACTTCCCGGTCTGCGTCAAATATTGTTGACTTTAAAATTGTCAGATTGATTGAAATATTAAATTCCTGACGATAAGCCTGAAAAATAATAGCAACTACTTATAAAAAATTTTTGAGTCCCTAGATTCAGTTTTGTGAAGTTTTTGTAATTCTGGCTTAAACTACGTCTCCTTAAATATCGTTAAATAGTAAGATCACTTTTGCAAGTACCATTTGTTACGAACTGCGGAAAATATAATCTAATACCATATTATTTAAATCACATGAATTATAATATTCTTAAGATCAAATTTCTGAATTAAAAAAATTACTTCAAATTCTATATAAATATAATATGGTTACAGAAAATGTTTAATTTTAAAATAACAATCATTCTTGAAAAAAATTGAATTAACTCAAGAATTGTTAAGATATATTTCACTTTAATAAAATAAATATTTTTATAAAATTTTGTTTCGTTTTATACCATAAATATTCTTTGTTATAATTCAAATAATAATCTTTTTTGAAAACAACTGGTTCAAAACTTTAAGCATGATTAATATTCCTAAGGAAGTCATTAATATTATTTTTTATCGACAAAATACAATCAAATATAATTCTAATTTTCTAACAAATTTGGAACCCACACTAAATTATTTACAGAATCCGCCCAAGATAAAATAACAACCATAATATATCAAATTTGAATTAAATCAGCCTTAATAATGCAACTTTACACACTAAAGGTTATATAATCCAGTTAGGCGCAAATATTATTTTCCCAAGAATGAATAAAAAACAGTCCGGAGACAATTTTCATTATTGTAAATTATTTTGTAATTTAATTTAAAACGTTTTTACGTCCTGAATTTTAACTATCAACAATACGCTCGGAGAATTGCGTAGAAACACGCATTAGACTGCAATGTTTGAGTAAAACACGCCAATTAAAAAATTTCTCCACAAAATGTTAACTACTCATTAATAAATTGTAAGTAATTTTTAAATAAATGTATTATAAGAATCATGTTGTGGAATTTAGTCCTAAGACTGGCCTGATGCAACACTCCATGTTAACCTATCTTGTGCAAGTCTTTTCATTTCCTCATAGCTACCATATCCCACATCGTCACTAATCTGCGTAGCGTATGCCATCGTTGTCATCCCTCTTCTGTTCTTACCCCACACACTTTCTTATAATGTTAATTTAACAAGACCCATCCTAGTGAACGTCTTTCATATTGTTCGCTCTTCCTCAATTCTGTTTAGGACTTCTCGTTAGTGATTTTATCCACCCATGTGATTTTCAGAACCTAAAGCACCACATTTCAATGGTTTCTATTGGTTTCCTTTCTACAACTCCTATCGGATGTTGGGTGTGCTATTTATAAGGTATTGAAAAAGCTTGCGCAAGATAGGTTAGCATGGAGGGTTGCATCAAGCCAGTCTTAGGACTGAATACCACAACAACATAACGCCACGCTGCATACGAACATTTTTAGCAATGATTTCCTAATATTTACACACATTAGCCGTAAATAAATTCCTCTTATTCGCGAAAGCCTTCCTCGCCTGTGCTAACCTTCTCCTTATGTCTATTATACTTCTACCATCCTTAGTTATTTCGCTTCTCAAGTAGCAGAATTCCTTATCTTCCATCAAAATATTCCTTCTCAATTTAAAACCCTTTGTCATTCCACTGTTTCCTGTACTACACTTAATTACCTTGGTTTTCCCTCTATTTATCCTCAAATTGAACTCTTTCTCCAGGACCACGTTATGCCATTTATTATTAATTTCTCAGTCTTCTTCTGTCTCCCCTAATACTATAATATCATCGGCAAAGCGCAGCGATTTTATTTCTTCTCCTTGCAGCACGATTCCTGTTCAATATTTCGCTTTAACTGTTTTCATCACCTGTTCTATATATAAGTTAAACAGCTTAGATGCAGACTGCAACATTGTCTTACTCCCTTCTTTGTTTCTGCTTTCTTTTCTTGATCTTCAATTATGGTCACTACTGACTCCTTGATATTTTATTACTGTGCTCTTTAAAGTACTTTATAATGTCTTCCAGTTCACGTTATCAGAAATTTGTTCTAAATCTACAAATACCATTAATGTAATCCGGTTTTATCTTATCCTGTCTTCTAAAATTAGACGCAAAATTAATGCTGTTTCTCTTGTCCCTACATTCTTCCTAAACCCAAACTGATCTTCTCATAACTCACATTCTATTTGTCGTTCAATCCTCTTATATACTATTTTGCATGCATGAGTATCATACTAATAAAATTTTTTGGAAACTTAATTTTTATATTACGGTAAATTATTTTTATATTTATGCACCTGAAGATGTTCCAAAAGCGTAGCGCTAATTTTTATTTTATTAAAATATGTCTGGGAAATTGGTCTATGTATTTATTTAAGACTCCGCTGAAGTGAGATAGGTAAAATATTGATATTGAAAAATATTTAGACTACATTTTCTATTAAATTAGTGATAAAATGTATCTAATGTCTAAAATGTTAATAATTTGAGTGATACGAACATATCCTCACCTTTAATTGAGTCTTCACGCCTTTGGGATGTAAAACTCAGGGAAAGCCATTAATTTATTTTCTAGATATTGGTGTTGTATCTAAAACATGGTGTCTTCATTTCAGTTATTGAAGTATTGTAATCTTGGTCTGCTTTAGATAGGCTGAAAGTGGAAAACAAAACACTCTTTTTTTTCAGGTCGTACTGCTGCATCGCAGTTGACATTCCTGAAGCTGGCCCTTGCCCGGCAAGGTCTCCTAGACACTTAACATTGCTGCTTTAATTGAAAGCATCGGCCTCCAAGACATAATGGCTTAGGGTTATTTCGGATGCAGTTTTTCTGAATGTGCTGCCAAATAACGATTTCTATGCACCTCTGCCAAAAGCAAACTCATTCCAAGTACTTGTGCCGGATTACAGCTTTCGAATACGCTGACGTTGGTATTGAATTACAGACGTTTGAAATTTACACAAACAATGTATTCAACAATATAAGGAGTAATGATTCGAATAAGCTTAAGAAATATGTCAATCGTTAAGAAGTGTGGGGAGAACGAACTTCGAGACTGCTATCATCTAATCTATGACAAAAAATCATTTGAACGTTTGTGTTAGGATGCGAAATGGAACTAGACTTCCACTAATTTAAGGAAAACGAATAAGGTACCACATCTTTGCAATAGTTTAACAAATAAATTTTTTTATCGGAAATATGATGTAATGTTAACAACAGTGTATTGGATTGTAGAAATAAGTAGACTACCTTCTCGAATAGATCAGTAAATGTCAGAAATTATTTAATTTGATTTATGATTAATTTAGTTAGAAAGAACTCAGCCTGAAGATGACGACAGAGCACTTGGTCGTCGAAACGTCGCGTTTACATCGCACCTACACCCGAGTGGAGACCCGAGAACTATTTCTGCAAGAACTAATTAGTTTTAAAACGCAACTAATCCTCCAACCGATTGATATAGGGCTCTAAAAGTGGATCGCCGAAACAATACAACATTTCCAGGTGGTCTTCCTTACGACGGTACTTTAATAATTATAAAATACTGACGCCTTTCATTTTAAATATCCAGTACTAATTTTAAATTTAATTATTCGACGATAAGAGTTGAAAATACTAAGATGTTATTATAATCAACCTTCATTTAGTACGTGTATTTTGAATATTGAGTCATATGATGGTCTCAACCGTAGTAGTCGTTTTGATTTACATATATATATATATATATATATATATATTGTTGTTGTTTCCATTAGTCCTTAGCTGAGGAGGTAGGATACGTAATACGTTACAAATAATTATAAGAGAATAAAGTACATAATTAACTACAAATAATCTTTAAATAAATAAAAATAAACAGGACGTTGTCTAATATCATTGAAAACACTACATGCACACTAGAGGACACAAACACTGAGAAGCACAAACACACGCATGAGAAATGGAGCTCCCCTGCGAGGAATCAGACCTTTCGTAATTGATCAAGGCAAAATACGAGACAAAAGAGCAGAAGAGAACTATACAGAAAGTTTTAAGGCTATGTAATTGGTAATATTACAAAGCAACGCATTCAACACTTTTGGAGGAACATTAATTTCAACTATTAGCGAAATCATCATGAAACACTAGCGCACAGTAAAATGAAATATTTTTACACTGATTCACGAAACTTTTGTAGCTATTATTATTTTTAACTTCTGGATTAAGGCTTTTATATAAAATTATCACGGTACTGTGAATACATTTCTGGTAGGAAGTAGAAATCAGGAATCATACTGCAACGAAAAGAAATAAAAATTATTCGGTTTGCCCATGATATTGCAGTATTAGGGTAGTTAGAATAAGAGTTGGAAAATATAATAAATGGCATGAACCTGGTTCCTGAAAAAGAGTACAATATGAGAATTAATAGAGAGGAAACCAAGGTAATGGAGTTGTGCTAATAACTAGGGATGGTAGAAGTATAGAAGACATGAAGAGTAGGATAGCACATGCTTGAAAACTTTCATAAAAAACAGGAATTTTCTTACGGGTAATTTAAGTGTGACTATTATGAAATATTTACTAAAAATATTCGTATGGAGTGTGGCGTCATATGGAGCAAAACGTGGACGGTAGGAGTTGCAGAAAGGAAAAGAAATCTTTTAAATGTGGTGCTGCAGGAGGATGCTGAAAATCGAATTGGTGGATAGGGTTATTAACGAGGAAGTACGAAGCAGAATAGGGGAAGAACGATCAATATGGAGGACGTTGACCAATAGAAGAGATAGATTAATAGCCCACGTTTTGAGACACAAGGGTCTTGTGAAATTAGCATTGGAGGAAATTTTTTGCGGTAAGAAGAGAAAAGGGAGGCAAGGACGGAATTCACTAAGCAGATCAGGGAGGTTGTGGCATCTATGGGGAAATGATAGGATTTGCGCAAGATAGTTTGACATGGAGGGTTGTGACTGAATAACACTACCCCAACAATGAGCAAGGGTATGCTGAGCCTTTTACAGTCGTGTATTCATGTAATTCGCCATTTGTTTTAAACTCCATATTTCTTTGTACTATGATACAGATTTTTAAACATAAATACGTAATGAAAACTCTGTGTTTTTACCTTCAGCAATGTGAAAATGTGGATCAGTAATGTCATTACAGTCACTCGACATAATTTTAGAATCAGTTATTCTTGGAAGCAACAATGAAGCACATGGAGTCGTACAAGTATTAAAAAATACTGACATTCTTGGTTTCTCTAACCAAAATATCAATAATTTCCTTTCCTTTTTTGAAAAAAATTGAGTTGTTTTTTATTAAAATAAGGTCTTTGTATGTTAAGCGATTCATAATTTAGTTGTGTAAAGGTATTTTCCTGTTTGGTATCAGAATTGAATCGAATGCAATTATTAAAATTAAACAAATTGGTGACCTTGAGCAGACTATCATATAACTTTACTTGTAACAACGTTTCGGTATATTTTATGCCCTTTTCAGGTTTATTCCTTCCTGTAGAGGAAACTATACAGAAAATTAACGTGATATAAGTATAGCTTAAATTACGCGTGTCATTTTGCGAGTTGAGTGTGGTCTTAGTGATTCTAATGTGTATCATTTCAGATAAGTTCCTTTTGTATAAATGTTGTTCAAAATCGAGAATTTCAACCTTTATCCAATCAAAATTATGTTTCTCCTGCAGCCTATGTGTGGTGACTACATTATGGATCGTCATTTTGTAGTTGTTCTTATGTTCCTTAAGTCTGGTTCGCAACGCACGCTTCGTTTGACCTATATAATATTTTTGGCAGTTGGGTGCCCGGCAATTAATTTTGTAAATCAATTTATGTTGAGAATAATTTTCCAAATCGTCTTTGCCCTTTTTTTAAAATAAATTTATTCAGTTTATTAGTCGTAGTAAAAGTAACCGAAAAGCCAAAACTAAGGAATAATTTTTTAATTTCGCGCTGACATTTCCATAATGTCACAATTAAATTTATATCTGTACAAGGTCATCAATTTGTTTAATTATATACAACAGACGTTAAAGTTAAACCTTTCTAATTATTAAAATTTTATTCTATTTACAATGTAATTTTTGGATTGGCTAATTAGCAAAATATATATAAATGGGTTGTAATAGACTCACATTGAAACCTGCCTCATGTTACTATACCCCTTTTCCCCCTAATTTTTTGTCGAAAACTAGCACCATACTTTTTGTACGGTACAACCCTGATAGTACAATTCTTAGCACTCCTGCACTTTTTCAATTATCTCACTCATTGATATCCGCATAATCATATTTTTCGTCTTTTTAATAAAATTAATACTAACGTGGTGAAACTTGTTTTAGTTCTGTAAGATAAAATTTGGATCTAAGTTTCCGTAGTACGTAAAATTTCCACTAATGCTTTCACAGACATTCACTGCGTTCTGCAGCAAGAAAATTTTAACTGACACTTTATCCCCGAAGTTCGCAGTCATAAATGATTTCCTGGTAGAAACTAATTATGTAGAAAGCAACTCCACAAATGTTTCCCACTGAAACTAATAACGTAATGTTCCAGAACTGTGCGAAGTGAACGTGAATGTTATTATGTTTATGCACCTCACCTCAACACAACGTCGTTTCAAATACCAATTTCATTAACTGAACATCAACAATCACTTAACAGAACTGTAATTCCCACTAGCAATCATTTTAAACGCGTGCTAACCATTCGTCTAAGTAATATATATGCGTTTACATTTTTATTGCAGTGATATCAAGATTCATCAATAGTTAATTTCATGCGCTATGAAGATGAGTAAAGTCGGCAACCAAACAAACTCTCAGGATCCCCAGGCTGTCAACTCTCGGGTTTTCGTTGGCAACCTCAACACTTTCCAGTGTTCCAAGACGGACGTGGAGAGGATGTTCCAGAGATATGGACGAATTGCTGGTATGTAACCCAAACCTATTTTTATGATTATGCTGGATGGTGGATTTTCTTGACGATGTGAACAAAATATTTTGATTTTTCACTTAGTTCGTGATAGATCCACTAGTTTTATTGTTAGTAAGTATTGAAACGAATGGCGAATTAAATGGAAAATTATTCACTTGACAATTATTTAATGATCCAAATGTATGTGTGCCGGCTCATAAGTCCGTGTCGTTGACAACTGTGATAAAGATAACTATGTCAAACATAACACTGTTAGAGGAGGACTAAGTATCATAGAAATGTTTTGACACATTTATTTTGCTTAGATAAATGTCTTTTTACTCGTATAATGTATTAAACCGACCAAGGTATGACGTTAAATTGTGTCCAGAACACCGATATAAGTGCTACACTTCTACCAAGTGCCAACAATCATCTCGGAGAGCGGAAGATCGAGTACCGGCCCAAGCACCCTCTTGTTCTTGGAGAACGAAGCTGCTTACAAAGGCGGATGAGCCAACGGCAAAGGATGGAGATGGTAACGAGCAACCACTCTATTAAATATCACAAGTATCAGCGGCTCAAACGATGAATGCTTCTTCAGTTAACATTCCCGGAGGGAAAATAGTCCCTTCCTCGAATCTCCGGAGGGGGATAGCTGAAGAAGTTAATTTATTTTACTGGGAGAAGACACGAATTGTACTTCATATAACGACCTGAAAAGGAAGGCGGAGAAGCGATAAGAGTGGAAATCTGCTGCCAACCAACCTCAAGGTTGCTGATCTGTGTGTGAGAGAGTGAGAAGGTTGAAGGAGGGAGGGGGAGGGAGCGAGAGAAAGATCTGGAGAAAGGAGGAAGAGAGATGGGGAAAAGGAGGGAGAGAGGGATAGAGAGATTTATTAAAAATGTAAACCCAAAATTATTAAAAATGCTAAAAGCAGCAACTTCTCGCCAGTGTACGCCATAACTTGAATATAAACCAAGTGACCTACTTCACATTTTTAACTCTTCATAAAATTTTCTACATCAAATATGTTTAACGAAATAAAATTTTACTTTAGGAAGAAAAGTAAGTTTAAGGAACGACTGACAAAAAAAATCAGTTACATTTTGTAGAATTTATAGAAGTACTAAAGAGAAATATTTAAAATGTCTATCAATTAAATTAGGAATTAATCCAGGAACATAGAAAGTAGGATGTTTCACAAGTACAAAAAACGAATATTTTTAACACGTACATATCTCGGTACACACCATAAAACTATGTAAATGAAAAATAATGTGAAATATAGAGTCAATGTTTCAGAATCTATTTAAATTAATGCCGGCCTCTTGTTGTGTACTGGTTAGCGCCACTGCTTTGCATCACAGAAGTCCCGGGTTCAAGTCCTGGCGGAGACATGGACTTTTGTGCTCGTCAAGGTAAAGGTAAACCGAGGTTAGGGGTGAGTGAGAATCGATACGCCGACCAGGTATCTCTCCAAATTCGGAATGTTTCATAGAAAATGAGACTCCGCAAGTGTCGCAGCCTTCAAGAGCTAAAGAGCCAAAAGCAACTATAAATTTATGAATTATCACAAAAAATTGGTTATAAATAAAATCTTTTAACAAATATGAATTATGTAATTGTTTACATGTACAGAGATTTCCTTAGTGGAGAGGTTAGATTCTCTAATCGCAGAGTTCAGGTCAGTCTGTTACAGAAGAGACTGCATACTGTACGATATTTATTTAACAGGCCTATAAAAGCAGTTTACGGCAACACGATGTTTTAAATTGTTAGAGAAAAGCATAATAAGGAAAAACTGTTGCCTGAAATTAGTAATCAATTACTGATGTAATATAATTCACGTTGTTTTTATGTTTCACACGTCCTTGACGTATTTTATATTAATCAATTTCATAGTTATATTTTGATGTATTTGAAGCATGGAGAAGGTTATGCCACAGCCCCATAGAAAACCCAACTCTTGTTTTCGGTAGGGCGTGAGACAAGTATCAAGAGGTCGCATTAACTGATGTAGGATTTGTAGGGTTTGTCTGCATCACTTTTAGGCGTAAATACTGTGTGGGATCCTTAAACTACAAATCTAGGATACCTTACTATCGCTTCAGAATGGCCCATTCAAACTCCTTCCTGTAATATTAAACGGGACCCGCAACAACGTGGATTATTCTCATAGAGATTCTAAAAATATTAAACATGTATATTGTCATCATTGCAGAAAGCGCAGATTTAGATATATAAATGAGTACTACTTTATTCATCTAAGCCCTGACTCGAATGATCGTGTGGTTGAGTCACTGGAATGCATTTAAAGTTCTAGTTTTCCTAAAATTAATCAACGTCGGCAGAATTCTTTAGACTTTCTACTTCTACTACCTGCGTCAATATTGTTTCTGGATTCGTTTTGTTACTTCAGTTAGGCATGCTTTCTTTCTTTATGTCCACCTTCAGTGATCTAAAAACAAGAAAATTAGTATACTTTGCATATTTACATTCTGTTTTATCATATGGTATTATATTTTGGGGCAACTCAGCAGGCATAGATAAGATTTTTATTAGTCAAAAACGTGTTATTAGAGCAGTATGTCAGGTTTCCTCACGAACTTCTTGCAGAACTCTGTTCAAAAAGTTAGGCATTTTCACCTTGACGTGCTAATACATTTATTCATTGATGTTATTTGTAATCAGAAATAGGCACTTATTTTTGAATAATTCTGATATTCATCCCTTCAATACAAGGAACAAAAATAATCTGTACAAAAAATTAAAGTATTGTCAATTGCACAGAAAGGTTTGCATTATTCTAGGATATCCATCTTCAACAGACTGCTGCATAGAATTAAACAGTTGTCCGATAACCAAGGTAAATTCAAGTCTGAATTATCCTCATTTTTGCTTAGCCACTCTTTCTATTCAGTAAAGGAATTTATAGAAGAATCGGAGACGAGTAATTAGTTTATTATGTTGGAATCGCCTTTCTATTTGGTTATAAAAATTTGTTGTAAGTATATTTATCTTTTATATAATAAAATAATGTAATAAATGTACACCCTGACTCATTCCACATCCTTGAAGCTTAGCTTCTTTACAGGATCTACGGAATATGATTATTATTATTATGAGCTGTGTGCTGAGTTATTTTCGTATCTTTCGTAAGTGGGTAACTGCAAATATTCATAATAATTTCTTACTTTACCAAGTTAAACTTTATACTTTGAACTATATGTCAATATAACATTTCTGCAATTGATCTGCATTTCTTTACTTGCCTTTAGGGGTCCAATATAATTTTATTTCAGATTAACATAATTTTGGTACATACTTGAAACCGAAATAAGATTTATTTTTTCGATGTTTTACAACCTCAGAGGAAATCGGTCTTGATTACGCGATAGCGTTAGTAAAAATGGAAACATAAATTATCAAATATCTTCATTCACAAATTTACCATCAAAATTGCCTTAAACTAAAAAGCAATTCGGTGAATAAAAATCATTTACAACGATTTGATGAAATACAATACCGGCGAATGTTCCAATACAAAAACTGTAAGAGCCGCACACAAATGCGATGTGACAAATGTTGTTTTCTTTGTTAGTAAAACAATACGTCTAAAAAATTTTGGCCAACAAATGATCAGTAATATGTTGAAAAATAATAAAATTATAAAATATTAGAATTGTTTCGGTTTTACTCATTTAACGCCTAACCCCCACGAACCCCTCCACCAGAATTTTTTATTTGTTTTTCCCATAATCTACAGAACGTACTGGTATATATAACGCGGTTTTTCATTTCAGTAGAACCCTTACGGCCTTAAAGGGTTATCCATTTTGGAGCCTTTTAATGTGACTAATTTAGTTAAAGCCACCTAAATGTCAACATATTTACCGTTCATATCTTTGAAGTTTTGCATAACTTATGTGGTCTTAACCTTTTTTGCTACACGGCTTGCTTTGGAGAAGGGGACGGCGACGGTAATCGACGTTGTTTTACAGTAGTGTCCCGCAGGGATACATATTCCCTGTTCCCCTTTACAGAGAGATCCGCCAGAGCCTGAAACAAGAGACTAATTAGCCATCACTCGGAAAAAATGGAGGAAGCTACTGAACTTCCCGTCGGGTAAACTGGGGCTTAGTAGAAAGGTACAGGCTGTTTGATTTTAAGTACCCTTATCGTCCAAAAATGTTCCCTAATTTTTAAAATGTTTTTAATAATAATGCGGCCAACAAAACCGTCACACGAAACGTAACACACAATTCAGTAAATATAGTCATCATTTTGAAGCATAACAAAATAATCTCGTTATCTAATAGACAGTGATTGTCTTCCCTATAGCCCTATAGAGTCTAGGAAAGTTAGTGTTTTGTTATATAATAAAGGGCTTAGAAGAAGAAAGTATGTGTTGCAGCTTTCTCACATATTGCACATTTGGCCGAGTTTGGCATGTTGGTTTACAATAAAAACTTAAACTTACCATTCCCACAGATTATTATCTTATCTTAAAATCCTATCTATATGATCGCTTTTTTCAAACTAAATGTAACAATGATAATCATCCAATTCATCATGCCTCTGGAGTACCACAGGGTAGTGTCCTGGGACCGCTTTTATGCCTTATTTTTACAACAGACATACCTGAAACAGAAAACACAATTTTTGCAATGTACGCTGATGACACCACAATTTTATCTGCAGCTGTTGGTGTCCTACAAAATCATTTAAATAGCCTTGAAGATTGACTAAATTTTTGGCGTATAACTGTAAATCCTACTAAATCAGTGCAAGTAAAATTTACCATCAGGAAAACAAACCCTCCAAACGTCACAATAAATAATACACCATTGCCTATCATCAATAAAGTCATTGGCCTACTATTGGACTCCGAAAGGGATCATATCAAGAGTAAGCTTATATATATATTGTAATATTTTTTTTGGGTATAAAACATTTATTAATTAACAGAACAAATTATGATCAATTTTAAAATTTTTCATTTATTAATTTAAAGTGAACACACGGGCTTAATCTCAGGGGATTTTGGGTCTCTCAAAAGATGGAGTATGCAGTAGCTGAAAATAGAAAGAAAAATCATTAAATATTATTTATCCAGAGCAATGAGAACGTTTCAGCTTACCCACAATTACTGGGCCAACAAACATCCACCTCTCGAATGTTTGTGCGTCTCTCTGGCGTCTTGCAGGATTTGACCACGTCTGGACACGTCTGCTCTCGTCCGTCCTCTCCTCAATTCGTCTGACTTCTCACAGCTCGGACCACCTCCGTCCTCTCCTCCACTCGTCTGCCTTCTGGGGGTGAGCCACCCATCGGCTTCCCCTTTTAAATCTTCCGACGGGAATTCCCCTATTTCACAAAATTTCGGTGTTCCCCGCCCTCATTTTTTACACTCGTCTGCCGGGTTTTCCCGCGGGGTTTCACCATCGTCATTTTTTATACACGCTCGGCGGGATACTCCCGCGAGGAATCACCATCTTTCAGCCGACTAGCCATTGTTGTTGGCCGAACTGCGCCTCATAACGCCACAACATCACAAAATCCGCCTTTTTATCACAATATATATATATATATTTATGTATATATATAAAATGTATTATTAAACCCATATGGGCATATGAGATCCAGCTATGGGGGTGCACAAAGTCTTTGAATTAAAAAATTATTCAACGTCTTCAGTCAACGCACCCAGGTTTGTGAGCAACAAAACAATACATACTATAGAAGATGACATACACAGACTCAGCACTAATTATCGTCAAAATCTCCCAGGACACCATAACGACGAGGTCAGCCATTTAGCGAATGAGCTAACATAGCGTCGCAGATTGAAGGTGAAACGGCCAACAGACCTGTGAAGTTTAATTTTATTAACGTTTATTAATTTTGTTTCATTTACAAGTTATAAATTTCATACATGAAAAGATAGATAATACATGTGTGTTTCAGGAATCTCTATGCACAAGGGCTACGCGTTCGTGCAGTTCACGAACCCCTTCGACGCCCGCAGCGCCTGTCTGGGGGAGGACGCCAGGACCGTGCTCGGGCAAGTGCTCGGTGAGTTCATCCTTCAATATTCAGTAATATAATAATAGTAAGAATATTAATGACTAGTTCAGGCTATTATTTTAACCATCCTAAATGATATTTAGTGGCCACGAATGAAATAATCATTATAATCAGCGTCAGAAAATATTTCAATATATTTATTGGAAATTTCCTTTTCATTCATTTCCGTACTTACGTGTATTATGAAGCCTATATTTATTGAATGTTCCGTAATACTTAGGGGCAAACTCTCACTCTAAACTTACTATTAACAGTCATTTCCTCTCCTCTGTAAAATTTAAACTCTAGGAGCTATATTTCGAGAAATTCATTTTAAGTATACTTTACTTCGTATATATCCCTTCGAGAGTCTTCATTTCCATGTAAGTATATCCTGATGATATGACAGATGATAAAGATATACAAAAAGAAATTCTGTTATCTGTTACCACACACACTTATAAATGTGTGTCAAATTTCCATTCAATGCTATATTTAACATCCCTATCATCCCTCAGTTATTGATTTTATCTTAGATTTCTACAGAATTTTTTCGTGATAAGCCATTAAAGCTGAATGTTTGGAAGTTTATTTATGAAATTTAAAGTATCGACTTCACGATTTTATAGAGGGTTTCAAGAAGGGCTTGTCGATGTTGAAATGGAATTTACAAGCTATGTGTGAGGTACTAACGAAATTGGTTTTATTTGGAAGGGCTTACAGGGGTCTTTCAAATAAAAAAATAATTTCGTTAATAGTTCACACACAGCCCGAAGTTTTGAAAAACCCTATATATCATTATAAAGTTACTCATTTTTATAAATCTACAAGTAGTCAAGTTGTATTTTCAAATTTTTATGTGTACCTAAGGGCGTAACAGTCAATTTTAGAACTCTATTTTTCAGAGTTTAGCTTCTGTAGAGTTTTTGTTTCAGACACATTCACGTATATATATGTAATGTTTAAATTTACGATTGTAGATAAGTCAGCTGTTTGCGCCTTCGTGGATGCAATAACATTTACCCAGCACAAACATTCAGCCTTGAACAGCTTACTTCAAGATTGTGTAACTTTTCATGAAAGCAATCTTGTGAATTTTTGGATTACAAATTTCAATTAATTTAATATTCTTGGATTAATTTTTCTCGACGGTATTGTGAATGGTCTGAGCACTTACCAGAACCACAGCTTATATTTTTTTACCGCCCCAAATTTACGAGAGAAATGAAGATGGATCACATAAGAAATTATAGTGATTGATTGTTATTTTATAGAGCCAAGCCCTTCAGGTGAGTTGTCTGTATCAGTCTCGTTCCAGGGTACAGATCTCGGGAATACCAGCCCTAACGGCGAAAAAGATGTCGTTTCAGTAAAGCCTAATCAGAATTACTCGCCCCCAAGATGCACGCTGAGCACGCTCGACTCGTAGAAACTCTGCCGACTTGAAAATGCTTTTTAAAATATTTCACTGCTATTTACACTTGATAAATCGTTAATAAAACTTGCGCTGCTGTAAATCTGATTACTAGTAAACCCGGAGCAGTGTCCACTGTTTGGCTGCAGTTCTGACCCTCTCATAATCTCATCGGCATGTCTCTCAAGCTCCCTTCACCGTCTCTCTCAAGCTGAGTCCATCTTGGGCTCAATCTTGTTAATTATCTATCCGCAACTCTTATCTCTGCAGAGAGGTAGGAAATATTGTCCAATCTGGTCACACAAGGATTGTAGTCGTGGCGCTCAGGCAACAATAATGAAATATAAAAAGTAGTTTATCTGGCAATTAAATATACATTAATTGAGTTTATACAGCCTCTTTGTCAGTTTTTATTTTATTAAATATTGAAATATTCTACGTTTCGTCTCTCATTTGAGACTTCTTCGTGTATAAAAATTTAGCTGTTCATGGAACCTAACTCCATGACTCCTTCGGCCGAAAAAAGGTTGTTTTAATACATTTAAATAACGCAATATAATTACTTACATAATCTGACTGTATGGAATTAATAAGTAGTAAATTTACCTATAAGACAGAAGACGTAAACTTTATTAGAATTAGTTTAACAAGCTTTATTAACATTATTAACTAAACGTTTCGTACCTCAATTTGGAACGAAGAGGCCTCTTCACTTATACGAAATGCACGTCTAAATTTTAAACTTCCTAATGTGGTGGCTCATGACCCCTACATTCAACCTGTAAAGCAAAAATAATTGAGTTTTTGGTATTCCCGTACAGCAGGGCGAAAAACGAGGGTGGTTTGGTGAGGCCGAGTAGGCGGGAAACGTCACCGTTTACAACATTATTTATTGCCTGGAGTGCATTGTATTCGACACTTGGTCCCGGGAGCTGTCCTGAGAAAGTCGGAATGAGAAAGCAGTGGCGCAACAAGCGTAAAAGTTAAATTCGGCATGTTCGAGAAAGAAGATTCATTTGATGGAGATTTAATCTGAAGAAGAGGCGCTAGCGGAGACGTGTCCAGCAAAGGAACATCCGGCAACGGCAAACCAAGAACGACGTCACCACGCAGAACATCTGGTAACGGCATTTTCCCGGCTTTTCCAAACAATTATATCGTTCGTCACCCGCGTTCCCGGGCGCAGCCATTTAGAAGCTGCATAGATCCTTTTTGCTTTACCGACTGAGCCAATTTGATATTCGTAAATTTATATTTTTACTAAAACTTAATTTGAGTTCTATTTCTTTTGGAAATTTTATAATGTAATATCATCATAATTAAATGGAATATATTCAAATTAAATATAATATTTTTATTATTTAACAATTCCTTGTTATAATAATATTTTTGTTGGTGTAAACAAAGACCAAACACCACACTAAATTTCTTGATTCCTTAAAATTGGAACGTAATGTCGTGTTAATAATATTAATAAAGTTGGAAAACTAATTTAATAAAGTTTATATTAAATTTGTTTCGGCTTATAGGTTTATTCACGACTTAATAAAAAGAAAAAATACAGTTAATAGTCGGTTCAAAAATGAAAATCAGGAGTGATTTGTGCATATCAAGTGTCAGTTTTTTGACAGACGAGTTCAGATGCGCCATTTAAGTGGATCACATTTTATACTGACTTGCGTTCATGGTTAGGGGTTGGTAAATAGATATGAGGATATAATGTGCTTCGTTTATGGGGCGTTAAGGGATAACTTTGACGCAGTTAATTAATTAATTTTCGCCAATTAAATGAACCTCGAGTCTGCAAAAGTCAAGCATGATATTCCTGATGCTCGTTTGCTGAAGTGTTGGAACTGAGATTGTGATCAACGTGAAACTTGGAATTGTCTGTTCTCTCTTTTTTCTAGAACTGTTTTTAAATTCTTCTATTTCAGTCTTTTCACCATTCATTGTATTTATTTATATCTCTAACTGTACAATGCCCTTTAACAATGTAAAAGGAATTCTCGTCCAAAATACAAACAGTGTCAAGGATGCAATGCGCCACTTTTAATCGTCCAAAGCGCCACGTTTGACACATGCGCTACTGTTTGGCCAGTGTCGTCGAATCAAACGAATGCAACGTTGCGTTGTTACATTATTGTCCACGCAGCTGCGCTGCAGTAATGTTTTGTTGTCGGAAGCGAGACAATGTGATAATGATTGTCAATTTCTCTGCTCCCATTCGTTTGAAACCCGGAATGATTGCCATTTGAAAACCACTGTTTTTCCTCTTTCAATATAGCTAATTTATTTACTATCAAATAATGAATAAACATGTTATTAATCAACTGAATGTGCAAACAATTGAGTAAAGTAAGTAATTAATTGTATCGGTCATATCTGTTCATTACAATAAATACGACTGTACATTTGTAAAGGATCCAGCAGATTATGCAAATTTAAAATTTTCTAAACGAATTAAATATGACTTATCTATTGAAATTTAAATTAAACGGTTGTCTTATTTTCGTTAAAATTCTAAATTCCCTTTAAGGGTTTGATACTTCATATTTCATACGAAATTATTATAATCTTTTCGAAATTCATGTTTCTCGTTCTTGGTGTACAGTCGAGTACTTTACATACTGTACAGAATATGTGGACTTCATGAGTGTCAAATTGAGGCAAAAAGAGAAGAGGAAGCTGCTATCTAAATAGTTCATGTTCCAAAAGAAACAACCCATCAACAACGGGCAACGAACGCACTCGACGCCAAAGGAAGCTGGCAGCTGTAAAATAGTATGCGACATCTTTCCGGTAGACGAACCAGGAACTTCAAAAATATACTAAAGACAAAGTCATGAATTACCTATAATATTGATGCTAATAAAGTTGAGCGTACTGTCTACTCTGTTTTCATGTTTCATTGTTGTTTCGGTATTCAGACCTAAGACTGGTCTGATGCAACCCTCTCATAACATGCTAACCTATCTTGTGCAAGCCTTTTCATTTCCGTATAACTAGCACATCCCTCATCCTCCCTAATCTGCTTAGAGTATTCCATCCTCTCCTCTTCTGTTCATACGCCTCTAATACTAATTTTACAAGAACCACGTGTCTTAAAACGTGGCCTATCGATCTATCCCTTCTCTTGGTCAACGTCCTCCATATTGTTCGCTGTTACATTACTCTGCTTCGAGCTTCCTCGTTAGTTTTATCAACCAAACTGTTTCAACTTTCTCCTATAGCACCACATTTTAAAGACTTCTATTCTTTTTCTTTCTGCAACTTCTACGTCCACGTTTCACTCCCATATAACGCAACACTTCATAGCAACATTTTTAGAAATGTTTTTTCTAATATTTATACTTATATTACCCGTAAGTAAATCCCTATTTTTCGCGAAAGTATTCCTTACCTGTACTGTCTCACTTTTTATGTCTGCTATACTCCTACCATCCCTAGTTATTACGCTTCCCAAGTGGCAGAATTCCTTAACTTCCGTCAAAATATCTTATCCCAATCTAATATCCTTTGTTAATTAGAAGAACCTATTTTGGTAAAAATATTAATCCTTCTTGAGCCATACATTAGCGTTGCTGTAAAGTATAAAAATTATTTAGTAAATTATGATATGCCTACATAAAGCTGTGTGGTCTATCATGTGTCATCCAATGCTTCCCATTGGAAACCTGGTTTTTAGGTATAATTACATTTTTTTACCTCCTAAACGGACATAAAATATATCAAACCATTTATAACCGTTACAACAGCCTTTAAATAAAATAGTGTGCACGACTTTCCACCAATAACAGACCACATTAAACTACAAACGAAGAAATTTAAATTTTTTGATCAGATGAAGCTGATGTCATAAAATATTTGTAATTCTCCCTTGGATGTTCTGCATTAATTGAACTCCAAAAGCCAATGCAGCAACCACCTAATAAAAAAGTACTAATAACCAAATGAAATATACAAGTATGGAATAGTCTGATAAAGTGCTACACGCTGGCTTTTGTATTGACGAGAAACATGGACTTTAAAGGGTACAAGTTTTGTAATGCAGAGTTGAAGAAGAATTGGAAAAATAAGTGTATACAAATGGTGAAAAGTGTAGATGTTCTTAGAAGAGTAAATGAGAACAGATCCTTCTTGACTACAGGCTTTAAGAGAAACGACACATGGATGATTTACCAGATAGTGAAAGAAGAATACTGCTGCTGATAGAAGGCTTGAACGGAGAGAGAATATATTGTATGATGAAATTTAAATTTAAAAACAATAAATCTTCCGGTAGAATGAACACTTAATAGTAATAATATGGATCTCAATTACGGTTTGCATACATCTTGAAAATGGGAATAATGCTCGTTAATATATTTTTTTTAAATGGCTGAAAGTTGGAAACATTTCAAAACAGAATTATTATTTTTTTAAATAAGTATTATTTTTAGTTAATTATTACTAGAAACTTTTTTTAAAAAAAACATAGTAATGATTTTGAAAATACAATGAAAATTTTTTTATCCATCTCTTGCTGACTCAGATCGAAGATTGTCAGGCTTAATTGTAATTAAGTAATTAAGGGTACAAAAGTTTGTAACGTCCTTGCTTGGAAAATTATGTCATATTTTATTTTTCGCTGCAAGTAATTTAAAGATTGTAATATTGTTTAAAATCGAGTGGTGCAGATAAAAATAATAAAATACATTGAAGAGTATGAATGGAATTTGCAAATAACATCTTATAAGGATGAGAAAAAATTTAATAACTGTAGCTATGTTAGATATTTAATTGAGGAATTTCTGAAATTTTGAAGAAACTAAAATGTTTATCAGACGTTAACAACGCAGAAATAAATTCATTCAAATGTAAATACGGGGATTGTACAATTTTTAATACTGATACTTCTTTAATTTAATCGTATCATATTTTTCTGAAGAAAATATGAAAGATGTATAGCACAATTGTTTCCTTCACCTTTTTAATTACTATAACACAAGCGGTAGCATTGACTACTCCTTCTGAAGTTGATAAAATTAATCAAAAGAAAACATTGAATCAAAATTTATTTTAATAACATCTCGCTTAACGACCCGTGTAACAAAGAATACAATAACAATTTAGTACAAGAATTTAGAAATTAATAAATGTTACAACCAACTCTAGTCTTATTTGTCAATATTTAAGACAGATTGAAAAAAATTAACAAAGAAAGCCAAACGCATGACTAACAAAGACTATTTAAAAAACGATCATACATTGAATTTAATTGAATTTTTTTGTTTTTAACAGATTTGTTTTGCATTTAATATAAAGCATGTCAGAAATTAATCTTTTCTTAAAATTTATTTATTTAATTAAAATAACAGTGTTATGAAAATTAAACGTGTGATTTGGTTTCAAAAACGCTTAATAATAGAAAAATGATTATAAATTAGAACACGTAATTTGTTTTATATATATGACGCATAGGATTTTTTATAAATGTAATTTATTCCCTGAATACTGAATTTTGCAATAAAGTCAGCAGGATAATAACTGGCGCATTGTATATTGGAATCAAAAGATTATCAGTGAGATGAGAACTATCAGACAATAATAAGAGTGAGTATATAAAATTAAAAACTGTAGCTGTTTTCTGTTTGACTCCATGATGAGATAAAAATTAAAGTTTTCACTCATGTTACGTCAGCAATGCTTCACAAAAAGTCGCACAGAACCTGGCGGTTTATTATCTTTTTCCATGATAATGACGGTACACAGACTGTTGTTTTGGACAAGTAATTGTTCATATCCTCATAAAACTCCTCAAAAGTACTGCCCTTTTTTAAGGTTGTTTATTTCAGTTTGTTGGATTATGTTGATTTTTATGGCTTTGAAACCATCCTGCATAATAAGCTGTAGGTTTAAAATTAAGTTTTCTGAGACAAAACTGGGATCACTCAGCATGATAAGGTAGGTTTAGAATTAAGTTTTCCAAGACAAAATAAAGGAGAGAAGGAGGAATCATGGGAAGAACAAAAATTTGGTGATAAATAGTATTATCAAAAGTAAGGAAAATGGAATGAGATTGACACAAATTTCTAACTCACACCGATCTACAAACGTAATATCGTTATTTTTTAATTGATTAGTTAAGACAGCTGTTATCAACGTTATCCACGCATTTTTAACATTTCATAACATTTCGTAAGACGCAGTTCTGTACTTCGTGTACAACTAAATATAACAAATTTAATTATCCTTACCACCAATTATTCAACTCTTGTGAAATTAGGTTACATTTAAAACACAATTATAAATACTATATAGTGATAATATAAAATGGAACAGCTATTAATTTGGTGTATAGCTTTTAACGGAATTGAACATTTTTCAATTAGTAAAACATAATCTTTAAAAAATATTTGATGTAATCGATATTAGTGTACGATATAAAGGTTGTTTCATTATTACTGAAGTATAAGAATAGTCCAATACTACCCAATGGAGTATCTTTATGGTCGTCTCTCCTTCGAGTTTGACGCATAAAAATTAAATCTGCCTCAAGCGAGTCAGAACAGTTTAAGACATTTTATTGTCCAACTGTGTAGCACACAGAAAGCGTCCGAGGTCGTCATTCTCTACTCGATCGCGTAGTCATAAAAAAAGTTAACGTGTTTCTGACTTAGGCAAACACAAGAACCTGAGTGGACTATTCATTCACACATGAATAAGATTGCCCTTCGCGTTGTTCACGATGTTTCGTTTCTTTAGAAAATTCGAATTTCCCTCTTTTAGCAGTTTTATTGGCCCTAGGAATTTGGTTTTCTAAATTTTTGATGTATTATGATTTGGTTTCCAAGCTGACAAACATCCTGATGCTACAGCTTCAATTTTACAACAGCTATCAACAAAGAAAATAAATTCAAATCGGCAAATTTACTATCAAAGCCTCCAGTGATTCAAAATATTAGGAGTATGACGGGACAAAATACTCAATTTTAGTAAACAAATAATGAAGACAGAGACTGAAGCGAAGTAAAGGTTAAATATTATTACAGAGATATCTGCTGAGCAGTGGGGAGCGAAAAGAGAAACGTTGCGTCTTTCGTTATAGTCTCCCACTTATACAATTTCAGTCTTGGGCATAACCTAAGTATTCCTAAGGTACTGTTTCACAATTTTGACTTTCCGCCTCCTTGGCAATATGACAAACTGGAATACAAGAATGCTAAACTAAATACAAGGGGATGAAGGATATTGTTGAGCAAAAAAGGGTCACCAAAGAGTGGGGCTATTGTTAAGATAATATCCAATAAATGGCGGCGATCAACAGATTATTTTCCCTGCTGTCCCAACTAGAACATCTTATCCAGAATCCGTTCGGGTGCGCATATTTAAGAGTGAAGCTCGGCCATTAGTAGTTAGCTGTGTGGGCACACTTAGGATAAAGTACATACTATAAACCTGTTACTCTGACTCAGATAATGCACCCTCCAGGTGCTCACCAGATCAGAGAGGGGGAACTCGCCCACTCGGAAAGAGCCATAAAATATCTGTTCACGTTCCTGACTTGTAACAAGCTATTAAAAATATATATAAATGGTTCATAATCTCTTGGACCTACTACAATAGTCTTTTATCAACTCATCATAAATGTCACTAAGTGTAAGGTGATTGTATTGTAATGTCTAAAATGGTTAATGGGACATTAAAAGAAACTATCAATCAATTTAAAAAAAAATAAGCGATATAATAAGTTATTGTGTTTTGCCCGCGGAACCGGAAGGGATGGACATGAGAAGTTGAGACATACTGAATGAAAAGTTCTCGTGATATAACCCGGGTGAAATCCCGGGAACTTTTTATTCAGTCCATCCACCGGGAAAGCCTACATTCTCTTGAGACATACTCTTTCACGTTCGCTCTCTTTTGGTCAACAACCAACTTAAGCAAGATTGCCTTCAGCTTTACCCTTCGTTTGGACTGGTCTTTAGCCATTATATTTTAATTAAAAAATAAATCACATGAGTAATAAAGAATAAAACTCAGTGTACATACTATATACGGACATTGTTTCTAATGCCTTTAATGAGTCTTCATGCTTAAATCCGAAAAAAATATAACAATGCGTACGTGTATTTTTAACTGACTAGGAAGACATCCTCCTGATCTACATAAATTATTAATTGACAAGCATATAAATGTTTTCTATTTAAATTTTGTTAAATAAAAGAAGTAAGTAAGTATAAATCTTTTGTTATTCATATTACTGAAAATTACTTCGTTTGTAATTTTAAAAAAATATTTGTTTTGTTGATGTAGTAAATAGATTAATGATTTATAGTGACTAAAAAGGAATGATATACTTATGTTGGTCATATATAAAGTTTATGGAGGTTTTGTATGATAAGGAGACTTCATTTATAAAGCTACGTCATGTTTCGAGCAAAACACACATATAACAAAACAAAGTAGTCGTATATGATTAATTGTCAACCACATTTTTATATAATTATCCCTGACTAGAACTTGAAAACTTATCAAAACAGAAGTAGGAAACGAGTTTTACTCTTAAGTTCTCTGGATTATCAAGAAGCATTAAGCATTTCTATATGTTGAGATTACGATATTGTCAGTAAAATATACAGGCTTCGCTATTATTCTTACACTAACTGGCGTACTTGTTTTCTAGGAAATATTTAAGCTCCATAGATAATGCATTGCTCTGATATAAAGCTTTATTATTGAAAGAATATAGCCACCAAGGTCTGCATGTTATCACCAGCCAACAAATGACAAAGAACCGGGAATTTCTGTTGGATTTAACTACAGAAAGGAATTGACCAATAGTTTCAAAATTATCAAGTCTGAATCTGTCAAAAAGAAAACAGATTAATTTCTAAAATTTTGAACAAAGGTAAAGCCAATGCCAAGAAAACAAATGCAATATAATCTTCTTAAGTGGTGCAATCTGTTCAATTTATTCGATTTGTTAACTCAAAAATTAATTACAGTGACCATATATCTTCGCGAACAAAATTATGTCTAGTTTACAACTTTTTAATATAATAACCTGAAGTGTTTACGGGGAACAATTGTAGTAAGATTCCCATTCCCGTAATAACTACAACAGCATCAATATGGCGATAAAAATGAATCAATGAAATTATGTTAAGTTATTAATTTATTTTTAAGACCGGTGAAATATCTAGGTAGAGTGACAAGGGCTTATAATTGTCTGTTGGTGTAATATTGAAGGTCAGAGAAATGATTGCTTTTATCAGCAAGGCCGAAAAAAGATGACACAGATTCTGTCCTGGTTTACCTGAGAGCTATTTAATTTACTTGGTGGTGCATGAGCCCTCAAATTTTGTTCAGAGTGCGGCCATTTTATGATGTAATGTGATTGCATATCAAAAAAAAGATGGATCGAGAGCTGAGAGGGACATCAGAAGTTTTATAAGAGGAAGATTGAAAATAGAGAAAAATAATGTACGAAAGTAGACAGTCAGATGAAGATAATGACATAAAATATAGAGAGCAGAAGAGTCAGGGTGATTGAAGAGATAGATGCACAGTGATTGCGGATTTGAAGGCATCTCATAAGGAAATATGTACGTCAAACTATATTTAAGTTGCCTAGTATAAAGAGTTTCGTTTTAACTTCGGACTTGAACAAGGTCTAGTTAGTAAACTATTTCTTTCCTCAACGTCAAAATAAGCTTTGCTTATATATTGTAATATATGTGTGAGTTTAACTACACACTACTAAGAAGAATATAATATTTCAAAAAAATCACAGGGTTGATTTATTTCGCATATTTTATTAACAGACAATATTTATCGTGTTTGAGTAGCACTTAAATAAAACAACATGCAAAGAGAAAAGAACTCTCGAAGAAACAAAATTATTTACATCGTATTTAAAAAATTGTAACTCTGGAAAATATGACATTCCATAACAGAGACCCATCGTGAATCCAGTGAGAATTAACAGTAGCTGGTTTTAATAATTGGTTTATTCTAGTATACTTTAGATTTGAACAATGAATAGGCAAGTTTTCACATTTATGATATATGGTCCCAGCTGTTTGTGATGCCCTATTTACTCATTAAGGCTGCCATGCTGTCTCCCTATAATTTCGTAGCTGAAAAGATCATGCAAACAGTAGTACAGTGTCTACTAAATTATTCCCTTTCCATGATACTTCATCATCTCAAAGTTAATAACACTCAAATTGTGTTTTCACTGTCTGTATTTCATTTACATTAAAAGTTTATAGATATGGACAGAAAATCTGTATTTTTCAAAAGTATTTAGATTAGATGATACGTAAAATGGATCACTTTCTCTACGTTGTTCATTTAGTTAAGATTTAATTTAAATGTTTCCTTTCACCGCCTATTTCCACATGTTACTCCTCGTCTGCTTCCTCTGCCTTGAAGACTTAGAAATCCAGGCTTGCTAAATTCCACTATACTCCAAAAGTCTTATTCTCCATTACTCGTGCGAATTTATTGTATAGTGGCCTACACAATATGAACTGCTAACCCTATTGACCCAGGTCTTCCCTCCTTGGCCTCTTACGGCTGGCGACGGTCCGAATGCCACAATCTCCAGTTACGTTCTGCCTGGAAAAATTTCTACGCTCCACGTTGGAATTAGGAAAAACAGTAATTACAACTAATCACAGTATACAGTATCTTATTGTCATCGTTTGGTTAAATCACAGTACTCTCGCATCCAGATTTTTCTAGAAACAATATCACGTTATTGTCACTCCCCGATCACGTGAACAAACCCCTCACGTGGCATATTGTGCGCCACTGTCTGTTGTGCTTCGGTCAACAATGCATAAACACGACAATTAGTTCCTTTGTTGTACACATATATCACCGTTACTACAAATTGGTTACGCAGGGAAAGGGAATAAATGATGAATTTTATATTAAAATTAAAAAACCATTAAATTAGCGTGTCCTTTTTCACACTTTGCATTACAATAATATGTTCATTATTTATATCACAATAAGAATCTGTATGGAGCACGGTTTCGTATGCAGCTCAATTGTTATTCAATTAGGCATATCAGCTTGTATATTACATTATATATATATATATATACACTGAAATTGATATGTTAATGTTGGTTTCTCGTAAGATAATAGTAGTAATACATTGAATATAAAAGTTTTAAATTTCGAGTAAAATGTTGATTTTTTTAAAAAAAGTTTTAAATTTCGATTAAACTCCTGAAATATTTTAATAGTTAGTATAAATTATAAATAATATTGCTTTATTATATGTGTTGTAACGAATATAGGGGGATATTATTATTTAAGTGGAATATTGATATAATAATAATGAGGTTTTATAATATAAAAGAAAGCAATAATTTACTTATCCAAAATACATATTTTTCATTAACCTTATAATTTCGATATTTCCAATTTTTACTAATAGTTCTTTCTTAATTGAAACTACAAATATATTTTCCTTCCTTCCTCCATGGCTCTTCAGCCCATTGAGGGCCTGGGCCTACCGACTCGACTGCGGACTGTCATCTTGCATGACACATACAAATATGTTTACATAAAAAATAATACACACTAAATTCATAAAACTAACAATTTTCTACTCTCACTCAGGATCGTATATTATGGGCCTTCACATAGAACAAAAAACACAATATTGTACACAAATCTACTCGGACTTGGCAGTACATAAAATCAGCAAACAGTCACAGGGGTAATTACAGTGTCGGCTTAGTGCTTATTACAGCTCCTTCCTCCTAATTGGGTCCTCCTCTCTCCAGATAACAGCCACCGCTGCTATTCATCCGGGTTCAGGAATAATTTCCGTTTATCCTCCTGTCCTTGATTTGCATGTCCAAGGTTGCCGATCATCTGCACGAAATCTCTCACCAAAATTGTTTTGCCATCTCTCCCGTCTCACCGCTCTCGAAAACTCTCTGTCGAAATATCTCCTCAAAAAATCTATCCAAAAAATATCCTTTCCAAAAATCTGCGGAGCAAAATCTGTCTTCCAGCCTTTTTAAAATCTCCTCCCCACTTATTAAGTTTATATCACCAAAGTGGCAGGGATGGATATTTACCAAGCACATTTATGGTTACACTTGGGAAAGCACACCCAGCCGATGCAGTCAACTCTCACCAAAATTGGGAAACACCGAAGAAGTGACGTGAAGTCTGTGTTTTATTGCCCCTGGCTCAAATGCTGTCTCCTTTCTTTTGACTGCACGCCGCCAAAAGTCTGAAAAGACGTGTCTGACCGTTACAGTGTGTCTGTGTATGTAATTATGTAACATTGGTAGTCGCCAATGACCCTATGATTAACGTGACTATAATATACAAAAAAAAGTGTTCTACACTAACTAGTATTTCTTATACCTTTGTTAATTTAGCTTATTATCTTCAAGTTAACTTTCAAGTAGAATTGTCCATTATATTTAGTGAAGTTCTAAAATTTATAATTTAAGTATCCAGTAAAATACAATGAATAAATTATAGATCCATTATAAAATTAACTTTTTATAAGGATTCACATAAATGATTGAGATTGGTTTATAGTTTCAGTAATATATTTACATATATGTGAACTTTCAGTAGTATTAACATCACCTGGTCACTTTAATAATTATTATGACTCTTCTACGTGATAAGCACGCATTCATTGTGAAAGAAGTAAGCTATTGTCTGAATTACTCCGCAGAAGAATGTGAGTAGAGTGAGTAAGGTCAGTGGACAAAAAAACTAGTCGGCGTCAAGGGAAGAGTAAATTAAGAAGTGGGCTCGTTGGGCGTCGCTCCAATTCCTAACGCCGAATCGCCGTCGCGCAATATGCTCCAGATTTATTAGATGTTTTAAGGTAATTACGCATGGACCGTAGAAAGAAGGTCTCCTTTGAGCCATACTGCGAGTTCTGCCAAAATCTTGGTTTGACACAGAGCGGTACTCTGTCATGAACGTAACACGATGTGTGCTTTAAATATTTTACCTCTCGGATGGATTTGCGTGCAGCACTGAAATACCCAGATCGCATTAAGGAAGTAGAAAATATATTCACAGGTCCACAAACTGTAAAACAACTATATTCATGATGCGTTGCGTATCTCAGAAAATCACCAAAATAATAAATTAGAATCTCAGAAATAACTAAGGGATGAAAAATTAATCTATGAAAGAATTATACAAACCAGTAATTACAACTATAACAATATATTTATGAGAACCATGATGTAGAGTTATTTTAATTTTCAATTGAATATGTATTAAATTGTTGTTATTGTTATATTATTGTTGCCTGGTAATGAAGTTAGCTTCGCTGCAACACAGAGTTCCCGGGTTCGATCCCCGGAAAGGGCAAATGTATTGTGTGTGGTATCACAAATCATCATCATTCGGGAACCACTGTCGAAGATGTAAAACACGGGATCAGATCCGATCTAGGCGTTAGATATCATCATCATCTTCTACCATTGTAGTTGTAAATGCGGGTTCAAATCTCGTTGAAGGTTTAGATATTCTTCAGCATCCCATGGGACTCTTAATCTCAGTTTTAAAACTCGGTAACAATACGATTTATTCCGCCTTGTGTATCAAGTCAGACATTATCCTAATGTCCAATTAGTTAATTCATAAATCAGTATATATTATAAATTGTTAATGATTGTTACTAATTGGGCAATAAATTTTATTTATATATGAAACCTATTTTAATATGTATAAAGTTTGCAATTGATCCTGAGCAAATTGTATTAGAAATACTAGTAAATTTATTACTCTCTTACTCTCTTTCCCTCTTTTTTTGAGAATATAACGATTAAAAGGTTTTTTAGTTTTGCCAAACGGCTAGATTAGCTGGTACAGATTATAATGAAGTGAATTATGGGGAATACTTTTTTAAATAAGGAATTATTATAAAAATATGAATAATAATAATAATGTTAATATTTATTTATTACAATGTGCACTTATTGAATAAATTTTTAATTTTTATAGCCGGACTTTCTATAACAAACATTCTATATATTTACAAAATTTATACACATTAAATAAAATCTCTTATAAACTAAATGCATGAGCTCTAACTTAAGGTCTTATATACATGCCTTCCCATAGAATGATGAACACAAATCCTACCCGGAATTGGCAGTACCAAGAAATCGGAAAAAGGTTGCAAACAGAGGTATTTACCGTGTCGTCTCTGCTTGCCTGGACCTTTTCGTTGGATTCCATCTGGACTACCTTGTTGAGTGATGAAGAGCCCTTTTGAACTTAGGACTGGATCACACCTTCCTTCCGGTATTTAAATGTCGTCGGCCAGGACAATCTTCAACTTCTTAATGTCCCATTCATCAATTCGATCACCACGTACTTAATGTTCAATCTTAAACACCACGTCCTTAAAAATGTTCTCAAACTCCACGTGCTCAATAATAACGTCCAAAATCCATTTTTCGTGATATTTTACTAATTTGTCCCCACTTTCTTGCTTCACATTCCGTCGGTGGCAGGCTCGATATTGTAAATCAATATCTGTTCTTTCTGGGAAGAGTCGTTTGCCTTTCTTCGCCAACGTTTTTGGGGGAAAAACACCACCCCATAATGCAAAATATCACCATAGTTGGTAAAATATCCAGACGCGCGAAGGTGTCTTGATTTTATTACCCCTGTCCTTCGACTTCCATAACGCCGCTAGCCTTTGATTTCAAGGATTTGGGGGAAATTTCACTAGTAGTTGTGTTTTATCATTACAGTATGAAGAGAAGGCGTTGTTTTTCAATTTAAAAGATTTAAATGTATATGTAACAACTAGGGAAATTATATATTTAATGAGATGTTACTCTTAACCAATTCTCCAATTATGTTTAAGAAACCAATACAAATTGTTTACCAAGTTTTTAGGATTTCTCATAATTTAAAATTAAAATTAAGAGAATTGTCACTTAAGATTTAAGCTTGCTATATTCTTAAATGTTTAAAAAAGAATAATTATAAATTATGCAGTTTAAACAGTAATTCTATCTCAAAATATTTTCATGTTCATGATGAATATCACTTTCGAATGTCGATGTTTTAAATTTTATTCCAAACAGTTAATTGTTGAAATGCTATAAGAATTTCACCGTGATGTGTTAATACGATGTTAATTCGCGGTAAAACATTTTTCAACTCTAATTTTTTAATTAACAAATTTATTGTCCTTTTAAGGGTTTCCCCCTGAAATTTTTGTTTTTGATTTTTGGCTGACTCTAATGTCAGTGTATTTTTCAGATGTTAATTTGGTGGCTGAGCCTAAACCACATCAGACTGGTAGAAAGAGACAAAATGTTACCAAAACCGGAAACGACTGGTGAGTCAAACGTATTAACTGCGTTTTAAATTTTCCCTTTTTTTCTCAAATAAAATTAAGTATTTTACAAATATTTAATCAATGATTAATTACATTTTATAAATTCAGCAAAGTTTAACAAGTATAAATATTGCAACAATATATACTATATAAGTCTGATTTAGGATGTCTAACGATTTAATGGAAATTATGGTGGACAATAAATATGCTTTTTCGCTTGTTCCGTAAAAACAACAATATTATCACAAAAATTTGCGTTTTATCAGACGATAAAGATAAGACCAATACATAAATTATCATCTAGGCCACCTAAGCCACAAAATTGGGTACTGTGTAATATAATTCGCCAAAGGTAGAACACCAGTCAATAAAATATCGTGTAATACATTGAAAATAATTCAATAATCTTGCAACAAAGATTTCAATAGAAAGATGATACACGTATTACCTGATAAAAAGTATTGCTATTTTTAACCTGGTTATTTTGAAAAATTTATCCTTACAGTATTTCTAATGACGATTTGACTAAAGAATTTTCTATTGCTTTTCAAACAACCCCAGTTTTTTTTATCAATTTATAATGAATAGAATTTGGTTTTATTTTACCTGAATTTTTCTCGTAGGAACCTTATTTATATTTTGAAGTTAAACGAATCATTTTACTTAATATAGCGTTTTATGATGGAACAGCAACTGTATTCACGTGGCCAACCTAATCAATCGTAGTAAACACGCATGAAACGATGGAAAGTGTGTTAACTATTTAAAGCTTCCCAAACTATTACCATTATTGACTTAAATTACTGTTTTATTTTTATAAGCTTAAAAAATTATGGTTTCGAAAAAATTAAAATTGCATCTTTAATTCATTCTCGACGAGCTGATGTTACTGTTGTGATCTTTTCGTTGCTCTCAAAAATTTAATTCATTCCGTCGTATTGGCTGATTATACCAGCCTGGCGTTGTATATGACTAATTTTCTATTGAAATCACAATAAAATGAGAAGTTTAAATATTTTTTGGATATTTTTAACAGATAATTCCATAAGCTATACCAATAAATAAAACTGATGCCTCTGTATGCATGTATATCTCGAATAGGCTTCGAAACGGCTCAATGGATTGTAATGAAAATTTGAGGGTTTAGAAACAGGATTTAACTTATATATTCGTGCTTATTACATTTCTATATATTTCAGAAGATATTAAAATTTAAAATTTATTCTACAGGGATGTTTCTTGACATACGCGCATCGATGTCTCCAAAGTGATCTAATCCAAAATGATTAATGAAAATTTCATGGATTGAAACAGGAATTTCAACTTCAATTTCGAGGATAATTCATTTAGTTATATTGCAGAGTTCAGAAGATATTAATATAATTGAATTTCCGTGCGAAAGGCGGCGTGAAAACAAACTGCAAGTTATGAATTTTATTAGGTCATTCATCCCACTTATTGTGTCAATGCAAACGTAATTTTGGTTGCATGAGAGGGAGAATGGAGGGTGAGAATTCTATTGTTGCAGCAGGATTCGCGCCGCATCTAAACTGTTATTGGCAAAGAGCTAACTCCCTCAGAAATAATAAACTTCTTTGGATCGTCGATATGATGTATTGGTAAATTAGTTTTATTTGTCGCTCCGAAAACGCGGGACCTGTTCAAACCAACTGCGAGTTATAGGGTTTGCCCTGAAGCGATCATAAATAAATGATACCGTACTTTTTGTATATTCAATGATTTGAACTTTATCAAAATTCTTTTCAAGTTTTTTCGTTTATAGTGCAAAATAAAAAGAGCTATTTCCGCCCGAACGAAGCAAGCTTAGTGTGTAATATAAATTGTAGTGTAAATTGGCTTTTGGACAGTCTTGTCTATTATTTGAACAACATCTGTAACATCAAATTAATTTAAAGTCAAATTTAGATATTAACGTCAATTATTTCTCGAGTATATCAGTGTCAAGTATTAATTTATTAATTCAGCATTTGAACTTAAATGTAAATTAATCTTGCCCTAATAATCACTTCCAGGACCATGAAACGAAAATTACTACGTAGAAATTATAGAGTAAACTGGGTGAGTTTCCACAGCTTGCATAGTATTTAGTTTCATTTCTGGATTGATACTTCCCTTTATTTTCAGCAGATTGAAAAGTTTTGCCACTGTAAATGAAAACAATAAATCAGTTTGAAATGTTAACACTGATAACTTTGAGCTTCACAAATAGGAAGTCTATTCCTCTATACTGAGGAATATTGGACCTGATTCTCCCCCGAATTCGCTTTTGTAAAACAACAAACGTGTTGGCCAGCTATTTTGAAGCGAATGGACGAATGAGCCATGAACCGCCACTATCTCGCCCGGAGTTCATTTCGGACTGAAAGGGTAGCGAATAATACCGACATTTTAATTACTCTTTTTTTTTCTGCACATCCTGATTTTAATGAAGTTGTTTTATACTGGCACCACGGGCATTGGGACGCTGGAGCAGCGAAAATAGCCTACTTCCCCCCCGGTGAGAGAGGTAACACGAGCAATAATATCAGACCGGGAGAAATTGTTTCAAAGCATCCCCCGGTGGAAGGTAAACACAAACCAACACGCAAATGCAACGGAATTTTCTTGTAATTGCGGTAGGCATCTGTTTAAAAGAGCTGGACCATCGAAAATGACGCGAGACCATTAGGCCGCTGTTTTGTTTTGTTTCGTAATTGTATCGGCCACCACAACGGCAACACATTTTACAGTGTTTGGAATATCATGTTCCTTAATTTGTATTTTATGAATATTAATTATGAAATCATCGGTGCGTTTGTAGTTTTAAAAGCTTATTCAGGTTCCACATTATTTTGGAAATTAGGTTTTACCTTCCTTTAACAAAAATGAAGGGATTTCACCGTATCAAACTTATACTTATGATTTTAACATTGGCAGAAATATCATGATCCTTGCCTGCTATTTTAGGCAATTATAAGTAAAATCGGTGACCTAAGAAGGCAATTAGGTAATAAGATTTCTCGGGGAATACGTTGAAAAATTACGTTAAAACCTGGAACATTTTGTTTAAAATGAGGTGTTTTTGTCTGTTTTCATTAAAATTAAAAGTAATATATATTGTTGTGCAATACTGCGTGGATTTTATATTTAATATGTGTTACATATTTTATAAATGAATTTTAACAAGAATTACAATATAAGCCGATGCAGGGGAAATGGAACCTACTTGATAATATAAAAATAACTGATTAGAAACATTCATATTATTTTTGAATTCATTCGTTTTTATTGTCGCTTTTGGATACGTTCTTATTAGATGAAACCCACAATTTTCTTCCGATTAAGTCGTCTTGTCCTGATGGGTATCTGCCTAAGTTATTCTTACTTGCTAGTAGGGATCAGCGAAGTCAGTGCAAATCACACACCATGTTCAGGCACTTCGTAACTAATCGTTTTCCTCGATTAACTTTTCCTGAATATTTATCTCAGTCTCCTCCTTTCTTCTTCTTTCTAGCTCTGGCTGATCACTCATTTACTTAACTTACTTCACTTTGCCTGACGAACTGTACTTCATAACTTACACGAAAATTCAATTCAGTTTTTCCAATAAATGTTCCTGTTCTCTTCGCGTATCAAGTCCCCAGAAATCTATGGCGTTTTGTGAAGTAACTGAAGATGTTTTCACACCAATCGTCGTCTGGTTCTATGGCCTCTTGTTTTGATACAAGTCACGTCCACAATGAGGGCTCGATAACCTAGCGTGATTCTTAGTTTACAACTTTATGACTTTCTCAGTGTCACGAGCTTGTAACCAGGCGGTGAAATTCCTAAGACTTATATTGCTTAAAAGTGGTATAAAATATTCGGTTAACAATAAATGTTCAATTGGACCATTCATTCATAAAAGGTAGAAATTGTAAACAAATATAGTGATTAAATTTTATTTAATAATTTGTGAACTAATATTTATTTTTTAACTTTTTATAGGGATTTCAATTCTACTTTAAATTAAATGAGAAGACAGAATAAATAATAATAAACATTCAAATTTTTAAAATATATTTAAACGAACAACACATAATATAACTTATCTTCCTGTTTTTATAAAAGAAACACATTTTAGAAAATTAATTTAACTTGGTACATTCAAATTAAAACAAATTGGTCTGTATGTTCTGAAAACTACTTGATGGTGGTAATGTGGTATTTTAGCTGACAGTTTAGAGGGTTTTATGGTTGATTTAGTACTTTACCAACACCGGAACTCGTAGACAAATCTCACCGGAACCATTAAAGAGACAGTTGGCTGCTACCGACGCCTATGAAGTCTGGCTGAATCCACTTCCTAACTTCTCAACAATTTAATATCAGCTACTGTCCGTCGCTTACGTTATGTAATTCTATTGACTAATTCTCTCTGAATTCTTTATACCACTTTAACCATTTATAACGATCACTCAACAACCAACAACAACTCCTCTACGACTCAGCAATCATCCTTCTCGATCATTCCTCCATAACTAACTCAACTTGTCCGCTCAACAACCATACTACAATTTTTTAACTACTCCACTCTTCATCTTTTCGCAGCTAACTTCGACATCAAACTCCCACCCTTCTCCAAGACTCCTCAACAACTAACTCTCAATATCTTTCTCATCAAACTCTAAATCTGTGATTTCCCCTTCCTGGTTCAAATTTCGGCCAGTAGAAACGCTTCTTATACTTTAGAATTCACAATACGGCTTTCACACGTCTCGCCCAAAGTTGCAGAAACTCACAAGCAGTCATTCCACTTAGTGTGAGAAAATACCAGACTTGACAAAATTTTAGTCCGAAAATTACCACCCGACACAAATTCTTATGATCCTTCTAGCCATCGGCTTCTTAATCCTTCAAGTGACCACTTCTATAGATGTTGTGAAGCCAGGTCCTCGCTAACTGACAAAAAGTGAACGACCCCTCCACTTTCGCAGCTCGAAAAATATTGGCTGAAAATTATTTAATTAAAATGAGCTAAAATAATAAAAACTTTAAAAATTTGGAAAACATGTGTACACTACAATTTAATTTTATTTAGAATCCGGTATCACTTAAAGTTTCTTTTAACACAATTATAATAGTATTGATTAAATAATTAATGAAATAGAATAAAACTTCCTTTAATTTTGCCTGAGAATTTGAAACGTTTGATCTGTAATAGTAAATATTTGTAAGGATCATGCTAGTAACGTCTTCCATTCTACAATTCAATGCAAAATGAGTTTTTCGCTATATCTAATAACTGGGTAATACATTAAATTTCGCACACGTGATTCCTGAACCGAAAAATGGTATCTTCTGCAACCTGTTTCAGATTTTAATTCACGGTTTGTAGCGAATAAAACATTTTCTAATTTAAAAGACATTTGCAACTAATAGACAAACAACGTGAACAGGTACTTTGTTGCTTTAGTCAAACGTATGAACAGTAAGAACGACGCACCGCACAAACCAGATGACGAACTCAAAAACTCAAGGCTTATTATTAATGTAATTAGTTTTCGTTTAATACAGATGTTAATTTTTCAATATTTGCAATAATTTGAGATTAATGTGATTAATTATATCAAATTTTGTTCAAAACCGAACGAAATTTCTCGGAGATGAAACACAAATTTGAGTCAGATGACAAAAAGTTCCTTTCAAAAATTTAAATACTACCACAATACTCTCACGGTATTAAATTCTGCCCATTCTGATGAATAACAGAACTCACCACGACCTTTATTCTTGACAAATGTTTTCCCTGAGTATGAATATTTATAATTAGTTTAATATATTTCATAAATCCAACTTTTCTTTTAAAGTTCAAACTAATTTTAAGATCCAATTTCTTATTACCAATCTGATCGAGCAAGGACCATTCTGGAATACAAAGTTGCTTCAAATATGTTATGCATTCCAAGAAATGTTATTAGATAAAGTTATTTTTCGTACATTTTTGAAAATTTGAGTCTTTGCATAAAAGTAATTTTTTTTTGTATTAACGGAATCGATGGTACGTATCGTAAATTGAGTATACGTATCTGGATTATGGACACTTTATACGATTTTCCATATATGAATACAATAAATTTATTCGATATAGCATCTTGTTATTTTACTTTTTGTGATATGGAATAATATGTTTCTGATTTTCTATCGCAATAAAATATCTCAGTAGTAGTAGGAGTAGTATTAGTAGTAGTATAGGGGTATTATTAGTGGAGCGTCGAATAAGTGGGCGAAGTGGATCCCCTTGAAGTTGGTCCGTGTTGACTTATGGGCGCGCTCTGCCCAGCCGGAAGCTATAAACTTACGAAACAAAGCGTAAAAACGTATTTCATTGCACGGCCACGGGTATCAAGAGCTATCGCAGATGAAATACCGTGCTAAGAGCCAAGATATTGAGGAGAGGATTTATTGACAAATACATCAAATATTGCTTTATATTTTCTTCAGTTCCAGTTTCAACACACGAATTATTAATAAATTGCAGTCAATAATTATTAAGTATATGTAGTTTTAAAGATGATGAGTCCAAATATAAACTGTGATTTTAATGTTTAAATACTTCTCCATTAGTCAGCAACGCTCATAATTATTTTATTTTATGTCTGTTTGTTTAACTTTCCGCAGTAACAATATCCTAACCCATGAGATTTATCTGAGGTGCGATTATTGCTAGTTGAAAAAACAAATGTTGGTTTGAAACTGAATTTTTCTTGGATTCATATTCTTATATAATGTATTGGTGCCAGAATTTACTATCCAAATATTATGCGAGGTTTATAATAATAATAATAAAGAATTTATTTAGGAAAGAAATGCTTCTCACTACTACAGTTGTTTACATTTCATAAATTTAAATAAACTATCCTTAACTTTACTAATAGTCGTAGATTCCCTAATTTTTCTTCTTAACTGATTAAATTCTTTTATGCCTTTAATAAATATACTCTCGTATTTTAAATCTAACCTAGTCTTAGTTTTATGTAATTCTACATTCTTCTAACATTGCATGGGTATCTATTATACTTATAAGCAAAATTATAATTAAAATAGGACGGTAGCAAATTATTGATACATTTATACAAATGTCATGGTATGAAATTTTACAAAGTCCTTGAAACAAAGCCAATTCTCTTCTCTTAGCATTATTGTGACAACGACACTTTTATTCTTGCATAAGATAATTCTAAATGCCACACTTTTCAACTTGTTAAGTCTGTCCATACATTTATTAGATATCCTATACAATATAGTACAACAACAATTAAAAAGTAAAAGTGTAATACAATTATTAATTTCAGTTTTGGATTACTTAGTTAAACATGTTCCTACTCCATATAAAAAGCCTAGTCTTTTATTTTATGAAATGTCATGATTTTAACGTGTTCATATATTTTTATCAGACAATATTGAATATTTAAATTACATACTGCGTATAATACTATTTTTCTATGTATAATGCATGATTCGGATTTGTTTTGACCAATTATGGTCACAATATACGCTGTTGCAGAATTGTTTTGGTAATATACATGAAATGTAAATGATTTACATTTTCAATCGAAACCCATAAACGCAATATTTACTCAAATAAATAATATAGTTGAATTAATACATTCCTAACTACTAATTATTGCTTATAAAAGTGATGTTGTTAACAGGGAGTGTTTACATTGTACGTAAATCAAACAGTTTTCCTTAT
Source organism: Eucriotettix oculatus (assembly GCA_034510155.1). Taxonomy (NCBI): domain Eukaryota; kingdom Metazoa; phylum Arthropoda; class Insecta; order Orthoptera; family Tetrigidae; genus Eucriotettix; species Eucriotettix oculatus. The sequence continues at coordinate 64,268,901 of CM067376.1, forward strand.
GATAAATAACCACATAATTACATTATAATAATCATTTATACAATAGTTTATCAAAATTGTCAGTGATATCTCCTAGGTTACTTTTATGTTAATATTTATGTACGGAATTTTTAATCATAAACGTATGGTAATCAGTCTTTTTAGTTGGTTGTTATACGTAAAACTAACGTTTTATTTCTGTTTATTTGCAGGGACTACTATTACGACAGGTAAATACTTCATCTCAATCATTTGTACAGTACAGTAAGTAGATACAACTTTCCTTAATTATACGGACGCAACAGAAACACCCAATATGTAAAGGTAATGGTAAGGGTAATTAACTTTTATTTGATTATTTTAGGTAGTTTTTATTTTATCACTAAATTAACACCAGTAAAACATTTAAATTTTGGTTACTATATTACAAATATTTTATATGAATCATAGAAAACGAGAAAAAAATCATATTTATGAATGTAGGTTAATGTGTTAGGGACAGTTGCCAGGACTAAAATGTGTAAACCGATTAAACATGTTTCTTTTTTTAAAATACAGCGCACCCGTTGAATTGTCACGGAAAAGATTGGAGTCGTCTCTCCTCGGGCATATTGGATTCCATATTTGAGAGTGATTGAAGGTAGAACGCAAGCGAACCATGATACGATCGTGCCTTGTTATCCAGCTGAATTGAAAGACTTAAATATGAACTAGAGAAGGTTTTGGGTAAATGAAAGAGATGCACTCCAAACTATATGTATATGTTTCACAATACATTATTAGAATGATACGATACCGTCCTAAAATCTAATGGAGCTGCAGCAATCTTATCTGAATTAAATAGCTATGTATAATAACAATAAGGTCGGGTTCTAGTTACGGATCTGCCAACAGTTTTGGAATAAAATCTATAAAACTGCTCAAGCAGCTGAAGAAATAAAAATGCACACATGAACTCGCGAAATAGGCAATGCATTCTGAATTTTAGGTTTAAATATCACTGATAAATCTAAAGAAACGCAGTAGATTCTTCTGTAGTCAGTTGAAAAGTTCGAGATACTGATAATCGGGTTGGCCGGGTTGCAGACTGGAAGGAGCGCTCACGTTTAGTGACGAATGATGAAAATAAAACTATATAAACACAATTTTAAATCGAGTTTGGCATATAAATTGTCTCCTATACTTGTACCAAGAACTAATAAGTTTGAGATAAAGTTTAGAATCGGTGTGTTCGTTTTCAGGTGAGTCTAAAATTGTGACTTCTGAGGAAAGGTCATTCATTCCTGTTTATTGAACTCATGTAATACATAGGGTTATATTTATTGTTTTGTTTGACCGGTACACGTGTTGTTTTTTCTTTTTCCGGTCAGCTACTACGCGTCTGCGGTTTTTGCCCCTCCAAGATTGCTACCGCCCTTAAAGAGGCCACGCCTGATTGGTCCTGTGCGACCAGCCAGCGCACCACAAACACCAGCTCCATCCCCAATCACAAGTATCAAGACTTACAGTAAGTACAAAGAGAATATATACACGTCATCAAAAAAGTTAGCAATAACAATTACGATTTCTCCTATGGGTAGTATAATAGTTCAAATATTTAGAAATTATTTTAAAGCAGTTGAAGTTTTAGGTTAATTGTTTCGTTTTACGAAAAATTTTCACACACTGAACTTACGATAAACATACAGGCACAACATAAATACAATGGCAACGTCATAGTTTGGAAAGTTTTTCATTATAACTTGCGATTAGAAACATAATTCCTAATGCATCCATATAAAGTGTAAAATTAAATCTAGCAAATTTATTTAAAAAATGTATTTTAGGACTCCAAGAACTCTACACGCTAACTAGTTTATTTTATTTTTGGATGTGTATGCTAGTGATTATTCCTATTCAGAATAATTATATAACCCCATACGGTTAATACGAAAATAATTTTTTCATTAGTAAATAAATGCCCATCGCGTTTTTCTATAATTTATTTGGAAAAGGAGTGGTGAACTCAATTCAGATCCAATAAACTAAAATTCTAAATAGATAGTGCGACAGTTGCTACAGCATTAGTGTTCTCTGATATTAATTCATATTTCAGGAACAATATACATATTTAAAATATAATTTCGTTTAATCACAATATTAACAGTTAAAAACACAGTGCAATAATAATATAAAAGGGTTGGTTCGATTATAACAGCGAAATAGTATTTTTAAATGTATTAACAAATAATTTACCTAAATAAATTATAATAATTTACCAAATGTATCTAAAAATGGGACTCAAAATACAAACAACTTTCTCCCTATTTCTTTCATGGCTCTACTGATGGAGTCAGAATAGGAACGGGATTAAATCCAAATGAACAGCATTAAAAAATGCTTTATAAATAATTGATGAAACTATATAGATAAACTGGCAAGAACGTCGACCTTCCCTATTTGACTGTTTACATTTATAATTCAGGCAAACCTTCGAATGTGGTAATTACTGCGTTCGTCTCCTGACCGAATTCCTGTCAAACTCTGTTGACTCTGGTTTTCTTGATGGATAATTTTCTCTCTTCGTCTCTCTGTGGCTGACTATTTTATGCGTGCTCTCTTCTTTCTCCTGACTGAATGTTAACAGCCGCTCACTCTCGTTTTTATTTACTATCTGCTTTCATTTCTGACATCGTTCTACAAAATTATTTTTTTGCTTTCTCATCGGGTACTAACTAAAATTATATAAATGTGATTGTTAGTTTTACGAACCTATTTAAGAATAACAAACGAAAAACAACAGACAGCTTTCCTGTTTTTACAACTTTCAGATGAGATCTCTTATACGCGTAATTTTCATTCACCGAACATCATTTTGGAAATGGATCAAAATTGTCACACAAAAAGCTATATCATTATAAACCGTATGATTCTTATTTTTAGGTAACCCTGATATACTCATATGCGGCAATTGTCGCGAGATGTTCACTGAACTTCAAGAGCTACTGGAACACAAAAAGACGTACTGTAAGCTACGATTCACTTGCAAGTGCCACGCCGTGAACGGCCTCAGCATTAGTGAGTATCAAAAACACGCAACCACTGAAGTAATAAAAACGAACTTTCTTAAGGTTCTAATAGCTCTCATATAAGCATAATGTAAAAATCACAGCTGGTTTTAGTAATTTATTATGCGATTGACACTTTACATCAATCTGTTTGTTTGTGACTTTTTCTAAATTGACGCTTAACGTCGGGTCGACTAGTATATTACTGCCGACGGTACACATTCCTAATACGATATGACTTAGTAAACCTCAAACAACTTAGAACATTTAAAGTGATACTTTAAATTAAATCATATTAAAAATATTAGTGTTCTTAAGGAAATTTATAACATGAATTATTTATTCATCTTTATTTAATGATTCAGGCTACCATCTGTTGAGATGAATTCTACTTTGTGTAGAAAAACTATTGCACTTCAAAAGAATGTGTTCCATAGTCTTTTGTACGTTGCAAGTGTCACACCTAGGTGGCTCCTCTCTAGAAAATAAATAATCATGTGTGATCTTAGCATATAAGGTTCTAATACGAGATAGACCACTTGTTCCTCAAACTGTTTATTCTGATAACGCATTAGACGTTTTCACAAATTTTTGTTTGTAATTCTTTGTTTAAAAAAATTAGAATAATTTCAATAATGCGAAATTAATACGGGAGGAACTTTGTTTGGAAAATGGTTTTGATTTTAACGACAATTTTTATAATTTTGTTTAAAGAACTGCATCAAATTAATGCTACATGAAATGTGTTGTATCACAAAAAATAAAGGAAATAAACATATATTAGAGTGATAAATAATATCCAAATAACGTTGATTATCCCGATGTATTGATTTAATAGATTATTCTCGGTTCAAAAATAAATAATATTCTAAAATTGAATAAATGATTAAATAAGCAATTGTAACGGTTGATGAACCATTTATTAATAAATTCTTGTTTAATCATTCCGCAGGTTTGGATATTACAAAACATTGTATATATTTTCCGTCTGGTGTAACAAAATGTAAAAGAAGACAAATATTTTAACCAATAATATTTGTTTAAATAATTAATGAAATCAATATTTCTGTACATAATACGGGTTGTCATAAAATGAACTATTTTTATTGTCGACGTCCTTTATTCGTTTATAATTATTTTGATTTTAACACTTATAGGTTCAATTTATGTTATATTTTTAAAAAAATCATCACAAGAAATGTCCGGTTTAGGGCAATAATGTAGTCAGTTAATTTTAATAATGAAAAGTTTTATAGTCCGTTTAAAACGTTTGATATTTTTTAGTTATATTACAAAATAATGATGGTGCATGGTAACAGATTTCAACACAAATGGTGTCTTACTATTGCGTAATAGAGGGAAAAAGATATTACTTACTTTCAATATTTTGTAGTAATGCTATTTAACAAGAAATATTTTCCTCAGGGGATGAGACTCCTCTGGTGTGTGTCCACTGCAAGGATTCTTTCCACAGCGCCTGGGACCTGATGGTCCACGTGCAGGCAGCGCACATGATCAACATCTACCAGCTAGGAGTGACGAAGATTAACGGCAGCTGTGAAACCGAACAGGTATCATCAGTCACTCCATACTTCTAATACGTAATCGACAGTAAATGTATTACGAAACCATGGAGAAATAATATTTGAAAACCGATTTTGCATATTCGAATGAAATCACATGTCCATCCGCTTACACGTTTACTTCTTTCTCGTGCCTGAATGTTTTTCAAGAATGTCGTGAATTGCACATGTCTGCTTCACCGGGAACAGTACCAGGTGGTTTACTACAGTTACACGATCAAATAAAATTCTAGTCTAGTTAAGCTTTATCATGCACCTTTTTAAATTCATGTCCTATTTAAGGTTATATATACACATATACATTATCAGTCACATTATTTCAGTCAACTACTTCTAATCAATGTGAAATATAGGAATTTTCTTTTTTATATTACGCCAATTTACTGATTCTCAAATTAGATTATTTGATGTTATTCAAAATTCTTACTTAAGCATTATTTCATACACATCCTTAAGAGAACACCGATTAACGGTATGGTGTTCATACGTATGAAATAGTACAAAGCAAGCATTCAAATAAAACGAGTTACTTGGGTTTTATCAATGTAATTCAGGAATTATTATTTCAAGTAAATCTAGAAATGTAATAATGAGACTATATTTGATTTATTAGCTTCAGTATTTAATTCGACAGCAATCTCTTCGTCAAGACGTGATTAAACCATCAATAAGAGATTCACATTTTTGAAAATTTACCTTCTCACTCACCGTGCTGTTAATCGAGTCAAGAAATCGACTGGTATCTTAAATAAACACGTATACAAAGAAAAATACACAGAAACAGTCGATAATATTTATAAAAAACTATCTCTTCGGACTGATTGGCGTGAAACAATGTGTGTAGGTTACATGCATATATATTTACGAAAAATAAAATTAAGTGAATGCTGCCCTAGTCTTTATATAAAAACCAGCAATCATTTTCACTGAGACTTATAAAACATTCTTCATATTGACTAATTGTTTAAAAAGTACCATTATTTAAATAAAATTTTAGTACAACGCGTACATTATTTCACGTTTAACAGCATTTTAATCATATCGTTTGACAGGCTACGTGAAGTCATAATTTAATCCTGTTGCGAGCTCTGTTTCTTTAGGCCAGGATCTTTTTTGGTCTGAAAGAGGAGAAGAAAGCAATATAAATCTTTCAAAGGTTGACAGAAGCCTTCTCTAGAAATAATACTACAACACACTTAAATTTCATGGCAACCGGGTGATTGGTAGAGGAACGCATAAGGGGCAAAGATAAAGTTGCAGAACAGATGATTCACGTGGGAAAATTTTTGGCGTGAAAGAGATGAAAGAAGGAACTCAAATCTTTAATAGATTTACAGAATATTTCCTTGGGTGATTATAGCTAAACAACAATATTTTCATAATTGAAGTGGAATTTTTATTTTAGTATGTCCTCTTTTAATAAAGTCTTACTTCAATTGTGAAAGAATTGTAAGAACAATATTTACACAACCGTATTCCCTACTGGTTAAACTGGTTGTCTATAATTACCGTAAATAGTAAATCAGCAAAAGCATTTAAAAGAAAAATAAATAATTCTTGAACGTTATCCTGCTGTTTTCAACTATAATTTTCAAAACAATATGTATGGTTTTTGGTATGTTTGCATTTATTATATCATTTTATTTTACGACGTTTATATGTATAATGTTCCACACTTCATAAGTTTATTATTAATTGTTCAATTAAATGTTTGAATAATTAAAAAAAATTTGCATGATCAAATAGTAATTGTATATATAAACTTATTAAGAGATGAATTATTTGTGTATCGAGTTTTGTAATAATTTATTACTTTTTAAATTTATTATTAGGTGGAAACAAATGGCTCATTGTCAAACGATATTCACCACACGAATTTCATCACAAAACAAAACGGTGACAGCTGCTCTCAGGAGACTGAAAGTAACGTGCAACTAACGGTTGGTATTTGAATTTATGATGAAATAATAGTCAAATTTTATTTACTATTCATCATCCCCTATTTAAATTAAATACTTTGTTTACCGTTGATCTTATAATTCCTGCCAAGATTCGATTGTCTGGTTGTAAATAATTGTTTCGTGGTCCAACCAAGAAAAACACTTATAACAAATTTCAATTAGTTTTCATGGAAATTTGTTATGAATGAAGTAAAGTTCGTTAAAAAATGGAGACCCTGTTAGATTCACTTTTTTAATATTTAACAAATATTTTAAATTAAATAATATGTTTATTTAAACTCTTGGAGCTTGAATAAATAAACATGAAGTTGTGCTTGGCGTAAACAGTACTTAAACTTCTTCTGACTTTCTGATTAGAGTTTATAACTCACGTCTCCAGAGGATTGCAAAACCCAGCAAAACGACTAGAATCATTGCCATTTAATCTTCTTTCCATAGTTTAGACAAAGCAATATTATGGTCATCATACTGAGTACTATTTGATTAATGTCCGAACTGCAAGCAGTTTGTAACAGTTTGCTGTTTGGATTTATACTGGTTTAAATAAGGGAACGTTATATATATACAGTAAATGGAAATGAATTAATTTGATATTTATTAATTTACGATATACCAAAATTTATTCAAATTAATTTTACCAAACCGGCCTTTATGACTAACAAAATTTTCAAACATTATATTTCTTACAAACTAACATTTAAAACAACGAGATATATTCTCGGCTCGTATTTAAGGGCTTTATCATACAAAGAGATTTTTAAATTAAACCCTACGTGGAATTAGTAGTATCGGGAAATCGACAAAAAGGTTACAAACAGAGTAATTACTAGCTTTGCCTGGAACTCACCGCTCTTCATTACACGTCGTACCGGTCGCGAACGACTACTTTAAAATTCCTTGTTGCAAAATTAGCACTTTGCTCATTTAATCTTCTTTGATGCCACCACGGGAAAGAACTAATTTCGCCCCGAATCAACCAATTCACTTCAGAAATCGAACGACTCCCCGACCTGCTCTCTCTCTCTCTCTCTCTCTCTCTCTCTCTCTCTCTCTCTCTCTCTCTATCTATCTATCTCTATCTGTGTGTGTGTGTGTGTGTGTATGTGTTTCTCTTTCCATCAATCATAATATCAATTACTTTAGAGAAAACAGACAGGCGCCAAACTATCTAAGTTTTATTACTTTTCCAGAACCTTCTTCAATTTTTTTAAGACGTTTGCGTTTGATTTTGTACCGCCAAATTACATATTTCGTTGTGTTTCACCATTATTAGTTCACTAAGACCATAGCTATGGTATGAACACGAATCTGGAATAGTATTGTTATTTCTTACTAAACATTTTCACATAGTACACTGTTGTAAATGGAGTTCAATGACAACGAGGCTATTACTATAGAGTTTAGTGACCTACAAACCTAAGAAGATGATAGCAATATAATTCACTCAAAGGATATTCATTATTAGCTTCAACTCGATCCCGACAACACATCGGTGAAGATTTACTCCTTTGCTCGAAAATTTTTGGGAAATTATAATCTGAGCTTTTATAGTCAGTTTTGTAAATTAATTTGAATATTGTGCATTAAATGCTTATAAGACATAAATGCAAATAATTTTGTTTTATTTAACAATTTAAATATTTTATGTATTTTATTCTGTTTTAGGAAAGCATAGACACTTCCTAGACTTGAAGAAAATAAATTCGGGTGTCTTGTGGAAATCTAATACAAACATATCTGAGTGCCGTATAGAAGAATGTATGAAAATGTTTCGATCTTTAGCAGTCCAAAGTCCGCCGACAGAGAGACATTGAAAGTGCCATTATATACGCTGAATACAACATATCCTAATTATAACGTGACATGATCCGGAAAATTTTTTATTGAGAAATTTAACATATTTGTTAAGCTAATATATTTTAGAATAATATTTTCATAATTTATGAAAATTTGCGCAAATGTTTTGTAATTGTATAAAAGTGCTTATATAATAAGAGAAAATGTTGGTCTGCTTTTTGAAAGTTTGAACAGAAAGTGACAAGAGTTTCTCTTATATTTATGTTGTGCTACATAAAGTGGTCTCCGTGCTTTGTGTGGTCTCATTTCAAGAGATCTGTAGTTCAATGGCCTTGACGTCAACTTTTTATATTTCATCTATGTTAGAAGTCCACGTTCGACAACTCTTGTGCTAGGTCACATCACCTTCATATCAGTGAGCATATTAACTATTTTTCCTGTATAACGCCAAAGTGATGTTTACAATTTGTCTAACTCATCTAACGAATTTATACCATTTAAATCATATGTATGCTACGCTGCGTCGCCACAAACCACAGGGTCGACACAGTTTTTGCGTTGCGCTTGAGAAATTGTAAAATGGTGTTTTACAAATTTTAACATTTTATTTTCTTAAGGCATTGTAAATGTTACAAATCCCATAGACATAATAGGAATAAATGTACATTGATCATTTAATTCACTCATGTATTCATATAATTATATTCTTAATAAATTTATTAAATGGAAGAGTATTTTTTCAGTGCTCAGCTTTCTTATTTGCGATTAGTACGACCAAGTTCTTCTTTCAATAAATATGTAATCTTACATTAATAAATCCTTATTTATGTGAATTATTGGAAACAAAAAAGAAGCTCATAAGAAGTTTCAGTGGAAAAATTACATTTTAGTATAATATTTTATTAAAGAATGTTATTTGAATTAATAATTAAAATGTTTAACAACACAACATAAAGTCTCAGAATTAAAATTACTGAATTTTAAAGAAACTGGTGATAATATTTGTAATAAATAAATTGGGGTTCTGAGATTTTATTATCAAAGCATTATTCACTGTATTTTAAATACAGTGACTAATGCTTTCGATAATTCTCTACAAAAGCATCATTTATTAGAAATAACTTAAAACACTGATAGATTAAATGGATTTTTATGATTGCTTAGAAGATTTAAGTAAGCGTAGTACTAGAGGTAAGTGAAAAATGGTTAGACGTTTCTTAATTGTTTTCGAGTAGGTACTGTACTTAAAAACGATTTTCTAACCCTTCTCAAATAATTTTACGAAACACGCAATTTATAATTTATAATGCCCGGAATAAATCTTTAAAATTTGTGATTTCATTAGTTTTCTTTAGTTTTCATTACGTTTGTCAATTTAATCACACGAATATTATACTGATTCTGTTAACTATTAGGTCTCATTTAAATATCTCACCATTTGATTCTGAATGAATTATTAGTTTGCAAACCTATAATTAATTTGTAATTTATGAATACTGCAGCATCGGTTTTACAGTTATCTTTCCAGCGGACTTAAAGCAAACATGGGAAAGGCGTCCGTTCTAGTAAAATAAGCTCTTACTGTATTATTTAGTCACTTTATGAATTTATTCAAATTAAAACAACCCTCTGGAGCAATATTTGGTAGCCATTGCAAATGAGAAACTCTAACGAGGGCCCTAATTAATTAACACTGCCATCTACGAACAGGAAACTACATTAATTATTCAAATTCCTAGCGCATTATCGAGAATGATAAACAACTGCTTCTCATACAGAAACAGAAACGCTCCCTAGTGTTAATGCGAACAAAATGAAAGGAATAAGACCCCAATTTATTTCCAGCCGCAAAATTACCAGCAGTAAAATGGATCGCTGCTGGTTGGTTCTGCTAGCTGGTGATAAAGTGGGTTGGATATTAGGTGCTGAAATTGAAAAGTGCGGGATTGCGATCCAAATAGAAAATATATAAAAGATAAAAGAATAATTCAAAGAACTTATATTTAGCGATATTCTATATGGACGAGTTTATGCAGCACTTGTAATAACTGCCACGGTTATTTAATATTTGCATACTGAGTACTAGCTATAACAATTTCTTAATATAGACTGTATCGCAAATTGTGTAAAAGCAGCAAATGATTTTCTAAAAATCACTACTTAATTTATTATACAAATATTTAATATACAGAAATGAAGACTTCTGTTTTTTATTAATAAAGAACATAAAATCATGTCGAGGACTTTTAAATGGTTGGAGGTGAATGTCTGGGTTCAGTATTGACTGAGTAATCGCTACATAATTTCAAGAATTTTTTTTATATTAGCAGATAAGTGAAAATTGGTCTATGAAAGTTGTTTTCCAACTTGAATACATTTATTGTGAAAAATAGTTAAATTTTGGTGTTAAATGTAAACAAGAAGTTACTCAAGTACAAATGACAGTTCAGGACCAAAGATTGATAGAATTCACTCAGTTTAGTATTCTTGAATTCGTATAAAAATTTACCTATGTGATACATTTTATGTATGTACGTTGACCGTTACGTATTTTTCTCAAATTTAAATTTCTTATACGTCCACTCTAGCGAAGCATATGTCAGACTTTCTTGGAAAAATAAAAAAACTATTAAAATTTATCAGATCATCGAATGCAAGGTGAATAAACAGATTTTGGGTAAAGCAACTAAAATAAAAAATATTCAATAAATGTTTATTGTATACTAGCTGATTGCCCGATGATGTCCTTTATTTATGCTTAAATATAACTAGTATTTTACTAAATTATGATTCTTTCTGTTTCTCGCGAACGTCGTCGTCGCCGCCGTCGGCCGCAGGCTACAGACGGGCATAATGAATCCTGTAGTACGTTCTATTTGTTATTAGGATAGGATGGATACAAATAGGTCGCGAAAAAAAAGTAATTGACCCCGAAAAATATTTATTCGACGGAAATATCGGCCGATTTTGCACATTTAAAAATTTTCGCCATCTCCAGCCCCACCCCTATGGGTGGTAACCGTGTATACCCTCATAGTTCTGATTTGCGAGTCACAATATTTGGTTGAAATTTCTCCACGTGGTTTGATTTGTATTTGGAACATACAAACACGTACGAAATAAAAAAAGAATGTAATATCTAGAATAAGGTAGTTGATCTATCTATTTGTTCTATTTATCGCGAAATAACTTGTAATTTTGATAAATGTTTTATTTATGTACCAATACATTTTAACTACTTAAAAAATATACGAAATTGTTTATCTCTCGACTGCGGCGCACCATGCTTGTTAAAGTGATCAATAAAAACTATTATATTGACGAACGGAGTATTTCGGGTTGAAGTGCAGTAAAGGATTTACATGTATATAATTACACCCAAAAAAATGAGAATTAAATTTTTAAGTTTTATATTTATTTTAAATTGTGGATAAATTACTGTCGTACTCAAATCAGTGCCTGAGGGGCCTCTATACACAAGGGATGATGGACCATTAAATGTTCAAAGTCTCTTCTTTGTTCCGTATATATTGTTATCATTTCGAAATACGTTGACCGTTTCTGTGGCGTCTGCAGCTTTGGCATCACGATCTACTCGCAGGTAAATCTGCGGCTTGGGTCCAGACCGCTGGCTGATTTCTTCACAGAATCTGCTGCTGCAACTTCAAAGCCAATCGTGGCCAAACGACCTTGGTGTACTCGAATTCCATCTCAGACCAGTCTCTATAAAATCTTTTACAGAACCCCTGCTTGGGTTTCTTTGCCATTTGAGCTGCGTCCCTTTCCCAAGCAACCTGCAGAAAGCCAAGGCTATTCACAACCTTTCCTGGTAACATAAAATAATTAATATTGTAATGTACAGCACTGCAGTACATACAACAAAAACTCTTTCACCCACTCAAAAGATCCTGAGAGATAATATGAGACTGAGTTGCCTGGATAAACGACAATTAGAGTAGAGCGGGTAAAAGGGCGCAGTACTGGGCTTGGTTTTTCCAATGACGTTAGATCGGCAACACTGACTAAGCCTGCAAGGTATCATCACAGATTGGATGTAGACGTAGTTATAATTTTTTGTCCCTCGGATATAATATTTTGGTTCCTTGCAAACTAAGTTTGATAACTAGATATACACTTGATTAAATAATTCTCAATTCACTTTAATAAACTTGTTTCTGTTGTGTGACGTGATATATGAGATATTTAAATTTATTCACCATTAATGGCATAATTATCTAAAAAAAGTGCCTCATGCGGCAAAAGGTCGCACATTAAGGGGGACAAAAGTTCGCATGAGCATTTTTCCCCAAAAATGTGCACTTTTACCCCAATTACAGAATTAATATTTAAGTATTGTCTGCTTAATCAACTACCACGTGTTATCCATTCCTCATCACAGTAGTTACAAACTTCAGCCACTGAACCATTTCTCATCACAGTAGTCACAAACTTCAGCCACTGAACCGTTGCTTTTTTTAACGCACATCAAGACGTACTTGGCAGAAGTAGCCAATAACTGGCTAGTAAATAATCCAGGAAGAGTCATCACACAATTTCAAATAGCAAAACAATTTGGCACCGCCTACTATAGATCTTCTTCAGTAGTAAAGGCTGTAAGTGCTTTTTAAGATGTGTGGGATATTTCCTGTCCATCCTGGTGTGTTTACGGACGAAAACTTCGCAGTAACTGATATAGAACTTGATAAGGAAACAGAGTCACCTACAGAGACAGACAGATCAATTAAGTAGCCTCATCGTTTGGAGCAGCAGATGCAGTTCCTTCTACTTCTGGCACCCAGCATGGCAGGTTGGATTCTAATGTATTCCTTCATCAAACCTATTCATGTTCCGACTCGGATTATGAACCTGATGTAGACTGTAGTGAGATTAGTCTCCTCAGCAGTTATAAGGTCATTCCCAAAAATGAAGAACCCCCAGCGAAGAAGGAAGAAAGGAAAAAAGTCTGAAATAATCACAAGTTCACCTTTTAAGAATTATCTACGACCCAAAGCAGTCAAGAAAACACCTCCCACAGAAACTACAAGACCAGTTAAGACAAACAACATATCTCTAATAACGACACTCAAAAAGAAAAAAAAAGAATTTTGAGAGCACAAGAACCTGTCAAGGATGTGTAGAGGTGTACATCGATCCGCCATTAGAGGACTAGATCATGTGTAAGAATGCGAAGAATGGTGGAATGAAGCATGCTTCTGTTACGAAGTCAGTGGTTATTACATTTGTGACAATTGATAAAAAATGGTTAGGAAATTAAAGAAAATGTTTATCTTGCTGAAAGTAAATGTAACTTCCTGAGTAATTTTCCTTATATTTTTAATTACATTGCATTATATGTAGCCAATGTAGTTATTTCTCAATCACTCTCTACATACGAACTTTTACCACACAAACAGACTCAAGATTTTGTGGTGCAAATATCACAATTTTTATTATTTTTGAAAAAAATATATACAGGGTTAAGCACTAAGTGCGTACCTTGCCCCCACTCTACTCTATCATGAAAGTACGTGTTTGTTATTGAAGGTAATAATTTAATAAAAACTACAGGATGAAACTGTTGACTAAAATGTAATCTAGACCAAGCTGAAGTGCTACCGTTAATTGCGCAAATATGACAGTCTTTCGTACAGACGAAGTTTGACAACACTACGAACTTACACACCAAAATGGTCATCATACTTTAATTAGTCATGGTAAACCACTCAAATCGTATGCTTCTTCTATATATGTATCGCACTTGACAAATTATAAATTGTATTTCAAATTCTTGTAGACTGAATTGAGCCGCACACGTAAGCATCACAATGCTTGCACATTCTCAGTGCGCATACCAAGTTACCAAGACGACAACCAACAATAAACCCTTCAGAAATATACTATTTCTATGGTAATACTCAATACAATGTTGTAAGTTACGTTTTATAATCACCATTCGTGAGTATTTGCCAACTGTAGTGTGGAAAATTGGATATCCGGTGAGGCTTAAAATATCAAATCTAATCAATGTAGAGACACAATTAATAAAACGTAACAATTAACTTTCATTTTGCGTTTGAGAAAGATAAAAAGATATAATTAATTTGATCTAACTTACACTGCATTCTTGGTGTATAACGATGTTATTAAATTTATAAAGAATTTATTATAGAATATAACCTTCTGTTATACTTTTTGTTTTGTTTTATTAACTTACAGATAAATGCCTCGCTCAGGTGTAAAATATTAATGTATGTTTTTTTAAATTTATTTATAACCGTCGCATCGACTGCCTGGTCATTAGCGACCACAGTGACAACTATTTACATATTATTATACAGTTATATACACATTATTTACTATTATGAATTTACATAATAAAATACTTGTAACATCCATTTTTATGCTCGTTACCACTAATTATTTATCTTATTTACATTTGATTTTTACATTTTAACAAAAGAAGTGATAACATTAAATGCATTGCCTCCTACCGTTCACGTTTCGCACCGTTATAACGCCACACTCCATACGAAAATTTTTAGCAATGATTTCTTAATCTTCACACTTTCATTACCCGTAAGTAAATTCCTCTTTTTCGCGAAAGCCTTCCTTTCCTGTGCTATTCTACTCTTTATGTCTACTATACCTCTACGATCTCTAGTTATTACGCTTCCGAAGTATCATAATTCCTTAAGTTCCTTCAAAATATCAGTTTCTAATCTAAAACCCTTTGTTATTCCAGTGTTTTCCATACTAAACTCCAATACCTTGGTTTTACCTCTATTAATCCTCATATTAAACTCTTTCTCCAGGACCTCGTTCATGCCGTTTATTACGGTTTCCAACTCTTCTTCTGGCCCCCCTAATACTACAATATCCTTGGAAAAGCGTAGGGTTTATATTTCTTCTCCTTTCAGTATGATTACTTTTCTATATTCCGTTTTAATTATTTCCGAATTAGATAATCTTATATAACCTTTGCATTATATTTTAAGAAGCTTTGACGACACAGTATATGCATTATGTATTAATTTCACAATCAAGGCTTTATCTTCGTTTATTAAATGAGTTTTTAACTTATTTACTCCTTTAACACATTGTATTCTTGTACTCATTTGATGATACAATGTTATTGAAATACATTCACGTGTCATATTATGTTAAATGGTTTCTCCCCGTTTGCACGTAAAGTTACCGAAGCGACACCGGTTAAAGGCCACCAACAAACAAGTTTATATGTATATCAGCAAATAGAAGCCCAAAACTGAGACTGATGTTGCAGGAGATCAGATCGTGGTCAAAGTCGCGAGATACACTTGATTCACCTCCACCTCGGGCTGACGACGCACTCCTGCTAAACTCTGTCCTCAGATGTTCATCTGCAAACCGCAACTTGCTTGTGGATGCGACACTAAGATTTGATTACCAAGGTAAGTGTCAGAAACTGTGATTATTCATAAATCTACCCTAGTCTCACTACCATGGACTGTATCGATTGCATTGCAGAATGGAAGATCCTTGTTGACATATGTCATTATTTTATTTTCAACAGAACACAATAATGAAAACATTTAAAGGAATAAATAAAATCGGACGTTTGTATATGTATATGGATGCGTACATTTCGCATGCAAATCGAAATGCGTGGAGCAATTTCGTCCAAATTTTGTACATGTTTCTTGCCACTCGTAATCAAACACTGTGAGCGTAATGGTCTTATACGAGGTATAATGATGACGGTTTGCAGATAGAAGAACATAATACAGGGATACGACTGAAATCTATTTTTTAATTAATAAAATGCGGAACTATTCTTAAATCAACCAAAGGGGCAAACCCAGAATCAAGGAAAAGAAAAGTTTTTTACAACCTATCACAAATTATTCAATAGGAATATACAGGTGAGGACGGTGACTGTTTAAAAGCGGACGTAGTGATATGGCGGACACTGATAAAAGTAGTTTGATATAGGACACTTGTTCCTGTGGTGGGTCCATACGAAAGTAATACAAGGGATATCGTTTTCTCCATGCTGTCTGTGTGGCTCTGTGAGCGGAACTCAACGAATGTCGTATTTTTATATTTTTCCATGTTTGTAACTCTATTGGTTACATTAATTTAAGGTTTCTTTGCAAAATTAAAATATTGACCTCTTCGATGGCCGTCTTAATATTCTCTTATTGATGATTATCTTGCATAAAGTTATTGCCTTCCACTTTGTCGATCTAGACTTAAATTTTAAATAAAGCAGAATATTTACTATTTTATTTCGCAATAATACGTCGGTGTAGAAATGTAGCGAAACTCTATACGGATCTCATTTTCACTAGAAATCAATTCTTTTTATATTTACTTCTTTTATAATTAATATACTTACCAATCATTATTTATTCCATTTTCTTGTTATCAATTAGTAATTAGTAATGTTATTATTTCTTGTTACGAGTACCAGGAATAATTATCAAAATGATGGATAGGTTGCGTATACTGATCAGGGTGACGTGAGAAATTACTCGGACCCTTAAACTCTGGGGTCTTCAAAATTTAATACTGAGATAGGGCGAATACCTTATTCAACAGGAACGCAATATGCACCACATTTATTTTCATACCATATAAATCAAATTTTACTTATAGCTTGTATGGTTCAGAATGAACAACTAAATCAATTACCCCGTGTGAAACTTAACATCAGCTTCGCAATATTTTCCCAATGTGTGGTACTTATTTCCAAGTAAACCTTTTATGATGGAAAACAGCTACCATTTTATGTATAAACTGTACATTTATTAATCATTCCATCAAATTTTACAATTTTCGAAGAACATAAGGCCTGTCGGCCCGGCAAACAACCAACGAACTTCCTTTCGCATGACTTTAATCTGAACGATTGTCATACAGTACAAATGAAATAAGAAATCAGACTAGTTATAATAATGCAATGTAAATGAATATCAACTTATAGCTTTATCCCCGAGTGAACAGTAAACGGCAAAATAATGAATGTAATTATTAATAATCAAAAAATGTATTATTACTACGAAAATTGGAGTAAACATTAAAATTAAAGTTCCTTCCTGTTTTAAGGAAAAAGCGAAATGAAAATCTAACATAGGGAACCAAAGAATTACTGAGTAAAAAAAAATTGCTTAAAAAAGTAGAAAATACTTCAAGGTTGCAAATTTTAATTTTTATGTACGCATTAGATGAAAACGAAATTAGAGCTGTTAAAAAAGGTAACAGAAAGTGTTGAAGTGTGGAGAAGTTTGGTTTTTAAACGACAATAGAAATTTAATGAGCATCGACAAAAGAAACGAATGTTATAGCAATTGGTAACTGGTATTAAGTACTGTGAAAGACAAGAGTAGAAAGGAACACGGTGCAAAAAATCGTAACGTGATTTTGAGTTGTATGTAACTCAAAGAGCAAGAGTTGTATCAAAAGGGTTTGGCACATTTTGTCTCCAAAATTGATTGATTTATTAATTTTTTAATGTTAATAAGCACAGATAAACAAATATTAGTGACGACACAGTTTTCTTTAATTTTATAAATATTGTATTTTTTCACTGAATTATATTCGGTTTCCTTAATCACAAGTTTTTTATTTTCCAGAAGCTACAATTAACGTTATATTTTAAAATACCTTAAACGTGAAAGCTTAGCTTAAGGTTGTTTAATATTGTATTAATGTAAAAAGTGAATTAGAAAGCCTGAGATCAAGTTTCCACGAAACGGTCGAAGTGAAATACCCAGATATGGAGCTTTGGGATTTTCTCCCTAGGGAATAGTGAAAGGTCAGTTCTTGACAAGGGAGCCCGGACCCTTCACTTAATTAGCTGTTGACGTAGTGTCTGACATAAAATAACTATTAACTTTGGCAATGGAAGGGGCGTAGTTCCGACGGAACTCTGGTCTCCAGAAACCGATTTTTTAAATTATTACTGTTAATAATTCAATAGAGGATGTAAACAATTAAAATCAAAGCTATACATTGTCAGTTACTGTGGATGTTAACAGTATTCCATTATTTTAATTTTGTTTTCCTACTTTAGTTACTCTACTTTTAATAAATTTATTACCTCTAGTTTTTATAATTTAAGTGTCTGACGTTCAATTCTTACATTAGGGAACCAATTTGATCTGTTAAAGACACGTAAAACCTGACTAACAGAGTAGGAGTGTAATAAATTGAGGGAACCAATATTTATTTATCCCCACCCAGTGTAATCAATTGATTGAGTAGAAAAAATGGGTTTTTGAGCATAAATTTACGAAGGAAATACGATGTAGAAAAAAACTGAAAACTTGGTTACTTTTCTTCCCAAAGTTTCCTTTCGCCAACTATACATAAATATAATCTTTAATATTTTTAATAAAAAACTAATTTAGAAAATCCTAAATATTAACAAAGTTAAAAGATACCACTTTTAGTTGCAACCTGAGAAACACGGGAAAATAAATATTTACAAAGTAGCAGAATAAAAATTATTTATACTTATCATAGTTTTATATTCTTTTTCTTCTTACGTTTTTCTCACTCTAACCTACCTTTCCACTTACCATTCTTCATTTGAAGGTTTCTTGAGTGAACTAATTAGGAATGTGCAGGATATTAAAGTTTTGCTAAATAGATTTGAACACTCCCAAGGAAGCGATCACATGACTTAAAATATAATTTTGTAATATACTGTGTTCAATGCGAAAACACATTGTATAGAAACTGTGCTTTAATCCACGGTTTATAATAAATAGTTTTCTGGTGAAAGTTTTCAGAGCGGCTGCAAAAGCTGTGTCGTAACTTTGAAGTGTAATCTATATGTCATGATTAGGAACTTTGTATTCAAATATGTAATAAAACATTTGTGTCTTACAAATAACAATATCTTCATCTTCATTCGTAATTTTTCTTCTCCTAAACGGTTCAACCGATTTTGATTATTTTTTTCTTACGCATTTATGAGGTCATCTTGATTTTTCTTAGCTGTAGTTGTCCCAGTAGGTGGAGATGTTGTCAAAATGCAGATTCTTTTAAATTTTCTGACCAAATATTTGTATATCATTTTCAATTTCTCATAATATTTGAAAAATTTTTAGCCTGACCGTTTGAATAATCCGCGGAACTTTACATACGTACATATGCACAAGTTCATTGCGTCGTAGCTTGGCATTGTTTTCACATTTAGATTTCAGATTGCTGAGTTCTGTGTATACTGAGCATACAGTGCATCGATTAATTCGAATTGAACAAAGAAGTGAGCAAATGTGAAAGGTGTATTGTTTGAATAAAGATCTATACATATGTTTATTCGGTGGCAATCCATCTAACCAGAATAAAACATTTTATTTTCAGTGACCATTTATGTGATTTCGATGATAGGGGGTTTGAAGAGGTATTTTTTTAATAACCTGACGATCATTAGATAGTTTAATCAAATGTTGACAGAGATTACTGTAGAATTAAGTACTGCTGTGAGTATTACATATATTTATATATATTCAAATAAATAAATATAGTAATACTATCACCAAAAATAATATCAAAGTATTTTGTCTCTGTATGTATTTAATTTATGACTAATATTATAGTGTTTTGTGCAATATCTGTACATAAAAAGTATTGAAATCATGAACTCAAAAAAATTTTCTACCCTTTGCCCACTAAATTCTTAATATTACAATTACTTTGTATTTACGAAATGTAATGGAAAAAGTTTAGTTCGGCATTTTTCATATTCGATTTCTAACAAATGATTGTTGTCTGTTTATGTAAACATGTTTATATTAACCGTTAAAAATTTGAAACAGGATTAATCAATTGCTTACATAAAACGAATTAAAATTGAACTGAGCTGCGATGTACCATTTTACCGTTTGAATATCGGAATTCAATATTTGGCATCAGGCATCATTCCAAATTATGTACCGAGAGATGTACGGAACATGTTACGCGTATAGCAACAACATGCTGCAACTTGTGAATGCAGCTGCCCCCTGTTACGAAGCGTCGTTATTTTAAATCAGTAAATGGAAAAGAAAAAAAGATGATTGTCAATCCATGAACTGTTATGTGTATCTATATTGTGTTGAACATATCTTTCTTATGGTTATTATTCTCCCTAATGTAATTATGGGCTGCGTTATATTTCTCACTATATACTCAAATTTTGTTTTCTCAGTTGTATACCAAACGTTTCTATCGGTTATGTGAACTTCTCCCGTCTGAAGTTCAAGATAATTATATCCCTCTTTAAAAGCTAAACTTAAGTGGTCTCAAATATACTATTCTAGGTTATCTCCCTTTTTTCTTCTATATACTCACGGATAGCAGATCCTAATTTCAAAATTAGGCGATTTTGAAGCCACTTCCCAAACAATAATAATACGAAAATTCAATAACAAGTGTATGCTTTCCGTATTGAAGTTACCCATAAACAAAATTAATTCAATAAATTGAAATTATAATAAAATATTAAAGAGGGAAGACTTTCCCGGTGAATTTGTTTCAAATATAATTCTCGGGTTTTGACCCGGGTTGAATCCGAGAATTTTACTTGTAATAAAATATTGTATCAATAAATTTTGTAAAATGCGGTGTAATCAACCTTACTTTTAGATTCAAATATTTGTGATAAATTTGATTCACAGGCTCAAAAAATTATTTAAAATTAAAAATTTTTAACATTAGATTTAAATCTCAAATATTACATAAAAATGATTTGGTGACAGGCAGTGACATTGTTGAAGTTATAATTCAAACACCAGAATACAATGACAAAATAAAAACGAAGAATATATACTGTATACATTGGTCTAATAAGTTAAAAATCATACGGTATTATTTGCTTAAATTACTTTTATTTGTAACATTGGGAATATTTGTTTCAATCATCCAAACATTTTACATTACATTGCACAAATTAAAATTATGATTATTACAATGAATTTGTTAAAATCTCACTGAAAAGTTCCAGTTCTCTAATGCTCGATTTGTTTGCCCAATGCAATACACTTTGCAGTCCAAACGATTTATTCGGAGTTCTGTTCATACTAACTGAATTAAATTGATGGTCAACTATAATAATTTGAAAATTAAGTTAATGATTTACAAAATTTCAAAACGTTGTCTCCTACATTTTGTGGACCCTACCAGGTGAAGACGTGACATTTTATAAACCATGTGTCCTACGCGACAGTAAAAATGAAAAATGAAAAGGAACACATCACAGATATTACTGATAACCCAGTCATCGTTTTTGATGTTAGTAGTATCTTATTCTATTTACCAGAACAAATTGGGATATTAATCTGGCAATATATCTGTCTTCATAATGCACAATTTAGTATTCTCAAATTACAATATACATACATATATATATTGTGATGATGGGGGCTATTTTTTTTTAATTGAACTTTATTTATACTAATGGGGGGCTCCGTCTTTAAATCTATCATTTATTTTGATTCTTAAGGGCTTTATTTGAAAAGAAACAAATTAAAATACTATTCACAAATATCAACATACTAATATGAAGAAATTTATATATTTTAGGTTACTATATATACTAAGCTCCATAGTAGCGAATTCAAGAGGTTACCCTAGCCGCGGAATCTCAGGTTGCCCGTGAGTTTAATTACTTTCGAAACTGATGATTTTACAATTGGTCTGGGTAGGAAGGAGTGCTAATTACCGTTATTGTTTTCTGTGTGAGGCTGGTTGTAGCGGCGGTGCGAATAACTGGACCCATTGGTATTATTTGCGGCGAGATGAGTTCGTCGGCCATGCGATGACATGTGCTGAAACCGACCTCGTAAGGACCTCGTCAATAGGACTTTCGAGTCATATACCTTACTGGTAGATGCTAACGATGCTTCTCAGCTCGTATCTAGACTCGTAGTGACTCCTTGGCTTGCTGTCGCTAAGCTCCAACCCCTAGCAGTACCGTAATTTGGCATTGTCCTAGGGCCATAAATCTACCCTTGTCAGCAACACTCAGGCGCTCAGTGTGGAAATCGCAATCCTTCGTACCCAAACGACTTCAAAAATTATTTTTACACAAAATAACGAGATCACCTTGCTTTTGCTTAAGTTATGTTAAATTGATTTTTACCATATAATGCTAATGCAATTTAGCTTATTACAATATATACATATGCATATTTAACAGAGGCCTACAATGTTTAATTATCACAGAATGGTTATCGACATTTTATAATTTTGCCATTATTCATTAACACTAGTTTTTAGGGTTCGTACAGTTTGCCCCACGTACACAGACGGGTAATAATTACAATACGGATCGTGTCACTTATATTAATTATTAAACAGATGTTTTGTTTAAAATTTAGGTTCTTTGTCTTAAATTTATAATTACATCATGAGCTATTATGAAGTTCTATTTATTTTATGTTTCATTAACATTTGATGTGTGTATATACTTGTATAATAAAGTGGTTACAGTAGAAATGTTTATTTTTTATAATAGGGCTTACACCTCGCAAGAGAAAAGAATGTCTGCCTCGGAAACAATGAAGTGAATTTCTACGGTACGAATGATTTATTCAGCGTATGCACGAGACATTAATCTTTCGCATGCGGTCTTTGTTCCAGGAGCTGGTGCCTCACCGCTTGACTTTCTGAAGCAACAGTTTCCTCCCAAAGAGCCTTGAAATTCAATGCTTTCTGCGTTTCACGAGGCGCGGTTTTTCAGAAAGCAGTTAGTCTGAAGATGCGTGTCCTACTATTGTTATGTATTCATACATTCCGTTTTGCCCCCACTTCTTCACTGACATGCACACACTATAGAATCAAGTATGGGTCGTTATACGAGAAGCGGGAAGTCATTTGCATGCTAAAATTACAGCGCGGGCGGCCTGATATCAGAGGCAGAGTTGGTAGCCTCTGGAGGGTCGGTCTGCCCTCACCTGTGGCTTTCTCCGGTTCACGCCAATTTGCATTTTACTGCGGGAATCGCGGAAAGCTGCTCAAGTTCATACAGACCGCCCTCGAAAGGGAAAACGAATAAAAAATACTTGGAATGTACATTTCTGTATGTTTTAAGACATTAGTGGACGGGATTGAAGTCACACTTTCAACGTTCTTTTCCCAACGTTGAATTAAGGCTGGTTTCCTATAGGAATGTTTGCAGCTGCATGCCATCACAACACTTAACCTTCCAACATATTCACGTGACATACCCCACACAGGATTAAGGAATCCATAAAACCATCTCTGACTGCTTTATTTTAAAACTAGCATTTCCGTTTCGTAGCATTAATTACTTTTCTTTTTAAATTAATGCATAATTCATTACGATATTCGTCTGCAGTTATACAATCTGGTATATTTGATTGGTAAAGCACCAAGAATTGATAACATTCCATCAGGGTTGATAACATCATCGGGCGAAGAAGCAATATCATGGGTGTTTGGGATTGTTTTAAAATCTACGAAACAGGAAGAATGCCAGAAGATTTTAGTAAAAATATAATTATCCCCATACCGAAGAAGACTGGGGCTGATAGATGCGAGCAGCAACGGACAATTAGTTTAGTACTCCAAATATTAACGAAAAAAGTATACAAGAGGATGGAACGTCAAATAAAATGCGAGTTAGGAGATCAGTTTGGTATTAGGAAAAATGAAGGGACAAGAGAAACAATATTGACTTTATGTCTAATTTGAGAAGACAGGATAATAACAAACCGGCCTTCGTTTATGGTTTTTGTAGATTTAGAAAAGCGTTTGATAATTTGAACTGGAAAACACTATTAAGAATATGAAGAGCACTGGTATAAAATATCGAGAAAGGACGTTTACACATAACCTGTACAGAAGACAGACAGCAGTAATTAGAATAGCAGATCAAGAAAAGAAAGCCGTAATCACGAAAGGAGTAAAACAAGGCTGCAGTCTCTGTCCCATGATGTTTAACTTATATATAGCCAATGAAGAATGTTTAAACAGAATATGGAAAAGGAATCAGTCCTCAAGAAGAAGAAATAAAAACCTTACGCCTTGCCGACGATATTGTAGTATTAGGGGGTTCAGAAGAAGACTTGGAAACCATAATAAATGGCATGAACGTGGTCCTAGAGAAAAAGTTTAATATAAGGATTACTAGAAGAAAAACCAATGTAATGGAGTGTAGTATGGAAAACACTGGAATAACAAAGGATGTTAGATTGGAAACGGATATTTTGAAGGAACTTACGTAGTTCTGCTACTTCGGAAGCGTAATAACTAGAGAGGGAAGAAGTATAGTAGACATAAAGTGTAGGATAGCACAGGACAGAAAGGCTTTCGCGAAAAAGAGGAATTTAATTACGGGAAATATAAGTGTGAATATTAGGAAATCGTTGCTAAAAATGTTCGTTTATGGATGCCAAACGTGGACGATAGGAGTTGCAGAAAGAAAATGAATAGAAGCTTTTGAAATATGGTGCTATAGGTGAATGCTGAAAATCAGAGGGGGATATTAAAGGGAAATAATTTGGGTAGGAAGAGATTGGACATTCCAATTGGCTTTGGCTATTCGGATAGTGGGCGGAATGCTTACTGTTGACTGTTGTGGCAAATAAGAAGACTAAATGAGCAAGGCGTTCATTGTCGAAGAAGGAAGTTAAAGGATTCTGTTAGAACCTATACGTCACGTATGCCCGAGTGGAGTGTTTCAGCGGCTTGTACCGGCCTAAAAGTTAAAACTACTCTAATAATGAACGTAGGTTTTCCCGGTGTAACTGCTGGATAAACTTTTCTCGGGATTCTAACCGGGTAGCGTCGTTCATTTGCCACAACGTTTCGATGGCTTGCACCGCCATCATCTTCAGATCGAAACGTGGAAAATGAACGACGCTACCCGGTTGGAATCCCGAGAAAACTTTATCCTATAACTACTATGTTTGTAGCCTTTTCTTATTTCTTACTGCTAATTCCGGATATGGTTTGTGTCTTTAACTGTATTTCTATGAGAAAGCCCGTAAAGACGACCCAGAATAGATCTCATATGTTTAAAAGTTGGTTGGTAAGAAATTTAATGTCGGTAAATATTGTATGAAATGTTAATTGTTATAAAAAGAGAGGCTTAGTAAATTAAAATTGACTAAATTATAGTATATTATATATTAAGAAATTTAAACTTAATGCATTCCTATTTCACTACAACAATTCTTTATTTTTTGTATTAAAATACCCTGATATTTATTTCTACCATATATATTAGTCAGGCATATTTATGATTTATAAAAGGTCCGGCACCACTTGAAAGGCAATTTTTAAATATGGAAATAAATTACAAGTTATAATACTTTTATTAACACTGCTTTATTTATCCAAATATATTACACCTGAACATAATAATTGTAATACCAAGTTTGACATAAGAAATTTTCAGCAAAAATCTTTTAATTTTACGCATATATCAAATTTTCAGTTATTTGTTCCAAATAAACATCGGTCGTATTTGGTCGGTACTTAGATTTTATTCCCCTAAAAAACAAAGCCCCACAGGTCACGACCTCATCACCAACCGACACCTAAAATATCTTCCCAAGATAATAATCTTAATCACCTATATCTTCAACGTTACCCTCAGAATTATCTATTATTCAACCAAATGGAAACACGCCACCATAATAATGAGGCCTAAACCAAACAAACAAAAATCGCTCCTAGAAAATTACCGTCCAATAAGTCTCCTTCCTGCATTATCCTTGTTCGAAAAACTACTACTCCCCCACCTAATCAATCAACTCTCCTTCGTGATTCCAGACACAGAATACGGTTTTAGCCCAAAATACTCCTGTCCCCATCAAATGTACCGTCACTCCAACCTCATAAACAACTCCTTTGAACAACGCAAATCCTTCATCGAAAAAGCTTTGAATAAAATTCAAAATTAAACACGTCCTAAACTACCTTTCTAACAGACCCTTCCCTGTCAAAATTAATAAATACCTCTCCCAACCACACTCAATGGCGGCGGGCGTCCCCCAAGGAAGTGTCATTGCCCCCTTCCTATACAAAATCTTCTCCCGCGATATCCCACAACATCCCAACACTAGCACAATATTTTTCGCAAACGACAGTCTTGTCCTATGAAACCTTCTCTCTCATCTCCAATTTCCAACCATTCCAATCAGCGCTCAACAACATAGAACAATGGTCCAAACAATGGCGACCCCAACAAATCAATAACTGTCCCATTCACACTAACAAAAAGCCTCCTCTCCAAATCCACCTCTATCTAAACAATTCATTAATCCCTACAAAAACAGAAACCTCCTACCTCGGCATCATGTTTGTTTCAAAACTCACGTGGAAACCTCATATTAATCTTCACCTCTCCTAAATCAAACAGAAATTCAAAACCTTATATCCCCTACGAAACAGAAAAGGGTCACTGCCTCCCAACACCAGAAATCCCGACTAGACCATTGATGTTTGTGGGTGTCTAATGCATTTTCTCAATCACCAGCTCCCGCTGCCACGTTCGCACTACAACGGGCCTATCATCAACCGGCGAAGACAACGGGAAACCACACCTGAGTATAATTTCCCTTGAAAGGGGAAATGTTTCTCCGCAGCGAACATTCCCCACTTCGACCTAGGCAGAACTTAAATTATTATTAAATCCAGTCCAGTCTTACCGCACGGTGTGCTAATCTCCAATGCAGTTAGTGGATTGACGACATTGGTCTCAGGGATACCGAAAGCTGTTTATTCCGCCTTAATTTAGTATTTTATGAATATTTTTTCAAATGGCACTATTTTTCACCCCAACCCTAGCGTTGTTATGAATGTCTGTCCCCGAATATTAAGTAAAATATGTACGAACAATTCTTCAAATTTCTGTATGCGTTTAAGAGTGTATGCAGAAAATACCAAAATACGTAAATTTTTTTATCAGAATATAACAAAACAAAACTGGCACTACCTTAAAATAAAATTGCCATTTAGTCGCATAGAATACATTACGAGCTCAATGAAATAAATAGATCCATGCCCATGACTAAATTAGATTTTAAAAGTTTTTAAATTTTCTTACTTTCTGATATGTTGGTTCGTTGTTCAATCCTCTTTCACTATTAAAACTACGCTTATGTTCTGTTTCTAAGTCCTTCTAAGATAACTGATATTTATTGTCATATTAATTAATGGAATAAAAAAAATTGGTATGAAATAAAGTACCCTGTTGCCTTTAATAAAAAGTACATTATATATATATATATATATATATGGATACATATGGGTATTTTATAGTAGCTATAATTAATACGTATGTTTAAATAATCGAGTCAAACTGGAATAATAGTTCTCTGAATGCTCTTGCGAATTCAGTGCGCATGCGTGCCTCGCCGTACTTTGATCTTTAATGTGGAATTAATTTAGACCCGAATAGAAGTCAATTGAAAAATCAGTTGTGTTTGACATAGCGGGAAAACCTTGTAGGTGGAAACAACAGCCATTGCTCAACCGAACATGAAAACGGACTTCTAACCTGTTGCTGCAACGTTTGATGTAGATATATCACTGTTATCTGGGCTCCATGTTACCTGCCTTGTCGTCGCTGTCAAAGTAATTTCTCGACATCCATCACGTGCAACCATGAGGGTACAGGGGCTTAACAATCCCAACACCGACAGAGTTTGAAGTAAGAATTATTAGGGCGCACGCAGTTTGATGAATCTGTACGTTTTTATAACGATTAATTCGTCTTTGAATCAAAAAAATAGACGAAAGCGGAACAAAAATGATTAAGAAATTTTATGGAATTTATTGTTTCTTAAAGTAAGCATTTCAATAAAATATAAAATTATCGGTGTACAGACTGTTTTAAATTACTTATTGAATCAGTAGGAGTATGAACTTCTTACGAGGAATCAAAGAAGGACTTGTTACAATAATCTACACACAAAAGACTCTTAATTAAAATAATAGCTCAAGTCACGTTTTAAACAAATGTTTGCATCAGCACTATTTACTGTTGGCTGAATAATTCTTGCCCCTAACTCAAGATATACAGCTTTACGCAGTCTTTACAGTCTACACATGAACATTTCCGTGTCATTAATGCTGATAGATTAATTCCTGTAAATTGTTACTGCTTTTAATTAACTTTTCCAAATAATTCTGCCAATATACTGTATAGATCCATAATAATATACAAGCTCAATTATTAAAAAAACTGCGCTGTTGTTGTTGTATTCAGGCCTAAGACTGGTCTGATGCAACCCTCCTTGCTAACCTTTACATTTCCTTATAACTAGCACAACCCACATCCTCCCTTATGTGCTTAGCGGTTTCCATCCTTGGCCTCCCTTTTCTTTTATTACCCACACACTTCCCTCTAATACTAATTTTACAAGACCCTCATGTCTTAAACGTGACCTGTTAAACTATGCCTTCTCTTGGTCAACGTCCTCCATATTGTTCGCTTTTCTTCTATTCTGTTTAGAACTTCGTCTTACCAATTCTGATTTTCAGCAATCTCCTCTAGCACCACATTCCAAAGGCTTCTACTCTTTCCTTTTCCGCATAATCCTATTGCCAACGTTTGGCACCCATATATCGCCACGAACATTTTTAGCAACGATTTCCTAATATTCACACTTATATTAACCGCAAGTTAATTCCCGATAGCATTCCATGCCTGTGCTATCCTGTTCTTTATGTCTACTATACTTCTCTCATCCCTAGTTATTACGCTTCCCAAGTAGCAGAATTCCTTAACTTCCGTCAAAATATCCCTTCCCAATCTACAACCCTTTGTTATTCCACTGTTTCCCAAACTGCACTCGATTACCTTGGTTTTCCCTCTATTAATCCTCATATTGAACTCTTTCTCCAGGACTCCGTTCATGCCACTTATTATAGTTTCCCTTAATACTACAATATCGTCGGCACAGCGTGAGGTTTTTATTTCTTCTTCTTGGAGTATGATTCCTTTTCCATATTCCGTTTGAACATCGCCTGTTCTATATATAAGTTAAACAGTTTGGGCAGCAGACTGCATCTTTGCCTTACTCCTTTTTTGATTACGGCTTTCTATTCTTAATCTACTATTCTGATTACTGCTGCCTGTATTCTGTAGAGGCTGTGTATAAAACTGCGTATGTTTAAAATTTAAATAGTCGGTAAATAATTATTTACATTAAATGCAGTTTCAAATAAATATTTGGTTTTAAAGAAATTATATTTATTTTACAAACAACAAATTATTTTAAAAAATTAAATAATAAGCGTTTTATTAAACTGACACAAAATAGAAGAACTAATCTAAAGACCTTGACATGCTCATTTACTGGACATTCAAGTACTATTTACCTTGTCTGATTGATATTGACATATAATGAGAAGCAGGGATTTCTGGAGGAGCTCTCGTGCAGAAGTCAAATGATTAATTATCTTCAGAATCTAGCTGATAATGTAGATACTGGGGGAGAATAAATGGGAAAAACATTAACTTCTCTAAAGACTTGCTGTACTGTCTGATTGTATCATATTGAATAAACTATACAGAACAGTTACACATAATATAGTATTACTAAAGTAGTGGATAGAGAAATATTTAAAAGAAAATAGCAATAGTTGAGAATTGGGAAACAAATTTCCAATGCAGGTATTACAATATTAGAGATCCGCAGGGTTCGGTAATACTACTATTATATTTGTTTATGCATATAAACGGTACACCGCAAAGACCGAAACCGGGCCAGACAATCTAAAGGTAAATAGAAACGAAAAGGTACTGTAACGAACAGGTACATCTGCTCCGGATTTGGCGGCGGAATCAAAACAAAGGAGACAGGAGTTGACACTTGGGCTATAAAACCTAGACTCAGCGTCTCCGCTCGGGAGTTTCCCAAAATTATGTGAGAGTCGGTGACCGGGCGGCATGTTTTCCCCAAGTGTAACCATGGATATTATTGGAGGAGGTCCATCCCGCCACTTTGGTGATAGATGTAGCAGTAGTGGGGACAAGGTTTTAAAGAGGCAGACGGAGACATTTTGGTGTCAGATTGGTGGTTGAAAGAGAATTGGAGAGATGTTGAGATTGATCAGATTGATGGAGATACAGATCGGTACAGAGTGAATTAGAGAGATTGGTGAAATGGTGCGAGAGCGTTAGATGTAATTTTTAGACAGATTTTGGAGGAAATTGTTGGAGAGTGGTGACGATCTGGAGGAATGATGAGGAAGGAGCTGGAACCTTCACTAAGACGATTAGGTAAACTACTGCATCTGTTTGCTGCCAGATCCGAGTGGTTTAGTGTAATAAAATATCTGTTCTATGAGAAGAACCATAAAGTGCGATCGTGAGATGAGTTTTAAAATTGCTAGTGTTTAAGAATATAATATAAATAATTTTTGTAAATATATGTGTAGTTATTATTGAAAATAAGTGCCGGCGTAAATATGGAAGCATTAAGAAATTATAATTATTATTGTAAATATGTTTGTTTTGTCAAAGAA
Source organism: Eucriotettix oculatus (assembly GCA_034510155.1). Taxonomy (NCBI): domain Eukaryota; kingdom Metazoa; phylum Arthropoda; class Insecta; order Orthoptera; family Tetrigidae; genus Eucriotettix; species Eucriotettix oculatus. The sequence goes on from CM067376.1 coordinate 64,299,741, forward strand.
AATTGTTTATTATAAAATATAATCAATTATTTTATTATTAATTAATATCCGTGCTCCTATTTTCATTATAATACATTCATATTTTAAGGGTTTTGGATAAGAAAAGAACATAAATTGAAAATAAAAGATATGGAAATCACTTTGATGTTGTCATTTTAATTAAGGTAGTAGAATATTGTTCTGCCGTGAAAATAATTCAGAAGTTGCCCAGATACATATTTTCAGGAAACTAATTTAAAAATAATCTAGGCTAGCAGAAGCCGGTACTGTTGTAGTCACTTCCACGAAATAGTGACGTCATTACTGTAGAAAAGGCAGGAGCAAGTCAGGCTTAACAATCTATTCAAAGTTTATACCGAGCAATGATCATGGACCGTATGAATCCAAAACTATATTCTCATTTCTACACTCGACATTGAAGAAACCTATACGTGCGGAAGGGGTTGGTGAATTGCCTCTTCAAGAAACTGAATTTGAGTACATTTAGTAAAAATTGGGAATAGAAGTAAAACGGATTTTCTTTAAATGAAATTAAGTTTAACAATTGACAAAAAATTTGCGAAATAAAAACTAGTATTAAACGTCAGTTAAATATACACTGAATTTACTTTTCACCCACAAGTACATAAATTTAAATTAGGTCGATTTATTATTGAATTTAGAAACTGTTAGTTCGTGCAACTGTCATCTGTATGTTGTTCTCCTTGGCTCCGTGTTTTCTTTTATAATTTCTTCCACTGAGCACTACGTTATCAATTTATAAGTTTTAATTACGATAGAACATAAAACCAACCTCATGACACAATTATTTAACTTAATTTTCTGTAAATTATTAACGTAACAGGACAGAACTGTTTAGAAAGTGGGGCTAATACGTGAAAGATTTTTACGTATAAACCCGTTCAATATTCTGTTAAAAATTTTAGTCACAGTTAAGGAATCATATCCTAATACTGCTGATATTCGCATAAATATTGACCAGTTTCGTTTACCTATGGACTATTTTCCCCTTTATCCTCTCCTGACTCTCGAACATGGTCAGCACGAAAATTTTTACTTTCATTAATATTAAAATTATAAGATTGGTATCCAACGATACTGTTTGGATGACTACCGTTTTAAGTAGAGCGTTCCGGAGATTTTACCCTAATTATCTGTTAGAGAGTTGATTAACCAAAGGTTGAAAACTTTCATGATGGAACTAAATTACTATGCATCAGCAGGGAGCTGTACTTTAAATGGTGAGTCACTACACAGGGCTGTACTTGTTAACTGATTGTCCTCAATATCTCACATTTGTCCTGACATCAGATGTTAAGTAAAATATTACCTCAAAAAGACCCACGTATGGTTGTAAAGTTGTTCCTACAGTTTTGAGTGTACAATGACTGTGCGTAAATCTTGATGTGCGTAAGTTTCTGGGATGACTGGGGCAGGCAGCTCGAAATTGCGGCTAATTCACTTGCATGCTTCCAGGATTGCTGCGTACGAGTACAATGCGACAAATTACCAGGGTTGTACCTGCCGCTGTGAGATTATCGCATTACGCGTGGCTCGCTGCCGATGCCCCACGGACTCCTACCACACCTCAACTTCGTCAGCCACAATTGCGGAACTTAACGCGCTGTGCCCGCAAAGTTACACTCCCGCATATATTATCCATAAGTTGAATTTACTGTTTTCTAAAGACTAATGTGGATAGTCACAAGCAACATCGAAATCATCGGTGACGGCGTAATTGACTACAAAGTAGACGTATACAGCTATAAAAGTGGATATGATTTGTTTCATATTTCTACAGGAGATAAAAACAGTAGAGAAAATCAGATATATTTATTTATTTGGCTGTGATGTACTGTTAGTGAGCGACTGTGGTTTCGTCCAGAAATGATAATAGTAACTCTGGAAGTTTAAGTTCAGGACCGAACACAGCATTCTTCCGCCTCTCCCAATTAAAGTCTAAGCTAACTAAAGCAACCAACACTCAATTTCCCTACTTTTCACTTTTTTTTGACTGTAGTGGTTATGAGTCGATAACATACATAAAAATCAACGCAGAGGAGTAGGGCCTATACAAGTCGAAGGATGCCATGATGTTTGTTACTTTTGTCAGTCTTACGCATGACACTGCAACTATAATTAATATGTATGACGAACTTTTAATAGGATTGGCGACCATTTTCAAAATGTATACCGTCATTAATCTGCTTGTTAGTTTAAATGTCACATATATTATTGAATGAGGACTACTTCATAAAGTCTCAGCGCTATACTTCCGGCGACTCTGGCCCTGCTTCTCCGGTTAATCAGCACGTGGAGGAATTTTCCCAGTTCCAGTGTAAGAGAACCTCTCAGTGGTGAGAAATTATGGGGAAGGGTGGCCATCTTTGAATGACTGCCTCACCATGAACCTCACCATCTATTAGTTCAGCTAGTTAGTCTACGACAGCCATCGATGGCATGAAGAAGGTTCCACGCAATTACCTAATTGCTAGTTTTCCTTTTATCTCTAATCTTTGTACTATTTAGTTGAAGACCGCCTTAGGCACAATAAAATAGTCTTCTTTACTTTGTGTATTTATTCATAACATCCACCAATCGGCACCAATCCTTGACTGTCATCTAGGTGACAGTGATCCTACGCTACCGACTTTCGTATTAACCTATTCTCATCTCTTCCTTTTTCCGGACATCACAAATACGGGATCGATCGCTTGAGGAAGCGATCGCCCATCTCGAATTGTGATTGCTCATTCCATGTATCCTCTAAGTCGATTTCAAGAAAATACATTCTTTAAACCAATGAGTCCAGAACGATACATTTTGTTGAGTTCTTTGAAACGTTAATATTTCTATTTGCAGATATGCGACAGGTTTGGACACCTACAACAATGTACAGTAACACTGTATATGTGATATAACACCACATAAGACATTATAACAGGAGAAATATACCCTGGAATAATAATCGTTAATAAACGATCAAATTAAAAATATTTTTCAAATTAGTTTTTATTGCATTCGTAATAATTGACACGAGAGTGGAATTATTTAAGAAAGCAGGTATGGAAGGTCCTCGGCGGCGACACTCGCTGGCGGGAGACCCAGGAAGAGGCAACCACAATAGTTAGATTAACATATTAAAAATTCACAAGTAACCTGAAAGGAATCATAAGTTAAGGTGGGACTTTTTCGTAAATTAAGTTTTCTGTATCAACCAGAAAATATAAGTTTCATAGTTTTACGAATGTTTACTCAAGAAAAAATTTTGTACGTCGCTTAAAAATGGACTGGAAATGTCTATCATTTTTAGTGGAGGATCAATCAAAACCTGAAAATAAATACATTTAAAAAATAAAATGATGTTAGAAATTGGGTTGTTTTCACTCAACAAGATCTGAAATTAATGGTAGAGAAGCTAATGAAATGGAAGAGTGGAATTTCTTTTATAGAAAGAATTAGTCAGGCGACTTAAGACACCTACGCAGTATTTTACAGTTTATAAAAAACTGAAAAACAAGTTTATTTACCTTGGATAGGGAACAGATCCACATTTTATTTTTCTTCTTTAAAATTATGGCAAATTAATAACCATGAACGGGGCAAGAATAGAAAGGACCTGGCTTCATCTTATGGAAATATTTAATACTAATCTTATAAAACGATGAAATTTGTTTGGACATAATTTTGTCTAAACGAAGTACTCAGTTCCCTCGGTTCCGTAATATTCAATGGTCCACTTGTCAGGCGATTTTTAACGATTTGTTGCATTCAAACTCTGATGATCGAAGAGGTTCATTAATGTTATGAAAGAACCTCTAGGATGCAAGGAAGTCAGTTTCTAGAAAGAATTTTGTGTTGTACTTTACCAAGAAAGACCATCTTTATTAACCATTTCGTTACTCGTAAATGACTGAAACCGTTACCAATTTATGGAAAATTAGTGAAAGATTAACAGTAAAAGTAACTGATGTTCTGAGTGGCTTGTTAAATATATTTAAATCGCTATTGTGTTCGGATGTTATTTCTTAAATTTATAACAGACGTTTCGTATAACTTCGTTAATATAACCTGAGACGCATAAATAAAGAATGGGGATAAGTAATAAAAAATAATAACAATTAGCTGAGGCGATGTGGAACGGAAGCATTTGAAATGATACGGGAACAATCAGGAAAGATGAGGCTTGGAGTGACTTTTAATGTGGCTCATTATGTAAAAATACAAATTTTTACTAGCGCCAGTTACTCTAAAGTGTTGCACAGTCATTCTTAAAAATGTTTAGTAAACAATTATGATTTCTTGTTCCATTAAATATTCCCCTTAACCCTTCCCTCATTATTTTATCGTATATTTAGACATGATTACTGTTTCAACTTTTAAACTTTATAGTGTAATTTATAATGTGTATCGAATGGAATCAGTTATGCGTCCTCAAACCCAAGTAAATGTTCCATGCTGAAGAATTTGAAAACAGTCCTGGGCGACGAGTTAAATGAGAAGATACTTAAGTTCTCGGCCATGCCTGTAGTACCTAGGCCTTTAGCACAGCTATTCAGGGACCTGGCCGACTATACTCGTAATGCGTTACGACCAACTACACTTAGGATGGTCGTCGTGATAATCTCAAATACCGCTTATACCCTTGGAGGCACAACGCTACTTCACTCCTGCAAACACGTGTACCAAGTTTCAACTATGAAACAGACTTTCAGGTCTCAGGCAATATCAATTTAAACAAGGTTGTATGTTAACGTCTGATTTTGTAATAATAAGTAAAATTTGCGACCAATTTCAGAATGTATTTTTATTTTTCCAAGGAGAAAAAAATACAACGTTTCAGTACTTATTTGCACCTTCTTCAGGTTATTATCCTGTAGAGAAACATCAATAAACTTAACATGAAAACCCAAACATTTTCTACTAGTAATATATAACTAAACAAAAAGAGGTACAACAATGAGAACACACCTAATAATCAACATATCAACTGTCACATTTTAAATATAACAATATTTATGAATGTAACCACAATTTTTACAATATTTTGAAAACGTCTCCCCGAGGCTATACGACAATTTTACACTTGTCCAGCTGTGGCAAAACAGAGAGGCATGGACCCACAGAGGTACTGAGCTGTCCTTTCAATGATTTACAATCTGTCCCAGCTGTGATCTTGGAATGTAATCGAAAAACAAGAGTCCGAGCCTCAGTGAATATTTAAACAACTTAATACCTAAGTGAAATAAAAAGTATTAGAAATTTATTGGTTCATATAATAAGACAATCAGGAAACATAACAAATACACTATATATTTACTAAAATATTTATATTGCAACTTAAGAAAATAACGTATTATAAATATTCCTTAATTTAAATGTGTCATTCTGATAGTTGATGGTGTTCTCAGTTGTTTTAATATATAGCATTTCAGATTGTAGCGCAGTAGGACTCTCCCAAATTTTGTTCAAATTTATGGAATTTTAAATTAGATAAAATTTTAGCAAGAACATGAAAAGGGATTTTTCCTGGCGCCGGGCTGGCGGCTGGATACGTACCTAAATGCGTGTTTATAACGGTTTCTGGCTGAGAGAGCGTTCACCTTTGAAATTTCCGAGGGACAATGTTACTTAGATAATGAAAAATTTCCAGGCTACACAATTTACAGTTCCTTACTGTCTTGGTTATTTGGGATCTCATTAACACTGTTGTTCCAATGTTTGTATTTGTATTCGGATATTCTTTTAGATATATATTTGTTAATAAAATGTCGAGGGTAGGCATTGTTGATTAAAATGTTTTTTACTATTGTGATATTATCTTATGAAATTTGAGGTTGGATAATAAAAGAGCTTTATCCATAAGATTATATAGCTTTGTTATGATGTATGGGATAGTTGGATAGAAAAGTTAATACTCTTTCGGAATATGTTGGTTTTCGGAATCAATTTGTTTCAATATTGTCATTGTTATAAATAACATTAACATTTAAAAAATTGTTTTTTTATTAGTTTGTAATACATTCGTGAACTGGAGTTTGTAAAAATTTGTATGATATTGTTAATTTCACTGTTTTTAGCAACGCAAAAAATATCTGTGGTAGGATATCGGTTTATTATCAAGTAGGTTTAAACAACGTGTTTCAAGATCCCTCCTAACCAATTCAGCAAAGACGGGTGACAATGGTGAGTTCATTGGAGAACCATCGATCTGTTGCTAACATTTATTGTTGAATTTGAAAAAGATTGAGTGTAGAATTAAATTAAGAGTTATTTACATATCCTTCCACGGTATGCTACTAAAGTTTTTGATTTTCTCTTAACGAGATCCAATGCTATTAATTACCAAAGTGTTCGGAATGTTTGTAAAAAGAGCTGTCACGTCCAAATATATCATAACATATCCATTGGGAATATGTAAATTCTTCACGTTATTTATAAAATGTAGACTATTATGTACGGTGTATTTTTTTCTTTTAGACCGTCTGTTAAAATTTACAATAAAAAATTCGAAAAATTGTGTAGTGGGCTTCCAAGAGATGACACTATAAATCTATAAGGGATATTGGTTTTGTGAATTTTTGGTAAAGCATAAGCTCGCGACAAATTAGCTGAAGTTAGAAATAACCGCTTGAATTCAACGTCATTGATGTTATTTTATTCTTCCAACGTTTTAGTAAGTCTTTATAACAACTGATAATTTAAAAAAAAGATTTATTAGTAAATAATGCTCATATACTACTATAAATTGTATCAAATGACAAGTTACATAATTTTCATATACTGAACATATTTTGGTAAAAAGTGTAATTAAATGCATTTCGGTTCATCATTTAATTTACAATATTTATGTATTTCCTAACACTAGATACATTTCGGCAGCATTAATAAATATTTAACCTGGGTGAAACTTGTGAATGTTTTATACCATCAATGTCCTTCCCCTCGTATTACATTTATTACTGTCCAGAATATCGACGGTTAAAATATAACTAATGTAAGACTATTAGGGCCGACCACCTGTGGCCTAGTGGCTAGCGTCGCTGCCTCACAACACAGACGTCCCTGGCTCGAATCCTGGCGTGAGTTTGGATGTTTGTGCCGTTATGGGATTAAGATTATTGGAGCATCGATATGCCGATCACGTATCACTCAGAATTCGGAATGAATCACGTAAGATGACAGTCCGCAGTCGACCAAGGACCTAAATGGGCTGCGTATCGAGTTTAATAAGACCACTAGCGTCACACGCCCTCCAAGACAGAAAAATGATCTACTCAATATAGATTTAAATATGTAATGCTTCGTCTTTATTATTTCTTTTGAAGTGCGGTTGAAAAGAAGGAAAATTCAATGCTAAATTATAAATACTGCATTTTAATTAGTAAATATGAAAAATGAAATGATACATACTTGATGTCAGATTATAATTTTTCTGGGATTGGTTAAACCGCATCGCAATCCGACCAACGTTAGACGCTTGATGGTTGGACACATCGTGTGTCCGATCCTCCAGCTACGAGTGTCGAGTGACGAGCGTCCAACGTTACCGTTGGAACACGTTCGGGCTGTGATGGGTCAAAGGTGTTTTCTCATCACTCTGCGACTCACTTGGAAGGCATTGGACACACTGCCACACGATTCCTCCAATCCAGTGAAGTCTGTTCAATCAAGTTTTGTTAATACATTCGTATAGGTGATATCTGCCTCGACAATCATGTTTTCATTACGTAAAAATATAAAATAATGAGTTCTATTAATATGTTTCTCCTAAAAACTTCCTGTTTTGGTTGAAACTGTACACTTAAAAAGGGAAAAGCTAATATACAATAATGAAATTAGAATACGTTTCGTACTCAAAATTTAGGTACCTTCTGAGTTATTTAAATAACAATACGAAACGTGATTGAAAATATCGTTGCGGCCTCGGACCTTCCAGTAACAACAAAAACTTTTTATATTATTTTATTTAAATAACTGAGGGGGTTCCTAAATTTGGAGGACGGAAGGTATTCTAATTAAATTTTTACATTTCTGACTTTGGCCACACTTTTGCTTTTTATTTACAATATTAAGTCGGATAATATTTTTTATTAATTTAAAATAATGAAATTAGTTAATATTAAGGTTTTTTGTATGAATGCTTTTATTTTTCTGGGGTTTTAAACAACGCATTTATATTAAAAAACTTGTAGTATTTTATTGTTTTATTCGTTTAAATGCGTAACTTTACTGTAGAACGGATAACAAATCGTCAATAGTAATTTGTAACCAGTCACGAAAAATACTGTTGCGGCAGTATCAATAACAACATCCTCTTAATCCTCCATTTTAAACATAATTTTCTGATTTTAAGTTTAAAATAAATAAAAAGATGGACAATAACGCGTCAATTAATTTTATTACTATTTAATTAATACTACGTTCCGTCCAACTTTGGGCGCTTCTTCAGGTGCATTATTAAACGGAAGAATTGTTAACATGAGAGGAATTTGGTATCTTGGTCCATCTCCCGTGACGATTACGGTCGAAATGTTGAAACGTAGTATTTGAATTAATTAAATAGTAATAAAATTACTTGCTGACTTATTGACCATCCTTTTATCTTCCATTTTATGTAGTTATAACATTCGCTCCTTAGATAATATAGAGCCAACGTTTGAATCGAATGTAATGGATCAAACATTCCCTCCACCGTGTAGCAAGGCACTTACACAGCTACTCGTCGATATTGGACTCAAATATTGGAGGCAAACATTGAGTGGAGCCGGCTTTATGAAACTTGACTTTATTTTAAATTAAATAACAAAGTAAGACAGTCTGTCATGCATATAAATTCAATCCAATTTATACATTTTATTCCCCCTTTGCTTGTCTTTCATACGTACAACGCGCAACATCTTGAAGTATGTTCCATTAAATTGTTTATAAAGAAATACCAATAATATTCTCGTAGAAATTAGCACGAATCCAAAGAAAGACAAAAATCCGATTTTGGAATTGCTCTAAATACTTTTGACATTAAATTCGGAAAACTATATTCTCAGTGGTGTGTACATTGGGAAATAATAAATGCTTATACGAAAATTTATTTTCAGTGTGCATTAAGTTTATCTTTTTCAAATTTAGCGTTTATTTAAGTAAACATTATTAAATTAAATTAAATAACAAGCCAATGACGGACGATGAAATTTATTATTATTATTGAATATAAAAGACACTGTTAATAAAAATGAAAATGGCAAAATCACCAGTCCAATTGGGACAATTATCATATTTTGGATATAAAAAGCAATTATCCAAGTAGATTAATCACTGAAACCATCAATAAAAAGCACTGAATCATTCAGAAGGTGTTACAACATAATAATTTATAAATAATAAGTTTTATTTGGGATAAAACAAGAATGGAAAAATGTTTGACCGGACCAGGGACTCGAACCCCGGACCTCCCGGCGGGCACTCTACCACAGAGCTAATCCGAGTCGACGTCCAAGGACTGATTCAACATACCCGTAAACGTAAGCCAGGCTCATCTGCAATTTGCTAATCACATTCATCACAAGTTAATTTTAGAAATTTTGTGAAGGATTGATATTGTGTAAATTGATCAAAGCTGCATGGAATTAAAATCAAAGGAAGTAGAAAATGTTTCAATTTAGCACAAATTAGCTATATGCTCCTACTTGAGCTTCAACTGAAGCATTTTCTACTTCCTCTGATATAAGTTTTATTTTTAAAATCGCGTAAAAACTCATTGCAAGGTTCTGAATTTATGATAATTATAAATTCCTTTTCTCTAAAATAATATCTTAGTACTGCACATATCTTAATCTTAATACTACGTTATATTTGCATGAAGATGGTTCATATGAGGTCCGAAACATGTCGCAAAATGTAATTAATTAATAATCAAATAAATATTATTGCCAGTCATTTGTTATTTCATTAAATTTTATTTATTCTGTCGTAAAACATAACATATTTATTAAAAGTATATCTTAATCACTCTAAAACATAAATTGATATTTCATGCGAGATCATCGATCGTCCTCCTAAATTAGCCCGCACTCCGCGAATTTTCCGCAGCTGTGCAACAATGGTTACCGCCACAAAGCATCTAAGGTAGAAGCACGAACCCGCAGCCAGAGATGCCAGAAAGCCATTTCGTATGCACAGGAAGAATGGTTGGCGGAATGGGGAAGGGTTGGGGGGGAGAGGATAATCTCACAGCACTTCCCCGTAAATGGGCACCAGCCACATTGCTTCAGGATACAGCTACCGCCACTTTTCTCGCATGGCTGCGCTGCTCGTCCTTCTCCAGAGGGACAACGTTCATCCAACAATAACTTCACGCCAACAAATCAGCCACAAGCATACCACAAACAGCGTAGTCTTGCACAATACTAATACAAGACATTGGTTAAATTATGCACAACAATAAGAGAAACAATTATATAATAATAAACGTCCTAGTAAATATAAAAACTAACATCGTATTGTAATTAATATATTCATAGTACATTACTTATCGATACGAGTACGATTTTAAATTCTCAACGAATAACACACCAAATAAGTTTATAAACTCAGACTAGCCTGGAACACAATCTGATTTCTGTAATGGTAAGTTTGTAACATAATCCTGACCATGAAATTTATTTACAAACCTTTCCTACATATAATTTAGTGTTGTCCGTTTATGGTGCCGTAGGACTTCTGGTATGCTAGCGTAGGTATTATGAGCCAAAATTAAGTGCTAACGGCGGCAATTAACATTGCCATAACTCCCTGTATATAATTTCACTTCTTTTTCTGTTAATATGTTTCTTTTCATCCACTTGTCGACGAGTAAACCTTTTCTGTCTGTGATAGCAGAAAAAAATCCCCCCCCCCAAACTGTGTTCACAATTTTTCATTATAAATCGAAGATTTTTCCAGATGTTTCTCAGATCGATTTCTAAGTTTTGTACTATTCTGACCTTCAAACTTTCGTACCTCATTGTTCACCACTTAGAAATTCACAGATTCATAAACGATTGCCTCTTGGCAAAACACCTGATATGAATAAAATACAAATAAGAAATATAAACGTATTGTAAATAATTATTAGGGTTTCATTTAAGTTATTTCATGAAATTACTTACTAAGGAGTCCTGCGCGCTATTACAAACAAAATAAATTCATTCAAGGGGACGATTTTTAAATATCAGGGTTAATTCGTATTGGGTAACCACGTGAAGCAGAGATTTCGTTCGCCTGACGACCTGTTTTATCTTCATCCGTGTCTTGATGCAGGTTACTAAGCGACCGAAGCTTCCTTCTTCCTTCGGGTTGAATAGTAGATTTTCCCTCCGCTGGCGGAAACTGGGATGAACCTGGTACTGCCGGTGATAGAGGATAAACCAGTTTTTACTCCATCTTCCTTCTGGCTTTGCTCTCAATACCTTCTCACTAAAGAGCAACAATTCCTCCTTAGCTCGTATATCCCTTCTCCAAAGGAAAAACGCTATCCCACGTGATGCTTGTTCCGCAAATTCTCGGAGTCCTTCGTCCAGTGCGGGAAAATTTCCATGACACAAGGAACAGTGTCCTTCAGCAAAACAAGCCTAGTATTATAAATCCAGAGACAGCCATGTCTCTCGTCCGGCACCCTTTCGCAAGAAATTCCACTTCTACCTGCCTGCCACCAATTATAATGTTCTTGCTGCATTTTTAAATCGTTTAAAATTCTAAAAGTTTGAACAATATCAGGTAGGGGTCCTCCTGTGCTACAATATAACTCTTTTGCCGTTACTCTGATTGAGCTTTGCTTCAGCTTAACACTATCGTCTTTGGATAAAAAAGGGCGCCTGGTAATTTGTTAAATAAAGATTACCAAAAACGACTTAAAAAACATTTAATCGAGCCAAGAGATATAAGTTGTCCCCAGAGCGTGAAAACAACACTGTAAAATCAATTATCATCGTGAGATATTCCAATCCAACTCGAACTCAATCTAAATCAGTCCAAAATAGTGTCAGCGTCTCACCACCCTCGTCTGTGGTTTGATCGAGATCCTCCACTATTACACAAGGTCGATAAATGTTCGCGAATCCTCAAACACATCCTCACTCCATCACAATATACATACGAAATAAGTATATATATACTTATTAATTGATACCCTTAATTTACCTACAACATCGGCGTTTGTAATGATAAATATTGATTTTATTAGAACTGTGCCTACCTCAACTGAGGACTGGCATCTTGCATAACACATTCGTAATTTGGAGTGATACGTGGTCAGCGTATCTATTCTCTATCTATCGTAATTCAATTTTCCGTGATCATGACGGCACAAACATCCTAGCCCATGCCATAATTCAAATCCGGGATCTCTATGTTATGAGGCAGCGACGCTAGCCACTACACCACAGAAGGCCGCCGGTTATGATGATAGCTGATGTGTGCCAAATAATTAAGTTAGCATGATTATAATTCATAGAATACAAACCCATTTACTAATCTGTAAATTGTACATTTTCTAGCAATCTACTGTAATATTATCTCTGAATCCTGAAAAAGATTTCAGACTGTTTCAGAAGAAAACAGTTTATTTAAAGAATTCGTTACAAAATTGATGTACTCAGGTATAGTTTACTTATACAATTTGTGGTTTAGTTATAGATGCAAAAATTGAACTTTTTATAAAATATTTGTTATAATCTATTACCGCAGGACTCTGAATGTGCCACTGGAATAAAAATCGCAGGCTTTGCTCAATGATCTTCCTATAACTTTATATTTTAAACCAAATTTTGTGTTCAACTATTTGATTTTATTCTGAAATTGATAAGAATTACAAATAAATGTAGACTGTGAATGATAATTTTGACTTATTTTAATTGAACCCAATTATATCTAGATTTATTACAATATATATTCGTCCCTTCAAGTATTTTTTAATATCCTCATCAGAATTTATTTGGTATAAGACAATCGCAATGTATTATTTTATGCAGTCTGACTAATATTGTAGCCTGACACTCCTTTTGGTTTCTTAACATTGCTATTTATGTTCTTCTTTCTTCTTTAGTACATAACGACAGATTTATACACTTCTTCTTCCTTGGCACTGCAGTCCATTCAGTGCCTCCGCCTACCGGGTCGACTGCCATGACCCATTCTGAATTTGAAATGCTACGTGGTCAGCGCATTTGTTCCCGGTCTCTATGGCCAAGACAACACAAACATCCAAGCCCATGCCATGATTCGAACCCATGACCTCTGTGTTGTGAGGCAGCGACGCTAGCCACTAGGCCACAGGAGATCAGCTAGTTCTTGCACAACACTATGAGATTGGGCTAGTGAAAATAGTTAAGGAGAGCGTAATTCCATATAAATTCCAACCCTCCGAATTATGGATACCAGTGAGTTGTTTAATAGTAATAACTATACGCGATTGCGATTTAAAACAGTCAAAAATTTCGGAATTAAATGGTTTAAATATTAAAAATTATCAACACAATGTAAGTAATAAAGTGATGGCAGCATGACAGTATTCGGGGATGTGTTTAGGCTTCTACAAAGGAATTACTCGCCCTACTCCTCTTTGCCTCGAATATCCTGCTATTTGCATGTAAATCTGCTATAGTCGGCGACGTCGTCAGTGAACGCATGATAGCTTCACCTAACACGTTAATAACCATCGTGTAATTTTCTAGGCATATCATCAAAATAAGTCTTATACCGGATTCTTTGAAAATCTATTTGTTTCTTCAGAGAAATTCTCAAGATTCTTTGTGATTCTGCTTGTATTTATATACTCCTAATGTGGTAGCCTAATCATCACATTGACTTGATAATATATATTGATATCACAATATAGGGACGAAAACTGTATTAATTTTTTTCAAGTCCACATATTAATTTATTTACTTTTTTACAATCCCTTATTGCGTATTAATTTTTGATTCGGTTTATTTTCCATCTAAAAATAGTGACACTTTTGTGATAGATCTCCAGGAATGTTCTATTTACAAATGAAAAATTATCTGCTTATGACCTCAGCATCGATTTCACTGATACGACTGCATGTAAACTATTGTTTATTTATGTTTTGAAACAATAAATTACTTAAATAAAAGTATTCATAAATCAAACTTTCGAAGCCATGTATAAAATGTTATATTGTTCTTGTTACTTCAAGTTAAGATATAATTTATACTTCAACAATTTTGTGATTATCTTCTCACTGTTTAAAACTATTTGTAATAAAAGCTAACCAATCTAAACTTTAACCATTGTTCTGTGAGATAGAATTGTTAATTTTTAGAGAAATGTGAATATTATGAGGACTCAAATAAATGCTATCTTAAAAATACTTTTTTAAACGCATTAGACTTTAACTTGTGGAGACAATCACAGTAAAGAGAGACGATGAATAGGTAATAGTGAGAGGGTATGAAATTTATTCGATACATGATAAAAACAAAAGATTCGTTAGTTTGCAGCAAAACAAAAGCGGATTCTCAGAATGGGGAAATGAATAGTTCTGAAAGTGGACCGATTGACCACTTGTACATTTTTAATTAAATGGAAACGTACCAATAATACCATAGCATCAATCGCACGAGGAATTGGGAGGAATCTAATCAAAGATAGGAAAATATTCACTGTTGGGGATTTTTTAGACGTTACTTGGTAGAACATTCACGAATTTAAAACAAACTAAATTTAAAATCCTAAATTCATTCAAAGAAAATATAACCAATAAAATGTGTATACGAGTAAAACTGAATTCATTAATCATTTTTTCCCACCATTCCAACATGGAAATCTATCACAAGATACCCGTGTTTCGGTATAGAAACTTGAAACCACCAATAATTTAAACACAAAAATTATTTAGCGTCGCAAAGCTCCAGGATAGAAAACACCCGACGGCTTACTGGTAAAAGAATCCTAGACTCTTAGATCGAAGATATGACTGCTTCATCCGGCCACGTGTTCGCCAATCTTCTGTACGCCTTCTTTCCGTCCAACTAGTCTCTGTCCCTCTCTCTCTAATTTTCGTATAATTCCACTCATTGATGGAAATTTGTCCCAGCAGTACCAGCCAAATCGGTTATAGTTTAATGATTTGTTGGTTGATATCTTCTCCCCACTCCGTCGGAACAGTGACGTCATCCTGGAATTCAGACATTTGCCACCTATTTGTAGGGCATTTTCAGCCGGTTTGCTCTATGAGGAAATTCCCTACCTGGGCCTTTTGATGATTTTAACAGATCAATATATAATATGGTGAAGCCACATTGAACGTAAATCAAATATAAAAGACCGATTGAAACAAAAAAAATGACCTATAATACTAAATAATACAAGTACTTAAAATAACCCACTTTTGTGTTCGCTTTGTTTATTCTTACCCCAGAACATATTAAATTTTGAATTTTTCACATAAGGTCCAATATATTTTACGGTGGAATACATGTTCTAATAAGCCTTGGCCCATATTCATATAATAAATACAATTAAATTAGAAATAACTTTTATTCAGAATTTTAGAATACCATAAATCCAGACTTAGGTTCTCTCTGCATGGAATCAGGTGAGTTTTCCTTACGTTAAACTGCAATGTAAAACAAATAAATATCATCATTTAGTAATTTTATAATTTGCAGAGAAAACACATTAATTTTTCATACTGAAATTACGTTTTGGAAAATAATTTCAATTTTATAATACGTTAATATGACTAATTGAAACAAAGAAGCGTTTGATAGTTCGGGGATTAATAACTCACCTGTTAGTTTACAACGTTTTGAATATACGTTCAAAGGGTAAGTTTACCTTTTTGTATAACACAAATCAAACATGATTGCGTTAGTTAGCTAGTGGTTTCAAATACATGCGAACAGTCCGATCTACAATAAAACTGCTATTAAATTACAATTATTTAAATGAATTTAAATGAGTAAAAGGGGAGCCTTTGTATTAACTGCTTTTATACTAAGCGTATTTATGTTTTATTGGAGTTTTAAGAATTAATTACAGTTCATTCTACGAAATTTTAAAATGCGTACAATGTATGAAAAGGTAAGGCGTGTTTTCTAGATTCGCTGAGCAATTGCTTGCTGCATCTCCAGCTTATCCCTACAACGGGTATTGTACTCTTGGGCTTCTAAGCAACTGGACCGCCGGGAACAGTGGCCAACAACTATCGTAAACCGAAGATCTGTGATCCAGAAACGAACACACGAACTTTATCCTTAAGTTTAGTGGTTGACAATTCAATTATCCATATGTTTTAATAAAAATGATTCAATTTAAATTAAGTTCACAAAACTGTTATAGACAATATAACCAAAACAAAACTAAGAAACTAAAGAAAACAAGAGAACAAAGTAATATCTCTTGAATATTCAATACCTTATTTTGCATAAATTGATACAAAACTAAATGAACTGTTTTAAACAAACATATTTTGAGACTTGAAGTTTTTTATCATCACTAGCTTCGTGTCCGGCGTTTTCCTTGTACTCAATCGAATTATTTCAATACATTATTTACTTTTATACTAATAATCTCATGGTCAACATGACATCTTGCAAGTCATTATTTGAACATTCACCTCGTCACGCCTTCCTACTCCAAAAAAATATACCAGTACATGTGACATTATTTATTTAATCTTTTCACTAGCATCGCAAATCAGTAATCAGTTTCTGTCTTCAATTGAAAAGGTGTTTCTGAATAATGATCAAATTAACGGTAAGTTAATTTATTTAAACGGCGTTTATAACGCTAAATTTAAAATCATTGAGCGCCAGAGAACTTAGAAATTATTATACAAAGCTGAGCGCGAAGCTTAAAGTATGAATTATGGTTCACTGTACGAAATAAATATAAAGATAATTGTCAGCCTAATATTGACACTCTTACTTTAAATTATTTCGACGATTCTAAAACATCGCCAATCTAATTTATTGAACAATAGTGAAAGTTTTCGTATTTTACTCTAAACATACAGGAAATTCAAAAAAGACACATAAAGAAAGGCTCTAAAGAGTTCTCACTCAATTCATTCGCGAATGATAACAAATCTATTACATGATAATGATTAATAAATATTATATATTGCCTTTTTATAGGACTCGATATTTCCTGAAGTTTGTATTGCAGAATGTAATTGGGCGAAGATCGAGTTGCCGTGATTACTTGTAATATGCCATATCTAAAGGGCGGTTCTAAATAAAACAGAAATGTACAAAATTACGTGCTTAGAAAATCTTTCGAATTGTTTTTAATCATTGCGTGATCCCGACATTTTCAGGATATTATTAATCAAATGTTACAGTAGTGTATTGTAAGCAAACAGCAGCCATATTGCGTGAAATAAAAATGGCGGACTCGTATTTCTCCCATTGCTGGGTGACGTCTTAAACCTGTTTATATCGAATCATTCATATACATTTTAACTATAATTTCTTTTACGTGTGTGCTAGTCGTCTCATCTCATCCCCTACCTCTTCTCTAGTCATTTCTTTGCCTTTTTCATAATGGTTTTGTAGCAATTTGTCCACGCCTTCAAAACAGATTAATAGACGAACTAATCTCTTATTATTGTTTACTTATGTTTGTTCGAAAAACTGTTTTTTAACGGATAAAAATATTATGTTTAATTTAGTTTAACGTATAACATGAGTAATTTGAGAGTGAAAGTGGCATAGTGCACTTCCTGGTGGTTTGAAAGCAAACGTCTGTTTAAGGAATAGCTCCATTTATAACATGCTGGAAGAAGACGGGGACCTCCGGAGTGCCTAAGCCGGGAGAAGGAAACGTTGAAGAATTCCAAGAATGGCATAATGAGTGTAGGGTTTTGGAAATATATTCATTTTATCTCTTATTCTGATAAGGAAAAACGTTCACCTTAAAATTGTTTCGGAAAGGTGATTTGTACATCGCAAATATATTATTTTCGTAAGATTTCTTTAAAATAATAATATAGTTGTAGTAACATCAAATGAGTTTGTAAATGCTAATGATGAAAATAATTAACTGATATTATTTTCTTGTTGAAAAGAATCACTAAACCACACCTCTATTTGAAATTAATATTAATTTACCTTACCCATTTCCTATGTCAGGACAGGACTAATGGAAATATTTAATCTGATGTAATCTTTAATGTACCTTCGAGTCAAGATTAAATTTGCCATTTCATTGAAAACTTAACATATTTTCAGGACCACTCTTGAAATAAATTATGTACTTACAAAATAAAATAGCTGAAATGTAATTTAGATAAACTTTTAATCAGTCGTCAGTTTAATTATTAATTCAATTTAAAAACTTTCGACTTCCTCACATTTATTCTTCAAAATTCAAATACTTATAATTTATTAAACATTAGTCATAAATTAAAACACTACAATATTTTTATAGTTTAATAAAACTGATAATAGTTCCGATAAAGCCATTGTCAATTTTACTTATATAATTGTATATGTTGGACGGTCTTACGCGTTAATTTATGTCAGGCCCAAAAATAAAATGGCTACTAAAACTTTCTACATCCGAAATTACCAAGTTTTAAGAACCTTTAGAAATCTAAAACCTTTAAAAGTTTAAGGAGAGAGGTTAATTTAGCATGAAACTTCTACTAAAAAATTAATAACATTTCACCTACAGTTACTTCATTACTGTAAATAGAATAAAATAATTACATTCTCTATTCGTTTCTTGCTCGAGGCTTTCGCTCGTGGTATTCCGCGAAGCGCCTTTTCAGTTCGCTTATAATGGAACATGAAAAGTTGCCTATTCATCCAGGAAAAGCAGTTAGGCGCCTTAATCATGAATAATGTCTCAAGTGGAAACTTCGCAACACCGCAAGGGAATAATAGATGCTGCTCTCTTGTAGCGGATTGCAAGAAAATGTTGAGCGAACTGGTCTCTCCGCGAGGGCGCGTGTTTAGGTAGACTTCCGTCTCCTCAAAATACAGAACATTCACGGAACGCGAACGCCAACACGTTGCTTCTAATCTTATAGTCAAGACAGCTTAAAAGATTATTTCTGTCATTAGTTCAACTAATTATTAACATTTTCCGATTTTTAAAGATATATGTAATTTATAACACTTGTCGAACGCCATAATTATTCATTGAGCTCATTTTCTTCTGACAACTCTTAATTGAGAACTAACTCCGGCTTAATTTCCAAATTCTTTCTATTTCCATAATAAACAACATCACTGTGAAAATTAATTCGTCTATTTTATCCTCAACAGGATTTTCCTCGCTGATGAAAATCTCAGTATCAAGTGAGCATTATTACTTGACAGGCGTAAACACTAATATACTCTAATATACACTTAAATATATTCCCTTTTTAGCTCTTTCCTTATTCATTAAAGGAATATCGTCATATTTATTCACGAGTTCAATAAATGAAGTCTTTGAGATATAAAACCATAAAATACACATGTTGTTGTGTTATACAGTCGTAAGAACTGGTCTGAAGCAACCCTCAATGTTAACCTATCTTACGCTAGCATTTTCATTTCCACATAACTAGCACATCCCACATCCTCCCTAATTTGCTTAGCGTATTCCATCCATCGCCTTCCTCTTCTGTTCTTACCCCAAATGCTATTTTTACAAGACACTCATGTCTTAAAACGTGGAGTAATAATCTATTCTTTCTCTTGGAAAACGTCCTCCATATTATTCGCTCTTCTCCTATTCTGCTAGGTATTTCCTCGTTGGTTACTCTATCCACCCATCTTATTTTCAGCATTCGCCTATAGCACCACATTTAAAAGTCATGTATTATTTTCATTTCCGCAACTCTTACCGTCCTCGTTTCGCACTTATATAAACGCCACACTCCATACGAATATTTTTAACAACGATTTCCTAATATTCACATTTGTATTACCCGTAGTAAATTCCTCTTCTTCGTGAAAGCCATCCTTGTCTACTATACATCTACCATTCCTAGTCATTACGCTTACCAAGTAGCAGAATTCATTAACTTCCGTCAAAATATCCCTTCCCAAACTAACACCCTTTGTTATTCTATTGTTTCCCGTCCTTCACTCCATTACCTTGGTTTTCCCTCTATTAATCCCCATATTGAACTCTTTCTCCGTGACCACTTCCATGCCATTTATTACATTTTCAAGTCTTCTTATGACTCCCCTAATTCTACAATATCGTCTGCAAAGTGTAGAGTTTTATTTCTTCTCCTTGCAGTATGATTCCTTTTCCATATTCCGTTTTAAATTTCTTCATCGCCTGTTCTATTTATAAGTTAAATAGCATTATGTTAAACGGGAATTGCCTGTTTCAGAATCACCCTAATGTAACCTACCACACAATATATATCCAGACAATTGACGGTCTGTAAAATTATGGGATGGTGGGTTATTAAATGAATATTGGGATTTGTTTGAGACAAGCATACTTGCTGAAAACGTTTAGTAAAGCATGTAATCCAGGAAAAGCTTTGTCTAATCTTCAGTACCGTGTTTATGGCACATATAGATATCCCAACAACTCAATTGAACGTCGAATAATTTTTGTCTGGCTTCTCCTCATGTCTTCTATCGAACGAAGCCAAAAAGTTTCATTTTATACTTCTGTCTATTATTGCCACATGGCTGATTTCAGGATGAAATTGTCACACTTCCACAATGGCCGCTACTTTCCGAAACCTAAGTCAATTTCGGGGACGTTTTACTCCATGACTGCTTGGACTCGACTTGTTTTATGGGCCTCGTATCCGTAGACTCCTCAGAAATTAACGAAACTGTTTATCATTCCTCGTACTAAATGTAACCATCTGGTAAGGAATAAGCGTCTTTCTGCACGAAAAATTTTCTTTATTTAGTAAAATTTATCATACATATATTAATTTCCCCCTGCAATAAAATGGTAAAGCAAACTATTGTTTCATAATAAATAACAATCAAATTCTACATTTTAATTTCCATTTCAAATGCAGTGCAGATTTCCTGTTGATTCTAAAAGTGTAAAACCGAAATGTTATTCTTCAGATTTTACTGATGAAGCGGATTTATGTTTAGGAACCAGTTAAGCTACAACAATTCAAAGACTTCCTTCCATGTGCCCAAGGGTCCTGCATCACAGCTATAGTCAGACAACGCGGTAATGTTTTGAAAAGTGTGAACATTCATTAGTCTCCCCTTCAATAAAACAATTGTAGCAAGTAGGGCCACTTAAAGTTTTGCCAAGTAAACCGTTATCGCTTCCAGAAATATGTGCAAACTCGCAATCTTGCATAGAGATTGCCTTAGTGCTGCAACCACAAGATTTCTTCGCCACCGCTTCATAACTTATTCCCGAGTAGCTGCAGCACAAGCCGTTGACCACATCACAGGAATTTACTCTCGAGCACGGGTCATATATATTGCACCACTGTATATTGTAGAGGCTGCGCGGGTGGGAGAGCCTAATTTCCAAGCCCCCGCTGTTATTTACTAGGCTACACGCGCCAGAGATTGTTCCTAGGTTTCCGGAGGGCCGACTTCTGTTTGCTATGCAGATAATGCGTCTTCTCGACGCACAACTACCCTCACACAATATTAATTCAAACGAACTACAGGCATAACCACTCTTATTTATGCGTGTCCACGAACTGTCTGCAACAGTATACAGCACGTTCTAAAATGATGCCGATAAAATCAGAGGATAATTCATGTTCAAAACTATCAGAGGTGAACTGCTTTAGATGTTTTAGTTTAACAAAATTAAGGTTCTTAAATCTGTCATATAAATAACAAATTCATTTTAATTCCAAGAGAGAAGACTTTACAGGAAAGCAAGTGATGTCACAATAAGCAACAGTCTGTTGGTTAGTTGTTTTAATCCAACTAATTTTTACAAGATTATATTTCTTTAAAATTGGAATCTTTATTTAAAAGTAAAGCGTAAAGCAATATGAACTCACTAATCACAGAGGTGGGAGGGTTTCTCTATAAAGACATAGAGTCTAAAATTATTTAAGAATAAAGCAACAAAACTGGACCAAAACACTTGATAAACAGTTTGGAAATCAGTGTCAGATGTTTTAAATTACGCGTAAAAATGACGTTACTGGATAAACCAGAGGAAAAAAGGTGCTGTAATTTTATAATTGATAGGGAGTTTGAGAAATGTTTCAGCGAAACAACAGAGTCCTCCTCGGAGGTGTTGAGAAGTCTCGTGACGTCAGAACCGCGCTACTGCAGATTCAAGAAGACTTTAATGGTTTTGAAATTTAACACTTTCAGGCTTTCAGCGAATGAGAGTAGAAAAATAGACAAACGTTGCCACAAACTGCAAGTCAGAAAACAGATGACAACAAGCACGTACTGAAGCACAGTTTCGTGGACATCTGAAATTAATGAGGGAGGAATATTATTTTATAATGAAAGAATTATAAGAAAAATGTGAATAATATTAATTTTAAAATTAATTTATGGCAACATACATTAATGGAATAAAAATCTAATTAACGAAGCCGGTCATTTTTTTAGATTAAACCGAAATATATTTACAGAATTTATACAAATTAAATTTCTTACAACTAAATAGATTGTCATCTAAACGGGCCTTCCCACAGAGCAGAATTACTAACAAAAGTCCAACTAGGAACGTTGCAGTACCAGGAAATCGGCAAAAGATTACAAACAGAAGTGTTTACCGTGTCATCCCAGCTTGCCTGGAACTTGTCGCTGGACCCCATCTCGACGTCCTTGTTGAGTGATGATGAACCCTTTGGTTTGCGCCTTCCTTCCGTTATTTATATGTCTTCGGCCAGAACAAACTCCAATTTCTTTCAGAATATAACAACTTAATGTCCCAATCATCAACTTGACCATCACGTCCTTAATGTCCAAAACTAATCACAACTTCATTAATAATGTTGAAAAACCTTTTTTGTGGATTATTTTTAATAATGTTCCCCTACTTCCATACTTCATATTGCGTCAGTGGCGGGGCTCGTTATTGACCAATCGAAATTCTTATCTGTCCACGCTGGGAGGAGCCGATGGCCTCTCTCCACAAATGTTTTGGGGAAAAGCACCCAGCCGATGCCACCAAATCTCACCATAATGGGTCAAAACCCCAGGCGCGCCGTGATGTCTTTGTTTTATTTCCCCTGCCTGTAACCTGTACCTTCCATCACGCCTTTGATTCCGTAACGCCAGATTCCGCTAGTAGTTGTGTTTTATCATTACACAACGTCGCATGCATTTTGGTCTGCAAAAGGAAGAACTCCAACGTCAATCTGACTCTAATTTGAGAAGAAATACATTCTTAAATGTAGTCAAACTATCTTCCATTTTGGTTACTATAATAAAAAGTTATGAAAATGGACTTATGAATCCGTGGAAATTATTAATATGAAATATATTATTTAAATATATCTTGTTAATGAAATACATGTATGTATACTAATTTAACGCGAATAGATCTCGGTGGCCATGTCACAAAAATCACATGAACAAGAAAAATAATACAATTATGAAGTAATATAAAAAATTGCTAGGAAATTTGTTTATATTCATGAACACTTCATTTCTCTAAAAGCTAATAAATTAATAAAAACGGAATCTTAAAACTCTACCATATTCACTTCACAACTCTATCTGAATTATTCTTAAACCTGCTTGATGCAGGTAGATTCTCCTCAAATAGCAAGAACGCAAAAATAATATGAGCCGTTTTAACGGCGACATATAAATCGCTATTTTCTTCATAACCAACAGCGCATTTACTGAGAAATGCTTAATTTTTTCTCATATGATCCAACAGATTGTTGGTGCTAAAATAACTTTTAACAAAAGTTTACCAGTCTCCATACGCTAAATATAAATTAAGATTGGTCGCTTTACTGGAAAAACGGAACAACGGCCGGAAAACTTTTATCTGACATCACTCTTTGGTAGAAGGAAACTAAAGTTAGTCCCTTCCTCAAACTCGTCCGAGTTTTGCATTTCGTCGTGCCGCGGGCCATGTGAGTTTTAATTCCTTCTTTGCTGAATCTCTTGCTTCACTTGAATTTTTACCCCTTGATAAATCTGGTGAGTACTTTAAAGAGAAACACTCGTGAGTGTGGGAATTATCAACACATTAAAATCAGTTAGTATGTTTCTTACTGCATTTAGGAATTGGTACTATTTTCTCTCAAAAATTGTTTTAATGAGCTAATAAATAGATTTTTACTAGTATAATTGTATTTATTTCAACATATTTTCAATTAATTTTAAATAATATGATTGAAAGTTTCTTCCTTTTATCATTTTTTTCTAATTTGCCTTAAATTGAAAACAAAATGATGCAGTTTAATTTAAAAATATAAAACTTTGTACGCTTAAGTTTAGAATATCAAATAAATCCGATATTTCAAGAGTCTTATTTGCTATATCAGACAACACTCAGCTACGCTACACGTGGTTACATGTTAACTTCAAAAAATAATATTAATATAAATATATTAAAGAATTTTTAGTATTTATTTAAATGGTCAGTCGCCAATAAACCTCAACTTTGACATTTAAAACAGTTCTATTATTAACAAATGTAAAATATTCAACAGATAACAATATTTATAAATTAATGAACCATAGGAATAACTTAGCAGGAAACTTTAGTAAATTTAATCAACTGCACTCATGAAAAAGTATCTTAGAACAATCTAATTTCAGAAATATGAACTTTATAATTTTACCTTATATAGCTAACATACTATATAAACTAATTGACGTGTTTCATAATTACGGTATACATGCTATTTTTAAATCAATAAATAATTTAAATTTCGTTCAAAATATTAAAGACAAAATCAACTTTCTGGAAATACATGTTCTCTACAAAATTAATTGTTTAGATTGTAACGCATTGTATATCGGATAAACTAAAATAGCTTTAAAAACTCGCATTAAGGAACAGAAAAAACCATCAAAACAGACATTCAAAAGTACACAGTTGTGTCAAAACACATACATGCTAATAATCACAATTTCGATTGGAAATGGGGAAATTTTAGACGAAGAAAATGATTACTTCTCGAGAATTATGAGTGATATGTTGTATATGAGGTGCAACCCTCATGCAATCAATGTTAAAAATGACACGAATAATTTGAACAAAATTTACGGTACTCTTTTGTTGCAGTAGTTTCACTCTTTAATAGTATTCTCCATTGTTAAAATTTAACTGCCGAAAGCACTCATTGTTACACATCATTTCGGCCGTAACATTCGCTGGAGAAGTTCCAGCGCGATTACACATCCTTCAGATAAATTTAATAATCTTTACGACTGAGGGAATCAAAGAGTAAATAGAATGTATTGCTAAATTTGTAAGTTTTTAACCATGTTTTTATATGTAAATTCCAAATTGTAATATAGAACTCAAAATTAATTTATTGTAATATGTTTGTAGTAAGCCTGAAGCAGCCTCAAAATGCAGATGAAACGTTGGTTTTGCTAATAATTAGTAATATATTTAATGATGACTTTTTTGGCCGTTTATATTTACTTTACTCATGGTTGTATGACGTGTTTATACGCATAGTGGAGAGAGTATTATTGCCTTTTGTCTCTTACTTTATATTAATCCTCACCTAGTTTTCTGGTTGACCGGCAATCCTGGATTCAACGCAAAGGCAGCTTCTGGGTTGCATGTGAAACGCGGACCTCTGATACCTTGCCTGGTTTCCAGTTTTGTTTCATGGTGGTACTTATGCCAGATCGCCTCTCCTCTCTGACTCATTGGACCAGTCCGGGTTTCCGTTTCGCAAGCACCTCTCTGACCTCTCACCTCCAACCCCTTTTTCAGATTGCCTTATTTCAAGATCCTCTCCACCTCGATCTCTCATCTCTTAAAAACCTCATAAATCTCCCCGATTTTTCTATTTTCCCCAGGTGTTCCAATGGGGTTGGCGTCTCCTGAAATTCAAACGTTTTGGAGGGGCCACTCCAAGCCATCGTTGGGGACAACCACCTTGCTGAACTTGGTTAACATGGTTTTTTCGCTGAGCCTCAAAAAAATATTTGCAGACAAACGAGTGGGACTACTCAAGTGCCTGTCAGACTTCAAGTTTATGACTGTTTGTTTTACGGGTTTACCCCGGAAGGGTGGTTTGCATATATCTCAGGATCTGTTTCCTATGGAAGATTCGTACAAAATGCTTAATATTTTAAATTAATATAGGTAAATAAAATATATACGATGAAAATTTATACGAATCACACTACACTATAATTTCAATTATTTATAAATTCAGAGAATGATACAATTTTAGTTTTCAGTTTTATTGATTACTGAAATAAATTAAAGTATGTTATACGTATACTTTACAGGTTTAAGATTTATAAATTTTTTACATTAATAGCAATAGGCATTAATGATATTCAATTGAAAACAGTCATCAGATTTCATGGAAAGCAAATATTCGTTCAGAGAGAATATGCGAGGAGTACTGGGAAACAGGGTCGAACCTTAAATTAACCTTTTGGGTGTATAGCTGCAATGTATCCTCAATTAACTGTGTTAGACCACATGTGCAATCATGAATTTCAGTTGCATTTAATGCTTTGAGTGTTTCATATACTTGGTTAAGTGAATACAAAGACATACTGAAACATATATATTTTTTGTTTTCCAGGTCTACAATATTTTTCATACTAGCCAAGACGTACGTTTCTGATATCGTGCGCCCGAGTTTCGAGAGGTATAATTTTTTGAGGGACATGGAGTACATGTAATGCAATTTCGAGCACTTGTGTGTAGTCGATGGGGCGGCGGAAATTGCTGGAGCTGGAGTGACGAACACTTACCGCAGATTGAATGGCATGCTAACAACTGAGTCTAGCGCCGGAGAAGGAAGTTTAATACCGGCTGAGGAAGGGCTGATAGTAATGGGGAGTAATTCCCTAATTTCTGTGCGCTGCATTCTAATGAAGTTTAATTATTCCCTTGCTGGAAATATTACCTTGCGATATTCTAGTATCACGGAATTACTCCAGGGCGAAACATACTGTTATGTATGGAAGGTATGAGTAGAGGTGGGGCTGATTGAAATTCCTAACTAATGAGAATCATCAAACACAACTCTGTTTGCTGTTCCTCGTAGAATTCAATGGCATCTCAACTGTAAAACTGCATGCAGTTTTTTTCTAATTGGAAATATATTGAGATTAACGTTTCGGATATCAGCATCCTCAACAGATATTCTAGCGATGCTTAAAGGTAACTATACCTCCTTCAAAGCAATAATTGCATTATGATGCTCAAGAGTTTAGAATATATTCCAATAAATCTACTCATCAAACTATTACAGTACATATTTTACTGTTTGAATGTGATTCAAAAAATCTATACAATAGAATGACATTCAAACAGAAAAATATGAACTGTAATAGTGTGATGAGTAGACTTGTTGGAATATATTCTAAACTCTTGAGCATCCATAACGTAATGATTGTTTTTAAGTATAGCTAGAATTTCTGTTGAGGATTCTGATATCCGAAACGTTAATCTGAAAATATTTCCAATTAGGAAAAAAAATGATTACAGTTTTACAGTTCAGATGTTACTGAATTCTCACTGGAACAAGAGACTTGTGTTTGATGTTTTTGTGGGGGGGGGGGGGTTAACAGGTTACATGAGGGTGATCCTGAAGCAGGCAACTCCCCTTTAATAGCATAGGAAGGGAATTGAAAAGGGAGGATGGAGAAGGTGGAGCAAGGTAGCCAAAGCTTGACTAGGGCCATCGGGCTATAGTTTAAGGAACCGACCTGGTGTTTCATCTAAAGAGATGCTGGGAAAACCATAGAAAACCTGCATCAGGTTGATCGGGCATTGGGTACTAGTCTCACGCCCTTACGAATGACAGGAGACGAGTTTGCTGTGGGGTAGCAGCATTCCCTTCTCCGTGCCTTAACCAGTTTTAGGACGCAGTTGGTCGACTGATTCTACGGGATCAGCGGACAACTCTTACCGTATTCCCATCAAATGACAAATATAAAATTATTAAAATTTTGTAGCTGGAGGAAATGTTGAAATTTGCATACATTATATTATCTCTGAAAATTAAACTAACATAATATTTATATTGTTGCCCGTCACGGTTTCCATTGTCTAAGACATACATAACAACTAAGAAAGCAGAAATGAAACGAAAGCAATAAACGGTAAGAAGCGTAATAGAAGAAATACGATAAAACGGACTGAAAGAACGTAACAAAAGGTATGAAGGAAAGTCAACCAACAAGTATGATAACTGACAAGACGGAGAGTGAGATAGATGTAAAATAAATTTTTCAACACATCACAGTGAAAATATTAAAAACGTAGATTAATACAATATTTTCTCTATAAGTTCACATACTCCTCGGTGAATACATACAATGTTTTAAGTATAATTTCATGGATTTAATGTTTAATGATGAATTGCAGGCTATTAATTAAATTAGTTTAAAGATAAATTGCTCCCACCGACGAAGTTCCATTAAAGAAGATTACTTCAAAACTCTTACAAGATTCTAGTCGGGAGAGTTTCGAGTAATCGACTACTTTGTTTTGCAATACGAAAGTAAATGTGGAAGCAATTTGTCAACGTCAAGCTGCACACAATTCACAATAAATTGGTCGACGCCATAAATCGTAGCTTTATACATCCATCCCTATCAATGTTATAAATGTTCTTAGATGTGGAGGGGATCTGCAAACACACACACACACACCGTGTATCACCTCATGACGTGGCTAAGTAAATATTGTACTACAGGGTAATGTGGGACATTGTTTTCTCAGAAATATGAGAACAGTTCACGCTTTCACCTGAAAAATCTACACTGTTGAGGAATAACACAATTAAGATGGGAACTTTGCTCTTTTCCAATGTATATTCTTCAATACTCTTCCCCAACAATCATTCACATTGTTTCAACTCATTAACCACGTTTGTCTGAGTTCTTCAAATCTTTGTACTTGATTTTTTACGAACGAACTGATATAAGTTTGCGAATTACCTTCATTAATCAATACTATTTCCTGATGATAGGATTTCGACGTTCGTTCAGTGTAACCGCTCGTGATAATATTTTCTGAGTGATGATTGTAACCATATAATGGCCGAAAAGCATTTAAGTTCACTTTAAATATTTAATAATTTTATCTATAAATTGCAATGTCGTATTCTACCTGAACGCTTCTATAGATTTTTACTGAAATGTAGTGATTGAGAAATTAGTTCAGTAAATGAACTCATTAATAGGTTTCATAACGAAACAACATCATCAATATTTTAACAGATAATTTATCTCATGCGTATTTATATACTCTTCAACGTGTAGACGAATTTAGTGTTGAGGGTTGAACTTTCCTGAACTAATGATTTATGTAATACGTTATTCTAGGGTTTCCCAAACATTTTCTCCAAAGGAGAATATTCTAACGGAACACTTAGCTTATTTTTAGGATGGGTGATTCCTAGTCGTAAAAAGTACAACAAGATATAATTTAGTTATTATTTTTGAATATAATATAAATAATTAAAGTAGTTAATGACTTTGATGATTTTGGGTCCTTGTATTGTTATCTTATTGATATCAGGCGCAATATTTGTGAATTGAATTCTAGTCCCTGGTGTGGCGTCGAGACTGTTTCTGCACTTTGGCTTCATTGCAAAATAATAAGAAAATCCAGCTTCCCATAAATACGTTGTAGAAAACGGAAGTAAAATATTAATTACATGTTTTAAAATATTGGGGCACTCGTCTGACAAACTCGCCCAGAGTCACATAAAGACTGATCATTATATTTTTCATCTTTCACTGATTACATCAATTAGATTTTCATTGTCTCTTACACCTAAACATACACGTTTAGCAGTCACAGAAAATTGATTCTGAACCCTGGAATTGTCCTTACTAGGTTTCGGAAAATATTTAAAAAGAGTTGATTTCAAGTTACGTAGATGTTCTAATAACATTTTGGAAACTTCATCTACTTTAAAAATTTAATTCATTCAAACATCCATGTGTGGCAGGAATCCTATTAATATCGTTAGATTCAACAGATGAAATCCGAAATGTATTTTTATCAAAAGATCCAATTTTATGACTTGTGTAAAAATTACAATACTTTCTCCTTGTAATTATGAGTTCATTGCAATTTGTAAAAATATCAGCCAGATATGCGAGTTTAATCAACCATGAGGGGTTTAATAAATCTTCAACAAAATGTTGTCCGGAATTATTTTGTGCCTTCAAGAAAACCAACAACTCATTTCGAAGTTCAAAAAGTCCTAATAGAGCTTTTGTTCTGGGTAGCCAACTCACTTCAGTATGTAATAAAAGTACTTCGTATTCACTAGCCATATTATCGCACAAAATTTTAAATATTCAGGACTTAAATGGCCACTAAAATTTTCCTGCGGAACTCCGGTTGAGAACCGCTGCACTGACAGACTGCAATTATGTGCTGTTGAAATAAATTCCACAAACGAAGGTGTATGAGGTTCGCTTATTTTTTGGTCATAGCAGCTCATTGTCACGTTAATTAAAATATTAACTGTATAATTCTCGGCAAGGGTAATCTCTATCTCACTCGCACAGGATTCTGGTTGACTGAACACGTCGTGATTTGGTTTTCTCCCGTTCGATGCAAACGGAGTTTTTGTCTTACGAACTGATTAAGTGATATTATATCATATTAAAATTCATAGTATAGACAGAATCTCTCCAAATGTTTGCGGAACAGCTATTCATGCCCCGCGGAACACACTTTGGGAAACCCGGCGTTATTCGCATGAATTATCCGCATCAACATTCTTGATTGAACGTATAAAAAAATTCCGGAATCTATTTTTGACTTTTCATCAGTAAGCGTCTCATAATTATTGCTCAAATTTTGCTGTGTCATTACCTGCCGGTAAGAGATTTGTTTGATTGTTACTTTTAACGTCCAACATGAAGGACGTGGGATACATACAGAGAGTCCAACGTGTCTAATGCAGATTTTTTCCTCTATAATTTGTAGCACCACGTGTGCTAGATATTAAGATGTTCGACACTAAGAAGTTATTTATGTAGAGTAATTTGGTATTTCAAGGATAGTTAGATTCCTTTCAGTATGCTGCTGGTCGCATGGTCTTTGTTTCGATTTGCACCGGGAGGGCTAGAAGCGCGAGAACGTTGGAAAAATGTTTGACCGGAGTGAGATTTAGGCATTTAACACGATAACTTTGAAATCTGGTACCACAAAGAGGCGCGAAGACATCCGTAGACCCGGAAGGACGTGTTCCCTCATACATTGTTTCTCCCCGCCAAAGTAGACCATTGGCTAAACTAAATGAAAATTTAAATTCTGAATAAAACATTTTCATCAAGGAAGAAGCACTATTTTTCGTGATAATCGTTTCAGAGACTCAGAATTACATTTGTTAATTTGATAAACTTTTTAATTTTTTCAGAGGTACGTAACAAATGCAAGTTGCAGCTATAAATCTTGTTAATTGGCGAGTGAATAAAGTGGCTTGATTTAAGTGCGGAGCTTTGACGCGTGTAAGTGACACCCCTTTGACAGAACTGCGCTCGCGTTAACTTTGATACACGTGTAGTTTGAAAAGAGTCTGCCTTCCCTTTGACTCGTTGGCGTTATTCATATTTGTTTAGAGACATTAAAAGGAGCGCCGTTAATTAAAAGCATCCATTTCAGTAGTTCGGAGGGGAAATCGGCGACGCGAACACAGACTAAGAAATAAAAGTTACACTCCGAAATAAAAATATTCAAATAATTCACCATTTTATTTGGTGCAGTCCTGATAACTTTTGACGTTTGTAAAGGGGACGAGTTCTTGTAATTATGATATTGCAGTGGATATGCAATCTCAGGTTACCTGTAATTCAGAATTCAAATATGAGATACTGACTCCCATCCCATGTCTTCAATTCAACACACACAAACTCATTTTCTAAATTCGCTAACAATGATGAGGTTAACATTAGAATATCGCTGGTTTGCTCTTCCATATCGCTCTGGTGAAACTGAAAAGCAATTACATCTAGACATTTAGAAATAGAAAGTTAGAAAAAATAAAATGTTGTATATTAGCGTCTGATTTTGTAATAATAAGTAAAAATTTACGACCAATTTCAGACGTTATTTTTAACAATTTTCAAAGAGGTAAATGTTTTAAAATATTGCAAATTTTATGGTTATGTTCATAAATATTGTTGTATTTAAAATGTGACACTGTATAGATTATTAGGTGAGTGTTCTCAATTGTGAGTCTCTTTTTGTTTAGTTATATATTACTACTACAAAATGTGTAAAATGTTTTGTTTTCATATTAAAATGTGGTTTATCAATATTTCTCCACAGGATAATAACCGGAAGAAGGTACGAATAAGTATCGAAACGTTGTTTTATTTCCTCTTTGGAAATTGTTAAAAATACAAATTAAGTCTGAAATTGGCCGGAAATTTTTAGTTATAAAAGGTAATAAATAATTATCAAAAATTTTAACTGATAACAAATATGAGTAGCTAGATGACGCATGACTGTGTTCAATTATTTAGATGTTCCAGGGTATATGACGCTGCAGGAACTGTTAATACTTTGAATGCTCCACCATGAAGACTGATTTCTTTCCCTGCTATAAATGAAAATCGCTTTTTATTTTCTAGTTTCGAATATTTAATCTCACATCCTACGTCTATTTCATGAACCTATGTATCTGATCACCCCTTTTAAATTCTGTGTTTAAAGACAAAGCAAAACACATATTTTATAAAATTGTAGTACACATTGGTGTATTGACACAAAATTTGTTGTCATTTATTTCATATGGTATTTGCATATATGTTTAGTTTTTATGTTGCAGAAAAAGAAATTTTTCCGAGTAGGTAGAGCTCTATAGTATGAAAGTTATAGATTGGGTACTTTATATGACCATTCAGCACTATGTTTTGTGACCAAATTTGGAGACACCAAGTTTATATATTATACAACACTGCAGGAAAGCGAAGAAATCTAAGAACTCTTGATTTCCTCTTACTGGTTTTTTGTCCACCTTTGTCCCCAGGCCAATAATTTTATATTAAGTCTCCAACAAGTCGAGACAGTCAGTCAGTTTGACGGGTGCATTCTACGGGGTCATAGACCTTCGGCATACAGTAAAATTTTTTTCGCTGATCACATAGAACCAGTCCATCTGCTGCCCCCCTCCCCCACCAAATTTTATAGCGGGATAGAACCTGGTGTGTTGCATCCCACAACAATCGGAAGGGTGAAGGAGTACTGACAACTTCCCGACCTACCTGGTGCAGGTTTATCTAGAGTTTCCCCGTATCACTTTCAGGTAATCCGCCATGTAAGATCCTTAAACTACACCCCTTAGGCCGTAGTTTATCCTAGGCTATCATGCTCTACCTTACATGTCCCCCAGTTTGTGGTTCTTACACCACATACTTCGTTCAAATGCTAATTTTACAAGACCATCATGTCTCTAGACGTGGCCTATTAATCTATCCCTTCTCTTGGTCAACGTCCTCCATATTGTTCGCTCTTCCCCTATTCTCCTTAGAACTTCCTCGTTAGTAGCTCTATCCACCTATCCGATTTTCAGAATTCACCTATAGCACTCCATTTCAAAGGATTTCTGTAATTTCCTACCGTCCTCGTTTCGCACCCACTCTATACGAACAATTTTAGCAATGATTTCCTAATATTCTCACTCATATTACTTGTAAGTAAGCTCCTCTGTTTTATGGAAGCCTTCCTTGCCTGTGATATCCTACTCGTTATATCTACTATACTTCTACCATCCCTAGTTATTATGCTGCCCCAGGAAGCAGAATTCCTTAACTTACTTCAAAATATCCCTTCCCAATATAATACCGTTTGTTTTTTCGCTTTTTTCCATACTACACTCCATTACTTTTTTTTCACTCTATTAATGCTCATATAGAACTCTTTATAGATGACCACGTTCATGCCATTTATGTTTTCTAAGTATTCTTCTGATTTCACTAATACCACAATATCATCGGTGAACCATAGGATTTTTATTTTTTCTCCTTGTAGTATGATTCCTTTTCCATATTCTGTTTTAACTTTCTACATTTTCTTTTCTATATATAAGTTAAACCGAATGGATGACAGACTGCATCATTGTCTTATTCCTTTTTTGATATCTGGTTTCTTTTCTTGATTTACAATTCTAATTACTGGTCTTTTTTCTCGATTTTTTATACTGTCCTCTTCAAAATACTTAATAGTGTCTTCCAGGTCACATTATCAAAGAAATTTTAGAAATCTACAAATAACATGACCATGGGCCTGTTTTTCGTATTCAACCTTTTAAAGTTAGACGCAATATCAATATTGCTTCCCTTGTTCGTACATTCTTCCTAAAACCAAACCTTTCTCAGTTAACGTAATTATTGTTTCCGTAATTTAGCCAATTCATCAAGAATCCCCCCTGGTATTTTAAATATAAAATTTAGCTTAGAAGGGATGAATTGAGTTTAAACTAACATATTTCCGTGTAATTGATTTTACATTTAAATTAGATTTTAATTCAAACAAACTTTCTAGGAGTCTGTTAAGGAATCACTTGGATTTAGATTCGTAACAGACCCTTGAACATCGTAGAAGTGGATATAATTAAGGGTCCCTGAGTTGAAACTGAGGATTGCAAGCAAGCGATGTTCCGGAAGACGGTGACGCCAGAGGCAAACGGGCGGACAAAGGAGCAATTTAGCGACTGCTGCAGCAGGCATAACAGAAGAAGCTGAATAACGCTCTGTTTGGAACACCAAGGTTGCTCTGTCGAGGCCAGGGGTTGCACTTCTTTCAGATCCGACGTTTACTCAAGCCTGAGGACCAATTACGGATTTCATAATGCGCGAAGTGAGATAGATAAATGAAGCGACCTTGATTGAGCATGGCCTTTCGTTTGTGAAACTCTCGTTCAGAATTTACGTGAGTAAATTATACTGCTGTAGTTTTACGTTAAATTACTTCGAAATTTAAGGAGACGTTTAAATCTTACACTGTCAATACCATATCGTTAATTGAGACCTACGACAGCGCTAGTTTTTCTTCAAATTGTAAGTTTTTGAATATAGCGGTTCCAAGAAAATATGAAAAAATATTGTATAAGTTGATTATTATGGATGTCGTCGGTGAGGTATGAGCGAAATTTACACGAGATTAGTTTTCATAAAACTTTCATTTAGCAGTTGCGTTTCGTAGAATTTACAGAGAAAATCGTAGGTCTCTAATTACAACAGCACCATAATATAATGAATTTATGGGAGAATACTAATTAATTTTAATAATTTTAAAATGTTATGATTTTATTTTAATATCAATAAACAATTTACTTTAACAAAACTGAACATATTTACAATAATAATAAAAAATTTAATAGTTTCAATAATTACGCCGGCACTTATTTTCAATAATAACTACACATATATTTACAAAATGATTTATATTAATTACTTAAACACTAACAATTTTAAGACTCATCTCAGGGTCGCACTTTATGAGCCTTCTCATAGAACAGATATTTTATTACACTAAACCACTTGGATCTGGCAGCAAACAGAAAATTACAAAGAGTTACAGATGCAGTAGTTTACCCAATCGTCTTCGTTCACGTTCTAGCTCCTTCCTCTTCATTTCTCCAGATCGTCACCGCTCTCCAACAATCTCCTCAAAAATATATCTCAAAATTCCATCTCACCGCTCTCGCACCATCTGACCAATTCTCATCTCACCGCTCTCAACCACCAATCTTTCTAATTCACTCTCTACCAATCTCTCACCACCAATATGTCACCACCAATCTCTACGTCTCTCAAATTCACTCTCTACCACCAATCTCTCACAAATATGTCTAATTCATTCTTTACCACTAATCTGCTACCAAAATGTCTCCATCTGTCTCTTTAAAACCTCGTCCCCACTTCTGCGACACCTATCACCAAGGTGGCAGGGATGGATCTTATTCAATAATATGCCTGGTTACACTTGGGGAAAACACGCCGCCCGGCCGCCGATTCTCGCTCAATTTTGGGAAACTCCCGAGCCGAGACGCCGAGTCTAGGTTTTATAGCCCAAGTGTCAACCGCTGTCTCCCATATTTTCATTCCTCCACCAAAGCCCGAGCACATGTATTTCTTCGTTACAATAACTAATAGTTATGTACCTGATTGTGTATAATTTCAACAATTTTTAAGTTTATCACCTCCGATCATGCCGATTAATTTTTGATTAGTTTCTTTCTCTCCACCTCTTTGGATTCTACGATCTGTTAGAAGGTAAAGAACAGCGGAGTTCACAAAACTCATTTGATAGCCAATGGCAGAACTTTGTACCATGATATATAGTTAATTACAAATATTTTGTTATTGAAAACAGATTTTATTTGATTGATAAATGATATCAAGATTTGATTAGCTTTGAAGTTTCTGTAATTGTACGGTGGTGCTATGAAATCGGATAAGTAAACACAGATAATGATCGAGAAGCACGCACCCGGTCTGAAATTCAAGGCGAAAAGAATTGAGCTGGTGGGGAAAAATTGTGATTGTCTTTGTAACAGGAATAGATAATAGATAACTTAAATAAATCCCAATTTCAATCACTGACAAACCTAGAGTAGAATACCAAAGCCATAGTTAGATTGAAAAATGGAATTGTTTTGATGAGCATATCATAAATAATGAGTGCGTTTCGCACTACCTGAACTAATAAATAGTTGCTAAAATTTCACATGAAATGGAAAGCGGTTGTTTAAAATCAAGAGTTAAAGGGGAAGCTTGAGGTGAAGAAATAAATAATTGATTAGATGAATCATAAAGCGTAGGTGCTAAAGAGAAGTACTTAATAATAAGAGACAGATACGTTGCAAAAAATCTGTCAACAAGAATTATGTTCCAGTTACTTAAAATAACAATTAATTTTAATAATATTCACCATTTTAATAAAATTAATAATTTTTACTTTTATTTATCCAAAATTTGCAATAGTCAGAAATAAATTTTGAAACCTCACACATAAAAAGGATAAATATCTGATATTTATATCTCTTATATGTACCCAGATAGGAAATATTTAATATGTTAACAGAAAAACTGCTGGACGTTCTGTTGCCAGAGGGCAAAGCAATTTTCTATCAGCCTGATATTTCAAGCTCAACGTTGAGACTAATTTGGATCAGAAAGTGTAATCTGTAGTTTCGTTTAAGTTTGGCGTTTGTTTTTCCATTAATTCGTGATTAAATAAAGTGACACGATTTTTTGTAATTTGGTTCCGCGCTGTTGCGTAGTATTTAATGAAAAAGAAATTGGAGGGTAATAAGGGTCCAGCAGATGGCGGATGGGATAATGACAAATATATTACAGACACCCCCCTGACTATAACAGCGTGTTTCAAGAGGCTCGTTACTGACTAAACAGCATCAGTGCAAGCGCTAATGGCCCCATGTGGCTACAAACTGACACCATACTCGGCTAACGATATACTCAAAAGAGATACTGTTTCATATTGTGAAAATATCAACAATCATCTAACTGCCCGAGACACTTCATTATCAACCCAATTGTGGTCCATGAATCAGACGGAGATCGGAGAAAACACAAAACTTAGGCCAGAACTAGCAAGCGTAAGGAATGAAGGTCAAAACCAGTCGTTATGGAACAAGTTTCCATTCCTTACAACATCAATATGATAAGTATTTCAAGACATTTGAAACCTACCTAAGCTTTCCATGGTGGCCTACTAATCATTACATTGATTGGGTGTCCCATAAAGAACGCAATTCTTAATTTAATAATAAAATACATAATGTGTTTGAAAATTGCGAGCATTAATATGTCACTATGAAGTGTAAGATCTGAGATGAAACATGACACAAAATTGTGTGCCCTTTTTCAGTTTGTTAGTTTGTCGGACCTGAAATTTAAGCGACTGTCATCTATATACATTGCGACAAACGATTACCATTCTCATTTGTGTGCATTGTTATCAGCTAAAATGGAGAGATCCAGATTTTGAAAGTGCATTTCAAGTACGGTGAACGCTATGCAGATGCCGTTAGAATATTTCCTGTAATTTTTGGTAGGCGAAATGTGCCTAATGTGTCAACAGGGACTGGTAAGGAAGTTTTTAGAAGGAAGGGCAGCAAACATCAACTCACCTGGACGTCCTCGTTCTCGTCAGCTACGAGTCCACTGCAGTCGATTCCCCACCGTTCTCAACAGTTAACCAATCCGAGAAACAGTTAACAACGAATTTTAACAAAAGATCCAAATTACACAAGAGCTGAAGCCGATGGACCATCTGCAGCGTTGAACATTTACCGATTGGGTACTTACAAAATAATAATTATATAGTGATTTCCGTAAGAGATGAATCTTCAGTGATGAGGCGCACTTCCAATTTAATGGTTATGGGAATTAACAAAATTATCGCAACTGAGGGCACAGAGAAGCCGTGAAAAGTGTCTGTAATCCAGAACGAGTTACTGTTTGGGTCGGATTATGGTCTGGATGACTAATCGGGTCATACGTTTTTGAAGACGAGACAGGAAAGCAGTGACAGCCAATGGTGATCGTTGTCGCCACATGATAACACAGTTTCTATGGCCGCAATAATTGAATGTAGAAAACATGTGGTTCCAAAAGGATGGTCAACCTGTCACACTGCCGTTGAAACAACCGTTTGCTGAGATAAAGATTCCCTGCTCGTCTCAGAACTAGCCACGCAGCTTGTATGATTTGACACCGCGTGGCTCTTTTTGTGGGGGTTTGCCAAATATTTTGTTTATGTGAACAATCCACAAGTCATCCCCCAACACAAGGTAGAACTTACGCCTGTCCTTGGTCAAATTCAAGCGGAACTTTGCCCTAGAGTAGTCAAAAATGTTGTCCACAGAGTGGATGTGTGCAAACGAAACCGTGGAGGACATTTCCGCAACATTTTGTTGCATGCTTAATCACAGCATTGTGCTTCATATTGACATGAAAATTTTCAAATAAATAGTGTCATTCATTATTCAACTAAAAATTTCGTTTTTTAAGGGACACCCCTTACAGTGAATAGGCTAGAATTTTACTATGATACTCTTTCAAGTTTATATTTAAAATTACTTTTACAGACGCCAACATATTCCTGAAAGTCTGAAGAAACTTTCAACACACATTGAATAATTAAGAAATGGAATATTTTACAAACTATGGAAGTATTTTGTTAATCCTATATTAACATGAATACATTTTATTACAAACGAGAAAGTTCTAAACAGAATAGGGGAAAAGCGAAAATTATGGAGGACGTTGACTAAAAGAAGGGATAGGTTAATAGGCCACGTTTTAAGACACGAGGGTCTTGTAAAATCAGAATTAGAAGGAAGTGTGTGGGGTAACAACAGAAGAGGGAGGACAAGGATGGAATGCGCTAAGCAGATTAGGGAGGATGTTGGGTGTGCTAGTTATAAGAAAATGAAAAGTCTTCCGCAAGATAGGTTAGCATGGAGGGTTGCATCAAACCAGTCTTAGGATTGAATACAACAACATTTTATTAATGTACCATTTGGGTTGCCGGAATTGCTCCGTATTTAATTTATATTAGCCACTTATAGTATTTAAATTGGCAGAAATCTCTTTGTTAACACGTTATAAAATCATCAGCGAGAGCGTTCCATTTCTCAATCTTTTACATGCAATTCTATTGTAAAACAAATTACCCAAATTTCTTCGCAATTGGATTTATGGTGTATGAACGCATACGGGAAAGACAGACAAGCAAATAAACAAATAGTCATATTTATTTTTATGGATATAATATATATCATGGCCACGGAGTTATTTAAGTATACATTAGAAACAAAAAAATACTTGCATACAACTATTACAGAAAACTTCTAAACTACTACGTTTCTTCCACTATCCGTACGTCATCCGGTGCGCACTGCAAAGAAACTGAAACTAACATATACGATGTAGATACAGGTTACTTGAGAATACAGACATAACTGTGTCTGAGATTTATTGTATCAGTTTTAACATTTATGAATAAAAATTACATTTAATGTATAATATATCAGAAATTAATCCTCATAATTATATTTTATTACAGAAACTAGTATTGTAACATTATTATAATTTAAACGATTGTCACTTAACTTGAAATGTTTACTGAGAGCTGAATGTTCATGATTTGGTAGTTTTAAATTAGAAATATTTTGTTTCAGCCGTGAATTTAATGCTAGTTTTGTTTGTCCTATGTAACGCACATTGCAGACTTAAGCGTGTATTTTTTATTGGATGTCAAAGTCGTATGAATCATCATCGTGACCGAAGGTGATATGTCATAATACTTATTTAACTTCAGACGCCAGAAATACATATAATACCATATTATAAGTACCTATTATATATAATACCACGCGTACCATATTTATAAATATAATACGAATACTGAACTACGATATTTCTGGCATTCAGTGCATCGGCATATAAATGGTTTCCCATCTTCGTACTTTGTTGAAATATATATGTTAAGTGTTTCCGAAACCCAATCGAAAATAGTTATTCTCTAATGTCATAGACGTTGTTGAAAACTAATATAAGTTTCTTTTGTGCAACGGATTCGTGTGCTGCGTCGTGCAATATTGGATTGATTGGAAAGAGAATTATAGAAAGCCGTCCAATTTGCAAAGCGGATATAAAGAGGTTTGCAACTTCAGCAGTCAGTCAGTGATTTTAAAAATTGAAGCTACCTACTTTAGAAATATTTACAAACAAAACATCTTATGGTGACGTTATCCTGTAGCCATTATTCTGTAATGTTATTCATTTACAGATCTTATGACAATGAAAGTTGTTGATTATACTTATCTTTAAATTAACCAGAATTTTGTAATTTCTCAATGGAATAGTTTTAGATGAATAACATCTGTACTACAGGTGTTATTTTGCAGGTGAATGATGTTAATATGTTCTGGAAATAATCCTTTATAATACCAGTCCCTTATCCCCAATAATGTATATCAATTATTCTCTATTTTCATAGCTGGTGTACTAAAAATGTTTCTTTATGCCTTTTCAAAAATCTGTATATGACACACATGCATTGAAAATGAAAAAATATTAATTATTTTGTCAAATTACTGTATTACTGTATTAAATTAGGGTACTCTAGAAACTTGCTCGGAAAATAAATTACTGCAGTTTACAGGGGAAATGAATTTGAGGGCTAGAAGATTTCCTGATGTTGGAACTTTTTACCCGTCCATGTGTTTTCAGACATAAATTAAAGATTGGAAGATAACCAATTAAGAAGGTGGAGGGCTGTTTATTTAAGGTTCACGATGAGATGAGCGCTGATTATTCTGGGAAGATCAGTAAAGGAAAGAAAACGTTTCTGAATTTGAAGCAATACCTACAGAGAAGACATCGTCTACTTTTCCTAGCGTGGCGTCCTCACCGCCAAGCTAGCAGACGCTACGACACAATCACCAGGCTATAAATCATATATACTGCAAAAATACTTTGTATATTGTTTTATCGCCCTGTTTATAGAAACTTCTAAGGCGCTGACCAAGCGTTGAAAAATATGAATGAAATTGTTTCACAAAATCAAGCATAAAAGAACTTGTAAAATTAAAGTGTCCCATATGTAATATAACCCCTTGGAAGAATTTTCTTCCCAATTTGTTTGAAAATAAGTTTTTCTGTATTTCATCCACTTACTCATTTTCTTCTATTCTTTTTTTAATTTCTTATCAATGTCTTTACTATTCTTCGTTTCTCTTAAAAATACTGTTATATTATTTCGAATGGGTCTCTGTAACATTCTTTGTTGGGCTAAATTTATCTCCTCCAGAACCTCCTTCACTTCTTCATCATACCATTTATTACTTGGAGTGAGATGAAAACAGAGTAGAAATAAATGCATTTTAATGGTCCTTAAAGACATCTGATTATTAAAACAGACGTAGAAATAAACGCTGTTCATATTAATGCCGCAAATATAATTATGTATTTTTCTAAGACTTCAAGTATAAACTATTTAAATCATGAAAGGGAATGAATTATTTAAAAAAATTAATATCTTTGCGTTGTATCATCATCTTTCGTCTATCGAATTGATTAATACAAAATTCTTATGTGTCTAGATAATTGTTCCTTCCGTGCTCAGTTCTTGCTCATGATAATCTGAACCGTACGCTGTAGACATAACACCCGGATTTAGTATCTCTGGAACAAGATCTTTGCCGTTACAGCATTTAACACTGCTACTTAACGTTTAGTTCGGTCCTTCACTGCAGTAAAGTAGATTGAATATTAACAGGAAATTTGCGCGAGTACAATGATAAGGCAGTAACTAAGAACGTTTTAACGACTATCTCTGAAGTGACGATGTTGAGACAACAGCTTCATGATCCTTAGTTCACACCCGATAACACAAAGTAAATTTCCTGCCACGATATTTTTTTGTCAGCCTTGTATGCGAAAATCTCTTTTACTGCAAATGCAAACGCTAATTTTTATATTTCTTGAAAACTAAAAAATTGAGGTCGCTTTCATTCTCTGGAAATATTTCGTTTTAAATTCATTAACTTTAAAATAATTGTTATAAATATTTTCTCAAACATCTTATTCGATCAAATTATATAACTTATTACGGTTAATAAATTAAACGGTGACAGAAAGCGATATTAGTATTTCCGTAATTTATATTTGTGCGTA
Organism: Eucriotettix oculatus; assembly: GCA_034510155.1. NCBI lineage: Eukaryota > Metazoa > Arthropoda > Insecta > Orthoptera > Tetrigidae > Eucriotettix > Eucriotettix oculatus. Next base: position 64,342,514 of record CM067376.1, read on the forward strand.
ATATGTCTGTAAAATTTCCAAAAAGACTTATACAGCCCACTGTTGAGCTTAGCAAAATTCCCAATTTAACCATGCACATCAATTATATTCAACTATATTCTAATTTACTACTGTTAACCCAACATATCATCATGCACTACAGAATCCACTACATTTCTTTTTAATTTTCAGGGTAACAGACTGTTAAGGATGATTCATTATTTGGGAACTCCCTTTTAATACCACAGGAAATAAATTTGAAAGGGGGAAGCGGAGGCGATAGGAAGGAAGACGAAAGTTAACTCTGACCCGCTGGCTATAGTTTAAGGATCTTATCCGGTAAAGAGATGCAGGACAAATCCTGGAAAACCAATATCAGGTAAGTCGGGCCTCTTGGGTACTTCTCTCACGCCCTTCCAAATGACGGAAAATGAGTTTTCTGTGTGTTAGCAGCATTCCCTTCTCCATTTCTCCGTTATCTTAGGAGGCAGCTGGCCGACTAACCGAAAAAAAAACTATGTGTCTGTTTTTGAGAGAGAAATAAAATGAACTGACATAATCCCTATTATAACTCAAAAAACTTTAAAAGATTGCATTTTAAGTTTTGGACTGTGCAAAAACAGCATATGCAGTTCCCGCTAAAAGTTAATAATTTATATTAATTTTACAGCAAAGGGTTTAATATGTTTGTTACAATATTTATATTAAGTTAGTTACCACATCTAAAGACCGTATAGATGTTTAAAAGTTAAATTATAAATTACTAAACACGTTTCTCCCATTTCAATTGAATTTCATCAGTCGACATTAATATTTGGCCTAAATGTTTCATCTTGCCGTAGAAGAAACGTCGCGTTTTGTATTTCGTTAATTCACCTTGTAACTGACAAACATATCTGCTCGGGCTTTGGCGGTATGGAGTCAAAAGAACGGTAGACAGCACTTGAGCCACGGACCATAAAACGGAGACACAGCGTCGCGGTTTTGGAAATTCCCAATTTTTTTGAGAATTTGGTGACGTCGGGTGAGATATTTCCCCAATTATCACAATAAATGTTATTGGTGGATATCCATACCTGCCACCTTAGTGAAATGAAGTGGGGAGGAAGTTTTCAAAATGAAGGTGAAGACATTTTTGAGACGGATTGGTGGTGGAGACTGTACAGATTGGAGATCGTTCGAGAGCGGTGAGAGGAGAGATGTTTGGCAGATTTTTGGAGGAGGAAATTCTGCGTGGATCTAGACTAGGCTTAACTTCTCACTCATGATTGTGGTTGGAATTGCGGCAAGGGGAGATATGGAAAGGGAAGAATAGGTTGTTGGCAGCTTTGATCTGGAGGGAGAACGAACCAGGAAGAAGCTGAAACGTGCACTAAGCCGACACGGTAATCACCCCCTGTGACTGCTAATTTTCTTTTCCTGCCCTGGTCCGAGTAGATTTTTTTGTTTAACGTTCTGCTCTATGAGAAGGCCCATAAATGTGACCCTGAGGTTAGAGTTAAAAATGGTTAGTATGAAGAATTTAATGTAAATCATTTTTGTAAATATATTTGTAGTTTTTTATTAACGAAAGAAGTGCCGGCATAAATATCAAAACATTAAAAATTGTAATTATTAATGTATATATGTTTTTTAAGTAAATTGTTTTATTACAAAGTCTTCCAATTTTTTAATTCTTAATTAATATCCCCCTATATTCATTTCAACCTTTTTAGTTTCCATACTACCTGTATCTCTCTATTAATTTAGCTACAATCTTGCAACTAAAATATTACCTTCACTTCCCTTCCTATGCTATTAAAGGGGAGTTGCCTGTTTCAGGATCACCCTCATGTAGCCTGTTAACCAAAAAAAATTGTGTTTCAATTTTTGAGCAAGATTGTGCTCCTGACATTTTACGTTTTTGTTTAGAAATAAACTACAGCAAAATGGTTAACAAAAATTTACATCGTAATTATTACTCACTCTGTCAGATACTTTTAGCTTTGCTTCTACATGTAGCTATTTTATTACACCGAATCATTCTACTCGGTGTACATCATACTTTAAAAGACGCAAATATCGAAGAGGTTATTTTTGCACGTTAAGGAGTCTTTGATGTAGATTTCTTGTTCTCAAGTGTAGAGATCAAAGGAATCCAGATAGAAGATTTGCATGACGAACTAAATCAGATGTTTCCAGATTCTGACACCCTTTGTGATTCTGACTGCTCCGTGAAGAATAGATTCGAGCTGTCAGGTTATTCTAAAATCAGCTACTTGTTGATATGTTTATTAATAAAGTAGAATTCCTCCCAAGAAATCTCAGGTACTTTTAACGGCTTTGAGGTTTCTTTGACCACTATGGCAAAAAGCTATTACAAACAGTTACTACAGTAACAATAAATGATTAACATTATGAATAATTTGTCTGTGCTTTATGAAACGTCTGCTTTGTAGATAAATTGCAGGTACTAGTGACGGATAAATTTGAAGTCACGCATTAATAGTATCATATTATGCCCTTCGAAAGCATTAAAATTTCTGACAGTGTAGAAATAATATGCGATCTTTGGGTTTCGTTCGCGATATTATTGGCTTGACATTTTAATGCTGCGCCTCTAAAATTCTCAAGTATAATCATTGATTACATCCGCTTATGATTGTACTTTTATCCATTCGCTCGCCACATGTCTTTTAACTAAAACTGATGTTTAGTGGCCGATCTGTTGTGGTTCAGAGTACAGCGTCAAAAAGGTTCCGGGTTCGAATCACACCATGAGCATGGATGTTTGTACTCGTCATGGTCACGAAAACTAGGGTTAAGGAGAATCGCTAAGTATAGCACGCCTGGTAAGTGTCATTTATTTCAGTCGACAAATGCCCTAACTAGACCTTTAGGAACAATGAAGAAAAAGATGATGTTTCGTGTTCAAGATCCAATAAAACACCCGATTATTAAACGTCAAATACGAGATATTATCTTGAAATATGTTTAAATAAAAGTATTTCATAACTTTAAATGACTAAAAATTTACCAATTTAGTTAAATAATTATTGAATATTAAATTACACTGTATAAATTTTATAACTACAATGCTATATGAGTTATATTTTATTAGGCGTGGTTAAAATTTTTGAACTATGTAAAGGGGTTTATTTCAAAGAATACTACCACCAAATGTAATTAAAATTATGATAATTATAATTTATGGAGTTTAATATAGTTCTCACTGTTTAGAGTTTGTCTTCGAGGCCAGATTAAAAACTGGAAAAATATAAAAATAATCTGAACAAAAATACGCACGAAAACTTAATTGGTCAGCTGTGCTATTTCATTATATATTGAATTTATATACTTTATTTACAGTGAGATGAATCAGATACCGTAGACAAGACGATATTGGCGTGAAGGTACTTCATGTGCTCCTTTACAATTAGAGATTTTTAATGTTTTCTTTCATATTTTATATGCAATTATTTTTTTATATATTTAGTCCAGTAAAAATCTTCTGCTTCACACAAGGAGAAAATTGAGAATGTTCTGATTGGTAAATGTTAGGTCCAATAATTTTAATTTTAGCCTTCCAAGAAAGCGTCAGTGAATGTATTGTTCCCTGATTGGTGGAAGTCAGTCCACCGTTGGAAAACTTGAGCAAAATCTATTAGAAGAGAGAACGAAGCTAAAGTTTCGGACTGATACGTGGAAAAGAGCCGAAGACCATTGCCAGCTAGAGCAACAAATAACGCACGAGATAATTATGGTGGAGTAAGGAAGAAAGAATAATAGTTTCGTGATCGGTGACTCTGACAAGATTTAACCATGAAAACAGAATTAGGCATGCTAATGGCTGACTTAAAGTCATAACCTAGTAAATTTTAAAATTATGTGGTGCGCAACTGTACGGTAAAATGAGCACACCCAGGACGAAGCGGGAAAACCATGTACAATAAAAAGCAAATCGCCAACTTCACTCCCGTGAAGGATAAAACATATTTTGAGATGAAAATGGAAGCAAAACAAATCATCAGTCTTGGTAGCACGATCGAAAAGAAGAGATCAGTCTTCTCCGTGGCACAGAAAAACATAATCAGTCTTGGCACTGTCATCAACTAAAAAACCAACAGTCCTTTTGGCAGAGCAATCGTGCCAAAACAAGTCTCGTTTCTTCACTGTGGGCCAACACATCTAATGGATTATCTTTCAATGGTCCAGCTGCTGTGACTTGACCCGGCCACGATATCCAGTCAGAAATATCGCGGGCGAGGGCAACGACACCTTCTTTTAGAAAACCAGACTGGATTGTCAGAAAATTTACGTTTCAAATATTTAGTTATTGTTTTCCTTTCGGTGTCTTCCCATTCAGACTATCACCCACAGTAGCCCTGACGTTTTTAGATCTCAACCTGCTGCTAGCAGTAGCGTATCAATAATTAAATTAAGTACGAGGTCTTTCCCGGTGAATGGCATGTATAAATTCCTCTCGGGTTTCCAACCGGGTCAAAGATTTTAACAGTGACGTTTCGATGGCTTGCTCTGCCATCATCTTCAGTCTTTGACCCGGTTGGAAGCCCGAGAGGAATTTATACAATAATTAAATACTTTCTATTAATTCAATAATAAATGTAATTTGTATTTAAAATCATTATATCTGTCTATATAATCATTCTGGCAATATAATAATAATAAAATTATTAACCAATGAATATATTAATATAATTAAATTAAAATTTGAATTAACATTCCCATACTTAGATATTTGACCCATTTAAGACTGAGTGCAGTACCTTTCTCAGTATGTTCACTGTTGAGGAAGGCATTGAGAATAACAGTAACAGTTTCAGAGGTCGACTGTTATGTAAAGCTGTTTTCAGATGTGTAACTTGGCTTCAGAATTTCTATGATTCCAACACGTAGATCGGTTCACGCTATCAACTTTTTAGAAGCCTCAAAATTCCTGCGGAAAAGGTCCTGCATCCTTGGAAAGGACAAGATTATATCCGCGAAACCATGCCACATCGAGTCGAACTCCAATTTGCGTTGGTCTGGGACGTGGACCACCAGCTGGGCTTCATGATAGACCAGAGGCCGCAGGCACCCCAAGATATCAATTTCTCCAAAGGAGGGGTTTGGGTCGGCCGCGCGCATTGTTCATTTCAGAACTGAAGTGCACAGGGTCGCCTCGCTGGAAGCAGTTGCATTTGCCATGAAATGGCCCTTAAAACGTGCCGCTGTGATTTCAACAACTAACTTCCGGACGCCAATCTTCCAATTCCCACCATTCTCAAGAAATATGCTAACGGCAGGCCGTTGTATCATGACAAAGAAACATTTTCTTACTCTCAAAAGCTTCGCCTTTCTGACACAAGATATCTTGCACAAGATTCAACTTATTCCTTCATGGACTAGATGACCTCAAGCTGCGTCTACACTAAATCAACCTCTTCGCTGTGAGGCTGTGATCCATAGCTTATCGGAATTAACACTTATACTTATATGAATGTATAAAAAACTAAATTTTATTAGGTTCCTGTAAGTCTTAATTGTATAATACTCCCTCGTGGAACACCTGACCTCAATAGTCAAAATTCAGAGAATGCATCTTGGTACTTGATTTGGGAAGAGCGAGTTAATTGCTATGATTGGAAAACCAGGTAAATTGGTTGCGGAAGTAATTGTTTGAATTTACTTTTCGAATGCTTTCTGGATGTTAACATTTCTTTTCTTCAAGAATTTGAGAATATTATGTTCACTGTTCTATGGGTCTGATCTTTCGTTGAATGACCATCCCGAAATCCATATTGAGATTGTGGAATTATGTCACCTATTATTCGTAGAATTTTTGTAACAATATTGGAGTATTTTATTGGTTATAAGATCATGCTCTCGGCATTTCGTAGGATATGTCCTGTTAATTGTTTTTTTTATTTGGATTAAGTTGGGCTTTATTATTTCACATAATATAATTCATTGTTGAATTAAATAATAGTAAATTCAAGTTATATTCTTTTTTAATTGGGGTATGTCATCCCGATGATTTACAACGGGTTACTGTTACTAGTCAATGTGAATACACACTGTAGTCTTCATAACAACTGAATATAAAAGTATTTTATTTTACTGTAATTTCTTATCATAATGATTCTATGTAACACTCGGGTACTCGTGACGCACGGGCATTTAAGCCTACGAGGTAACCACAACTGCCAAAGATGGCTATGGCGAGAATTGCAACTGTTGAGAAATAAAAATAAAATTCTTCATTGCGCAAACGTGATTTGGTGATGCTGAATTACTAAGGAAGTCTGAAAGTGTTCTGATGTTAGCTGCGAGATTAATGAACATGAATTTTTAAAAGGCGGTATCGGTTGCCTGGTAAGCTGGACGATCACTGTCAGACTACGCCCCCCTTCACAGGGAACACGTCGCGGCATGAAATGCCGATAGAAGAGCATGAATAAGTAAACGGAATATTTGTGGTGGCGGGTCGACCTCTGGTAGGGCGAACCCGAGGGAAATCTCTGGCAGCTGTCCCGCACTGCCCCACACGCGGGGGATTTACAAGACAGACAAAAATATGGGGATTGGCACCTTTCCACACGTTCTTCACCACAGAAGGTCCCCGGACATGGACGACTTAACGGAGATTAATTTATATATGCTACCGAGAAATACATTCAAGCTATTGCATCGCATAACTAGAAAATTAACGTACAATTATACACGATTTGTGTTATACTACAAATATCGACTTCAAAATAGTTATGTAAGTGTTAGAAATGAAATATTTAAATATCATTCCCCACTATAAAATCAATATTTAGACATTATTTGGAAAACAGTTTTGAAAATTAAAATTTTATATCAAAATACGTAAACTACTTACATTATTTTAATTCCATTACAGAGTACAAAGCCATTAAGACAACTGATTGATTCTCAATAATTCTATAAAATGTGAAAATCTTCCGGAATAAATGAATTTTTTTGGGGGTTAACAGGCTACATGAGGATGATACTGAAACAGACAACTGTCCTTTAATAGAATAGGAAGGGAATTGAAAAGTGGGATGCGGAAGGTAGAGCAAGGTAGCCAAGGGTTAACTACGACCCCCGGGCTATGGTTTAAGGATCCTACCCGGTGTTTCACCTAAAGAGATGCAGGGAAACCCCTATAAAACCTGCATTAGGTAGGTTGGCATTGGGTACTATTCTCACGCCCTTCCGAATGACGGGAGAAGAGTTTGCTGTGGGATCGCAGCATTCCCTTCTCCATGTCTTCAGTTTTAGGAGGCAGTTGGCCGACTGATCCAATGGGATTAGCGGACAACTCTTGCTATATGCCCAAGGTCTTCGACGTCAGTACATAGACCTCCTAAAATAAGTGAAGGTGTCTCGCCATGTGAGAACTTGGATAAAGAAAACCAGAGAGAGTACGAGGCATTCCCGACATAATCAGGTGAGCCCTGCAATCACTCTGGGGGATGTCTTGAGATTCAATTTAAAGCATTCCTATTTTCGTGAATTTAATGAGAGCAGTAACAGGCTTACTTAAAATAAAATGTGAGAAATTTTGAAAATTTAAAACAAAATTGCAGGAAGCCAATGTTGTTTTTGACAGATTTAATTAGCTGTTACTAATAACCTATTGTTCGATTAAATCACCCCTGAATCCACAAATCTGAATTCTAAAAATGAGATTCTTTAGGTGTAAAGAAATAACCAATTAACAGTCAAAGTGAAGTGATAAAGTTTTTGTTGCTTTCGTGAGGGGATTAAAAACGCAAGATCTTTACTCATCACAAACCAGGTGAAAGCACAGTTGTATCTGACAAAACCTTGACTTAAATTTTTCAAGATTTTTTTATTGAAATATTTTTAATTAATGTCTGGTTACATATTACGCAATTTCGTTAATTTCTAAATAACACTTTGGTTCTCATTTCTAATTCTTCATTTATTTTCGTTGCATATTTAATGCGCATCAACTTACACTCTTCAGTGTAATCTTTTGAGTTTCAGTATTTGATTATTGCTGCTATAAAGGTGAAACGACTATAGCCTTAGGTCATCGCTTTTAAGCTGAAGTTTTGCTTCAATTTTATTTGTTTTATTTTATTTTATTTACGTATAGTGTGTAGGGTTATATGGCTGTGAAACGTGGACGATAGCGGTTGCAGACGGGGAAAGAATAGAAGCTTTTGAAATGCGGTGCTATAGGAGAATGCTGAAAGTCAGATAAGTGGATAGGGTAACAAACCTGAAAGCAGAATAGAGGAAAAGAGAACAATTTACAGAACGTTGACTAAGAGAAGAAATAGGCCACATTTTGAGACATGAGGGCCTGGTATAATTAGCATTAGAGGGAAGTGTGTGGGGTAAGAACAGTACAAGGAGGCCAAGGATTGAATACGCTAAGCAGGTTAGGGAGGATGTGGTAGCTATGTAGAAATGCAAAATAGGTTAGCATGGAGGGTTGCATCAGACCAGTCTTAGGACTGAATACCACAACAAAAATCAATTTTATTGCTGCCTCTATTATAATATGTGTAGCTTTAAAGACTTCAGGGTTAAGTATTCCTTAGCCAAAGTGACTACCGCTGCTTCTTTCTTCGTGTTTAATGTTTAGCCGATATCAGGCACTAGCAGAACCACGGTATTAATCACTCTTTGTATTTCAGTTAATCACTGTGCTGTCAAACACACGAAACGAATCCTCTGCCTGTGTTTACGAAGCCTCGTAAACAGCAAACTTGTTGACTCCGACGCAGTTTCCGGATCCGGTGCATGCTTTCTAGTGACTACACACAAACTATGTTCACTTTACTTATATACACTGATTCAGTGCCAAAGTTGTTAATTTGTTGATTGAAGTTTCAGATTTCGGCGTATGAAAGTTTGATTTTTTCATAAATGAACTAATCCGCGCAGTATGAAAATATCAATAAATGAAATCGTATAATAAGAGAAATAACAATAGAGTCGGAAAAAGTAATAAACATTGATCCAGCCGAAAAAAAACAATTTGGTGTCAGGAACTTGAAAGTAATAACTTATAATCAGTCAAAGTTTTTTTATGAAGTAAAATTGAATTGTTATAAATACGAAACTACAAACCCCAAAACATACTCGGTAACTTTTCCTTATACGTCTTAAACATATTATTGTATTACTAAATCTAAGTAGGAATTTTATTTAATAAAATGTATCTATTACTTTTGTATAAAACTGTAATTTGTTTCCTCTACTAAATGAAGCAGTATCGTTGATTGTCCGTTATGAGCCTGAGTGGTTTTCCCTTTTTTGCTTTTACCAGTCCCCACGTTGGGCTCCATAAGTTATGTCAACCCTTCGTAGGTACTTCATAAATTTAAAAATGTAATAAATTAAATTTAAATAAATATAACTTTCAAGTTGGAGGGTGAGTAATTCGCTTTATTCACTATTAGACGTGCTGTTTTCTAATAACAGAACTGAGGTTTTTAACATAAGTCATTGAATCTTAAAATATTCACGTGAAGGTCATCATTTGCATGCTTCTATAATTTTTCTTTTTATTACATATACGGCAGGGCGTCGACAAGTACCTTAAGCCCGGCGTGCCTGATTCAAGTAACTAGGATTTTCTCCCCCGTTAAGATTTACAGAGATTCCGTCAAAGAATTTATTGAGCTCGACGTGGGCCTTGGGTAAAGATAGAAAAATTTACGGAACAACAGAACGGTCGATCAACGATTCTACTTACTTCAGTGGAGGAAACAAATTCCGGTTTGATATAAAAGCTACCAGATGCGCTTACTATATAAAATTACTGTTGCATATAGAGTTACAACAATATATTTAAGTGTAGAATAAGTATATTCCTACGTGTGTAACCTAAGGGAGATGATGATTTGGCTTGATGACTTTATAACATGCCCTTTAGATGTGTTCCTAAACTGGGTCCCTTACCCTCAGAATTTTGAATTTAAAAGATACGTACCTTTTATTATAGAGAGAGAGAGAGAGAGAGAGAGAGAGAGAAACGGGAACACATTTGTAACTCAGTTTTAAAGAAGCGTTCGTTAAAAGTATCACGTTCTCATAAATTTATCACTAAATTTGGTCACTTCACATTAATGGATTAAATTGAAATTACCAAAAATTTTAAATATCATGGAAAAATCTAGCATATAAATTATTCGAACTAGTATTTTAAATTTCATTATACGTTTTAAAAATTTACTGTTTTATTCTTAATAAATCTCTAGTGGTTGCTTCCTTAAACAGTAGTTTTTGTTCTGAACAATTTGTAATTAAAATTTATTTAGAGAATTATTCAATTTTAGAATTCAAAAAATTTGTATGTTAGATAGGGGGTATCAGAAGACACTAAAGTGAAGCATTGTAAAAAAAGTCGGAAAAATTGTTTTAGATGACCGCAATAGCATAAAAACTCTATATCATATGTAACCGGGCTTCAATTATGTGACAATTAGTTTAATAAAAATATCGTTGTAAATAGAAATGTTAGCAAAGGAAAAAATTTACTCGATTGAGTTAAAATATTTTCTGAGAAAGTGTAATTCTTGTATTGGTGCATATTGTCTTTCGTAACGAAATGTAAAGAACGCAGTATTATGATACATGGAAATTGAACAGATCATGGTACTGGGCGAGTAAAAAATGTTTATTTGAAGCGTATCGTGCATGTAACTATAATTCATTATCGGAAAAGAAATAATGTCAAAATATAAGATGAATTTGTAGCATAAATTAAGTTACTGAAATAATAATAAACACACCAACGAAAATATTAAAATTTTGTCTCAACTCACAAGAGCATTAATTTACAAATTTTAGGAGTGATTTAGTGACCGTTTCATAGTTTGAACTGATTGATGCTAGATGCAAAGTGCTCACCATAAAGGTATTCAAAATAATGGTATTGAATGAAACACGTGATGAAAGTCACAACATATAATGTACTCGGGTGTTCTATTTTAATTTAAATCTTATACAAATTATTTGGTTAGATTAAATAAATAAATAAATAAAAATTATTAACAGAAAAACAAAAAATTAATTACAAAATTTAGGGTCGAATTAAAAATTTACCTCGACTTGCTCAGCTCAATTTCACTAGGTTCATTTCGTCGGCAATGCAGCAAACCGCCAGTCATGGCACATTTCAGACAGTAGCACAGACATGCACCTGTTCTCCTTTGTGAAACGGCTGCTATCTCCTCCCTTGAGTAATTCAGGCAGCTTGCGTAGTTATTCCGCGTTCGTCAAGCGGCTCCTTCCAGAGGTGGTCTCTGCCGTCGGTACTTAGTCTTCCTTCTTGGAATCCTGGTGCCAGGATTACGTAGACAAGGCACCCTCTGCTCGATGTCATCTACCTTCTTTCCTATTTGCCCCCAGATTAGATCATAAACAAACTTCTCTCATTCTCAATCTACTCCTTCCCAATTCGTATGCTTCTCGCCAAACTCTATCTCTCATTTCATCTCCACCTTCTTACTTCTAAGTTCCATTCCCGGCTGATCAACTTCCATTCCACGACTAACCGTGGTGTGGATCAACCAGCACGTATCCTCCAAACTATTTTCTCCTTCAAATGTCCATGTTCGACTGTCAAAATTTCTCCCTCGCAGGTCATCTCGTTTATTCACCCCACCATTCAAATCATGGTGTATCACCTGACCCTCTACCTCCAATCGAAATCCAGCTTGGCCCGCTGTTTCTCTCCCTAATTTTTGGAAGCAGACGCGCCTTTTAAAATTCCCGGTGTCAAGAAACTGGGCATAGGTGCCAGATCCTTAAGACGCCAAACGGATATTCTAGCATATTCGGTACTGCGATGTCTCGCATGTCAGGCCCATTAGTACACTCAGTGTCTCCAATATGGGTAAATCTTCACCTAGTGATGAAATAAAATGGCGATTGCCACATCCACTCATTACAAACAACTTAATCGGCTAGTTTGCATAGGTAAAGTGGAAGACTTTCTTCCAGGTGAGGGAACCATATATGTAAGTGGCTGTTTATTCTGTAACATGTATGTCCAATGGTTTATATGTCAAGGAAGATGTTAACAAGAATAAGAAATCCTGCGGAGGTGTCAGTGTTGTTGAATCAGGTCTTGATTCTTAGAGCCGATGGCTGTTTTGGATTGTTGAAAGGAATGATATGTATATGTTATAGTAAAGAGGCAATAAGGGTAATGAAAGTTCGGTAGTGAGGGGACAGGTTCGTTTGGCTGATCAAGGAAGAATGGGATGGTTATAGTCTTCACCAGGCAAGATATGAATGTGTATTATACAATATATATAATTACCAGTCTTTTAAAATGTAAGAAGTACGAAACGAAGGGATGGCTGCTGTGTTTCATTCTAACAGAAAATACGTGTTTGCGTGTCGCTCTCCTCCAAGCTCATGGTGTGGGAGAGGTTTTTATACACCTGCAAATTTTTAAGTAGATCAGCTGACATGACGGCCCCTTCGTCGGCAATGAGTTCCGATGCGGCTTGTGGTCCAGCACACACTTCAGGAAGAAATCTAAGGATATGGCATATTTGTCATTAGTACGTCCACTTATGAAATATTGTGCTGCAAGCTGGGATCCATACAGGATAAACCAAATAGAATACTTAGAAAGGGTGCAAAGAGGGGCCGAAAAATTCGTACAAATAATACCTGGACATGGGAATGAAAAGGTAAAGCGACTACGGTGGAACACGCTACAGACAAGAAGAGCCTTTGCAGGTCAAAAAAACGTGGCGGGGAATCCGAGATAGATTAAAAGAATCGACTCGGTACGGGAGGAGTGATCACTTGTTTCAATTAAAAGCAAAAAATAGATGTTGGAGAATACTCATTCTTAAATAGGACAATTAATCACTGAAATAATTTGCCTAAACGAATGTTTGGAGAACTTCCTCTAACGAAAAGAAAATTTAGACTTAATCTAAACTTTCTAAAGTGAATATAGTTTAGTATACAGTGAAGTGATCAATGCTACGAAATTTGTAAGACTATACTAAAGTGAAATATATTTCCAGGGTTTTATTTTTTTCAGGCAAAATCAATATTATTCTTTTTTCAAATTTATCTTCTAATAATATCATTACATCCATATTTATTTATTTTTTATTAGATGTATATATGATTTATATTGAAGTTATATAATTTTATTGTTAATTATAGGTTAAATATGGTCCGTACGACCAGATTTTTAATTATTGTTTAGGTCTTATGTATCTGCCACCGGGAATCTGCCCATTTGTAGATTAAATAAATGTATACATTGTGTTCTCTTAAGGAAATGTTCACCACCATCAAACTGATGGCCTAAACTTGAGTAATTATGGCTATGAAGACAAAACGAGAATTCTTTCACTTCATCATGGGCATGTTGATGAGTATTTTTTTTTATCATAGAGAAACAGAGAAAATAGATAGTTCAAAAGTATGAGAATGGTTATAGAAGCTTCCCCTCGCAATTACTTTTTCAATGAAGAGGAATTCATTTGATTTATTTTAATATGTTATTATAAAACCCCGATATAGTTATTATTTTACATTACATTTTAATAAATAAAGAAAATGTATTCTTTAGCTTGTAAAGTAAATTAGATATTATGATTCAAATTATAATTTAGAAACTTTAAAATTCATTTTTACATAAATGAATTATTGCATTATGGCGGCATTGTGAAAATACTTGCTTTTGAAAACAATTGAGTGGTATTTGCTATATTATTTTTATAAAATTAATTACTAACGTATTACGAAAGAGGGAGGAGGCATTTAATTGAAGTCTGGTGTGAATATTTCATTATATAGAACATACCCGAGCACTTATAAAGCAATTTAACAAAAGTATATCTCTGCACTTTTTTTTGAATAATAATAGAGACGTGTAGCGGAAACAGTTAACTAAATATAAATGAACTTAATAAAGTTAATTGTGAGTGTGTGTTGAAGTCGTCACCTAATATTTGAGATTGAGTGCGTTGAGCAGGGAGGGAGACGCGACACAACGCCATTTAGTGGCAGTTCTGCGCTCTCCTGCTGCAGCTCTGATGAATATTGATGCGCCAGTCTGTGACATATTGAGTTAGAAGTGAAGTTGGTAATACCTGCTACGCTGGTGCCAATTTCGCACCACATTCGGCCGCAATATTCACATGTTCGGGTGGGTAACTATGTGTTGCCGCTTACAACTGGTTTCAATTTAGCGGAGCACAACAAGGAGAACATCACCGGCTACAAATTGCTCCAGATCCCACAGCCTCGTCGCCCACCATTTATTTATCGACGGTAGTTATTTTACATGTTTGATTCTGTGAGCTCCGCTCAAGATCGTAACTATAAATGTAGGTATTCGCACACAACCAATACAGTCTACTTAAAATTAAAAACAAGAGCAGCCATAGCTATAAAGTTATCTACGAGAACGAACCATAGGATCGGAAATATCTGAACGATAAATGAAGCGAAGGTTAGTTAAGTTAGTAGACATAAACATTCTTCCAGAAAAGTATAATAGCATTGCTCCAAACCAAATCACAAAATACTTTCGACGATTCGTAGCGAAATAGTCTTCAAATTTCACCACGTAAAATTGAGAGCCGAAGAACCAAAAGGTTGGTAGAAATCCATTGGTATACAGGAAGGTTCAATGAGGCATTGCATCAATACAATGTTATTCAGCTTATTATATATTCAAAATAAACTCATTCATTAAAATATACTTTACTTTATTATTTTTCTGACAAAATTATAGATGTGCAATCTTTTTGAAATTTAGAAGTTAAATTCAGTATGTAATAAATAACTGAAGGCGTTTAATTTGTATTAATTCATGGACATTATAAAGATTTTACAGTGTAAAATAAAATTACTGCTCAGTTACTGTGGGTAACATTTCTGTGGGCATTCAGAGTATAAATTTAATTCACTTTTCAGAGTCTGAGTAATATACAGTATCTCCATGCTACCTACATTGCGATCTTCTATTCGAATTACTGCTGACTGCTGGGATTATGTGTAAGCCTTCTTTCTCGATATTTTTATTTTTGTGCTCTTCAAAATCATTAAGAGTTTGTTCCAGTTCACCTTATCAAAAGGTTTTTGCTACAAATGCAATGAGCATAGGCCTGTTTTTCGTTATCCTGTCTTCTAAAACAAGTCAATATTGCTTCTCTTGCCCCTACATTCGTGCTAAAACCAAACTGATCTCATAACTCGCAATTCTTTTGTCGTTCCATCCTTTTATATGTTATAGTTATTATTTTACACGCATGAGATACTAAACTAATAGTCTTGTGCTGTTCGCATCTACCAGTCCCAGTCTTCTTTGGTATGGGTATAATTATGATTTTACTAAAATCTTCTAGTATTCTTCCTGTTTTTTGCAATCTATTCTGAAGAACCATGATATTGCTCCTTCGCCCGATAATCTTTTCAACTTCTCTTTAATGTTATCAATCCTGGCGCTTTAAAATTAACATCCTCAGGTAGCCTGTTAACCAAAAAAAATTACTTAGATCTGTCAGCGCCTTTCCCCTAACTCTTAATCATTCACCACCTCTTCTTCTTCTATTAATGGCTGATCTAGATTGCCACCGTGATATTCCTTCCATCTTTCTGCCTTTTCTTCTTTGTCCAGAATTGGCTTCCCATCCGTGCTCCTGATGCTCTTGCTAACATTTTTCCTCTCTCCGAATGTTTCTTTGATTTTCCTATATAAACTGCCTCTAGTTTCCCTTTCTGAAATATTCAACCGCTTTTTCTGTAGGAGGCAAGCCTCTTTGGCTGCTTTGAGCTTCCTATCTATTTCATTCGTCAGGCGTCTGTACTGCTCTTTACCATTTTCATCTTTTGCGTTTTTATCTTTACGCCTTTCATCAATCATTTATTATTTTCGGTTGGTCTGAGCTATTCTTCCTATTCTTTCTTCGTCGGCTCTGGTCATTTCTTCCTTCAAGAGTGCTTACTTCTCTTTTATATTGTTTCTTTCACCTCTCCTTTGAAACTCTGAAGCACTTCTTGTTATTTCAGTTTATCTAATTCCCATCTCTTTGTTTTAATTCATTTCTTGAAATTAATAAGTGAGATTAATTTAACTACTTTATTTACAATTCTTTAATTTAACTCCTCCGTCTATTTAGGTGAGCTCTGTTAAAAGCATTTCTTCTGTTCTTTAATTTAAATCATTAAACCTTATATCAAATTACTCATACGATACATTGTTTGCCTGAAAATATAAATTTAAGCTGGGTAAAAATGTAATTCAGTAATTTTTTAGTGAACCTTTATTCAGGTTCTCAATATGACAACTGAATGAGAAAGCTCGCACCTGATAGGGAGTCGACTCGGATATCTCAGTGGTAAATAATACCCCGAAACAAGGGTAGGTCATGGATTCGATTCCCGGGGGGTAGAATCTTTCCATCCTGATTCAATTGCGTAGCCTCAGCTGGTATTATTTTGAAAAAAAAATGTAAAAACTACACTATATTGGCTTGTCAATATTTTTCTCCGTCCATCAGCCTTTGTTAATAGTTTCCTTAAAATTTGCTCATCCAGAGAGTCGTAAATCAACGCGGTTCGTTAAAAATGATTCATTAATTATTTTATAGGGACAGAAATGACTCAATTGATAACCGCTTAATGGGAAATAGGTTCTACATCTAAAAGCAAATTAGTCCTCACAACTCATTTCCGTATAAACTGATTTCGCCCTGGGAATCGAGTGTTATTTTGCCTAAAGTACATGAATATTTTTACATTCATAAGTAAAATTGATATACGATGTTTTGGATTTTGCGATGCCGTCACAGAGATGAAAATGTTTACGTAATACGCGGAATCACTAGGGTTGAAAGCTACAATGCGAATTTAATATTGATGGCTTTATTTGAGCACCGAGCCCACACCTGTTGGTCTTAGCTGGGGATGAATTTGGCCAATCGGAGCGTGAAATAGCCTACTTGTGCAATAAATCCTGCTTCCGGGATTCACGGCTATCCGAATACAGCAATGCAAGTATTAAATATCGGTTTTCAGACTGCGTTTCCATCATTTGAACGATATTATCCAAAATGTTTAACTGTGCGATCGCCGTTACACTAATTTAGAATGTGTTCCCAAAGCACTGAATCAACACAATATTATATCCTTCGCATGTGTATCTTCAATATAATATATTTTTTAGCCTGCGGGGGTACAAAAATTAATCCCAAAGCAACTTTGGTCTATATACGGATACATATTGACAGTTAATAAACCAGGAGAACAATTTTCGTTCTAACGTTCTTGGTTCATAAACTGGCTTACTTGTCTTTTAACAATTTGGTCGTTAGTGTAAAAATTAATAATAACTTTTTTGTGGGAATTAGAAAAATATATAATTATTACATCGTAATTATGATAAGAAAGATTACAGAAGATTCTTAGCATATATCAATACATAATAATATATTTTTGCGAACATCAATATACTAAACGTCTGTGATGAGGGGGATTATTATTATTTTTATTGCTTTATATATTAATGAGGGTTCCATTATTTAAAATTAATAATTCTTTTGATTTTTATTATTTTATTTTCAAAGAAACTAATCAAAGACTATTTACAAGTTATTAACTAATACAAATATTAACAAAATTGACACATTTACAGCAACTAGCTCTTTATATCAAAATCAAGGATTGCCCTAGCCGCGGAACCTCAGGTTTCCCGTGAGTTTTAATTATATACTAAAATTTTTAACGTATTTTACAAATGGCCTGGGTAGGATGGATCTGCTATTTACCATTCTATCCGCATGAGGCTGCTTTTTGGCTGCGGTGAGCAAAACTGGGCCAGTCCTGGACCCCGTCGTATTAATTAGAGTAGGAGTTGGACGGCTGCGATATCACATGTTGATGGCGACCTCGTAAGGACGTTGTTATTTTCGACGTACGGGTCTTGTCGCTTATTGTTGGATGCTGCTCATTTCATCTCCAAACTCGTAGTGCCCTGGCTTGCTGTCGCTAGCCTCTCCAGCCCTTAGGAGTACCGTTAATTCGCGCATTGTCCTAGGGCCATAAATCCAGCCTTGTCAGCAACGTCCAAGCGGTCAGTGTGGAAATCGCAATCCTTCCTACCCAAACGAACTTTTAAAAAATTACTACACACAAAATAACGCGACGACCTTGATTTTTGCTATGTTGCGTTAAATTGATTTTAATACATAATGCTAATGTAATTTCGATGTTTACATAAGCGATCATTACACGTCTTTAATGTATTTCAACTTGATGATTAAAATCAACAGAAATGAACAATGATCACAGTACAAATAATATAATTATTAAATTAAAAGCCGACTTTCTGTGGTGTAGGTCCCGGGTTCGAATCCTGGAATGGGCTTGGATGTTTGTGTTGTCATGGTCGAGAAGACCGGGATTAAGACTGTTGGAGAATCGATACGCTGACCACGTGTCACTCCAAATTCGGAATGTGTCATGCAAGATGACAGTCCGCAGTCGACTCGGTAGGCCCAGGCCCTCAATGGGCTGTAGATCTATGGAGAAAGAAAAAATTAAATTCTTAGAAACTCTTTGTCAAATAAAGCTAGAGCGGATACTGAAACCAAAGAGAATAATAATTTTAGATAGAACAACAATAGCAGGGCTTGGAGCGTGACTGTTTCCCCTACACGTCTCGGACCAACACGCTCATATCTGCATGAGCGGCACAATAAAAAAAAAGTTTTTCGAGTCCCGTAAAATCTATTTTTAAGCAGTGAAAGAGAAAAATAAAGCGTATTTTTATTTGCGCATTAACGAAGTATTTTCAAATATGTAATGGACGAATATTAATTTATACGAAAATTTAACAAAATTTTCTATACAAAGTTTATATCAATAAATTTCTCAAAGGGAAGTTCAATATTTTATATTCGAAAATTTTGGAGGATAATATAGGATGTTTTTCTTTGGATCTAAGTTATAAAGATAAGGTGTCTTATATATCCTTGGAACGTCATTAAACTATTTCTTCTTCTTCTTTCTATGACATTCTAGCCCGCATTCGGGCCTTTGCCTACCAGGACGACTGCGGACTGTCATACATGACACATTCTGAATATGGAGTGATTACATGGTCAGCGTATCGACTCTCCATCAATCTTAACCTCAGTCTCCGTGACCATGACAACACAAACATCCAAGCCCATGTCAGGATTCGAATCCGGGACCTCTGAGTGGTGAGGCAGCAACGCTAGCCGTTACACCACAGGAGATCGGTCATTGAATTATTTAAATGTGATCAATTCATGATAAAACTTTTTTGTAGTTTAATTAAAATTGTTGATATACAACTAATTATAAATTATCAAATTACAAATAGGGATTTTTTTAAAGTTTATAGTTGTTTTTGTGTTTTGGAAATATTGAGATTTTATTTTCTATAAAAGAAAATCCTAAATATTTAACAAAATATTGAGAATGGCAAAATATTAAAAATTTCTTTGGTTAATTTAAGCATCTAAAATTAGTTTTCCATCAAAATGTCTTATCATTAATTGAAATTTTTGATATTTAAATAATGTAATGAAACAGTGTTTCATTTTAGAATTCATTTGCTCCAAGGATATAGAAAATATCTTATTTTCAGAATTTGGGTTGGGTATAAGGAAAATTAATATACTGTATATTCTCCTCCAATACATTTACGTATAATTTATTGTTAATTTCTCTTTAATAAATTTGTGGACGTTAACTTCGTAACCTACTGGTACTATTGATTTTAAAGCATGACCATTTTTAGTAATCTTCTTTATAAATTAATAGACACCATTACAAATTTTAGTGTAAATAAATGATACACCTTACTTTTTCTTTTGTTGCCATAAGATAGATTTTAAGGGATTTAAATAACACCGATTTTATATTGCCGCTTATGGAGCTATGAGCGAGTTGGTTCTGTGGTATGCGTGGTTTATAATGTATATTTTGCTGCTTTCACTAAATATGAGCATTTATTAAGATTGAATTTTTACATGTATTAACAATTTCTCAGGGCAAAAGTGGGGACATACATTCTCAGAGAACCGACTGCATAAAATTTCTGCGACTAATTAAAGAAAAATGAATATGGTGGAAATCTCCACAGTGTAAAAGAATTTACTTTAAAACCCGCACTGATTCAGAAAGCAATAATGGATCAGACTTTTGCTTACTCTCTTTTCTGTTTCGGGAAGATGCTCCCTCTTCTCGGCGTTGGGGTCCTTCCGTCTTCATCTCCTTGGTACTCTACGTTTTTAATTGACAATGGCCTTCCGTCACCAACATTCACAAGACAATATCCTCTTTCCTCCACAACATTCAGATTAAGACTCCTCAGCCCCGCCGTCTTCCGCCTTTTCCTCCGGCGTCCCATCTCTGCAACACCCTGCGTCACTTATCTCACTACTTCAGTTCCTATTGGCTGCTGACGGCACCAGAGTAGCCCTGCATCAGCCTATGCAGTCCCCTATAACCACGTGGCCTGGACCAACATGACCAATACTAAAACCAACCACGTGGTCACACACCGCAGTTCTAAAAGAGTGGGGAACGCAGTTACGCGGTCACCTGTAGGCAAATCGTGGCATTGCTACACATTGTTACTTAAAATGCTCTTTGACTGAAAACAAATATGCAGTACGGATACATAAATACAAAGTAGCCATTGCCAGAGGTTACGTAATGAAAAATCAAAGATACGGTTGAGGTATTCGTGATCTTATCTGTTGTTTATAGTATTAAGGATGTTTTTAATGTGCAACATTTAAAAGGGAGTTCTCTTTGTTACCAAAACTTGTTTTACAGTTCTTATTAACACCTCTGCAGGTGTTGTATTTATCATTCACATGAAATCGTTATAGTTTTCCTAGTTTTATTTTCCATTTCAGATTTTCTGTTTAAATTTTACCCTCTTCTACTTTTCAAGAAATGGTGAATTCATTTCCAATATTAATAGCTCCAGGTAGTAAACGTTTTGAACAACAGATTGTAGTACGATAGTTAATATTTTATTATTTCTTAATATAAAGTTACGGAGGATTGGAAACTTGGAATTGGCTTCAGAATGTCGGGGTTTCTAATCCCCTGGGATGGGTTTCGGAAAGATAGGAACATGACCTGGGAATTCCGTAAAAATCGTTCGTGGGAATCAGGACCCACGAAATAACGAAATATTTAAATAACCCGTGGCTGCCTCAACCAATGTGGCTTCGTGGTCTAAAGAGAATCGATTATCAAACAACGATTTCAATGCTTCAACACACAGCGGCGAGACTGTGTGAATTGATGGTTATGTTCTCGGGAGTTGACGAGTACGGATGGGAACTAACGATTAGTCTCGGACATATAAGAACTGCCGACGGTGAAGAGACGTCCTTCGTAGAAGCTGGCGTAGAGCGATGCAACATTACAAAGGTACGCTGTCAGGTTTCCCATCCTTGACGTCAAGAAAGGGTATCGCTCACGACTTAACCTTGAGATTAGTAGGAGATCAGATTGGCTCGCCGAGCCTTCAAAATTTGTTAATATTTACTGGATTAATTTTTTACTAGTTAATTCATTTGTAAATAAATTTGCCATTATCTTTTAATTACCTTTTCAATTTAATCCCAACACCTCATCCTATAATACATTCATTAATAAATCGCAATATTAGTCTAATGTCATGAAAATTATTTTTAGTAATTATTAAGTGCTCTTAGCAAATAATGAACGAATTCTTTAATCAAGAACATTTTCTTGTTTGCACTCGTGTCCGGGACACAATGAAGAAGGAACATAAGTTAGCCTTAATACAAATCCATCTTCATTTGTGTGTAATGAATCTGACGGCAATATTGCACCACACAATTGTACGGCACGAGTAAAATAGGAGAACGAGATAAAAAAGTGCAGACCGCCAGCAATGTAATGCAAGAAGTTGAGACGCAAATGGATACAAAGTGCTGTCGCCATCGCTTACAATTTCTTAGCTGCCTGCCACAAGCGCCTATTATTGCGGCCAGGTGTGGAACTGCTCAACTCACATCACAGCCGAGAAATAATTAACTTGCATTCCAATTTCTGAGGTATATTTCGCCCAATGTCTGCAGACAAAGAAGATCATCTCTGATTAATGAACATATTTAATAATTTTACACTTCATGATTTCATTACACCACATTATAGTGATTTGGATCTACATATATTTAATATCTTTCAAGATCAAAAACGTCCTAAATTAAATTTTATAAGGCATTGTCATGTAACGGAAGGAGCATAATTAAGTGGAATTCACATGAAAAAGAAAGTAGTACCTTCATTTACAATATGGTGCTACTGCTTACGTTTCCATGTTGATTACGTATTTGTAGTGCAGTATAATTACTGGGATTTTATATGATACTTCTCTGTTAAATATTATATTATTTCATATCTGTTACATTCTAGAACTCAGTTTTATTTTATAAACATACATAAAATCACTATTTTAAAAAATATTTAAAATATCTGTTAATTAATTTAGAACTGGTCACATTTATTGTTAAATTGATAGGTTTGTTATAAATTGTAATTATTGTTTTATTTTTAAAATGTTTAGTTTTTACATTGTTTAATAGTTTAACTATTTAATGTACCTATTTTAACTTCCAACTTTATATAGATTGTTAGGTTTAGCTGTCAGTATTACATTGTAGCTCTATATTCACATTTTGCTTGAAGCTGCCTTTGGAAAACGTGGATAGGATTTTCACATTAGGCACCTTCCCTCAAAATTGTAAATATTATTATTTATTATCACTAAAGTATATAATGCATGCTGACCCTCTGTAGTCTAGTGGTTAGCGTAGTTGCCTCACAACACAGAGGTTCCGGGTTCGACTCCTGGCTTGGGCTTGGATGTGTGCGCCGTCATGGTCACGGGGACTGGGATTAAGACTGCTGGAAAATCGATACGCTCACCACGTATCACTCCAAATTCATATGATGACAGTCTGCAGTCGGCCCGGTAGGTCAAGATCGTGATATATCATATTATAATACGTTTTAATGTAGACATTTTGTAAAACTTTTCTAGTAACAGCTGAAGAAGTCCCAAATGTGGAAACGAAACATGGATTAGTGAAAATAGAAACTCTATCTGCAACCATGGAAGCAGCTACTGCTTACCATAGCTTTCCTCTCCCTTCATATTAAAGTGTCAGCTTTTTCTTCCCTTCCACATACATCAGCTGCTATCTAACAGTATCTTTCTTCATCCTCCTTCCCATTTCACCATATAGCCCTCTAGTTTTTAGTTAATATTATTGTAAAAAAAATAATAATAGGAGAATTTTCTATAGCACAATTTTTGTTTTTGATTATAAGGCCTGTTATAGATGTACCAGAAAACAGGCTAATTATGTTATAAATAATTAATAAAAAAGTCTTACTTTCAATGTCAAGATTTGTTTCGCATATTGTTCAATTATACTCATTATAACTTCAATCTGTTGTTGACTAGATTTTAGAAATAATCTTCATCGATGATCTCAGTGGTTGATTTGCATTCACTGGAATCTATGTTTCACTCCTCTGAAGCATGAATTTAACCAAAACATCATGTTTTTGTTTTCGGGTATTTAAAGAAATTAATCACCGTTGGTGCAGAGCGGCCAGCTTGGAGCCCTTCGAGAATCGTGGCTCTTGTCTCATACTCCGACTTTATCTAACAAACTAGTTTGAAATTACTACGTTTTACTAAAAATTGGGCAATGCAGAGTGACAAGAACGGCTTCTGGTGGGAGAAATATGTAGTGAGAAATTTAAATTTTCCGTATTCTGGTAACCACTTGTAAAGTAGGTGATGTTAATGGACCAATGGGAGCACAGATTCAGTATTCTACTTCTTTGGCTCTGTAGCAGATTCAGAGCCTTGGCATACCGCCGAGTCGACTGCGGACCGTTCCCTACATCACACATACCGAATTAGGTGTGATACGTGGTCAGCGTCCAGCAATCCTAGTCCCAGTCTCCGTGGCATGACGACCCAAACCCCCAAGTGCAGATTTTGAACTCGGGACCTCTGTGTTGTGACGCAGCAATTCTAGACCACAGGAGGTCGGACAAAATTCTGTATTCTGTAAATGTTGAGGCCTGTCTGGCGAGGAGAGATAAACTGTAAACACGTCAATAACCTCCAATTTCCAGGTAAAATGATCAGGAATGATCAGGGTGAAGTGGCCCAGAATTTGTACCGTTTGACACGGAGGGGAGAATGGAAAAAAAGGGTTGCGCATATCGGCCAGTGAGGATTTTAATAAGTCATTCAGAAGCGCTAGGTACTTATTGCCGTTTTTCAGCAGGACGATAGAAGTCACTTTCCAGTTTTCAGTCAAGCAAACGACGCCACACTTCAAAAGTCATGTTATGAATCTAGAAATAATCGTTTCCACGTAATTAGTTGGGGAATAAGCGTTAAAATAATGAATTTACATACATTTTTCAAATCAAGTAAGATTATTAGAACAATTACGAAATAACATTTAAATTTTTCAAATATCAGTTGTCAGCAATCTCGTTAAAAATGAATGGAACGAATGTATCATAAAAAACAACCTTCAAAATTACTTAATTTTAAATCCTGTTTTTGAACCATACTTTGATGCTCGGAATACCTTTAAAGTTATTTACCGAAATGCAGTTACAAACTTATTGGCTGTTAGCAGAGATAAATAAACTAAAAGTATATATATAACTAGATTTCTGTTAAAGTAGAATGGTGAATTGTATGTTTGTATACATTACGGTCCCTGTTCAGCGCACAAATTATTTGCTG
This sequence comes from Eucriotettix oculatus, assembly GCA_034510155.1. Classification (NCBI taxonomy): domain Eukaryota; kingdom Metazoa; phylum Arthropoda; class Insecta; order Orthoptera; family Tetrigidae; genus Eucriotettix; species Eucriotettix oculatus. Next base: position 64,367,310 of record CM067376.1, read on the forward strand.
GAAAAAGTAAACTAATCAAATTAGAGTTAACAACTTTGTAGAGAGTTTGTGAACGTTTTCCACAGCCGTTTCTAATGGCTTTAAATTTCACAGTCTGCAATGTTAAGTGGTGCAAGAACAAATAAATGTTTATCACGAGTGCGAAATCAGTTTGGTGTTTCAGTACTACTTTTATCATTAAGTTTTCATATCAGTGACGGCTATAATTTTCCGAGATTCTTATTTAAAGCTCAAAAAGTTCTGAATTAAATAGCTCTTTTTCAAATCAAAATTCCTTCCATTTAACACAAAAAGTTAAGCTTTTCTTTTTATTTTCGTAAATTTCCTGATTATTAGTATTTTATTTACTTGTATTTATTTAATTTTCATTTAACTGAAGAGCCTGTCTGGAATTATTTAATAATTTATGTAAGTAATACCAATTCGTTTATTTAATCGGACTGTATACTGTTTCTATGAAATTTAAGTTTTTAATGACTCAGAGGAGTCATAAGACCTCTATCTTGCCAATTGTAATATAATTTTGAGGGAATCTAAATTAGTATTTATTCAAGAAGGAGCTTAAGCACAGACAGGATGCAGTGTGTGGCGACGAATATCTGGCTTAGCTCATCGAAAACTCTACAGTTTCAACTTGCATCCTGTCCCTAGCGTGAGAATGCAAGTCAACTACTTTTGGCAGCAATTTGTAATTTCTAATTGGATCCCCACTTCAAAACTGGGTGGGTTTGATGAATGTAGATTTACCTCCTCCTTGGAAAGTTTGGGAGAATCTGGACAGTCTTCCTTTGATTGTCGGCTAGGGTGGAGGTCCTGATCTCCAAACTTTTTCTTGTAATATATTTTAATTACATCTGAGTGTTGCGTTATTACTTATTACACCTGTCTCTGATCTGATTGTCAAGGCAATCACGAAACCAAAAATCTTACCTATCTTCCTTTCCTTTAAATTCTTCCTTTTATTTCTAATCGATAGCCATTAGATACACAAGATGTTAAAATACTGATAATTACGAACGTTTCCACTCATGTGTATGTTAGCAGAATAAATGATTTATTGTAATTAGAGTTTTAATTATTCGTCAAATTTTATAAGTTGTTACAAATGATATTTAAAATACTTTTTTCTCCTGCCATAAGTCTACCATGAAATAAATATGGCAGGCAGAAGTAATTACAATGCAAGGACAGGAACAGAAGGAAGAATTCAAGATAGGAGTAAGCAAAGGATGCAATCCATCCCCATGCTCTTTAGCTTATATATGGAACAAGCGATGAAGAAATTTAATAATGAATAGGCTAAGGGAATTAAACTGCAAGGAGAAGAAATAAAACCCGTAAACTTTTCTGATGATATTGGGGTATTAGGGGAGGCAGAAGAAGACTCGGAAAAACATAATAAATGGCATGAACGTGATACTGGAGAAAGAGTACGACATGAGAATTAATAGAGGTAATGGATTGTAGTATGGAAAATAGTGGATTAACAAAGGGTGTTGGAGTGGGAAGGGATATTTTGAGGGAAATTTAGGAATTCTGCTACTTGGGCAGGATAATAACTAGGGATTGATGAAGTATAGTAGACATAAAGAGTAGGATAACACAGGTATGAAAGGCTTTCTCAAAAAAGATTAATTTACTTACGGCTTATATAAGTACAAATATTAAGAAATCGTTATTAAAAGTATTCGTATGGAGTGTGGCGTTATATGGGTACGAAACGTGTACGGTAGGAGTTGAAGAAAATAAAATAATGGAAGCTTTTGAAATGAGACGCTTTAGTTACTAACCAAGAAGTTATAAGTAGAATAAGAAACTAGAATACAATATGGAGGGCGTGACCAAGAGAAGGGATACATTAATAAGCCACTTTTAATACATGAGAGTCCCGTAAAATTAGCATTATAGGGAAGTGTGTAAGGTTAGAAGAGGAAAAGGGGGCCAAGGATGGAAACGTTAGCAGATTACGGAGGGTGTTACATGTAGTACCTTTTGCTGGATAGGTTAGAATGGAGGGTTGCAGCAGACCAGTCTAAGGACTGATTATAAAAACACTAAAAATAAAAAATAAGCTCTGTAATTTTAGTCCTGAATCGTTGACGATTTCTAAGATAAAAGTACCTAAAAGTCTCGGATTTTATTTTTGACAAAATAGGCCTTCATACTCCCCTCAAAGCGTTTGGAAGGAGAGTGTTATTATATATAGTATTACTAATGGAGTACCTGCCTTGATAATAAGGTCTAGCGTATGAATACTTGACACTTTTGGCTAAAAATACTTGAAGAAATATAGTACGCGTATCTTATAAGAGTATTTATGCATGTTTAGATATGCGACTTTCTTATCGTGTACGTTTATTATGCTGATGTAATAGAAAATTGTATAATTGTTGTGTCTATCGCCGTATGATGAAGTGATATATTTCATGAATGTTTAGGAATTGTTTGAAGATTTTAAGTACTTGTAAGAAGCGTTGAGTAATTTGAAAATATTATGCAAATTACAGGAAATGGGTTAATGTTTTGAAAGGAAAATTGAACACAGGCAATAGCGTATGAAAATTTTCATAGGATTTATAATAAGAGTTTAGGGAAAATTGAGATAAAATGTTGCTTCCATGATTTAAACGAGCTTAAGACAAAGGTTACAAAATTTTGGCTGCATAACCAATTTAAACATGACATATTCAGAACAATTATTTGTGTTTCAAACCGATTATTCTACACATTTTGATATTTATTTCTCAAAAAACTTTCATTTTAATTTAAGATTGTGTTCCATTTTTTATTTCATTCCCATTTATATTACCTAATCCATTTTCTAGTTTTGTATATTCTAATTGAGGAGTGTGTAGTGTTAAACATAATATGGATACATGAAGACAATGAACACAAAGCGCTTTTAATGTTGTTAAACAAATAATAGTATGAGAAACTATCCAGAAAAAGTTAGAAACAGAGACATATTTACTATGAAATGAACAAGTATAATTGGTTTAAATAAATAATATTTCATATAGAAGGAAATTAATTAATTTACATTTATTAATTGATATTATACAATAATTGATTAACCAAATTATTTTTATGAAACCGTCCTATTTTAGGATTAACAATATTCACAAATTTAAATTACTTAAAAACTAACATTTAGAAAAATGAGATCTCTTCTCGGGTTGTATTTAAGAACCATCTCATAGAACCAGATTTATAAACAAAATCCCTACTTTAATTGAAAGCACAAGAAAATCGGAAGAAAAGTAACAGCGTAATTACCATATTCTGCTTTGCCTGGAACTCGCCGCTGCTCCTCAGATCACGTTCCGGTCCAACCCATTCCTTTAAACTTCCGTGTTTGAAAACGAGCATGTTGGTAATTTAATATTCTTATTGGATGCTACCATCAAGAGCATTCCGCCATGGATCATCCGATTCACGACCACTCAAAAGATTGATAAAGTCTCTCAATCCTAATCTTTGTTATTACTCTCTACTCATCCATCAATCAATCACACTCGAAATCTCTCTCCAACTATCATTATAATAAAAAAGCCAGTTGTTAATTGTAAATCTCCAATTGCCTGTAAATCAATTTGCGTCACTTTTTAATAACTTTTCCCCACTCCAATATTTCATTCCCTTCTGTGGCGGAAACAAAATCCTCTCCAATCAGAAGAAGAATTTGGAAGGAACCATTCACACTACTTACCATTAATTTTGGGGGAAAATACCAAGCCTCGTCACAGTGAAGTATCACGGGCTGTGAATATTTTTAGAAATCCGGAACCGGAGAGAAACTGTAGAGGTTTTATTACCTTGTTTGCAGCCTTAATCAATTTCTCTTTAGCCGACTATCTTGGATTTTGTTCCGCCAAATTCCATATTGAGTTACATTTTAAAATTACAACTAATTTCAATTGTTTTAGCCAAAATGAGACAAATTCAGATAAATAATATATAATTGTTGGTCTGAAATTATTGAAAACCAAAAGGATGATAACATCAAGTTTTTAAGTAATAGTATTAATGATGAACTACGTCGAATGTGTAATAAATATACTTCGAAATAAATATTACAAATTTAACAAAAGCATAATTTTTTACACTATTGAAAGATGTTTGACATCGAAATATTGGAATGATCTTATATAAAGCTCTGAATATTAATTTAATTAACAATGAAAAATATAATTCGTATTTCTGTTTCATCAAACTACTTTCATAGAAAAAAAGAAACTTTGAAAACTTATATCAAAGATGAAATAATAATCCATTGAAAATTATGATTGACAGTGAATAACACAAACTCAAAATCAAAGAATAAGCATTCTTTTTATTGTACCATTACTTCAAAATTTATAGATATAGATCATTCGTAGTATAGAAGAATAAATCTACGTTTGCCTGCAATAACTTTTAGTATATTCATACAATAATGTTGTAGTGGTGAATTTTCAGTCCTACAATTGCGATAGCATTTCTTTACCTGGCAGTTTAATCAAGAAAACTACGCTCATTTTTAAGGGAGTGTTCTGCAGCATTCTTCTAGTATGAAAGTTCTTAAGAAAGCTTGTTTTCATCTCAAGTGAGGTGAGAGAAGGAGAAGCTACCTAATTTGTACGTGCGTGTCGGTTTCAAACTTTCCATGTTTCTTCGACATGTCGAATTATAGACTAAGTGAACACAGATGTGCCCTGTTGGAAAGTGTTCTCCGAGAAGTTGTTCGTTCCGTGTTACTTGTGAAGGCGAACAAGAAGTTTAGCAAAACCCTCTTCTGCACGAAGAGAATCCTTTCTGTGCTGATTGAAACATGTCTTCGTAAGACAGGGGATAACCCTAGTTGATACGGCTCAACTATTTAAACATTCGTAGAACTGGCAAAAAAAATAATTACTCAGTCAATTCAAAGTCATTGATTTTATTGATTTGGATGACAAGAGGCAGCTTGATTCTGATTATGAGCCTAATTCGATTAATTATATATCCTAGTGATATAAGAAATGCATAATAAATAATCATTTGTTTCGTCTTTCTGAATGTGTTGCTGAATTACAACTGCGTTTCAATTTTTATTAGTTGGCAATCCGCTGCAATTGTTTTAGTCAGTTCTGTGGGAATACGAAAATAAAATTAGTATGAATCGGGACATTTATAAATTAAAACTAAAATACAAAGAATGGCCAAAAGTGAGAAATGAAATAATTTATTTGAATATATTAAAATTAATAATATTTTAACTAAAGAAAAGAGGAAATCTCTAAGGTTGAGGGACGAAACGTGTACAATTTTTTCCCATTTCAGACTTGCGGTCATTGTTTGTATTTTATTTATACGTCAGATTTATTACTTTATTTATAAATTAAACAATATTTAGTAGAAAGTATTATAACAAAAATTAATTATATGAATAAAAATACAAGAATGTCGAACATTTAAAGTCGATAGAGTCTCTGGAATTATGTGATGTCAGAATACTTACACTATACTGTGAATGAATTAGTTTTGCTTTAACAAAATGAAACCAAATTTTACTGTCAAAAACAATGTTTTATTTTTTTTCACAGTTTCCCTCTACTACCTTTACTATCTCCTCTTCCAATCTCACAGTACCGCCTTTAATTCAATGTTACATATTAAGACGTAAGGATGAAAACTTTTACAAAACGTATTTACGGTTTCTGTTCATGTCTGTCAGGTTTCTCAACTGAATCGCTCAAATAATACTTCATAATAAGAAATTTATAATATACAGTTAAAATTTTTATAATATTTTATCTATACATTCAATCAAAAAGCATTGAATTCCGTAAGTAAAAAAGATGCCATATCGTAGGAATGTAAAAGGTTTATCTGCTAGGTGAAATCAAAATAATGACAATCAATATATACTCATCTCCAAATATTATAGCTGCAACAGATTTTCTACGGGGCTGGTGAGAAAAACTGAGCTCTGATGAACGTTGAATGGGTAATAAGTGAGAGGAGGATAATGTATAGTAAGATGGAAAAAATATGAAGCGAGAGACGGGGGGCAGAATAAATACATTTTATGAGGGGAAGTTGATAGGGGAGCATAACCAGATGCAGGGTTTCGTCAGTGTTATCAGTCAGCCGACGAAGTGTCAAGTTCGAGAGTTCATCGCCGCAAAAACACATCTCTCGTATTCATCACTGCAAACAAATAAGCCAGCTTAACGAACGCCATGGTCCAACAGCTCGTGAGAAATATTAAATATTAGTTCGAATAATAAAGGTCAAGTTTTCCCATTCAATCACTTATCAATCAATAGGGACAGAAATACACACTCAATGTTAAGCAATATTTGTAAATTATGAAAAAAGAAAAATAACTCCATAAAAGAATAAAATATTAGCTTATTATATTATTTACTTACGTTAATATCAATATAACTTGAAACATCGCATATAGTTTTTTGATGAATTTGTAAAGAAAAACAAATTTTGCGTTTGAAAAGAAATTAGTGTTATAAAATTAATTTAAGAAAAATCTTAACACCTTTTGTGTTTTCTTTCTTATACTTATTAAGCGTACGGTTATTCAATATTTTTCTTTCGAAAAGAAATTTTTTGCAACTGCACAGTCTTTGATAACTTTTTTCCTTTTGTTCCGTTCCTTTTATTTCTTAATCTATTCGTTTTTGGGACAGCATTCTGTAACTCATTCTTATAAGGTTAGTCTCCCAGTTTTTTTATTATTGAAAAAAATATTACATTTTTCCTTTTACAGTAGTACCCTTTTCCACCCCTCACGCTAGTAGATTTAAATTTTATACGTAACTTATTTGCAGCTAGACACCTAGTTTACGAATATATATCATTAAAGAGTTAAATGCGAGGGGTTTTGTAGCTTACATTCTGTCAAAATGCTGCAAAAAAATTATAAATTAACAGATGTAAGATGCCTAAACAACAGTTAATTCTTAACGTGTTGTCAGAACTGACTCAGGTCGGCTGCCAGGACATCTTCCTTGATTAGTTACAATGTTTCATTCCTATTTACCAACCTCCCGTAGAAAAGGGGTATTCAGTTCTACCATGCTATTCCATTTCGTCCCGACCTCCCCTAATTGTTCATCATTTAATTTAATTTTAAGAGTAATTCAGTAAGCATTAAATGTAACTAATTATTTATATTTAACATTATTCAAAGTAACTTCTTCAATCCAGTAACCTGAAAATACTGCATTTCTTTTTAGTAAATTAGATTTAATGTTTTTGTAAATTATGTTACATTGTAACTAAGTATGACACCGGTTTAATAACATAATATTTCTTTCTATTTTATTGAAATACATGCTAATTTTTTAATGTGCAGTACGTAGTGTAGCGCAATAGGACCCCGCCCTAATTTTATTTATATTTTTAGATTTTAAACGATAAAAAATCAGTAAGTATATTCAGAGATAGGCAGGTAAGAGGTTTAAATCCCTAGGCGCCAAGGTGTCGCTTAGGTAACGTGTCTGCCTGCATGTCCAAGGGATTATGGTTATTTTAGAGTCAAAAAGCCCATTCCCGCGTTCGGTGAAAGAAAAAATGGTTGGTAGAGACACGTCACGGGGGTGGAGTTTTCCCTTGGAGAAAGGGAAAAAAAGTGTTTGGCTGAGAGGTGAGTAAGCGAAAAACAAGTCACTATGGATAGAACGTTGAAAGGACGAGGAAGCAGAGAGGTTAGTAGTGTTGTTCGGACGTTTAAGGGAACAAAAAACACAGGAAGTAGGAGCGAAGAAGAAATGAGCAATTAAATAGTGAATGTATCTTGGTAATTGAAAAGAGGAACAGTTATAATCATATTCAAAAAGAAGAAGGAGTCACTTTCAGAAGAAAGTACATGTTCATTCTATCATATTAGCTAAATTATCGGCTAAGATATAAACATTGATAAGGAGGCAGTACTAGGTCCAGAACCTTTTACGTCGACAGAGGGCAAAATCCACAACCCGACAAAGGAATCCGGATAGTGAAGGAGGAAAATTCTACTACACGAGAGTTACAGAATCGCCTAGAAAATGGAACAGGTTCGTCACGAAAGAACGTAAAATCTCTGTTACACTTTGTTACCCCAGTGATAAACCCTTAGAACCCCCTTAATATTTAAATAGAAGTTTTCCTTAATATGTATAATTGTAATAGTGCGCAGGACCCAATCAGAAATTGTTTTGATAATAAAATTATTATATTTTTTAAAAACGCAATAATTTGTTAAATAATTAAAAATAATCCCCCCCTATTTATCACTTATATTAGTTTCAAATTACAGAAACCTCGTCAACTCTACAGGTAACTCATAGATTAAATTTTGTTCAACAACAAAGGATGATCCGTGCCAAATCCTGTCGTTGTTCCATCGAAAGAGCTTATATTAGTATATATAAATTGTGTAATATATATTAAGGCACTGAACTTGGAAGTCGTCTTTGGGTCCAAGTGGAACTTAAGCTTAATTAGGTGTTTTGATATATCAGATATGGCGGTAGTCTGTGACTTCCGAGGCTATTGTTCGAGACGAGCTGCCGTGCCGAGCAAATGACTGCAATATCCAGCCCAGCAGGTGCACAGCTCACACAATAAGAGCAGGGGCCATCAGTCTTTGGTGCGCGATAGGTCTCATCAGTTACAGACATTCCCTTCCCACAAGAGAACACAATGACGTCCTTCAGAGTAATGTATGACTTCCCATGAAGAAAGTTGATGACATTTATTACTGATGAGCAACCACAATCCGGCTATCCGGGGCTTTAGAAATTGCTCACTCGAACTAAATGGAAAAGGAAATATAAATGAAAAAAGTGGCATTTAATTTATTACCTCTGAAAGAAGACGTATAGGTTTAAAATAAATTAAGAAGCATTACTTTAATGTCTATTTACAAAATTAAACCAGTCTCAGTGCTTACTGTAATGAAAAATAAAGGAATAAAATGTGTCAATAAAGTTATTTTTGCGCTAAAATATAGCTTATTTCTAGTAGGTATACAGCTTCAAAAAGAAACAACGCACTGAATAGTACAGAAACTATGTACATAAAATTGTGAAGGCGAGTAATGGACAAAACAGGCTATTTACAGCGAGCGGCTTTCCAAATTTCACATACTATAGCACGATGGTTACTTTGTCTCAAATGATCTTATGAATGCTCTATGAACAGCATAACAGAATATCAAAAAGATAAGTAATGTAGTTAACATGACGGAAGCAGATATCAGCGGAAAGTAACTTTTTCAGCTCTAATATTGAAAATAAGATGGAGTTCAGAAGTGGAGTGTAATGTCCGCCTGAATTTCTCCAAGATTAAAACGATTGCCGATGATTATTGTAATGCAGTGATACTAAAATATCATCTTTTACTTGTACGGATGTTTTTTTGTGCGAAATTGACTGGCATTTTTGCTGATCTCTCGAAAGCGTTTTATTTAGTAGATCATAATATTCTACTGAGAAAATTAGATTTCTACGGATTCAGAGGAGTTTCCCTTTCTTTATTGGCATAGTACGTGCAAAACAGACGCCAAAACGTTGCGATTGAAAACACGGATGGAAATGAGTATCTGTAAGAATGGGAAAAAATTACCTACGGTGTCCCTCAGGGCTCAATTTTGGGACCGACTGAAAATAGAAGATTGAATTTTATCTTTCCTCTTTTTGTCCTACAATTATGAATTGTAAAATTTTGTGTATTATATTATATTTGACGTATCCTATTTCCTCAACCGAGGACTAATGGATTGAATAATAATGAATCTAAATCTAAATGTCTACAGTAAGCGTAAGAAAACTGCTGGAAATCTGGGAGATGTTGGTCTTGAGGCGTTTGTTTGCCCACACATGATCAGGAACTGACCACAGATGGTTACACCACACAAGTTTGAGTTAAATCACGCTATGGAGTAACAGAAAAAGGAGAAGACGGAAACTGCCCTTTTAATGCACACGAAAGAATTCACAATAATTTGTCTTAGCACTACGAAGTAGCCCTCTGAATTGGAAGAGTTTGATCAGGGGATTCTGTGAGTGAATCAGTGTAGTATTCTAAAGCTCATGCTATACGTTCGGCCGACACTATAAACGAGACAGAGCATAAATTTAACGCATCACTATTCTCTTTTTGTAGAGTCCCCTCAGCCATGATTCGTAAATTGTTATTGTAATTGTGCCACGAATAAAACCAATAAAGTAGCTTTCAATTAATTTAACTGTTTGTGATAAAAACATCTATGTTATAAAAATCTGATTTCATTTTGTTTATAGACCAAAATATCTTCTATAGAACTTGAGAAATTGACATTAATCAGGGTTTCCCACATCCAATTGCGGCTTAAACCTATAACAGTGTATTTAACAAAATATTTATTTAGTGATAAGCCTGGAGTAATATCCCTGTTCTGATTTATTTTCTCGATTTACCAAAATTACGTTTCTTGAGTGTCTTCAGATAACATTAGCTGCTATTAACATTGTCTTTGTTAACGTGAAGAGAATTTTATAGGAATTTAGATATTGTAGTGCTTTTGGTAAATTTCTTCGCATGAATGCCTAACTGTTAATCGGATTGTCACAAATTGCAACAAAAATAAAATCCATGTATATTAGTATACTCCTTGACTGATTCACGCCTGATTGTTTTGCTTACAATAGTATAATTCTGCCCGCGAGACTTTGTAGCTCCGGGAAGTTTTAGCGTAATTCGCAGTTTCGCGGCTCTAATTAGTTAGCTTCCTTACTGACCATAAAACTTCTTGCTCTTTGTAGTTGCAATATGGTTCAATGTACCATTCTGTCTAGTACTTCTGGCATTCCTCTACAATTTTTTCTAACTATATCGATTTTGTGTTTCATGTTTTAGTCTAGTGTTGTCCCGACATACTTTTCGGCCTTTGTTAACAGTGCCCTATTGAGTAAGCGTTAGATGGTGTTATTTTATATATAAACAAGTTAAATTATTTAGTAATTAACAAACTAATTACCAGATTTGTCATATTTTTTCTATGGAAAGTGTGAGCCACCGTTTTTGTTTATATCGTGGTCTTAGAACAACTAAAATTTCAATTGAATTAAGTTTTGAAAAGATTTCTAATCAAATTATAATATTTTACATAACTTTACATATAGTAGTTGTATATTTCCTACTGATCGGCGCCTCCAGGCAAGCAGAAAGTCGCATTCCCTGCATCGTTGTGCATTCAGTCTCCGTAGTCAATATTTTTCTTGATATTCGCCTCTCTCTTCCCCAAAAAAGCTATGGGACATTAACGTTTGTATTGGTCATTACCACGAACAACCCTACACATCACAACATGAATCAGATGAAGAAAATCAAGCTTTGTTCTTGTGTCTTAAAGAAACGCCATCCAGTGTTGGAATCCTCAGGCCACAGGATCACACTGCCACCTGACGAACAGAATTATTACTTACTGTCTCCCTCTCTCTGGTTTCACGGAGTGAAAATTACTGTAAACCAGCAAATATCTGCAGTGTGCCATATTACATTGCCTCGTGTGGTACTACTGCTTGAGCGGAGTTAATCAAAACTCACCTACTCACAGGGTTTAGATGTCAATGATTGGCGGGCACAAGGGAGCGCCTGGACCGAATCGTAATGAGATTCATCCACCTCACTGGGCTCAGGGTTCAGCGATATTTTCGTTCAGGTAGCTCAACATCAGCTGCCATATTGGACCCAATGTACAAAAAAAATCAGTTTGAAACATGAAGTCAATTACCCGGTCCTGAATATGCTATTGTAATTTATCAAAATATATAGAATGATAACTCTCTATATGTGTTTGATTACGAAGAGGGTCGATAAACGTTGAAACGTTGGAATAATGTCACATACTCTGAATGATATTAAATTATGCTATATTCAACATTATTAATGGTATAAATAAAATAAGAAGCTTCATCTGACTAATATTAAATTAATTACAATTAATGGCCAAAATCTAATTATTTTCAAAGAAAATGTTTCATCGCCAAGAGTAGAGAAGTCTTCAGTTGTTCTTAGAAATAATTAATTATAACTACATAGCTATAGTTGATTACCAAACAAAGAAATAAATTTAAGGTAACATGGTTACTTAAATAATTAAAAATTTGAAAGTAATTAAAAAACCTTCTGAATGAGAAAATTAGATTGTTTATACATCAGCTTTCATGCAAAGAGTACAGAACTTTAAGGGTTGTCTAGTTCTTCTAAAGAAACAGAGAGTAAACAGTTAAAACGTCAATAACGACGACGAGGGAGATGTGGATACTGTGACATTTGTTAATTATGTAAAATTAGATCATCAAATTGAGAGTGGAGGAGGAGAATGATATGACGAACATTATTGACCAAAAATGTCCCACGAAGAAAACGTAACATGTTCGAAACTACATTATCCTATACAGAGATCTTTGGCGAGATGTTAAAACCATAAAATGAAGTAAATGTGGAAAATAAAGTGCAATAAGAAATTTCTTTAAACACTAAACATGTGTGTACAATTTAATGTTATTTTTCTATTATTTTAATATTAAATTTTGCGTGAAATATTATTTCTTTCATTTCGCATTATCCGACATATTTCTTATCTGGTATACCGCCAGTCCCGATTATGTCTGATAAACGGGAATACTGTATTTATCTTATGAGACGGAAACTAATATTTAATAAAAAATGTTAATGTTATTTTGGTGATAAACAGTGTGATTGTATTCATCAATAAATCAGTTATTTTAAAAGATCAAATAGTTATTACAAACGGCACCCAACGAGCAGCGCGATTTATTGTGGCAGAGACCCCAGGGAATTCAATGTTCTTGCTGTGGTTTGCGTTTGTACCCCACACATATATTCATATATTAAAATAATAGTTTCCCTTTTTTATATTAATTTTGTATATATATGTATGTAAATAATTATAATGAAGGGGGTTAGGCTGTTTATACTAAACCGACGACAAGCAAGTAAGATCGCGTTTGAATAGTATTAAATTAATGTTGAATTGACTATATCGATAGCCAGGAAAGATGAATATAATCTGTACCACTTACGGCAGGTCAGTCCTTGGGACAAAGGCCTGAGTTTTCCTCTTTCCCTCCCCCCTTGGCCCATGGCCAAGGTAATTAATTTTTGACTCCTACAGGCTGAGACGACCTTGAGCAGTTTGTGAGGTGTATGCACTGGGGTCAAAGGCCTTCGACATACGGCAAGAATTCTCTTCTGATCCCATTGGACCAGTCGGCCAACTACCTCTCAATACTGATCTAGGCATGGAGGCGGGTTTGTTGCGTTCCCACAGCAATCCAGACTCCCGTCATCAGAAGGGCGCAGGAGTATTACCCACTAGCCCGACCTACCTGATGCAGGTTTTCTAGGGTTTTCCCTGCGTCACCTTTAGGTGAAACACCGGGTAGGATCCTTACACTATAGCCTGGGGCCCTAGTAAACCCTGGGCTACCTTGCTCTACCTTCCACATCCCCCCTTTTCAAGTCCCTTCCTATGCTATTAAAGGGAGGTTGCCTGCTTCATGTAGCCTGTTACCCCCTCCCCCTCCAAAAAAACAGATTTTGAGATATACATGGACATCAATAATAAGAGAGGAGAGAGTGAACTGGAGTGGAACACATTAGGTTTTGAGAGATATTAGAGATTACATTACGCTATTGAGGAATAGTGGACGTCAAGAGGAAAAATAAATTATGCTTCAAGATGATTAACATTTAATTTAATAAAATTGTTCACTTTTTATATAAAACCCCAATTTATCATTAATAATTTGAATAATCACCCTGTCACCACATTGTAAATATCTGGTGAACTATGGCAGTAGTTGAAATGCAAACTATTCTAATTAACGTCATTGATATAACTATAATAAGTTTTGGATATCAATTTTTGATCTATGGCCAATATTTTGTGAGTTAATAACTTGGGGACGTTATATAACATGTTTTATTCGTGTCATTTAGGAACTTAGCTTAAACTATTATTTATTTCTGTTTGGCTTTATGATTAAGCGGTTGGTTAAGCTAAAAATTGATAACGCAGGTGGGAAAATGGTTACCGTTGCAGCTTCCGCAGCGTCAGATCATACGATTGATATGTTATTATTTATATTGTTTATTATTCTGAGAAACAAAATTTTCCGTCAGAAAGGTTAATTTCAAAATCTTTATTTATCAATAACTAACTGTTAAACAATATAAAAATATTTATTAATTCCTTCAATATCATAACCTAAGGGTACATTGGTTATGACACTAGAAGTATGTCGTGACTACCTCCTCATTACGTGATTTTTAATTTTAAATTAAATTTTTTCTTGTTTCACCTGAGAAAACGTAAACTCAAAGTCGAATACAGCCACACGGGTTTTGAAAAGCCGGCATGCTGACCACCGCACTATTGAACCCACAGTATTGATTCGCAGGTTCCATTGTGTATTCGTTAAGCATTTCATTCAGGATCGTCTCATTTTTAATTAAAACATTTGGCATTGGATTACGAGCATTGTGCTGGCTGATGAGGCCTATTGTCAGCCACAGAAGAATAGCAAAGTGGCGGTGCTGGGTCCACATAGCGGGATTATACGCGGCCACGGCAGCTTTCAACCTGTATCACTAAGTCTTAACCCTCACAATAAATCATAACAATATCAACGATTTAATATCTCTTTCTTAAATTAATATAAATTATCATTCCTTTATGTGAAACGTTTATTCTGCCAAATAGATTTATGCAGCGGAATTATTATAAATTATATAATTGGAATAACTTGACGGGTTTGTTTACAGAATATACAAAATGGCTATTAAGATCAGCATAAATTATAGGTAACCAAAGATAAATACTGACAATAAATTAGATATAAGTTATGCAGGCAAGAAAAGATCTAACATAGTCAAATGGTACTATATGAGAAATCTCTAGTAGAATAAAATTTTTCAACGTTCACGTACAATGATAAAAAAAACTTGGTTTTAAATCAGTCACAAAATTTAATAAAACAGAAATTATATTTTAATATGCAATTAAAACGACTAATTAATTGAAACACTACGAAATTGCTACATTATAAGAATTAACCTTTATTATAATTTGTTTCAAGTCTTTAACCCGCGTATTGTTGTAGTTGTTGTGGATTTCAGTCCTAAGATTGGTCTAATGTAAATTTATCTTGCGTAAGCCTTTTTATTTCCTTATAACTAGCACAACACACATCCTCCCAGATTGCTTAGCGTATTCTATCATTGCCTCCCTCTTCTGTTCTTACCCCACACACTTCCCTCTAATGCTGATTTTACAAGACCCTCGTGTCTTAAAACGTGGCCTATTAATCTATCCATTCTCTTAGTCAACGTCCTCCATATTGTTCACTTTTCCCCTATTCTGTTTATAACTTCCTCGTTTGTGATTCTATCCACCCATCTGATTTTCAGCATTCGCTTCTAATTTTTTCCCTACCCCAACTCCTATCATCCACGTTTCGCACCCAAAAAACGCCACGCTCCATACGAACATTTTTAGCAATGAATTACTAATATTCACACCTATTTTACCCGTAAGTAAATTCTTCTTTTTCGCGAAAGCCTTCCTTGCCTGTGCTATCCTACTCTTTATATCTACTATACTTCTACCATCCCTAGTTATTAGCAGAATTCCTTAACTTCCGTCAATATCCCTTCCCAATCTAACAACCTTTGTTTTTCCACTGTTTCCCAAACTACACTCCATTACCTAGATTTTCCCTCTATTAATCCTCATACTGAACTCTTTCTCTAGGACCACGTTCATGCCATTTATTATGGTTTACAAGTCTTCTTCAACTCCCGTAACACTACAATATAGTCGACAAATCGAAAGTTTTTTTTTATTCTCCTTGCAGTGTGATTCCATTTCCATATTTCGTTTTAACTTTTTTCATCGGTTGTTCTACATATAAGTTAAACATTATGGGTGACAGACTGCTTCCTTGCCCTACTCATTTCTTGATTACGGCTTTCTCTTCTTGATATTTTATTCTAATTATTGCTGCCTGTCTTATACATAACGCGTACAGAAGACAGGCAGCAGTAATACTCATATTATCAAAATTAAAAATTAATTTATGGTTTTATTAAACTTTGTGACAAGAATTTTTTCTTCGTTGTACATAAAAATTAAAATGAGTCATTACATACACAAAAAATTACTTACAAAACATTTTTTTAATTTCATGGAGCAATTTAGTTTAAAAGCAAGAAAATATACTAAAATCGCCGATACTAAAACGCCAATGTCCCTTTGTACCAAGATTAAACTATATAATGATACCAACAAACATGATTAAATTAACTATTCCAACAATTATTTTACAATTGATGGTATTATGTGACGAAATATTTATTATATTTATTTTGAACACCGTAGATAACTTTGACCTTGGAAGAAATAATCACCTTAAAATAATTAAATAGTTCATTTTATTTCGAAATATATATAAATTATTGACCAATACGTGCCGATTATTATTTATCCAAAACAATAAATAATTAAAGTACGCAATCAGTTAAACAATTTTCCTACAACATTTACTCTTTTCAAACTTAAGTTCCCCAAATACAGTAATTATGTGTTTTAAAAATGGAAACATGATTCCTCACGATTCAAACAATCACTGAAACGCTTCTGTTATCCAACCATATTATTTTATTATTAGTTTTTATCCATGAATTATTCCCTTATATCACCTTTCAGTTGAAGTATATTCGTTATTGTCTCTTATTTTTCATTTCTATTAAATTTTTACTAAGAGTTACAGATAACATGAAATGGAAAAGTTGGAAGGTCAGACAGTTTAAATTAGTTTCTGGATTCGTTTTGTTACTTCAGTTAGGCATGCTTTCTTTCTTTCTTTCTTTCTTTATGTCCACCTTCAGTGATCTAAAACCAAGAAAATTAGTATACTTTGCATATTTCCATTCTGTTTTATCATATGGTATTATATTTTGGGGCGACTCAGCAGGCATATATAAGATTTTTATTAGTCAAGAACGTGTTATTAGAGCAATATGTCAGGTTTCCTCACGAACTTCTTGCAGAACTCTGTTCAAAAAGTTAGGCATTTTCACTTTAACGTGCCAATACATTTATTCATTGATGTTATTTGTAATCACAAATAGGCACTTATTTTTGAATAATTCTGATATTCATCCCTTCAATACAAGGAACAAAAATAATCTGTATAAAAATGTAAAACATTGTCAATTGCACAGAAAGGTGTGCATTATTCAGGGATATCCATCTTCAACAGACTGCCGCACAGAATTAAACAGTTGTCCGATAATCAAGGTAAATTTAAGACTGAATTACGCTCATTTTTACTTAGCCACTCCTTCTATTCAATAAAGGAATTTATAGAAGAATCGGAGAAGAGTAATTAATTAATTAGTTTATAATAATTTATAATACAAAAATTTGTTATAAGTATATTTATCTTTTATACAATAAAATAATGTAATAAATGTACACCCTGACCCATTCCACATCCTTGAAGCTTAGCTTCTTTACAGGATCTACGGAATATGATTATTATTATTATTATGTAATTGATTGGCAATAAAATTAAAAGTAAATAAGCTCGTTCTAAAATAATTATAGTTACCCCTTTATGAGTAAGAATAAAATAGAAGTAACATGAGGAAGTAGAAATGTTTTCACCCGAAGCTCAATCAGGGTGAATAGTAATGTAGTACATTTGTTTTAAAAATTAATTTTGTGAGAGGTAAGTAAAGTGAAATTTTCATTTTCACAGAAGGAAAAATAATATTTTTAAGGCACTAGGAAAATATTCTTGGTATATTACAATTTAGACTTACTTTTAAACTTTGTTACAACTGTCAGAAAGTTAAAATTTCATTGAAGAAACAAATTATAAAATAGTAGACGGGCAGTATTTCAAGCCGAGTACTTCCCTTTATTTTTCCATACTTGCTGCATTTCACTTATTAAATGAGAGAAGACATGACATTTAATAAAGCAACAAATTTCGTCACGTTAGAGGCGTAATTAACTGTTTGCTCAGCCAGCAATGCCCTCATTTCACAGGAAGCGATCTAGTGCAACAAAATACAAGGGTACTTTCATTACACACGAGTCTTCCAGTATGTGATGCGGAAAATTGCACATTCGGGAACTGCAGGTCTGGTGGATGTTGATGAAGGTCACTTCAACTAATTCGCAATCTAACTCGAGTACCGTAATTAGGCATTTTTCAACGAAACGAAGTTCGCTTCTCTCAGATTAAACAAATTTATACGACTTATTTTATTTGACGCTGATAAGATTTCAATTTTACTTAAATAACCCACAATTATACTTCAAAAATTTATTTCGATGTGATTATAATATTTTTTATTTCATTATCCTTTTTTTTATAGAAATTCTTGGACTGAAACCGAAATGTATTATAAATTTTGTTAGCATGTACGACTTAAATATAATTTAAAATCATAAATTAATTCAATCGTACTTCGTACACCTCTTCACCTTATAGCTCAAATTTCTTCCCTACGCCGGAAATCACCCAAAATAAATAATTCACTTTGCTGTATTTGAACGAGACAAGAAAATTACTCTAAATCAATAATGGTAATTGGATTATCGACAAACTCGTACAAAACGGTTGTACGTGAAATTCTAGAAACGTTTTATATATTTATACTTGCCTGGAAAATTGACTTCAATTTCCATTTTTCTTGAATAATATTACAAATGATGAAAGAAATCAACGTCAAGGAAATGCTGATAACCTACTCGTTGTCATAAAATTTCCTCCAAAACAACATCAATAGTATTTTGTAATAAGCAAATTATTTAGTAATTGGATAATTTATTGATTAGTATACCATTATTTCATTAGTATTTTTGAAATACAACTTTTAAGCTGAATCATCAGATGCTTAAACTGTTTTCCCAGAAAACTTGTCAATGTCACATGATAAAGTTATTTCTTTATCAGTAGATACATTGTTTTGTAGCTTCTCAAATTACAAAAGTAATAAGTTACATCAACATGTTCTACATTTCAGATTATATTAATGAGTAGCGATGTATATCTTTAATTAATATTTTACAGTGTTGACAGCTATTGATTTGTCCTTCAAACAATATAAACACATGAATTAAATAACATTTACGTCCGTATAACAGGCAAATTATAAAAGTTTTGAGCAATAATTTAAAACTTAATTAAAAATAGACATTTCGACCAGCACAACAAACTGAAACGATGAAAACAAAGATATTGTAAATCAAAGAATAACTAAAAAATGAAACTTTCAAGACAATTTAATTAACCACCATATATATTGTTTGTCGATAATCCTATGAAAAACACTGTCTGCAACAAAATCATCCATTTAATTCTACATACGGAAATAAATTTTTATAAAAGGTTAAGTTCTGAAATATTACATATTAAAACTAATGAATTTTCTGTTCATATATAGCTTGATATTTCACAATGAAATAAATTAAAAGTTAATTTATTAAATTGTAATTTTTACTTACAACTTTTGGCTTTTCATTGATCTGCATTATCTTTGTTTTTAATACTTAAATCTGTTACAAATTAGTCGAAGCATAACGATAATGACATTCGTTTGATACAGATGGCTGTGAACGCCATCGAAACGTCGGGACTAATCCGATATTAGCCCGGGTAGAATACCAACAATTACTTACACAACACATTCACGGGGAAAATCTTCAATCACTAATGTATGAAAAATTGTAAGTTTTTGAACATTAATGGTAGTGATAAATATACATACGCAATAAATGATTTTTTGATTGAAATATTCCCTTCTTGTTATATAGACAAGTTAATGTATCATACTTAAATAAAAATGATAGAAAGTTACAGAAAAAGGCAATTTTCATCTCCCTACATTTTTCTAAAAAAATAGTAAAGTGGTTAAAAAGCATCAATGCCAATGTTAAAATTATTTTCAAACTAGTAAATATTACTTTTCTTCTGGTTCATTACGGGACATTCGTAAATTTAAAGTTCAATGTGAAAATAGAAGACGAATGTTTATTGATAAGAATGTCTGTTGTGAATAATTTTTTTCGTTATACAACATTGGATGAGGCTTTTTGCATGCAATGTTGTGTTAGGAGGCTCAAAGGTCGTTTGGAAGAGGTCTTGGTAAATTGATGAGAACTAGAGGAGCGTAGGAACAAGAGGAACGGAGTAAATGGAGGTTCTTTGTATCTTCTAAAACTTTTTGAAAACGGCTTAAAGTTGTCAATCCAGCAGCCTTGGCAACCCGGCAAGGGGATCCAAACAAAACCCATCCATATTGAATGTGCATTATTTCGTTTTCATCATTGCTTCATAAAACGATTTTCTTAAATTCGTTTGGATAAAATATAACAACATCTCAGTGTAAAGATGGTTACAAAATTCCTGTTCTAATTAAATGAACTTGAGTATGTTTGCCTGGGAATGTAATTTCTTTCTCCGCATGAGCTGCCCCTCTCAACACTGTTGGTCAAGTTTGACAGTGCTAATGACATCGGCCTGTCTCATATACCAAGCCAGATTACGGAGCCAATCTACAACACTACACTCTGATTAAATTGTCCATCGAGCATGTTAAAGGAGATGGGCCACTCAGGTGCGAAGCCAGGGAGCTTGATTACTTGGTTGTCTGTGAAAGCAATTTCCGATCTGTAATGTTTGATGAAGCTATCTCAAACTGACATCTATTTTGTCTATGCTTAAATCAACCCTAAATACTTTAATAGACGTGCAAAAATTAAAACAAAACGGAGATAAAATCCTGTACTCAACTCTTAAAGCCGAGTTTCAACAAGAATTAATAAATAATCCTCATAATTAGCAAGATAATACATTAATTAGCAGTCATGATATAGTGTAGAACGTTGTCGCGTTTCATAGCAAAATTGAAAGAAATAACAAAGGGAATTGAGCCACTCTTTTACAATAGGTGTCCATCCTGGCTATAGCGTGATAACATTATGTTTATTAATGGTATATAATTTCATTCAATTTTATTAGAAATATTAGGAACGGTGGATAGCATCACATGTTTATAGCGCAGTAGAATCCCTCCCCAATTTTATTGGAATCCTTGGATTTTTAAAGCAACTGACGACAGGCAGGCAAAAGTGGAATTTCCCGGCGCCAGACTAGCGGACGGGGAACATGTCTGTCTGCAGGAGCATTCACCCTTCAAAATTTCCGAACACAGTTCCTGGGGCCATGGAAAATTTCCCGCGCTAAGCGAAGGACTCATGAGGATTGGCAGAGCAAACATCACGTGAGAAGAGTTTTCCCTTGGAGAAGGGATATTGAGTAGAGCTGGGAGATGTGGAGCCGTAAAATATTGAGTGTGGTGCCAACGTTGGGAAGGTGAGGAGACAGAGTGAGAGAATACTTCTAGGTGTTGAGAGGCCAGGAGGAAGAGATAGAGAGTTGATAAATATGTGGAAGGGAGGAGAAAGCTAGAGAGTCAAACGGATCTTGAAAGGAAGGCGTAAGCTGGAGTGTGCAACAAGAGTTGAAAGTGAGGTGTGAATTGTTGCTCTTTAGTGAGAATGAATTAAGAACGAAGAAGGCTAGAGGGAAGAAAGAGGAAAAACTGAGTTTTCCTCAATCACTGGCAGTACGAGATTCATCCCACTTTCTGCTGGCAGAGGGAAAACCCACAATTAAACTTGAAGGAAGAAAGCAGTTCCGGTCACCTAGTAACCTGCATCAAGACTCCAATGAAGATAAAACAGGTTAGTCAAGTGAAAATAAATCTCAGCTGCACGTGGTTACTCCAATGTGCAATTAACCCTGATATTTAAAAATCGTCCACTTGAATTAATTTACTTATTTGTAATAGCCCGCAGGACCACCTTTTAAATTATTTGTTTTTATATAAATAAAATTATCATATATCTTAAAGCAAGTAATTTCATTAAATAATTTAAATAGTTTCCCCAATATAATTTGTAACGTGATTCTCTCTGGAGCTCATTTTTCAACGCGTTAATCCTTGGAGTCCAGAGAGATGGACCAGAAGAGTCAATATTTTTCTCTAATCAGTGGTTCTGTAGTTTAGTTGTGAGATACTAACATTACTCCTCCAGCGGTTAAACAATAAAACCTGGAGAGACGTCGTAGGCGACGGTGCTTGATTCTTCGACGCAGCGTGACGACGGGACACCGTAGTGCACAAAGGCTTATTTATCCTCTGCTCAGGCAGAGCGTACATCGTTCACGATTTAACCTGCGTAGAAAGAGATTTGATTTCTCTTCCTGCTAGCCATATTCTTCCTTAAATTATTTACGTATTTTTCCTTAATTCATTTTCGTCCAGCAAAATTTCAGTCATTTGTTAATACACACACTTTAACCTACACACTTAACCTTTTGAATATCATAAAAGTATCACGAGGCGACGTACCATTTCGATATTCACCTTAATTTAGCATTTGTAACCTCACAATTTCCCTATGTGGATAGGTCGCCATGTCTACTCAATTTGTAGGCAGTTCGATAACCTTCTAAAATTGGCAAAGTAAATAATCTTCGGAAATAAGAAGTAATTAGTGATAGGTGACGAGGTAACAAATTGTATTTTTTTTAGATATGGGTCTATGGGTTAACTTAATAATGAGAAGAAACTTTCTCTGTTTTTCCACCACCTTCATCTATTTTAGGAGTTGTATGTACTGGGGTCGAAGACCTTGGGCATACGGTAAGAGTTGTCTGCTGATCCCATTGGATCAGTTAGCCAACTGCCTTCTAAAACTGGTGCAGACGGGCAGAAGGGAAAGGTGCGACCACACAGCAAACTCGTCTCCCGTCATTCAGAAGACCGTGAGAATAGTACCCAATAGCCCAACCTACCTGATCAGGTTTTATAGGGTTTTCCCTGCATCATCGTTAGTTGAAACACCGGGATCCTTAAATCTACAGCCCGGGAACCGTAGTCAACCCTTGGCTACCTTTCTCCATCTTCCACATCTACCCATTTCATTTCTCTTCCTATGCTATTAAAGGGGAATTACCTTTTTCAGGATCATTCTCATGTAGCCTGTTACCAAAATTCCGAGGATCCTAAACTCTGGGATCAAAAAGTAACTGAGTGAAGGGGTTATGGTAGAATATATGAAATATTAAGGATCTTTGGGAAATCCTTAGCACACATTTGTAGAACCTCCAATGTGGTAGGAAATAAAACTCTCATTAATTTAATTTCTTCATCTGTATACTTGAGGCAGCGCCACATTTTAAAAAACAATTTTCTTTTGAAATTACGCACGTAATTTATAAAATTATTGGTCTCCGTACTAAGACGTCCTTTTAAATGAGAAGGAGTGTAGCGAATAAGGGAGCGTGGGTGACAGTAAGTGAAGTCTGTCTGGAAAACGAGACAGCAGGCGGGCCCATTAAAGGTGGACCGACCGCGCCGGGGGAAATCTCTCAAGTCGGGATTCCTCCATCTGCAGCCTCTGATGTGGGATTTCCTTCAGCTCAGGTCGCTCTCATGGCTGAAACACGCTTCTGTGGCTTTCTTCCTTTTTGTACATCTGAGCTGCGAGATTAAAGAAACAGAATAGGTTCAACTCTTAAAGGACTTTATTTTCTCGCTCCGTTAAGGCGTCGCTCGCTTACTCAAACCTTTGCATAGCCATTCAAATTAAATTAATTTATCAAATAAAATAATTAAACGTTAAAATGTAAAGATTTCAAAATAATATACGTATATACCCTTTTTTATTTGATATATAGATTGAAACATAAAATTTAACATTTCTTTATTTTGAGATCATGATAACAGTCTAACTGTATCATGTCAACATTTTTCCCGGTAAATTGGAAATATCTTTGTGCCAAATTATACTCATTACACAGATATTATCGCTCAAACGTACAACTAGGACCTGTCAAAGTCGTTCATGTGGAAGGATTAACAGTGCGTAATTCATACATGCACCATACTGTAAACTGTGCGGAGTAAATGATTGCTGTTAAAGCTTAATTAATTGTAGTATTCTATACAAAGGCAGATTTTGTGTCCTTTGTAAACAACGCTAATATACTTTACAGAGCTTTGTTATAACAATATAATATAAATTACAGAAATCTATGGTTCCTTGGATGTAAATTTGTCGATAGATCAAACATTAGTTTTAATTAGGAACGTCAGTTACCAATTAGACTTTTTAACTAATTCTTGTATTTTCACAAATAACTAACACACCCGTGTACAAAAAAAACATTTACTAAAACAATGATGTGCAAGCAGTTCAAAGTGTTAATTGTAACAACAAAATAGTTATTGAAATTTTATCTTTCAATTTTAAGTAGTAAAAGGACGTTTTTCTCTGTTCATTGGTAATTGATAAACTGTATGACACGCTATCCGTATTTTCATCGTAACGTGACTCAAACCATCATGTTATTTCCCGAATACAATAGATTTGCTTGTAAAACAAGGTTATGCTGTATAAAACATTATTATTTGTTAGTCATAAAGAATATGATGAAAAACAATATAATGAAAGGTTAATTACGATAACGTTAGAAACAAATACGCAGTCGACGACAGTTATTCAAGTTTATATGCCCACAAGTGCCGCAGAGGAAGAATAAATTGAGAAAATCTATGAAAAAATAATTAAGTATATCAAGGGAAACGAGAATTTGATAATGGGTGACTGGAAAACAACTAACCGTTTGGACACTAAATCGTTGATGACAGCTTATCCAATCTTGCTGAGGGACAAATACTTTGCATGATGTCTGTGTGCACTTTAATTATTAATATGGGGAAATCAACGTGAATTACTAAATCATATTTTAGGCAATCTGTCAAGGTTCCACTACAGCTGCTTAAGGTTCCATATTTTAAAGACCACTGCCAGTTTCACAAGATAGAGACTTGACGGTACATAAGTTAAATCGTTCTCAAAAAATCCCCTAAATATTCAAATCATATTAAATAACTTAAAACCTTCAATCATCGATATATATATATATATATTAGCCCTGAGTAAACGCTCTTCGTGAAGCGCTCGGAAAATCAAGGAAATGCTTGGCTTCAGCTTCGTCAAAGAAACCGCTTCAAACCATTTTTTTATAACAACAATTACTTTTGTGTTACTTAATGCATCTATAATCGTATATGGACTTGGGGAGTAGTAGAATTTTGCATTGAGCACAGATTAGTCGTGACGAATACCCTTTAGGAATCATGAAAGACGACTATACACATGGAAGAGGCCCGGGGACACGAGCAGATTCCATTTAGATTAAATACTACTTAGACAGAAGTAAATGAATCTGGTACTAAATAGCAATACGTACCCAGGAGCTGATATAAACTCTTACCATAATCTTCTAGTTATGAAATGCAGGCTGAAAATGAAGAAACTCAAGAAAGAAATTAGAACAAAAAATATGGGAAATAGAAAAACTACAACAAAATGACGTGCTTCAGACATCAGCAGTAGATTAATAGAAAAAAGGATAGATACAATATAGATGAGAAGTGGTCTAGTCGTTTCGACTAGAGCAGCAGAAGAAAAAATAGGAAGAATTACTCAGACCAATAAGAAATCATAGATCACACAAGAAAGCCTTCCTTGCCTGTGCTGTCCAACTCTTTATGTCTACTATACTTCTACCATACCTAGTTATTATGCTGCCCAAGTAACAGAATTCCTTAACTTCTTAAAAATATCTCTACCCAATCTTACACCCTTTATTATTCCACAGTTTCCAAAACTACACCCCATTATCAGGTTTTTCCCTCTATTAATCCTCATATAAAACTGTTTCTCCAGGACCCGGTTCGTGCCACTTATTATGGTTTCCAAGTCTTCTTCTGACTCCCCTAATACTATACAGTATTATTGGCAAAACGTAGAATTTTTATTTCTTCTCCGTGAAGTATGATTCATTTTCCATTTACAGTTTTAACTCTCTTCATCGCCCGTCAATGATTACGGCTAACTTTTCCTGATCTTCTATTCTAATTGCTGTTGACTGCCTTCAGTAGAGGTTATGGACAACCCTTCTTTTTCGATATTTTATTCCTTTCCTCTTCAAAAACCTTAATAGTGCTGTGTTGACTGTGATGTAAAAAAATTATACTTTTGTACAGTCATAATTATTTTTTGTTAAAAAAATTTACTTACCGGAGCTTTCGATCCCTCCTCAGGTATTATTCATCGTTTCTCTGGATTAAAATCTATTCATACTTATACGTCATTTAAACAGGTTTTAATTTATAAAAGTAGGTGTTGAACCGCGACGTATTGCCACACAATACGAACACGTCGGTAAACACACCGACACTTTGCGAATTCTGTGAAAAGTTAATAATCGTCAAGTAAATATTAGGATGTACCTCAGCGCAATCTCATAGAAATAAAAATCAAACGTACACGTCGTACTCAACAGTATAAACACAGTACATCAGACAATAAAATTTATTAGCGACCTAAAGCTCCGTAATAACAAACAGTTTATTATTAAATTATATCTGAATCTATTTCTGAAGTAAAAATGCGACAGTCGCTAATATTCCCAAGATTAAAATTTTTGAATTACTGAATTATCAGATTACCCTTAAACGCTAGTCATCGACATATATTCCGCAGTAATACCAACAAATTATTACTAACTATTATATTGATTAATCTACTTTGTATATTTGAAGTTGGAAAGACTTACTGATCTTACAATTTTTGATTACCGAGTCCCATCATGCGCTTTGCTGATTATTTAGCGAGAATTTATGTTTCTCCCGCGAAACATGCATGCATTCTCAACTCCGTGGGTGCAACCATCAAAATAAAATGATATATGCTCCCACCAACTAATGTGAATTTATAGACAGGCTTTGAGAAAATCCTGCATTATACCGTAGGGCTGTTTGCAAGGATTTACACCACGTTATTATTTATTGCTCTGAGTGGATAAAGGGGGAGAGATTCTCTCTTCTGAGATAGCATCTGAAGTTAAATGTCTAGCATTACCAACGCTAATGGCAAAGTAACAATATTGCGACTAACCCGGTATAGAAATAAGTGCAGAATTCTATTTGGATTAACGCGTCTTTTTTTGCAGCTGGTTCCTTAAATTCAGACGTTAACTTAGTAAAGCTCGTTGATTGTGTATACTTCATTATTGGCAATGAAAAAAAAATCATGATTGCTAAGTAATTAACGAGGTATCTCTTTTTTAAAATTAATTGAAAATAAATATTTAACTGGAAAGTTTTCAAGCAACTTCAAACAAAAATAATTCTGTATTCATTCATTTCATGAATATTATTCCAGAACAGTTGTATTTAGGGCTCATTCGTACAGAACATAGATGATGGGCTGAGCTGAAGGTCTATTTCTAAATCACTGTTTCGTCCTGTACATTTCTCGCCATTAGTGGCCGTTAGCTTCAAAGAAACCTTTCTTCTACGAAAAAATTCAGAACTCGGCCTAGGGTGGACGGTGTTAGTTTTTGTACAGCTATTATACGCCTCTCATCTAAAATACTAATAACTTTTGCCTGAAATATTTATGAACGATACATTTACTGATGATTAACGGGCCATCATTAAAAAAACGTTAACATGCTGTTTTCATCAAGGTCATAATTTTATTTTTTAGTAACGAGAAATAGTCTGCAATTATGGTAAAGTTTATGAGTAGAGGTGGAAACATGATAGTTTTTGAAATTTCATAGTTTGTGGTGGGAATAACATCATATTAAAACGGAAAATACGCAAAGAACGACCCCATTTTATTTACTAAAATATTTATCAAATCATAAATTTTAAAAATAACTTTATATATATTTAAAATACAGTACAAATACAGTTCAAAAATTTCCGATGGTTGTGTTTCGTATATATTATTTACGAGTTACATATAATTCAAATTAATTGATGTCAGTATTTGAACAAGTAATAAACTAAACAAAATTAATTGATGTATTTGAACATTACATTAATAAGATTTTAGGTTTAAATATTGAATTAAACATGAACAAATTTGATTATTAAATAAAAAATCAATTATAATCTTTAAACTCTCAGTTAAATTTAAATTTCTGCGGCTCCGTTATATGATTATGAAAATCTTTTTTCTTAGGGATTGTGAGCACAATATTAGACATTATAAATTGTAACGTTTATTTACTATTCTTCTTAAACGTCAAATTAATAAACATAGTTTACCGAAGGCCATTAAATATTTCTTGAAGTCTGGCTGGATGTAATTTTTTGGTTCTCCAATTCTTCCTTAATATTCAACAGTGTTTAATTCTTATCTTCTTTCTATCTGATTCTGCTTACTAATTACTTATCCCCCAATATGTCTATTTATCTAACTTCATTCCTAAATTTTGAAGTTTTCACTAAAGTAACTCTCTCATCTGACCACCTATCTAACCTCTTCCTATATTTTAAGTATCACTTACTATATCCTCTGCGTACCTGTGAAGATGAATGCCTTACTTTTAAATTCTAACGTTCTATAAACCCTCAAAATAACCGTTTGCACACTAAATGGTTGATGACAGCTTATCCAATCTTGCTGAGGGACAAATCATTTGTACTATGTCTGTTTACCCTTTAATTAGAAATATGGTGAAATCAACGTGAATTACTAAATCAGATTTTAGGCCATCTGTCAAGATTCGACTACAGCTGCTTAAGGTTCCATATTTTAAAGACCACTGCCAGTTTCACACGAAAGAGACTTGACGGTACATAAGTTTAATCATTCTCAAAAAATCTCCTAAATATTCAAATCACATTAAATAATTTAAAACCTTACCATCGATACATATATATGTATATATAATAGCCCTGAGTCGCTCGCAAAATCATGGAAATGCTTGGCTTTAGCTTCGTCAAGGAAACCGCTTCAATAACAATAATTACTTTGGTGTTACTTATTGTTTCTATAATCGTAACATAATGAAGAAGACGCATGCCTAGCTACTACGTAAAGTACCTTCGGGGTCATGTAAACAAATACAAACAGTTTTCTTCCATTAAACCTAGCAGTTTTAATTCAATAGATTCTAAACCTATGTTAAATGGAGGATCATTGCTAATGACCGACTGGCTACATTCAGGACTAGACAATCTCGGATTAATATTAGGAATAATCAAGTGGATTTAATGAAGTATTCGGTAAAGAAAAAGAAGACACATTTTTAAAGTTTTTTTTGAGGGGGCGGGAACGTGAGCCAACATGAAGGTGATCCTGAACAGACAACACACCCTCATAACATAGGAAGGGAATTGAAAAGGGTTGATGTTGAAAGTAGGGAAATGGCTATAGCTAAAGATCGTACCTGGCGATTCACTGATAATAGATGCAGGGAAAACCCCAGAAAACTAACATCAGAGAGTACGGTCTATTCGGTACTTATCTCGAGTCGTTTCGAATGACGGGAGAGGAGTTTCCTGTGGGGTCACAGAATTCTTTCTATGCTTCTTCAGCAGTTTTAGAAAACAACTCTTACCGTATGATATGGTCCGAGATCAGCCGGATTCTGAGTTATATATCCGGAATTGCACTAACACATTGCGAGTCATAAAATTAGTGTCTAATGAAATACTGTATTCGGGTAATTTAAATAAATTCCCGAGCATCGCCGGGCAACCAGATAGTTGTCAATATCTTCATAAGACAGAATTAAAAAGATATTTTTCATGAATTAAAATCACTAAGAGTGTATTGGGGTTTTAATTGTCACTAACGTACTTCTGAAAATTTATCAATCCACTAAAAGAAACGAGTGGGGATGTATTAATATTAAGCTCCTTAGTTTGGTGAAATTTAATTTTTAAGTCATATAGGGATAAATTTATGAAGGGTTTGGAAGAGAAAAGAAAAGATTTGATTTATAATTCAGAATTAATTAATAATAAAATTTAAACAAGAGACTTGAATTTAATTATATACATTTGAAAAACGTTAGCAACAATAAATTTATATTGAGACTTATTAAAATCAGGGTGAACGAAACATAATTTATGGAAAATAGGTGCGTCAATGTGAGCTGTATAAAATGAAACTTAACGATACCCGCAATGACTGCAGCTGCATTATTTGGTGGCCTTTTGCTCTGGTTCTCTTCGGTCTGCTTTGGAGGCACCTGATGTTGATCATCGCTGCCTGCATCGGTGTTGATCTCACTAGCGGACGCCTTTGGCCAAAATAGCGGTTATTCCTATTCCTGAAGTCTCAAGAGCAGCTCCCAATTTTATGCTCTCTCGCCGGCGGCTATCAATTTTCTGCATTTAGACCACCTCTTCCCTGCGGCTCACCATATTCTTTCTCCCCGCCTCGTAATCTGCTCACACGTAACCTCGGCTTAATTCCAGAAATTTCCAATAGATACTATTGGCTTGAATTTCAACAATTCCTACCAATAGAATAAGTTTACTTGCAGAACGTAAACAAGTTTATCGCACATGTTTTCTATTAGTTCCGTACCCAGTAGCAATTCCAAATTTTTCACTGTAAATTTCCGACTTCGGAAACAAATCTGTCTCAAATTATGGACGGATGACTCTTTTGTTCGTGAAAGGGTCCTTTATTCTATTGAGCCGAAAAAGATTCGTTTTCATTTTCCGAAGGAATGTCAGGGACAGAGTGTATTCGCTGATCCACGTTCCATACACAAAATGCTTCACAGAACTTCAGACTTCTACTCGCGTTCTTTTACTACATTACACTGCTAGTTGTAAAATACTTGTATATAAAACTTAATGTTGTTAAATTAAAATATTTTATCTAAAGACCAATATCCAAATACGTTTTGGTGCTAAGTGATGAATACTGCCTCTGTCCAGAAAGTTCGGCTAATTAATTAAATTATTTGAGAAGTTAAGCGTCTCTGTTATCGTAATTCATGACGGAGGAACCGGCCGACTCGGCAATATGGTAAAGCAGGAATTTCCTCGTTAATATTACAAATCCCGCACTAATTGTGAATATTACAATTTTTTAAAAAACAATCAGAGAACTGTCTCGTTGTAAAGGTAGAATATGAAGTCGTCAATTGCTTCACAATCACACGCACGCTGCTGCAGTGTCATTAAGAGTGCACATTTCTCTGGCTGTTAATTTGTTACCCAACGTTGGTGTATATTAAAGTTATTGATGTGGTTACACTTAAAATGATTAACGCAGTTGCGCCAATCTGTTGCAGTTATTAATTTGGGATAATCTAATTACGCCCACATAATGCGCAACTCGCCGAGGCACGCTTGGAACTAAATAATGCAGCGCACACACATAGGTGGCAGCTAGACTAAAGGTTCATCGCACCTGCTCCGGAATAAGGAATATTATGAAATTAATATTCCCATGTGGCACAGTTTAGCGTAGAAGAAAATATTACTGTAGCTAATTAAATAGTTATGCAATAATTTAATTAGCATAATAATCACTTAAAATGAAATATAACGTTACACTTTTCTTTTTACGAATCAACAATTTCTTTTGGATTTTTGAAATCGATACGCGTTGTTGCATCGGGTTATGAAATGTTCAATGGTTAGCGGAGTGTTGCAGAGCAAGTATACTGGTCCTGGAAATCTGAAAACAATATATGAGAATTAGTGAGGTTGGTGTGAAGCGATATTATTTGACTCAGAATCATTTAATGTCTTCTGGTGAGGTCCAGGTCGTCATAATTGTTAATTTTCTTGTTAAATTTGCCGTTGTTTTTTCTGTTATGAATATTCCTGTTCTAACAAATTTTCTATATAATTATCCACTTATGTGTTAGTTTCTACTTAATATTGAAAAAATGACACGTAATAGCAAAAATATATTTAATCTCTCATAAATTAATTTCTTGATTTTCCTACGTCAAGTACAATTTGCATTTAGGTTCAGTGATAACAAGTAAATATTCATTAGTTTTAGTTTTAAAATTAGCTAATGGTGAACATGGCGATCATATTACTAGAAACCGCATGATACTAAAAATTAACAAAAGTTAACTGTCACTTCATTAAATACTGATGTTTGTTTTAATGTTAATCTGATACTGCAGAATTCTTCTTCTTTTCTTATAAATCATTGTCACCGTAAGAGATTTGCAGTCTAAATATTTCATTAAAGAGACCAGTAGCAAACAAAATTGTTCTAGAGAAAAAAAAAGTGTAGTGCTACTTCCGAAGTGAACTTATTACAAACGATTTCATAACTTTACTTATCTAATTTAGATAAATTTTCTTTTATTTAAATTTCTTTCACATTTTATGGGATATAGCATTCATTGTTTCATTGCCTGCAGTGCGCTAGAGTTATGATTATTTAAGATTAATTTAATTCTATACATTTTAATAAAAATGTTAGCATAGACTGATCACTCGAAAAGTTATGTCTGCCTTCTCAAAGGTGCCAATTTTACGACTTGTTAATCCCCTGAGGATGAGCATGAACCAGACAGGTAGTCGGTTTTACCCGAGATTTGATTTCGTGCCTGAAGGTGGTAAGGAAAAGTGCTTTGTAAATTTAAAGTTTTTTTTGGAACATATCTGCATCATTGAAATTTTCTGTTTCAGGGAGATTAACAAAAAAGGGCAATAAAGTCGAGACTTTTCTCAAAACCGTGGTGCTGTGAAGACCACCATTTTTCATTAGGTGCAGATTAATCTTCAACAGTGATGAAAGGAGGTATACTGCTAAGTTCCCAATCCATCTCGTGCCCTTTTATAACTCATTAAAGAACATAATTTATGTCTTTGTAAATAAAGTTGAGCTTGAATGGTTGTTTCCTCAGTTGAGGACTACTGGAATCAATAAATCAATTTCGATCTGTTATCATCCAGCAGCATTTAACCAACAAAGCCTTTAATTTGCTAATCTATCCACGCTAGTAATTTCGTATAATTCTAAGATATTCTCTTACCCTTACAATAATTTAACACGTATTCATTTGTCGTAATGGCCCTTTTTCCTGTTTATTAATTACGCGCATATTTTAAAATGGTAACTTATTAATTGAATTTCTTTATAAATAATATACATCATTATTTTAGAAGAAAAAGAACTATAGCCGTTGTGGCAGTATGGAAGCGTAAATATCTATTTGTCGAGGCAGAAACTCGTGACTGCATAGCGGCCGGTAACGACATTCCAGCAAACTCGAACTCCCCATCAAATTGGCGGATGCTGCAAAAAGAATCAGATCACTGGAGCGGCAATATGGGGGAATATTGGCACCGGACATCCAGTATATTACATTTGTTTCTTAGAAATAGGAGAACTCGAGTGGAATTTCCAATAATAGTAACCGTAAAAAATGACCCTGAATGTTCTCTTAAATATTTAAAACATGAATTCAAAATAGATAAAAAATTGGTTATAGAATGATATAAAGTATTGGATTTTATTGTAATATGTATTACATCATATTGTAAAACAAAAATATTTATAAATTAACTACCTCACTATTGAATTTTTTGTAAAATATAAAGAACATGTCATAAAATAATTAGTACAAACTCATATTAATCACTAGCAACATTTAGCTTTATTAAACTTAAATGAAAATTATTACTTTAATTTAATTCTAAATTAAATATATTTTTCTTTTAATAAATGCTTTTATAGACAAATCTCTGGTTGCCCTATTCCTTCCTTTCCTGAAATTGTTTTACGTACTTGATAAATATCAGTCCTTTTCTTCCTCAATTCCAAACCGGTCATTTTTGTCGCTATATTTTAAAAAGTTTATGCATTATAAAAATAAAATTGATACTATCTTTCCCACTTTTAATAAAAGTCATCCTCCACACATGAAATTGAAGAAATAATTACTCTATACATATCAGTCTAATACGAATATATTCTTAGACGGATACCGTAAACCAACTTTCCCGGAACAACACTAAAATCATTACAGATATTTCAGTAACACAATTAAGGAACATAGACATAATATTATGCTTTCACATGATAAGTTATCTGTCAATTACAAACACATTTTAGACACCAATGACACTTTTGTCTGAGATAATTTCCAAATTTTAGATAAACACAGCCGATTGTTTTCACCAAACGCATTACATGAAAAGTAATAGAAATTCTCTTAATGCCAAAACTGACATTTATAGAGTAGTATTTATAATTATTTGATTCATGACATGTAAGTAATCTTCGAAAAATTATGCTATTTATCTTTTTTTACATCCTTTTATAATCTGTGCCTATTCTCTACAAGTTACAATATTTTTATTGTTAACCTGATGGTGGTCCACAACTGAACACAAAAAAGGTATAATTTAATATAATTAATTGTCATTTATAAATTACTATCTAGCCATTGGAATCATACCTATTCGAATACATTATTTTCCTTAGTTCTTCCGTAGTCATTGTGAAATTATACTTAATTAAGATTTTCAATTAATTATTCTTGATTCGACACCACAGAATAGTTCTAGAAGTTGTTTTGTGCAAGGCAAATTCATTCCAAATTAGGGCTGAATAAAACAAAACATATTAAGATTACAACAGTTACCAATATCAACAGACTATAATGCGAAACTTACATGAAATACTGTCTGTAAGAAAGACTCGTGAGTATTTTGACGTTAATCAAATGATTTAATTTATAATTTGGTCATTATATTGTAACTTATTTGAGATTTTAAAATGATATTTTAAGGTAACACAATCGATTATTGGCAATATGTCTGATATATAAAACTGAGTGAAACTCTCGCAACCGTTAACAGCTTGCTTTCAGAATTCTGAGCGTAAAACTTCACAGCACCTTTGGGGAACTTACCACTGAATTAAAGTTGTGTAAAATATGAAGACAATTATTTGGTAACTGTATATTCAGTACCAATGTTGCTTTTTATTACGTGTGGTGGGAACCACGATTTAATTTTATATGATTTTTTATGCAAAGCCCGTCTTGGTTTACTTTAATTAGGTTCAAAATTTCCAATTTGTAAGCTCCTAAGACAAGGGTTTTACATTATCGATTTGTGGAGGGCGTGGTGTATTCCAGTTCTTGCAACTGTCAAGACGTAGAGTTAATGACTTGAGTCACGCTCAGGGTGACTGATGACTCCCGCACGCTGCTCCAAATAATAATGAAGTTTAACGCAGACGCACTTGTTTTTATAGTTTCACTGTTTAATTTCCGTCATTAGTGCTCTAGCCTCATAGGTTCGTATTATGTTAATAATCAGTCTTTCTTCCCCTTTGCGTAACTCTTGCAATTTTTAGAAACATTGAACATTCTATACAAGCTATTTTAATATTTTTTGTTTATTTTTTCAACAATTCCTTCACGTTTATTTAATTTTTTTCCTTCTTACGGTTTACCGATTCAATATTTAAAACTAATTGCTATTTCTAACAAACGAACATAAATTTACGTTTAAAACCCTTCACCTTAATATGACTTAATTGCTGTAAAATAATATTAGTTTTTAAGAAAGAAAGTTAAGAAAAATTTATTTATAGGCATTAAGAATTCAGTCATTCCGAAGAACGTGAGATCAGTATCCATGAACCCGACCCTCGTAATGCAGGATTTGCAGGGATTGGTCTGTATCTTTTTCAGGTGCTTAATTATAAGGTGTTACAACTAATATTTAAAATAATTTATTCTCCTGTTATAAGACTACCAAAAATAAATATGGCAGGCAGCAGTAATTTCATTTCAAGGGCTAGAAAAGAATGCAAAAATCAATAAAGGAGTAAGACAAGGATGCTGTCTGTCACCTATTCTGTTTAACTTATATATAGAACAGGCGATGAAGGAAAAGGAATCATATTGCAAGGGGAAGAAATGAAAATCCCGTGGTTTTCCGATGATATTGTAGTATTAGGGGAGTCAGAAGAAGACTTGGAAACCATAATAGTATGAACGTGGTCGTAGAGAAACAGTTCAATAAGATGATAAATAGAGGAGAAAACCAAGTTTAAAGGAGTGTAGTTCAGGAAACAACGGAATAACAAAGAGTGTTAGATTCGGAAGGGAAATTTTGAAGGACGATAAGGAATTCTGCTACTTGAGCAGCATAATAACTAGGGATGCTAAAATTATACTAGACATAGAGAGAATGATAACACAAGCACGGACGGATTTCGTAAAAAAGGGGAATTTACTTTCTGGTAGTATAAGTGTGAATAATTGTTAAAAATGTTCGTATGGTGTGTGGTGTTATATGGGTGTGAAACGTGGACGACAGGAGTTGTAGAAAGGAAAAGAATGGAAGCTTGAATGCTGAAAATTATATGGGTGGATAGGATAACTAACCAAGAAAATCTAAACAGAATAGGGGAAGAGAGAACAATTTGCAGGACTTTCACCAAGAGAAGGGATAGATTAATAGGCAACGTTTTTAGACATGATTCTTATAAAATTAGCATTAGAGTGAAGGGTGTAGGGTGAAAACAAAAGAGAGAGGCCAAGGACGCAATGCGCTAAGGATATTAGGAAGGATGTGGGATATGGTAGCTATGTAGAAATGAAAAGGTTTGCGTAGAATAGTTTAGCAAGGAAGGTTTGAATCGGATCAGTCTTAGGACTGATTACCACAACACAAACACACGTTTTACAAGACCCTCGTCTCAAAACGTGGCCTATCCCTTGTCTTGGCCAAAGCCTTACAAATTTTTCTCTATTCCTCTATTTTGCTTACAATTTCTTGGTTAGTTACTCTATCCACCCTTCACCCCTCGGTATTTAACGATGACAAAGCAGGATACTATGGACACGGATAGCGGGATAAAGACTGCTGGAGAATAGAGACGCTGACCAGGTATCGCTCAAAATTCGGAACATGTCTAATGCAAGATGGCAGCCCGCATTCGGCCCAGTAGGCAAGGTCCCTGTAGAGCAAACGAAGAAAAAGAAGAAGAATTTCGGAGCATTCCTACAATCTTCAATAACTTACCCATTTTTCGCATGCTGTACTTACCTGACTGCCTTCCATTTACAGACTAGTTTCAAACATCCCTCCAGCCCTGTCTTCGACTGTCCACTACCACAGTTTTATAAGCGTCCTACAATGTACCCGAAAACAATTTTTTCCTGTCTTACAAGCGATTGACTTCTACACTTCTGGGAAGTAGTATTGTCACGTCACTATTAACAGGAAAATTAGTAGGTTAGAAAAATTAAATAGACTTTAAGAGTAAATGGAAAGGAATCGTGACCATTTCTCATGTGATACATTACTATGTAAATTTGGGAAGCAGCTCAGCTGCAATAACTATGCATTATATTAAAAGAACGGACTGTATTAGGAGATACGAGATCCATATTCATGTTCAGGACAAATGCCCAGAAACAAGAAGGTACGTATAGAAGGTCAAAGAGAATAATGTAGAATAGCAGGAGAAATTAATTTTTTGGAGAATGAAACTGAAATAATTTTTAAATTAGAAATTTGACAGGTATCCGTCATTGTTTTAGACTATTCTCTTTAAGAATTAACGATACGGCAATTACAAAAACGACAGTAAAGTGGTACATAGTCTGTTTACCGTATACAGATATAAGTGGCGAGTGAAATTATGACTTGACGTTTTGTTTCATGAATAGTGATTTTCATTTCCCTACAAGAGAGAGTTATGTATTTCCAGTTACAGTTTTCATAAATTAATATATGTTAGCACTAACAGTTTTAGTTGATTATGTTATTTGACTTAAAGATCGTATAGTTGGCAAACCAGTCTCGTATACATGTGCAACTTTCCGGTTTGTAAGTGCTGCATCACATGTTTTCCTTAATTTGATTTCACTCGTCCTGCACGACGTTTTTCTAGGCTGTATTCATCTGGACAGACAGGTCATAGCGCGGCCAGACGTTTATGGCTTGTGCGCGCGCGACCTGACGTTTACGCTGGGAAGCGATTTACTGCCCGTCATTTCTCTGTGCAGACCTTGCGTTCAAATACACGAGATACGAGTTAGCATGGACTTACATTTCATACTTGATTACGTCTAGACTGACTTCATATATCTAATGATTCAAATATTCACGCTGAATAACCATAAATAGTTTACTTTTTGGCGCAGTTCTAGTAACGGTAAATTCCTCTGGTTTCTAGCAGTGATCCCTAATGATATGTGTTTGTTTTAAAGACATGTTATGATAACAGCCAATTATTTTATGACAGGTGTTATATATTTTCTTATTGCAACCAAAAGGCCCATACTACTAGACTCTGTAATTTTTAAAAGTTTAAACACTATATTTTAAGATAGTTATAAATGATTGGAGGTATTCTTTAAATTATTTAATGAAATCACTTTAACGGTATGATATAATAATTTTATTTATAAAAAACACAATAACTTTAAAAGGGGACCTGCGCGTTATTACAAATAAGTTAATTAGCTCAAGAGGTCGATTTTTTAAATATCAGGGTTAATTACTCATTGAAGTAACCACGTACAGCAGAGATTTAGTTCAATTGAAGAACCTGTTTTATCTTTATTCCAGTCTTGATGCAGGTTACTAGGCGACCAGAACTACCATCTTCCTTCGGAGTGAATAGTAGATTTTCCATTTGCCGGCGGAAAATGGGATGAATCTCGTACTGCCGGTATTTGAGGAAACACCCAGTGTTTCCTCCGTCTTTCCTCTACCCTTCCTTGTTCTCAATACCTTGTCACTAAAGAGCAACAATCCACAACTCACTCTCAATTCTAGTTACACTTTTTAGCTTAATCCTCCCTTTGAAAGCCGTTCGTCTCTCAAGCTTTCTCATCCCTTCCACGTCCTAATCAACTCTCCTCCATTCCACCTCGCCTTCTTAATGTCATTAACCACTGCCCCTCTCTACCTCCTCGCCCTCTCAACGTCTATAACCATTTTGAATATTTTTCGGCTCCTCAGGTCCCAGCTCAACTCGTATATCCCGTGTCCGAGGGAAAACGCTATCCCACGTGATGTTTGTTCCGCCAACCTTTATGAGTCCTTCGTCTAGTACGGGAAATTTTCCGTGACACAGGGAACAGTGTCCTTCGGAAATTTTGAATGGTAAAACAAGCTTAGTATTATCTACCTGCAGACCGTCAGCCGGTCTGGTGCCGGAAAAAATCACTGCTTACCTGCCTGTCGCCAGTTAGAATGTTCTTGCTGATTTTTATATCCTTTAAAAATCAAAATATTCGAATAAAATTGGGGAAGACTCCTACTGCGCTACATAGTGTTAAAAGTAAATAGTTGACTTATTCAGAAATTATCACGTTATATTTAAGATTTCACTATTTTGTTTTCATTTTTAATGCACTTAAAATAGATTGAAAAATTAAGGCTATATGGCTATAAATAAAAAATTATGGCTTAGTTACACAATTTTATGTCAACCCGATCGGAAAATATACACTCACAAAGTGCGCGTTCGTAGCAACCACATAATTTATTATTTCATAAAAATGTGTAATTAATATATACCAATTCTTATTGACATTGGAATGGTTTCTCTCTTTTCAGACATTCATAATGATTTCTTTATGTTTTTAATTAGTAAGTCAGCTGGAACTATGGCATGATTAATTATTAAGCAGTGACGTGCAGTTATACGAACTTTTAATTCACGTCGCACGCTTTTAGGCTATATGAATCGTTTATTGTCCTCCATAATGCTCGAAAATTTTATTTTTAATGAGAGAATCGCGTATTAGGTGACAGGGGACGTTTAATTTTAAATTCTTCACAACGCTGTTTGAACTCGCGAAGAGGAATTTAAGATTAGAATACAATCGATAGTAGGAAATCCTGGTTGGTGAAGGCAGACTGCGCGTGGTAGTGTAAACGTCCATCCCAGTTTGAATAAATGAAGTGACAAGCGACAAGGTAGAAGTGTTAAATATTCAAGAGCTGTGAAAGGTGAGGGGTGGGAGCTTTCAGTCACACACCATTGAAATACGAGGAAAGTGCTGCCAAATCACTAGAAAGAAGGTTCAGATAAGGGCCCATAATGCTTATACGACTCCGTCTTCAGTTCGCGTTCGGTTGTCTTATTCTTCATCTTTAAATATACTGTCCGATAGATGCATCAAAAAAATTATCGTGAAAGTTAGACATTACAATACTTTCCTGAAATAAAAACCGCTTCATCAAGACACGTATTTTATAAAATCAACCAGCGTAAAAATAAGAGCTGCTATTTAAAAATAAAGAAAAAACTGTTCTTAAATGTTCAGCTACTTGGGAAATTGAAAGAAGAAATCATTGCAGAAAGATGAACAACTCTGTTCCGGTCGATGACTCTTTTCAGAGAATAAACAGAAAGAAATTGTAAGTGTAACTGCAATTACATGAGTGAGGTAAAAATAGCAGCCGTTGATTGTTTCCTTACTAATCCCGTGAAGTTTATATTCGAGGGGAATAGAATTATTCCATTTCTCTTTCAATTCATATTTTCCCTGAGCTAAGTTACATATTCGGAAAATATTTCCTCCATTATACCCATTGTTGGACCATCAATATATCAACTAGATCCTCACTCCAGGCAGCACGTGTTTTCAAGTCCAAATACTCCAATGGTTTTTTAAAACGTTGATAACCTCATATGAAGCAAAAGTCGGGGCGGAACTGTATAGCGAAGTAGAAGCGGAAACCCTTCCTTTAGTGGGTAGTGTTGGAGGTTCATAAATAGGCGTGGAACATTGGAACTGGTCAAGGAATAAATCCCGGCAGTCGACTTGACCAACTTCTGACTGCCCCTTGTGAATGAACTCTTGTTTTGGAGTCTTACATCTGTGACTTCAGAATTTTTTTAGTATTTCGAGAGGATGTTATCTACGAAACTTCTCGCTTTTAACTCTTTAATTGTATTTATTCGTAGACTAGGTGTATCTGGCTGCATACAAGTTACGTATTAAATAAGGAAATATTATTAAGTTACGTATTAAACCTACTTGTATTAAGGTTTGTTGAAATATCTTAAACTGAGACTAGCGTGCGTGGTGGAACGGAATACTACTGTAAAAGGCAAAATGTAATGAGTTCCTTAAGAATAAAAAAAACTGGCAGATAACTTATTAGATACAGGAACCTGTGCCCAAAGAGAATAGATTAAGAAAGAAATGTAACGGAAAAAAAGGAAAAATGTTAGCAAAGATTGTGCAGTTGCAAAAATTCTCTTTC
This sequence comes from Eucriotettix oculatus, assembly GCA_034510155.1. Lineage (NCBI taxonomy): Eukaryota > Metazoa > Arthropoda > Insecta > Orthoptera > Tetrigidae > Eucriotettix > Eucriotettix oculatus. Next base: position 64,408,485 of record CM067376.1, read on the forward strand.
CGAAAGGAAAATTTGACAAAGCGTTCAACCGTATGCTAAATAAATATAATAAGAAAACACAAAAGGTAATAAGATTTTTCTTAAATTTAATTTAAATTTATTGCACTAATTGTATATACAAAACGTCCTAACCCATTCTGCCCCGGTTATGGGGCAAAACGGGTTATTTGCAAGTTTCTTTTTAAAATACTTCAAAAATCTAAATTCGTTGTTTTAAGTTAAATTGATATTAAATGAATTAAGTAATAGAATAAACTAATGTTTTGTACTTTTATGAAGTCTTTTTCTATAATTTTACAAAAATTGTTAAACAATAAGTGTCCTGTTCCACCAAAATAGACGACGTTACAGAAGCTAAAGCAGGCATTGACACTTATATCCTTTTTTTAAAATATTTTTTTCAAGTTTTCATGGGTCATATTCGGCACAGAGAATTTGTTTGGGGTAGAATTAATTTTTAGATAAACGTCGTTAGTTTTTAAGTAAAAACAATTAAAAACGTGTTCCTTATTCAGGTCTATTACAGTAATAAAAAGTAATGTCATTATTCTAACTCACTGAAATCGAATCCTATTCTCATATTGTTAATTTTTTCCCCGTCTTCTATATTTATTTTATTACGATTTCCAATAGGGATTTTCTTTTGCCCGACATTAACACAACTCTGAACTCGTTTTCTCTCCCACATTTCATTATCTAGAACAAACTTCCATCGGCATTTAATGTATCTTCATGAATTATTATTGTTTTACTTTTGATTGCAGAAATATTTCTAAGCATTTGGTTAGTCTATTTAAATATTGATTCCTTTCTTTAACGGAAATCTGAAAATGTGTTACATTACATTTTTCACACTAAATCATATTTCGAGTTTTAGCATTTACCTAATATTTTGACCAAATGTTTTACTGCTAGACTTAACGTATGTAGATTCCGATTAGTGAAAATAAAATTTTGGGATATTCGGGATTTAAGCTTCATATGTAAGAGAAATACATTTACAATTGTTTGAAAGTTTTTTTATCAGTTATAAAGAGAAATAAGTAGACATGAGTCCTTTCATGATGAAAATATTAAATATGGAAACAACTCTTGCGTTTGGTTCCAGTCTTCTAATCTTCACCTTCGCATATGGTATATTTGTAAATGTAAATAGTGTAACGTTTAAGAGGTTTGGATCACTTTAAATTAAATGAACAGGTAGAATAAATAATAAGAAAGTTTACAATTTTAAAATTATATTTTAAATAAAAACAAAAAGAAAAGAAAATAAAAACTTATGTCTCTGCTCTTTTATAAGGAATTATACATTCGGGAAATGAATATATTTTCTAAATTAAAACAGAGGATGGTGGGGCTTAAATATCTGGTCTAACACTAAATGATGGTGGCAATGGCTTCTGTGGCGTTCAGTAGACGGAATATATGGATTTGTTTATTACGTTACCGACACCGGAACTCGATACAATTTTCAAGTTCCCAGATACGGGGTTCACACGTTTGCCCAAAACGTTGCAAAATGACACACACTAGAGGTGACTGAACTTTCTGTGGGAACGTAAGAACGAGCCAAAATATTACGACCGCAGATTACTCCATCCAACACATTTTTGACATAGCTGGCAGATGCTACTTCGATAGGTGTTTTGATGTTGAGAGGCCAGGTCTTCGGGTCGTTTACCTGAAGGGGCAACGACCCGTCGATATTCGCAGCTTGGACAAATGAAGTTTAACAAAATTTTATGAAATTAAAATGAAAAATTAGCCCTTTAATAATTTAGTAGATATGTATTCACTACGATGATTAACATACGCGTGATTAAGAAGAGAGAAATTCACTGCTTCTGGTGGTGTAAAGAGAACCTACGCTAAATTCACAAAACACGTGTGTTCACTTGTTTACTCATAATCATGTTAGAGAAATTGATTGCAAGAAGTATCAAATGCGACATAAAAATTAAATGAAGCAGTATGAGAAATAAATCTCTCGTAACACTTGATGCATTTTTAGGTAAATTTAGTTTCCACAAAGGATTTCCAAAATAGCAAATTTTTCTGGCAAGGCATAGCACATTAAAGCCAAACGACTATGTGAATAATTGGCAAATAATGAACAGTGCCTGGTATAAAGGTTAATTTTATGGTGTTAATTTGTCGGGTGACCGTGGCTTACTGCTTTTCCATCGGACACAAATTGTTTCTCGCCTCAATTACTTGAGTACTTTTATCAGGGAGAGGCTTCCCACAGAATCGGCCACGACAATGCGGAGAGATAAGAAGCAGTTACTGGCTGTAGGATGAAAGGAACCCCCCAGAATAGACGCTAGTGCACAAAGGCGCTGCACGACGAAGAATTATGCGGCTGTGCTTGGCAGGAAACTAATTAAATTAGCCCGGACTGACGCATCCAAGAATCGCCGGGCAGGTCGCCTCGTCTGTACCTGAGCTCTTGTCAGCCAGAGTTTCTCTTCCACCAAAATTAAGGCGTTTTCCTCGTTAATGCAGATAGATGGAACGTCCAATTGAGTCCTCCAGCAGATAACGTGAAAACAACGATTTAAACTCCTTTCGTTCCAGGCCAAAAATTCTGAAGAAAACCGAAATTGGAGTTCCTAACGCAGAATGTTTAGTCTGGGATACAAATTAATGAAATGTGTAACACTCTTACTTCAACTCGTGTCTCACGGATTGAGCTAAAAAAGGTGCCACTAATAGTCCTGGTCCCTCCATTATAACCTATCGAGGATGTAACGAAATCATACAGACAGATAATAAACCCCTATATTAAGAAATAACAACCAAATTTATGATCTTGTTCCACCAGTAAGATCAAACAGAAAAATTACTGGTATAATTAATGCTAAAATTATATGTAAGGGAATCCGGTTAATCCGTAAGAAACCGAATTAAGTAACACAAAAGTTACATGTCATTACGACACTTTAATAAAATAGGAATGGAATTGAAAAGAGGGGAAAATCAAGGTAGTGCAGTGAAGTAGAACTGGAACTCACAACTGTATTTGTGAAGGAAAAGATTTAACTGAGTTTCTAGTCAGATCACTGACTCAAAACAAACAGGAAAATTTTTTTCGAGTTTAGCAACACTACAAGCCGACAGGACGTTAAGCTACTTTTATAAGGAATTGGTTGATAATTTTTGCCAGTAAACGTGAACTGTTGAAAATAATCGCAGTTCGCGAGTAAACCGTTGAACGATTTCATGTTAAACGGTCTCATCGGCTACGAAAACAATTAGTTAGTATAGAAATTATATGTATTTACAAAACAGCGGTATAACTCGGAGTGTGAAAGATTTAGAAAATTAATTAGATACCTTGTACTCAATTTTATCCTAAAACAGGCAATTCTCCTTTAATAGCATAGGAAGGGAATTATAAAGGGGGAATGTGGATGGTAGTGCAAGGTAGCCAAGGATTGACTAGATTTAAGTTAAAAAGTAATATCACCGCCTTTACAGGTTAAAGTGAATTTCACAGAGTTTCAAAAATTAAAGCCGTGCTACATAACAACTGTTCCCTAGGTTGTGGCTATAATAATCTGCAAGCTAACTTTGATAATATTTTCCATTCTATCTATAAAATTTCAACCATTTAAGTGTATTTTCATGCATACTGACGAATTTTATTGTGTAAGATAGCAATTCCCTTTTTTTATATAGCGCTACACATTTCTGGTGTTTCTTCACTCACATCTTCATTTGACGAATCCAACATCCGCAACGTACGTCCCAGGTTGTTCTGTATCCTTTTCTGGAGAATCTCTCATTCTCATTCTTCTAAACCCTTCGGAATTAAGAGAACCTGAAACGTCCTCAGTTTTTCTCCCTTTCAAAATAACTTCATTAATCTTTATCTAATGGAAAGTCAAAATTAACGAGAAGAAATCCTTACACGTTACGTTCACTTTACGAAAACAACAATGCCCACCAGTAACCATACATAACAAACATCTCCGGGTATCAAATAATGTAAAATATCTCGTAATCCATCTAGACTCAAAATTTAGCTGGAAAGTATATACAAAAGAAAAGAAATGGGCTTGCGTCTTCCAGAACTATACTGGCTACTCGGTAGGAGTCAAAACTCTCGTTAGAGAACAAAATAAGAAAATGAAAATCATTATTAAGCCTAAATGAAAGTTCGGAATCGAGCTCTGTGGATGTGCTAGTAAGTCCAACACTGCCATAGTACAGAGGGCACAATCAAAAATCCTCAGAGCCATGGTTGATGCTCCATGGTATGTGAGCAATCAAACTCTACATCAGGACCGAGGCATACCTTTCATCCAGGATGTTATACGAGAGAGAGACAATAAACACCACAAGAAACTGGAAAACCATACCAATCCTCTTATACAGCCACTGAATACAGAAACCGCAGAAAATAAAAAATGTAACAGTGGTCTGATCACTGGACAGAACCCCATCAGGACACTTCGAAGACATCAAAAATAGCTTGTAGAACCTGTTATTCTGATTGCTATTTCAATACATAAATTTTAAAATTATCTAGGTCACTGGTGTAGAAAAAGTTGTGCTCATTGCGAGGGTGGCGATATAATATAAAATTTTCTTTTTTAGCAACATAGAAATCATTTTCTTCCTACGTCTTCATCCGTATTTGCATAAACATCAGCTTTGATCATTGAGGATGCAGTTGTCCAAAACGGTGAGGGTCTCCGCATTTTTCGGTTGCGGATGTCCGCATCATCCCTGCTTCATAGCAGCCCACAAACAACAGGAAACTGACTGTCCATTACATTGCAAACCTGACGCAGCCCCTAGGCTCTCAAAAAAGCTATCGAAGGACTGTAAACCATTGAAAACAGACTTCACATAAACAGATAGAATACGGCTAAGTAATTTAGACATGACGGGTAATAATTTATGAGTATGAAGAATTATTCAGGTCAACATCAATTTTATTCACAACATTTTTCTTCATGTAGCAATTGAAACCAAAGTCACTCATTTTGGCCCAGATATCAAGTGATAGTGCCATGCGCCAACATTCGTGAAGGTTCTGATAGCTCTGTAATTATTCATTTTCTAACCCATATTGACATACTTCATTCATCTTCGTCCATCATCATCTTTTTGTACGCCAGAAGATTTCTCAGTCCCCCAGCACGTGCTGATGTTTGCCTGTAAGTGTATTTAGTTAAAATAAGGATTTCAGGAACGGCTGTTGAAAAACGTGCAAGAGGAAAGGGTCGCAAATTGCGCTCATGGTTTTCTGATTGCACAGTACTACGTTACCACCAATTAGATGGATTACATGGATGATCGGGAGGGGTTCATTCTTTTCATACGAAGCTACACTTTGTCGTAGAAGATTCTGGTCTCGTGTGCCTATTAGGCTGCTGGTAACTGAAAATGCTAACTGCTTTTACTTGGGATAATGCGTTCTGGCGTTATTCAGGTCGCAGATTGTCCCTTCCCGCCACCTTGGCGACAGACAATGCGGTAGCGTCCCTATTCTCCTCCGCAGCAAAAAGTCAATTAGGAGACGACGGGTCCGGAATTCTATTATCCCGCAATTGTGAGCTCCGTGTCTGAATAATGCAAGTGTTAACAAAGGCGAGCTTGTAACAGGGCCGGTCCGGCTGTTCACCGATCATTAACAACCACTGTGCATTTGTAAACAAGCCAATTAGAGCGCTCCTGTGAATCGCTCTGCTGAGTCTCATTGTGCTAGTTCACCCTCGGATGGATCACTGTCGCAGGTCGCTTGGTCTCTCAACCGAACACGGCAATAACACATCGAATCAAACAATATTCATGGCGATTTCTTGTCTCAAGTCATTAAAATATTAGTTGTCCCTATTCTGTTGTTTCAGATAATTCTTAGACAGCAAGAGGAAATTTTAGTCATCTAGCCGGAATAATCATAAAACCAGCTAAATATAAAATTTAAAAAAAATAATTTCTAATTTTAGTGATTGGTCATTTTTCTCAGATTCCCAATCATCTTATAAAAAAATTAGCCCTAAATTATTTTTTAAAATTACTCTGAAACATTATAAACTAGCTGGAAACTCGGCATTGCCCAGGTATTTATTTACATTATCCTGATAAATTGTTTAATTCTTGGTCAACACATAACTAAACCGGAATAGAAAACATCACAATATGAATCTAAAATATACTTCCAGTATCTTGATAGTCAAAAATACTCCTGGTACAATAACAGGACTAAAAATATTGTCAGTTCTCTGACAATAAAATTTCCTCCCCACTTAAGGGATGAATTTTTACTTTAATCGCATATTAAAGGCCATAATGTATTGTATTGTATTGTATTTGCTAATAATCTACAATTGGGCGCAAGCCCGGTTGCAGATACATAATTAAATATACATAATTATAAACTAAAGAAAGATAAACATGTTCTGTGGATGCCCTGAAAGAGAAAAGAGAAACACTTCACTTCACTTTAGTTATTTATATTCGGAAACACATTTATATTAAAAAAATATCCACTTCACTTCACACGTTTTTTCAGATTTGACCTAAATTTATTTTCTTGAAGAGGATTTCCTCCAAACACCCCCACAGGTAAATTATTCCAGTCATTGATAGTCCTATTTAGGAATGAGAATTTGCCAACATCTGTTTTTTGTTTTCTATATTTCACTTTGAATTGGTGATCCCATCTACCTATATAACTGGGCTTTTGCATTTTGTAGCTAATTCCAATCCATGGTTTTTGCCCCGTATAAGCTTTGAATAGCAAATGCAGTCTTGCTTTCTCCCTCCTTTCTGACAATACCTCCCAACCTAGCTGTTTTACTTTTTCCTTCCTATGACCTGGCCCTACTTGCACAAAATTAGCAGCCCTTTTCTGAACTTTCTCTAATGATTCTATTTGATTAATTCTATAAGGATCCCAACAAGCCGCCCCATATTCCAAAATTGGTCTAACTAGAGATAAGTATGCCACCTCCTTTGTTTTTGAACTTCCCTTTTTTAAGTTCCTCATAATGAAATGTAAGGAATTCCACGCTTTTCGGGCCGTGAAATTCACTTGTTCCTCCCACCCAAGTCTGTTGTTGAAAATATCCCCCTGATATTTGCAGCTCGTTACCCTTGGAATTAGTTCCCCACCTATTCTATATTCTGTCTCATTTAACAACGTGCGTTTAGTAAACGAGATTGAGCTGCTTTTCTTTCCATTAATTTTCATTTTATTTTCCAGAGCCCAGCTATTAACTTTATCTAGATCTTCTTGTAATAATAAAGTGTCTTCCTCGTTTGTTATCTTTCTGTATATGATACAGTCGTCAGCGAAAAGCCTTACCCCTGACTTCAAGTAATTCGGTAAGTCATTAATGAATATTAAAAACAGTAAGGGGCCGATTACAGAGCCTTGGGGAACTCCCAATGTTACAGCGCCTGAATCTGAAAATTGTTCCCCGATTTTGACTTTTTGCGATCTGTCGCTTAAGAATTTTTCTACCCATAGTAACACTCTTTTATCTATACCTGTTTTATTTAACCCCTTTTACACCGGTTTCGACCTCAAAGTTGATAATTTTGTTGTTATTTTCATATGAATCATTTTCACCCCCACCCCTCACATGCTGCAAGCGGTTGAAATTATGCACAAATATTGTCGGGGAAAACACTATACGATCTTTTTCAGACTCATTGTCTCGAATATTATGAACTCTACTTGCGCTACACGTACGCCAACAGAAATTTTGACGCAACACTGTTGGCATATTATTATCAATAACACGACGATAAACACATCAAAAAACAGTTAGTGTAATAGAATACAAATGAATGTCAATCTATCAATACTATATGATCACGTCCGTCCAGTAGAGTGGTTAACAAAGAAGAGAGACAAAGAGAGTTTATGATTGCAGTTGGTTTTGAACAGGGCCCGCTTTCACACGTTTACAACAATAGATCGAGTGATATTGCTCTCTCTCCCTCTCTCTCTCATGCTGCCAAAATTACGCTTATAATAACACAGTAAATGGAATGAATGCTATAGGAACGGCTAATTGGACTTTTAACTCGCAGTTGTTTTTAAGCCGCCTTTAGCATGGTAATTCAATGGATTTATAATGTTTATATTAATATCTCATGAACTGTGCAAGCTATCGAAATGAAACATACACGAATCTTTGAGTTAAAATTCCCGTTTCAATCCCTGAAAATTTAATTTAAATCAGTAGTGCTGTTTTGGAGCATAACAGATCATGAGTACAGGCATTCACTTTGGAGATTCAAACGCTCGGATGCAAGGCAGCCATTTCGTAGTTATGTTTTCTGAAATTTCCCCATTTTCTGCGTAGTTTTCTTAATTTTGCTTTCCATAAGAACCTTCTACAAAAGTATTAGAAATCTTATAAAAAAGATGACGAAGGAAATAGAGATTCATTTACATATATATAGATATATACTTCAGGGGCTCCCCAGGGATGCGTTATAGGAACTTTATTGTTCTTTGAATATATAAACGATTTGGCCGTCGGTTTCAAGTCGAATATAAGACACTTCGCGGATGATTGCATTATTTATAGCGAAATTAAACATTCAAACGACGTTGATACTCTTCAGTCGTCATTTAACTGGTCATTGGAAAAGAAAATAAATGCATAAAAAGTAAGACTATTAGATTCACAAAACAAACAAATTGTTGAGGGAGTAAATTACGGACTAGGGGACGAATTATTAGATGTAGCTAACAGCCGTAAATACTTGGGCGTAACGTTTAGCAAAGACTTATAAAGGGGTAAACACGTAAATTAAGTGGCTAATAAGGGATGGAAAGCACTAGACACTGTTCGAAGGGTTTTAAAGTAAAGCTCAAAAAGGACTAAGGCCGTTGCGTATAGAACTTTAGTGCAACCAATACTAGAGAATGGGGCAGCATGTTGGGACCCTTAGAAGACTGAGCTGATTCAGGCACTGGACAAAATTCATAAAAATGCGTTACTATTTTGTAGACTTGAAGATAATGATGAATGAACTTTGTCACAGAGAAGGAAACGGGCTAGACTTTGTGCGTTATTTAGAGCACACAACGAATCGGCCTATGAACGGTTTTCTTTTATCTCTGACTTACGTTTCTATAATGGATCACTCGTGCAATATTAGCCAAACGAAACTGAGAACATATATAGAATAAGTTTCATTTTTAAATAGAAATTTTCGGGATTGGAATAATGTACCTGCTAACATGCTAGCGGCCTACCCAAAGAGTGTGGGAAATATTTAAATAAAAAAGAGTAATAATTCATTATAGAGATTAATATGAGAATAGTAATAGGGTTAATATAAGAAAGTTGGGCGGAGTGAAGTAGAAAATGAAGTAATAATTTAATAAATATAATATTTTAGCAATTATTGTGAAGTGAATTGCAAAGGAAAAGGTGCAAAGAACAGTAGGACACATTTACAAGTTTTTAAAATATATCGTTTAATTGGGAATGGAGCAGGATGCTTCTTATTTCTTCTATATTATTTTATTTTTCCCTATATTCTTATGTAACTTTCATAATTTAGTTTGTGTTGTTATTATTTTGATTTATCTGAAACATTGCCGCCTGGCTGTGCGCACTGCGACGGGGATCAATCAATTTGTCGTGATTGAATTATTTTAATGTATCACCTATGTATTTGTAATGTAAACAACATTATTTATGCTGTACTTTCGTTATTTTCTGCTAACATTTGATGTCTTCAAAATTGTAATGCTACATTTACAGCATTGAAATAATTATTTACACACGAGAATAATTTTTGGAAAAATTTGACATAAAATTTATGATTTGTATCTTTTAAGAATTTGCTTATTTTTAAATATTAGTTATTAACATTTTTCACAGAATAGTTCTCTATAAAGTCATAAAGTTTAATTAAAGTCATTAATATAGCATCATAGAATTAATATCATTAACGTCACATATTTGTTTATTTATTTCATCTTATAAGTAATAAAGTGATAACAAAGAATAGAAGCCTTTGAAATGTGGTTCTATAGGCGAATGCAGAAAATCAGTTGTGTGGATAGAATTAAAAACGGAGAAGATCTAAACAGAATAGGGGTAAAGGGAACAATATGGAGGACGTTGACTAAGAGAAGGGATAGATTAATAGGCCACGTTTTATAGGGAAGTGTGTGGGGTAAGAACAGAGGAGGGAGGCAAGTGATGGAATAAGCCAAGGATTAGGAAAGATGTGGGACGTGGTACCTACGTAAAAATGTAAAGGCTTGCACAGGATAGGTTAGCATGAGGTTGCATCAAAACCAGTTTTAGGACTGAATACCACCACTACGACAAGTGTGATCATAATAATATAAATTAATTTAATATTTGTATTATTTTAATATATCAATAGTAAACTAAAATACGTATTAATTATGGGAAACTTTAGTCTTTAAAGGTATAAAAGTATGTGACCTGTATGTATATGAACGTGTCAATTACATATTTACCATTTGTAATGTGCATTCACTTAATACACATAAATGTTATAATGTTACCCGTCTTTCTTAACAACATGAAAACTTTGTACATTTGTCATAGGGCTGAGGTTAGCATTTGACAACTTATCTTTGTGTACAAAGAATTAGGATGAATACTGTCTACGTTCTGAAGCGATATAAAGGGAAAAAGAGTGAAAGCGCTTTTCCTTTTACAAATCATGAAATAAACACAAATCCTATTTCAGAGTGGCGGGCCTTTCAGTTTAAATAAAAATTACGATTTTCACTGTGCAGGCAATAAAAAGGTATCCTGGCAGGTGTCCAAATTACCGCCAATGTAGAGAAAGTTAAAAAAACCGCATGTCCAGGGGAGGTTTTACCATGGGCTCAGGTCACAGGTCAGGGTACGAAATCGGCTCACATATACTACTGAAAGCATTTATTTCACCCATGACAATTGCATCCATGAAGTACATATGTGAATCCCTCAGGCAACTATTGTTATCTTTGTTACTCTGGAAAAGGACAACTAACAAATTTGTTGGCACTTTGAAGACGAGGAAGTCGTGGATAATAATTTCTTCCGTCGGAAGCATTTAATAAACTTTATATATTTCCGTCAATTGTTCAATGTTGTTGTTGTGGTATTCAGTCCTAAGAGTGGTTTCATGCAACCTTCCATGCTAACCTATCATGTGCAAGACTTTTCATTTTCGTATAGCTATAATCTTCTTAGCGTATACCAACCTTTGCCTCCCTCTTCTGTTCTTACCCCACACACTTCCCTCTAATGCTAATTTTACAAGACCCTCGTGTCTTAAAACGTGGCCTATTAATCTATACCTTCTGTTAGTCAACGTTCTCCATATTGTTCTGTTTAGAACTTCCTAGTTTGTGATTCTATCCACCCATCTGATTTTCAGCATTGGCCTACAGCACTACATTTCAAAGGTTTCTAAATCTTTTCCTTTCCCCAACTCCTATCATAAACGTTTCGCATCCATATAACGCCACGCTGCATACGAACATTTTTAGCAACGATTTCCTAATATTCACACTTATTTTACACGTAAGTAAATTCCTCTTTTTCGCGAAAGCCTTCCTTTCCTGTGCTATCCTACTCTTATATATACTATACTTCTACCATCCCTAGTTATTACGCTTCCCAAATAGCAGATTTCCTTAACTTCCGTCAAAATATCCCTTCTCAATCTAACATCCTTTGTTATTCCTTGGTTTCCCATGCTACACTTCATTATCTTGTTCAATAATATAAAAGAAAAGGTAAAATGATGATTACGAAAATATATTATTTCCTTCGCGCAAAATAAATCTATACGTACATTTACATGCATATATTCAAAAGCACACACCCACACCCACATATATACATATGATATAATTTAGTCATTAAAAATCTTTCATATTGTAAATAACCTTCACTGCCCTCTTAAAGAGAGACCTATGGCCCTAACTAATTACATATAAAATTTTGTATTTTAATTGAAAGCCAGAGGAATTTCTTCCGATTGAAGCTCAGTGAGGAAGACCATGAAACTGAATTTAGAAGATCAGCACAGAAGAATCTCGCAGGAGCTCCCTGTCGGTCTGTATTTCCTATCCTGATCTTATAAATTGGTAATTTTTTGTGTAAAGTATATGTAAGTGCCAAATGGGTTAAGGCTATTTTTAACTCGTAACTGAGGAAGTCATTTTTCATGTAACAAGTTTTTAATTTAATTCTTCTATTTTTTTCTGGTATCTTCTCAATTTTAAAACAGATATTTTGAAGATGAGAATGGAACAATGTTGCAGGGAACCAGGAAACGAACCCGGGACCTTCCGCTTTCTGAGCGAGGTTCTTAACCAACTGGCCAGGTGGACTCCGAGATCCGCTACAATATTCTTCCACTCTCGTAAACGTTCTTCGCATCTTAGCTATGACTTACCAGAATGGAGGATTGTTTCATCGGATCTGGCAGTTGACCTGGACTGTCTCAATTGGTTAAGAGCCCCGCCCGGGTTTGAACTCCCTGCTCCGGTGGAAATGTTTCCATTCTCATCTTCTAAATTCACTTTCATGGCCTTCGGCTGAGCTTCAATTCAAGCAGTTCTTCTCTATTTGAATTGCAGATATTTTGTTAAATTACTAAACTCAGACATTTAAATTAATTGTAAATTTGGCGGACCGATTTAAATTAATCGAATTATAGACGACAATATTCGGTAAGAACAATAATGTTCTCCATTAGATCTATACATGTGTGGATGGCAATATTGATTTTCTAAAATAATGTTTAGGGGTCTAATTTATCGAAGAATGTCCAAGTGTTTCTTGAGAAAAGCCAACAATTTTAATGTACGACACACGTTTTTTAAATTTATTTATTTACATTACATATTTACACTGATAACAGAAACTTTAGTTTGGGATATATTTGTTTTTTAGTCTATAATACATACAGTATACTTTATATGGTAGCTTTATTTTAATATATATTTTAAATATATATTATGATTTTGATGTTAATTATATTTACTTTTTCTAAATATTTTATTTTAGAATACATATTTTAATTTACTCTTTGTTAGTACTAAAAGCTCAGTATTACTATTTTCTTAAGTATCTCAATCATTTTGATTTCTACATAATTTTTATCGATGTTGCTCGTGTAAAGTGTTAGAATGATGTTCTTTATTTTATGGTACTACTGCAGGTTAATTTAATTTATTGGAGCTACTAAGCGGTAATATATTTGAAGTTCTATATAATATTCAATAGTAGTTTTCAGAAACCACGTCACATGCTTCTTTTATTGCATACACTGGATGAAATATTACTTGATATTTTATTGTTAAAAATGATTGTGTGTGTCAAAGTTTTCCTTGAATATTTGTTATTTACGTTAAGTTTTTAGACATCGTAAAAATGGAAAATTAACAGGACTGTAGTTGAGGCAATTAGGGTAAAATGCTAAGAAAATTCAAAGTTGCTTTGACACTTGACTTTGAAATTAGAGTAAATATTACCAAAATTTGCAATGAAGAATTTCGATTTTTTTTACTGTCTTGTTGCATCTACAATTTTGCATATATTTTCAATGCTGAATTGTAGGTCCAAGTTGATCTTTTAATTAATTATGAAGGATTGGTAAACCTAATTCTGAATTTGTGGTGTGATCTAGCAGGGAAACTGTTAAGATGGGCTAAATGACACGAAAAACAATTAAAAATAATTCCACCAAACGGTCCCCATTGAAACAAAGGGGCAGCTAAAGAGATGATGCTGAGTGAATTCAAAATTTAATGTAGTTGAAGTGAATTACCCACGAATCCATGATGTAACGCAATTAACGGCAGAGGCGGCAGACCTTGTACAAGCTAATTAGGGGTTCATCTGCCGCTGCTAAGAGCAGAGGCAGCACGTTAAAGCAGAGGTAAGAACATGCAAACTCAAGTTACCAACTTGGAGGGCACGGTGTCGCGTTCAAACAGAACAATTTCGAAAGTTCTCTAGTTAAATTACAACTTCCTTCAGACACGTAGGCTAGACGTAACAAAAGGCCAAACTGTTTGCCACTTCCGATAAATAAGGCTCGTAACTCAATTAAAGAATAATTTCCTTATTACAAGAAGCTATTTGAGGTAAGTGTGGCAAACATGTCTGATGAATAGTGAAACATCTCTAGTCTCCATGAACTGATAAGCAAGGATGCTAATAATATTTTAAATAAATAATAATAAGTGTTACAATTTCAATTAACTATTAAGAACTGCAAAATATTTGCGTCATATATATTAATATTTTAATAAGTATTAAATCAATGACTGAAATTAATGGTTTTAATTTTTCCTCTGTACTGTGTGGACAATGTAATGCAGTAGTAACTAATTTCAGACTGTTTTACAATAAATAAATAAAAATACGTATCGGTAGGTATTTGTGCTTTCTTTAGGTTTTTCTTCTGTGGAGAAGTTGTAATAGATATATTTTAACTATCATGAAACACAATTTTACATTAATTTTATCAGAAAAAGAATAGTATCGAAATAAGGTTTATAGGGGTTTATAATAGTGGCGGCTTGATGTTCAAATGGAATAAAACAAGCTGAGTGGTAGGTATTAACGATTTTTTTATTTAAAAGGGCATACAGGGGACTTTAAAATAAAATAAACCAATTTTGCTAATATCTCACATAAATATGGTTTTATTCCATTTTAACATCGACCCGCACTTATTGTAAAACCCTATTCAACAAAAGAACAATTATTACCACAAGATAAATCTATCAAACACAACAAACTTAACCATTTCACTATTCTTACAAGTTATGAAGTTCTTCGAGAAGTAACGCTTGAAAATGAATGAGACAGAAACTCTAGAGATTTTGACCTGTCTAAAACCAATATAGGAGTCTCCATAACAATTTCCACGACTACAATCGCAAACATATACCTTAATAATGACTACATTGACAAACGCTCTTCGAGAAACGATCGGTGAAACCGCGGAAACGTTCGGGTTTAGCTTCGTCAAAGAAACCACGCTGCAGAGAGTACACTTCAAACTAGTTTTCCATAATAACAATTACGTTATATTACCTATTGTTTATTATTTAGTTTAATAACTACTTCAAAGTAATTACTTTTACTTCTCTTTCTTATGGTAAGTTGACTGTAAAAAGGATTTTATCATTTTAATCTAAGTATTATAACTTAAAGAAAATGTTCGTTATGGTTAAGCATTATTTCACGTTTCACAGGTTGTGTCACGGTAAACAAATTATTTGAAGCTAATCGGAGAGAAGAGATGGTTCAAGTATCTTTCTCCTTAGAAATACAATTGACAGTTTCAGCGCTCTTTCGTGTATGTATGTGTTTATTTAAGGTATCAGTAGATATCTTGACTGGATTAAGAGCGGTTATGACGTCAGAAGTCAAGGGGCGTGAAAAGATAATGTGAAGCTTTTTCTAACGGTTAATCACGTATTGACAAAAATTACTGTCGAATTAATTACTCTAGCGGGCTAATAGAAATGAATTCTCAGGCATCACCGGGCACCCAGGTAGTACTAATTAATAATTAACAATTAAACTAAATTTTAAGAAAATAAATTACTATATATGCCCCTGGACCTAAAAGTATCATTTTGTGAGTTAAATAAGAAACATTTCGATACATTAAATTTATACCAATGTAAAAAAATCCACAATATTCCAATTAAACTCGTGAATTTTCGTCAGTCCATGAGCATTAACCGAATTATTGTTAGAAATTATCTGAAAAGTTCCTTTAATTTAATTTCGAGTTGACGTCTTGTCTGCCCTATTTAAACTTTTGTGCGTTTGGATTCGCTGCAGTCAAGGTTTTGAATTACGTCTCTCTTTATTAATTTTATCTTTCCCTCTGTAATGATTTATTAAATATGTTACCTGTAATTGGTCAACTGCAGCATTACAGTTATCACTTAATTATTTTCTGTTACCAATATTTCCAATCTACAAAAATAGTAATAATAAAATAAATCTATTTTCTTCTTAGAAACGAACTGCCAGACTGTCACATATAAGTAGTTTTTGTTGAAAAATAATTTTTTTATTCCTTTATGGTCTGTCCCAGAACGTTTAGTAAATTGTATTAAAATCGAAGCTAGAATTAGTTCATTAATTATTTCTTTTTTAAAAACAAAAGATTTTGACTCAGTAAAATAAAAAAATGAATTAATTTAATATGGTTATTTGATGTCAGTTGCAAAGTTAAATAATTATTTATGTTAATCCGTTGATTTTCTGTTACTCAACAACTCCCTATTTTATTACTACATTTTTTTCCCTTCGGGTTCACTCTCTTCTACCCTCTAGGCTCTTCTGCTTCCACGCTGATCCTATCATCGTTTTAATGGCTCTCGTTTTCGACTATAAATGATTCTGTTTTCATTATGCCATGTCAATATTTTATTCAGATTTCTTATACATTTTATAACGTCCGTAATTATCTTCCTTCAGTTGATGATGCCCATTACAGTGTCACGTACTCAAGTCGTCCTCCGGTGTTTGTATTATATTGTACCGTCTTCTTTGAGCATTATAATGCGAATTTTGATGCGTGTCAAAGTATTAGCATTTAAAAATTAGATAAATGAAACTGTAATTTTTATTAATTTAATATTTACATTAAGGCTTGAACTCTAATCTAGTTTTCATTATAATTTCCACCGACATTAAGAACCCTTTATCTTACGACCAGCTACTGATTTCCATCCTGAGCAAACTCTGTCGCCTAATTTTATAACGACTGCAACACAATTTGTATGAGGTCATCATCATTGAGGGAAGCCAAGATTATTTAATAAATCAGGAAACAAGTTTTATAATATACACTATTCACACTTATTTACTTGTTATATGAATGATCCAACTAGTTTTATTTGGAACTTTGTATATTGTTATAGTAATTGGATAATAAAAAAAGCTCTTCCTTACATTGATTAATTAAATAGTAACTTGTATGCATAAACTTTTGGCTCCAAGCATAAAATTGTTTACTGTCACATCTTAAAAAAGATTATCTACAGTCGAAAGGTTCCGCAACTATTAAATTTTTATAAATTATTCGGACATTTTTATTGGAGACTGATTAAACCTGTGATGTACCATATACGTTACATTTCGTTCTGTCCATTTTATGAATAATTTTCTAGTGGATTTGTGCCACTATTTAATTCTGGAAAACCTGGTTATTATGTTTTTCACGACTTCTGAATTCTGATTATTTTCGTTTAATATTATTAATGTAATAAAAAATGTTACCAATAAAAATCAGTAAAAATTATTATTATTCGATGCGATTGTCCAGCAACAATTTACCTTTTATAGCATCGGAATTAAGTACAATGAGTATTATTACTTTAAAGAATATAGATAATTCGTCATGAATAGTTACATTTACATGTTTCCTGGATTGTAAAATGGAGTCTTTTGCACTAGTAAGTGTTTTATTTAATCCATGCACATTTTTAATATTGCCGAGCATACATGGTAATTATTTCAAATATGTTTTTCTTGTATTTATCAGTATCCTTGAAGTCATAGTTTTAATTGTTGTAATAAGTTGATCGGATTTCATATTTCGGGAGACCTTATCAAGACCAAGATGCTGATTTCACCTTATGTAGCCCCACAATGCTACCTGCATGTCATGTTTGCGTGCCTCTCGCTGTCTTTCTATATATATATTTCCACGAACGTGACTGTCCTCACTTCAAGCATCTTGAATCACGAGAAGCTTCACTCTTACTTCCCTGTTAAGGTTTTCCGCGGACGTAAACTGCACAGAAAGAGAAGAATACCACTTGCATGTGCGCAATTGTGTTTTACGGCTGAGGTAAATGCAAATTGCGCGCCATGTCGCCTGATTTAGGCCGCCATTGCAGTCAGACACAGATGCGCTCCATTACGCAGCAGCTCGTGCCCTCAGAGTAAATTCAGACTTGCTCCGCGCCCTCGCAAATGAGGACTTCTGCTCTGGGCCTTGTAGCTCGTGACAATAGTGTGGGGCATAAAAAATAAAAAAAAATAATAAAGGACGCTCGTGCCACAGTTATGAGGTCACCACTTGGTGATTCTGTTCCTAAGAGCTCGAGCTCTTATTTTTACGCTACCCCACAAGTCAGTAGAAACAAAATTAAGTTTTGTAGCTACATAAGGCTTAGAATCTAGTAAATTTTAGCAGTTTATCAGTTTAAAAATTTAGGGAAATCGAAAAAAATCTCGTCTAAATTAGTGTCAGTCTATCACGCTGGTATTGGTCGTTTATCACAATAAAAGACCCGCTCAATTTGAATTAAACCTTCATTGTTGTATACAGCCGTTAGAAGGTTCTTAGCGATATAAACTCCCATCTAGAAACAATCCCCGATCTTAACATTCCGGACGTGGACCTATTTCACATTTCAGACAAACGGTGGTACAAGTCAAAGACTGACGGCTTGAGAGAAATTGAAGAAGGCTGCAAATAGGCTAATAAAATATAGACAGTTTGGAGCAGGTCCGGGATTTCTAAAACGGTGAGACTCCTTTACAGCCTTGCTGTGACGAGTCTAGGCATTTTACCCAAATATAGGTTGATATGACGGGGTGAAAGGCTCCTTCCAATTCTCGAGGTAAGTACTTCTGATTGAAGAGGATTCTGTCCCCGCCACCGAAGGAAATTAAATACTGGAGTGTGAAAAATTTATTAAAAGGCACGCAAACTGATTTTGAGCCAATTGGCAAGGAGCATTAATATGATGAAGATTGGTACAGACAGACAGAAAGAGATAGAGGTACCTCCATGCAGAAGTGAGTGACTACTTTGGTCTCTAGAATCGTCGTGAATTGGATGATCCTGGGTGGAATACTGTTGATTGTGGCATAGGGTAAGAAGGTAAAAGAACAAGGTGTTGATTTTTCAACACGAAAGTCTAAAGGAAACTGTGGAGACCGGTGCGAGATCTGAGGGCTAGCAACGAGTTTCAGACAAAGCAGCAAACGGTAATTGCTTTGTTTGTAATCTTTCTTCATATTTCCTTGTATTTCCCATTCCAAGTTAGTCTTTTTGTTTTCATATCTATTTCTAAGGGAAGGTCCTTAAATACGATACTAGAAGAGATCTCATTCTAATGAATGTAAATTTATAAGTAATTTAATATTTGTAAACGTTGTAAAAGAGTATATTGTTAATCCTGAAAATTCATATTAATTAATAAATGTAAAGTTAGTTGATATCCATCTATAAATAATATTATTTTCAAGTAGAACAGGTTATCCCTGAATCAATTAATAAATTTATGGCTATGTAAACTGTCATTTACAATTTGAAGAAGTTAAATCTCAAAATTCTATCCACCATTGTTGATCTATTTTACGCGGACGTTATTGGTCGGTAAGAAAATCTTCTTTGGCTGAGACGCAACAAGAGGAAAAGTCTCACAGTCAAAAATCTCTCGTCAAGAAGTAAGGAAACGTTTTGTATGAAAGAAGACTTGCGCTTTTAGAAACGCGTTAATAAAATCTACACAAATTCTATCAATTCCACACATCAAATACAAATCATTATGGAAAATTTATCAATAGTACGTATTAAAAATCGTGCCCAATATATTCATTAGTGTATAAAATATAAGTAATCAGATGGTTCAATTAACGTAGTTATGAATATTTCAACGATATTTGAATTGTTTGTAAGTAGAATTAAATTTTTCTAGCTGTCTTCTATCAAGGTATTAATATTTTTTAAAATTGTTTTCTGTGAGAAATGATTTGATGTAAGAATACATAACTTGACGTTAAGATAATGAGATTCATCAAAGAAAAATTTTCATTTCGTCTCACCAAAAATTATTCAGCGGAATCATCATACGTTCGTGGGTGAACACGTCTTTGAGGATATTTCGAAATCTCATCTAAAGTAGAGTTTTGTAGCAACGGATTTGTATTGACTATGTGTTCATCTTAGAAGTAACTAGTATCGTATTTGGATTGAAGAAATTTAGGGTTTTTAACAGAATAGTTAAAGACATTTGTATGCGGAAGAAAATCGGAAAATCGGTATCGTTTTAGTTGTGTAGATTTTTTTCTGATGAGTAAACAAAATAGAGCAGCATTGACTAAATAGACGCTATTAGAAATGTTTTAAATATTCGTAATTACTTAAACTTATTCAAGAATATGAAATATTTAACTTACTTCAAAAAATTGCATGTATTCTGACAACACGTTTTATAGGTTTCATTTTTAACTATTATTTCGGCTTCTATGCTCGTGCAACATGTACATCAAACATTCTTCCGTTTAAATTTGTTGTTTCGGAAAGTAATTGTCAGTTTATGTGTATATATTATGTTTTCAACATTTCCTTTGTATTTTTATTGTTAAAACACCAGATGGGGTCCCAAACTAAAGGACGAAGTGTGATTTAAAGAACTGATGCTTAGAGGCCGTTTTCTTCTTCTTCCTTGGCTCTACAGCCCATTGAGGGCCTTTACGTAACAAATTTCGAATTTGCAGTGATTCGTGGTCAGCGTATCGATTCTCCAGCAGCCTTCATTCCAGTACCCGTGACCGTGAAGGCAGAAACATTCAAACCCATGTCAGGATTCGAACCCGGGACCACTGTTGTGAGGCAGCGATGCTAGCCACGAGACCACAGGAGGTCATCTGTAGGCCTTTTTACCAGATGATGCAACTAATATTTTCTTTTAATTTTAGTTTCATAATACTCCATTTCATTGAATAAATTATTTCTCTTAATTCCATAATTAAGGAATTTTTATTATTTATATACACCTAACTAAGTCCCACACGAGGAACAAAACGTTATGGTAAAATATTTTTATTGCGTTACTTGCTTTGACAATTAATAATTTTTTCTTAGTTATATCCACTTCATTTATTTACTGTAATAAAAAATGTATGGTAATTATAATTACCAATGATGTTTCTAGATAAATTGTTATTAAACACAAGGAAAATTCTGCAATACTCAGCGAATAATTGAATGTGTTTTTCTTTCTTCCACCTAAAGAATATATATTAACAATGAGCCTCAAATTCATTGTTATGAGAGTACATAATCAAAATTGTTTATGAGGATATTTTTTTTAAATGGTAGTATTCATACTTTAAATTTTTGATTATTGTTGTACTTATAATTTCAGCAGAATAACAAAATGCTTTTTAACCTTAAACGCCATAGTTTTTGCATAAATAATCAGTATTGATAAATTATTAAAATACGTCACGTTCCTTGCACAGTTTTAACGGAAAAGGAATAAAAAATTCTTTAAATAATACCTCACTAAATGATATACTTTTACGAGTTAATGTGAGACAAAATAAAAAAGAAATTTTATCAACGAACAGGATGAACTGCAGAAGTACTAAAATATTAAGGTGAAGCAAACTATTGCATATTTTGTTGCTGATAAAACGTGAACTGTATAAACCGTCCAGTGAATGAATGGAAAATATTATTGTCAATGAACATGTCGGAAAACAATTTATTCGTTTACAGGAAAAGTTTCACCCTTGATTTCAGATGCTCGACACTTTGAAAGTTTGCCAGAGTAAGTCTTTTATGTTTTAATTAAAACTGGGGAAAAATGTACGATTTTATTATATTTTTGTTTTTGTGTAGATTTTCACAAGTGTCACCCGGCGCTAAACTGCAGGAAAATAAAACAAAGGCCCCGAGTATTGGCGACGGCAGAGGGAGGACAAGGCAGGGCAAAACGCTGTTTTATGTCCTTTGTTTTGAGAACGAGACACAAAAAAAAACTGGTCCAGGTTGGCGGTGCTAACGCAAAACGACAGTAATTAAAACAAGGGGTGGCTATCCTTTACCAATTTCAGAATATAAATGAATTTACTGTAGTATTTTACCATATGTTGTGTTTATATTGCACAATTTAGGCGAAACTTGGGGTGCATTAATTTAAAATAACTCAAAATTTTTATTGTTGGTACGTACAATTTAACAAACTATACACAAATTGCCGACACTACAACATAACAAAACCAACAACTTAATCTGTTTTGTTATTTAATAGCAAGTCATTTTCAAGCATTCATTTTTGAGACTTAATTTATTTTCTCTTTTGTTATTCGATTGAGATAGGTTATTCAAATTACACATCAGATAACAACGAAATTACAACTGGTAATTACTTAAAAATGAAACATGTGGCACGTTAAGTACATCCCTCAATTATTTTATTTATACTATTCCAATTTAGAACAAATATCATTCACATAATTTTAAAGAAATACCAGAAATTCACTCTAATTATTCAAATACGTACCAAGAGTTTTATTAAATCTAATAAATAAAGCAATTAAATTATGAAATAGCCTCAAAGCTAGATAAGTAAATCATAGTTGATATTTAAGTGATATTTTTGGACCTGAAGACCACATTTTAGTGTCCTTAGATAAAGCTTCACTGTCTCTCTCTCTCTCCCTCCCTATTGAGTTAATAATCAGTAAGAGGTGGGACCAAAATTTATCGGAAATAATCAACATACTTTTGACGTATGTACTTAGAATTTTTAATTTGATTTTGAATAATTCTTATTTTGTTTTTAATTAAGTAACTTATCACCAAATAAATTGTTCCCCTATGGGGAACCCATTAACTCCTTTTTCAGAAATGTTAATGAGAGACTTGGAAAATTTATGCATCTGCAAATGAGAGCTCAAGCCTAAATGGTAGATGATATTTACATAATCATACCGTAAATTAAACTTGATTACGTATTACATACTTTCAATACATACCACCCTACCTTTAAATTCACATTTGAAATGGAACAAATTAAATCAATTAGCTTCAAAGATGTTTTGATATCACTTAACAACAACAAAATAATGACCAATTGGTTCCAAAAATTCAATGTTCTTGCAGAGTTCTAAATTACATGTCCAACCAAACACTTTTTCAAAAGAAAGCAACGGTTTATGGCCATTAGAAAAAACAGAAAAATTATCTCATGAAAAGTAACACACCGGTAATATACTTTGAGTTAAAGAAATTTTCCTACTTAATGGATATCCCACGAAATTTATTAACAAGAATATCAAGAGAAGATTAGCCAATATTAATTATAAAAATATAAATTCAAAATGTATTAAGGACACTAATAAAATATTTGATTCATACTGTTACCCTACATATCTTCTTACAACAAAAATTAATAGAAGTAATAAAAAATATGATATTAAGATTATTTTCAAAAGAAATAATAATTTTAATTTCGTTAAACACTTTAAAGATAAAATTAAAAATTCAGTTAAGCATAATGTTGTATATAAAATTAATTGTTTGGATTTCCAATCAGACAAAAATATCATTAAAAATCCAAATTACGGAGCACATGAAAAATATATGAAACTGTGCGAAAACTCATTACGTAGTGTCTAAATACATATTATTGAATAACCACCAAATGAGTTGGAACCATTTTGGAGTTCACAAGGATAATGAACGAGATGCTCCAAATTAGAAAAAAAAACATGATTTATATTAGCCTGAAAAGTTAAACCAAATTGAATAGTATAAATTTTTTTTGTAGTCCATTTTTGGTTAAATGTGTAACGGAACTTCACTTCCACTCACCTAAGCCAGATTTACGGCAATTTCCTGCATTTCAGCCAGATAAATTTTGCATTGTATTAATTTTTTTAAACATATTACCTAATGTAATCCATTGTAATTTTCATTTTAGTATACCTGAAGAAGTCTCAAGTGAGAGACGAAACGTAGTATCGTTCATTATTTAAATAAAATAAAAACTGACAAAGAGACTGTTATCACTCAGTTAATTCATAGATGATTCGAATGATTTGGTGCCTGGTCCTTTATTAATTTCAGTCTGAGTTTTGTCCCTGTTTCTTTGTCAAGGATGGTCAAACGACGAATTAATATTCATAAATAATACCAACAGAGATGTTATTGTTCACATTTCCCCACCTCAATTCTTTAAATTACTAGCACCTTACCGTATCATTGCTTCTGTTCACTTATTATATTTTAATTAAAATAGTTTATCTTCCTATAAAGTGTCTTCCATTTCCTTGTATCTAACATTAATCGAATTATTAACATACTTTTTCATTATAAAGAAATATTATTTTAATGAATAACTTACGTTTCCATATATTTCTGTAGTCTCATTTTATTGGCTATGAATATTGTATTTTAAGTATGGTAACATATACCGACGTAACAGAGAATAGTCGTAGCCAACTTGAAGGGGTCAGCACAGAAATCTACGGAAAAGTTGTCAAGTGATTGAATGAGTACTTTTTTATTGTATTAATGTCAGTTAACATGGTAATTTAAGTAAGACAACACGCTAGATTTTGTTTCCAACCACTGAATTGTAGTTAGCCAACTTTATCATAATTAATTAATTAAATAAGTGCGATAACCCTTTGAAAAAACGATGAAATAGTATTTAGGAAAAAAAATTATGCTACAAATTACTTTTTTCAGCAATTCTTCCGTAAGGCATAAATAAAAAATTAATTACGATTAAAGTATATTTACTATTGGGTATTAAATATATTTATTTACCTGGAGCTATGCGGTTTGAAATTAGCTGATATTAATAATTAAAATTTGGAATAGAAACACGAGTTCATAAAATTTATATGAATAGTTCTCAAAATAAATATAGATATTAAAATAGTAAATTAATGAAACTATCAAATTTTTTACAATAAATTAGCATTGTAAATAATATTTCTGGCTGTTTTCGTTCATTTATTAATGTATTCAAGTCAGATAAATTAAAATATTAATAATTTTATGTATGATATAATTAACGGCCAACACAGGAAATATTTCGTCACCATATTTGGGAAGTTGCCCTTGTAAAAAATGAAGCATTCTTTTTAAAACTTTGTAAATTTCACAGTACCTGAGGACGTCTCACATATGAAGACAAAACTAATTAAAAATTTTATCTGTATATTGTCGCTAATTTATTTAATGTATATTGGTGAAAAACTAAGTTAATAGTTTTACAATGAATACTATTATATATATATATATATATATATATATATCAATGTACTTTTTATTATTGTTGTTGTGGTATTCTGTCCTAAGTCTGGTTTGATGCAACCTGCATGCTACACTATCTTGCGCAAGCCTTTACTTTTCCTTATTTCTAGAAGAACCCACAATCTCCCTAATCTGTTAGCATATTCCATCCTTGGCCTCCGTCTTCTATTCTTACCTCACAAACTTCCCCCTAATGCTAATTTTACAAGACCCTCGTGTCTTAAAAAGTGGTCTATTAACCTATCCCTTCTCTTAGTCAACGTCCTCCATATTTTTCGCTTTTCCCATATTCTGTTTAGAACTTCCTCGTTTGTGATTCTATCCACCCATCTGATTTTCAGCATTCGCCTATAGCACCACATTTCAATTGCTTCTATTATTTTTCTTTCCCTAACTCCTATCTTCCACGTTTCGCACCCATATAACGCATTTTTAGCAACGATTACCTAATATTCACACTTGTATTACCCGTGAGTAAATCCCTCTTTTTCGCAAAAGCCTTCATTTCCTGTGATATCCTACTCTTTATGTCTACTATACTTCTACCATTCCTAGTTAATATGGTTTCCAAGTAGCAGAATTCCTTAACTTCCGTCAAAATATCCCTTCCCAATCTAACATCCTTTGCTATTCCTCTGTTTCCCATACTACACTCCATTACCTTGGTATTAATCCTTATATTGAGCTCTTTCTCCATGCCATTTATTATGGTTTCCAAGTCTCCCTCTGATTCTCCTAATACTACAATATCGTCGGCAAAGCTTAAGGTTTTTATTTCTTCTCCTTGAAGTATGATTCCTTTTCCATATTCCGTTTCAACGTTCTTCATCGCCTATTTTATATATAAGTTAAACAGCAAGGGCGAAAGACTGCATCCTTGTCTCCTTTCTTGATTTCTGCTTTCTTTTCTTGGTCTTCTATTCTAATTATTCCTGCCTGTCTTCTGTAGAGGTTATGTATTACCCTCCTTTATC
Organism: Eucriotettix oculatus; assembly: GCA_034510155.1. Lineage (NCBI taxonomy): Eukaryota > Metazoa > Arthropoda > Insecta > Orthoptera > Tetrigidae > Eucriotettix > Eucriotettix oculatus. The sequence continues at coordinate 64,434,533 of CM067376.1, forward strand.
GATATTTTATTCTAGTTGCCTTCAATAACCATGAACGTAGGCCTGTGTTTTCGTATCCTGTCGCAAAGTCAATACAGCTTCTATTGTCCCTATATTCTTCCTTAAACGAAATTGATCTTCTCCTAACTCTCATTCTATTTGACGTTCCATTCTCCTATATACTATTTTCGTTAATTTTTTAATTGCATGGGATACTAAACTAATTGTTCTGTGCTGTTCGGATCTATCAGCCCCAACCTTTGTCATTATGGGTATAATTATATTTTTACTATACATTTATTATAAATGCAGTAAAAACTTGTCAGAATATTGTTGAGTATAATTCCAAGTGAAGTAATTTCGCATGTATTTTTCTGTAAAGTAAGTCGAGTACTTTGCAGATACAACCTGTGAGTATAGTTTGTGTCTAATTACGCAGCATGTCTCGATGCGCAAATGGGAGCGTCAAGGGTTAAATACGCAGGACTTGATGAACATATCAAGTGAGATAATTGACAGCCACAATTGGAGAGCCAAATCCGGACATCGGGAGCTCCAACATTATTCATGTGAAGCTCTTCCCATGGAATTATTCACTAAAGAAGATCAAATTGAGTACAGAACGGTGGCATCCAATCACGAATGAATCGTGTGGCACAAAGTTGAATTCTCTTGAGAGCCGCAACTCAGCACTGTGTCCGATGTGCGGTTCCAGCAATCACTGCCACCTAAAAAACACAATGTTGTAAAAATTCATTTTATCGCAGGTTATAAAACCGTCAGAATTTACTGTGAAATTTTCATTGCATTTTTGTTTACGAACGGGAATTATTGTATACTCATTTTTTCGTTTAAAGTTACTTTTCAGCGTTCAATTTGCGTTTGAGCAAATTTTAGTTTCGTACTATGTTTTTTATTCTTTTTTGGGTGAAATGTTGGTCAGAAATGAAAAACGTATCCATAAGAATGAAATATATGTTTGAAACGTTTTAATTTTAGTTACAGAAATATTATAACTAAGAGCTGCGTCGATTAATGTGATTGGAGTGAATTTAACTGAAAAGAAGAGAAGACGATGAAAACGGAGTGAAAGAAATTTTCTATAATTTGAATAAAGCCGGAACGAAAAAACAACAGTAAACAAGTAGCACCATAAAATGTCAAACAACAATCGTTTTTGTAAAAATTAAGTTTGCTTTTCAGGTTACCTTCGACAAAAGGTTTTGTTAATCAAATGAACAGACTAATGTGTGTTTCAGCAAATTTTGTATCTAAAATTTGTGAAAGCAAGTTTTTAAAAATAGAACCAAAGAGGAAGTTAAAGTGCTCGTTAAATTTTTTATAATCTTTTTTACTGCTTTAAATGTGTTATTGTTGTATTCAGTCCTTAGATTCGTCTGACGCTAACCTCTCCTGAGCAAGCATTTTCATTTCTTCATATCTACCATATCCTACCAAATCTACTTAGCGTATTCCATTCCTTTTCTATTGATCTATCCCTTTCCTTTCAACGTCCTCAATATTGTTCGCTCATCCCCTATTTTGCTTAGAAGTAACTCGTTAGTGGTTCACCAAAGTCCTCCAAATTAATCTCTCTTCTCTTCTTCTGCTTAGAACTTCCTGATTAGGTATTCTATCCACCCTTTCTATTTTCGGCATTCTTCTATAGCACTACATTTTCAAAGACTTCTATTCTTACACATATAACTTTACACTGTATAATATTTTTAGTAATGATTTCCTAATATTCATACTTATATTACCCGGAAATAAATTCCTCTTTTGCAGAAACCTTTGTTGCCTGTGCTATGTGTAGTATAACTCTACCATCCCTAGTTATTATGCTGCCCAAGTAGCAGAATTCCTGAACTTCCTATACTTACTTCTATATTTAAGAGCATGACTGACAGATTTACTGCTTTTTTACTCCTTTCTTTTCTTGCCCTTCATTTCTTATTACTGCTGAGTACCTTCTGTAGAGGTTATGGATAGGTCTTCTTTCTCTATATTTTATACTTGTTATCTTCCAAATCCCTAGTATGTTCCATTTACATTATCAAAGGCTTTTTCTGTATGCCATTAATTAGGTCTTTTTATTCTTATCTTGTCTTCTAAAATTAGACGCAGACTGAATATTGCTGTCCTTACTTTCTAACGATACCCAACTGATTTTCTCCTAATTCGCACTGTATTTGACGTTCGATCCTGTTATATACTATTTTAGTTGTTTTATGAGTATAGCGCAGTAGGGTCCTTCCAAATTTTAATTACAATTTATGGAATTTTAAATTAGATAAAACATCCGCAAGAACATGTCTCTGGCCAGGAAAAAATAGTTTTCATGGCGCCGGGCTGGCGGCTGGATACATACCTGTCTGCGTGTTTAAAACGATAGGTTTGTTTTTGGCTGAGGGAGAATTCACCTTCGGAATTTTCTGAGGGACGTGGTTACCTGCACCGGACGGAGAATTCACGAGTATTGGTAGAAAAACGAAACGTGAGATAGCGTTATCCCTTGGAGGGGTGAGATATGGAGTTGAGCAAGCGAGGGAGTAAGAGTAGCAGTGTAGTGTTACCAACACGGAAATCTAGATGGACGAAGGAGGAAAAAGCTGAGTTTTCCTAAATTTCGGCAGCACGACTTCACACCATTATCTAGCGGCAGCTTCAGGTTCAACCCGAAGGAAGAGGGAAGAAGGACGATCCAGTCGCATGGTAATCTGCTCCGAGACGCACATGAAAACAAAACAGGTTCGTCCAGTGAACGGAATCTCTGCTTCACATGGTTATACAAACAATAATTAACCCTGAGAATAGTAAAATCGTCCCCTTTAGTTTCTTTATATATGTATTTGTAATAGCGTGCAGAACCCCATTTAAGATGATTGTGTAAATTCATTAAAATAATACCCTCTTATCACTACATAAGTGTCTTGTAAAATTAGCTTTGCAATGAGGGGAGTGTGTGCAGAAGAGATAGGCCGAAGATGGAATACGCTAACAGGATTTCTCAGAATAGATTGGAATGGAGGGTTGCATCAGACCAGTTAATATTTTGAATATCATTACAATTCACAGTAGGTAATTGTTGTCTCCTGTTTTGAACAATTTTTTACAATAATACTGGCGTTGTAATACAATTTAGGTTTTTATAATACATTTAATATTATAAAGGTTGAAAATATTTCACTCCGCATCTTCCGTTCATTTTTTCCTTGGGTGCACTATCGCGCCAAAAATTTTTGAGGTGAAAATTTGTTGGTTTATTGATCACACAATATAAACGATGTTATTCATGTCCCCGAGGTTCTCGTTGGGGCTAACGTAATCAGTATACATCGCGTAGTAACACTGGCAGTTATCAACGCGACCATTAATCATGTTCCGACAGGGCCGCTCTAACTCGCTTACACTTGCGCTGCCCGGGAAATGGACTCATTACAGGTGCGGCACAAAGGCTCCATCCACGCTCTCATTTCCCCCAACACTTAGCAATTTAAAATATTAACGGCTTATTTTGAAGGTTTTTTTAAAGTAAACCAAGCATTTACGAGGAAAAAACTTATCTATTTACAGAATGTATCTTTCAACCCCTGATAGCAATAAGCATCCTTAGTACGGACGAAATGTTAGGTTTTTTTTACTTCATGACTAATAGGAGACAAATAAAACAAATATAAGAAGGCGTATACCGTGTTGTGTTCACGAAGAGGGGCTAAAATATTCCGACAATGAGTGTACGAGTGGTAGAGTTCAAACGAATAAGAAAATTAAATCAATTTTCATGTTTCTTTTAACCTCTGTTTTCATTCGATACGAGAATCTATACATTCCCTGCTGCACCTAGATACAAGAACTGACACCTTGATATTGTTTCATAATTTGTTATTAAGAAGTCAATACAATAAAACTGCTTCGCATTCATAGCATTTTTTTCTTTTAAAAACTATTTCATTGCAATGATAAATAACAGCCTTAAATATAATATTAATTTCACTGTGAAACGTTTAATTTATAACTATATATTAAATTAAAAAATAAATATCCAATATGAACAAACACTGAAAGTCAACCAAAAACATTAGACGAAAGCCTAGAAATACAGCCATATATTCCTAAATTTTCTGTTAAAACCCTTTTCGGAACTTGTTCATATTCGAAGCTTTATTACACGGAAGAACAAGATAACTTTTACATTCTCATCCATCCATCATTTACTTTCTACGTAAAAGACAATTGACGTTATTTTTTCAACATACAATTTGATTACGAACGTTGGCACTACAAAAGTAATCTAATAAATTATTCAGTAATGAGGAAATTATTTCCCCGGATGAAGATTTCAGAACTAAATTTCGTCCATTGTTTGTACTGCGTGAAATTGCAGTGCTAATATGAGCATTTGTTTACATTTGTACAATTATTGAAAGAACAGTACTCAAATTCAATGATCTGAGTCTAATAAAAATATAAATACCTAAACACATTATAAACCTCGGTTTACGTATTGTAACGCCAGATTTGTTCACCTTTATGAATTTGAATTTGAGAATAATATTATAGATTTTCCAAAAGAAATTAAGTACATATGGTGCATCAGAGTTAATAAAGGGTAAGAAACAACTAACATCGAATTATTACAAACAAATGAATACGTATTTATAATAATGTATTGAATACGTAATTTAAATGAATCAAATATCAATTGAAATTCAAGCGCATATATTTAACAATAATTGACGATTTTCACAAGAAAATGACACTATTAAAGACATTTCTCTTCATTATTGCAACTTACTTTTCTGTGAAAGTATTCGGGGAAGACGGAGCAGAAAGGGATGGCAGGATAAAACGAGACGTCCTATTTTGTATTACTGGATAGTGCAGGAGGTTACATAATCGGAATGGAACATTCTAACAGGTGAAGGAAGAAGTCATGGCAGCCAACATGAAGTTTTGACTCAATCTTATGAATGTACTCTAGTTTTTGAGTCTTACAATTGTAACTTTATAATTTTTTCAGCATTTCGACAAAAGGTAATTCACAAATTCTTGTAACTCTTTAATGCTATATATTCGTAAATTCTGTGTCATTAACTGCACATAAGTTATGTGTAAAGTTTAAATGTACTTATATTAGGGCTTAGTAAAAAACCTTAAACTAGCGTGAGAAACGGAACTGGACACTACTGTATAAGGCAAAATTTAATATTTTCGTCATGAATTAAAGAACCAAACTGGTAGACTCATCTTAGAAGAATGAAAGCTGTAACAAAAAAGAATAGATTCAGAACGAAAATGAACAGAAAAAAAGGGGAAACTTTTAGTAAAGACTGCAGTTGCAAAAAATCTATTTCCGAAAGAAAAAATTGATTAAGCCATCAACCGTACGCTAAATAAGTGTATGAATGAAAACACAATGAGTATTAAGATATTTTTTAATTAAAGTTAATTTTTTGCACTAATTCTATACAGAAAACTTTCTGCCCTGTTCGTTCAAGGGGTTTGAGCCTAACGAGGTATTTATAAGTTCCTTTTTTTAATTCATCAAAAATTTAAATTGGTGTTTTAAGTTATGTTGATAATAGATTAAGTAGGTAATACAATAAACTAATGTTTTATACTTTTATGAAATTATGTTTATTTTTTCATAATTTTACAAAAATTCTTAAACTATAAGTGTCCCGTACCGCTTGACTTCCCCTATATTTTATCACCACTCTAATTAATGTTAAGATCTTTCGTCATGAAAATAATCATCTGTATTAAATATTTAAAATTTCAATTGATACTGCTACTGACCCAATGATAATTTCTGTGTTAAATAACTAGCAAAATAAACAATTATTTAATTTTTGAATGTCGAAATAGCTTTTGTTTTCACGTCATAATCATGTCCTAAATACTAAAATTAATGTCTTTAGGCTTAAATATAAAATTTTAATATACTGCGCTTACCAACGTCAAAATTAACATCATTCAAATATATAAAGGAATAATCAAAATCCATATTTTTATAGAACAGTCTAATATGTACAATGATTTTTATGTACGTGTCGATTCATAGATCTTGTAGCATTAATGATGCATCATTTAATTAATAAGAGTTCTTATAGTTCAACTGAACCCATTCGAATATTCTTACGCAAGTCCCTTACGATAAATAAAATTAAAAGGTTGTATTTTAACGTCTGATTTTGTAACAATAAGTAAAAATTTCCGACCAATTTCAGACTTTATTTATTTTTTAATTTAAAACAATTTACAAAGTGGTGAAACGGGATATCCTATTTTGTTGTGTTTTTCCTCTTTGGAAATTGTTATAAATGAAAATAAAGTCTGAAATTGGTCGAAATTTAGTTATGATAAATAAATTTGTTTCAGCTTATAATTTATAACAGATTAGTAGGATATTAAATATACTTGGTTTGTAAATACAGTAAAATTCAATTTTTCTAATTTTGAATTTATTTTTGTAACAATATCTACGAACCATCTTGGCAGTGTATTTAATTTCTACGGAATAGTGAATATTATTCAAACTTCAAGTTCCTTATAAAAGTGATCAAATATTGTATTTATAATTTATTATGTAAATAATAAAAATTTCTGTACGATAAAATGTGAAGATTCAAGTGAATATCATGCGTTCGGGGTTATATGGAAAATAATGGGTCATTAACGTTTAATTGATTAGGGATTAAGTAATAATTACAATAGTGGATGTTTTAGTAATTTGGGTAAAGAATTCTCTGACATTAAAACGATTGGTACAAAATTTCTTTAAGTTCCCGTCGATGAAGTTTTATATCTTTAAGACGTAACAGCAATATTAGGGGTGCATACCTAACTCGTCTGAAAACATTTGAGTGCAAATGATTATTATATGTATGTATAATTGTAACAATAAATTGCTTTCGTAAGATTTACATTCTCTCCTTGTTGTGTTTAAAATATTTTATGAATCTCGTAAATAGTGTTTTTTTTTCGACTTAATATGGACACACAGAGACAGGACATTCAAAGTAAATTTGATGGCGTACATTTGATGAGCTTAAATCGCAGTGGCCTGAGGAGGCACTTTTCGGCTGCGGGGGTGTCGCCGATGCTGTGTGTCCAATTCCGAGGCAATATCAGCACCCCAGCGCCAGTGGCAATGCAATTACTGGCGCCATCAGCGTGAAACGCCGCTTGCTAATGTGTTTTTTATGCGCGCTCGTTTGTTGTCACCGGGCAAAAACTGCTGCGTGTAACAGGCTCCCTCTGCACCCCAACACTTCAGCACGGGAAACTCCAAGAAAGACGGCAAGACGTCGAACGTACATGAAATGAATGGGAGCGTATTCGTTTCACACACCTACCTATACACGAGATCGATATTCGGGAGAAATGCTTGAGAGAATTTGTCAGTAAAACTTTCCATGACATATTCCTTACGTCTGTTGAATGCTCTATACCGGGGAGAAATAATACGATTAACCAAAATTCTCAAACTAACTTGTAAGGTAAGAAACGTGTAAGTGGAATGCGGAAGTTTCAAAAACATTGTCCCAGTCTCTTGTTAACTCAACACAGCATTTTAGGAGTAATTTACATATATTTTTAATAAAAACAACAGGTAATGCATGGCATTATATATAATAGTGAATTGTTGATGATATTGATGGAAAACCCTCTGTTTTAACTCGGTCACAAATTTAATAAAAACCAAAATTATATTTAAATTTCGATTGTAATGGGTAATAAAAACTCTTTTTCGGTCACTGTTTTGCGAGTTATTATATTTTAAAAGAGGTAGCTTTCGTCAGTTATACTGCTATATTCATCCTTGTACATACAAAATATTTTATACTATCCTTATTTTCCGTACAAAGTCAATTGTTAATATTTAAAGTGTTTATGTTTTCCTACACGTCGTCCGTTACAGAGTTTTTATTACCCATTAAATCAACGATCAAAGAACGCAATCCATTAATTTTGATAGTAAAATCTATCAAAGTTTAGAAGAACTAATGGCATATGCCATAGTTATATAAAGTATAAAAAACATATTAATTATAAGAAATACTACATATATTAAACTTATACAGTAAAAAAAGTAATTGTTTTAATTTTGATTTTTATTACATTTTTGTCTGAATTAAACCAAGGTTTTTCATCGTTATCATCAAAATTAAAATCTGTTATAAAATACAGATATTCCTTGAAGATGAAATTTGGCACACATGTTCTTTGCGCATCGGAAATCTACATTTTAGTACGGCTACCGGCCATAGGGGCGGATGTGGAGGGGATGGAAATTTATAAATATGCAAAATAGATGATATTTTCGTCCTATTAATACTTTAAAATACTATTTGTATCCGTCCTTCACTTACAACAGGATAGATTATTCCCTTACGTAACCCGCGCGTATGCGTGCGGCGGCGAAGACGACGACGTTTGCGATAAACAAAAAGTATCATAAATTACGGAAAATGTTAGTTTTGTTTCGCATTAATATCCTGGCCATCGCTGGGTACCCAGCTGGTTTAAAAATAGAATATATAAATTCATTGTAAACCTTGAATGTCATGTTTGTTGTGGTATTCAGTCGTAAGACCCTCCATGCGCATGCATTTTCATTTCTGCATAAGTACCACACGTCACATCTTCCCTAGCCTGCATAGCGTATTCCATCCTTGGGCTCCCTCTTCTGTTCTAACGCTAATTTTTCAAAACGTGGCATATAAATCCATCTTTTCTCTCGTCAACATCCTCCATATTGTTCGCTCTTCACCTATTCTGTTTAGAAATTCCCCGTTAGTGGTTTTATCCCCCCCAGCTGATTTCATCAGCATTCTACTATAGCACCAAATTCCTCTCTTTCGCGATAGCCTTCCTTCCCTGTACTGCCCTACTCTTTCTGTCTACTTTACTTCTACCATCCCTAGTTATTACTCTACCCAAGTAGCTGAATTCCTTAAATTCCTTCAAAATATCCGCTTCCAATCATATTCCAGTGTTTTCCATACTACACTCCATTACCTTGGTTTTCCCTCTATTAATCCTAATTTTCTCAAGGACCACGTTCATGCCATTTATTATGGTTTCCAATTCTTCTGATTCCCTTAATACTACAACGACATCGACAAAGCGTAGGGTTTTTATTTCTTCTCCTTGCAGTATGATTACTTTTCCATATTTCTTTTTAACTTTATTCAATACCTGTTCTTATGTAAGTTACACGGCATGGGCGACAAACTGTATCGTTGTCTTACTCTTTTCTTGATTTCTGCTTTCTTTTCTTGATCTTCAGTTCTAATTACTGCTGACTGCGTTCCGTAGAGGTTATGGATATCCTTTCTCGATATTTTTTTCTTTTGCAGTTGAAAATCCTTAGAAGTTTGTTCCAGTTTACATTATTAGTGGCGTTTTCTAAATCTACAAGTTCCGTGAACGGTTGCCTGTTTCTTAATTATGTCACACTACAATGACATAAACAGATTGCAATTTCCCGACTGTTTTTGGGAGTTAATAGTTTAAATATTTTCAAAAAAATTTGAATTTATTTGAATACTGTGCTTATACAGATTAACAGACGTATAAATTAAATTACTTCTATTTTGCACTGTTGAGAAAGTTTGGTCATTTTAGTTTAAAATATATGATTGGAGTACATACTTTTCTGGGGCACGATAGGCAAATAGCTTTTTTAGATGGAAATGTAATCATGACCAATCGGGTCAACAGAAGTTAAATAAATACGACATATTTATTATCAATTTGTAATTTACTAATTGCCCAGCATGTTTCAGTTTTCGCGATTTTGAATCGCACCGCGGTCGTGCGAGGGAATCTCATATCTGAAACTATTTTTAAGAGTTTCAGATTAATTAAGATGGTTGCTTTGTCAAATTGTGGTGTGATAAAATACTCGCGGTTCTTTTAGCAAAGAATTCAATGTCAGCGTCAAGCCATTAGACCATGATTTATTTTCTGAGCGGTGGTACTTTGTAAAACGTTCCTCGTTTTTCCCTCCTCGCATACGCCATTTTATTGGGAGAAAATGAGTTTGTTTGCGATTGTCCACATGTAATTTTCCGTAGCATTGACAGAAGCCCTCGAGCAACACGTGGCGCCCCGCCGTGTGACTGCTACGAATGCTGCACTCCCTTTATTTAATGTTCTCCCTTTTATGTTGCCTTCTTCGTCTGCTCTTTGTGCCGAGGCTGGCTCTGAAGAGCTGCTCAAGTGAGTTCGTTCAGAGGTCAAAGGCATCATCAATTACTGAAGAGAAGTGAGGGCGGGGTCGAAGACGGAAAGAACAAGGGAAGAGGCGCGGGTAAACATGCCACGGAAGAGTCTCAATGAATGTGGAGCACAGCTTCTCAGGTCCTCTCTGTCCGAGGAGAGAATAAACAGAACGTACCAGCGCTGCTGCGGCGAAAAAACATCTCACAGCAACGCTCCAAAAAATACGTGCGAGCGGTCACCAAAGTATTTCCTCCAGGCGTACAATTTCACAATGTAGTTTAAAAACCTGCTAATATGTCATAATCATTTTAAAAAATTGTTATATAGTTTGCCCTATGTAAGCTAATTTATATGAATAGTGAAGTAAATAATTATTTAAATAATACCTTCAAGGAATTTGTTTTATTCAATGACTGGTTTTAATTAGGATAATATTGATGAATAACCCTTGGTTTTAAATATTGCACGAATTTAATAAAAACCAAAATAATATTTTGATTATTAATTTTATTAATTTTTTAAGAACTTTCGGAATATGTCATAGTCGTTTACAATATGATAAACAAATTCAGTGAAACATTACAAAAACCACAATGTACATTAAATTTGAACGGAATAAAATATCGAGAAAGTAGATTAATCCATAACATCCAGATATGGCAATCACCAGTAATTATAATTGAAGGGCAGGAAAAGAAAGCAGAAATTAAGAAAGAAGTAAGACAAGAATGCAGTCTGTCGCCCGTGCCCTTTTAACTTATATATGGATCATGATGAAGAAAGTTAAAAATGAATATGAATTGGGAATCAAAATGTAAGGTTTGGTGATGATATTGTGCTGTTAGGGAAGTCAGATGAAGACTTGTAAATCGTAATAAATGGCATGAACGTGATCACGGAGGAAGAAAACGTTCTCCAATATGAGGATTAATAGAGGGAAAACAAAGGTAAAGGAGAGTTAGTATGGGAATCTGTGGATTAACAAAGATTGTAAGTTTGTAAGCAAATTTAAAGAAAGTTAAGGAATTCTGCTACTTGGGCAAAATTACAAATAGGGATGGCAGAGGTATGGTAGAGTAGGATAGCACAGGCAAGAACGGCTTTGGAAATATACTATGAATATTAGGAAATCAATTTTTAAAAATGTTCAAATGGAGTGTAGCGTTTTATAGGTGGGAAACGTGTACGGTAGGAGTTGCGGAAAGGAAAAGAATAGAAGCTTTTGAAATGTGGTGCTATTAGAGAAAGCTGAAAATCATGTGTGGATAGGGTAACTAACGAGCAAGTTTGAAGCAGAATAAGGGAAGAGAGAAAAATTTGGAGGACTTTGACCAAGAGAATGGATAGATTAATTTGTCACATTTTTTGATATGAGCGTCTTGTAAAATTAACATTAGAGGAAGTGTGTTGGGTAGGAACAGACTAGGAGACAAAGGTTGGAATACGCTAAACAGATTAGAGAGGTAGTGGGTTTTGGTAGCTATGTAATAATGAAATGGCATGCGCAGGATATGTTAGCATAGAGGCCATTATTAAAACTGATTACCACAACAACAACATTAAATTTATACAGTACTATCTGGTGCCCGGCGATGCCCGGTATAAAAATACTTAAACATAACAAACATTTTACTTAAGTTAAGATACTTTCTGTTTCTCGGGAACATCGTCCTTCTCCACTGCTGCACACATACATTGCATAATTAATCCTGATCTATATTTCATTAGGGTAGGACGGATACAAATAGGTCACTGGAGACACCGTAAAGTAATTCACCCCGAAAAGTATTTATTCGACTGAAATATTTACCGATTTGCATATTTAAAATTTTCCTTCCCCTCTACTGCCCCTTTGGGTGGTATCCGTGTCTTACTACAACAGTGCTTATTTCCGAGTCGTAAAGAACCCATGTGAAAAATTTGGTTGCAATTGCTCCACGCGTTTTAATTTGTATGTGAAACATACATACACACAAACTTTCGAAATTTGAGCTCTTTTTACACATAAACAGTAAAATTCATTTCTAAGAATAAGGTAGTTGAAGCATCTGTTTGGTCTGTTCAGCGCAAAATAACTTTTAAAATTAATGGTCGTTTTATTTAAGTAACAATATATTTTACGTACTTCAAAATACACAAAAATGTTTACGTGGCGCACACACTACGCGATATAAAAGCAACGCGTTGGGCCGTTAACAGCTAATTTTATTTTGTTTAAGGATATGATAAAAAGAAATTTTTATTATAATTTGTCTTAAATCATTAATTTACTTTACATACCTTCATTTGTAAAATAAATTTTTTTGTTTCTGTATATTTACATTTTGTACTGTATATTGAATTTAATGTAATGTTTACGTTATATGTCATATTCCAAAATTTCCTATAATATTTATAAATAAAATTAAAATATAATTTTGGTTTTTATTAAATTTGTGACTAATTTAAAACCAAGAGTTTTTCGTCGTTATCATCATTGATATAATGATTTAGTAGTATTCATTCTTCTACATCTAATATTCTGAAAAATGTAGTCCTTTTTTAATATACTACCGCCCTTAATTTAAAAAAATCATATACAGTGTTCCTTTGACATTGACTTGATTCATTTCTCAGCTCATAAACTGCTATTCAAATATTAATAAACGTCTAATACACACAAAAGACTTTTATTTTGGAAGAAAACTTTGAGGATGACATTATTAAATTTTTCAGTGTCCCAAGCACACACGCTCATGCTGCTAATTCTGAAAATTATTTACGGGGTCAAGATCTATTTCCTCATGTTCCTCAAACTTGAATAAAGTCAGGGATCTTCTATAAAATCCTGAAAATCATATTAAATCATCGGGAGAGGTGGGGAAGCCGGGAAGAAACACTAAAATCATCATGGTAATTAAAGGTAGGATGGAAAAAAATCCATATTATTTACTTTGTGAATGATAATTCATATATACGAGTTAAAAACCAGTTTGTAACTGATATTAAAATTAGAAATTTTAAATATATTTGTGTTAATAGAATCTAATTTTTAAAATAAAATTTACGAGTTATTTTTAAAATTAATAATGCAACACAGACTTGGATACTTATGATTTTATATTTAACACAGACAATTACCAACCTGATGATGTGTATTTGGTACGGCACCTGTTGCCTGATTTCCAGGAAAATACCATCTCTGTTGCAGAGTATTTATTGTTACGTCTCTGTATTGTTTGAGTGGCAGTGGGACTTTATTTGCGTTTCTGGTGGGAGAGACGCCGTCGAGGAAATTAGCTCGGAGGGTTTCCTGCTCCACTGTCGGCCTTGTTCTTCCGCCGCTTTGGATAAAGAAACCTCCAAATAAACTTTACCTCAAATATAATGATGATGAAGCTAATAATGAAAAAAAAATTAAATATACTGGCGGTGCTGCAAATAATTTGTGGAAATTATGTTCTGGTTATGAAAATCGATACATACATTTAAATATGCCAAATTAATTGACGTCGGTGCTAACATTTTAACGAATAATAGAATTTGAAATATGAAAACCTCTTGCTTTATGAAATCAATTATAATTTAAAGCAGCGAATTAATTAAAAACAGTTATCATATTACATAACACAGAATGAGAGAATAAAAGGAGAGCATTTGCAGAACTTAAATGATCACTAAAGGGACAGGGTATAAATTTTATATCAGACTTCCATTTTTATGCGGTGTTTTCTGGTAGTATTAACAAATGAACACTTTGAGTGCACAATTAAATAAACAGTTGATGAACGTTTAGTTTTATTCTTAAGTTGCAAATTTTAATTATTAGTTATTTTCGATGTTGAAAATCAAAGAGTACCGTTTTTGTTATATTATAATGAATTATTTTCAAAAATTTGGAAATGTTTATTTACATATAAAGGCGCTCAACAGATCATCATCCCATAATTTAATTGATTTTGGAAGAGCAGTTCGGTAAACTATTTTTAACAATTATAGGCATTGAAAAATCTACAGATTAAATAAAAGAAAACCACTTAAAAATAAATTTACCCCTTAATTCATAAATAAAATACTGCAAATGATTTTTGGGGGGCTTGATTTTAAAGTATTTTAACAAATTTTTATGAACCTTTAAAATATAATAATAATAATTTTATTTAAATAAAAAACAATTATTTTAAGGGGTCCTGCGCACTACGACAATTTATACATTAATTAAATGGGACAATTTTTAAATTTCAAAGGGTTTCTCAGGGTTAATTAGTTATTGGAGAAACAACGTGCTGCATAGAGTTTTGTTCTTTCTGACGAACCTGTTTGATTTACCTTCGTCTCTCGATGCAGGTCCCAGGCGATTCTGAAAATTTCCTCGTGTTGGATTTTTCTGCCTCCACCTTCTGACTCCCTTCTTCTTCCAGGTTGAGTTTTGAACTTGCCCTCTGTATGCAGAAAAATTGATGGACCTGGTACTGCCAGTGATTGAGAAAAACCCATTGATCAACTGTAAATTTATTAATTGGAATCGCAATTAATGCAAAATTTAGGGTCCATTAAAATTGCTGCGGTTAGCTGAAATGATTTTTGTGAAACTCTATCTATTCAACGGTCATTTTGTGGGCATTTCGTGCAGCAGGAAATCAGACATTACGCACGTTTCGATATTGGCACTAAAACACCTGAGATTTATTGTGGGTCGTAAACAGCATCGTCCTTTACCCATGTCGGTATCTCGAGATCCGCTTTCCACGACTTATGATCACCTCCGGATCTGTTTCTTGGTCTCTAGTAAATCACTTGTACAGAATTCCACCTTTTTGCAGTTTTTCTCGTTGTAGTCATCCTTCCTCCTATTATGGCAGCAAGTTCCTCTTTTTCTCTCCCGCCTGACTACTTCAAATCTCGTTCCTAACTGGCTAACTACTCACGTGCCGTGGCTCAGCTACCACGCACTCTACCGACCTCTACAATGTTCAATGATCATTCCCAACTGGTCAAATTCTCACTCTTCTTCTCTCCAAGTCATCTATCTCACCCCTCCTCCATGCGGTGAATGGCGGATCACATGATCCCAGCCCCAATCAAATGTACAGCTTGGCCCAATTTTTATATACTATAGGGTTAGAGATGCGTTCTTAGAAATTTCCTGTGTCAATGAGCTGGACTCAGGTAAATGTTCCTTAATCCGAATAATCGTGGATTTAAAACGGTTCGGGTCTTTCCTCAGCGCCTTGCTGTCACCTATGCTTGTTGATGCAGACTGAGTGTTTCCAGTAGGGAATTTCTCAGCCACTGATCAAATAAAATGGCGATTGTCACATACACTAAGTACACCTGCTACCCTCAAAATACGGAAAGATTCAGATTATACTTCATTTTTTGTTGAGAATTGAGCTATTGACTTCTTTAGTATATTTATTTATAAATTTTTAGATAAAACTGAAGACATCCCTGAATATTGGATTGAAATGTTTTGTTAAGTTGTAAATTTTAATAAACACTGGCTTTTAGCATTATCGTATTACTTATTAATACAAAGGATTTTAATTTCATTCATTCTTAATACTATATAATTTTAAGTAGCCAGATTCAGGATCCATGAAGCTAACCGCAGGCGATATTTCTGAAACCTCATTTCAAATCAGCATATCATTATTTAAATGGCTTTAGTTTTCTTCTATAGATCCTTATGTGAATTTTTCATTAGTATTACGTATTTTCTACAAGAAAAATAAACAAGAAGAAGGAAGAATAACAGTGTTTGAGTAAGTTCGTGATAGTGGTTGTGTCAGGTTTCCGTAGCGAGCTAGAGCGTGAGCATAGTCCCTCAGCTATGTTAATAAAGCCAGCTCACACGTGGCCATTCCCACAAGCCTGAAATTAACATTAACATGGTAATGCTGTGTGGCCACAATTTATGACGTGTCCGAGACATTAAAACCAACTGCCAAATGAAATGCGCAATTACTTCATGTACTCGTGTCGGGTTCACTTATTATGTCAAACAGGACGCGACAGAGGGAAACAGCACCGTTAATGCTTACAAAATACACCGATAATTTCACATTACAATAGCGCTAAGTGGATGCTACTGCGCCGAAATGCAATTCGTCGTGGCTGTGAAGTAATAATTGCCGTCATCAGGTCGGCATAGAGGCCTTGTTAACACGAGGAAATAAATTGTTGTCGGTGCTCAGGTCACTGCACGCGTCAAATATCCGCAACGAAAACGACAATCAGTGAAACGGACTTCCGCTTTCCCTCGCCAGTACAGACCGAATTGTTAACCGGAGAATGTTTCTCAAATATACAGTTGCCCACTATTAGGCTTATAAATTTTTAAACATATTTATGTGCCACTAGGTAAAAGCTATTTCTGAAGTAAGCAATGGATGACACTTTAAACATAGAAACCTCGACTGTAGTAATTTAGGATAACCAATAAGAAAAGAACACAAAAAATGAGAAACTTTAAAAATACACACAAATCAATGAATGATTTAAATTAAATTGAAAAATAATATTAAGCAATTTAGTGAACCATTTAAAATTTCCATTATTCACGAGTGATTTAAAAGGTTCCATTTTAACACTATAGAAATTAAAATAGTTAACTACTAAAGAAATTGTGAATGTACGTGTGTAAATTGCTCGTATATTTTTGTAACCCTTTCAACTTTTTATTATTTTTATTATTTATTTATTATTTCCATTATAACCACACCAAATATAACCGTACATAAGACAAAAAAAGGATTGCGGACGTTATTACACATAAAAGGCTATTCCCCCTATTATAACTATTTATTGATGTTTTCAATTATTTATACATATAAATATATACCATAATAATATTAAGAAGCGAGGTAGGCTGCTTACAAAGCCAACGGTTAATTTTAACATTTAATTAAGATGATACATACAGGTAGACGACGGGCGGGAATTCAGTACCAATACAGCAATTGTTTGAAATGTTATTTGTGACTGAGAAGCAGGTCCTAGAGGCCTAAAAATGCGACACTTTTAATTCAAGAGCAACTGCACGTGCACATCTCTTGCGACAATGAGCACGAAGGAACAGGACATAGAAAGAGTTCGAGTAAAATTGCCAGAGGAAAAGAAAATAATAGGTTCCGCTAGCCACCCTTTTCATGCCCAAAGATTCCGGGCTACTTTTCCGCACTGGACATCTGACCTGCACATCCTAACATAAGGGGTTGACGGACAAGGTCACCACGAACCAACAAAGAAGGACACACATATTCAACCCCGCCAAACAGACGAAGGGGGAGCGAAATTAATAAAGAGATTTTCGATTACTTATTATTATTTGGAGATTTTCGCTACATTCAGAGTATCCAGTCAGCCGCATTACTGAGTATTCCACAATTCTCTGGAGAAATTTCTTCATCTACATGATTGATGGTGGGCGTTCAAGAATAGCAGTTCCCGGCGACCGCAGCTGACATGAAATGCATAGATATCCAGAGCCAACTCTTGACAACAGAGCAGTACAAATTAACGTTTATGGCTATTTTGAATGTTAATTTAAAACATTGATGATAAGTTTTATTTTTATTTCCACTGGATTCGTTAGATAAAATATTGCTCTCCGGTGAGATTAGCAACTAGCTAGACAAATTTAATTGAATTAATTATTTTCATTTTACTTGTCTTTAACTAAAGTATTAAATTTGTAATTGAATAATTTTTAGCCCTTTTATAAACGTTAAATTCCGTTTTCTTATTTGTATTAATATTTTACAAACCAAACAAAAAAACAACTTTTCACATTGACAACAATTATTCGGCAAAGAATATTTTGTTGAGGGGATATATACGTCATTGGCATGTTTTTATTCTTCAAAAATATTGGTATTTGCGTATCGCAACTAGAAATCTAATTGTTTCATGAACGATGATCCGTAGTGATAGCAATACGCTTACAATTCGCTTACACATAATCGACCGTCATCTATAGCAATTTTAAAATCTGACTTAAATCTTATTTATTCAAATAAATAATAGGTTCTCTTCAAATATATTAACATTTTATAATTGTTGTCTTGTATTCAAAATATTTATTACAGTTATAACTGACCAATTCTATAGCACAATATGCAATATGATCAAATCTTAGGCTACAGTCATCTAAAGAAATATAAACTATTTAAATGTTATTGAGGATCTTAGGCGTTTTTTTATTAATATAATTTTTAAGAGCAATAGAGTGCCTTAGTGTCTGAACATCGTATGAAATACATAGGTGACTGTACCTAACCAACAGAAAACAGGAACGGAAACGAACCGCCCACCGTCAATTTTGTTTCAACATTCACAGAGCAGTTCTTTCTGTTTCCGGCATTCGACTTAGTCTGCGAAAGAGGGAAGGCGGCCCGCTGTCGAGGTGCCTCATCAATATTGCGGTTCTGCGTGCGTGAAGCCGATAATGTTAACAGCACATTAACCCACGACCCGCGCGGGTCTGACCCCCACGGCAACATGGCGATAAAACACGCGACGACGGGGCGCCAAGGTCGTGTTCCGGAAATTCCTGCACCTGGGGGCAACAACTCGCAAGGTCGTGCGAATTCGTTGCAACTTCGCACAACTTATGAATATCTTTACATTTCTTTCTTTGTACGTGATGTGTGAACTGACAAACCCGAATTACATCGCTTAAGTAGACGCATATGTAAAACACAAATCTATCCTCATGAAACCTAATTAACGTAAAAAGCAACATTAAATATGTAGGTCTATCGGAAGAAGACTTTGTTTTTACGATAATTCGTACGAATACCACCTATGTTATTTCTAGAGCTTTTACCGTCACTAGGGGATGATAATGCAAACATGAAAGATTTCATAATGTAACGTTATTAAATACATTCGAATCCTGAGTTAAAATATTAATACTATGACCAAATTAATAGTTTAGCTGTCAGGGAACATTGTAGTTGATCCAACATTATCACTTGACCATGAAGAGAGTTATTTATCATTTTAAAATACATCTAGGAATTAAAATATAGGAGTTTTAAATGTACAAAAAAACGTACAAATCAAATTTTACGGTAATGGAAACGTAACAAAAGTACATGGACATTATTATTATATCATATTATATTATAAGACTAAATAAGCAGGATTTAACAAATCTCGGCGACAAAATTTCAGTAGTAAATTCCTCATATTGAGAAAAGATGAAAATGTATTGCAACATGGATCCGGAAATTCATAATTACAGAATTATGCAAACTTTTATAACAATTTTTTTGCATGATGAGATCCATTGTTATTTGGTCTAAAATGATTGACTCTGGTTACAATTATTACATGAGAAATATGTTACGAATATATTTGATGTTGACTTAAATACTTGTTAGCACTCGCATATAATTACCGGTCATGTACTAACTCTCCGTGCAGACATTGTGGCAGGTTGTCAGACAGTACGCACTACACTAGGCATTTCTGGGTGTGTACGAAACTCATGAAGAAGAGCGGCTGCCTTTATTTATTCAAAAATGGTCACGTTTAACATTTAATCTGATATATGAACAGAGGGTTCGTTGAACTTCGTAAAATCCGGTCAGGCTAACTTAGACATAACTTTCGCGTGAATAAACAATAAATCCCTCCTTAAATAAAAGTGAGAAAATAACTATCACATGAGTCCGTACCACTCACTCCTAAATCACCCACCTTCACCTAATCACAAAAGATCCACCCCCTTCCATAAAACATATATATATATATATATATATATATATATATATATTAATGCAGATTCCAGCGAGAAAGAGACCAAATATTTGGAAGCGTCTACGAAATGGACTATTACCCAAGACATCAAAAAGATAAAGTTAATTTTTTTTAAATGATAAATTTATATAATTTAATAACTCTAATGACTATTACTGCTGATGTGACTTTAAATAAACTCAATTAAAACAATGTGTTCAGGTTGACATCAGTTTTTATTAGAAATTATTGTAACTAGTGTCGTATAGTCGACACGGTAGGCCCAGGCCCTCAATGGGGAAAGGAGGAAAGGAAAGTGTCGTATAGCTGTTATTATGAATTTTCGGGCCCATTTTGTACTACACATTTTCTTATTCTCTCAATATAGGAATTCATTCCTGAAAATTTTCTGTCTAGTTCTCCTACGCCCTGTATAATGATCTTTCATGTGTATTAAATCATTCTTTGATCATTTGGAATACATTGATTAGTATTGAATTTTATCACAGTATTAGAGAATCAGGGCAGATATTTAAATGAACAAATCGGAAAACTAATAATTGAATCGTGTGATTTTTCACCTAACTAAAGTAGAATAAGAAGTATAAAATATTTATTTAAAAGAATTGTTTACGGGATGACTTCTTCAAATTAGAAGAGAGTATCCGTAGATTCTAAAGGTGTAACAGGCATTGAATAGACGAAGTGAGAAATTACAAATCTAAACTGAAACCTGTGATACCATTCAAGGAGGCGGAGGCGAGGCAGTTGCTTAATGACACTGTACGAGACTAATTAAATTTAAGTATACTAATGTAGAATGTTTTGAATTAAAATTAATAAGCAGCATATATCATATCAGTCGTATATCCATTTAAATGGGTTGTTCCTGGCTAAAACGAGAGTAAAACAAATATAATAAGGATGTTCAGGTTTAAATTCAAAGCCAAGGACAGGAATTGTTCAGACTGAAAGGAAGGTGAACTGAGGATATTTCAATCGTCGTCTCTTAATCAGCGACCGAAGAGAGTGGAATTCAGGATATATGATAGGAAAGATTCGGTACGTGAGTTTCTTTTACTAAGCCATCCAAACCTGAACGGAGTCAAAAACGTTAGAGTAGGTTTGAAGACTAAGATTAATAAAAGACAAACAAACTACTGAGCAGAAGAGAACCCAGGAGCCTAGTCGTAACCAGAAGGATGTAAAACTAAAGCTTCGCCCCCCCCCTTTCGTTCTGTCAATGTAGTAAAGTGGGATGATAACTAATCACGATTTAAAAACTAGTCTTGTGTGAACTAGTGCATGTAAATGTGAATGACCACTACTTTACTAGTTAAATCCGATTTTATGCAAGTTCTCTTTGTATCCGAATGCGACTTTCATTCAGCGAATGGTATCTTGAAATAAGACGCCTTTGTTGTTCACTGTGGCGTTATTTCCAGACAGCCACATCCTGTTATCTGTCTAACGAAAATTTATAGAAGTTGGGGTACGCGAAGTTAAGGATACGAAAAGTATTGGCCACAATATTACACCATATTAGGATGGAAATAACTTGAAATAATGATGTGACACTGTTTATTACGTCCATTATTTTCATAATCGGATATCTACGTCTGTCTGGAATCACTGTACCTGAATTTAAATACCTCATGACTTCTATAAAACGTTTACATCTGGTCACAACAACCAGTCTATGTAGTTGCGTTTTTTAGTTTTAAGACTGACATTCTTCCATTGCCCAATCTCCTATTTTATGTCCACTGTTATTCTCTCTTCAGTTAGGACGCCTTCGAGTTATGTTGACCAGTACAACATTATCTATCCCCAGCTTTGCCGTGAATGATGCGTCTGCTCTCCTTTTGGGAATTTATCATAAAAGTGAAATAGTTAGTTGCCATTAAAATTAATTTCCAATAAGAGGAAACACGTATAAATTTATAAAATAAAGTTGTAGCGCAGATCTATCTAATTCATCATTTTATAAACAGTTTTCTACAATTTATAATTTTACTGAGTGGATTCCTCGATGAGCCGTAGGATTTTTCCTCGGTTCCGCACCTTAATTCCTGGCTAAAGACACAACTTGAGACTTATCAATAATCCTAAAGCAACGACCTATTGAAAACCCCTAGGGTCAACTCCTACCATCAAAATTGGCTGACCCTGTAATCTCCGAAAATTAAATATGATTGGCACAGACACACCACGTGGAATGGCGGTTTTCTAAATAGTGGATGAGAAGAGCTAAGCTAGGAAGTGACAAGCAGACGAAAAAGTAAGTTCACAATTCAGCCTGAAAGAAATCAGAGAGTGGAACAGGGAAAGAGAGAGAGAAGGAAGGACGAAGACCTAGAAATAGGATGGAGGAAGAAGATACTAGGTCCCAGGTTCGAATCCTCATATGGGCTTGGATGTTTGTGTTATTTGACACCCATACATCTATATGAGTTACCCTAATTGTGCAAAGTCGTTAATGACCTGCAAGTTGATGTAACTATAAACATAATGAAGAAATAGAAGATGTAGTACATTTATAGTCATATTATCAAATAAGAAGGAGATTCGCTTTCGTAAGGAAGTAAAAAAGCATCAGACGTCTACCATCTTAGTATAATTCTTTGCTAAGATATAAACGTTGTAAAGGAGGAAAATTAACAGTGCCAGGGGCAGATTAATCGCCTTTTCCATCTAAATAAATGTGTCCTACGCTAATCGCCAGCAACAGCGTTCATTGACTCTTCAAGACGACGGATTATGGGAAAACTGCGTGGGCTACAGTCAGACGAATACCAAACAGGTTCGTTTCCGGCTCGTGTAAATTGTTTTCACCACAAATAAATCCCTGATCATTGATATAATCTAGTGTAAATAAATACCTGGGACTGTTTTTGTTGTGGTTTTCAGTCCTAAGACTGTACTGATGCAGCCCTCCATTCAAACCTATCTTGCGCAAGCCTTTTCATTTCCTTATAACTAGCTCAACCCACATCATGCCTAATCTGCTTAGCGTATTCTACAATTGGCCTCCCTCTTCTGTTCTTACCCCACACACTTCCCTCTAATGCTAATTTTACAAGTCCCTCATGTCTCAAAACGTAACCCATTATTCTATCCCTTCTCTTAGTCATCGTCCTCCATATTGTACGCTTACTTTCAGCATTCGCCTATAGCACCGCATTTCAAAGGCTGGGACTAGCTTCAATTATTAATATTTGTCAAATAATTAAATCACTCTCAAATTTATACATTTTTAAGTACCTCAGTACATTAGAAGTTCAGCATAATAAACTTAAGTTTAAAATTAAACAATTAATCTTCATTCTTGATACCCACCCTTATAAAAATCAATTCATTCAAAGTTATTAGTTAATTATTCAGCAATATTATGATTAGTTGAAAAGATCAAAGATATCACCCAAGCAGTTAAACGCCCGAGTTCTTGATTCGTTTCCGCAATCATGTTTTGTAACAACGTTCCGGGAAGTTACTCAATTCTCCTCAGACGGGACGCTACATCAAATCCTTCCTTACATCTCGCAGTAGACGGCGTAATTAGGACACGGAGTAGTCGTAACTTAATCCTTGGTGAGAAGCCCGGAGACACTAATATTCTTATAAAAGTTGTAGTGGGGAAGTGTGGCAACGCCGGCGAGATGAAACGGGCATCGCTGTAATGCAATCAGGGATCTCTGACGAAGGAAGAGAGAGCCGGCCTTATCGGAGCCCTTATCGACCTATCTGCCAGGTGCACGCCGCGACTGACGTGAATTAATTAGTTCAGACAAAGCCATTTCAAAACAAGAGCCGCCTCACGTGTTAAATAGAAACATCCCTTAATACCAAATCGATATTTTTAAAAGTCGCTACGAGAAAATTAGAAAAATAATAAAGAATTGAACTCGTAACAATCCACACAGAAGACAGATTTTGAATATTCAATTACGTTATTCTGTTAAGAAAATTTATCTTCTTCCATATTGCAACACTCTCTTCACAAAATACTTCATATATACAGACTCGCAATTATAAATTAAATGAAAAATAATTTTTATAATGAATATTAACATTCTCGAAACCATTTATCTAACAGATTATATTGCTTTAGTTTCAGTATTCTGGGATAATAATTTAGTCTGACCCTACTTTATCATTCTTTACTTTCACTGCCAATTAAATCTTTCAGATTCTTCAGAAATAAAAATTTGTATATTATCTTTTAGGTGTTTCGGCTGTTGTGATCAAACTTTCACCCTCAGTGTTAAGAAATACGATCATAGTTATATCACAGAAATATTTGGTGCTATTTCCCTCAAAATAATTAATTCGTCGGAGTATGTAAATTTCGATGTGATTTTTTGCAACATCTGTCCTTGCTACATAATAAAACTCCATTTTCAACATTGTAACCTATTTTAATATTACGTGACTATCACTTTTTGGCAATAAAAATTAATTACAATTTTGGTTATGCTTGTATTGGAATTCTCCCGCAATAATCCGCAAATTCAACTTTTTCTTTTTTTTCTTCTTGTTCCTGTCAATTGTTGTCTTTTGACTATACCCTCGGATTTCTAATTAAAAATTGGCTTCATTGGTCTAATATTCACTTTGATGCTTTCCTTCGCTATTAATAAAGATATAACTCGTGTAACAAACATTACTTGATAAAAGAATTTAATTTGAAAAGTTTAATCTATTTGGAACTGCACCAGCTATGAAATAAAATAGTTTATCCTAGCTTTATCTTTGTATTGTAAAGCTGAATGTGAAATGAGATCATCTATTATTATAAATAAGAAAATTACCCTTTCCAATTCCCTTCCTATGCAATTAAAGAAAAGTTGCCTCTATCAGGATCACCCTCATGTAACATGTTACCCACACAAAAATACCTTTGCAATCATGAAATAGTGTGTAATTTGTTTGATTAATAAGTACATCTCAGTTTATTGCTTCCCGTAAATGCATATTTATATTTTATACTTTGCTTGGAAATCATCATAATGGAGTCTCTATGTATCACCCACTACCTCATTATGAGGAATGGAGAAAATACAAATTTTTCCTAAGAAAAAAATTACCATATTTGTATTCGTTGGTCCTTTTTATTTGGAGCTGTGTGACATCCTTCTCCCCTTTTAATTATTTTCTAGGAATATGAAATAATACAAAACTAAAACGTGAAACTGGGTGAAATTTGAAAGTTAACATAATCTCATACATATTCAGTGCTCACAAGTTGCCAATCTAACTATTGAAACACTGTTAAACTCACAGGGTGTGGGATTTCACGCTCTGTCTAGATTAAGCCAAGTCAACTAAAAACTTGTTTTCACAGTTCTCGTTGTCAGTTTGTGTTGTTTGCTTCCTTTTATCTGCTTTAGGGAGATGAACACAGGTATTGTCTGCCAAAAATAACAGAGTTTATACTGTTTAATTATCTTCACACCATGATGTGTAATATAAGAACAACTGCGCATTTTACCACATTTCGTCAGAAACAAAACATGTACAATTCTGCGAACAATTTATCATTTTATGAGATACTAAAAGCGTCTCATTCTTTAATTTCAATTTTCAAACCCGCAATTGAAGTTTATATGAATCGACATACAATAAGTAAGTTGTGCATTTAATACAGGAGAACTTTAAATCCTGGTTAACGTTTCTCATATTGTTGTTCTTACTGTAGTATTCAGTCCTAAGACTGCGCAAACCTTTTCATTACCTCATAACTGGCACAACCAAGATTCTCCCTAATCTTCTTAGCGTATTCTATCCTTGGCCCCCTTCTTCTGTTCTTACACCACATACATCCCTCTAATGCTACTTTTACAAGACCCTAATGCCTTAAAACAAGGCCTATTAATCTATTAATCTCTTGGTCAACGTCCTCCATATTGTTCGCTTTTCCCTTATTCTGTTTAGAACTTACTCGTTTGTGATTCTATCCACCCATCTGATTTTCAGCATTCGCCTATAGCACCACATTTCAAAGGCTTCTATTCTTTTTCTTTCCCCAACTCCTATCGTCCACGTTTCGCACCTATATGACACCACGCTCCATACGAACAGTTTTAGCAACGACTTCCTAATACACTTATAATACCCACAAGTAAATTCCTCTATTTCGTGAAAGCCTTCCTTGCCTATGTTATCCTATTCTTTATGTCTACTATACTTCTACCATCCCTAGTCATTACGCTCCCAAGTAGCAGAATTCCGTCAAAATATCCCTTCCCAATCTAACACCCATTGTTTTTCCACTGTTTTCCAAACTACATTCCATTACCTTGATTTTCCCTCTATTAATACTCATATTGAACTCTTTCTCCAGGACCACGTTCATGCTATTTATTAAGGTTTCCTAGTCTTCTTCTGATTCCCCTAATACTACAATATCATCGGCAAAGCGTAAGGTTTATATTTATTCTCCTTCCAGTATGATTCATTTTCCATATTCCGTTTTAACATTCTTCATTGCCTGTTATACATGTTTTCACCC
This sequence comes from Eucriotettix oculatus, assembly GCA_034510155.1. Taxonomy (NCBI): domain Eukaryota; kingdom Metazoa; phylum Arthropoda; class Insecta; order Orthoptera; family Tetrigidae; genus Eucriotettix; species Eucriotettix oculatus. The sequence goes on from CM067376.1 coordinate 64,460,985, forward strand.
GGTTGGAAACCCGAGAAAACTTTGTACATTACTTACACCGGGAAAGCCTTCACTCGATCATTACTCCTTTCTTGATTACGGCTTTCTTTTCTTGATCTTCTATTCAAACTACTGCTGTCTGTCGTATGTAGAGGTTATGTATAAGCCTCCTTTCTCGATATTTTATTCCGGTGCTCTTCAAAATCCTTAATAGATTTTTCCAGTTCACATTGCCAAATGCTTTTCCTAAATCTACAATAGCCATGAACGTAGGTCGGGTTTTTCTTATCCTTTCTTCTAAAATTAGTCTCAAAGTTAATATTGCTTCTCTTGTCCCTAAATTCTTCCTAAAACCAAATTGATCGTCCCCTAACTCGCATTCTATTAGACTTTCCATTCTCCTATATACTATTATCGTTGATATTTGACATGCATGGGATACTCAACTAATTGTGCTGTTGTTCGCATCTATCAGCCCCAGTTTTCTTCGGTTTTTACAAAACTTTTCTGTGATTCTTCCTGGTTTATAGATTTTGTAAACTGCCCTGAAAATGATATTGCTTCTTCACCTGATTATCTTATTAGCTCTGCTGGAATGTTATCAATTCCTGGCGCTTTACAATTGTTCAGTTCTGTCAGTGCCCATTCAAACTCTGACCTTATATTTGTCCCCCAACTCTTCATCTTCCACCTCCCCTTCTGCTTCTATTACTGACTGATGTATATTTTCACCATGATACTGCTCTTCTAGATATTCCTTCCATATTTTATCTTCTTTATCCAGAATATGCTTCCCATCCGCTCTCCTGATGTTCTAGCTAATATTTTTATTCTCGCCGAATGTTTCTTTGATTTTCCTATAAGCTGCGTCTATTTTCTCATTCCACATGAAATCGTATCTCATATAGTAAATTTTTTATATAATCCCTACTGTCAGAGTTAACAGTTTTTATTATATAGAAGCTCAATTGTTCGTATTAATTATTCATCGTTAACAATAAATGACAATCGATTGTGTGGAGCCGAGATCTCTTAATCTCCATCCTGACATGTTACAGAAATTAAACGTCTGATGGTAAATAGTATCTTACAAATAATACAAAGAATATTTTTCCTAAATATGTTGTTTAAGGTAGTCCATATAGCGAATGAGCCCAGAAATATTTAATTGAAATAAAATAGAAATGGAAGATATAATAGGACACTTAAGTAATTATTTACAAAATAAATTCTGAATGTATAATAACATTATATACATAAATTATAACCATTTTAACCAATAAATCTAAACGTTTACAGTTTTTAAGTCTCTATGTAAAATCTTCACATATTTGATTATAACTCAAACGAAACCATGAGTTGGATAAAAGAATTTATTTTCGAAGTGTTACCGAATACGTAACAGAGTTAGGTTGGATCGGGTCAGGACACTGAAGAAGTTAGGTTAGCAATCAAACTAATGCACACTCAGCGGTCGTGGTGATAGAAAGTTTGTGGACATTGCGCATCCACTTCAGAAGTTACAACCGCATAACTTACAAGTTTCCATCCGCCTTGTGGTTGATCTCCTAAAGTGGCTTCTTATCGAGGCAACCCACAAGAAAAATACGGCCCCACCCTTCCGCCCACATAATCATTGTCCAGCGAAAATGACGCTGCAAAATATTTACGTCTGATTAAATGGCAGTACTTGCGCTGAAGAAACTTCATATTTTGATTCCAAAATATATTTTATCAGTGATGATATCGCGTATTACGCAGATTTACATTTTAAGTTAAAATTAGGTAACTGTTCAAAGATATAAGCGGATTTACAGTACATTTCGCAACTTGTTTTGTAATTCACGTTAATTTCTATTGTACCACCCACGAAATTAATATTCCTAATTTAATTAATTAACAACATGAAATTTATTATTAATTATTACTTGTTAGTTTTGATATCAGACTCATTATTGATTGAAAAGACAGCATTGTTGTGTCACGGATATAACGCTCATATTAGCATATTCTTTACCAGTGTAATGAACGCTAATTATCACCTATCATATTGTAGTGCAGAAGAATTTTCCCCAAATTAATTAGTCACTCAGGACTCAATATTCAGAAAATTCAACCAAACTATTCAGATGCAGGCGGGGCAGATTCAGGATTCCCGGGATTAGAGAGACGCCGTGTAGGTCTGAGGATTAAGGATATCAGACACCAGGGGACAATAACCTATGAAAATTTCTTCCGTCATTGTAAATCCTGTGATACGATCATGTGAGGTAGCATTTTATCATGTAGAGGAGTAAAATGAGATATTTTGGAAGAAAACATAAGATGTTGGTTCGAATAGTTATGCCGTAAAACACGAGTCAGAAGAAAAGAAGCAATCTTTCACTATTTCAGACAGCAAACGCCAACTCACACAATAGTCAAATCTCATAATCAATGACCTGAAAATACAGAGCCTGCACTTGCTGGAGGATTTCTTCCGTTCGCGAGACGGAAGCAGATCTTCACAGTTCATCGTCTGCGCTAGCCCGTGTTAAATGTCTTTTCCCGTTTAAATAATATACTGAGATACAGCCGTTGCCACTTACTATTTTTTATTCTCTCTAAATTTCCATTTGTTTCAATTATGTAATACAAGACCAAAGAAGGATTTAGAATAATATATATTTATAGCCTCTGAACTAAATTTTGTTTATATTCAACTAACTTAAAACCCATTTCAATATGAAACAATTACTGTAATCGGATAATTTTTTTCTAAACCTAGGCTTGAATCTAAGACTGTGATTGAGCGTTTTTGAAACGACAAGACGGGCGCTGTATGGACACGAATTTTTGAGAAATAAGAATCGTACATGAATTTCACTTACTACGTAACGGATGGACATCGATTTACGTCAAAATTATAACTGAATGTAAATTGTATTTTTTTTGTAATTCCACCGGGAAAATTCCCAATAGCAACTAACTATTAATAATATCAATAAAAACTGTTTTCAAATTAAAACTCATAAACTTTCTACCCATTCATTGACATTAATGCTTAGTGTTGACTTTGTACTGTACATAAGTTTACTGAGTTTTACTTCATTTCACTTTAATTAAATAATTGTATTGAAACCAAAAATTCCGAGATCAGGAACTCGTGGGGTCATTGCACTTCAATTCCAGAACCTGGCAGAACAAACATTTATTGAAGCGACTTTGTGAGAGAGAAAGAAATAACCCCGCTGACAGCCGTTAATCCGTCGGGAGGATAAACTTGGACGCCACAATATTTTGATCCGAGGTTTCGACATAAATGGGAAAAGATGAGAAAGTTAGTGACGAATAAAATTTCAGACTGCAGTGTTTGAGGAGTGACGGAGTGCAGTCAGAACAGTTGTTGAGAGAACCTGATAAGGGAGTGATGGAAAAGATTTTAGTTAAGTTAAAAATTTAAGAAAGTTAAATCAGTGTAGAGGGGACGTGAAAGACCAGTGGCAGCAGAGACTAGTGGCCAGAGATCAAAGGCGGTGGTGTCGGCAATCCAGTTCCAGAAGATTTGTCTCCGATTCTGCTTCATAACAACAACGGTTCCTGAGCGTTGGAGATCATCTACCTGAGGAACGTTCCTGATCGTCGTTTGTAACTTACTGACAAAACTATAAATTCATCAAAGCCGTCAACTAAATGCCACAGTGGTCATCGCCAAAAATTAGTGTTTACAACATTGCATGAGAAAAATAAATCAGTTTGCTTTTCAGTTTTTACAAATAGTAAAATTCAATGGTTTTATTTTATTTTTGTTTAATACGTTTTAAATTTTAAACAGACTTATTATTTATTCACTCTGCTCTATTTGTTAAAGTAGACTCAAATTTCTCCGTATTAAAACATTACAAAGTCAAATTCTTCAATAGTGTTGTTTCATTATTTACCAGTATTCCATTAGACTTGGTTCTCAATACCACAAACATCAGGTTGTACTATTTTTATCAAATTCATTGGACTAAAATCAACCTTGTTGATTTTACGGTCAATAACAAACGTAACCACTGAGTGAATTAGAAAATTTCTGTCTTGATGAACTCAAGTTTATACTGGTCACTTACCATTGATATGTTGATGATATCTTTTGCATTATTCCACATGATTGTGATAATGATATACTATCTGTGTTTTATAGTTATAATCCACGTAAAAATTTACGTTTGAGTGCCAATGTGCGTATTATACTCCTTTGTGTTGGTTGAAATTTCATTTGGTGTGGTAAGGAACAGTAGCAGTAGTTTCATTTAATATATACAGGGTTAATTTCAGAGTGGCCATTTGCCAAATCAAACGAGTCTTACCATTTACGATTCTTCATTCAGGCAAAATAATAATGGAGAACTCTCACGCTGATAACCCTAAGGCAGGTTTAGAGGAAATTCTTGCTTTATTATTTACACAAAATTACTTGAAAAACCAGCGATATATTTATGGAAGTTAAGACTGAAATTAAATATGAATTAAAATGAGGGTTTGCCAAGATGAGAGAGTAATCCGAAAAAGTAACTGATGGTGTTGCTAAAATTATTATTAGAAAATAAAATTAAAATATTGGTTTGTTTTTTTGTAAAGCTCCTAATTCTCGGAAATACGACACATTTATAAAATGATGTACAGTACATTTATTTCAAAGAAAAATACATTTGAGATACGGATTTTTCAACTCACTGATTTACAACAATTCGCTTTATTTTGCTTTATATCCACTAGAATTAATTGCCTTTTTAATTTGACAGTTTAATAAATGACCGAAAGGGCACGTTGATGTGTCAACATCGAAATAATGAATTGACACGATTTTAAATAAAGTTCGCATTGCAACTATGCACCGCAAGATCAAATGTATAAATTATTTAGCAAACATATTTCGGATAATATTGGAAAATATTAGACTTATTTTCGTGATAAAAGGAATAATAAATAGGAAAGAAATTAAATCTACAGTGAAAGTAATGCAATCTTACCATGTAAAATCTTCTTCTTCTTTGGCTCTACAGTCCATTGGGGGCCTGGGTCTACAGGGTCGACTGCGGACTGTCATAATGCATGACGCAACAACGTAAAATGTTAATAAACAATATTTTAAAATTATTTTTTGGCGTTGTAAAGAAAGCTTTTGTACTTCAATTTAAAATAACAAAGAACTTTACCTCGTCATATCATCTGATCAATCTCCCATCGAAATACATATTCTGTGGAAACAGAATTCCACTAGAATCACACAAGTGTATTACTTATAAGAAATAAATGTTTGTATTATAAACACTGTGTTTATCAAATTATTTATAAAATATTTATAACATTTTACAAAATTAAAATTATTAAATGTTCTAAAAATTACCCTAACACTGTAATTGATAAACAAGTTAATTAATTGATGTTATTTTCTATAAATATGGTATATATTGGTTGTGGATGAATTATTTTTTTATCAAAGAATTCATTCCACTTCGAACATATTTAATAATGAAACTGGGCGGATAAGAATTAAAAAATAGAATATTAAAAAAAATTTCTAAATTCTCTCAGTGGAATTCCTGATGAGATAATTTGATGGCCCTGTCTTATAAGAGAACAAATTTACAAACCTAGGAAAGTACTTCATTCGATACTGTTAATACTATTCATATTAATTCCATCAAGATGACTTCAGTTTGAAACAAAACATCATACACATTAATTTAACACGTTTTGCGTTCGATTTCTGTTATAAGTCTAATAACAAATACGCGAATATCAGATTGAGTATTAAATATTAGTGCATACAAATATAGACGAGCCTTTTACGTCTGACAACTTAGAAAATGTTTCGGAGGTAGGCTAAGCATCAAGAAGAGTAAGGGGGGATCCTTTTCATATGACTAAAGGCAAAATCAACCGCTCGACCGGTTTCGTTAGTTGTCCTCACAATGAGCGAAAGAGTGGTTCATCCGTCAGCTACGCAATACATCTTAATAAAGTTTTGAACCAATAAAGGTGTTAAACCCGCCGAAATTCGGGACTTAATGCGTGTATTGTTTGGGGATATTTCACTTTCATAGAACAGAGTGAAATGCTGGTGTGCCGAGTTCAAAGGAGGGCGTAAAAAGTGGAAAATTTGATGAAGACGCTCCCGCTCTAGTTTTACACATGGCAATGTTGCAGCTGTTCGTCTCTTCACTGTTGCAAAAATCAGTAAGAAAACGGGAATCAGTGTTGAACACCGCCATCCATAAAAATCTCGGCGAGATTGTTGTTTCCTCGCCTGCTTGTCTTACAAAACAAAAATGTGATAATTGAACTAGTCAGACGCTTCTTGCTCGTTTTCAAAATGAGGGGCAGGCGTCTTTTTAACGCATTGTGACGTACGATGAAATTTGGGTTTACCACTACAATCCAGAATCGAAAAAGAGTGAAGAGAAAAGGGGAACCCAGGATCATGAAGAGCCGGGAAGGTGATGTCAACTGTTTTTTGGGATACTCAAGGAGTGTTATTCAATTATTTTCTTCATGGTCGTTGTACAATAAACGCTATCTACTTAAAAATTACGAGCTGTATATCGGTCATAAATACACCGTCAGCCCATTCGAGACGCTCCTGCATGACAATACAAGATCACACACAACCCAAAAATTGGCCGAAATGCACTGAACCACCCTCCATACAGTTCTGACATTTCACCATGCGATTTTCATAGGTTTGGGTCCCTCATAGAGGCACACGAAAGAGAGCGTTGTGCAAACGATCAACTGGTTGAATAGTGTGTGTGCAAATAGTTGAATACCCACTCACAGTCATTCTTCGGAACGGCATGAAAAAATTACCTGATCAATGCATTACTAAGGAAGGGAATCATGTAGAAAAATAATTATAAAGTGTGTTTTATTCTTAAATGTAAATTAAATTTTCTGTTACAAAAGGCTCGTTTATATTTGAATGATATATTAATTATATTCTTTTACGGTAGAGAAGGTTTTGGAGGTACATATTTACAAAAATGTGGTTACCAGTCTCTAAAAACTGGAATATTTTATTACTCAACCTTTGGTTAAATAATTAACCTATTTGTCATATATAGTGTAGGACACTGGACAGTGAATACGAACATCATCCTGCAATCATCCCGAAAGTAAATTTTACTAGGACCCAGTTAAATTAATACACAAGTTTGTTGTTCATTGCCTTTTTTGAGTGTACATGTTGTCTCGTTATTTCATCAATACCACTGGCTTTGAATTCTCACCAACTAATTCTCCGAAATGATAATAATTTTTCCTTATTTTTATCAGTAACTTAAATAACCAAAATTATGTTTTAATTTCAAAACTTATTTAGAAGAAGTTTTCGGCATTGCCATAATCATCTACAATATTATTATAAACATAAATCATTATCATAATAAATAAAAATTAGTCTTGTAACATAATTTAATTTATTCCTTGAAGAAATTCTACAAAATTATTACAGGCACGCATTCCCGAGTAATATTTGTTATATGAAAATTTTTACTGAAAACGTTGTCTTCCTTCTGTAGTTTTTGATTCTTATACATGGCATAATATTTTTATTAATGTTTGTCAACGTATGTAAAATATGTGGCATTGTTTTCTAAGTTTTTTTTCTGAAAATACTTTTAATAGACTTGAAACCCACGCTGTTTATTTATCTTTAAAGGTAAATGGTATTAATGGTAGAACTCCATGTGATACGTCGCTTGTAATGAGTTGCTAGACACGCTCCTTTTTTTACCGTCACCTGGCAAAGCAGCCGTCCTCTGTTTCCCGCGTTTTCTTCTCTTTTTTTTAACTTTCCTCCTGCAGCACACAGAAAGAGTCTCTCATTGTGAGTTCTCTTTCATCAGTCGCTGCTTTTTAGCGGCGCACAGACCGTACACTGTAACTGTAAACTCATTAAAGAGGCACAAATTACCTGAAACAACGACGCGTTTATGCCATCATTACGCTTTGCTTATTAGTACCGAAAATACGTCACGTTAGACTTTTCCGGAATAAACGAATGCGTCTGGAATTGGATACGGGGTTCTGCAGCTGTAAAGGATATCACGAGGCTCCAGACTGACTCTCTCTCTGCCTTAGTCACACAAACATACGAGTATTGCGAAGTGAATTCGCCAGCGTACACGTATTTACCTTTGTAAGGTATAAAAGTCTCTATTTAAAACAAAACCAGATAAATAAGTTTTAATATGCAAATATTTATAGAATATAACTTCAAACTCTAAATTACGACAGCGTATATTTTTAATGTTATATTTCACATATGGACCACTTATCATTGTAACAGCGCGAGCTGTATAAAATGGAGTTTGTAATGATCTCTTAAACTTTAAGATTCAGAAAACTTATCAGTAAGTGGAAAGTTTCACGACTGTCAGATTTACATATATTTTTCTATTGAATCTATATATATTTTGGAAATTTATTGTATTTCTCCATGATGTTTTAAAACGACCTAATAATTATTATTTTACAAACATACTTTTAATTTTTTTATTCACGCTGGTGAAATAAAAATAAAACTTATAGCAAGTGGTTCGTAAGTCACAGGAATATTATTGGAATTATAGGTCTTAACTTGTTAAATTCGAAACATTTAATATTTCAAATACATATTTTATAAATATAATACTTTATATATTTCGGTTATTGTCTATTTTTATTTAATCAATATATTAAATAGAACGAAAATAATTTTTTATAATTTTCAAACACTCTAAATTGAAGTCTTGAATGTTAAAAAAATAAGTCAACCATTCGGAACTACTGAATTCCTCTTTGAGTCTAAATTGTATTTTACATAATTACCTACTGAAACTATCAGAAGAAAAGTTTCCGAGCCGCTGTTGCTTTTATTTATCCTAATTTTTTTCGGAAAACATATTTGAATTCATCATAAAGTAGGAGACGTCCTGTTTGAAAAGTATTTACTGAATTAATTTTATATAGGTACAAATTAGTAAAATATTTTAAATTACTGGGTAGTTATAAATAATAAGATGCAAATTTTGCTCTCTTTATGAACAATTAATTGAATTTATAATCCCATAGGAGGAAAGTATTTTATTTCTATGAATCTTAAAAATATTTGGTTCGCCCTTTCTACATATTTTAATTAAGAAACTTATAATCTTAAATTATGACGTCAACTCAATGCATTTAAGAACCTTTACGTACAGTTGAAATCATGTAGCAAATTCTTACAGATGCAATTTAGTCACTGCTGTAACTTAGCCTGAGCGCGCGTTAATTTTCCAACAGCATGACACAAACTTCATTACCGCAGTCCTGCTTCTATTACTTTTTATCAAGTCCTGTCTCTTATTAAGGCAATCCATATTACGCATGCGTCGCTCATGCATATTCCCAAGCTGTTCGTTTTTATTTTGCAGTTAAGAACAGTGAGGATATTCATGCAAATAGCATACAACTTCCACACTCGGCGGAGCATTCCCCATATTTCGTTTAAAAAATGGAAAAATAATTTTAAGTCATTCTTACGTTAAATGGAATAATATTTTTCAGAGATAATAAAGCTAAAAATTATAATATCGTTCTACAATCCCATTATAGTATTTTAATTTTTACATTGCTATTATTAAAACTATCTATAGTGAAACCAACACATTTTCCGATGTACAACCAAATGATCTAATTACTTATTAGAAAGGTTTTTGAACCAATTTTAGCTTAATTAAAAGACTATCTTTCAAACTATTTAAAACCGCGTATATGATGAAAAATAATACTTTGAAATTCAGAGAGAAAAATTATTCAGGCATGTTCAGATATCTATTTTAATAGTCATAAATTTTATTGGCAAGCTGATAAAAGTTTATGAGGAGAAGGTAGTTATTATCCTAGATTGGTGATAAAAATGTTACACTCCATTAATGTCAACAATGACACCAATAATTTAAATAAAATTTCTGATCCCTTGCCGCTTTTATCATTCAGTGCAATAAATTTTGACATTGTAAATTTCTGAGCAACAACAATAAGCTTAACAGCTATACATTATTAACGGTCATTTCAGCCGCAGTGTTCGTACGTTGAGAACACTAAAAATTTATCGTTTTTATCTTATGAAATAAATTATAATGTACCATAAAATTTAATAACAATATTATGTACCTAACGTTTATAAAATGTGTTTTTCGATACATAATAATTCATTATTCAACCTAAATTATTCACATTTTTAAAAATTTATTTATTAGCAATTTGGTAGTTTAAGTCATACAATTTCAGTAAAATTGAACAAATCGTCAAAGAATATAATCTGCTACATTTGAGTAACGTTATTTGGGTATGTATTTTTATACATTCTGACTTTCATGAAACCATCTAATGACATCTTATGCGTCAACTGGACGTTCGTCTATCACACTTAAGTCTGTCAGTCCACTTTCACATCAACCTGCCAAATTAGAATGTGTCGTGCCTTGAATGTACGATGACTTTGCTGATGTCTCACTCACTCAAGTGATGCGAGCCGATGTGTTTCGGAGTGTGTTGAATAACTTCCACTCTGTCCCAGCCCATATTTGCGATGCACGTCGACCGACGGCTTGATTAAACTTGGAAGAAGACTGAGAGTGCACTTGTATGTTCCACCGTCGCCATAATTGTCTCTAATTACTGTTCTCCCTGCCGGGAAAGCTGCTCAACTTTCAGGCAGCGAAACTGTCCGAACAGTGCTCTCGACAATCGCGACAGGGAACTTCGAGCAGCAAAACGAATGACCGAAAGTTTCTCTGCACAATTTTAGATCGGCTCCGTCTAAGCAGCTAATTGACAACTCCCTCTTGTACTGCTGTAATATTTACAGACTTTAGAATTTATTTTAATTACCATCAACTATAATTTACATTAAAATTTCACGTGGTTACAGCATAAACAGCAATATGAATTTTACAAATAAAATAGTTGGCATGTAGTTATATAATTACACACGCATGAGTAATAACATAATTATACACATACCGAAATGCACAGGACAATTAGTTTAGTATCGTATGCATCCAAATTACGAAAATAGTATGTAGGAGGATGGGATGTCAAATATAATGCCAGATAGGAAACGATCAGTTTGGATTTAGGAAGAATGTTGGGACAAGAGAAGTAATATTGACTATGTGTCAAATTTTAGAAGACTAAATAAGGAAAAACAGGACTAAGTTCATGGTTTTTGTAGATTTAGAAAAAAAAATTGGTAATGTGAACTGGAACACACTACTAACGATTTGGAAGAGTGCGTGAATAATATATCGTGAAAGAAGTAATTATAATTGACTGGCAAGGAAATAAAGCCGAAATCAAGAAAAGGAGAAAGACGAGGATGCAGTCTGTCGCCGATGCTCATTAACGTTTATGTAGAACAGGCGAAGAAGAAAGTTAAAACGGAATATGAAAAATAAATAATACTGCAAGGCGAAGAAATAAAAACCCTACGGTTTGCCGATGATATTGTAGTATTAGGGGAGTGAGAAGAAGAGTTGGAAAAAAAAATAAAAAGCATGAACGTGATTCTGGAGAAAGAGCACAACATGAAGACTAATGGAGGAAAAACCAAGGTGATGGAGTGTAGTATGGGAAACAGTGGAATAACAAAGGGTGTTAGTTTTGGAAGGCACATTTTGGAGGACGTTAAGGAATTCTGTTACTTGGGGAGCAGAGTATCTAGAGATGGTAGAAGTATAGTAGACATAAAGAGTACGATAGCACAGGCAAGGAAGGTTTTTGCAAAAAAGAGGAATTTACTTACGGATAATATAAGTATGAATATTGGGAAGTAATTATTTGAAATGTTCGCATGGAGTGCGGCGTTATATAGATGCGAAATGTAGATAGCAGGAGTTGCAGAAAGGAAAAGAATAGAAGCTTTCAAAATGTGGTGCTACAGAATAATGTTGAAAAGCAGATGGGTGGATAGGATAAACTAACCAAGAACTTGTAAACAGAATAAGGGAAGAGAGAACAATATATAGGACTTTGTCCAAGGGGAGACATGAGGGGCTAGTAAACTTAGCATTAGAATGAAGTATGTGGGGTAAGAAAAGAAGAGAATTACGAAGGATAGAATACGCTAATCAGATTGAAGAGAATGTGGTAGTTATGTAGAAATGGAGAGGCATTCCCAGTATAAGTTAGCATTTAGGATTGCATCAGACCAGTGTAAGGACACACGCATTATGAAAGAACAAACCGTAAATATGCAAGGCGATTTTGCGTTCATGGATCAATTTTTGATGATTAGAAGTGCTTTTTAGTATAGGAAATTTTTTGTCGGAAGTAACCCGTTGAGGTTCAAACACAAAAAGAAATAAACCTGAAAAAGAAAAACAAAATTATTTACATCATCCCAAATAATTACAATATGTTCTCAACATTGCGTTCACCAACAATCACACTAGGCTGTTGTGATTATCTGGAAGTACTGAGGGCAGAGGACAGTAGTGTGCCTTGCCATCCGTGCGCGAAACTACTTTCATCTGTTCGTGAATTTCTCATTCAATGACAGTAAGCAGATATTCCTATACAAATAATATATGATGTATAATAATGAAAACTCATAGATTTTAAACGCTTTCGACGTATGCGTTTGTCACTATCGACTATAACCACTTTTCGTACGCGTGGCTAAATGAGTCTCGAGCGCATTTCTAATACTGAAACACTATTTACTAATATTTCTTACTAATTGTCGTAAATTGCTGCGTGCGTGTGGCGGCGGCGACGAAGACGTTCGCAAATAACAATTAAAAAGTATCATTACTTAAATAAAATGTTGGTTATATTTAGTATACGATTTTTGAGATGATACGAGAGGGCGAGATCTATGCTCTTGCAAGTTCCATATATGTTTAGGCTTGAAAGGGGAGAAGGAAGGAACCTGAATCAACCTGAAAGATCAACAAAACCCTTCCCTAGGGTGAAGGCCAGAATACACTAAAATTTCATACCAATCGAATGAATGGTATAGGAACACATAAGAAAAATAACATTAAAAGTCGCAATGATCGAAGCACGGTATTCTAACTCCAGGGAGCACGCATACATTGTCGTTTATTAATATAAATTTTTGCGATTTTCTCTGCATTCCTTGTTCTATTAAATTCGTAGTTCATTCTTATGGTAATTAGACACATTATTCTATACGAACGAAATTCAATAACTTCTTACAGTAATTGAAATATTTGCCAAAAAAAGAAGTGTTCCTTGTATGCGTACGAGTAGATGAGACATTATTATTTGCTACAATTATTCACTACTAAGATTAATATTAAAACTTATTTTCTGTTTTTGAAAAATAAATTTTTCATTAATGTTGACTTCTCTCGTAATTTTTTTCAAACCGTGCGGATTATAAATATCACTTTCACTGAATCGGTTGAAACGATCCGATAGGGCGCTGCGGGAGTTTTCTCGCAGACGCTTCAGCCCAGAGTGACTGCGGGGCTTACCTGATCATGTCGGGAATGCCTCGCACTCTCTCTGGGTATTTTTTTATCAAAGTTCTCATATGCCAAGACACCTTCACCTATTTTAGGAGGTATATGTACTGGGGTCAAAGACCTTGGGCATATGGCAAGAGTTGTCCGCTGATCCCATTGGATCAGTCGGCCAATTGCCTCCTGAAATTGGTGAAGACACGGAGAAGGGAATGCTGCGTCCCCACAGAAAACTCGTCTCCCGTCATTCGGAAGGGCGTGAGAATAGTACCCAATGCCCGACCTACCTGATGCAGGTTTTCTAGGGTTTTCCCTGCATCTCTTTAGGTGAAACACCGGGTAGGATCCTTAAACCATAGCCTTGGGGCCCTAGTTAACCCTTGGCTACCTTGCTCTACCTTCCGCATCCCCCCTTTTCAATTCTCTTCCTATGCTATTAAAGGGGAGTTGCCTGTTTCAGGATCACCCTCATGTAGCCTGTTAACCAAAAAAAAATCGGTTGAAACTTTCTTCATATTGCACTTATAAATTTTTAAAAACGAGGTGTTTTATTGATGTACATTCTCTTGCTCACTTTCTGTCCTGATTCATCACGTGTCTTAAGTTCACGTATTTGCAAAGAAAAAGCTTCAAATGTCTCGTCCCCCAGGTTAGTTGATGCTTAAAGTATAAGAATGTTGATGGTTTGTGTACTTTACTTCCAGGAGCTCTGGCGGACAACGAGAACAGCCTCTCCGTGTTTGTGTTTCGTCGTTGTTTGCTGCACAGGATAAGATTCTCGTTAACGTTATAATTGAGGTTATTAACTCGGCAGGGAAGCAGTGCGGGACAAGTTATTGTTAGTGCAAATTACTTTGGATGATACTGCGCGCAGCTAAATGAATGTTTGCCGACGCTAAACAAACGGTCTGTGTTCTACGGGAACTCTAGCTGATTTTAATCGCGAGAGGACACGTAGTAGGAGAAAAAGTACTTTACGTGGCTCATAAAGGCTTTCAGGAAGGGCCATAATTAAGTGAACCTTTCTCGACGTTGGTGATACCAAAATTATAGGATAAGTTCGCGATCGTTGCGTATAGTATGTTACGTGGCTGATTTTGAATATCAATATCTTGAAAGAAATTATCTAGATATTTGGAAATTATTTAGAAACTGTTAAATATTCGAATAATGCAGACCGTTCACTCTCTCATTTCAGTTTTACGGATTACCGTGTTTATAAACATGGCCTGAATCAACTCTATCACTCACATTTGTTCACGAAAAAACATCTAGATTTCATAATTTACTGCGATTGATAATGTTTCGTTTCAAACAACAAATATTTTAATTTATAATGGCTTCTTTCAGCTAGATTTCATGACCGCACTCAATTTCTTGATCGTCGCTGTAGCTTTTCATACAAGAAAATGTTGACCCAAGTTAAATCTCAACCCAGACAATAAAGGAAAAGAACTAAAGTATTTTATTCCTTGGAGTCTCGCAATGCAATTACTTAGAACGAATTGCTAGTCGCGCGATATATTTTACAAAGTTTCGTTTACATTTTGGGTATAAAAGATAAAAAATATATATGTCAAGTTAAATTAGATTCTAGTCATTGTCGAATAAAATGCAACGTGAAGAAAAAGAGATAAAGACTGATGGGGAAAAAAATCAGGCTTAATTTGCTGCCTCGGTAACAAAACAGGTTTTATAAAATAATTACAGAATCATCTTTCATCAGATTTTATATTGCAATTCAATCACTTTAAAAATTAAAATATTTTACTTTTCGTTAAAAATTAATCTGATTCGCAGAAAATCCTAATTGGAAACCTCATTGATATGAGACCCAGTATTCATAACCTCATATCCGTTTTCTGAACTTAACAGAAAGAAATATGAGTAATTATTTATTCTCTATAATGTATTATTCGCCTCAATTATTTACTACTAAGATTAATATTAAAATTTATTTTCTGTTTTTGAAATATAAATTTTTTTCTGGTCTCATCCTTTTTCCAGTTTCATTACATACAAATGATCACATTTCATGCACTTTTCACCAGTTTTACTTGTCCATTCACCTTCAGTAATGTTGTTTCTTTTCCTCCCATAGCCACAGGTTAAAATAGTTCTACCGGTTTAATGAAATTTAAGATATTTTACTTTCCAAATTTCTGTACCCGATGTTATTATTTTATACCTGACTATTTTTAAGAGTATGGAGTACAGTGTGGGAAAAAGTGGAATAACAAAGGGTGTTAGATTGGGAAAGAATATTTTAAAGGAGTGTAGAAGACATATAGCCTTCCTTGCCTGTACTATCCTACTCTTTATAAGTATGAATATTAGGAAATCATTACTAAACATGTTCGTATGGAGTGTGGCATTATATGAGTGCGAGACGTGGACGGTAGGAGTTGCAGAAAAGAATATAATAGAAGCTTCAGAAATGTGGTGCTGAAATGCTGAAAATCATTGGGTGGATAAGGAGAATAAGAAAAGAGATAACAATATGGAAGACTTGGAACAAGAGAAGGATGGACTGACAGAACACCTTTTAAGACACGAGGGTCTAGTAAAAATTCGCATTACAGGGAAGTGTGTGGGGTAAGAATGGAAGAGAGAGGCGGAGGATGAAATACGCTAAGTAGATTAGGGAGGAAGTGGTAGTTATGCACAGAATAAATTATTATGGAGGGTTGTATCAGACCAATCCAATACAACACACATTTGTAAGAGAATTTAATTATTTAAAATGTTCTGTACCAACATTAAATAAGTAAAAATTTAAGCAGTAACAGTAGTTTGCTGTATAAATAAAAGAGTATGATCTATGAAGCATCAGATCTGTCATTATGAATTCAGATGTTTTCAGTACTGTTTGTCCGTCTTATAAAACAATACAAACGTCTCATTGCTTGTCCTACAAGAATAAATGCATTAACAGTTCAGAGTAACGCTTAAATAATTCTTTATGCTTGTAATTTATAAAGTGCAATTTGACATACATTGCTCCGCAGTGTTGCCTATCTTACAGTACTCAATTTTACTATCTCCAAAACATTTTTGAGAACTCAATCGTTTCACCTCCGCGGTACAAATATAATTAACATAATATTTAAATGAATAGTAATTTATTTAAAACTTGCTTAAAATTATTTTACTATGCAGCTTTCGTTAACATTAATGTATATTGATATCCTTTAATGATAACATAATTTTATAATTAATAAATAGATATTATTATTTATATATAGTTACGTTATTAAATACAAAAAGATATATATTTATGTTCTGAAACAATATATATATATATGAAATAAGGTTACCGTCCGTATTCATATTTGATGCACATTATCCCTTCTAACATGGCGGTCTATTTCAGCCAAACTGGTTCATAAATGGATAACTTGGTTAATGGTAAAATACAAATAAATCTTGCCATAGGAATTATTATGCCCTCACGTAACCTGTAAAGAGAGATGAAAATTTATCTGTTGAATGTGACAAATTCGTAGCTCTTCGATGTCTCGTTTGAGTATCTTCACCTTACAATAGAACTGTCTGTAATACCTTTGGTTGACATTTGTCTACGCGTTTCAGTCTTTCAATTGACTGGAACTATTGTTTCCAAATTCTCTGTTAAACAGGAGAGAAATATTGCGCTTATTTAATGCATATACAGGTAGATGTTTCGGTCATGAGACACAATTTATAGAGTACTACAACTTACTAAATTATATGTCATAATATCTTCAAGTTAGATTTACTGTAGTAAATAACTGATTCTAAAATTGGTTTTTAATGATGGGAAATTCTTCTCACATAATTTAATAAAAACCAAAATTCATATTTCAATTTTTATTATAAATTTTACTATAATTTTGAGGACTTTTGGGCGTGTGCTATAGTCATTTTCATTTTTTTACCCTAAATATTTGTTTATTTATTGTTTAATATATAATTTCTAATTTCTAGAGTAATTCACATGATTCCGGATTGAAATCACGCTTAAATCACTCTAAGAGGTGAATCAATTAATTAAGTATGCAGAGACGTAGATCCGTGAAGCAACAAGACAGCCATGAGTTAATAGTTTTGACATATCTTCAACACAGTCTTAGCACAATAAAAATGTTAGTGCTTGAAATAAATTGAACTGAAATTTTCCAATTCACTACGCACACATTATCAGATATTAAAATCAACCTTTAAACACAAACAGGTTCAAAATTGAAATAATTTCCCATAAACATGAGAAACAAATATCGTCAAACCGTCGAATGTGTCCACACTTAACCAACTACATACAATATCTTGGCATGGTAACGACTATATGTACTAATTATACAATATATATTTCTGAGGAAAGTGTTCATTGAACGATACTTTCAGTAATAGATTTGCATGTAGGATCATCTTTTAAGACCAAATTATCAACGAGTTAATTCCGTACTCGGTTCTAGAAGTAATACTGCTTGTCACTCAACTTCATACATAAAATAATTATGTTACATCAATTTGCTTTAACACTCTCCAGTCTTTTATTTACTGGTTTAAAAGGTACAAAATCATATTTGAGTGTAGTAATAAGAGTACATTTACCATTTAAAAACATAATTTAATCACATGAAAAATAAAAAACAACAATGTTTAAGAAAATATGTCTGAGCCATTAAAAAGAAATGTCTGTGTTTCAATCATAGGGATATTTAACAAATGATACGGTCAGAGAAAATATGTTCTGATTAATTCCAAGTAACGAAATAAATCTGAAACCACGCATTTCTTAATCGGAGACATTCCGGAGAATGCATCTTTGGAGTCGTGATTTCTGATAATATGATTCTGTCGTCTTCGTAATTTATTTTAGTGGGTATAAACAGCGTCTACTAATTATATGAGACGAGTTCAATATCACCAACGTACGTCAAATATCGCTTGCGTCATCTAGGGCTTGCATAATCTACGCTAAATTCCAATCTAACCATTACTATTATCATTACAAAATCTAGTAATCCATATTTCATTAAATAAATTACTCCTTTTCGTGCCAAATTAAGCGTAATCGTTTACTTTAAAATATATTATCTCGACTCATTTCCAGCTGGTAAAGATCAAGAAAGATATGGCAATATTTTTGCTTAGTCGGTAAAGTATAACTAATATCTTAGTATTATTTTTACATAAAGGAATAATGCCAACTTTTGACTGAATTATTTATTCAGCTCCAAATTGGTGTCCCGAATTTATACAATATTGCATACATTAATAACAAACATACAATATGAAATTTAGAAGGATCTCTTTGAACATCGCAATTCCATTCATTTACTACAACAGCTAGAATTATAAATCCAATCAGTTCTTTCGTGAACATTTAAATTAGAACTGATTTTAACTGGCTTTCCGAATTTTAACAAATATTCATTATCCACATATTACAACTCTATCATCCAAGGTCTCGTCCACCATACTACCACACACATCACTCTGACTTTCAATGATAACCTACTCATCTTATTATTATCCAACTACAAACCTACGTTTTCTACCACTAATAATGTACAGGAATAGTGATAAAGGAATAAACATTACGAGAGAGATGTGCTGAAATTTTCTATTTCTTGATCATAATAACTATATAATTCTTCTTTAAAAGATTAATGGGATAAAAAATCCCAAAAATAGACATCAACAAATAAATAAATTTGATTTTTTTATATAATTATAAATCTGAAGTATTAATTGGTATTCTAACATTCACAAAGAAATGAATGTAGGGCAAACTACACATAGTGCATTATTTCACTGTTTTTGTTCGTGATTTGAATAATATTATACGCGTGTCGTGATATAATAATGTTGCGGATGACGGAGACTTTTGTTACATGTATTGAAAATAGACTTTATAGAGGAAAAATGTGACATAAATGTGAATCGAAAAAGGCTCCATTCTCTTTGGTGTCAGTCAAATCACAATGGAATCCACTCGACAGTCGTTCCGCCCGGAGACATATTACAGGATGTGGAAAAAAAAAGTGTCAACAGAAGTCATTGATCGAAAATATCAAATTTCACCGTTTCCAGCATCAGAAATGCCAACCAAGATGTATCCATCCGCTTTCCTCTACGTTGCAATAGGCTTGGTTCATTCACGACTATTGTTTTGACCATAGCTTCTCAAACATAAATAATAATTATTTAAACCTTTTGATTTCATTGTATTAAATTAATTAAGTAAGCAGGTAAATTCGTTTCCAGAAAATATTCTATTGTACGTCTATTTGAAATAATTTTGTTTATTACCTTTTTTGTTTAGTGTGATTATTTATATTTATATAATGTCAATGATAACTAAATAATTTTTAAATTTGTTAATTTTTCAGTGGTCTCTTTTTTTAACTTGAGTCGATTATTTCTTCTGTCAAACTAAGTGGTGAGTTATGTAAAACTAAGACTTTTGGAGAAAATTTACTGTTATATAATTCAACTGTAAAACCAACGTCAGTTAAAAGCGCCTATTCCTGAATGCAATACGCCACAAAACTTTAGCACAGACAAGGATATTTGTTTTCATCTAGCACAGGATAAAATTTTCCACGCCCCCTCCATTTAATTATGTTAAACAAGTAATGGAAGTCTGTTTTAAAAGTTTTATGAAAACCAAAATTATATTTCAATTTTGATTCTAAAATTTATAAAATTTTGAGCACCTTTTAGCATGTACTTTAGTCACCTACGATTCATTAAAATGTATAAATTTCGTATATGTTATGTTTTTATAATTTTTTAAATAAATTTGTCCTTTATAATGAAGATTACTATGGCGTATGCCAAAAGTTTATCAAAACATTAATAAAATTTGTAATGAGAATTGAAATATATTTTTGGATTTAATTGAATTTTACGATTGATTTCTAATCAAGGGTTTTTCATTGTTTTGTAGGTTCTTAGCCTATAAGTATCTAGTAAACCTATTCGAACGAAAAGTGAATTGCATGCTGCAGTCAGGAGGAGAAGAAGGAATATTGCGTTTTATCAAGTGTGTTCTACAAAAAAAAATATTATCCAGTTTAAACGATCATGACCTTTGGGAGAAGAATGTGTTTTTTTAAATGAGATTCTATTTCGATGGGTAGACAATTTTCGACATAAAATATGAGAGAATTATTTGAAGGAAGATTCACTTTATCATCACTTTCAGCTTACAGTTTTTCAAAAATAGCATTTTTGGAAAATTTCCCGCAACTTTTAAGACCAAAGTGCTTTTAATAAATGTTATTCAGTTGCAAAAGATAAATGAATCAAAACTGTTTCGTAACTGTAATGTGGAGCAGCGTAGTAAGTAATATTATTCTGTCTATAGAACTAGTAGCTAGGTTTAAGCAAGTGTATAATGAATGTTATTGTTGTAAACCATCAATCACAACAGAGGAAAATATGATATATTCATGCAAGTATCGACAAGTTCTGGACTTGCTTTCACTTTTGACTTGAACGTGTAATGAGAAAACAATATTGGCTTCTCCCACTGCCAAACTCGTGAAAGATTTATGGCCCGTTGCATTTACAACATCTTTCCTGTGTTTACTGTATTCGATTAGTCTAAATGTTTGCTATATTTTATTATACAATATGTTATTCATTAATTCAAAAAAATGTTAAATTCATACACAATGTGTTACATTATCATACATGTATTAGGTATTACAACTCAATGTTGATATTTTTTACCAGATGGAGGTCCGAGAATTCATTTAAATTAGCACGCTACAGTATTTTATTCGACAATAATCTCTTGATGAATGATTAAAACCAATTCTATAATTGTTCTGACTGTACTTCGATTAATGAATGTGAAAAGTACAATAAAGATACTGTTTTGTCAAAACACACATTATTAAACAACCACAATTTTGACTGCTCGAACGTACAAATTTTAGATAATGAAATAAATTACGCTTCCCGTTTAATTAGTGAAATGTTATAGATTAGATCACAATCTTCCACCTTGAATATTAAACCTGATACACAAAACGTAAACAAAATTTGATTGTCTCCTTTAACTTTAATCTTAATTTACATTGTTAATAAATATTTGTTAAATATTTGTTTGTCTTAATTTTTATTGTTAATGAATATTTGTCAAATATTATTGTTAAATAAATATGTCCAGGACACACGAACTTCTCCCGAAATGCAAAGGCCTTCCCAATCGGCATAATCCTTTAAAAGGTCCCCACCCCATAAAGGAATGCGGAAATACCATAAACCCTGGCTTAGTCGTTCAACAACAAACCTAAGGGTTAGAACTAATTTACCAATAAATATTTGTGCTATCTTATATCATACAAATTTAGGATTTTTGGGGGATTTTTTTCTGTTAGTACATATTATATAATTTATATATAGGCATATTTAATTGGTTTATATATTTTTTCATCTCGTTACTCAAATTATAATTATTTTTTCAGATCACCTGAGGAGGTTCCAAGTAATGGAACGAAACGTAATGAAGTAATTTAATTAATAAACAATTTTAATTCTGACAATTTTTGGCCGTAAATTTCCACCTCTTGATGAATTGTCTAGTAAAGCTTAAGGGAACCCTTATGACTCCCACTGTGGTTATGCAATTCTCAGAAAACGACTACCTTAACCATGCGTCCTTCCTTTTTAAAGTGGTTTATAAACTATTGAATTAAAACTGCTTGGTTTAATGGAAGTAAACGGTTGATATTTATTTCGATGACCCAAAGGTACTTTATGTAGTAGCCGTAATATGGTACGGTTATAGAAGCATTAGCAACACTAACCTTCAATCACCTTAAAAGAACAATAAATATTCAGTATGAATGTTATTACAATTTATGGAAAACCACATCATATATTACGCATGAAATTACTTCGAAATACTTGAATCACCTTAAACTAAATAATAAACATTACCGAGCGTTTTACGGAGATCGTTACTCTCAGTGGTGGCTGGTGCGTATTTGCTCATGAGCTACAGCACATTAATTAATTTAGAAAGAATTATTTGTTTCATAATTTTAAAAACCTTTATAATAATAGTACGTTAAAAGTTGGAATATCTTCTTCGATTCTGAATACTTTAATCCGTCCGCTTCCCAGAACGCTCCATTCCAAATATGTGCTATCCTGATTCTGGCTCAAGATTCTGTCCGAAACGACAAATGCGCATGTTTCGTTTCCTCACAAACTGATTCTCCTTGAGCTACAACGTCTAGTAGCCACAACCGGCGATTCTCGCACAAAATAAAAGTGGAAGTAGTTAGTAATTAGAATTCTTATTTTAAAATAATTTGTATTTTTTTAAAAAAAATAGTATTCGAACAATTTGAATAGTATTTAAAAAAGTGACATGTAAGAGTCTATGTTTCGAATACTTTCATCAAGCTGCGAAAAATACCGCAGGATACTGCATAAAATATTGACATCATGCGTACTTTATTCCTAAAATTAAAATTGTTTAAAATATGCACGGAAAAATAGTTTTGTGTTACAAATGAGTGTCTACTTGATTTTAAATTTTTTTGCTTCTAAAACTAGACATTTTTATTATTACTTAGTCGGAATTCAAAATCTAGCATTTTACGAATCACGAAATATTGGTAACACTGTAACTGTTTCAGTATTATTAATGTCTGACGTAATTATCCTCCTAGAAATTATTTAGAACGATGATGTATCACATAACTTTAAAACCTCACGAGCCGCCATTGGTCACTGAGGGCTATTACATACAGTGTTATTTGGTGTTTAAATACATAAATATATAAAACTAAGTGATAAAAGACACTTGAATTTAAGATATAACTAAGCACCATTGTATTGAATGTCTTGGAAGTTTGGGATTAATATATATATATATATATATATATATATATATACGTTGGCTTCTTAATTCGAATTTTGTATACATAAAATGTAACCGTGTCTTTTAACAACTTTTTCAAATATTTTGAACAGAATGTATTTGATTACCCTCAGGGAAAAGTTTTTTGTTTGATTTAATTTTTTTCTGGCTGAGTTTAGAACACATGTGGGTGAATTTCCCCGCTGAAGAAAAGAAAAAACAATACAGGATTGTTAATATTTATTTCCCTTGGGGGACTATGGATTAACATTTCACTCAACTGTACTTGTCTTATTTGTCGACCGACCGTTTACTGCTTCACTCTCCATCTTGATGAAGTGAGCAGAAATCATGAAGAAATAAGTGATTGAAAATTTCGGTTACCGAATTTTTCGGAGACGAAATGTTACGATACATTTTTCATGTGACAGTTTATTCGATGCTATCGAATTTAATGGCTCATAACCCAATTTTAGTTTCCAAACCGACTGTGAACGCTTCTCGTCAGATAAGTTGCTCGTTCCCTTGAATATGCAACCAGCTGTACATTGTAATTCATCGCCTAAAAATTGAAAACACGCTTTCGAAAATTCAGTCCCCCTGTTGATGTGACATATAATATAAAAATTTAAAAATTCAGTTGCATGAATTTATTAACAACAAACATGTCACGCGGTGGAATAAAATTTAAGATTTCATTAAATTAATAGAATATGTTATTCTCAATATTTTTATAAAATATATTAGAACCATTTTTCAAAATATGACATTTACGTAACACTATCTACTTTCTAATGAAAGTCTTCGTGGACGTTAAGGAATTACATTTACTTATTTCCCCATAATAACCTTTGGCACAATATATTGATCCAGTCCTATATGAATAACACGTCACCCCCCCCCCTCCTTTATTCATGAATTCCAATAGGCTTCAAAATCGAAATATCAAATTCAGAAAAAGAATGATCCTATGTAAATAATATGTTCGTCATGCAACTTCATAAGTTTTTATGCCATTAATTTCTGTTAGCAATGTCTGGTGATATTTTGGATTCATTTCAAGTATAATAATACTAGTTCATGCTCTGATCCAAACCTTCAATTATCTTTTGCAAGTAAGTTATGTAATCATAGAATGAAATATTAGGAATGTTTTACTATTTTGGTTAGTGAATACGAGATTTTTTATAAAAGAAAAAAATGGTCACTCAGAAGAATCTTTTGTAGTTAATAGTTCTCGAGTATTACGCTCTTCTCAGTCTTTTTAAAAAATAGCTGCATTATCAGAGTTTTTGTTTATGTTTTAGTGGAAAGTTAAGACAAATAAACGGTGACCGTGACCAGTGTTACGCCAAGCTGCCATATTTACATAACCGTCGGAGTTCAAAACCAATTATACTGATACAATATAATTCCTATGTGTGGTTGGTTTCTGAACGTGACTATAAAAGGTTCCTACACTTGGAGAAAAGTGATACAGGCCTAGTGTTCCATTCATAATTATATTTTAAACGTAGTCTAAACCTGACAAAGTATACTAATGTTTCAGATCACCTAAAATTAATTTTTTTATCTAGTCTTTGTTAAATTACTATGTAACCTTCATTTAAATTCTGATGGTCAGTTATTAGGTTAAGCCTGGTATTAAAACTCGTCCTAAATAAATTAAACAGTAGAGCCAACTTGTTAGCAAACAATATTATATTTTGTATTTATTTAACATATCATTTTGTCCATATTTGTGGACTTCATCAGGTAAATTTTCAGGTCGCAGTCCACGACGAAGAATAATCCAATTTTAAATACAAGTAATCCATTTAAAACTTACATGATGTAGTCCACAAATATGGACGATACGTCGTAGATTTATTAAACTGCTGACAACTTGTCTGTATTGTTTATTTAATACTACTTACCTGTCAGATTATTTAGTGTAAACTCATTCTATTAAATAATAACATCACCTCGCCTTATTAATAAATTAGTTGTAGCGCAGTAGAGACCAAGAGTTGTTTAAATATTTTAAAGATTTAGTACATTAGAAGATGTATGTGAAATCTCGACTCTTTGAACTTTCCTGGTAAGTAGTAACAATACGACTTGAGCTGCTTAGCACGTACACAGCTGCAGAGGATCTTGACGTCCCTCGCAGCATCACCTTTGGGTTATAAAGCCGCCTGCTAACTCCGGTGATTCGCTTAGCCCGTGACGTCTCTCCAAATTGTTAACACGATATTGGGCTACAAAGCGATGTTAATAAAACAAGCGGAGGCTGAGAAGGGTGATGTTTAGCAGCAACTCGCCCTGAAGGAGATGTTCATCGGGCATAAGGGCCGCAGTGAGAACTTCTCCTCGCCTCGCCAGATAAGCTGATTAACCGTTCGTGTCTGGAGGTCAATTCAAGCTGAACTGCTTTCCACACCGAGGCAATGTAACGGAAAACAAACCGAGGGCGCGTGGGAGGGGTTCAATAAATCATTTTAATAGTCCCTACCACGGCATAATATAGTATCTGGTCTCCACAGATTAGGGGCACTCGCTTTCAGCTTACATGAGTTACAGTATTTCTTTTTAAAAAACAAAAACAAATGGAGAGGTTAATATATTGCTAGAACCTGTTCTAAGGCAGAAAATTCACAAATATGAGTGTAAAAGAGAAATGAGAATTTAATATGTATATTGTAACTAGACGATATTTCAGCATATTATGAACTTGAAGTCACAAGTGGTGATGAAATTACTTTTATTTTACATTCTAGTATTTAATAACGTTTCATTACACTAAAGTTTGGTATTTCTGGAGTAATTGATAGTAAACAGCTTTGTAAAATATAAAGACGTTGATACTGCACAACGAGTCGTTTGGACGTAGATAAGTCAAAAGAATAATGTGAAACAATTTTTGTTATCAAAACAACCATCTATCAGTAATCTGTCAACAAAGATTCATCCATATCCTCTGTGCGGTCTTATACTACAATTGCACAATGAAAATAGTTTGTTTTTTTCAAGTAATAAAAAAAGTAAGTTTAAGCAGTGGAAAGGGAAATATCGTGGCGCATAGCCGCATCGTTTCAAGAAGCTTATAATCAAACATAAATATAAAGGCAATGAAGGTAAACCAGGACATATACCATTACCGATAGCACTAAGAATCGAACCTCGGACCACGGTTACTCTAACTTCAACGTAGATTGTTCCTAAAGTGAATTAACAGACAGTGCAGGATTTTTGAACAGTCGAAGGAGGCATCCGGATCGGATCTCATAAATCAAGGGGCCTCAAACTCTAGATTTAAAAAAATATTATTAAATTAAAAACCTAGCTTGGACGGGAACTCTCATTATATACTACCAAAATAACTTATTTTATATTCGTTAATGAAAAATGTCATAATTTTGATTTTGAAGGTTTTTGAGGGACATTTCAGAGGCAATGTCGTGAGTGTGTCGCTCTTTCACCAGTTCCCGTCTACACAACATTGTAGCCTGTATTTAAGTGTCCAAGGCACGCAAACCGCAGCTGCTTCTGTTTTCAATTCACTCGTGTCGTGTTTAACGATTCCCGATCTTGAATTTCTTTATGATATTTAAAAACAAGTATTCAAAATCGGAACATGGAGAAATAATAATTTAGTGGTGGTCCTCTCAAATCCTAAGTATGCTAGTGTTAACATATTACGTTAGTAATACTGCTCCTGTCAATATTTTCTTATTTTGGTGCTTTAAGAAATACCGTTAATATAGCTGATCGCACTTGGACTAGAGGATAGTGGAGCACTCTGCAGCAATTCCGTGGGAATTGTCGTATTGCAGTTAGAACTGTTATCTCAACCACCGCATACGCCATGAGTTTCACCTATTGGCTAGTCCCAAATAGCTATGAAGGGAAAAACTTTTATATCTTACTAGACCTTTCTCATAATAAACGTCTATTTATTTCTGTAAATTTACTTCCTGGAGAGCCAGAATGCGTTAGAGAAACGCTGCTCGAAGCGTGTCGAGTTGAAAGGAGACTAATTTGAAAATAAAAATAATCCAATAAAAATTCTTAATTATTAAATAATTAGTTAAGTACCCTTGTAAGAAGTCAACATGAAGAAAGTGGGAAAGAGGAAAAGAGAGAATGAATATATATCAACAGTTATTATTTTATCACTGTTTGAAGGTCAATTACCATTTTGTATTTATATGATGGAAATATTGCTTACATAAAAATTTCCACCCCTCCACCCCAAGGAGTGGTAGCCGAGTATTACCCCAAAGTGTTAATTTTCAAGTCGAAAAGATCACGTGTACAAAATTTGGTCGAAATTGATCCACTTGTTTATATTTGTATGCAGAACATTCATGCACAGATACATACAAGCCCTCGAAAACACATACATACAGACAATTTTTTTAGAGATATTAGATAAATATCCTTGTTAGAAGTCAATAGGAAGAAAGAGAGGAAGAGGAAAATAGAGAATGAATATATGTTAACAGTTCTTTAATTCACCTCGATTTAAGGGCCAATTAGCAGTTTGGATGACCTGAACATTCTCATTGTTTCTCCAAGTTTCACGATATCCAAACCGAGTGCGCGTCCAAACTATCACCAGAGTTCCGAGTCTGCAGTAGCTTCCAGTGCCTACGGTCGCTATAATAGGTTTTAATCTTCTGGGTAATTAGCGCTGTAAGATTTGTAAGTGCGATGGAGTTTCTTCTCGTGCAGGTATGGTGCACGTCTCCGTGGCGCGCTCTGGGCTCATTTGTCTTCCTGGGACTCGTCTCTTATAACATGGCTAACTTAAGCGAGTTACTGTATACAGAGGTTTGCAAAACACATTTAAACTTAAGCTCTTCCTCAAGTTTGCGAGGACGATTAAGGACGAGATTAGTTCCCGTAAGTACTAAATGTGCTTGGGCGTTCGCTAGGATTTCTCTAATGTAAAACAATTAGTGTCGAAAGAGGTCACTCGTTGTTAGTTTGCACACGGTAAAAACTTTCAACTATTCATTTGATTGTAGTATATGGAATAAATTTTTGAACCTAGTAATCAGGCATCTTACACTTTCCACATATAGCCTCACCTTCGCACAAAAAGATAATTTCAATTCCAGTTCTATCCTGTATCCCGTATACTGTGAAACTCTGTGTGGACTGTGAGCGGGTTAAATACTCAATCCGTAAGCAATGAAAGTTACAGCTGACCCAGACTGCTGTCAGAACCGACAACATCAATGGCCGAGGACCAATCAGAAGCTGCCGTGTCAACGGATGTAAGCTTTAAACGTTCGAGTACAATACTTATTCGCCTCTCGCGCAATATAGAAAATAATCCCCAGTTATTTCATCACTCCATCCCGATTGTAGTATACGCGAGAGGCCATAACGTGGGTGTCGCAGTCTTAAGAAATAAAGAAATTGTACAAAGGTTGAATTTTTCTCTCTCTGGGTTTTTTCAAAGTTCTTACATCCCGAGACACCTTCACCTATTTTGGGAGGTATATGTACTGGGGTCCAAGACCTTGGTGGTGTCCACTGATCACATTGGACCAGTCGGCCAACTACCTCCTAAAATAGGTGGAGACATGGAGAAGGGAATGCTGCGACCCCATAGCAAACTCGTCTCCATCATTCGGAAGGGCGTGGAAATAGTACCCAATGGCCGAACTACACTATGCAGGTTTTCTACGGTTTTCCCTGCATCTCTTTAGGTGAAACACCGGGCAGGATCATTACACTATAGCCCGGAGCCTTAGTCAACCCTTGGCTATATTGCTGTATATTCCACACCCCCTTTATCATTTCCCCTCCTATGCTATTAAAGGGGAGTTGCCTGTTTCAAAATCACCCTCATGAAGCCTGTTATTCCAAAAAAGAAAAATCTTGATCTGCATAATAAATTGTAAATATTGTCTTCATGGACTGTATCCATGGACAGTTACAACCGAAGTATCAAATAATCTGAAGAAAATTATTTGTACCTGCTGAAGTTACAAATGCGAGGACGAAATAAAGTCGGGGCGGAACCGCATAGAGGGGTTACACTATATTTAGTGCTGGAGGTGCATAAATTGGGGTGCAACATTTTAACTGGTCAAGAAAAAAGTCCCGGCAGACGACTTGACCAAGTTTTAACACCATCTTGATAATGACCTCTTGTTTCATCTGTGATTTGTTATTGTTTCAACATTTCGACAAAAGGTAAATGACGAAACTTCTAGCTTTTGACTCTTAAATAAAGTAGGATTATTTATCTGCCTGTAAGTTACTTGTGAGGTTTAAATCTACTTCAGGGGTGTTTTAAAATTTTAAATGACTGATTTTTAATTTAGATGATAAAATTAAAAACACAAATTAATGGGATCATTAAAAATTATATAGTATTTTTACAATATCACAATCATCAGTGATCTTTGGTTAATCGTCATCACCATCGAAATTTAAGGTCAGTCATTTATTATTTTTTTTAAATTATTGAAGAAATTATCTCAAGTGAGAGGTCAGACCTGCAAAACCCTTGTTGTTTACTGAAATCATTAACTAAATTACATTTTAAATAAGAAAGATTACTACTTTCAATAAACTATGGAAAAAGTTTACTGATGATTGTGGTATTGTAAAAACTGCATATAATTTTTAAATGTTTCATTTAATTTGTAGATGCCGACGTTATATTCCGAAAGTTCCTTCAAAACTTAGGAAGAATTTGCAATCAAAATTAATATAGTTTTGGTTTATTAAATAGTGTGACTGATTAAACCGTAGGGTTATTCAACATTACTTCTATTAACGCTTGGTGAAAAATCTTAAACTTAGACTAGCGTGCGGGGCGAGCGGGAGACTACTGTATAAGACAAAATGTAATGAGTTCCTCAAGAAATAAAGAGGAAAAACTTACAGGATGTTGTATCCAAGAAGAATAGATTAAGAAAGAAAACTAGCGGAAAATAGGAGAAAATGATAGCTAAGACTGTGCAGTT
Organism: Eucriotettix oculatus; assembly: GCA_034510155.1. NCBI lineage: Eukaryota > Metazoa > Arthropoda > Insecta > Orthoptera > Tetrigidae > Eucriotettix > Eucriotettix oculatus. Next base: position 64,491,290 of record CM067376.1, read on the forward strand.
GCAAAAAATAACGTTTTGCGAAAGGAAAAATTGATAAAGCCATCAACCGTCCGCTAAATAGGTAAAAAAAAAGTTATTAAGGTTTTTATTCAAATTTTAATTTAATTATATTGGGGGGGCAAAAAAGGGTTATTTTTAATATTATTTTTAAAAATTCATCAAAAATCATAATTAGCTGTTTTAAGTTATATTGATATTATATTTAGTAGGTAATAGAATAAACTATTGTTTTATTTTTTATGTACTAATTTTTCTTTATCAATAATTTTACAGAAATTGTTAATAAGTGTGCCGATCCACCCCGACATTCCTTAATTGAATAAATTTTTATTGTCTATAATTATCTTCATATAATTTTATAATTAAATTTGCTATAAGGGTGGGTTGATGTTGAACTCTCCATGTATTCCCTTTCAAATCAAAAAATTATTTCGTAATTGTCTCACGTAGAGCTCTTATTGGAACTCTTATAGTGCGAAGTTCAATACACCACGACAGAAGTCAGCCTGGAATGATAAATTTATTTATTACCTCAAAAAATACAGTAAGAAAACTACAAAATCCTAACACAAATCTACTGAATCTTTTACTACGACTATAGTTCTGAAGACATAAATCACTACATAAACTAGTTTCCCCTGTACTCTAACAAAACTTTATTTTTTGTAGTTCAGCTAGGAATATTTCTAATTTTAAAACGACTAACAATTTATCAATATATTTTTGTTTCGTTACAGTTATGTGAAGTTCTAGGAAACGAATAATAGATGCCAAAACAAATACTGAACTTAGAAGTTGAAAGTCTTTTATATTTAAGGAACACTTTCTAATATTTAATAATTGAAGCATATATAAATCATTAGTTTATTATTTTAAAATATAAACTTTACTTTTTCTATTGGTGAATAATTCATTTACCAAATAGGTTGGTAATGGATGAATGCAGTTTTTTATGGTATCAGGAACTGGAGTAAATACTGGATTTTCAATTGTCATTCTGTACAACTTCTTGACTAATCAATCGATTGGTGAACTTTGCGTAGAAACAGTTTTACCAAGAAATTTGGCAGCCGCAAATACAATAATATCAAAACACATTGCATATATAAAATAATGTGAAGTTCATATTGTGACTGTAGTTTGCTCATTATTTATAAATAAAAAAATGAATAATACAAATTTAAAAATAAAGTAGTAAACAGAAGTGTTAATTTATTAGACTAAACGTTCCGTGTCCCAACGTACTAAACGGGCATAAATTAGACAAAAAGTATAACGAAATATTTCGCCTGAAGCAAAATTGAAATTAGAAATTTAGACACAAAAGAGAATTATTTAGCATAGAAACATTTAAGCATTTCAGTGTAACTTTCAGATTCGTGGACAAGCTATTAAATATACATCAAGAGTCGCGTAATACATTTTAAAAGGAGGATTCGGTGCGCGGGTGTGTGTTAAGACTTGGCTTGATACTGTGTGGTGTTAACGACAAGCACACAGAAGGCGGCTTGTGTAAGCAGTACATGCTCGCCGTGCTCCAGAGATAAGCTCCTGGCACAGCGTAATTAGCAGCTGTCGCAGCTAGCAACCTCATTCGCAGATAAATTACACTTAAAATTCTTACTATCTCTAAAGACCTGCTAACGATTCGCCCCCGCAGTTGCGTTTAAGGAACCATATCAAAACGTCAAATCTAACTACGAGTGGTGGCGTTACATTACGTTTCAAAAATTTAAACGGTGGATATGTTCACAGATAATTTTAAAAATAGGCCATCATTCAGCCAAATTTGATTCCTAAACAGAAAGGCACACCTCAATTATATACATACTGTTATAATACGATTTACTTGGTTCCTTTAATCTAATTTGTGTGTGGGAACTTTTCTTCAGAAGAACTTTTCTATATACATTTTATTAGAATGCACGTTAAACGGTTGACTTCTGACTACCTAACCTAACACATTCCGAATTTGGAGTGATACGTGATAAGCGTATCGATTCTCCAGCAGTCTTAGTCCCAGTCTCCGTGAACGTGACGACACAAGCATCCAAGTTCATGGCAGGATTCGAATCCGGGACATCTGGCACTACACGGGATGTCAACTAAATAATTCTTAGTTACATATTTTTAATAGTGGTTCGGTATTAAAAATGGTGCGCTTTTTCTCCTAGCAGATAAGTGGTTTTTGGTAGATTTAAATAGTAAGGTCACAACATCAAAATGAATAAAACTTGCTACAGTCTAGATAATAACCTCGCGTAGCCTTCCAAGTGCGAAATAGTGATTAACTATAACTAATATTTCACTTAAGGGACATCACACGAAAGCATCGTAATTGTGGTTCGGTATTATACATTTTCCGCCCAAGAATGATTTAATCACGTTGTAGGGCAGTAGAACCCTTCCTAAACTAATTCAAATTTTAGGACGAAATAAATTCAGAAAATTAAATAAGAATATTCGCAGACAGGCAGAGAGGATCTAGGATAGTCGGCAAGACTGTCGCCAAGAAATTCGCTTGCTAGCTAAGTGCAGGGGATTAAAGATGTTTGCTACCAGGGGACGTTGACCAATGGAAGGTTCCCCAGGGGACGTTGACCCATGTAAGGTTCCCGCGCTTGGTGAGACATTAATGACGATTGGTGAAGACACGTCTCGTGGGGCGGATTTTTCTATAGAGAGGGGGAAAATAGAGATTGGCTGCAAGGTGGTGAAGTAAGCAGTATCGTTCTGTAGTTAGCAAGAAGGGGACTTGAGAGACGAGTGAAGGAGTAATGTTGCAAGAAGTTGGAACGGTGCTTAGGGAGATGAAACACTCAGTGTACGTTTGGATTAGAAGAAGAAGTGGAAAGAGGAGAGAAATATAACTGTTAATGAGCGTAGACTTCCCCGGTGAATAATTCGGATGAAATCTTCACGGTTAACCAACCGGGTCAGATTTTAAAAAGAACACAACGTTTCTGCGGCCATTTTCTGCCACCGTCTCAGGCTATATGTCATCATGCGCTGAATGTACCGTATTTATGAATAAATGAATAAATAAAAATCTGACCCGGTTGATTAACCGTGAATATTTCATCCGAATATAAGTGTTGATCGGAAGTCGTAAGTAAGAGTAATTTAAGATAAGAGAAGAAAACGCTCTCAAGAATTAGTAGGAAGCAAACACAAAATCTGTATAACGAAAATACGATATTCCAACCAAAACTGCTGATACGCGAACGACCTCGCTGAGGCGGAAGATTGGTTTTCCCTCGTCGAAGAAAGGTACGAAATCTCCTGTTTTCCACCAGTCGAATAGCACCCTATGGAAGGAAGGTTGGCTACGGCTTGCTTCTTACATGCATCCACCAGGAATCCTGAAAGGAAGAAGAAATCTGCTCGAGAGTCCAAGTAGCTGAAAGAATAATAAAACAGGTTCGTCATAAAAAGCGAGATCTCCGCTACCCTATTTTTCCCAGTAGTAATTAAAACTGACCAATTTCATAGATAAGAATACCTTGAACTAAGCCGATGTTTATTTAATATTAAATTTCTCCATAAATCCTACATCTTTTGATAATATAGATTGTACAGAACCCAACAAGGAATTTATATTTTAATATTTAACTTAAAAAATTCATTATAAACCCAATTAAATTTTGGTAATAATTAAATACAGCCTGTCTCTTCATTTTAAAAAGTTTAGAACAGGGGAGTATTGTCGCTACCGATAAAAGGACACGTTGGCCGTGATGTTATTTTCGATTTCAATACTGTATCGCGCTATTAAAAATATATATCCGACTATCGCCGTGCAACCAGCACGTAAAATATAAAAGTGGCAATGTGGAAGCATAATTGAACTAAGTTAATTTTTATAAATTCCTAAATGAGCTGAATACTGTACTTTCATAAGTAATAACTTCATTTTCATCCCATTATGATTAGTATCAGGCTGAAAACGAAACAGGAATTACGTTGGAAGTCTGTAATATGATGGATTGCTTTTTGAGAGACAGTAAAAACTTTCTCTCAATATACGGAGAGATAGCTTTTTGGAATGAATGTTAAAACAAATCTGGCCGCATTATGCGGATTTAGTTACAAAATTGCGTGACATCATAAGTTTAAATCTGAATTACCCAGAAGTTGTCCGTATGAGCCGGGGGGTGGGTAATTCTTTCCGTGGCATCCGGTACCAGCTACAGTCCGCGAGCGTTGCATGAGACATTTTAATATGGAGGAGGGGTCGCTACTGTTTCCTTCTTATTAATGGAATTTCTTATATTAGCAAAACTGCAATCAGCATTACGGCCCGAACCTTCTCTCGGACTGTTGATTCCGGTTAATTGGTACAAATTCTTGATCTTTTCAAGAAATGTACATAAATTAAATTTTAATTTTAAATCTCTCCTATTGTCATTAAGAATATTCCTGTTGTAATGTATGACGCCTAATATTCTCTGTGATGAGGAACGAAAATTAGGAACATTAGTGGGCCTGAAATGTAAACCTGATGTACCCGCATTACTCGTCATTAGTTGGGACTAAATGTTTGATTAGGTAGATTCATCAAAATGGTTTATTCTTCTCTGACGGATAAATAAAAATTAAGCCGGTATAAATGACGAAGTTCTACTTGTTGTTGTGGTATTCAGTCCTAAGACTGATCTGATGCAACCGTCCAAGCTATCATATCTTTAGCAAGCCTTTTCATTTCTTCATAACTAGCACAATCTACATCATCCCTAATCTGCTTAGCGCATTCTACAATTGGCCTCCCTTTCCTGTTTTTACCCCACACACTTCCCTATAATGCTAATTTTACAAGACCCTCGTGCCTTAAAACGCGGCCTATTAATCTATCCCTTCTCTAGGACAACGTACTCCATATTGTCCGCTCTTCTCCTATTCTGTTTAGTTACTCTATCCACCCATCTGATTTTCAGCATTCTCCTTTAGCACCACATTTCAAAGGCTTCTATTCTTTTCCTTTCCCCAAGTCCTATCGTTCACGTTTCGTACCCAAATAAAGCATCACTCCAAACGAACATTTTAGCAACGATTTTATAATATTCACTCTTGTATTACCCGTTAGTAAATTCCTCTTTTTCGCGAATGCCTTCCTTGCCTGTGCTATCCTACTCTTTTTGTCTACTACACTTATACCATCCCTAGTTATTACGCTTCCCTAGTAGCAGAATTCCTTAACTTCCGTCAAAATATCCCTTCCCAATCTAACACCCTTTGTTATTTCACTGTTTCCCAAACTACACTACATTACCTTGGTTTTCCCTCTATTAATCATCATATTGAACTCTTTCTCCTGGACTCCGTCCATGCCATTTATAATGGTTTCCAAGTCTTCATCTGACTCCACTATATCGTCGGCAAAGCGTAAGGTTTATATGTCTTCTCCTTGCAGTATGATTCCTTTTCCATATATCGTTTTAACATTCTTCATCGCCTGTTCTATATATAAGTTAAACAGCTTGGCCGACAGACTGCTCCCTTGACACCCGTTTCTTGATTACGGCTTTATTTTCTTCATCTTCTATTCGAATAACTGCTGTCTGTCTTCTGTAGAGGTTATGTATAAGCATCCTTTCTCAATATTTTATTCCAGTGCTATTTAAAATTCTTAATAGTGTGTTCCAGTTCACATTATGAAACTCTTTTTCGAAATCTACGTGGGCCGGTTTTTATTACCCTTTCTTCTAAAATTCTCTTCTTCTTCTTATATTTTAGAGATACTACTTACGAACAAAATAAATATTTAGCTGCAAAACTGTAATTACTACTTATAATATAAAATCTTTGGACTGTTAAGAGGATGTTGTGGAATTGTGTTTTGCAACCAAAACTTTAAATAGACTCTAATTAGTGACATATATATTATTGAACAATGTTTGTTTTGTTAGATCCTAGTGTTATGCATCCGGCGACTCTGCAAGTGATGATTCCGGAGTAATGTTCACAGGTCCAAAGTGTGAGAACCGCGATATCAGTGGTGAGACTTTAAGATAAAAGGCAGCTACCTTTCAATTACTACCTCCTCCATAGGTAACTAGCTAGTGGCGATGAAGGTGGGAGAAAACCACCCCTTGATCCACATTCACCATCCACTTGTCCGGTTATTTAGTCCACGACAGCCATTGATCAAGGGTTCCTATCAATTACCTAATTGCTAGCCTTCTTTCCTCTCTATTCTTAATATTATTGTGTAGACTGCCTTAGGAACAATTAATTAGTCTTTACTTTGAGTATTTATTTAAAACGTCAACCAAGACACCAATCGTTGACTATCAACAAGGAGGCAGCGATCCTAGGCTACCAACCTTCCTATTCACCTATTCTCATCTCTTCATTTTTCCGGACATAACAAATACGGGATAGATCGCCCGTCCCGAATTGTGATTGTTCCTTTCATCGACCCTCTTCGTCGATATGCTTTATAAGCTTTTTTGTTGAGTCGATTATGTCAGATTAGGTGACATGAAACCATAAAACAGGAAAACATAAATGTTTAGTAAAGGTATTTTTCACCTTTATAGAATACTTCTACATTTTAAAATAGTGGCGAGGAGATTCTAAATAGTGAAGTAGAGAAGCAAGGATTACAATAACTAAGGATAGATTCAAATGAAATAATTAAAGAACCCCCATATATACACGATGTTGAAAAGTCTATACAAAAGGCTAAGAAACAATAAATCGCTGAGTGAAGACTGTCTACAGGCAGAATTATTCAAGCATGGAGGAAATGAGCTAGGTGAGCATGATATGGGAACAGAAAAGAATGCCAGCAGAGCGGACGGCTGGAATTATCTGCTCTCAGTACAACATGCTCGAATTATCGAGGAATAACTCCACTTAATGTTGCCTATAAAATATTTACTACAATAATATATAATAAACTATGGGCGTTGGTGGAAAAAGAAATTGGGCAATACCAGTGTTGATTCAGAATAGGTAATTCTACAATAGATCCGATTTACAATCTAAAGCAGATTCTGGAGAAAACAAATGAGATTAATATCAGCACCCACCATTTGTTTGTAGATTTTAAGGGTGAATATGATAGTATAAATAAGAAAGAATTAATACCGGCAATAATAGAGCTCAAAGTCCCATCAAAATTGGTAGTTTTGGTAAGAATGACCTTAGAGGGGGTTAAATTCAAAGTAAAGAAAAGTTTCAAGAAAAACCGAGTAAATAGTTTGAATTTAATACTGGATTGCAACAGGGAGATGTCTCTTATTCAGTATAGCAATGGAGAAAGTTGTTATAGATTCTGGGATACGGAGTCAGAGAACTGTCTTCACCAAATCCGTATAGATATTAGGCTATGCAGATGGTATAGACATAATTTGTAGGTCATTTCGGGCACTGAAAGAAGCCTTTATCGCCCTTGAAGCGCACGCAAAGAAGTTGGTTCTGATAATTAACGAAAAAGGAAACTACATGACGTCTGATAGAAAGTATGCTAAGGAAAAGGAGGTTCAAATAGGAGAAAGAGTTGATCGAACCACATTTTGGGGGGCAATTGTACAGGTGGATAATGACACAACGTATGAAATAAAGCGCAGAATAAATATGGCTTATAAATGTTACTATGTGCTCTAAAGGAGCAAAAAAAGCCAAATTCTGTCAAGATCGGCGAAGATCCTCATAAGGCCCGTCTTGACATATGCATGTGGAACATGGACCACTGGTAAAAACGAAGAACACATCTTTGAAAGAAAAATATTGAGAAGATTGTATGGTCCCATATGTGATAATGGGATCTGGCGGTGACGTTATAACCAGGAATTGTATACCCTATTTAAAGATATTGAAATTGTAAGAATCATTAAATAAATATATTCAGAAGGTCAAGGTACGTTAGGAGATAAGAGGATTCTGAAATATGTAAGAGGATATGGACCACACAGCCAGAGGGTAGCAGAAAAGAGAAAGACTAAGATGGAGGGATGAGGTGGGTAGAGATGCTAGAGGAAAACTGATGGAAGGAGGCACTGGATCGCAATAATTGGAGAAGGCTCCTTGAGGAGGTCAAGACTCAGAAATGATGATCACGATGAATATGATGATGGCGAGGCGTGTCCCGGATATTGGCGTTCCATCTTTCAGCACGTAATTTACTAGCACTAAGTTTAACTGAACTGCGATCGACAGCAACACCTTTCTCAACATGCTGTGGATCTTTTTCTCACAGCACCGGAATTATTGAACTACGCGTTGCATTTTATAATTGTCAATTGCAGCAATTTTTTTTTTTGGTTAACAGGCTACATGAGGGTGATCCTGAAACAGGCAACTCCCCTTTAACAGCATAGGAAGGGAATTGAAAAGGGGGGATGTGGAAGGTAGAGCAAGTTAGCCAAGGGTTAACTAGGGCCCCCGGGCTATGGTTTAAGGATCCTACCCGGTGTTTCACCTAAAGAGATGCAGGGAAAACTCTAGAAAACCTGCATCAGGTAGGTCGGGCATTGGGTACTATTCTCACGCCCTTCCGAATGACGGGAGACGAGTCTGCTGTGGGGTCGCAGCATTCCCTTCTCCGTGTCTCCACCAGTTTCAGGAGGCAGTTGGCCGACTGATCCAATGGGATCAGCGGACAGCTCTTGCCATATGCCCAAGGTCTTTGACCCCGGTACATATACCTCCTAAAATGGGTGAAGGTGTCTCAGCATATGAGAGCTTTGATAAAAAGTACCCAGAGAGAGTGCCAGGCATTCCCGACATGATCAGGTGAGCCCCACAGTCACTCTGGGCTGAAGCGCCTGCGAGAAAATTCCCGCAGCGCCCTCTTCCAATATCAATTGCAGCAATTATTTTTTGTTAACAGGCTATATGAGGGTGATCCTGAAACAGGCAACTCCCCTTTAATAGCATAGGAAGGGAATTGAAAAGGGGGGATGCGGAAGGTAGAGCAAGGTAGCCAAGGGTTAACTAGGGCCCCCGGGCTATGGTTTAAGGATCCTACCCGGTGTTTCACCTAAAAAGATGCAGGGAAAACCCTAGAAAACCTGCATCAGCAATTGCAGCAAATATTTTGAAGACATATATACAACAGCCACTCACGAGATTAGGCTGCGAGAAATTTGAACACAAGAGGGAAGGATGTAGCTATAAACTCCATTTATTGACAGACGTAGAATGAAATATAAAAATAGCGTGCATTACATTTGGAGTTATCTGTGTATTTCTAAAACCCAATTTGTTTGGATGTTTGTGTAAAACAATTTACTGTTTGTTTTGATAAATCCAATTATACTATTACTAAATGAGTCCTACTCTGACATTGCAATCTTTTGTTTTTTATTTTGTTAACGTATTGATTAGTTGAAAACCTCAACGTATCTCATTTTCGTAGGATAAATAAAGACTGCTTACAAATAAAAATTAAGCTTTCCGCCATGTTTTAAATGACAGATTCGTAGTGCGTCTACTATGATTCCTGAAATATACTACTAGAAACGGGGCAGCGAGATGGAAACTCGTGGAGGTGGCAGAATTTGAGCGCAATCTATTCGGAAGAAAAGTTTTGCTGAATGTAACAGGAAATTGCGCGAGTGGCCGACGTCGTGCAGCTGGCACGCCAGGTTCCACATCCTGCCGCCGGGTGGAGGTGGACATATTATTTAAACATGCGTCACACAAAGGTCACCAAGCTAAATGGTGGACGTGCCTCTCCTGCGGTGTCACACGCAGGGCCACGCCAAACTGCAGCCTCCTGGCTATTTTCAAACATAATATCGAACCATCCTTCCCTCTTAAAAGCTCATTAAACTGCGGAAACCGTCATCATTTATTCATTACTCTATCTATAGTAAATAAATTAATGTTGTTAACATAATAATAATCAGACGGCAGGTAAAACTAAATATCGAATGGGTTTAACAAATATTTTTATGCACTTTTACATATTTACTCATTCATTCAAAAGTATGTTGTAAATAAAAATACAGAAAGTACTTTTCCAGATAACTCATGTTATTATAAACTGACAATGACTTTGAACTAATAACACTTCACCTTGTCCGCTTTTAAATAATCTGTTAGTTAATACTAACACGTAAAAACAGGTTACATCAGTTTATTGAAAGCAGACAAAATTGTTTTGTAAATCTAATATTGCTCAGAAATTAGGAGAGAGACTCCGTTTTAAATTTGCATCAAAAACGTCAATATGCTTATTAAATTAAAAATAACCAACAGAAGTAGCCAAACTTAAGACAAAAATAAGTGATGAAATAACACACAACTTATTTCCGTGCTTTTGTCAGGTGATTGACGAAAGGAACGAAGAATGGCAGAGGCGTTGTGTGGTATTTAGTTTGCCACTTGATTTTATCTTTAATTTTTGTTTCTTTTTGTGACTGACAGGCGTTTTATAAATATGTATATATTACTTATATTAAAGAAAGAAATTTCTTCTACATGAATAAAAACTTGTACTCTTTGAAATATTTACTGAAAAAAATGAGTCGGCATATATTTAATTAAATTTGAATAACGATAATGAAATATAAGGCTTTCCAATAAGGATGGGTTGATGTTTAAATGTTAAAATGGAATAAAACATGTTCTGTATGAAGTATTAACGAAATTATTTTTTATTTGAAAGGCCCATGTATGCCTTATATAAAGAATAGATACAAAATTACTATTTGGAATGTTTTGTTCGTTGTCTACTTTCGGTGTTGCCTCATTATCATTATACTATAAGTAAACTGTGTCACGTTTTATATGAATATTAACAAAGTTATGCAGTGCGTTAATTCGGGTAACACAGTTTGAGTTCGTAGCAAAATAAAGATGGTTGTACTCTTATAAATTGAAAATATATTCTTTATTCATGTTTTCTAATAGTATACGTTATCATAAGGAAAACGAACTTTCGCAGAGCCGATGTTTATAACGTTTAAAAAATGTTTTACTTACTACGTTATATTGGTAAAACATGTGTTGAATCAGTAGAGATTGAAATTTTTCTCGGTAAATTGTTTCTATAAACAGTTCTGGGGCTACTAACCGAGTGTAATTGATATAGAGAGACGTTTCGATGACTTGCTGTCCTAAATTCTTCTGGTGAAGTAACCTCGCCTATTCTCTACGTCAATTCTACTCGGCTAGAAGCCCGAGAATCCTTTATATGTTAAAATCATCTGAATCATCCCAGAAGACAAATATGTACTTTGAAACAAATTATCCGCATCTCTGATATATTATTGGTTTCTCCGCATTTCTCATGTAAAATCTAGAATGACGCCCCTATAAATAACCTTGCTACAAAAATATAATAATTTTTGTCCACAAGTTTTGGTCTGGTGGGAAATTTCCTCCGGCAGGAAATTTTAGTACAAACCAACCTCATTTGCCATAATCAATCGTCTCTCAAGGGAATGGCGAGAAAATTGATGAAATATGCGTTATCTCCACTGTTATGAATGATCATTACTTTCTTTGTAATACGTAGCAAATATAGCCACCCTCATTCCTTCCTGATGTGTGCAGGAATGTCTCAATTCCTGCTTATATATTCCACACAGCCCCTTCCCAATCCAATTCGACCTAATATGTCGTGGTATTCAATCCTTACATTGGTCTAACCTATTTTGCGCAAGACTTTTCATTTCATCATTATACCACATTCCACATCCTCCTTATCTGCTTAGCGCATTCCATCCTTGGCCCCCTCTTATTCTTACCCTTCACACTGTCCTATAATACTAATATTACAAGACGCTCATGTCACAAAATGTGGCCTATTAAACTATCTTTGTAAACGTCCTCCATATTTTTCGTTCTTCCCGTGTTCGGGTTAGAAATTCCTCGTTAGTGTTTCTATCCACCCGTCTGATTTTCAGTGTCATCCTATAGAACCACATTTAGCAGCTTCGATTCTATTCCCTTCTGCAACTCCTACCGCACCCATTTAACGCCACACTCCATACGAATATTTTTAGAATATTCACACTTACATTTTGTCTAAGTTAATTCCTCTATTTTCCGAAAGCCTTCCTTCTTACTCTATATGTCTACTACACTTTCTGCACCAAGAAGCAGAATTATTTCACTTTCCTGCTAATCTAACACTGTTTGTGATTCCACTGTTTCCCATACTACACACCATTACCTTGATTTTTCCTCTTTCAATCCTTATATTGAACTCTTTCTTTAGGACCATGTTCATGCCATTTATAATGGTTTCCAAGACTTCTTCTGACCACCTTTAATATTACAATGTCATCGGCAAACCGTAGGATTTTTATTTCTTATACCTTGTTGTACGATTCATTTTCCATATTCCGTTTCAACGTTCTTCATCGCCTGTTCATTATATACGTTAAAGGGTATGGGTGACAGACTGCATCATGACCTTATTAAAATTTTTTAAACAATAACCATAAGACAATACAAATTTAAAAATAAAGTATTCGGTTTGGGTAACATATGTTTTACAAACATGGACACTAAGATGTATCTAAAACTTTTAAAATTTCTCATCCAAATTTCATTTTAATTATTATTTCTTTTCATAATAAGTTAACTCAGGCCTACATGGCGGATGCTATTTTGTGGCCTTTCAAACAATTTTTAATTTTTGAATATGAATTTTAGATATTTATTTTCAACACAAATTAAATAAATGCATATAAAATTTCATATTCATAAATTAAAAAGTTTATGTCAACATATATTTTATAATTGCATGCAATCTTAAAATATAGTAATATTCAAATTTAAGTAAAATCTTTTGTAATTTAATTAAAAAAACCTTCAATATAATTAAAGTGCTGAAAGGTTTACTATATATCTACATATATTAAATAATTATATTATTCCTGTTATTTTATTACTTGCCGTAACTATTGATTACGAAACTGCAAGCATAAATAAATTTTTGTTGTTGATCGTAACACGGTGAACGCATTCGATTTTATATGAAGACGAACTTATATTTCAAAATAGTTTATGCAATAAAATGTCTTAATTTTATTTATTTCTGTTGACTGCTTGTTTAATTTTTTTTCATAGGAATTTCTACAACATCTTTAAGTGTCATAAACTTTCTATTTCTAAATAACGCCAGTAAATGTATGTAAATTGCATAAATGACGAACATACGAGAAACTATTAATATTTAAAATGGCAAAAATAAATGGTGTGCTAAATTTGTCAATTTTTTATTATGTTCACATTCTCTACTCTAGTATTTTTCTATTCTTTCTCGATTTTACAATCTAGTATAAAATATGAAAACAATAGATGCTCTAGTAAATTTAGTCGTATTGTGGGAACTGTTCACATCAATTCTCAAAGAGATAAGTGAAATAAATAAATACATCGGTTACAAATTGCAGAAGTTTTCTTTGCCGGAGCTTCATGGTTTTTAATTCTTCGCTATTTTGCTGATAGTATGTAAATCCTGTTTTATGATTGTTGCCGGTCAGCTCCCATGTGTATGTATAAGCGTGTGAAGCGACAGCGTGTATTTCGTAGTTGCAGTTTGTTGGGGATTCGTCACGGAGTTGCCGAAGCCAGCCACCCTTCACCCTTTCCGCGGAGCCTTTGACACAGCACAGGCATTAGGCCGGGCGACGACGGGATATTTAATCGGCTTTGCTACTTATCTGTGGGCCAAGTGAAGGCCTATGTTGGGGATAAATTCTGCTGGCCTTCGAGAGCCCATAATCTCTAAATCCCTGGCTCGCAAATATTCGCCCTACCAGCAACACTCACTGTATCGACTGACCCCAATTAGCAAGAAACCGCCAAGTATTTTCGTGTACCACAATTGGTAACGAGGATGATTTTACGCAAAGTACCTTCCTTCCCGTAACCGTCTACCGCAAGAACCGTAACTCACCGCGTTTTCAATAATCCAGAAAATGCTCTTAGAAATTTCCGCTGTTTCTTATTCTATTCTATCGCAACTAAAGCTATTGTTATTTATAAAAGTTCAGCATTCCCCAATCTTTATCAAATAAAATCATTAGTTTTAAGTTTTTGTCCTTATTCCACGATATCGGAGACCTTGCTAATATCTCTTGTCCAAAAGAAGACCAGAAGAAGGGAAATGGATATTATAAAATTCTAAAATACATCTAAGTAGATAAGTTGAGAAACAGAAAGCTCGTAGTAATGTACTAGGTGAAGAAAACTAAATCATCTGCGATTAAAGAGTGTAAACATTTATTTTAATACAGCTAATCATATCTTCCAATTATATATTATTACAATAGCGAATGAAAATACGTATAACGTGATTGACTTATTTAATTATAGACTGGCGACTAGGTTTAAATACTGGTATTTAAAGTATTAAATAATTATTAAAGCGGATTTATTGTGAAAATTCCGTAAAATAATCTTTAAAAAAATAATAAGTAAAACGATTCATTATTAAACAATTATTAATTATGTTGTTAAGTAGAATGTAATGAGACTACTTACGTTTCTATAGGTGACTAAATACTCAAAATCAATCTCTTACATTAACAATATCATGATTAAAAATATAGCGCTGATCACCTCGGAAGATATTAAATCAAAAATCAGAGAGTCAAATTTAACTCTGTAACACTAAAAAGAAACAATTGACAAATAAGTGAAGTTGAAAGCACCAAATTTCTAGTTATATCTGAAGACCATAAATTAAATTGCTAAGATCACATTAATATTCTCCTAAAAAAACTAGGCTCGCAAAACACTGCTGTTATATTTATGTCATGTTGTAGTGTCCCAAGCATAAGAAAATTAATTTATTCTGTACATTTTCACTCTTTAAAGACATCAAATTCTGGGTTAATGCATCAATTTTTATTCTATAGAATAACGTTGTCAGAATATTATGCCAGGTTCTACCAAAATTTCTCTTCAGGAAATCAGCTCTTCAAAAAAAATGGGAATATTTATTCTTACTTGCCAGTATATTCAGTCACTGGTGTTACGAGTATTTATGATTAATAACATTCACCTATTCCTAACAAACTCAGACGTGCATAGCTTTGTTACCTGAAATAAAAATAATTTACACAAGGAAGGGAAGTCTCAAACTATAACAGAAAAGGATGTTCATTATAATGCTATTATCATATTTAATTAACTCACATCTTCCTTTAAACATCTAAAAATAAATACATTCAAGTTCGAACTTGAACTAGCGTTTTACCCTGCCACTCTTTCTATCTACTCTGTTAAATAATTCATGGAATTGAGTGTATCTAATTAGAGACCTTACCATAGACATATTACATTGTTGAGACTATAATTTATTAGCATAAGATATTAGAATCATTTATCAATATTATGCATGAGGTACAAATTATATATCATGTTTTCTTTGTAGTACTTAAGCATAAATTATTGTAAGTTAATCGTAATCATACTAATGCTAATAGTAATTAAGCACACATATGGAGGGACCAGTCTAGGGTCTGAATACCACAACAAACAAAACAACACAAATTTACGTAAATCTCTGACTCGTTCCACGTCCCTGAAGTTCTACTTCTCTATGGGATCAAAGGAATATGACAACACATCTTTATAAGCCTCCTCCCCATGTCACGAGTTCAGAGAAGACGATTACGTACAGCTTGGCCGCACGATCTCGTTCGCCTGCCTGTTGGGTTTCTCTCTAACAGCCTTCCCTCCCTTTCTCACAACTTACCGTGTATAATAACGGCTGTAAAATTATATAAAAAACTACACATCTGTATTTTAACTGGTAAAAGTCCCCACCTTCCGATTCTTACCTGATCACACTCAAGCGTACCGACCCACACACTATCGAACTTTCTTGCATCTTTATATCCCTTCGAGATAATATCTCATTTCCTTACAACGTTCCGAACCAGCGTCGGTTGAAGAGCCAAGGCCAGATTCTGCAACATCGGAGAGCTGCAAAGGATCTCTTCTTTTCTTGCTTACGGCCTCCTGAGGCGGCACGTGTAGAGGCTTACATCAACGTGTTTCCAATTCAGCCTTTATATTACTTAATCACCTGTGAAATAAAATAATGTATGAATAACAGAATACAATGATAATTGTTTAAAATATCAATAGGAATATAATTCAGAAACACCCAATAATTTCTCTTGTATTAAATGTTACATCTATGTATAACATATATGAAGGACAGAGGAAAATACGTGAAGAATGATCCTGTTAGTTCATAATTTATTCCCATAAAATAGCTGTATTATTAACGCAAAAAATTGTTGGAGTAATAAATTTGGTGAGTCTGGATACGTATAACAAAAGGAATTCATTGAAGCAACGTTTGGTTGAGTAGAAATACCAACAGAATTATAAAATATTAAATCTTCCAATTAATAAATATTTGATAACATGTGAAATGTTAGTATAACTTCATATCATGAAATTTTTGAAAAAATTAAAAAATATGTCTTTTGTAACACAAAAATGTTTATAAATAGAATAGATTTTCGAGAAGTATTTTTTAACCCTTCTGACAAGAAAAAAAATAGCAGTAAGAGATTATATGTATATATCTAATCCCATCTCTTGTTTGTTCGAGTTTCATGTTGCAGTCATGTTTATCGCAGACTGATCTCTCACGGGGAGAACTCACTTTGGCAGTGGAAATCGAGGCTGGGCCCATTGGGCGCAGATCAGCTGGGAGGATTGTAAATCAATAAGCAGAGAGTCAATTTCCAAACAGTAATCTGGTTAGCTGCTATGGTGATTGATGACGCATTCAAGTGTGAAGCGATGTGTGTAATTGTCATTAGCATTAACCAAACTTGCCAACAGGTGGACCACTGATCAAGTGCAACCGTAACGAACCTTCATCAGAAATAGTTCGCTATGGGGGCGACGCTTGTCTCTTAAAAGTCAAGAACACTTTACATTCTTGTTCTCACATAAAAATTACTATTATATAAACACAATGGCGTTTTATATAAATTTCAAAAATTTACATATAGATAAAGCAAGCGTTCGCCAATTGAATTTAAAAGTCTAGAAAACTTCAAAACTGTTATGAAAATGAACACAATAATAGACAAAAATGTATAGGGAAGTGGATTCGAAGCTGTTGATTTCAATATAATGAGCAGCAATATCAGAATCTCAGGATCCATTCATAAAATCAGAGGTCCATATAATTTTGAATGAAACACTAGGGGTAAATATTTTTTCTCTTTCGTGATTAGGGCCTATATGAAGTAATTTTAAGCAAGAAGATGTAATAATATTACAAACTAAAATTACACTTTTTCCTTATAACTTAATTTGTGTTGTGAAATTGATTTATAATACATCACAAGAGAATATCTTTTTGAAATAAAAGGTGTGTTTTAAACATCTTGTGTCCTCGTTTATGAAATACAGTTATAATTCATATAATATTTCGACAAAAGCATAACTGTATTACGTTTGTTTAAATTCATTACAATATATTAAAATTAAGGAATCTACTGGGTTTTTTAAATGAGTTATATAATCAGAATTATAATTGGTCTTAGTGATATGGACTCCTTACAGAAATGGTACTAGTTAGTCCTTATGGCAAAAATTAACGTTAAAGAGTAAAATTCCGATATTATTCGCACACGCAGGGGACATGATAAATGGAGATCCGGAATTATTGTTCTGTTGGAGACAAAGCGTTTACTGGTTCCAAGCTATTACCATACTGTAATGGTGCCCCTTCTGCCGCGACTTCTTATACCTCCCTCGCAGAATAGCATTCGAAGCAAACCACTTTAGTTTTATCGTGTTTTCTTCTCGGTCTTTCACTGACGAGGACAGAAAACTAATTTAACTTCAGACATCTGTTCTTTGTGCACATGCAATGAGACGAACAAATCCACGACCACCACGCTATGTTTGTTTTCCTTCTCAATACCGTGTCGTCCATTTGCGGTTTTGACGGCTACTGAGGGGATTGAAATAGTTCGGTTCACAAGTTAGATAATTTTATGGGTGTTCACTTTTCTTCTCTACTGATATTAAAACTATCAGAAACAACTTAAATATACGTTAACGGAAACATTCAATTTTTCTGTAACGGCTGTTTTCATATGAAGTTGTTCAAAAAGAAAAGTTAATAGGGTACAGAGACAAAGATTTAACTATCCCAGGTCAATTCACACACACAGTAAAAAATGGAACAATCCACATGTTTAAGATAAATTGATGATTTCTCTATGCTTACTTTATTCTTACAGTTTAATCCGCATTGGTCAATAGAGGTTCTGGGAACATACAGTAGGTTGGAGTGGTGGGGAAGTCGGGGCGGAACGGGACACTTATTGTTTAACAATTTTTGTAATATTATGGAAAGAGAAAAATCATTTCATAAAGGAGTAAAACATTAGTTTATTCTATTATTTACTTAATTTAATATAACTTAAAACAACGAATTTTGTTTTTTGATGAATTTTTAAAAAGAAACAAATCTCTCTTTCTGTCTCACCCCCGGGACAGAACGGGATCCTATGTTTTGTACATACAATCACTGCAAAAAGATTAAATTTAATTTAAGAAAATTCTGAACACCATTATTTTTTTTGTTTTTTGTACTTATTTAGCCAACAGTTGATCGCTTTATCGAATTTTTCTTTCGCAAAGAGATTTATTTTGCAACTGCAGTCTTTGCTACCATTTTTCCCTTTTTCAGTTTATTTTCTTTCTTAATCTACTTTCTTCAGTACATCATCCTTTAATTCATTCTTATGCCAGGTTTTCATTTTTTCTTCAGAAAAACATTACATTTTGCATTATACAGTAGCGTCTCGTTCCTCCTCACCCATTTTGCCCCGTGCGCCAATTTCATTTTAAGGTATTTCACCAAGCTTTAATACAAGTAGATTTAATCCTTATACTTATTTGAAGCTAAAGATACCTAATTTATGAGTACATACCATTAAAGACTTAAAAGTGAGGAGTTTTATAGACAACTTTCTGTCAAAATGCTGCAAAAATTATAAATTCACAAAAGTAAGATGCCAAAACCAGAATTAATTTATAGGATGCAGTCGGAGATTGTTCAGTAGGCTGCCAGGACTTCTTCCTTGACCAGTTACAATGTTCCATCCCCATTTACTAACCTCCAGCACTATCCACTGCTGTTTCGCCTCGATTTCCCCTAATTGTTCACCTTTTAATTTAAAAGTTAAACTTTGATTCAGTAACACATTAAATATAATTAATGTTTACATTTAGTATTATTAAAAGGAAATTCTTCAATCCAGTAACCTGAAAAATACTGCATTTCTTTTAAGTAAATTGGATTGAATTTTTTAGATTAGGTTACATTTTAATTATTATGACACTGCTTTAAAAACATAATATTTCATTATATTCTATCAAAATACATGTTTATTTTTAAAATACACAGTACTTAGTTTCAAATTACGTCTCAGAAGGTTTTTATATTTAATTCGTAACTCATAGTTTAAATTTTGTTCAACATCACAGGATATTCCTGTCAAATCCTGCCAACTTGCTATATGTAAGGTACCAAAACAAGAGTTCATTCACAAGGCGGAGTCAGAAATTGCTCAAGTAGGCTTCCAGGACTCCTTCCTTGACCATTTACAATGCTCCACCCCTATTTACTATACTCCAGCACTATCCAGTAAATAATAGGGTATCCCAATTTCCCCAATATCGTTATGGACTTAGGTCGTAAACGAACTCCTGGGATACTATGATTCGACATACGGTAGCATATCGTTTAGTGTTCATTTGATAGGCTGATTTTTAAATATTATATGACATTTCTCTTCAGAAATGATTGATCCACAGCCTGAATGCGACCAATTAGTATCTTTTTCAACAAGGGATCTTAATATTATTGATTTCTGCACTCACATTATTGTTTCAATAGAGTTCGAATAATATTATTAAGCGATATAGGGTATAAAAAGTTTAATTTGGGGCGGAGTTCGTGCTTGCCAATCGCAGATGCAGGGGAGGCAGTGAATAGCAACTAATCAGCCACCATTCTTCGTGTTGACGCTGTAATAGGATTTCCATTGTTCAGCTCCGCCATGTATGCTGATGGAATTGAAGAGTTTTCGGCTCTTTCTCTACAGCCTTTCATCGCTTCCCCACGTTTTGCGTAATTAATTCAGTATCGAGATGATTTTATTCGTTTGTGATTTTCAGTTTATAATGTGCGCCCATTGTCCAATGATACAAAACAAGTTACAGGGGAGGATTATTCTTTGTTTATCGTCCACACAGTATTTATATTTGCCCTCTTTTGTTTCTGGGCGGTCTTTGTTCACGGACAATGATTACCATTTTAGAAATAATTGCTCAATTTCAATTTACTGAAATGCTGTTCACGTAAAACAATTTAAGTCTCCGGTTTTATGTTGTCAGTAAGGACCAGTTAGAAATAAGGCCATCGAGTTGTGAGAGGAAACTCAAAGTGTCTCCAATGCATGCAACTAAATCGATTTTAAAAGCCTGTGGGCGGTGCACTTTAAACCCTCATTCTGTAGATCGTTGATCATCGTAGATTGGGAACTTACTGCTCCATTGTAACATTGACTTTGTAAAGGCGTCGGAAAAAATCCGTGGTTTATTTTATATTATAAAATACAGGAAACATTATTTTAAAGTTTACATTACTTGACAATATTATTTTTATGAAAAACGAAATGGAATACGAATTTATTAATCAGTTTTGTTATATAACCGTTCACTGCATTTAGCTATAAAATGATATATTTTAGTTTGTAATGAATTTCACAGTCTCCGAGTTTACGAAATTTTCTATAGTAGGGTTTTCCTCTATCAAAATATATTTTCGATTCTATGGAGTGTAGATGAATGTACATTTGTAATTACATGTTCAATATATGAATATGATATTCGAAGTTACTAAATTAAGTAGAATAATCAAATTTATCCTTAACTAATAATTATATACCTTATAATTATTAATACACTTCTAGAATTTGTTAGGACACTAAATAGCAGTTAATTTTATTAACAAGATATTAATTTACTATAATTTATATTACAGGTAAGCCATCTAACATTTTGTGAATAATTCTTTTCAAATTCTAAAATAACGGTTTCAAAGAAGGATCTTTGAACATGATATTGATAATTACAATTAACTCTTAAGATTATTTTCTCATGCAATAGTTTTTTTATTCAAAATATACTAAAGGCATTAGCAACGGAAATTTGTAGCGGTAAATCTATAAATTACAGCACAATTTCGTCAGTTGTGAGTGCAGCAACAGTTTATGCTACTTCTAAATTTATTAACCGTTAGAACACCCTCCAGAAACATTTCTGCGGATTACTTATGAAGCCATACATCTGTTTTGAAAACAAATTTACCTACGTCTACATATTTACCGAGCTTTGCTTTATGACTCTATCTCTTTACATACGTGTTTCGGCCTGTGTAAATTAATGAGCACATATTCTGACCTTTCAAATTGCTTCACAGAGATCACGGTTTGTTTTCCTTTTCCGTCGGCTTAGTTACTGACGCACGTCTAAAAATTAATACATTTCTGTGCATACCTTCAAATTTGCCTTACGGGATCATGGCTTTCGAAAATACACTCCAACTTTATTCGATCTTTATTGCTGAATTATTCGCTGGTTTTTGTCTGGTTGAATCTAGTGCTTCCCAGCTGTAAATTATAATTACGTAATCATTCTATGAACATCATATCATCTTAATACTTAATACTGCAAAGAAATACTTTCTCTTTTTACTTAAAATAATTTGTTTTGAATCATACCAAATAACAGATCGCATATTGTTACATAATTTTCACAATCATTTAATGTTTAATTCCAGCAAAATAAGCATTATAGGAAACGGTCCATAGATTTCGCCACATAAGAGTTATGAAAAACATAAGAGTTATGAAAAACGACATAAGTTATACTATACTTTAATTACACTGCTCTTTGGTTTTAGTTTACTCCTAATATTTTCCTATAAATTCTATTACGACCATCTTTGACTGTTGACTGTTGAAAAAACTTTGTACTATATCAAAATAAATTATTAAATAATTTTGATATTAAAAGACTGCATTATATTATAACACAACCACGTCATTTTTTTACAAAATATTTTAAATAAAACATCATCAGCACCTGTAAAAACATATAACACACTTAAAAAATTCTACAGGTACATCTGCATCCTTGAAACAGCAAGAGAACAATAGAACAAGCTTACCTCAAAATTTAAGATGGGCAGAACTTAAGTGGGTTCAGTTGCCGCTTCGTCACACTTATTACCATGCATTGTATATTTACAATATAAATACATAGATACAATTTTCCAAATAAATGTAAAACATTTTCTAATTTAGACATGAAACTTAATATATACAGATTTTTATATAATAATTTTATATATATTTCACATAATATATCATATATAATATATAATTCTATGAAGTGTAGATGAATTATATAATATATATATAAAACAACTGCATATTTAAAGTATATCAAACATTTATATTCCATCACAAGTTTCATAATTTATTTAATAATTCATCGTAAAATTTCCACTCTTTACCACATTAAATCTTCTTGTTCATTACTCTTTTAAATTCCTTATAAATGTAAATGCCTTGTAGGGTCATCAATTTTTTTTTCAAAATATAAATTGAATCTAGGGAAGGGATGTTTATAAATGTGACAAAGTGGTAATTAAACCCAGTTAAGTACTTTCCTTCATCTTAAATTTTTAGGTATGATTGTTGTCTTGCTGTTTCCATATCTTTTATGTCTGTTTTATACTTTTACAGCTGATGATGATGTTTGATTCCAAAGCTTTTGTAAATACTTGACGTGGTTGTGTTGTAACAACTATTTTGATAACTGTTTGGTTGAATTATATTAAAATAAATTTTATTTGATCAAAATAGTTATCTGTGTTACATCTTTCGTAACTACCACCAATTCATTTATTTTATGGTTTTTGAAACGGATTACGACTAACGCTGTTTCTATTTTTACTTGTTTACTGACTCAGAAAATGAAAGCAGAGGAATTGTTTCCAAACGATAGTACTAACCTGATATAAATGGAATTTGATAAACTTATGTCCATAAACGAAACGATTTCAGGTTCTTAATTTCGTACGAACGAAATTTGTCTTCATAAAAAGGACATCAGTTAGACTATAAACCTTCGTTTTCCAAAGGTTAATAATCAGAATAATATTCAACAACCCAGGAGTAAGCGGAGTGCAACATGAATAGGCAAGTGACACGTTAATTTGATATCACCCACTTTAATAACTGTATGGATATGAATGCAAAAAATTAAGCAAGACGTTATTATCAAGCAATAGCTTAGTAATGATCAATAAAGTGTTCACTACCTCACAGTACACTTATCGGTTTACGTACAAGAAACTTCAAATTCGTATTCGTAAACGGGTGTTGGGTGATTCGGCAGAAACTTCAGGGACATTTTTTCGAATAATATTAGTGTATTATAAACTCGTCAAATTATCATTACAATTTGAAAATTTTTTCACTTGAATACAGAAAACGTTTTATTGGTATTCTTTAAAATAATTTTCATAAATGGATAATATATTAGATTACAACATAGTTTTCCAACTTTAAAATTTAAAATAAATGCAAAGGCGGCCATTAGTCAGCATATAAATTTATCACTATTTATTCAAAAGCGACGTTTCGTCTCCTCAGGCATACTACAAACATAATATTACAAGAAATTAAATATGGGTTCTTTGTTACAATTTTTTAATTTACATATAAAAATATGGTTCAAAACTTACAAATTTAGCATTACATCCTGTTTACTCTTTGACTCCCTCAGCCGAAAAGATTATTGAATTTACATGTGAAGAATTTGGTGCCGTGCTGAACCATCTCCATCAACGGTTACGGCCGAAATAATGTAGTAATAATGAGTGCGTTCGGCAGTAACATTTGAACAATGGAGAAGAATATTAAAGCGTGAAATTAATACAACAAAAGAGTATCGTGCATTTTCATCAAATTATTCGTGTCGTTTTTAACATTGATTGCATGAGGGTTGCACCTGATATAAAGCATTTCACTCATAATTCCCAAGAAGTAATTATTTTCTTCGTCTGAAATTTCCACACTTTTCCAATCGAAATTGTGATTAATAATATAACGACAGAGCAGTGAGCATCATTGAACAGTAAGAAGTCAACCTAGTGCTCTCACGTATTTTCGGTGGTTTTGAAATACTTGTAAATTCTGGGGTACATAAATGAGCAATTTATTTAATTGTAAAGTTTTTAAAAATATAATGTTAACAAAGGGACATTTATTTATTTCATTTTATTCATGCATTTTGGTGTAATTTTCCTAAGGCTTACCGTCAACTTGACACAGTAATTTTTTATGTAAATATTGTACGCTTCTGTAAATAGTTCATTTTATGTTTTGGATAATATATTCATTACTAAAATTAATCATTTTTTATTTCCTCGTTAAATTTATTAATTTAATTAAGAGTTCAAATTAATTGTAATTATAAAACTAAAGGTACAAATACACCACAGCTGTAACGCGAAAATTTATTTTCTCATTATCAATATTATTATTTAGTCTTGTTACACTAGGAACAAGTTTCTCATAATAAATGTCTAGTCCCTTCTAAGAAAAATATCTATAAAATTCCAACTAGAGGAATGGTCGATACGGTGTATGTTATCGAATTTAAAAGTGTAAATTTCTGAAATATATTCAAATAATGATGTTGCTAATTAGCAGAGTATTGATAGCACGAAAATTACATAAAGTAGAGAGAGTGAGGTTGCCAGTGCAATAAGTGTCGGTCAGGTGGAGCTGCTTAATGCAGCGCACGCCGCTTATTCTGCGCTCGCGGCTGCTGCTAATGGGTACGTGGGTCCGCGGGTACGTGGATGCGTGCTGTGAGCCTCAGTCCTCACAGAGATACGCCTCGTTTGTCACAGAGCATCGCATGACAAGTTGCCGCTGCTCAGCGCCGCGTAATATCGAATCAACATTAAGGGTCATTACCTCAAACAGGCACAAACGATATCTATGGAGTCAGGATCTAGTGGCCCCTCAGTCTAACAGGCACATTAAAATATACAAACAAAGACATGTAAATATGACTGATTTCCCAGCTTCACAATTTAGAAAAAATATTCATTTATTCTTTCCAAAGTATTTGCTCTAATTTATCACTCGAAATATATTCTTTAAATAAAGATATATTAATAATAAAATACTTTAATTAGTTACATAATCTAATATTTTCTAATTTGATGTATTCAATTATTTACATACTAATATAAACAGTTGACCCTAGGGTTGACGCGACTCTAAACATTCAATAAAAAATTATGTACACTGTTTAAACTGTTGTGTTGATTACACATTGATGTAAATCAGTTTTCGAATGTAGTTATCCTACATAAAAACATTTTATTTTTAAATATTCTCGTGGACTTTCCTGTAGACCCTCCAATAATACTGAAATGAATTATGGTTGAGAAATGAAAGTTGATTCTGTTTTTTTGAAGGTTAGCAGGCTTCATGAGGCTGATCCTGAAACAGAAACTCCCCTTTAACAGCATAGGAAGGGAATTAAAAGGTAGAGCAATGTAGCCAAGGGTTGACTGCGGCCCCCGGGCTATAATTTAAGGATCCTACCCGGCGTTTCACCAATAGAGATGCAGGGAATACCCTAGAAAACCTGCATCAGGTACGTCGGGCATCGGGTACTATTCTCACACCCTTCCGAATAACAGGAGACGAGTTTTCTGTGGGGTCGCAGCATTCCCTTCTCCGTGTCTCCACAAGTTTTAGAAGGCAGTTGGCCGACTAGTCCAATTGTATCAGCGGACAACACTTGCCTTACGCCCAAGGTCTTCGATCCCAGTACATATACCTCCTAAAATAGGTGAAAGTGTCTCGGCATGTGAGAACTTTGAAGAAAAAACCAAAAGAGTACGAGGCATTCCCGACATAGATCATGTGAGCCCCGCAGTCACTCTGGGGGAAATGCCTGCGAGAGAAATCTCCCACAGGCCCATGAGAGTTGATTCTGTTGGCAGTAAGGAAAATATATGGTTTGTTCCACCCTCAGTCTTTGCGAGCGAGAAGCTGAAATGGTTCAATATTGATTCTCTTTCCTTGATGGTTTTCGAAGATGAACTTATTTTCAAAGTTCATCTGACGCTTCCTTATGTGCTGTATGTGCAGAGTGCAACACGTTCCTCTGCCTGTGACAGTATCTCTTAGTATATGTTCTAAAGGTTCGTATGAGTAGAAACTGCAAAATATCTCCGAATCTAACCTCGTTGACAGTTACACCTAAATTCTGGGTACGATACCAACTATTTTGTTGCGTTTGCAGTGGCACAGCTTTACAGAAAATCACTTGGACAACGGCTGTTTTCCTTGTATGCAGAGTCAATAATCAGTACTGATGGTGTGTCTACTCACAAATCTCATTCGCTTCCATCCAGCCGTGACAAATGCAAATTTTTCCATTGAGTGTGCTCGCTTTGCCCGAAGTCACACGAGTGTTGGAATAAGACAAATTAAATAAGTTTGGATTATTTCCATATTTCAGGATTTTGGTTAGGTGTTTCAGTGAAGAAGGGATGCACTGATTTGAACCGCAATAGGGTGCGAGACCGGATAATTTAATAACCTTTGACCAGCATATCACATTATTAGGAATATTCTAGGGTTACAGTATATATTGTATTGTAAAAAGTAATTTCGACCTTTGACCTAATATTTCTGAAGCCAATAAACATGTGGATGGTCCCAATGAGTTTTTATTAATATTAAACATAGAGTTAGGCTTATTTCACGCCAACTGGCTCATTTTTATGTTATAAGAACCACATAAAAGACTCCTCACCGATTTGTGATCTGTGAAATATCCAGATTTCAGTTGAACACCTGTCCGAAATTGGACGATGAGAGGAAAGAAACTTTAAAAGAAAATGATTTCAACGAGTTAGAAGGAAAAGTGCACAAGAAAATTTAATAAAGTTCTTAAAAATACTGAATTGTACCATAAATTGTAAACTATTATTATATATTAATATGCATAATTAAATTTTTGCCGACCTCCTGTGGTGTAATGGCTAGCGTTTCTGCCTCACAGCCCAGAGGTCCCGGATTCGAATCCTGGCGTGAGCTTGGATGTTTGTGTCGTCATGGTCGCGAAGACCGAGATTAAGACTGTTGGAGGATCGATACGCTGACCACGTGTCACTCCAAATTCATGTCATGCAAGATGACAGCCCGCAGTCGACTCGGTAAGCCCAGGCCCTCAATGGGTTGTAGAGCCATGGTGAAACAAAAAAATTAAATATTTTACTTTGAAAACATAAATATCAAGTTAAATGGTATGTAAATGTTAATTTAGAGATCAAAATGTGTTGGCGATTGTAATTTTGTATAAGTCGTTGATAACTACTTTGTTGATGCGACTATAAATAAAATGGAAAAAAAGAACCACACTAATACACTTAAATGAATAAAATGACGAACGCGAATATTTACTTCATGGCCAAATTTGTTGATTTTTCATAGTCAAAGATCATGGCTGACTTCACTGAAACTCAGATCTATGCTCAAGAGAATCGCACGACGTTAGGTGATTAACTGCTGCAGCACTGATAAGACTGACGGACGAATAAGACGTATGCTTGTAAACATAGTGCACAACTAAAGAATGATATTCATAAAATTAATAGAATATCTTTCAATTATACAACGATAATCTTATTACAATTGCATTTCTGTCACAATTGCTCAAAAATAGCATTCGGCCCTATATCAGGATATATTCATATCTGTAAAATATTTGGATGTTATATTACAGAGGTAATGTGTCCGTTCATTCATTTGGACATCTCACTGATCTCCCTTATCTACAACTCGATGTACGAATAATTCACACTGTACATTTTATGCTATCCATAGTAAAGGTAATTATACAACAGTATTTTATTGCCGTCGGAAACATAGTAACTAATTATTGGAGCTACTAAAACTCGCAAATACCGCACTCGGTTTGAGAACGCATCCCAGATGAATCGATGTGATTATATCGTTCCTTTCAGTTTGATACATTTCCGAATGAAAATTAGACATATGGAGCTGCTTTTTATTCTGTCTTTCTCTGTCGTTTGAAAAAAAACTGTATAGTTCTACTTTATGTAAGTTAAAAAAATCGAGGCACTTCGTTCTTAGTCAACACGTCAGTCCATGTAAGATTTTTCATTCATCTCAAGTCTCAGTCCCACGAGTGGAAACTTCTCCTATAAACTCTCCTATTTCCTTTGTGTATGTATCTTATTTCATAAATGGAGAATGTATTAGCTTACTAAACTACATGCTTTTCATATTGTAGGATGTTTTAAATTTTTTTCTGTTTGATTTCTATATTTGCAAACCGTTGCTAAAATGCGTTGGAAATATTTTAGAATACATTTGAAAATATTTAAAGAAAAATAATCATTAATTTACGGGATGAAAATTCAACTCAGAAGATAAATTTTTTCTTTACGGAATGTACAGACATAAACTGTAATGTTTTAAATGTGATCAATGATTTTACTTTAATTAATAAATAATAAAAAAAGATTAAAATTTTATAATTTCTTAATGAACTATTTTCTACTCTTTAAAAACTTTACATTTTAGAAAATGAATTTCAGTTATTAAAATTAAAATAAAACAAATTGATGCTGGATGATAGGCTCAAATACCTGGCCCTATGTTTCCTAAAGTTAATTGGTGGCAAAGGCTACTGCGGCATTTAATCGACGGCTTTGAAGGATTTGTAGTTCATTTGTACGTTACCATCGACGACACCGGAACTCGTAGGTAGATCATCACCCGAGCCATTGTTGACATTGAAGCGGCAAAGCTTCATGAAATGGATGGCCACTTCCGTCACTTTTGAAATATGGATGAATTATTCGTCTCTGCTACCACCAGATGTTTCATGTCCACCCAACAATTTAACTAACTTTCTTAAATCTGATTAGCCACTGCCCTGTCTGAATTATTCATCCCGATTCCAACAAATGATATCCGTGAACCACTCGTTTAAAATATTACCATACTTCGACAACTGCTCTTTCTGAATCGTTCCCTTAACTTCTCAACAAATTAACAACTCGTACTTGACAACCTGACAACTCCTCCTCAACACCAACTCTCCGCCGCTTACATTCCGAAATTCCATCAATCAACACTCTGAATTCTTCATGTCAATTCAACAACTTCTTAATGACAATTAACCACCTCAATCTTTTACATCAACCTCGAAAACTCGAATCTTCCCTCTATCATGAATTACCCTCGATTGAGCCAATACGAATTAATATTACATTTTCGAGTTCTCATTACGGTGTTCACATGTCTTGATTCGAAGTAGTGAAACCACAAGCACCACATTAATGCACTTCTGTGGGAAAGTTTCAGACGTGTAAATATGTTGAGATCGAGCTTATCCACCTGAAAATTTACGATCCTGGCTGTGTCAGCCGCTAATCTTCTTCCTCAGAAGAACACAGGAAATGTATTTTAAACTTTCGTTTTTATTTCCAATTATATTTTACGTTTATACAAGAGAATTTCCGTTCCTATAAAACTACGGATTTATAACAACTTCCTTCCTCCCTCCATGGCTCTACAACCCATTGAGGGCCTAGGTCTGGGCCTACCGAGACGACTGCGGACTGTCAGCTTGCTTGACACATTCCGAATTTGTTGTGACACGTGGTCAGCGTATCGATCCTACAACAGTCTTAATCCCGGTCTTCGTGACCGTGACGACTCAAATATCCAAGCCCATGCCAGGATTCGAACGCGGGACCTCTGGGTTGAGAGGCAGCAACGCTAGTCACTACACCAATGGAGGTCGGCAGACTTATAACAACAGTTACTTGAAATAACATATATAATAGGATTTTAGGTTTTATTTCATTATTAATAATTTAAGTTAACAACGAATTTTAATTTACCTTCCTATTGATGACCGACAGGCAATGAAGAAAGATAGAAACAATATGGAACAGGAATTAGAATGTAAGGAGAAGAAATAAAACTCTAAGGTTTGCTGATGATATTCTGGTATTAGGGGAGTCAGAAGACTTTGAAAGCATAATGAATGGCATTCATTAATATGATGCTGGAGAAAGAGTGTACATGAAAATTAATAGCGGAAAAACTAAGGTAGTGGAGTGTAGTATGGCAAATAAAAGTATGAATAATAGGAAATCATTACTAAAAATTTTCGTATTGAGTGTGGCGTTATATGAGTGCGAAACGTGGACGGTAGGAGTTGCACAAAGGAAAATAATAGAAACTTTCGAAATATGATGCTAAAGAAGAATGCTGAAAATCAGATAGGGTGATAACCAGGTAGTTGTAAGCAGAATAAGAGAAGAGAGAACAATTTGGAGGACGTTGACCAGGAGAAGGGATAAATTATTAGTTCACGTTTGAAGAGGAGGGTATTGTAAAATTATCACTAGAGGGAAGCGTGTAGGGTAGACACGGAAGAGCAAACCGAATAGAGTGTATAAGAAATCGACACCCCATAAATTACAGTTATGACTGTGCACTTTTCCAAGAAATATATAATATTATACCCATTAGCTTTACTGCTTCGCGTGTTTCGGTGCATTTTCACCAGCTTTTGTCCATTGATTTGGTTGTCTTTTGGTCTCTGGAATGACGTGGTGGATCAGCAAAAATGTTTTGTGGGTTATGCCAACATTACTAGATTCCACGTTGAAATGTTTCTTTCCAATCCGACTTTAGTCCAAAGTCAACAGTCGCGACACCAATCGATAACAAAGCTTTCTCACAGCCGTTTTTATGGCAATGAAAAGCACTACTTTAGTAAGGAAGCTTATGGAATCGACTACCTCACGAATTTTTAGTCTCCGATCTTTCGATATCTTCGACGGTGATGATCTCAATTGTGTGGCCGGAGGTAGTTTCATCTTCTGTATTTCTGTGAACTCGTATAAACTCATTTATCAAGAAGTAAATGATCTTCAAAGCTGGCGTAGAGTATTCATGAACTTCATCCAATTCGGTTTACATTCATGCAGCTTTCCAAACCCTAAAATGAAAGTGTTTAATAGCAGTGGTAAATTTTGTCCTCGTTGTCTTCGCCTGACTACACATCTAACCCTACAGAAGCCGCCAACAATAAACTAAGGCTCACATATGTTTAAAACGTACTTGAAGGTCTTTGAAAGGATAATGTTTCCAAACAACGGCGCGAAAGTGAACAATTTCCCATTCTTTCATAAAAGTTTTCCACGCTTATGAAACAATCATCGTAAGTTGGCCTTTTATTTTAGTACCTTATTTAGTTAGTCAGAAAATACATATAAATAGACTCATAGGGATCAATTGGTATACGTTGGCACATTACCCTTACATATAAGTGGATTAGTCGCAATAGCTACGTGATTTCAAGCTCTTATTAAGAATGGTAATGCTACAAAATGTGGAGCTTTAGTTGACAATGCCGCTAATGTACAGGACGGCAACTACTGTGTGAATAACCTTAATACGATGAAACAAAGCAACGAAAATACATCCAACCGCTCGCCGAACAATCAAATGTTAATTATTGAGACGAGTGGAGAATATTACAGAGGTTGAAAAAGTTCAAATACCGTATTCCAGGCGCGGAGGGTAGCGGATCGTGCGCGCAGATCTCAATGAATTAAATCAGTCCCGTATTGAATGTTAATCTTCTAACAAAACTACTAATTCCATTGCTGCACTTCGTAATGAACTACGTTAAATTTTATGAATTTTACTTTTCAGCTGTAAAAAGAAGGACAAATATGCGTTACAAACAATTCGGACATTAAAAAAAGTTTCCTATTCTGAGATTCGAAAATATTAAATATCAATTAGAAGCAATAAATTTCTCTTCGGAAATACAAATAGTTATAATGGGAAACATCTTAAACAGCAAAATCCCTGTTACATAGGTAGATGGGGTGATCATTTCCAAGTAAAATGTAGAAAGCAAAAAACAGATATTGGCAAATTCTCATTCCTAAATAGGACCATCAACGATTGTAATAATTTACCTGTGGGAGTGTTTGGAGGAAATCCTCTTCAGGAAAATTAATTAAGGACAAATCTCAAAAGAGCGTGCGAAATGATTATTTTGAATAATATAAATGCATATTAGAATTTAAATGTTAAAGTCAATGTGAAGTGAAGTTTAAGTAATATAATTTTTGTAGTGTTTCTCTTTTATAGAAATTTTAAAGGACTATTACTATTATTATTTAGATTAGGGGTATTTATGTTTAAGTAATTTCATTTTGTAACTGCGCCCAACTGCGACCAACAATAAATATAAATCTGTCCTTCAGGAAAACAGTAATAGTATTAAACCATATTCCATTGATTCCATAGAGAAGAACTTCAGGGAAGTGGAACGAGTCAGAGATTGTACATAAATTGTTATTAACATTCATATAATTATTTTTTGCTTACAATATGATATGCTGAAGTACTGCAGAGGAGATAAGATATATAATTTGTACCAATATACTATTGATAAATATTGCTATTAACTATACTAAGAAATGCCTACACTGAGACACAACTCCACAAATTCTTCAACAGAGTAGAAAGAGTGGCTAAGTAATATGGTAGTTCATCTTTGAACCTGTTTGTATTTATTTTTAACTATTTAATGGAGGCGGAAATATATTAAATATGCTAATAACATTATAATGAACACCCTTTTGTATTATAGTTAGAGACTTACTTTCCTTGCTTTAATTATTTTTATTTCTGGTATCAAAACTATGCAAATATTAATTTGTTGTAAATAGGTGACTATTATTAATCTCAAATAACATCACTGATTAAACATTCTGGTAAGTTGAAGAGCTCCATGCAAGATCTTTTTGGTGAAACCTGATGTAATATTATGACAAATTTTCTGTAGATTAAAATCTTTGCCGTTGCCTAATACACTGCCAGATAATATGATACTATAAACCATTATAGAGTGAAAATATGCAGATAACCAATTATCTTATGTTTGGGTCACTTCAAATTGACATAATTCTAACAACAAAGGTTTCCGAAACTATTTCTCTGAGGAGAATATTAAATGAGATATTTCCAATTTAACTTATTGTCTACAGATATACCTAAAATATTTTGTGCATTCAGCTTAACTTATTTCACAAATGTTTGTTGTTAGTGTTACGGACTTAAGTGTAGCATTGTTTGTCTGATACTCACAAACCAATGAAACGTTAGCAACGTTTTCCAGACTAGTTTTCTTACTTGTTTTCAAACTGCTAGTATTGTCTGCAAAGAGTGTAGCTATAGAGGAATAATTTATGGCTTTATGTAAGTCATTTACATAGATTAAGAAAAGTAACGGACCCCAAATGGAACCCTGAGGAACTCCAACCTTTATTTGTCCCCAGTCTAATGAAACATTTGTACAGAACAATGTCCTTTAAAGTTATTCTTTGTTTCTTGTTGTCTAGGTAAAAGGTGAGCCAAGTATGGGAAATTCCAGTTATTCCGTTATATTTCATTTTGTTTAAAAGGATATTATAGTCTACACAATCAAATCACAAAAAAATCGTATTAACAGCGAAAAATTATAAAATCTCAAAATAATGACAATAATCAGTAGAGAATTAGATGAAAATTTATTAGCCTTCGGCACACAATATACGAAATATCACGTTTGTAATTTAATTCAGTTTCAGATTAGATAGATCAATTGAGTGTTTACTATAGTATCAAGATTTCATGCAACCATAAATTTGCAAAGTAAGAAAGTTATTCAGGGAAGTCTTCAGCCATATTACGCGTTAGTATCGAAGAACTGATCCAAGAAGTTAGAAAGTGAGCTTAAGTTCCGAAATGCATTTTCCAAAAGCGTTTAGCTGAGATATTTCTTGTCCGTGCTCCAAATGGGGAAGAAGCCACGTTGCAGCAATAAAATGCGCCTTCATTGAGCCGGCTCCCCACCTGTTGTTTCCCCGGAACCATAAATCCTCACTCATTGCCATGCACGGCCTCCGCGCGCCTATAACTCCACGTGGCTCGGTAATACAAACACAGACGAGCCGCCATCTTGCATAGAAAGACGTATTTCAATTACGCTCGCTTTCCCTGTCTTTCTTCCCTTATTATTTCAGTCACGTATTTAATAGAAGTGCGGATAATATGTGCAGAAGTTAATTTGAATGATTTGTGACATTAACTCGGCTCAAATAGACTCGAGTAAAAAAGACGCAAGGCACATTTTTGAGGAAATGACTTGAATACTCAAGCTTGAAAACTGCTCAGCGGGCCCCACAGTTTTGCGTTCCCTCTGTTGAAATTAATAATAACACAACTTGACAACCAACAAAATAAAACAATTTTCGTGTTTCTCACATTGTTCAGTAACTTAAAGAAATATTAAATTGGGGGAAGGTGAAAATAAAATTTACCCTTCGATTTAAATGTCGACGCTCATTTACGGTCAACCTCCCTATCATATAAGTATCACTATATGTATAACATGTTGTCTTGAACTTTAATTGTAGTGTCAATAATTACATGACAGAATTGAAAATATTCCTCATATGTCGTCAACAGAACGAAAGGAAATACAGTACCAAGTATCGAAATTACACTCTGTATTTAGTACTGATAACTAAAATTGGAATCTTTATTTTTTTTAAAAAAAAAGGGAATTAATACCTACATACAATCTCTAATATTTTATTCACAATTTTTAAACAACGGAGTTTTCGATTCTTGGTTAGATCATATTCATCATAGAGTCTATAACGTATACGTAAGTGTTAAGTATAAATAATTATTAAAAATTTGTGTCAAAATAATTAAATAGTGTAACGTGGAAATAATTCATTTTCAGGATACCTTGATAAAAATATAATTTATTAAAACTAAACAATTTTTCTTGTTAAAGAACGAAGGCTTTCCCGGTGAAGAATATGTAGAAACGTTTCTCGGGTTTCCAACCGGGTAGTCTCAGTAAACAGCGACGTTTCGACAGATAGCAAATTTCTTCCAGCCTGGAAGATGACGGAGTTGCTAACTGTCGAAACGTCGCTGTTAACTGAGATTACCCGGTTGGAAACCCGAGAAACGTTTCTACAATTTTTCTTGTAATTAAATATATAATAAATGATTGAGTCAGTTTCTTCGTCAGTATTTTTACAATTTAAGTATTAAATATTACGACGTTTCGTTAATCATTTGAGTCTTATTCAGGTACTAAAAAAAATTACAAATTGATTACATTGGGTAATATGTTAAAAAAATTCTTAAAATAAAATACACGGTTTCACGCTTACAAAATTTAGCTGTGCCTGGAACTTCACTCCATGACTCCTTCAACCAAAATGCAAGCAA
Source organism: Eucriotettix oculatus (assembly GCA_034510155.1). Classification (NCBI taxonomy): domain Eukaryota; kingdom Metazoa; phylum Arthropoda; class Insecta; order Orthoptera; family Tetrigidae; genus Eucriotettix; species Eucriotettix oculatus. The sequence goes on from CM067376.1 coordinate 64,526,716, forward strand.
GTGCCGCAAACTCAGCCTAGAAGTGAAGTTCCTTTACAAATTTAAACCCGCAATGCACTATAATAGTAAAGAATCATAAATACAATTTAAGTTATTGTCATAACTTTTTATGATGATACAATAAATATTTTCCCGAATGTGGAGGATTTTGCTCATTATTCCCGAGAAATAATTTTGTTTTTCATCCAGAATTGCGACAAGGTTCCAGTCAATTTGGTGGTTATTCATTATTGACAGTCGCGAAACAGGCTTCTAGCAGACTTTGAACGAAATTTAAACGGAGACCAATGGGGAAGATAGTCTACAGGAACTTAGTACGAGGGCCAGACAAATATAAACTTCATTTTTTTAATAAGCCTAGTAGGAGAGTCAGGGGGCCCGGTCGCTTTACCGCGAATTCCGTCTGGATCTGTCCACTACCGCACCCACTTCCAATTTAGTTTCATTCAGTCGATACTAGAGCAATGAGTGAGCAATAGGTTTCTGCTTCCGTAGCGCAACGGATTATTATAAAGGTTTTGACGAGAGGAGGAATGAGACCCCATAAATTTTAACTCGATTACGGGCACAATTCGGAGATGACACACTCTTCATAACCACGTGTACGAGTGGTACGAAAGGCCGGGAAATTGCGAAAAATCAGAGTCATGATCGGCGACCTGGAACTTCGATCACAGAAAACAACATCCGTGCAGAATGGGAGCATTTGGAGGAAGAGCGGCGCCTCACCGTTGACGAAATTGCTTCTTCAGTTGAGTGCACATTCGATCATCAAAAAGAACTTGGCTTCATATAGATCTCGGCGAGGTTAGTTCTTTCTCTTGTTCAGAAAAACGCTCATTTGGATATTTGCCGCAGGTTTTTGGTTCGTTATGCTGACTAAGGAGAAGGCTTTCTCAGTCGCATAGTCACCTGTGATGAGTTCATCACTATACGCCTGAATTGAAACAGGCGAGTAGAGAACGGCGACTATGACATAAGGCTGTACCAATAAATGCCAAAAGGCGATTGTCTGCAGAGAAAGTTCTTGCCACCGTGTTTTGGGATTCGTCTGGTTGAGTTACCACATGATCGCCGAATATTACCGCCAACTGCTAGAAAAAATAAAATCTGCATAACGTTGCAAAAGACGGCATGTATAACTCAGACCAAATTGGAGTAAATTCGCTGGGACCAGCTAGAACATCCACCATACAGCCCAGATTTGTCGCGTGTGACTATCGCCTGCTTGGACCCTTGAAGAAAGCACTAGGAGATCAAAGGTTCAATAGCGATTAAGAGGTTGAACTCTTCGTGATCAATTGGTTAGACTCAACCTTTAGCTTTTTATGATACCGGAATTGGAAAGCTTCCAAAACACTGCAAAAAATTGGTTTCAGTACGAGGAAATTAAGTAGAAAAAAAATAAAAATTGTTTTAATATTCAATATTTGACAGAATTTTTTTTTAAAAAAATACGTTTTTTAGGATTGACCCTCGTATATAGCAAGTTGGGAGGGAAACCCCAAGAGTCAATGGCAAAGCTATCGTCGAGTGGGGGCAATTTCAGCAATTAGTAAGGGTTGAAAGAATGTCGACTCTCTGACACAACTCAGGCATCCGAGATCCAGTTTGGAGGGAGAACACAAGACTCAATGGCAAAGCTATCGTCGAGTGAGTACAAGTTCAGCAATTAATAAGGACTGAAAGAAGGTCGACATTCAGACACAGCGCAGGCAACCGAAATCCAACGTTACTGGAAAACGAGTTGTTATAACACTACGCCAGCCTTGCAGAGTTCCCGAAATACTCGCCATCAAGCAGTACATATTGCTGAACTCTGTTAAATTTATATAAAATTCTACAAAATGATCCGCCGATAATTGCCCTGAGGTAAGTAGTTAACAAATCAAATATATTTATTGTTAATTTTATAATTAAATTTGCCTTAAATAATAATCTTCAAATTAAATTAATAGAAACCAAATACCCTATTCTCATAATAGATAAAGAACATGTATGTCTAATATATATTTCAAATTTTATTGTGCTATAATTTATAAATGAACCTTTATATAGTCAAAGTTAAAGTTACGTAATGAATTCAAACTTTAATTGATAACGAAGAACGTATTTTCAATACATTGTTTACAATGTTTATGTGATCGGATCACCTAGGCTTTTAAAGTTTAATATTATGAAATAAAGCAGTGTAATACTGATGTATAACTGGTTCAAATATATTTCATTTCAGGTATTTGTATATCAAACCCATATAACAGTAATGACTATCTCAATAAATATGTTAAAATGTTTTGGGAATGAAAAGGTAATAATTTGTTGTTTTTCTTATAGGAATTTTCTATTCCCAGAGATTGAGAGGCCGACCTCCTGTGGTCTATGGACTATCGTCACTGCCTCACAACAGATGAGTTCCTGGTTCGACTCCTGGCATTGATAATTGCGACGTCAAGGTCACGTAGACTAGGATTATGACTTCTGGAGAATCGATACACTGATCAATTCAAATTCGATTCGTGTCATGTAAAATGACATTCCGCAGTAGATCCGGTAGGTCAAGAAGACCCTTACTGGGCAGAAGAGCCAAGGAAGAAGATGAAGAGATTGAGAGCCCTGGTGATTGAAATGAGATGAATAAAAAAGACATCAGTGACTTCATATAGAATTTAATTTTTTTTCAATTAAAGGTATCAGTGCCAAAATTCAAATGACTCGGAATGCTAAGTACTTATTACATAAAATGATTTCCAAAACCTGGGTTTATTACCTCAAGCTTCTATTATTAGCAAATTTAGATTTTGGAAATCGGACCCGAACTTGACTTACAGTTTACAAGTTACTTTCTGAAAATTAGAAAATACATATCTGATTGCACATCTTTATAGCATTGAAAATGCATTAAATTCCAGAAAAAGAATCGATATATGAAAATGTATCAATGTCAGAGGATCTTTTTAAAAACATGACATACTGTATTGTAAATGTACCTTTAATTGCAAAGTACATGTTTCAATTTTTCATTATTCTGCCCATTGTGTCGCAACAAATTGTGGAATGTGACCTATATGAGAAAAAATTGCCGCAAATACTTTATTTCGTACGCAGTTATTATCTAAAAGTTATCATAAAAAGTTTAGAAGAGCAAAGGGGCAGTAATATTTGCCTGTTCATTGCCAATATATAAGCTCAGGTAAGTGAAGGTTTGGTCGTAATAATTCTACATTGAAAATAAGCCAGCCGCGTAGCGTAGGATTAAGCCGCCCGGGGCGGAGGCCAAATTTGCCGCCCACTTTTTAGGTACAAAAGTCTCAAAAATGCACTGAAATGAATTGGGGGGGTAATATTATTTTAATAATAAAATATTATTACAAGATTTGAATTCCATTTACTCTATATTAAACAGTTTTACATCCACGCTACCCTTTCCCCACTTTAAAGTTATAAGCCGGCAATTTCTAATGATAAACACTACATATATTTACAATAATTATACAAAGTAAATTTCTTACAACTAAATCCTATAACACTATAATAAGGGCCGATTAAATGGACGTCCTGATAGAGCAGAATATTTAACATTAATCCTAATCCGAACTAGCAGCACCAGGAAATTAGCAAAAGGTTACAAACAGTGGTACATAACTTTCCTGGAACTTCCAGCTGCCGCTTTTTCGTTGCTCCCACTGAACCACGTCTTACTGTCGTTCTTAATGTCCATGGTAAGGACATTTCCAATATTTAACTGCCCAATTTTAACCTCCGATCATAACCTCCACGTCCTTAAACATAAAACCACCATCTCCGTAATGTTCCAAGCATAAACACTTCCACTTACCTTATGTCCAACACCTCAACTCCTTAATTTGTCTCTAAATCCGTTTCTTCTCGGATTTTTAATAATTCTTCCCCAGTTCATATTCTGTCGGTAGCGGGGCTCAATATTGTTCAATCTAAATTATTGTTCGTCCTCTCTGGGAGGAGCCGTTTACCCCCACTCACAGACGATTTTGGGGGAAAACACCACATTACCACCGGATGTAACCAAATTTCACGGGACGTGAGAAAATCCTCAGTACCGCCGTTTTGTCTGCTTTTATTATCCCTTTCTGTAACCCTCACGTAGCTTGCCTTTTATTCAGTTCTGCCAAATTCCGAGTACATGTGTTTTATTGTTTCAGTATAGTAATTTTAAACCAATTTTCGACAAAATAAATTTGTTATTGTGTATGTGATAGGGTTCAAAGTTTTAGCTCAAATTACAGTGCCACCCGAGGCGAATTGCCCCTCCGTCACCTGAAATAAGCATAAAGAATGTAATTCGCATGAATAAATAATTTTTAGTGATTATTGCATAATTAAAAAGGAAGAAGGGAGGAAATGTGGGGAAACAGTTTATATAGAACAGACAGAAAATTCCAACAAAATAAACCGACAGATAGGTTTAAAGTTAATAGTGATGGAGTAATAAATCATTCCTGAATAATGAGTGAGTAGCGAGGTAATTATAGAGTGAAAGAAGAGAAACCAGATGATAAAATATACCTGAACAAGTCCAATTTTTATAGAAATAGAGATTTATTTGTTTAATATTTATAATTTTAAATTAATCAATTTATAATAATTATTTTCCCCACAGTAAAAGTTATAATTTATAACACTTTTGTGCTAATTAGAATGTATTTTCACACCGTTAATTTAATTGAAGGAGTCATTTTCAGACTGGAATTGGGCTGAACTATCCGTGGTCTTCCATTAATACGAGTTACCGTGTTTGAGGTACATTACTCAGTTCTAAGTGAACTTTGGCTAGCTATTTCTAAAGTTAATTCCAAGAATTACTTTCTGGCGAAGTAATTGGCGATCCTTTCATCAGAAGATAAATTGAGGTTCCTAACTTACTGCACCCTCTCTTTCTGAAAAGATATCCTGTATCACTTCATATTTCCGTGTTACTTATGATTCCTTACTTTATTGTTGCTGTAAACTTATGCAGATTAAATGTTTCGATATCCCCGTTCTACAGATCTATTGTCCTGATGTACCATTAGCTCGATTTTTCCCTAATTGATTATGACATAAAAAATTACTCTTAACTAACAGTTTCATTTCTTAAATTTGGCAACACCATCATATTTCCTTCAGCGGCATGGTTTCAGACGGTCCACGACTTAAGGTTATGTGCTGATGGTTAATTTTAAGTGAGTCTTGAGCCGCACATCATTGTGAGCAACGATTTTGCACGTTCACTGTGAATTTTAATGACTCGCATCTGTAATTTATTTTCTCCTTCATCATTTTGAAGCGATAAAGTCACTTGATAACAGCATTTATGAAATACAATAGACACTACCTGTGTAATAAAACTGGATGTATGTCGGTAAGTTTGTACACTACTATTCTAAATTTAAACACGTGAACAAATTGAAATAGAACTTGTTACACGTATTCAAAGAAGCACGGAGATAAACAACACATAGAGTTAAACACTTGCATCAAGGTAGTAACAATATTGATAAAAAAATAGGAATGTGTCAACACGCGTAAGTATAGGGCTGGGTATTTTAATATTAATTATTATTTACTATAGCTATTATATTTAATTATTAGGGAATTTATATTTTTGAAGGAGAAACAAAAAATAATGAAATAAATTTATTTACAATCAAAGTAGACATTTAATTATTCATAAACCCAGAAGAAAACAAAATGAATTTACACGAAAATGGTTGATCATTAATAATTTTTATATTGAAACTCATTAAAATGAGCTCACCTGTGAGGTGAATCGAAAGCAGCAAATTTTATATGGCAAATAGTTCTAAAAAAGTGAACTTATTAAATTAAATACCAACGATACCAACAGAAGACTGCAGCTGTGTTCTCAGGTGGCTCGAGTTTACGATTTGGAGGCACTGGTTAAGAAAATTCTCGTTGATTGCATCACTATAATGTGGCTGCATGGATGATGCTTGAGGCCAAAATAATGGAAAATTATATCAAAATCACTACATCTACTGAGGTCTCAAGAGCTCCACCCAACAGTCCGCAATTTTATCCTTCTATGTACACCAAACTTCTTTCCATTTTGCTACGTAAGGCCTTGAAACCTCTTCCTCCCTTTTCCAATAGCCAATAAACTGCAGTTTCAAACAGCATCCATTGGTTGGTATTCACAAAATTACCAATAGAAAAATTTTAGTTGCTGGATGTAAACAAGCATCCTCACATATGTTTTGCATTAGTTACACAGTTAGCTGGTTCCAATTATCAAAGAGCGAAGGTTTTCCCGGGGTATTTGAAGCTTCAATAGTTCTTGGGCTTCCAACCGGGTGAAAGTAGGTATGTGCCACGTCATTTCTATGGCGGTCACTCTTCAACGATGGCAGTGACCGCCATCAACACGTCGTGGCCAATGCCTACTTTCACCCGTTTGGAAGCCCAAGAACTTTTGAAGCTGGTTCGAATTATCTACACGTAGCTCAGAATTGATGGGAGCCAAATTTTCTTGGATTAGCAACGGATGCCATTTATTTAAGATATTGACATCCTTTGTCAATAAGGCCTTCTCTGTATTACGTGAAGGGAATAGAGGTGACCACGCACACGCACAAAAATATTTCACAGGAGTTAAAAAAATTTTGGCACCAGTAATTGAGAGAGAGAGGGAGAGATAAAGGAATGTCCGTTTAATTTAATTGCGTCCAATATGGTCATTGTATGTTTACATTTTGCTACTCTCATATTTTCCAAAATATACCCCGAAATACGAAACATATTATTAAGTTGGCATTAATTAAATACAATTCAATGGAACGCTATTAAAGCAGTTTTTCATTAATGTGCTATGGTCCGAAAATTGGTTTTAAACCGGTAACATGATAATGCAAAAGCGTTCCCAGTTTATTTATAACAATAATTTGAATGAGAGTGAGGTTAGATTTGTGTATATTCGAAACTTGGCAACTTATTTTTTAAGTATATGTCCCAATTCAAGAAAATATTTACAGAAAATAATGAGGGAATGCAGTTAATTTTATGAGGGAGTAAAAATGACCATAACAAACTGATTTAGATTCCAAATTTTAGAACAAAAATTAAATAGTTAAATTTATGTTGTTCTCTTTTTATAACCAAATTTTGAGGTTAGATTGACATAATCGAAATCAAATTGAGTATAGAAGAAAACCCAGAAAATGATATTTGTTAGGTATATATATAATGTTTACTATACCACATCATAAAAGAAACTTACGTTCATATTCATCTTAAATGTAAAAAGCAATTAGAAACATATCATCACAATCCTCCTTATTTATGACCACGATACCAATGACTACCTCTACACAGTAATACGACTGTTCAGACAATCCGTTATATACCCTCTAAATTGAAAGGTAAAATCCAATCACAACATTCATTATTTATAAATAATGAGGACTTGATCTGTCTTTCCATAATACTGAACTGATCATTAGCCGAAATCAATTATTTTTATCAACGAATCGGTGGAAGGAGCAACTATAGTCTGATACAATGTGCGTGCTACTTAATGAAATTTAAAGTTATATATAGTGTGTGTGTAGAAAACAAAAATGAAAAGTTTATTAACACTTAATTGAATGAAATCAGTTTGCAAAATAATAAAACGTAGGTCTCGTCCTTGTGCAAAAAGTTATACAATTCAAAATTCATTAAATAAACACTTCATATCTGTGATTCTCAATTTACACTTTGTTAAATTAAAAACGGTTCGTAATTCATATTTACACAAATTCAAAGTCTCTAGCGAGAGAGGATTTTACGTATTGTTACTTCACTGAAGAATGTACCACTTCTCTCGCACTCGGAAATATCAATTACAAAGTGCGATCATAACTACAACAACATACATAAACAGATTATAATAAAGCAACAGTTAAAGATAATATTAATACACGACATTACAGAAATGCCGAAACTCGTATCCGGCTGACGGCTCGGAATAAGTGATGATCACGGCTAAATAGAACAAAAATATACAAGTAATCATAAAATTTCATGTCAAATAAATGACCAGGTACTCCACCTGTATATGGATGTGGCTTCCAAGAAATCCCTTGACTGGTCTATAGCCCGGACGTTGAAGTCAGCTGGTAGCCGGAGTCTCAGACATGCAGGCGATGCGTCACAAGGCTACCGACCCTCGAAGTTATCGGTGTAAGAGAGCGTAGAATACGCGTGGACCCTGAATGCCGGCGTCTCAGCCTTCTTCGCACGCTATGCAGTCTTTGCGAAAATTTCCTTAGTCCGTAGCTTGAAATAACTCAGAGGCAGATGTCTGTAACGCAAAAAATACGTGTTGTCTCTCTGACGCTTCAAAGTGAAGTCTATATTTCAATCGGAGGAATGAGCTCCTCAGACGAAAAAAAGTAGTGGATAAAAAGTAGAGAGGATGAATAAACTATAATAAACGCAAATTCCAAGAAAATTGAAAGAGTTCAATGAAAGTGAATTATAGAATAATTTTCTACATCGACTGGTATAAAGAAAGTAGATAGATAATTAAAATAATTTTAAAAAAATGTAATTTGAAGGCGCTGCAGCCGAAAATGTGTAGAGCCTATGTTGGAAGATAAATTTCGTAGAAAACTAAACGGAATTCATTATTGAGATAGAAAAATCAACAATTTGAAATATATATAGATGCTATTGATAAATTCTGACCATCTCTTTATCGCGACAATTAGATGTACTGAAAAAGATAATTATAATGGAAAGTAGAAGAGTGATATTCAAGATAAAAAAAAGTGCAATAACATGAAAAAATTGGAAAGAATAAGAGGAATTTTTCTATTATTTTAGAGAATAATTTAGAAAAGAAATGTGAAAATACAGAGTAAATACTGAAAATTATAGATAGAAATTCAATTTTTACAGAATACATTTTTATTCTTTGGTCAAGAGAAATGCTACGGGAAAATTGCCTAAAAATTTGATGCTGTGTATTTTTGCTATACTGTGTACATTGCGTGACATGTGAAGTTAGTGTGGATCAAGTTATTTCCTCTCTGTAATTCTCATTTACACGGAAAATTTCAAGAATTTCTCTAGAGAATAAAATTATAAGTTTTGTTTAGCTGGTAGTCTCTCGGTAATCAACTTTTCGTATTACTGGAATTGCACATTTATTGTAACGTGCTCTTCAATAATAGGGAAGCTTACGGAGGAAGGTGACTGAATTTCCAATCTACCAGAGAAGTAACAACACAAAACGTAGTGGCCAACAAATGCAGTTTGAAATTTGATTGCGGTTGAGAAAACTAGATATATGGAGAGATGGAGATATATCTAAATATTTTTGAAAATATTTCATGTTTATATAAAGCTATTGCATATAGTAATTTTTTAACATAAAGTGTTATGTTCCATTAACTGCTACGATAAATATAGTAAATAATTGGTAATACGTCGTGCCTAATTAATTCATATGCGATGATACACAGAGCGTTTTGTACAGCTAAACGTATCCCTTGTTGGACTCTCAAAACTTAATATGCAAAAATTACTGAGCTTGAGGAATAAATCGTTTATTCGTTTTGGCTATAACATAGCAATTGGTTTCATTAGTACTTATTAAAAATGAGTTTGAATTAGTAAAAGAGAAAAATGAGATAAAGAAATAGCGAGACAGATCTAGGGCTTTGTCCTTCGGTGCCTGAAATAACTACTTGGAGGAGGACCACAGAGATGTATTGCTCATTAGCTGAGTGTTCAGTGATGCCGGGAATTAACCGACTACCGTATTTATTACGACAGTAATCTCTTTATCAACACGTGATGAAATCATCAGCAAGAGCGTCACATTTTTTAAATCTAATTTTTCACGTCTCCTACGTTATGACATCACTAGCTGTGAGCCCGGCGTTGCCCGGGAATAAATTTGTATTAACCCCAAACATTATCGTATTGGACAGTAATCTTTTGTCAGCACGTGATTAAGCCATCACCGAGAGCGTCACAATTTTATAAATTATCTTTTCACGCCCACTTCTTTATGCTGTCATAACCACAGAAATGACTCCGTCAAAAAATGTATTGATACCTTATATGGACACATATATACATTAAAAAATTGGACACAGATACAGACAATTGGACAAATAGCTGATTGTATTTTTCTCTAAAAAGCTAAACAACAGGTTCAGAATTTTGATAAAGTTCAAATAAACCATATATCAAAATACGGTACCTTTTATGTATCTATTTCATTTTTAGTATCTAAGCTTCAGAGTAAACCTTATAACTCATCGTTGGTTTTCAACAGGTCTCGCTTTCAACGATAGGTTACTTACGGCGCGAATTGTTTAATTTGAAAATATATAGTATAATAGGTCAAGAGAGTAGGAAACCCGCATATACTTTTGGAGATCTTGACGCACTTATGTACGACAAACCCTATCAAGTAAATTGTTTTTCACTTTTTGTGTTAACATATAAATGAATCGGCGAAATGTATGTACGCGCATAACTGCACCAGATTGGATAATTCTTTTCTTATTGTATTTGTTATTGTCACGACAAGATTTTATGAAAGAATATTTTTCAAAATCATACGGAAAAGCTTTAAAAAAAAGTTAGTGTGTGAGTGAGACAGAAGAGAATGCGGAAGTTCTTCAATATATTAACAAAATATTAACAGATTGACGTTCAGTTGTTCATCATCTCTATAATAAAATTGCCTGTATGTGTGTGTGTTTCTCTGTATGTATGTTCCGCTTGCAAATCTAAACGAGAGGTCTAATTTCGACCAAATTTGGTACATGTGTACTTTGCGAAGCGGAAATCTGCACTTTTTGGGCAAAATTTGGCTGCCATCCGTAGGAACGGGAGTGTAAGAATTTTAAAAAGCAAAAGCGGCCAATATTTACATAATATAAATTAATTCTGGGATCAATTAATTTTATAGTGTATCTTCCGATACAGTTAATGTATAATTTCAACCCCGCCATAGTGGAAGAGGAGTATTCTTAAGGGTGGGAGAAATTCTTAAGGGTGGAGGTGCATTACATAAAAATAACCAGAAAACAATCAAGTTTGGGCTATTAACCCGTGTAATGGGAACCGTTGAGTTTAATACTGACATAAAAATTGCAATTTAAGTTATAGTTCATCCACTAAGAGGGGTGGGAAGGGGGTAAGCTAGAATTCCACAATCTATTTCTCAAGGATGTAATAATTTAGACGTGTTTTTGGCGACTCGGAATCAATACTGTTGAGGTAAGACACGGCTCCCACCAGTTTGGCGGCGTGGAGGGATAGAAATTTTAAAATAGCCAAATGCGGCCAATATTTCCATCAATTAATTTTACAGCGTGTCCTCCTATATTGCTAGAATATAATTTCAACCCCATCCATAGTCTAAGGGGAATATTCTTAGGGGGTGGAAGAGGCGTCATATGAAAATAAAATAAAACAATCAAGTTTGTTACCTAAATCGATGCCTTGCGAATCTTTGAATTTGATTCTGATGTGATTTAAATTACAGTTCATCCCCAACAGGGTGTTGGGACTGGGTAATACACATTTCTGCGTAAGTTTAATTTCAGTTATTAACAGGGGGTAAATTAAATTCTGTTACAATTGGAGCTATTTCAGTCGAACTAATTTTATGTCACTTGATGGGTAAAATAACCCCTAGCTCCTACAGGGGTGTGGCTCGGGCGCATCTCTTACTTCCTTATTGTACTGAAGCTAAGTATTACCGTCTTAAAATACGGCACGTAATTTTGCACCTTTCTTAAGAAACAGCCTGTGTTTCTTACTCTATTCGGTTACAGGAAATACTTTCGACACTTAGATTACTGGTGGAAATTTTTATTTCTTAATTGAACCAGGAGTATCTTTGTTCTATTATAAACTGTTGAGATAATGTTTAGTTATTTATTTTACTGAAAATATTTTTAGCCCTACTATGTACGGGGTATATTTTTTATTCTCTTGAGTTTCATATTGTGACGATTCTGATGCCCGTTAAATGATGTTTTGACCAAGAATTAAATAATGTACCGGAATAATATAAATAAATACCCGAACAAGCCGGGTCCCCAGATAGGATAGATTCATGTATAGAACCTACTATCGTAGGGTAGATATGCTACGCAGTAGCATTCGCGGGAATTTACACAACTACACAAAGTTTCATGGCGGTACGATGAATGGTGTAGTAATGCATAAAGGGCAAACAGACATACATTTGTACATTTAATATTATACATAGATAACCACCGCAATTATTCAGTACTTTAATCGAGCGAATAAATGTAATGGTACCTTAAGTAAGTGCATAAAAATAATCAGAGAAGCAGTCAATTATATTTAAAATAAGATTGTTTAGCCATCTCTTCGGTCTGATTAACGTGAAATAATATATATAATTTATTATGTAATTATATATATTTATAACTATAAAAAATAAAATTGGGTTCTTCAGCCCTCGTCTTAAAATAACGTACCTCAATCATCTGCTCTTTGTCTTATTAATAATTTTGCATGATTATTAACAAATTAAAAATATTTTTACTTAAATAAAATGTTAGTTAAAGTTGAGACAGATATATATACCTTGACGAAGCCTGTAAACGTGAAATAATAATTACATGAAACTGATATTCTATATAAGTAATGATACTGTTTTATTGTGTTCTTTTCACAAATGCTGTCGTCGCCACCGCCGTACACACGCACTCTGCGGATGAACATCTTGCTTGGCAGGCTTCATGAAGGCGTAATGTATGTGTCTTTTGGATAGATCCTTGGAATGGTACAGGAAATGATATGGGACGAACAAAGTCTTAGAGCAGAAATCGACGTGAAAGAAGGAACATAAAAATTCACAATATCAACAGTAACCTTTCCTTTGAAGATCACAAAATACGCTAAGATTTCATGGAAATATGCTTAGTGGTATATGAAATCATAAGGGACAAACAAAGTCGCAGAGCAGATGATTGACGTGGTAGGTTTTTTGGCCTGAAATAGGGGACGGAAGGATTCTAGGTCTTCAAAAGTTTGCCAGAATCCTTTCATGAGGTGAACAGTACTGAATTCCAAAAACATTCACGGCAATCGGATGAATGGCTTAGAAACGCCTAAGGTCAAACCTTATAACTCGTAGTGTTTTTGGAGCTGATCCGGTATATAAACTCTGTAGAGGGCCGCTAAGATTGCCTCTTGTTTAAATTAAGACTACCTTTCGCCATGTAGGCCGTAAATCAATCCTGCAATGAAACTTCGTGATTTGATTGATCCTCTTGTTCCACTGAACCAATGCATTTGGAGAACATATTTCAGTCAAGACGAGAACTAATTTCCGGCTACAGTCAACATTAATTATTCATACTTTAAAACTAAATAGGAAGTAGAAACGGAATATTCGAATTTTGAAACTATGAAAGGTAGAATTTCTTATTTATCTCATCTCCATAGACAAAACCAGTTACAACCGGTACAAAAATGCTTTCAGTGCTCCAATCAGGATGGGGGATCAATTTTTGCAAAGAGGAGTGTACATGACAAAGAAATTGATGTTTCCCATACTGGTAGTCATCACACAGCATTCCTAAGTTAACCAAGTCACATAATAATTCACAGAAATTTGACTAATTGGGAAGAGGTAAATAGATCAGTTGTACACGTTTCAGCTATTTCAGATTAGCTTCCCCGTACTGAAAATATAATTAGTATGACTGTCTCGCTAAAAGAAACAAGTTTATTGTTATATCCATATTAGTTTGCCTAAATTGTCTTTAATTTTGAGAGTTATGGAAAATTTTCATTTTGAACAGCGTAGAATAAAATAAGGGAATTTGTTTTTGTCCTTTATTAATCGAAGCGCTTCCGTGTAACATTTCTACGGTAAATAAATTACAGTAGCACGAGAACCTTGTTCAATTTACCCGAGAGAGTAGAACTTTTTAATTGAAAGATGTTCCCCAACTTGCTTCGTACCAACTTTAAATATATTTAAAATACACACATGGTTCCTTATTTAGATATACGTATATAGCCTTTCAGAATCGTAACAGATAACACTGAAAGGTTAATAAACAAAATACAAGTAATTATTTCAATTATAAATCATATTTTTGGTAGTACACAAGCAATAATTAATATAAGCTAATACGCCTAATCACGTAACTATTGTAACTGTAATTTTAATTGTAACTATATGATGAAAAATTTATTACATGTAGATTTCGATAGTAATATATACGTTAATGAGACATAGAATGGATATTCAAAAATGCTTCTGTCTGGAAATTCTTGCATTAAGTTATACTCTCCTGAACGCTATTCAGTTTATCACCTTCTGTCCGTTTCAGAGTTTTACAAGTTAATATTAGGTAATTTTAGGGACGCCCTCAGAATTGGACAAACGTCTACCGGAAGTGCAGGACTGTATTACAATAGCACTTGCTCAGTAATGAAAACAACAGAAACAGCAAACACACTCGTCGCTCTCAGACTTAATTATAAAATTAGCCTCGGTAGGAACTCGCCCTTTTCAACTTTACCCCGCTGACTGTACGTATTCCAGTCCCATGTAAAATATTCTTGATATTTTTCTCTAAATACAATGTCGTGCTAATCAATATGGAACTTAATAAATGTTTTACTGAAGTACTTAATTAATACTTCTGACAACTTGCATCTAATGCACCTATACGACGCACCTCAGAGTGCGTTAATACTTAAGATACAATAGCATATTTATGAGAGTAAAATTTTTAAATAATTAAAATATTGTTCATAATCTCGGTTATGAAAACATTTTTGTGACATTTGAATTATTCACCATATCAGTCTTTGTTTTACAAGTAAAATAGTTTCTAAAATTAATAAAAGCTTTTCACTTACAAACTAATTTCCTTATACAATCTTCGCATTGTGCATCTTATTATTTTCTTTAATGCCTTAATATTCTTGTTCAAAGTCTAATTTTACACTCAGTTTGTCCGCTGAGGAATATAGATTAGGCTAGCTGAAGTCCCCGGCGTTGCTCTATTTCACGTAAATAATGTAGCAGTAATGTAATTAAAGAGTACACTAAATGGTTGGAGGAAAGTCCGTTTACACTGCCTTAACCTATGCAGCAAAGAAGGAACGAAAACTGTAAAATCCGACACACATGGGCGATACATCCGTCCATCTTCTCCAAAAACGGTCAGTGTTTGTGGAAACTTTGTAGGGAGCGGTGGCCTTGTCAGGGCATGGTTGGATTTCCAGCCAAACCAATATCTACCGCGCCGAGGCAATGCACCGTTTCTTAGCCCTCTCATGTGCGGGGGTTCCTCGGTCCAAAATGGATCGGGGCCCCGGAAAGAGCGTAGGATACTCAGTATGCATTCACACCTTGAAGAATGAACATCGGAGGCTAGGGTCCGACAAAGGGTGCATATGACGAGTGCGACATCCTCGAAAGCGACTTTCTACTTTTTTATAATTGTATGACATCAAAATATTAAGAACGATGTTCAAGTTTCAATGACGTATATGCTCTTTCTCATTTGTATCCATAACATATACGTGACGTTACATTTTATTAAAATGTTTTATACGTTTTTTTTACATCACACAATTTCGCAGAAAGTTATATTTAATTGAATAAAACTCCTTGGATCTTGCTCTTTGGTTTGCTGAGTAGTGTATCTTTGGGCACATAGAAAGCTCGATGTCATTTTCCAAAATTGAATATTTTGAAGCTTGAAACAATTTAATTACGTGTCATGTAAAACTTATGTTTATATAGTTCGTGTTGAAGATATATGGGAACGTTTAGCTACGTGTGAAATATTAAAGCATATACACGAACAATAAATTAATTTTGTGTTCATAAAATACAGTTGTATAATGAATGGTGAGATTTTTCAATTAAGTTATTATCCTATCAGATTACTAACGGAAGCAGTTTTACTTCTAAACAATGTTTTAACTAGTTATTGTTGTGCCTCGGCTGACGGATTCGGTCTGAGAGTTTTCGTTTGTGACCTCTTATTTTGGACTGAATTAAAACTGGCTTGGAGCAACTGGAGTGGGGAGCTTTTTAGATGTATTTAATTTCAGTATATTTAAAAACTTTAAACATCATGTCCATATTCGCGTCCTGAGGAATACGTCTGACAAGTTTCACCAGCAGTTTGAACATACATACTGAACGCACTAACAAAAGTTTTTAGTTATATAGGTTACCAGTTTCCAGGTAAACAACATTTATATAGTCATCTGATATTTCATCAGTATATCAACAGCCATTTTTAACCTATGAAACAGCAATTGACGCAACGATCGACATAGAACGTTTCACAGATAAGCGAGTAAACAGCCTAGTTCCTCAAAAATAAAATTAAATACCTTGCGACATTGTGTTCCCTTCCCAGCTGCAATAAAAATTATTATAAATGAAATCAAGAAATATAAACTGATAAAATTTTGAATGTGCTTAACGCATTAACATTTCGGTCGCAATAATTTTTTTATTAAATTAGTTTTTTTACTAAATAAGCTTTTTACTCATCATTTCAGTTGGAAACAGATCACTGAATCTATTACCTTCTTATAGAAATTCAATTAAAATTATTATTATTTGAAATATTATCTCGTAAAAATCTCTATGGCTAAAAATATTTTACTACATGGCATCTTGTTTTTTTTGCGTGATAGATTATTTTTTGTAGCAAAACCAATATCTTTTAATTGAAGAATCTTTTACATTAAAATTGTAAACGTGTCCATATGACTGACAATTAAAAAGTTATTAACGCATGACATCATGATTTATAAAATACAAAATTTCAACTCGTTCTCGAAATTAGGTCCAAATTATAAATATCGAAAGTTGTGTCATTAATTATATGGTAAGTGGATGCTGGAAAAATCTATTCTGAGGCATCTTAAACATTTTGCTGTATAATTCAGTGATTTCCGTATTTGAGGAAATGTTATTGTCGTTTAGAGCTCTCTTAATTATTGTAAGAAGAGTTGATGACAATATACAAAACTAAATAACCTTCTCAATAACTCTTGATATTGAGAGTGATGAGGAGAGTTCACGAATAATAGGTGAAGGCGATCACAGTTAATTAAGGTCTGTGTGAGGCTGGAACAAGCGCACGAGGTGGCGGAAAAGCGTCTCGCTGTGGATCCGCACGAAACCGCAGTTTCTGCCAAGTTTGTGACACTAAATCCACAACACCCCGCTTGCAAGTCGGCGGCTCCGTCTAAATCAATATGCCAGCGACATGACGTAATTAGCAGAACATGGGGATATACTGTGGTAATTAGTGTTCGCAGCATGAACACGACATTCCAGTATATAAATTAATTTGGAGCCGTGTGGGAGAAGTTCTCACGAGCTGGGCCAATCAGAGTAAGTCCGCAGCTTAATAACCTCAAGGTGGAAGTGCTTAAAACTTAGCCTGTACCAAAGTTAAATAGGAGACTTTCCGGGCAATCACAGTGCGACTGAACTCTAAACCAGAGAGATTAAACATACGGAACACAATATTTCAACAGGGAAGTGCAGTGTACAACTCCAAGCTTCCACTTGTCAATGAAAATTCCTGAATTACATTACTACAGTGATAAAACAATTTACAATCATCCAAAACAATTAAGAATATTTTCCGCTTGTTCTATAGCAACGTTAAATAACACTAAGAGACGTAACAGACTCTAACTTAAAGAAATATGACTATTTTGAACTTCACAACTGTAATGGCTAAGAACTGTCATCTCCTATCAGACTGATCTTTCGACAAAGTTCTAGATTTGCATTCTATGAACTAATTAATAGAATTGACTGCTCGAACTCTGATCGCAATCTTTTTGAATGCAATAATTTCCATATCCGCAACGATAAATCTCATTTAAGACTTATAATTTGCTTCTAAACTATTCGTGATCATTAAAAGTGTTACAATAGAAATGAATGAAAGGAACAGAAGTAGGGGACACAACATAGTACTTATTGATCCTGAAGAATCGTTACCCACAGCACTGGCAACAACAACACTTAATCCCACTGGGCAAGGATTCGAACAGAAATTGAGTGGAATGTGTGGGTACGGCAGTCGACGTAGCTTCAACACTTAAGTCAACCGCGGTGACTGGCGACAGGTGGAGTGACAGTCACTCAACTACAATTGACCAGAGGTCCAACTTGGTAAGGAATCAGGAAAGCGTACCTACCAGGATAGCAGTCTAACATATTTCGCAACATGCTACCGTGCATTTTTTGGTAAAACCGGCCGTAATACATCAGAATAGATCGGCTGCTGTTCACAGTGACGGCAATGCTAAGAAGACATGATCCATCCTATACCATCACTTCAGGTGATGATATAAAATGCAAACCGTCAATGTACGCTCTCCACCATGCCGCCAAACACAGATGTGACATCATGATGCAGAATACAGATTCGTCTGTAAGACGCCGTGACGCGATTCATGTGTCCAGGTCAGTCACGGATCTCTGATTCTGAGTCAAGGGTAACCGAATCCATCGCCGCCATGCCGTCAGTCAATACCTCTCCAAATGTTGTAACTGTTCTAGCCAATTTCTTGATACAGTGTACTAACAGATCGATCCCTAAAGCCCATGGATATAAGATATCTGCTCAGCTGTTAGTGATGAGGACCACTGTTATCCTGTCCGGCGTTTCGTATGGTTGCCCTGAACCTATCGATTCTATATTCTGCTGTCAGTCATAGGATATCGACGTACAATAGCGCGGCACGATAAACCGCAAACCCGGTAGACTAGAATTCTTCCTCGGTAAAAGTCCGACACGTGGTGTTGGGCATTTATCCTTCTTACGTAATGAACTTTCGTACATATTCTGAATAACAAACTGCTGTAAAGTCTATTTATACGCAAAGGTGTCGGTACAGCCACCTTACTTTACATGAATACTTTGAAAATATAGTTATTTTCACGTCACAGCATGTTATACCTGTAATGAAAATTTCTTGTTTTTGTCTTCCTTTCTGTAGTAATTATAGTGGTCAGTAGTGTATAATTTTATGACGAGTCGCTTCTCTTTCATAAAGGTCATGGTCAAATGGCTGTTACTCGTCTAAACGTTTAACTTTAATGTAAACGTATGTGGTGTTTTAAGTTGTTTACACCGACAATATTATTATGATAAGGAATTGTTAAATAAAAATTATATACTTAATTTTAATATAATAAATTTAATTAAGGTGATTTGAAAATTGAATACGTCAATACAATATTAAATAAACCTATTTACAAAAATGTAACTGAAATTAAATGTTTTATACACAAAAAAGAAAATACGAAAAAGAATTGCCAAAATTAGCTCGATATAGCAAAAATAATCTCTTTGCAGCTCCTAAAATGGCTGCTCTCGGGAACGCGGGTGAACATTGAAGTTAGTAAAATAGAAAAAGGATAAAGTAAACGAGAATGGTTTTCAAAATCTACGCCGGATAAAAATGCCTTTACCAGATAAAATATGGTGACGTCGTTCTTCCAGCAATTTGGACGCCGGCTGGTTCTCTGCTGGAGCACGTCTTCTTTTTTCAAGATCCTCCAGCACCTCTCCTTCAGATTAATCCGCATCAAATGTTATCTTTTTATTTTCTGTACTCCCACCAAATGAATTTCTCTTCTCGAAACGTTCAGGAACAAATTTTATAAATTTTGCTTGTTCTGCTTCTGCTATCTCTGTGCGCCTCTCTCAGGCCGACAACTCACCATCTGCTGAACAAAACATCCCAGGAAAAATTTACCGTAACGCGACCTTGACGACCATCCTCGTTTCGTACTTGTGTACGTGACTTGGTAGAATACCAAAGTAAATTATTTTTGCTTTACCGATTCAATGTGGGGGACATGAGTCACTACACGTAAGAGATTGTATGATTATATATGTTAACAATTTACCAGGAAGCAAAAGTGATAGTGACCAAACACTCAATTACTCTCAGTTTATAGTTTCTATAATGTTGATAGATCTCTGAAGTACACTTAAATATATAAAATTATGACACAAGATCCTTTATTGAAGATTAGCGTTGAATTTTCTTCATATTATACTTATTAATTATTCATCCAATAAATTTTTTCTCCATTTTATGGTCTGGTGTTAACAAACTCTAACCTGAGGATGTGGTCGAATAAAAATAAATTGATAAGAATAAATTCGGAACTTACGAGCTTAAGGTCATCTCCTGCCAACTTAAACTTACGTACCTGTTAACTTGGTTGCCACTACGGGAATGAAAGGGTCTACGAAGCCAGTAGACCTAGTAATTCCTAAGAGGATTTTGCTGCGCCCGGTACAACAGTTCCTGGAAGCTGTGGTAATCCGTCGAGCGCAAGCAGATGGGAATTGATGAGTCCGCGTCCAATTTGCTCCCGAAATAGTTGGGGATGACCCGCAGAAGACTTTTAGCTGGAATGAAATTAACCGCGCTCCGTCCTATTACTAGGAGAAGCGACTGATAGCGGCGAGTCACGGAAAATCTCCATTTCCTCCTTGTGCTACTGCGGCCTATCTTTAGATTGAAATGTTAGGGGATTGCATGCCATGCTAGCCCTACTAACTTGTGTGAGTAATGGCTAATAATTTGGAGGAATTATCTTATTTGTAAAGGAGTACTTTGTTTGGCGTAGGTCGCGTGTTTGCTAGATTGAGATGTGCAACTAATCTCAGCAGGCAACACAAACTCCAACTTAACTTCCTCCAGTTAATTGAGAAATTTATTTAAGATTCCAAGTAGGACGCACTTCTCTGATGCCTACAAGCAATCAACTTGCTTCTATTATTTTCGACACGGATCATGTTGCTCTAGAATATTCCTGGAAAAGCATTCCGATACACACCTTCAAAATTGGCATAGGCAATTACCACATCATATAGCATTTGTCTATTAACGAAAAATAAAAACCAAGTATATCTTTAGTAACTAAATATAGAAAGTAAATTTTAAGGGAGTGGAAACATAAAATCGTCTTTTCTGAGATTCAAAATTTAATCATAGCAAAATAAGTGCCGCATAAGAGATAATTCCTAATTTAATACAATGTATGCATGCATGCAGATAAAATCCCATTGTAGATAAAACACACGAATTGCAGCACCCTACTTCACACAGTGTTCGAATTCTCAGGACTAGAGTAATATATGTTTCATATAGACCTACTAAAAGTGGAGTCCTTTAGTGTATACGAGCAGCTAGCTAATTTTTATGATTATCCAACCCTGAAAACTATTATAATCTCTAACCTACCCCCATTAGTATATTATTTGCATGTTATTAGATAATAAAATATTTTAATACGTTTATTTGTTTGTTGTTCTACTCAATCCTTAGAATGGTCTGATATAACCCTCCATGCTAACCTATTCTGCGCAAACCTCTTAATTTCTACATAAGTGCCGCATCCTCCCTAATCAGCTTCGCGTATTCCATCCAACTTTTGCTCTTACCCCACACACTTCCATCTAATGATAATTTTACAAGATCGTCATGTCTCAAAAAACGTGGCCTATTAATCTATCCCTTCTCTTGGTCAAAGTCCTTCATATTTTCCTCTCTTCTCATCCATACATATCAATTATATAAATTTTTGCTACTGAAAAATTTCACATGGCCTCGAAATTTTAATAAAAAAACACTTTAAAATTACTATTGATATTAATTTTTTAATTTCATGGTACTAAAATATACTACAGATTAAAATTTAATATCTATAAATATCTATAATGCTAATAGTAGTAGACAAATTTTCTAACACTATATTCCCAAGGACCCTTCAGTATTATAACACCATTTTAATTTTTAACAGACTATATTTACCTTTGACTGAAACAGATCATTTTGTAAAATATTTTTAAAAAAATTACGTATATTTTCAGTAATTATTTTATCAACACTGAAAGCTACAAAGATTACTTTAATCCAGGCGAAGTAGTTTCTTAAAATGGTGGCTTATTACTAGCGGGACTGATGAAATTCTACCAGTCACACCGTGATATTACATCATAATATTTTATGGTCGGCCAACTTTCCCAAAGTTACGACCTCTGAGTCAGGATATCAACAGTCAACTGAATATAAATTGGAGGCATCCGCTCCAGACCAAACCCAGAGACGAAATTACTGAGGCACTGTACTCGAGACGTCCTCTCCCTCCAAAATCTCTAGACGAATTGTTATCTAATCAGATGTTCCGTTTCTTAAAGGCGTCTGTCCTTGATCAAATGTCCAGACCAACTCTAAATTTGATAATAATTTCCTCTCGCTCCATGACTTGAGTACCATTATAGTTCTCTTGTCCTACGTGACTTTCCGACTCCAAACTAAGATACGTGTTGTTCTTACCGGTGTCTTAGACAACCTACGATTGTTAATTTAGATAAACAAACTCATTTGATAGAAATGGAAGCGGTCCCAAAAGAGAAACGAAATGACCTAATAGGAGCAGAAGCTTTAAATGACAATATTAGTAGGAATTAAATCTGGGAATCCATCAAGTTATCAAATGATAATATGAATAGATGTAATTCCAAACAGGTTACTAAAAAACCTGCCTGAGGAATCTGTTTGACTAATAGAGGAAATCTTCAACAAAAATATGGCGATATTCCGGAATCATGGAAAAGATTTCCTTGTTATTTCCATATTACAGACATGATCAAGCGAGATAGATTCTAAAAACTATCAACCAATCGCGTTAAACACCAATCTGCTTAAATTATGGTAAAGAATAAATACAAACACACTAACATGGTACCCAGAAGTCAACTAATAATTATTCCCCCTTCGGAAAAGGCAGTTTTCCGCTAGCAATGTGCTCTAATATGGACAATTACTTAAAATAAGCATTATTCCAAAATCAACAGGTAATACTGATTGCCATCGACAACATATGTAAAGCATACTAGAAAAAATGGAAGGCCAACGATATAAACAAATTAATTCAATATGTCATCGATGGCAATATACTGTATTGCATAAGAAACAATAGATGAGAAATACATATAATTAAGGACTAAATTAGCAACATATGAGATAATCAAGATAGAGAACGGCTATCAACGAGTTAAGCCGTCTATTTAAACACCCCACTCCCTGTTGGAGCTTTCATATACGCATATGGCATAATTCCTCTGACCAGGGCAATATTATCAATCAAAACACTTTCTTCAATCAAGCAATTACCGAGGCAACAAAGTGGTCTGACAGAATCGGTTTTAGTTCCAAATCTAATAAAGTTAAGGCGTTAACCTTCTCCAGAATTTATCCACCTAATAAACGTAACATCACGATAGATAATATATTAATTGAGCAAGTCAAGCCCATTAAAATTATGAGCATCATGTGGGATCAAATTTTGATCTTAAAAACACATATAGAACATCTAAGCATCGAGAGCAAAAGGCGACTTCAGATATTAAAACTCTTATCATGCAAAAACTGGGGAGCTACTAGAGGTACAGTTAACATACAGAGAAATTTTCAAGGCCAAAATCAACTATGGCTACCAGATACATGCTAAAAAAATAATGCCTTGCCACTGGCTGCGACAAAACTACCCCAATAAAAAAATAATGATGAAAGGCAAAGGAACTTTACAAGAATTTGCAAGGCCATATTGTAAGATATGCTCTCAAGGAATGGGGAGCCCCACACTAAACCATAATGGACACGACGTTTGTTCCTCACCATTCCTTTCCAGACTCACCGCGAGTTCTGTTCCCCATATATTTCAACCTTGGAAATAAAGCATAAAACTTTCCCTTTAATTCCCCCTCGGAGAATCTCTCGCACGTCAGAAGATACATCGCTGCTCAAAATTAAAACTCAAAAAATCAGCTTCCAAAAATGAATGAAGAACTAAAATAGTTGAAAGAAGAAACGATTAAATCGATGCAAAATAATTGTAAGAAAACTAAATCAAGTGAAAATCTGGAAAGTTTTCCTCAAATAGTGTAATTGTGAAAAAAGAATTACCCTGAAGGAATTAAGTGGTGCTATCAAGATTGAGAACACTCACGAGTTCTTGTTTTCCAGTGATGTCCCTCCAAGCTGCCACCATTTTAACATACGGTTATCAATCCCACATCTAATTTTTAAATACCCTAAACTTAAAGAAGGTTTTTAGCTGCTCCAGCCAAGCCTGAAGGGACCTCAAAGAATTCACAATAAGGACAGAAATTTTTGAAAAAATATAATATGGAAATATAAGCAAATGCTAATTAAATTCTTTTTTTGTAAATGTAATAAATGTTGTTTGTTACTAATGACCAATACGGTAAATTCACGTGTAAATAAAGTTGTAAAAAACTCGTTTGAAATTAACGAATCTTGGTCTAATTAACAAGAAAAACTTCTCACATCTTGAGAGCAATTTAAATTAATTTTACAAGCTTAGTCTACGAAATAACCAACTACTATTTTACACATTTAACCACAATATTGATTCATACTGAAATATATTTTTATTGTACCTACAACATACGAAGTTTATTTATTTATATTAAACTATTTATATGTAATTTTATAATTTTTTGTAGAATGAACTGAAGAGATCCCTAAAGTTTCGTCGTATAGAGCAAAATACTTTTTAATTTAATTTCCAGCCTAAATCAAATTTTAATTCAAATTAAATTCTTCTTATTTCTTTTGGCCATTCGTTATACTTTATTTTTAAAATTTGAAATTATGTTTTATTTGTTAAATATTCTCGAAACTTCTAGAAAACTTTCAATTGCATTGCATCATGCATGGGGCATCACCGCAAGACACAGATGTATTGCAGTGATGTCGACTTTGTTATTCCTTGATATTTCGCTTGTTGTCTCTCTATGGCTTTCTCTCTCTATCTGGATAACCCAGTCTATCTGATGTTTAAATGTTAACTATTTTCCGTTTATTCTTTTATAACATAGTTCTCTTTCTTTAATAAAATCATTTTCTTGTCCTCGTGTAGGGGAGAACAGTGTCAGTCTGGTATTCCCATCACTTATTTCCATGATTACTACAGATATTTATGTTAAGCTTACACGTTGTAACCGGAGATTAAGCGAGAAAGAACGAACCTCTCTGGATTACTATTTGTTCTTGTGGGTATTTCTTACACATAAAATGTTCGCAGTTTCTTATGGACCAATAAATTTCTTTCTTGTCAACTAAGTAACTAATTTCTACCTTAGACGAAAAGCCAGCATTAATCATTGCCAAATATTTAAGTAGCTTCTCTACTTTTTCCAACAAATAAATTTCAAATTTTAAAAATAAAGTTTAACGAATGGCCAAAAGAAATAAGAAGAATTTAATTTGAATTAAAACTTGATTTAGGCTGGAAATAAAATACAAAAGTATTTTGCTCTATAAGACGAAACTGTCGGGATCTCTTCAGTTCATTCTACAAAAATTATACAATTACATATAAATAGTTTAATATTAATAAATAAACTTCGTATGTTGTAGGTACAATAAAAATATTATTCAAATTTTGAGATTCTACCGAAACATCCGGGAACTAAATGAGGAAAAAAATGCCAAAAACAAACGGATCGCAAAACGTATACTATTGTAACCGAAATTTCTCAAGAATTCAGAAGTAAATGACAATAAAATTTTTCATGTATTGAATTTAAGTTTTCTGCACCTGATGTTACATTTAAAAAGAATTATTATTTGACTTTATGTGAAGTACAAGTATAAATATGAAATTTATTTATTCATTTATATTAACTGTTTACATGTAATGATATAATATTTGGTAGAATGAAATGAAAATATCCTAAAAGTGGGGGAAGAAACGTTTTTACTTTAAATTAAATTTTTCGGTTTTTGACTTATTAATTTAATTATGTTATCCATAATTTCAAATTTTATTTATAGTATTAAATCGTCATTACTAAAGGCCTTTCATCTCACATTCTTGTTTCTGTCGGATGCATCACTCAAAAAATTATGACCTTGTGTGAATCAGCCTAATATGATTATATTTAAGTTTTGGCAGTTTCTATTAATCTTCATTTTAAATAATATATTTTTCGTTACGTAAATATGAAAAAACGTATATTCATGAATAAAGAAGTGGTACTGTTACCCGTGGTTTATGACTTTATTAAATATTCAAACAACGTAAACGTAGCTCATAAATTAAAAC
Organism: Eucriotettix oculatus; assembly: GCA_034510155.1. Lineage (NCBI taxonomy): Eukaryota > Metazoa > Arthropoda > Insecta > Orthoptera > Tetrigidae > Eucriotettix > Eucriotettix oculatus. The sequence continues at coordinate 64,552,904 of CM067376.1, forward strand.
GCTTTATGGGCAAAATATTTATTATGCATTAATTTATAATCAATAAATCAATTAATTTAATTTATTGGTTTTATGTAGCACTGTGTTGTTTTACAGCGTCCAAAGCTTTTTCTATTATGCGCTTGATACTTCTCGCATTTTTAATTAACGGACGCATGTCCTCTAAACACTGTCTTTAGTCCCATTGTTTCTCACCACACATTTCATGTTATAGTTCTTGTACATTAGGCTTTCGCCCCATAGACTTGCAATTATTTTTAGGTTTTGCGTCTTATAGACTTACAAAAAGATTAAATGTTACAAAACCTAAATTGTATGTAATTTTAAATTACAAATATGACGCAAAATATAATGAAGAGTCAAAAATTCTAAACTTTGCTCAGTTTAAAGTTTGACAATTTTAGGAATGCGTGTTAACATAAAATTAAATTATACTTGAGAATAACTATATTAAGCCTAATTATGTTGATAATTAGAGATATTTCATTCTTTATTCATAAATTATATTCATTATACGTTAGTGAAGTATAGTTTCTTATATTTGAAACGCTTCATTTAGGATGGCTAACAGAATTTAAAATAAAGAGCTTGGGAAGAATCTATAACATTGTTTATTTTCTGTTCTTTTTGAAGATTCCAATGTAGAGTATTATACTAAATCTGTCTGGCTTTGCCTGTTTTATGTTCATTTCTCTTTCATTTAAATTTTCTTCCATACTATGGAGATCTGTATTAATAAATAAATGAAACCTTCCAACACCACGCAATGAAACAAAATAATTCTTTAAAACCTAACGGTGTAAAACTTTTTCAACAGAAAAGTAAACAAATTATGGTTTATTTTGCCCGAGAAGCAATTGCATTCATCAAGTGCATTTGAAATAATTGATTAATATTTTATACAGTATTTGCGTCAGATATTTTTCATACGACCGGCCTCATTTAATATGTATATTCGATTGCATTTGCATGCAAATAAGTGCGGAACACCCGGAGCACTTACAACACTGCAAAACCCACCCTCCTCTCGTGTGCGTCACGCGTGATTTTAATTGAACCATGGCATGTTCTGTTACAATTCATGAATTGCTAACCACTGTTAATGTTGTCCGTTCAATTCACATAATAAATTTGAACGCCATGGGCGGTCTCGTCGAAATAATTGTACACAAAAACCAAGCTGGAATATCGAATTTTAGAGAAAGTGTTCGTTTTTATGAGTTATTTCAGCCAGGAATATTTTTCAACTCATTACTTTGCTTAAAGCGACTCAAAGCGAGAGAGAATTTCAGTATATAGCCAGTACTGTTTTAAGATATTTGAATTCCAGTTACGAGAAAATATCATTGAAATAATTTTTTAAGTCAGTGCAGAGCTCAGATCCCTCTGTAAAATATTTCGGATTCAGGTTTTGTGCTTATTTACATTATTACGGTTCTCCTTTCTATTCAGAAATTTCATGGAATACTACACCTATAGGTGACACGTCCATTTTAAAGGGCTTAGCGACTGCTCTTTGATTTGTCTGTCGATTCCTCCACCAGTTGGTGTAATCACTGTAGTGAAGCAGGCTATTGAGGTAGGTCGCAGTGTTGCCAAAATGGTCGCTACTGCCTCGGCACTTGCATTCGTGAACACAGGACTTGTCTTCTTTGTCGCGTGTTATCGACGTCGTAAATAACGGGTAACGAGGTACGTATCTTGTCGATTAAGCGTGACGCATTCAGCAGCACGTGTTCTGTGCAGATTACGCGGTGCGTTCAGGACTCGAAGGGACAAAACAGCGACCGCCCCTAACGACGGCGTCATCTGTTACTGCTGCAAATAACATTGTGACACCTCATGAATGTGGCCGATAGCGCTCGCCAGCGTGCCATTAGCCGGGGCACGTCTACAACCTGCTACCTGTTAATGGTAATGGACCTCCAGCAAAATAAGACACCTGTATAAAGCAGGATCAAACGTGCGTTGATAAACGCTAAAACGTCAATCTATTTTCGAGTCGTCAGTCGTATGATGCAGACCCATTTCTCATGATATAGGCTATTAAATACAAATTTGAAAATCAACAGTCTTCTTCTCACACCATCAGTTCATTTATTTCCCCAGATTCGTATCACTGCCGACCTCCCGTGGTGTAGTGATAGATTTGCTGCCTCACAACACAGGGGTCCCGGGTTCAAATCCTGGCATGGGCTTGGATGTTTGTGTCGTGATGGTCGCGAGGACCCAGATTATGGCTGATGGGGATTTGATACACTGACCACGTATCACCCCAAATTCGGAATGTGTCTCGCCAGATGACAGTCCGTAGCCGCCTCGGTAGACCAAGGCTTACAAGAGGGTAGTTGAGCCTTTGAAAGAAAAAGAAAGAAGAAGATTCGTATCACTAGAAAGAATATTAATATGGGTCGAAGCATCTATTACAATCAAATAATTTCGATTAATAATCTCGGTTAATTACATTCCATTTATTAACTTTTTTGTATTTGTGGTTTTCAGTCCTAAGACTGGTCTGATGCAATCTTCCGTGCTAACCTATACTGTGACTAGCACAACGCACATCCTCCCTAATCTGCTTAGCGTATTCCATCCTTTGCACCCATCTCCTGTTCTTACCCCACACACTTTCCTCCAATGCTAATTTTACAACGTGGCCTATTAATTTATCCCTTCTCTTAGTCAACGTTCTTCATATTGTCGGCTTTTCACATATTCCATTTAGAACTTCCTCGTTTGTGATTCTATCCACCCATCTGATTTTCAGCATTCGCCTATAGCACCACAGTTCTTTTTCTTTCCCCAAGTACTATCGTCCATGTTTCGCACACATATAACGCCACGCTCCATACGAATTTTTTTGGAATGATTTCCTAATAATCACACTTACATTACCCGTAAGTATATTCCTCTTTTTCGCGAAAGCCTTCCCTGCTCGTGCTATCCTACTCTTTATGTCTACTGTACTTCTACTATCCCTAGTTTTAACGCTTCCCAAATTGCAGAATTACTTAACTTCCGTCAAAATATCCCTTCCCATTCTAATATACTTTGTTATCCTCTGTTTTACAAATCACACTACATTACTTACGTGTTCCCTCTATGAATCCTCATATTGAACTCTTTTTCCAGGACTCCGTTCATGCCATTTGTTGTGGTTTCCAAGTCTTCTTCTGACTCCCCTAATACTACAATATAGTCGGCAAAGCGTAAGGTTTTTCTTTCTTCTCCTAGCAGTACGATTCCTTTTCCATATTCCGTTTTAACCTTCTGCATCGCTTGTTTTATATCTAAGTTTAACAGCATGGGCGACAGACGGCATCCTTTTCGTACTCCTTTCTTGATTACGGCTTTCTTTTCTTGATCTTTTGTTCTAATTACTGCTGCCTGTCTTCTTTACAGGTTATGTATAAGCCTCCTTTCTCGATATTGTATTCCAGTACTCTTCAAAATTAAAACAAAAAAATATTTACAAAAGAAATAATTTAAGTTTAAAACATATATTGCCGGCTACACGACGTGTTAGTCTTTCCCCCAAGATTACCATGTTTTAGGCTGGAAAATAAAATAAAAATGTAACTGTGTAATGTGAGTTTGATTGAAATTGAATATTTTTCTGAACGTTATATTAAACTCATTTGTGATCCTGAATATTGTTTCATGAACTTTTACAGTAAAAATGCTCAGCGCTCTGAATACCAATTCACCGACGGGCTATAAACTTGACCACTCAATCTGAGGCAAGTATGATATTACGCTCTATATAGCTACGGACGAAAATTGGTCTCACCAAGGGCATAACACATGACAATTACAAGATTTAGGTGGGAAATAACTGACTACGTCGTAAATATAAATATATGAGGTCCTAACAACATGAGTTGAAAAAAGGTGCAAAGAATAGTGATTACAAATAGGTGTAAGAGTTTTCATGACGTGTGTAATATGAGATCAGTTTGGTCTTGGTAAGAATGTAGGGAAAAGGGTAGCAATATTGAAATTGCGACTAATTTTAAAAGACAGGCTAAGAAAAAGCAGGCCAACGCTCATGGCATTAGTAGAGTTAGAAATAACCAATAATAATATGAACTGGAACAAACTATTAAGGATTTTAAAGAGCAATGGAAAGAATATCGAGAAAGAAGACTTATCCGTAACCTCTAGAGAAGGCAGTTCAGCAGTAATTAGAATTATATATCAAGAAAAGAAATCGGAAATTAAGAAAGGAGTAAGCCAAGGATGCAGTCTGTCCCCGATGCTGTTTAACTTATATATATATATATATATAACAGGCGATGAAGAAAGCTAAAACGGAATATGGAAAATGAATCATACTGCAAGGAGAATAATTAAAAACCGTACGCTTTGCCGATGACATTCTAGTATTAGGGGAGTCAGAAAAATACTTTGAACTGGCATGAACGTGGTCACGGAGAAAGAGTTAAATATGAGGATTAATAGAGGAAAAAGAAAGGTGATGTAGTGTAGTATGGGAAACGGTGGAATAACATATGCTGTTAGATTGGGAAGGGATATTTTGACGCAAGTTAAGGAATTCTGCTACTTGGGAATCGTAATAACTTGGGATAATGGAAGTATAGTAGGCATAAAGAGTAGGATAGCACAGGCAAGGAAGGCTTTTGCGAAAAAGAGGAATTTATTTACGGGTAATATAAGTGTGAATACTAGGAAATCATTGCTAAAATTGTTCGTATCGAACGTGGCGTTATGTGGGTGCGGAACATGGAAGATAGGAGTTAGGGAAAAGAAAAGAATAGAAGCCATTGAAATGAGGTGCTATAGGCGAATTATGAAAATCAGTTGGGTGGATAGAACCACAAACGAGGAAGTTCTAAACAGAATAGGGGAAAAGCGAACAATATTGAGGACGTTGACTAAGAGAAGGGATAGATTAATAGGCCACGTTTTAAGACACGAGGGTCTTGTAAAATTAGCATTAAAGAGAAGTGTGTGGGATAAGAATAGAAGAGGGAGGCCAAGGATGGAATATGTTATGAGATTAGTGAGGATGTTGGTTCTTCTAGAAATAAGGAAAAGAAAAGACTTGCGCAAGATAGTGTAGCATGCAACATCTGTAACATAAGTAAACGTTTGTTTTTGAAATTTAAGTTTTTTTACGAGAAACGACGTTCATTTGGTATCGCTTTAAAATACGATATAGATTGTGACAGAATCAACTAATGACTGAAGAAAAGAGTTTTAGCAAATACGTTTTTTATATTACATGAATTAGACTACCCCGCGGTACAACATTACATTCATACATTAATTTCAATAACAGAGCAGACCTGTAAGCGAAGGAAATTCATAGCGAAAAATACTCTCTGAACCGCTAGCAAATTATCAGATTCTTGTGAAATCATCGGAGAACTAGACAGGTGTTATGTATATTGAGGTGTATTTCTATGATAGTAATTCATATACTTGTAAGAATGTCTAATTTATGTCCAGTATTCTAAAATTAAAGTCAAGTATATATTTTCTCTAGTTCTCAACTCTCTTAATTCTTCATAGAACTATCATAAATTGTCCTTATACTGGAACATCCGTGAGAGTCTTAGGAGTAAATCATGATGTAAGGCAGCATGAATTTACAGGCCTGGCTGCGTCTGTCATCGTACTTGTTAATTTGCAGCTTCCTTCGTATCGTGTTGGGAGGTTTCTTATCTCGTGTCTTTGGAGGACACGTAGCTCGTCGTCTATCAATAGCACCGTGGGGAAATGTTTCCTGAGTCGGTCCGCAATATTCTGAGTGCACTCTACCAATGTCCCTCAGATAAAAGGAAATAAGAAATATAAGATGACCTACGCACTTCTTGATTTTATTTCAACACTAATGAAAGGTCAGAAACCTCATGCTTTTAAGTTTTCAATAACAAGAAATTCGTAGTAAATAGCCAATAGCCATACTCGATTCTTGGAAAAGGTTTGCCGAAAACATATAAACCGATAAATCAATTAACTATGAATAAGTAAAATATATTTAAAATGAAATTACTATTTCTCTCCTAAGTTCTGCAACTCTGAACCCTTTCAATTCCTGTTGGTGTGATTTTTTGGGCATCTATAACCAGGGTAAACGCGCAATGGAGATATTTATCGCAGATTGGAGGAGAGAGAAATTAATATTCGAAATAAAACAAAGTAAATAAAACTGACGTCTTCTCTTTACACAAAAGAGTCTAACAAATAAATTTTTTTCTGGGTACAGCATCCAGTAACTCATTCTTATGAGTTGAATCTGCAAGTTTCTCCTTTTTTTTCTTGAAGGACACATATACAGTAGTATCCCGTTCCGTTCCGCATGCTAATATCAGCCTTGATACGAGTACATAACCCTTATACGTAACTTATATGTAGCTAAAGACACCTCATATACCATTAAAGAGTTAAAATCGAGGGGTTTTGTGAATGTATAAATAAAGTCACAGATGTAAGACGCAAAACAAATGTTTATTCACAAAGTAGGGTTCAAGCTGGTCAAGTCGTCTGCCAGGACTTCTTCCTTGGCCAGTTACAATTTCCACCCTTATTTATAAACTTCCAGTGCTATACTGTAAAAAAAGGATGTTCCGCCCCGACTATATACATTACAAATCAGCAGTATCTACGCTGATTCAAGACTTCATTACATTTCTAACCAAATTAACTGCCAACCTATACTGAGAATGAAATCCACTTTGTTGAGCCACAATCAAAAGTGGTAAAGAAAACGTACCCATTAGTATTCCAACTTCAACATTTCAACTTTCAACATTTACGGTCTGAAAAAAAAAGTTGTTTCAAGTCTTTTCCACATGGTCATCTAATCTGTCTCGATAATCCTCAATATAGCATTCATTGAATTTTTAGCAATTTTGATTGATATTCGTAAACTTGCTTCTCACTACAGTTTCTTCTGTATCGTGTAACTTGGGGGAGTTATAAACTTTTGCTACGACTGTCTTTATTGCCTGTTTCACAAGCACGGTGTCAACGAGGTTCTTGTAACCAATTACGGAACTAATTGAAGTCGTCTCCGCAAGGCCACAAACTAATACGGCTAGAGTGAAGCGGTAGCGAATATTATAGCGACCCTTTATGGGACACATGTAGGCGAAATTGGCGACTGCCATAATCGTAGCGGATGAACATTAGGCTAAAATGTATAATTGCAGAACATGTGGCAGGGACCGTGTGAACTTGGCGCACACTAGTACAAGTATTGTTGCAAAGTATGAGGGAAATCACGACAACCAGGGTATTTTTACTTTCATTCTTGTTAATAATATGAAACCATCTTAATGTAGGGAATTACTACAACTATCATAAGTAAAGTAAATTATTAGCCATTAAATTATATCATGGCTGGTATTATAATTAATGAAGATATCAGTGAAATTATATCTATGTAAAAAAATATTTCCATTTAAAATTTTGTATCGTATTAGAAGCGATGTCAATTCAATTCACAATAGTTGTTTACCATACTTTTATACCCCTACATGTATATGAGTTCCCCTAATTGTACACAGTCGATAATGACCTTGCAGTTGATGCGACTATAAACATAACGAAAAAAAAGCTGTTAACAAAATATTTCTGATTCGTAGTGCTATTATAATAATGAATTTAATTTATCTTATTAAATTTCATTGCACGAAAGCGAATTCAATTTCTTCGAGTTGTTTATTTACATTAGACCAGAAAATTAGTTGTAATCTTGATCTCTGGATTATTTAAAAATATATATAATTGGCTACAAATAACTTCCCGTTACTTAATCGGCATGGGGAACTTCATTAATCATCTCAACAGTTCCTCAGTCGATGAATTAAACCCTTGCATTGGCCATCTATGACCATCTTCAACCTTCATATCCACCTTCCCATCTCTAATATTTATTTCTTGGCGGATACCCTTTCATTTAAACAAGTACGACGAATGCTACTGTCCTTCTCAACGAATTCAAAGATCTAAGCGTTTTTACAGAAACCCTTCAAACATCTATCCACCTATTTTTATGTGATATCCTTGATCTTAAATGTCATTTGTCACGAATACTCCCAGAACATTAAAACACATTGTATCTAAAGCGTGTGTGTGTATGTAATGCATAACTTGGACTTCCTCGGAAGAGGAGGACGGGGTTAACTAGTTTATAAAAGTCCTGAAGAAAGACTGGGTCCGACATAAAATCTAAAAGAAAAAACGTTTACCGGCAACACTCACTCATGAGTTTAACTCCAACCTAACTCGGGTTCGGAGGTGAGACACGCGCAGCTGTGCTTTTGCCAAATTTCCGTAATAACGGTTATGTCTACCGCACACATTGCTCCGTAAGGACTTCTGTGCCCCTTACCTGCCTGGGACGGGGTGGCGAGGGCACGTGACGGTCCGTTCTAGGGGAAATTAGGCTATACTAATCTATATAAAGAATATTTGTTTGCATATGTCGGTACGGTTACGATCCTAGTACGTTCCGGTCTAGTGGGCAGAGACCTTAAGATGGAAATTCCCTTGCTCGAAGGCTTAGAAACTTGTTGACTATCCGAACAGGCTACAGCTCTATCCTTCTGCCAGTAACAGGCATTTACCAGCGGAGAACTGTGGTTAGTTGATTTTGTCTTCGGATAACTAAGAGGATGGGGTTTGTCACGTCCTCTCGATACTTAAGGTGTCTAGTAGCAAGCTAGTATTTGCTCATTTACACCTTCCCGTCCGTAATGACCAACGTCAGGCCAGTATCCACCACTTTACTGGCAGGACAGGAAGCAGCTTCTCAGCTGACCCCACAGAGAACCATGCTTCCACCTTTATTCTTAAACTTTCCCCTCTCGCCGCACTTCCAAAGGACTATTTTTCGTGAGACTTCCACAACTAAGTATATTACCGGTTCTAAGCCCGTACGCGAGCCTCTACCGCAAATATAGTACTATTAGCAGTGAGATCATTGCCCATATTTGAGGTATAAGAAGCACTGCCAGCAATTCTAAGAGGGAAACATGTATCCTATGTCCTGTTATTGGCAGTAGGACACCTGACACGTCTCTTCTCCAGCTATTCACTCTTGAAATTCAAAGCCAACCTCTTTGTGAATTGAATTTCATAATTTAAACTTTCTTATTCCGAAGCATAGGGATTGGTGTAGAACGTGTATCTTACTTGTCTATTTGGACGATTTTATTCTCCTCTCATCTTCCGGTAAACTTCAACTTAATCGGCATGGTGGTGAATATATCAATTCGACTCAGCGACTTTCATTAACATGGATTTGACACCCAACATTGCTACGTTTCATAATGCTCTTCCACCTCTACCCTTAGGGATGTTTCTCCCATCCCGATATGGATTTAAATCGGGTTCTAACTATACCGAGAACGAAAACATCAATCTCAAATATTCCTATTACTATTTATGGACCGCTGATAAAAGACTTTATCCCATATTTCAATTCTATCCCAACCCTCGCCACCTCCTACGGATGCTAGTCGTATTCTATTCCCACAATGTTTATCATTTAACTGAAATATGTACAAATGTTGAAATTGGTCCACGTGTTTAAGATAGTATGCGGAACAGATATGTACACGCAGACAAGCACATACAAAATCCATACGTACCAAGCGAATATTTTGATGGCTTGTTTCGCATATCGCTGGAAGAAGATTGTCACTGCGAAGTTGCCGAATGTGAATTCGTTGCAGTACAATAATTCGTGTAGTGTCTATTAAGAGCGAGGTAATGTGTTGAGTTTTTGCCCACACTGGTATTCAAGGCTAACATAAACAACACGCTCATTGTCGTTTATATGGGGGCTAGCAGGCTTCGGCGCCAATTTGTATGATTTATGACGACACTAATGTGCCATTACTGCTCGCCATTTCATGCAAATAATTCCATTACACGTAATTCGGTAGTTGGTAATAGCCCGTGATAACACATTCCAATTTACCTTGAATAAATCAGCTTATAATGCGCAGTAGACAATGCTTCTTAAATTACTGAATTTTTATAACCTCGAAATTTTTATGGTCTCTTATAAAATTAGCGAGAACTCAGGTAATTTGGTACCCTTGTATGGGAACCTATTTGTTAGTGAAAATGAGTGTTATCGACCGTCATAAAGTGGAATAAAAATGAGGATTCAAATTATGAAATTACTTTTACAATTAAAATTTAACTCATCTGAATTCTCTCTCAATTTACATTAGCCTCAGAATCGTCACATAGGAAATTGTTTTACATTGTGTGGTAACGATACGTTGATTAAAATTATCGGAGAACTGGGTTTAGAAAGTTATAATATGTTTTATGCAAATCAGGAACGATAGTAAAGTTTTCAATTTACGTACAACTTAAACATTTTACATTTCAGCAATTTATGACTAATATGGCCAAACACAGTCGGAATAAATTATCATATTACCTGGGTACTTATTTGCATTACCCAAAGACAACATTTAATTCGACTCCTATCTCTTGGTAAACATGTAATTTAACGACCACTGCCACATCATTTTTACGTCTACCTATCACGACTGAATGTTTGTTTCTTCAGAACCGCATTCATGTATCACAATACTTTAATCAACTCAAGAAAGTCTCCTTGCACAAAATATAAGCACGTTATCTTTAAAGGGTCTAAAACATTACGGTCCATTGAGAGAGAGAAAATATCTTTGGTACTTAAATGGAGTTTAAATTCTTGACATACCCGTACACTAAAAGAGTCAAGAATGCAAGCAGTGAAAAATACTCTCTCTAAGTACAAAAGTCTCCCGGTACCTTAATGGTGACACGAATGCTCCCGGCATCTTTCCGTTATTTATTTAACTCCCTCGATCTCTCCACGACAATAATATGATTGAAAATGACAAAATTTTGAGTCCCATTAATGTATTTAAAATACTTCATGCCGAAGATTTGTATCTTAAAGTATGAATTATGGTTCACTGAATAAAACAATTCTTAAAATATAACGATTGCGCCAACTCGACGTTAGAGAAAATATAAATTATATGTAATGTAATTCTTTGGAATTCTCACTTGAAATTATTTCGTCAGTCTTGGCAATTGACATTAATTCTATTAAATTATAATGATTAATAAACCTTACCTATTGTCCTATTATCACCCTTTCATCCTTCCTGAACTTTGAATAATTCACTTAGAGTGGCAGTGGTTTCGTGAAATATGTAACGTTAAAGGACGGTTCTAATTGAAACCGAAATATACAATATCTGTATTTTAAAATGTTTTGTGTTGTTTATAATCATTCTTCCAGGTACTCCCATGGTGCAATTGATCGAATATGAGCGTTGTATGATAGTAACGTATTGTACGAACTTAAGTATAGGAGATTTTCTTGTGTTCTTTTTCTGTCTCAATGTTCGCTGACTTATTCACATATTATTTTAACTATAACTTCTCCATTTGTGTTAATGATTACTAATCGCCTCCACTACTACGTTTTATAAGCCGGATTTTAAAAAAGTGCACCGAATTTAGTAGCAATTCACCCACAAGTTGTATGTAAAATACAAATCAATCGGAAAATAATTCATTAAATAGGCTAATTGATACATTCGAAAGTTTCAGTATTCACTAATAGATTATTTAGATCTCCTACAACAATTTGCATGTCATTGACGAACTTATATTTTGGAAGTGAATTTATAGCACTGCTATCAAACATTAGTTTTATAAACTTAAAATCAACACGTATTGTATTAGTAAATAACGTTTTATATGTTACATTTTTAATATAATATATTCTGAAATAGCCTTTTCCTTATTTATCCGGGAAGAGAGACTAAATATCATACAAACATACATTAATTTTATTTCAACTCCACAATCACTATTTCTAATAAAACGACGATCAAAGAATCGATAACGATTTTCCCCATCATCTAGTATGTATCATTATAGTAATATTTTTCATTTACAAAAATTAATTGCAACTGTCTATTGAAAGTTAGATGAATTGTGTTTTTATATAAGCATTATCATCGAATAAGTTATTGATAACTCATTTGATAGTATAATTACTGCTACTTCGTCACATGGGTGATCCAGCAACATGGCAAGAACAACTTCTCCTTTTGTTTAATTGATTATCTTTTCCTAATTCATTTTACTCTGGGGAAAGTTTCATAAATTAGTTACATCCCGCATAAAATGAAACGTTTTAATTACTCCTGTGGTATAATTGGATATTTTAATGATTAGCTTTATGAAGGTACAAAGCTTTTGACAGTTACCATTTGAAAAAGTCTGCCGGTTAATTATGAGGCTCTCAAAAACAATGAAAACTTTTCTGTCTCGCACTAATTTCCGCAGACTATTGTAACATGAGTTCTCAATTACACAAGAAAATCGGTCTGAGGTTTCTGAAGTTAAACTTAAAACTGGTTTTGGAAGTCAAATTTAGTAAGTAGCTACAGCAGCTACTATTTTCGAAGGGATTAACAAAGGTAAATATTTCCTTATGAAAGTTCGTAAATCTAAGTTTATATGATTTATAACCGATGCAAACAATTCTTTTATTTTGTTATTTTTTATGTGTGAGAGAGATGTTTAAGTGATTCTAATATGGGTGGGTCAAGTTATGTAAACCAGCTGAGATACAATAGCCTTAACCAATAAAAACAGTATTTAAAAAATTTGAGATAAGTACAAAATTAATTCTGGCAAACTAGAGGTTACCTGATTGCGAAGAAAGCGAAAAGATCTCATTAATCACATGTGGTGATCACAGAAGTGAGGATGGTGGAAGACATGGTTTTCAAATCAGACTTTATGAGTCTGTTTCTGATATAAGTACAATATTTTAAAGTATTTGTAAGAGTATCAAATCACTCAGATAACGGAGTTATGTGAAGAAACTAACTTAAGTAATACTAAAAATTTATAGACACGTTATAAAGCTTTGAATACGAATAATGAGATACGGATAACGACTAATAAATTGTATTTCATGAAAGAATGTAATATTCTACTTCGAAATAAGAATATATATCACCTGGGGATTTAGAATCGTAATTGGTCTGGTCAAATAGAAAATGGCCGTATGCCTATAACCAGGATCATTATTGGAAATTAACAGCTTAACACAGATGAAGATTTTTTATTCACAAATTCGCTATTCGCAGTGAAATGCTTCAGTTCTTCGAGTAAGTATAGTAAATTTACCTTCAAAAGTATGTAAACTATCTCATATGCATATTAAATTCTCCGTTATGTCTGCCGAAATTGACACCCAGGTTATTTAAAGAGTTACATATCTTTGTCCCAGAATAACTCAATTTATAAAAATTTAAATATGCTAACCACAATGAAGTATCTATGAAGGTAAAATTCTTGAACTAAAGCTCAGGTCGAAAGATGGGGTTGTAAACAGTCTGTGCCTTGTGGATTTCTATGATTTTGACAGAGGCTCACAAAGAAACAATATGCGGTGCACTCTTGGAACAGTACGGAAGCTATACCAATGTGTGAAGGTCAGAAAAACAAGTTTCTGAATTAACGTGGATCACTCCAAATATAATTCACTGTACTTTTATTTAAGATTATTTTTTATTCTACATTTTTCCTATTTTTACGGTGTGCAGTTACATCCCTTTAAACAAAATTTCCGTTTCCCATATAATCCCCATCCCTCTCAAGTGACTTAAGCCACCTTGGAAAAACGACCTGAATACCCGCTTGGTCACAGTCTTGACCAGTACGATTGATACTCTATAATGACAGCGTTCACTAGCTAATCTACATCTTCAAACCTCGTCCCGGATCAGCATAAACCCTTCCAATTCTGTAATAATTCCATTCGCCCTCAAAACCAAATATCCCCTTACCCATTCTATCTTTTTGGCTCCCTAATCTCAATAAAAAACTACATCACTTGCCTTAGACTTATTCTAGATCTGAAACGTTCCTGAAAACCCCATATTACGCACCTTTTAACCAAAATTAACACTAAAATAAAACTACTCTATCCACTCCTCAACAGAAACGCACCAATTTCCATCTCCACCAAAAGGCTCATTTACCTCTCCCTAATCCGCCTCATATGGTCATGTGCATGATCCATTTGGGGATCAACTGCCATCTCCAATTCAAATAAAATTCAAACCAAGCAAAACAGAATCCTTAGAATCATTTCCAACTTCCCATGGTACCTTCGAAACTCAGTTCCACTCTCTCACTCTGGTATAACCTAACAATAATTGCTCTCACGGTAAGTTAGCACCTCATTCTCCGCTTTTCAAATATCTATTCCTTTATTTCTCTTATTCTGATTCCCCATACTATACCTTAAACTCTATTAATATTCACCGCCAAAACTAAGTCAATCAAATATTTTTAACTGCAATAATATAATTATGTTCACGGCTCTGTCGTTTCTCTCAATTTTAAATTGAATTATAAACAGTATATTGATTGAATTGTTTTATCATTAGTATTAATATGGCATTATAACTGCAGAAAGCTACCTCTTTTATAATATAATAACTCGCAAAACAGTGACCGAACAAGAGTTTTTATTACCCATAACATCAACATTTAAACGGTCAAAGAACGCAATGCATAATTTGCTTAGCAATATTGTGGGTTTCAAAAGCAAGTTTCAAATTGTGCTCAATATCATTCCTTTACAATGGTCGTTATTAAAAAAATACAGCCCGTTTACAAAAACTTGTCTAAGGAACGATTCCTCTCCAAACATTTGCATGGATCCACACAGAATTCAAACGAAAATATTTAGTAGTGGTATGAGAGATATTGCAGCAAAAAAACGTGTTTTTGAGCAGAGAGGCTCTTTAAATTGGTGTCTGTGATACCGTCAAAGGCTTCAACGGTGGTGCCAGTGATTTTAATGAGTTAACCGTAATATCAGTTATCAACTGTTCTTTACGTCTCTATAATACGGAACGTGTTTAGAACAATAAAATGCTTTCAAGCTTCCAGAAAACGTATTTAAACAATCAAAGGGGACAAATAAAGAAAATTATAAGGAAGATGAATAAATTCAAAGTTACGGTGCAGGATGTTTTTAAAAAAATGTTCTTTCATTACAATTCTAGAATAACATTGACCAACTTTAATGTAAGCAAGATAGTACTGAAACTCAATTTTTACAAGTCAAAGTAACATTAAATAATAGCTCTAAGAATTTCAACTTATTTAAAAGTGAATATTGAAATATATATTACATTCAAAAATACTATACAGAAAAATCACAATTTTGATAGAAATCTACCTTGACTCTACATAAAGTTTACTTTTCTGGGGAGTAGTTACCATGATAACGGAAAAATAAGTAGCAAATTGAACCCGTGCCCAGAAAATACATTGAAAATAGTACGAATAAAATGATTTTATAATATAGGCTAATTAGTATTATAGAAAAATTATGTTATGCTTTTATGATGTAAAAATCGTTACACTATTAAATAGTATAAAACATACACGACATAAAAATCAAAACATTTTTCTCTATCGAAAGCCTAGGCGTCTGACAAAGGTTCAAAACAAATGGCTAATAGCTTCATGGTACTCATCCCCCCCCCCACATCTACCCCATAAAATCCGTCTAAATTCTTTAGTACATTTCTGTATCAAATAATCCACTATAATTTACCGTTTAATTTTTTTCTCTAATTTGTAGCAGAGGTCTTTCAATTTTAATTAATTGTAGTATGTATTTTCAAAAAAAAGAATAAACATATTTTTTGTTTACCTAGTATGCAATAATATTTTCTGAATCAATTTGAGTATTTATTTGAAAATTAAGTATAATTCAGAAACAAAAGAGATACTACCTATCAAAGCTCAGCACTTTTAATGCCTTTGAAACTGTATTAATGGAGGTTCTGAGTTTGAATTCCGACCTGGACGAGATTTTTAAATCCTAACACACCAAGTAAACTATAATTTCGTATGGTCAATTAAAACATTGTTTGAAGCTCTCGTAAAGCAGCCTAAGGTTATAATAAATCACTTTAAATTAACCCTTTCCTATTATAAAATCAGTACAAATCACACAGTGTACGAGGTTTTTGAAATAAATTCCGTTGGCAAAAATCAAAGATATGACTGGAATAAATATCGAGTCAAGTAACCTAAACTCTATCTGTTTAACGTATATTTCTATCTCATGTACATACAAAGAATAGTTAAGTTGCTTTATAAAATCTTATCGTGAATCATTGTTCGTTAAGTGCTTATCAATTTTAAAAAATTGATATATGTACCAGTACTTGAATATAATCTAACCTCATACATTTGTTGATATTTTCAGCCCGAATGGTAGTGGGAACTTTCATTCTCAACACGTACTCCTAATGGAAAGAAAAGGAAACCCCTAATCGCAAATGGGAATACAAAAGAAAATCTTTTGTGGCTTGCCCCTTTGAAAGTTTCAGAACAATGGAAGCCACCAGCTTCGTAATATTCTGTTCCCTCCCTCTTTAAGTTCTGAACTTTTCCGATAGTTACTGTGAAAGATGCACGACTCTTGAAGAATTACTTACATACAATCAAAGTTTAGAAATGAGGGAAGAAGTTGAATACAGAAAGAGCAGCTAAACCCATTCAATTATTTCGTGAAAACTAAACAACAGATTAAGTTAGGTTGATAACAATGGACTACAATTTTATCGCCTAAATTAACAACGACTTTGCGCTCTAAATTACTGCAACTCCAAACTGTTTTTTCAAACTATGACAAATTCTTAGTCCTCTTACTCAAATTTTTACTCAGTTTAGATAATGCTTTATTTACTAAACACATTTTTTGTGTTAATAAAAAATTCGTTAATCAATTTTCATGAGGTTTTCGTCTTTTCCTTTGTATTATTATATTTATTTTTTTAGATATGAAACGAAGGTTCAGTTTCAGTCGTGGGTGTCATATTTAGGATAAACTATAATTTTTTAAACTATTTTCGTAAAAATTATTTCTACAGAATATTGACTACTATTTCAACCCATTAAAATTTTTCCCTTCATGGAACATAACAATGTAATATTTTTTTTAGGGTGCTACTAAATAATGTATATTAATTAATCAATAGAATTGATTAAATTTAACCAAGTTCTTCTGCCGTCATCAAAGTCTACAACAGCATCCAGCTGATATTTACCATAAGGAATAGGTTGTTCTTATTGACGTGACTCTATACACTCAGGTCGTAAAACGCTTCCCGGCCAAATCGTCTCTTGATACGAAAGCTATTTGCATATCTAGTTAGAGCCGAAAGTAATTTGAATTACAAACAAAACTGTAAAGTGTTATTTGGCTTTATATTTAGCTCGCTGATAGCGGAGTGTTTCTTGAATAATTCAGACGCTACTGCGACAGCTGGATTCTGCAAGTGCCCCGGCTGGAAATGCTCAAAAAAGAAGTTATCGCCGTGACAGCAACTCTGTTAATGCATTCGAATATCTAAAAGAAGATGAAATAAACTGGACCGCAGAATATCCCTATACGTTACACTGGCGAATAAAATGTGCAGCTCGCTAGGATAGAAATATTAAAACGACAACATTGAGAATTAGACTTTCAACATTTCATTGCTATAATATTGGAAATCCATTTATAACAAATACAAATACACATCATTGTGTCTAAAGTTTCATGAATACTTATGTGAAACGTTGGCAGATGACTGTTTAGAAACCACAGTTCAGAGAAATGGACGTACTTTTGCACACGCGACGAAAACCTAATGAGCATAAAAAAGACAGACAGAGGTGAAATGTCCATTAAATTACAGTGAAGAAATATATAAAGAGAAAATAGTTAGCTCTGTAGAGTTGATTTGATGAAGACAGAACAACATTAATCAGCGTATATTGAAAATAAATAATGTCCAGAATTGTCTGTCAGAATAGGTGCAAGAAAATGAAACAACAAAAAATGGAAGGAAACACGAAATTCTGACCGAACATTTTAACATTACATTATTAAATGAAAAAAAAATGCATCAAACACATCCCAATAACAAGTGTTTCAGTAGAATATTTTCCAAGTGATACCCCATCAGTTGGTAAAATTAAACCATTGCATACATTTTAATATTCGCCATGTGTTTTCAATTAATTAAAACGGTAAACGGAATGAGGCGATCCGTTGTTATTCATTCGAAAACATTTTAGAGGAAGTTTATAATTGTAATTCATTCAGTGTACTTTAGAAAAATTAATATTATTTGAATGCAAAGAGAATCTTGAACTATTACTGACAAATTGAGAATCACGTATGTTTCTCACAGAACTGAAATATAACTTCATATATAGTATCCGCCAATAAGCTTAGATAATAATGAAAATGTAATAAGGGGGGAGAGTTGTTGAAAGATGTGACAGACGAAAAAAATTATTAATTGGGATATATATATATATATATATTTTGTAGAAGATACGGCGTACCTCCGTATTCGAGGATTTAAATGCTTTTTGGGCGCCAGGTATTTTTTGATAAAAATACCATGACGACAGCTCGAGTCTCGCCAGACTCCATTGTTGGCCCGAGTTGCGACAATTACAACTCGCAAGCTGGCCTGCATTGTTGCGTGTAACTTTTCATGCTACAATATATATAATTAATTTGAACAGGTACATTTACTTTAATCACAGCATTTACACGACACGGAAAAACTTATTAAATTACATCAAATGGTCCGAACTTTTTGACGTTTTGTAGTACAATTCCCTTCAACCACATCTCAGTTCGGATATATACACATACACCTGTTTTTGGTGTCTCCGTACGGCACCGTTCTCTGAGCTGCAGATAGACGCTCAATTGTCGTTGAATTCCCGGAGATCCGGGAATAATTTCGACTAGTTGTTCGGATTGGCCTGGAACAAATACACTTTTCTCCCTTTCAAATAACTCTTCTGACTTAACACGGCACTTCAGTTCTCTCCATATTTCCTATATAAACTGTCAGATGCTCTCTACATTACATCTTCAGTTCTCTTTCTCAAGAGAATATTTTTGACTCCTTCCCCAAGATCTGACCTTAACCACTTCTGTAAAATATGACAATCCACTTTTTCTCTAAGATTCGATATTTATCTGCCTTCTTAAAGTCTGTAATACCTATTATCTTTTTACAATATATTACATAGACCACCTAACTAAAGTCTCGTCCACCTCCCAGCTGGAGATTTTCTTTCCCACCAAGTCGCATGATCGTTCTCTGGAAATCACTTCTTATATTACATTCCTGCAGATGCGTTTTCGGACTAGCCGGGAGCTGACCCTTGAAAATTGTTGCCCTCTACGACAAAATATCTCAAAGCCTCTGCTAATCGCTCGCTAATGACTCCTCGCACGTTCTTGATGCGTCTCTGCAAACGTTGAGACACTTAGGTTTACGTTTGAGATTCCAAAGCTTTGCCTTCTTTCAATTAAATTTACTATTAAAATTATTTATTAATATGGTGGAGCACTTTTTCGTTACAATATATTAAAAAGTATAAATTAATGCGTATTATACAAATATTATTATACACTTCACCAATTCGTTAATCTATCCATCAACTTTTCAATTCTATAATTATTATAAGATTAAAAATATAAAATTATGATATTAAATTATTTGCAGATAATATTAGTTGTTTTATTTATTATTTTCTGGCTTATACCCTCTTACATCTAAAAGAACTAAGTGTATCGCGATGAATAGTAAGTTTGCACCGATTGGTGAGTTTGTACAAACGTGTTAGAAAATAAAGAGGATAAATATTTTTGACATTTAAGACGTGTAAATGCCTCATGGATCTTTTTTATTCATATGCATCGATTACTCGCAATAAAAATTATTATTACTTCGGTTTTATCCGTTATTTCTTCTCATTAATCGCAAGCTATTCGTCTCAAGTGTTGGCGCCTTTCGCCTTCCGTGCCTTGCGTATTTGGCGATGTTAGAGGGCATAAACCTCGGTGGCGCATGTAGATCCCCCGGGGAGATATATGGCTGAGACGCAGCCTGTTGTCTCAGAAACAATCTGAACTGATGTTGGTTCTCGCCTTCCTACGCCAACACAAAAGTAAACAGAGCTGGTTTTCTCTTCGCGAGTCTTCAGTTCCTTCGGGAGCAGCTCGGAGTTGACCCAGTTACCAACAAATCTTCCTGCACGGTGTTCCCGAGAGTAGGCACAAAAACTCACACACAACTTCCTAAAAATTCCTTTCTACGGATTGTAAATTAATTCTCATCTCTTCGGGTGTTCATACTTCCTATATCTACTATGTCAAAAAATTTTGTTTCTTAAGAAGAGCTACGCTCGACAATATCCTCTCAATTTTATTTTAAAAATATGGTTAACGTTATTTTATGCGAAATTTATGAAGTACTAAATAGGAAAGTATCTATTTTTTGTTAAATTCCAAAAGCATTTCAGTTTACCATTTTATCACAAATTTTAATTTTGAAGGGGAATCAAAGAGATTGTTGATTAATGTATGTTTAAGGAGAATACTATTCTCGTTTTGGGAACATGGAGTTATGAAAAGTACCATTTACAGTTTCATAACCTACCAATTCGAAATAAATATGCGCTCTAATCGTTCACTTCGTTCTTTTATGGTACACTGTTTTCAGATTATACTTGCGTTACAGTGAGTGCCCTACAAAAAACGGATTTTTTGCTTTAGTAATGAAGCACATCATTTATTTGAAAATTGCTAACATTGTTATGTCAATATGAAGCACAAATACTGTGATTAAATATGAAACAAAATTTAGAGCATTTTTCATTTTGTTAGTTTGCCGGACCTGAAATTAAGGCGACTGTCATCTGTTTGTATTGCGATTAACGATTGTCATTGTCATTTGTGCACATTGATATCAGATAAAATGGAGCGATACACGAATGATCAACGCATCCAGATTTGACGTACGGTGAATGCTATGCAGAGACCGTTCGCAGAGTTTGTGTGACTTTTTAGTAGGCCGAATGCAGAGGCTGGTAAGGAAATGTGAAGATACAGGATCAACAGCTAACATTAAATCACTTGGACGTCCTCGTCCTCGTCGATCGGCAGAGAATGTCGCTCTGGTCAGTGATAGCGTTGCTCTGAGTTCAATGCAGTCGATTCGCCACCGTTCTCAACATTTAGCCATTCCGAAAATCAGATTGCAGTGAATTTTGATAAAAGATTTGAAAGCGTAGAACATTTGCCGATTGGTGTTCACAAAACGACAACAATAAAGTTCCTGAGAGAAAGATTCAGCTTGTCTCATCTCTCGCAACGGTGATCAGAACTGGTCACCGAGATCATGTGATTTGACACCATGTGACTTTTTTGTGGGGGTGTGTCAACTCTTGTGTTTATGCGAACAATCCACGAATTATCCCACAACTCAAGGCAGAAATTAGACTCGTCAAGGGACAAATTCAAGCAGAACTTTTCTGTAGAGTCGTCGAAAATTTTGTCCATTGAGCGGACGTGCGCAGTCGAAGTGATATTTTGTTTCATGTTTAATCTCAGTCTTTGTGATTCATATTGATATTATATATTAGTAATTTCAAATAAATAATGTGTTTAATTACTAAATTAAAAATTGCGTTGTGTATGGGACACCCATTGTCGCAGAGAATTTACTTAGAACGAACCATTTCACCAACTTCATAATTATTTTTGAGTTAACTCCTAATGGTTACAATATTCGTTCAGCTGCAAACAACACGACAACTAGTATTCATTATCAAGTAGACTACGTGGAACAGCTATATTGTTAAAACCATGTAAATATAGTCTCAATTAGTGCGCCAAACCTTTAAATGGTCATCTTGAACATAATACCTTAAATTATATAATTATATTATTAAATTTAAGTCTGTACTTTTTAATGAAGAACCGCATAGAAATAGAGTTGTAACATTTTTAAAAGTCAAAGAAGATTATTTATTTTAATTTCTCGTTATTTATTTAATTACGACTTTCATTTATTTGTCTTTCAATAAAAAGGATTGACATACTTTTGAACTTTAGTTTGACGCAAGTTCGAGATTGACTAATCTCGAAGTGTAGCACGCTAATAAGTGTTTCTTGAAAGGACCTTCTCCAATTGGAGGCGGGCGTCTGTCCCGGGATAATAACATCGCTGTCGCAAGGCGTGCTTCTGACAGTTGCCGAGTGGAGCGTTACAATATATTCTCGGGTCTGCGGGAAGTTATTTCCTGTCCTTTCCCGACAAAATTCAATCGACAGAGTTTCTCTTTTTTATACAGATATTTTTTGCCGTTAGGAAGCAGTTCAGGACTGAAAAGCCTTATTGCAGCGGAGATTCAGCGGCGTAGTCAATGGGCCCGTTATATCACTTTAAAGAAGCAACACTCTTTAAAAAGAGGCACGAGTGTGCATTCAGACCGGGAACGACTTTTATAATGAATCCTCGCCGTATTGTTAACTTTGATAAAGAAAATTCGGCCTACTCGACATCTCACCTGCAGGCTTCCACATTCACATCCACGGAAGCCGATGGTCGTTCAAATTAATTAAACTATTACATGAAACTTAACTCCGTTTAAAAATTATATAGCCACCAATTCCGTGCTGTTTTTCACGGACCGCTCTGTGCTTCTTTCACTTGATAAATTCAGCAGATTGGAAAAATTATAAAACCGTAATAAGGCAATGATTGACCAACAATTAGTTGGTTTACGTGATGAAAGTTCGAAGAAGAAGAGGAGCCTAAATGTGATAAATAAATTAATATTGTTATTATATGTTATGATAGAGACTTATTTTAGACGCAAAATGACTTACTTATTGCGGATCTCTACCGACGAGATACGAACCGAGATGAAAAACGAAAAATTAAATTTGAAATTATCATTTTAATTGACGTAAAATAAGTTACGAAATAAACATAATAACTAAAACGTTAGAACAATTCTAACAGCAATCATCCACTTCAATAGCTGTATTAGCATACAAATCAATAAAGCTGTGTATGATAAAGCTTGTTCTAAATAATTGGTCATTATATTTATTTAATTGGTTAAAGTATTAAAATTCATTTTCATGC
This sequence comes from Eucriotettix oculatus, assembly GCA_034510155.1. Lineage (NCBI taxonomy): Eukaryota > Metazoa > Arthropoda > Insecta > Orthoptera > Tetrigidae > Eucriotettix > Eucriotettix oculatus. The sequence continues at coordinate 64,575,958 of CM067376.1, forward strand.
TTCAAGAAGTTATCCGACGAACTCTCAGACTTCATCCTCTTTTTAATTCACTGCCTATGATATTAAAAGGAAGATACCAGTTTCTGGATCACCCTCATCAAACCTGTTACTCTAACAAATGTAACGAGAACAGTTTCTATCTCTAAGAATTTAGTTATTTACTCTTCTTCGCCAACGAATTCTTTCTACCGCAGAAGAGAGATGCGATTATCTTGGAACTGAGGAGAATCAATATTCCGTTTTCCAATAGCAAAATTGCAGCAGAGTAATGTAAAAATATTAAATATTTTTCGCGCTCCAACTTACTACACCCTTAAAATATACGAGCTACAGTAACTGTTGAGTGAATCCATAAATATGTTCAACAATTTAAAAAGCCAAGTAGCATGATTCCACAGCAAACATCAAAACCTATGGTATGATTGTTACTAACAGTGAGGTGTAGGTAATGTTGCTGCAAGATTCCAGTGCCGCGTCACCTATTTATAGCAAGCTTAATAGAACACGGGATTAACTGATCCTAGGCTCGGAATCCAACTGAATGCGTAACTCTCCACTTCTGCATAAATTACGTCAAGCTTTCCTCGGCGAAGCGAAACTTAACTAAGCTAACTGAAACTGACATCACGCAGCATTTAGATAAGATAACATTCCGCTTTATAACCATTAATCAGCTGATGTTTTGAACGGAACATTAAAAATAATACTATTACAAACTTTAAAACACTTTTTCAAGAATTTCAGGCTTCAAATCATAAATATTAATGTCAACAACGAGGCCCAGTTCGAAGCTCAAGTGGATTTTATTCAAACTGCAAAATGCTGCAGGAATGTATTCCATAATAAAGAAAAATATATTACTTGGAGTCAAAAATTAAATTCAACCACCATGTTAATAACCTCATCACGGAAATTAAGAAGAACAGCAATTATGGCAAAAAAATTGGGTTCAACCAAAATATTCTCCTTTTAACTTATAACGCTATAATCAAAAAATGAAATTGATTTATGGTTCACAAATATACCACACGTCCAATAAATAATTATTGGTTTAAAATGGACACCACGTGCAGAAACACGCTACGAATTGTTACTGGATGTTTCAGATCCATTGAGATACCGCAGAAGAACGTTTCTAATTGAAAAGCATGCTATAAGAACTAAAACTTCGACGAACGCCATAATAAGAGACAATATCTTCTAAAATCTGCCCCACAATCTAGATTTACCAACATCCTATTTCACGGTCAACCGAAATCGCTTCTCCTTATTAAATTTCACCCTTACCCCCTCTACCTGGAGATATACGGAAATACCGTCAGGTACAACCCTCACCAGATACACCAACAACCAAAAATGCAGTGTCTATTATAATTCATTTTTAAATGTTCTTACCGAGTGTTATAATCACCCAAAAGTTACTCGTCAAAATCTCCTAATGAAGTTGGATGTTCCATGCTCACTAAAGGATTCTAAATGTTCAAGCAATAAACAATGACGCTTCGCCTCGTATGGCAGAGATTCACGCGCTATTGATGGCCACAAACTATTACTCGGAAAATACTCTAAAAAATCATTTATAAATATGTAAAATTAATTAATTAGGTGCAGACCTCATCTTCATTTTGTAACACGTAACGTAGTATGAATAAATGGTGCATTTGGCATAAATGGTTAGCTTCAAACAGCATATTGTGCGTTAGGAATTGAAATCCAAGAGTCGTGGCCTGCAGCCTGTTTTGTGAATCAGGTGAGGTGAGGTGAGGTGCGTGATGGACGATCGTGTGATCCACGTGTATTTATCACCGAGGCCCCACGCGTGGCCACAATGCGTCCTATCTGCTCTGCTGGGCTTCTTCATCGTGCTATTAATATGCATGAGCCCTTAACGAGTTCGCCAAAGAATACGTTCGCTCAGGCTAATTTACGTATTCAAAGACTACTTTCATTACATGGTAAAACACTGTGTTATTTGGCGATTCAGTAATCATTGAGACGTGAAGATTATTTCCTAAGCACTTGAATATGGAATTACGTTGTACACACAAATTAAAATCAACTGAAATTTTATAGGGAAAGTGAAATATTTATCAAGATTACAAGGTTACACCCTTATGACGTGGAGGTTTACTACCCATATTATACTAACCACAGTGACAGTGATTTATCACTAGGAAGGGCGAGACAGAACAGTTTTTAAACAGGAGAAATTAAAATTCTCTATTGATTACAGCTTTAAAGCGATTTTTTAATCTTTACTGCGGAAATATACAAACAATTCTAGTGAACATAATAATGTCAATATGTATATTTTTTCCAAAACCATAACTAATGTATTAATCTTGAATAGTAACATCTTAATTCAAATGGAAACTCGGAATTGGAATGTAATTAGTAATTACAAACAGATCTTTACTAACTACATACAGATCTTTCTCATTTATATAATAACTATAATTTATAAGAGGGTAATAAATGTCGTATAATCAAAAAAAGTTTTGCTATCACAAATGATTTGTTTGGTACCTGCAATAATAATTTCATAACATATCAATACTCGAAATCCTCAATAATTTAATTTCAGATTATATACATTTCCGAGAATGGCAAGTTAAATACATAGCAATATAAATGAATATACCAACTCAAAAATATAATTTAATATAAGAAAAATTAAATCATATTAACAAATCTAGCACTATGCTCCCTTCCTTTTACTGCAATCTATGTTTTACTAATATTGCGTATCATATTTTGGACTTTCAATTAAATGAAAACTTTGTATATGGTCATTAATTTATATAACATACATTGATTTACTGAAATAGAATTTGTGACTACTTCTTAAGTAAATTATTGTTACTATTTGAAGTAATTTTTCCCGTTGAATTTAATAAACAATACGCTTGAAAATTGATTGCAAAATTTGGGTGAATCATACACATAGCAACTTCCTCAAAAAAATTTCAAGTAATAAATTGTAAGTAATGTTCATTAAATTGTCAAATAATTGTATTATAAGTATCATAACTGTTAAATCTGTTCTCTTTGTTTGAGATATTGTAAAAGTTTTATATTTGTACCTGAAGAGGTTCACAAGGAGAAACGATACATTGTGCTACTTTTATTAATTAACATATAATTTGTAATTTCATAACATTATACTTACGATAAAATTGGTTGGTGTATTCGTTTATAATTCAAAGAAGTCAAATAATTATAAATATTAATATCCACAAAATAATTATTCATATAATCTTTAAGTAAAATTTCGGTTTGCGTCTGTTCGTAATTGTATTTATGCGGTTACCTGGATGGTTCTTAGCTGTAGTTAGAACAGTTAGGCGGGGGTGTTGTCGACATACTAAATTTATTTTTTAATTTTCCGACCCATATGTATAGTTGGATTTTCAGTCTGCCGTTTGAATAATCTGTGGCATTTGACTTGGGCAGCAATACATGCGCAAGTTCATTGCGTCGTAGTTTGGAATTGTTTGACAGTTCCATTTCGGATTGCCGAGTTCTGTGGTCTATTGGCTAGCGTCAATGCGTCACAATGCAGAGGTTCCGGGTTCGAATCCTTTGTTTGTGCCGTCATGGTATCGGAGACTGGGACGAAAACTTGGAGAATCAATAAGTTGACCAAGTATCGCTCTAAATTCTGAATGAGTCATGTAAGACTGCAGTCGACTAGGTAGGCCCAAGGCTCTGAATGGGCTGCAGAGCCAAGAAAGAAGAAGAAGAGTTGTGATATATTCCGTCTATTGTAACCGCGTGTACTCTGAGTGTATTATTTATCGAATAATTTGTTAATAAAGTACCAATAATCGAAATTTTTATAATTTTCTTAGCTTGAATGAAATATTACCTCGACGCAATAATCGAGAAGACTAAATTGTTTTTGAAAATAAGGTACGTCTCTTCAGTGAATAATTTATTAATATATCTACGATCTTGTAAAGTCATATTTATACAATGCATCGCTAGAAAACATTCTTTTAGTTTCTCTCTGCTGAAAAATAGATATTTTGTGTGACGCATCATCGAGCCTCGTGAAATATTGATGGCATCCCCAATATAGTCTCTACGAGAAAGTCGGGAAAGTCGCATACCCAAATTCAGTCGCCAGATAGAGAGCAGCACCGTTTGTCTCTGTGTTTGTTCAGCGTTCTTTACTCTCTGCATGCATAATTTATTTTCCTGTCGTTATATCCGGGACGGAAGTTGACATCCTTAGCGTCATCCTCCCGAGAACGTTTTGCAGAATTTGCCTCTACCACGAGACAATTAAAACACTCTTTTAAAGTGAAAATATTTCCAGCAGAAATGGAAATTAATCAAATATGGGATTGGTTATTGTCATGTGAATATTTCCCGCATGTTTAACAAAAGATCGACACCCATTTCTGAAACTTAAATACTTTCCATTCAAGAAGGCATAAGCAGACAATATAAAGACTTTCAAATATTATTAATATTCCGCGAAATTAGAAATATAAATTTCGTTTAAACTAATTACTTTAAAGGACACTGTAAAGAATATTGTGAGTATTTACTATTTTAAAATGAATAATTCTTATAAAAATAAGAAAAAATATTGAATTTTACATTTATTAGTGACAATATCCACAAATTGAGTCTCATTTAAGTTACAGAGCCGGCCGTTTTTAGTGATTAACGATTTATATTTTGCACTATTTACATACATTAAAATTTTATTAACTACATACATGAGTTCTACACTAATGATCGTCTAAACGGGCCTTTTCAAGGAGCCAAATACAAACAAAAGTTATACGTGAAATTGGCAGCACTAGAATATCTGCAACGCTAATATTCAGTGAATTACCCTTTCTTCTCAGCTTATCCTGGAACTTGCCGTTGGTGTTGGCCCTGCCGCTCTTCCTTGTTGCTATCATGAGCACTTTGGTGTCCTGAACTCTAGCACTTTTTCCTCTCGTGATTCAAAAACCCATGACCAGGACAATCTCCAATTTCTTAATGTCCACTCTAAATGTTCTCTCTTACAGCTCCCGCTAATAATTCAATCTTAATATTCACTCTTTAAGTCCAAACCTAATATTGCAAAAGTAAGTTTTCTTGAGTTTTTAGAGCTTGTCTCTATTTTGTTAATTCGTTTCCGTCGGTGACGGGCTCCAATCAACTCCAATATAAATTATTTCCCTATCGTCTCTGGGAGGAGCCATTCACCCCGCTCCATCAATGTTTCGGGGAAAATACCATGTCCCCTAACAACCCGATGTCGCCGAATCTCAAAAGTCGCACCAACTTCTATGGAATTTATTACCCCTCGTCTGTAACCTTCAACTTTGCTCACGTACCTTGTCTTTGATTCCGTACCGCCAAATTCTGCATGTAGTTTTGTTTTACCATTACAACACTTATAGAAAATTATCATATTCATATTATTTTGTAAATTGGCTGCAAATATTGTAGATCAAGGGAAAGTTCATCGTTAGTTTACAAGTCTTTAATATATTTTACGAGTTATGTAATGTGATAGGAAAGATTGTTTAATATTTTGACGTTAATTTGTCTTTTCAATTAACTGATCAATTAAACCGATACAAAAATGTAGCAGTAAATGAAAGTTCTTTCGTGAATACAGTTGAACATATTTACCGGGGGAAATGGTAGTCCACAAAATGAAGGATATTGATGAACCCGTTATATTCCAATTAATTTAAATATCTCGGTAGATAATTATGACGCATTTCAGTAATATTGAAATATAATTAAATTTCATGGCCTTTGGCTGAGCTTCAACTGAAAGAAATCTTCTGTCTTTGGACTTTAAAATAATTTAAAAATAAAAATTGAAACATGTAAATCGTGTCAATAGACATATCCAATATCGCCCTATTTCCCTCTTACCAATATTCTCAATAATTCTTGAGAAAGCATTACTTATGAGAATTCTAGATTTTCTTACAAAATTCAAACATATTTCCACATCGCAGCATGGTTTTATTAGTGGAAAATCTACCAACACGACTTCATACGACTTCGTTCAAAGTATTCATGACGCACTTGATGAAAGACTTAAAGTGACTGGCATTTTTATGATCTCTCCAAAGCGTTTGATTTAGTAGATCATAATATTCTATTCAAAAAATTAGATTTCTGCGGAAACAGAGGAGTTCCCCTTTCTTTATTGACATCGTACTTGCAAAACAGACGCCAAAAAGTTGCGATTGAAAACACTGATGGAAATGAGTATCTTTCAGAATGGGAAAAAATTACCTGCGGTGTCGCTCAGGGCTCAATTTTGGGACCTTTACTTTTCATCATTTACATTAACGATCTACCTAATTATTTAGATCCCTTATAATCAGTCCTCTATGCTGACGACACAAATTTGGTAAACACGGATAGCTATTGACTCGGAAACTATGCGAGAAAGTTGATACTTCGATGTGCCGTCTCAATCTTTGGTTCACTGCGAACAAATTTTCTCTTAACCTAGAGAAAACCAAAATCGTTAACTTCACATCAAACACAAACAGTTTATCTCCTAACTTGGAAAACATTTCAGAGCACGCGCCTTTCATTGTTCTGCTGATTGACAATAATTTGAAATGGAATCACCACATTAAAAAACTATCGGGAAAACTCATCAAAATTTGCTATAGATTGCGAGTTTTATCTCGGGAAACCGACATAGCTACATCAAAAATGATGTACCATGCATATTTTCATTCTGTCATGTGCTACGGTATTGGAATCTGGGGGTCATTCGCATCACGCGCTTCGCATTTTTAAACTACAAAAGCGGGCCGTACGAATAGTATCCGGTGGAATACCAGTTGCAAGCCTTTGTTTTGCAAACTTGGAATTTTAATCTTGCCGTTTATGTATATTCGATAAATAATGGGGGAACATCAATCTATATGCCATTCGTACAACACAAGAAATCGCTCTCAGCTCTGTGTTGAAAAACATCTTCTAAAGCCTTTTTGAAACAAGCATTCACTATTCTGGTATAAGTCTATACAATACTCTTCCGGAAGAAATAAAAGCTTTAAAGGTTCAAAAATTATTTATAAACAGTTGTAAATCTCTGTTAATGAATGGAGCGTATTGTTCGTAGATAGGAAAGACTAAAACAGTTTTCTGGTGTCCTACCAAATTCTTCTACTATTTTAGAACAATAATCTACTAGAATTTAACTGCTGAGTTATTTTCTTTTTCGTGTTCACCGGGAACCTACGCACGATCTTCTGCTGCCTCGTCCGTCGACTGAAAATTGAAGATAGAATTTTATCTTTCCTATTTTTGTCCTTCAATTCTGAATAGTAAAATTTTGTATACTTCTTGTAATATTATATCTGACGTATCCTATTTCCTCAACCGAGGACTAATGGATTGAATAATAAATCTAAATATAACTAGCTTATAGAATTAAAATTTGGACCGAGAATGTAGCAGTAATTCTGGTCACGTGGCAGTGGCGAGATAGGATTTACGCAGACATTGAGAATTGAAAGCATGAGTAAGAAGAGGGAAAATATGGTAGTATAAAAGCTATAAATATTTAAGCACTCATTTATAATTTCTACATGGTATATTGATAACAATCTAAAATCATTGAATTTGGTCAATTTGATAGACTCATAAGTAAAAAGAACGTTTGCAGAGAAAATCTCAATGAAGATATAAAATTTTCCGTATTTGAGCAAAGGTTGAATACTCAATGCGCACAGCCGGAACTATTCAATCTACAAAATTGAATTTTTTTAAAGTGCGACGTTTCCTAAATAAACATAGCGTAGAAGATGAAGATAAAGAAGATATGTACTGAATATGTTACTGAAACATAAATTTTGGGGTAAGGAAAAGAATTGAGCTCTGATTTACACAAAGAGGGTCACAATCCATACTGCTGTGAAGGCTACAGCCATACCCAAGTAACTAACCCTTATTGGATCCCTTAAAAAATTCTAGAGCTGATAGAGGAGAGTACTGCTTTTAAAGAAATTAAGCCAGAGTATGGAAATTCATGGACAGCTCATTCAGGAAATAAGTTATTAGTTTCCAGTTGGTGGGTCGAAACTGTTGGCCTCATGTAGTTCTTTGCAAATTATGTATAATTTATTTCAAACAATTTATCACAAATAAAGAAATAAAACAATTCTTCTTGAGCGTTTACATTTTTAGTATTTCCATATTTTTGAACATAGCCGTAACTATATTAAATGAACTTGTTGTCCTCTTCGGGTCATGAAATCGAGTGATGAGACTTTCACTTTTTTCTTTTCCTTGATGTATGTATTCTGCAGAACAATCACCAGTAGAATGACTGAAAATAATTTTTAAAACGTCGATGACTCATTGGGCGATAAATTATCTTCAGATTCACTGTTCAGTTACTGAAAAAAAAACATTTTAAATCAACAGTTCTTACTGACTTCTTCTCCCAAGCCATAGGAATTATTTCTCAACACATTGGAGCGTAATACTCAAGTTAAATGAAGCTAAGTAAAACAAGTAACGTGGGTGCTCAAAAACCGACGCGAGAAATGAGGCGCAGAGTAAAAAGTATTCGGAGGGTATAAATTCCTTGTTATGTTCAAAAATGCAAAATTCAAAACAGGAACTAAAGTCACATTCAGAGCAAACTGTATGTAGGAGGATTTGATTCTTGCTAGACAACAATTTTAAATTCCAAAATACGTTTGGACTAAAAGACTCATCCCTCGTGCATTGAGCTTTTTTAAAATTGTTTGTAATAAATCAATTATTTAAAAAGCCAATTAAATGAAAGGAAAATCTTTTAAAATTGCATTTTATACAGAATTTAAAACCTAAGTTTTATATATTCTTTAGCCTCGCGTTGAGTAGGGAAATGAGATTGACATTAGAACACACGAGTGGTCTGTCTAAATAAGAGCATGACGAAATAATGTTATGATTGATAAATTATAAACAAGGTCGGATGCGGTTATGAGAATGAGCAAGGAACGGGTTTTATAATTCTAGTTATCAGTTCCAGTGTCTTATCATCTATGCGGAATATGTTTCCAAGGCACCAGGAAAATTCACGAGGCTTTAATCCCAGTTTAATTGGCCTCGATAATACGATGTGGGCGCTTCCTTGATTCGGTTGCGTTGTGAGCACAGAGCGTTTCTAATCTCGACAGCTGAGCGGCGAGGACTTGTCTGTGAGATGTCTCTAATTGAATTCCCCGCCATAAGCTGTCATGAGCACAAGGCCTCACAAGAGCAGACCCAACAAGTGGCACCACACCCCGTCAGCAGGTCCTGACAATACACATCTGCTATTCCACGCTATATGTTTTTCCTGCTCAATTGCGGTCACTCCTCAATTACTGGAAAACTTAGCCAAAGATTGTACGACGCCAGATAACTTTAAGCATTTGGCTGATGGTGCATGCTGTGCTAATTCCCTTGACTGACTCGTTCAACCCTGAATCATTAAAAGACCAAATTTATCAAATTTAAACAGGAATGGGAAATTCCGCATCGTTTTGGACGATAAACTTTGTGACAATGTGCCATCTTGAAATCAAAAAACTGTTGAGAAATTAAATTGTAATTATCAGTTTAAACAACTTACTCGAAAATTCGAATCTGCATGCTGAGCACTCAAGCGCGTAGACGACAGGTAAAATATTATATTGTGCATATTTTTACTTAATCTTGTGATACAGAATACAGTATGGGTAGCTTAGACATGTACAAGATACAGAGTATTTTCTAAAAAGAATTGTAGAACAACTTGGAAACGATTTTGAAGAAAAAAACTTGGGATACTGGCTTGAGCTAGTTCTCACTCTTTTTAAATAAGAAATTATTAGTTATATACTATATATTATGGACGGGAACTACCACAAATGTTATTATTAACTTCTCAACTGGTTTATGGTACTTGTTTTAGATTTAAAAATAGAAGTCATACTTTGTTTATGAGAAAAAAACACTGAAATGTTGCGTAATTCCTATGAACGGTTCATAATTGGGTACTCAATAGTTATTCACTACTAAACGATATTAGAAATTATCTTATAGAAAACAATTGCAGCTCAGTAGGAGCTCTCCTTAATATTATTCACATTTTTTTAGAATTTAAACGATCGAAATTCAGTAAGAATATTCTAAGTCAGAGACAGGCAAGTAAGAGGCGTCAGGGTGTCTGGATGAAAACGTGTCTGTCTGCAGGTACAAAAGTTTATACTTCTTTTGCCAAAAGTACGTTCACCCTTCAAAATTCCGTCGTCAGCGACAAAAATTCCCGTGCTTGACGGAGGACGGTGAAGCGTTTTTTCTTGGAGAAGAGTTTAGCTGGGAGGTGAGAAGACGATAAATAGAGAGTTGATCAAGACGTTGAAAGGGCGAGGGAGCAGAGAGGCAGTCAATGTTGCTCGGAAGTTAAAAGGAACGGGAATAAATTATATTTACACAATTAACAACTAAATGAAATATTGTCCAAGTTCTAAAGAAGAAAACCTTTTTTATATACATTTCACGGTCTTTATTCATAAACAATTTAAGAAGATTTAGACTTTTCTTATTCCATTAATTTCTATATTCATTCATTTTCTTCCATATTCGTTTCACTGTCTTCTCATAACTTTGAAATGTTTGCTCCTGTATCTTCTTCTTACCTTTATAAAATTAAGATAGTAAAGGCTCGTTCACTTATAAAAATCTTTTTATTTAGTAAACTATTGTCCGTAATTTCGATTGAATCATTTAAAGCATTTAAAACAGGTTTTTTAGCTCCCCTCTCAATAAAATTCCTTGTGTTGTCCCCAATAATTATAAGTACAAATAATTTCATTAACATTCCCGTCTGCCTGTTATACAGAAATACACTTTTAGAAGGCATTTAAATAATTAAAGCGCGACATTTTCTTTTAAATAATAGATAGACGTCAAGGTGTTAACGGTCCGGCAAAGCTTGTTGTTTTAATTACTAAGCACGCTACTTCTTAAAATTAAATTCTTGTTATTCTCGCTTGTTTTTAATTAACTAATTAGTGAAAGAACGTAATCCACGAACACTAATTACATAACATGCTAGTAACAATTATTGTACTTCTCATTTTAAATATATTTTGGAACAATAAAATAGAAAATCCTTATTCTTGAAACTGACGCCAGATTTCAAACAGGAAATACTAATACATAACCTCATGCGTCAAACAATTTGGTAAGAGTTAAAAAGACAAAGCGTTTATCATAAATTATAATATTGGTGTAGCAAACTATTCTAATATTTTTTCTAATCTAAATTCACTCGGTTTAAGTATCTCTGGAAATATAGTGATATTTTATATACGTTTATGTACAACATTACTCTGTCAGTAGACGTGCTATTAAATACTGAACGCATACATTGTGAATCCACAAATATTGGTTTCACTTTAAAACAAGTTTACTACTGCGTGTAATTTTTATCATACCATAAAATTATGACATTAGGCTGCAACACTGAAAACATCTAATATTTCATAGACAATATTAAATCCGCTTCCTGGGCCTTGTATGATTTCCACACTAGAGTACAATCACAGACCTATCGAAAAATAATATTTTACCGATCCAAAATTGTAGGGAGAGTATACAGGGGATTATTACAAGAAAACCCGAGAATTAGTGTTTAACCCGGGGTAGATGATTAAAGGTTCTCTAAGAATAGAAGTTTTAGTAGATCACGCAGTATTATTTTGGCAAATATAGAACTAATGTTTCATACTATATTGTAGTATTCAACAATATTGGTCGTAGGAATTCCAAAGAACGATAATTATGATTCGTAAATTTTGGTAATTCAAATCCGATACTGAGAAACAGTTTCCTGTCACTAGCACCGCACGCTGGGTGGTACGAAAAATAAAATACATATATTGAGTTCTCGTGAGAAAGCAATCGTCTGGCTATCTCGATGAAATTCTGTGGATTTAGTAAGTCTTGAGGGAGTTTTAGACGGAGACAGACGTGCTCCATCAGTTTGCAGCAGGGTTCAAAAAAGTTAGGAATTCTGGAAGGCTCTAAATGATGGAACGTCTGCATTTATATATTTAAAAGTCCAGTGTGCTGGAAATTGATTTGTAAGAAGCAATCTTGAAGTTTAATTAATGAGTGGTGATTTTTTTTGGGGGGGTTAACAGGCTACATGAGGGTGATCCTGAAACATTCGACTCCCTTTTAATAGCATAGGAAAGGAATTGAAAAGAGGGGATGCGGAAGGTAGCGAAGGGTTGACTAGGGCCCCCGGGTTGTGGTTTAAGGATCCTACCCTGTGTTTCATCTAAAGAGACGCAGCCAAAACCCTATAAAACCTGCATCAGGTAAGTTGGACATTGGGTAAGTTTGATTCATAATAATTGTCTTGGAGTGTTGGATGCGAGAGAAAGATCCCCTTCGTATTTGGTTGGCAGCCAATAATATTCTGCAACAATATTTCATCGTGATATCCTTGTATTGGTGTCCAGGATGTACTATCTGGAAGTTTTAACTAGTGTTTTATTGGAGACGAATGACATTCAACGGAAATACAATTAATAATTTGTGGTGGTTGTCAATTAAACCTTTACGTTTACACCGCATTTATATTTATATTTTGGTTTTTAGGGTTCACATTTAATAATAATAAAATATGGATCATTTTATTACACACACACATATATATATTTACTATCGAAGTTTATACAAAAAACTATTTATAATATTAAAATCATTTTGTTACTAAATATAATACTAATTGAAAATTTTAGTATTATTTTAAACTTACTCCGACCTGCTGTATGATTAACAAGTTGGCCGTGGTGGTTAGAAAAATTACACCAATTATGTGTCGAAAATGGAGAAAACAAACCGCGCCGTTAAATTTAATCCGATTTATTCCAAGAAAAGAAATACTTTGTCCCCAGAATTTAGAAATTATAAAAAAACTAAATTACCGCGTCAACGTCAGAACATTTTGTAATTGATCTGGTTGGCTCTTACTATGGCTGTTGGCTGCTCCGGCTCGGATGTTCGCCTGTGGTGGAGGAGGACGAAGCTAGGACCCTCCGGTGCTGTGTCGTCGCTGATGGCCTCTGGTCGCTGGACTCGGCAACTGTTTGTCTGTTTGCTGCTTCCACGCCACGTAGTAGAGGTAGACGACTGGCTTCCACCTTGCTTCTCCTGGCGGCAAAGTTGTACCGTCCAGAAGCAATTGCTGGATGCTGAAAAAAATAAGCTATCTATTTTAAAACTACTTAATAACTGGTACATATCTATCTTAACTACTATTTAATACCGAATATCCACGTTATGTGGTTGGAAAATTTAAGTGTAAATTGTATGTTTTTGTGAAAATTAAAACATATCATGGCCTGTTATTAATAGTAGTGAAAATATATGTGAAAGGGTAAAGAGCTTTTAATTTAAAATACAGGCATGTATATTTTGGTAATGTTTTTAAATAAATGCATAACTTACACCTGTCAACTTTCCTTTTCATGCTATTAGAAAATAGTCATTAGATTTTAATTTTGTATGTTTTCTTAGAGTTATTCAAAAAGGATATCTACAACTATTTTGTGGCACCATAAAGAGTTCTCAGATAGCCGGTGAAAAATAAAATAATTGTAAAATATAATTTAATGTTGTGTAAACGTTTGTGTGTAATTTTATTAAATATTGTAAATTTATTTATTAATAAAGTTACACTCTTTTCATTTATGAATATCACTTCATTAACAATGAGATCCTTAAAAATCATTTTAATTTTGCTAATTTGAAAGTAGTTTTGCATATTCAAATTGAATAGTTAGGAAAATTTAAAGTCTATTAAAATTTTAAGGAATGTAGTGTAAATTCATATTAATTAATTTGTTTATTGCATTTATTAAAGCTGTATAGTGGAAATTTTTATATAATTAATTAAATATAAAAGTATTTAAGCGAACGTATTTTTGGTGTTCAGTGCAACGTTGTTTAATAGTCCTCAAGGTTTTCCAATATATAGTCGGCCGTCAGTAACTTGATATACTATAACAATTTTCAAGGCAATGTAATGTGAAATATAACCATTCAATTTCATTTTTGACATACTGATGTTATAACATGGATTAATGAACGAAGAAGTGGGAACTGTAGTTAGTCTTGATATTTTGGAAATAGTATTGATCCCGCTTAAGGTTGATATTGTTACGATGTATTAAATATTCAGTTGTTTGATGAACGTTTAGCTTAATTTGTGAACATATTGCATATTTAGAATAAAGTTTTTGCAGAACTAAATTGCATGAATTACGATAGAAACGATGCGAAAAGAGATGGGCAAAAAGTTTATATCCGATAGCTGTTTTAGAAGTATTTCGGAGACGAGATGCACAAAGAAACAGAGGACTGTTTTCTGAAGGCGCCAAACACAAGTAAATATTCCTCTACTTTAGAAAGCTTACAAAAACCAGCAATTCTTATTTCATTACAATTTTTATTTTTAATTGAAATAGTACTCGCACTATTCATGAAAGTAAAATAATTCACTTGTCAATAAATTCTATATTATAAGTTAAATTAAATTTTATAAGTTAATATTTATACGCAATTAACATTATTTGTAATGAAATTCCCACAATGTTCTCCGGGAAGTACATTAGTCAAGGTTAGAATTATAGGATTGACGATAGGAAAGTTCAAAAGGAATCCGTATATTTTTTGTTTAGTGCCAATTCTAATCCGTCAGGATAACAGCTGGCCTGAGATGCAGGGCAGCCTAGTCAACCATGTCCATAATATTAACTAACTTAAACAATGTTAAATTAGCAGTATATTGGCCAAGACAGATTTTCGTCCACAAAATAAAATAAGACAGGTTCTAGCTCGGTTACAGTCTTGAAAATTGTTGGAGTATATCAAATTCCTTGCAACTTCGGCCGACTATATATTGCACAAACCTTGAGGACTATTGAACAACGTTGGACTGAAAACCAAAGATCTTCTTCTCCTTTTATTGCCACTATAACCCAATGTGAGTTTTGGCCTTATTAACAATTTTATTCCATTCCGCCCTCTCCTGTGTCAATATCCGCCATTCTCTTACTTTAATGGTTTGTATATCCTTCTCAATGTCATCTACCCATCTTTTCCGGGGTCTCCCCCTTTTCCTCCTCCCGACTGGCTTCCATTCCATAAAGCTCAATATTTTCAAGACTTTGATAGGACCGGAGCTGAGACATGGACAATGTTGCAAAATGATGAAAGACTAATTAGTACCTTTGAGAGAAAAATACTCAGTAATATCCTGGAGCAGTTAACGAAAACCGGTTTTGGCGTAGAAAAGGGTTTCCCAACCTTTATCTGCATTGGAACACTTCCCAAAATCTGACATTTTAACGGAACACTTGGTTTATTTTTTTAGGTTCAGTGATTCCCACTTGTAAAAATTAAACAAGTTTTATCAACCATGACTGATTTGTTCAATTTCAACAAAATGTCTTAACGACAGCGAAATTTAACAGCTTATTTAGGAAGACATTTTCATGAATTGATGATTATGACAATATGGTGAAAGCATCGACCATAAATTAAAACGTTTATTTTGTGACCACGTATTTTTTGTGTGTTAGCAAAACTGTAATAATATTAATCATATTTCGCCACCAATTAAAATTTTCCTGCTTCTGAGAAACGCTGCACTCGATGTTCCTGACACTGCATTTATGCGTTGTTGAATTACATTCCACAAACAAAGGTTGTAGCGCAGTAGAACCCGCGCCCAATTTGTTTTATTATTTACGGAAACGTTTTACAAGGAAATTATAGAGGCTTGTGGCGCGCCATCAACAATACCTTCCAGTCGGCAAGTCTCAAAAGAAGCCGACAACAGAGGAGTAACTTTATGTTACAATACTTTATACCGAAATTTTGAAAAACAATGACAGTTCTTAGGATATTGTGTACTTGGAGAGCGAGTTGGACGGTTGAGTGAGACGGGCGATAGGATGGACATGGAGCGGATGAGCTCCCGTGAAGGTTGTACTTAGGGAGCGGAGAAGGACATGGTGGAGTGAAGATGTGTTTTTAGAGAGCGTGTTGGACGTATTACGGAGGGTGTGCATCCCTGTGTTATGAGCAGAGAAAATTGTGAATTAAGTAACTTTTGAGTTAAACGTGATACAAGGTGATGGCGAGAGGATATCGAAGGAGAATGGTGGACAGATTTCTGGTGATACAAGGAGGTGGAGAGTGGAGATTGGCAGCAGAGAAGTTACGACGAGAGCAGATTTGTGAGGTGGCAGCGGAGAGGTGGACCATGCTTTGATCAGTCCAGGAAGCAGGGAAGAAGGGTCTTATCAACTCAGGTTCGTCAAAAAAAAACTGCTACACGTGGTCACCCAAACCATTAAAACCCTGAGATCTTTAATACAATCCCATTTTAATTAATTATTTTTGTACATAATATATACACACACGACTCATTAAAATTATTGTGTTTACAATTAATAAATGTATATATTTAAACCCAATTATTAATTTCATTAATTAATATTCCCCCCAATTCATTTACAAGGTGTATATGGATGGCCTATTTGTTGGCCATAGCTGTTCATTGTTTACAACAGCATTGGCTAGGCCGGCCTCTCCATATCATAAATTTCGGCTCCCAACAACATCTCCGTCCTGTCTCCCAAGAACTTTTCTCTCCGCTCTCCCAACAAACTATTTTCTCACGTGTCCCGACGATTCATTTAACAATATCCCTCCCCGGTCTCCCAACGACTTCTGTCTTCTGCTTTAAAATTCTCTTCTCTCGTAATTTCGGTCGGAAGCTACATAATCCCGAGCCACCAATCATATTATGTCCACCAAAGTCTTCTATTGGCTTGCAGTTGGACAATTGTAGCCAATAGGAAAAATTTCAGTTTGCAGGGCCTAAATACTTCATATGTTACGCATCCTTTCGTAACATTCCAAATTCTCCACAGTACATCCGTTTTTCAGAAGTTCTTCTAATTATCTTCGGATATTTCCGGTAGCCCGTCATTCCCAAATTTTCTACGGCGACCCATTTTCTCAATGGGCTCCTCTCGCACACCAAAGGGAAGGGAAGTCTTTTGTGTGAGTGGCCACCCACATTTCAGTAAAGCCAAGAAACGGATGTAATTTATTTACACTTTCAAGACGCGTATTTAATATCTATTACATGTTATACCTGACAAATCTTTTTGGTCGCCTGTATAGATACAATCACTCCAAATTTTTGCGGAACACAGTTTGGGAAACCCGGGCGTAGAAGATATAACTTTGAACTATACCAGATATACAAAGATCTAGATATTGTGAAAGTACAGAGAATTAGATGGGCTGAACACATTGTCAAAATATTGGATAATGAACACTCAAAAAGGCTCTCTATGTCAAATCCGGACTGGAAGAAGCAGAGGATGACAGCTTGAGGTGGAAGGGGACCTACAGATCCTAGGGGTTCGGAGATGGAGAGAGGTCGCGAGGAACAGACAGGAATGGCGACTTCTATGCGAACAGACCAAGATCAACAGAGGATTATGATGCAACACATCAGCTTCTGAATGCGTCACATCCTTGACCGTATGTAACGTAAACGTCATGAGGCTGTTAGTTACATTTTCTGACAAATAATGTATTATTACATCATTACAAATTATGAGTTATTAACGATGTCGATTATTTAAAAAATGGAAAAATGTTATTAATCGCAACATTTATAGCACTGATTCCTTCTTAAGCATGCAATAAAATACACTCATATTCAAAGCTCCTATATATAAGGGGCCTTGAGTATGAGCGAAACCAAGTTTACTTTATGAGTTTTTGGAATACTGCACATCATTTTAGAAACTGTCTACGTCAGCTGTCATTACTCCAAATAACAATCGCAATCTAGGGAACATGTAAGCTATTGCGAGGGAATTAGGGTCTCTAATACTGCATGTCGCATTTTCCGCGGCCACCAGAGAACGCGACGACCACTAAAACCGCGGACCAATCCCACAATTACAGAGCGCAATGCCCCGGTGAGCTGCTGGGGTTAGCGGAAAATTTGCATGCGGCCGCTATTATTGATTCTCCACCACGGTGGTATCCCTCTCCCCCCCCTCCCATCTGTCCAAAACTAAAAATATCATTGCTGCACTAATATTTGACACCTGCAAATATGCCTCCGCCTCCACGCTCAGGCCCGATATAATCTGCCTGATCAAAAGCGTTCCGACGGTTGCCAATTGACATCCGCAACGCAGATCTCGTTCCGCGGTTAACGTGATATCGATGGTGTGGTAATATTGTTTTCTGTACAGTCCGATAAGTAAGCTTCATGACCACTTCCGGATTTTTTAATATCGTATTTTTGGTGGTTCACACTTCTACTTCGACGGTAAAGTGTCTTATGTATTATTGGAAAATAGATTGAATAATTCATAAAAAAAGGTACAACATAGAAGTTAAAAATATATTTATTTTTTATGAAATAATTACTGAATATGTTGTGGTTTCAGTCCAAACACTGGTCTGATGTACCCTCCATGCTAATCTATCTTGCGCAAACCCTTTAATTTCAATACAACTAGAAAAACCCATGTCCTCCCTAATCTACTTAGCATATTCTAACCTTAGCCTCCCTCTTCTGTTCTTACCCCACACACTTCCCCCTAATGCTTATTTTACAAGACCCTCTTGCCTTAAAACTTGACCTATTAATCTATCCCTTCTCTTAGTCAACTTCCTCCATTTTGTTCGCTTTTCCCCTATTCTGTTTAGAGCTTCCTTGTTTATGATTACTCAATATATAATTTTCACATGTTAATTCCATCAATTATAACACAATCTAAATGAGAATAGAAAGCAAATTTTTTTATTGACAATTTGTGTAGCTAAATTACTTTCACAAACCCACAGACACAGAAAGAGTTAAAGAAGTATTGCGATCGCGATGGCACCGCACTCCCCTATAAATTGTATCAAGAAAATGTAAGCCACATTTTACAATAAATTTAAAGGCGGCCAATAAGTCAGCATATAAGTTTATCACTATTTATTCAAAAGCGACGTTTCTTTTCCTTTTTGAGACTTCCTCAGGCGTAAAATTTAGCATACTCAATGACATACTCATTATTTATTAATTTTTAAGGCAGCTGAAGTTTAGTGTAACATAATACTTCTGTAACGGTAACATATTGAAGAAAACGCTCCTACGTAAAGTACTTTTTGGGTAATCGAAATAAATAACCACTTGCTTCCATTATATTTAGCAGTTTTAATTCAATAGGTTCTAAATCTGTTTTAAAAATAAATTAAACCAAAGCTAATATTTTTAATCGCTGTAATTTAATAGAATTTTTGCCAACTGCATAAGTGAGAATTTTAGAAAAAACTTGGTTATGTGTATATTTTAAATTTTATGTTATTTTAATGGTATGCTTTTGACATCATAATAAAATGGCAATTATAAGTTGTTTAAAACAATTTTTAACAGGGTACCCGGCAAGTTACTGGAAGAATGATTCAGGCGAATAAATAACAGTAACAATAAATTGAGTTTCAACTGTTAAATTATATGAGATTGTACCTTTTCAATTTATGTGTATGTTATCAACTAAATCATAGCAGGCGGATAGAATATCGTTCTATCGTACGAATTTCTTACATTATTTATTGTTTTCGCTTGATTGTGTAGAGGACTGTATCGATACTCTTCTGAAGAATGTTTTAGGACGATATTAATACTTTTGTACTTAATGTATTTTTAACTTGTTTAGATCCTTTAATTATAAAACCATTATTAATTGTCATAGCTGCGGAATATCGTTGAAAGAATCTGCACATGTCAAACAAAACATCTCTAACTAAATGATCATACAATAAAGAAGAACATTTTTAGCCGTCTTCGATATAAACTTTTAAAAATATGTATAACAAAGCCTTTGGCTGGTGGAAGGGATAGTTTTGAAATTTTACAAATGATTTGCAACTGTTTCAGTCTAAAGAACACAGGAGTAAGCGCCAGTATAATAAATCTGGATTAGTTGCTATAAACTGGCCGTAAAATATTTCCTCATTGTTGGTGAGATCAAAACAGGTACTTTCCAGAAGAATAAAGGTCTGGACCTGTGTTTTAGACAAAACTAGAAACTGTGAAATATATTTTTGGCAGAAACTCCTCCTTCAATCTCTTATATCGCTCATTTATTTCCGGGTGACAACCCCGTGCGCAAAGATCGTAAAAATAAAGATTTAGTCACTGCTAAAATATACGTTTGGTAAGGTGCTGCTAAGATTAGAATGTCTCACGGCATTGATTACTTACAACTGGACCTCGGCTAAGCGACGTTAAATTTATGTCTACGAGAATATGATATTATTCCGTCCATGGCACTTTTATTCGTTTATGGTCCTTGTAAATTCAATTACTGTCGTTCATTTGTTGGAAACTACCCAAACATTTCATTATTTGAACGAGGTCTATTGTTTAATATTACTCTGAACCATAAAAAATTCTTCTGAAATGCCGACAATGCTCATTTCATCACATCCAGCATGATGATTCATAGTCCTCAGGCATCTCCTGATACATTAAATAAGCACGCAACCTTCCAAGAACCTAAAATATCCCGGTGCGTTGAAGAGCAAAATTATCCCCGGTACTTCAATTGAGTTAAATATTCTCCCTACTTCCTAGCCAAGAATACTCGGGGTGAAAAATATGCCAAATACCTTAATAAAGTAAAAAATTCCCCCGGTACCTTATTACGGTAATCACAAATCGTATAATCAAATGACGTTTCTGAAAAACATGAAATTTAGCTTCTCATCAATTAATTAAAAATAAAAACCTGCCCGCGCAGAAGTTTTGAAGCTTCAAGTATGAATTATGGTTCACTGTAGAAAACATATGTTATAAATAAACCAACTCTACAATACAGAGAATATTAACTATTTGCAATGGCGTTACTTCCTTGAAATTTTCCATTATAATTATTTCGACGACCATTAAACGTCCTCGATCAAATCTATTTATTTTAATGATTGAACAATATTTCTTATTTAACTATTATTATATACAAATAATTAAATAAATAGACAACACAACATTCTCAAGAATTCTCTCCATACATTATTTCGTCAATCTTTACAATTATAAATACACACATAATGCTTATTAATTATTCCGCCAGTCTTTTCAATTGACAACAAATTTATTAAATTATAACGTTTATGAGTAAAAAATAGTAACCGATGTTCTTCAATAACATTTGATATTTACTGAAGTTCATATTATAGGATATAATTGGGTAAAAGTAAAGTTTGAAGCCTTATATTGTACCGTGAAATTTGTCACGTTAAATGGTGGTTCTAAATAAAATGTACAAAATTAGTATTTCGATAATCTTCCGTTCTTTCTTGGCCTGTTTAGGGATTGAAAAATTCATTGTTCATGAAAAAATACCTAAAATTTTATTTTGAAATGACTACCTGACATGCCGTTACAGATTGACAAAGTTGAATTCCGTATGAAAAATTCTTGTTTTACTGGCTTAGAATAATGAAAATTATCTGTAAATGAACAAAAAACTTATCTCAGAAAATGCTTACGCTGTCAATCCAATTAGACAACCTCAAATTGTAGTTTAAAATGTTGGGTACAACAGGTGACTGGTAGTAGTTTTATTCCATTTATATTACTTCAACTATGATATATTTTCCAATTTTAAATTATCTTAATTATTAAATATAGTGTATACATAATAAAAGACACCTGATATTAACAATTATAGCTTGAAATGATTCCGCCAATCTTTGCAATTAACAAAAATATATTAGATTACAATAATGAAGAAAGTCAAGGAAGAAATTAAAACAAAAAGATGTGAATAAGAAAAACTGAAACAACAGGAGGTGCTTCCGAGTTTCAAAGACGACATCTAGAGTAGATTAATAGAGAAATGAGAACAAAACAATATAGAAGAGAAATGGGCACTCTTGAAGGAAGAAATGACTAGCGCAGCCGACGAAAAATAGCTCAGACTGTATGGATAATACAAGAAATAATAAAAAATGATCGAGTAAAGGTGTAAATTTAAAAACGCAAGTGATGAAACTGGAAAAGAACAGTTCAGATGCTTGAAGAATGAGATAGATAGGAAGTGCAAATCAGCTAAAGAGGCTTGGCTACAAGAGAAATGCAAAACGGTTGAAGATTTCATGGTGAAAAAAAAACGAAGCTTATAGGAAAATCATAGAAACGTTCGGAAAATATTAACAAAGACATTGGAGGGCGGATGGGAAGCCAATTCTAGAAAAAGACGAAAAAAGATAAATATGGATGGAATATATAGAAAATATGTATCATGGTAGAAATCTAGATGAGTCAGTAATAAAAGAAGAAGAAGAGGATGATGAAGAGCTGGAGGACAAAAGTTTGAGGTCAGGGTTTCATAGAGCGCTGACAGACCTGAACAATTGTAAAGCGCCAGGAATTGATAACATTCTAGCGGTGTTGATAAGATCATCAGGCGGAGAAGCAATATCATGGCCGATCAGCATACTTTGTGAAAACTACGAAACGGAAAGAAAACCGGAATATTTTGACCCGCTCTCGTTCCCTATCATAGAAATTGCACAAATCAACGCTGAAAATAAAATGTTATTCTTCGAAAGTTAGATTAAATGTCGAATGAACATGTGGATAAATCATAATTCAAACACTGAACCTTTTACATTTGGCCAAATTTGATTTCAATTACAATTCATTTATTCGATGTCGAATTATTCAATAAATAATTCACTTGTTATGTACGCAGTTGTAATACACGGAATATGTCAGAACTCATGAACCAGAAATAGAGATGTCAAAACAATATCAACATACGACGCATTGAACTTGAAGATGTATTGATACGTAAGTCAAACGCCACGTTATTGAAGCTATCAGCCTGAAATTTTAGGATCATAATGTTTTATACGTGATAAATCGTGTAAAAAAAATTTGGTCGAAAATTTAAAACATCATTATCTTAACAAACATCCATGTGACCACCAAAAATACAAAAATAAAATTTCATGAAAATAGAAGAAGTTTATCGAGCACATCACACCGGAATTTTATAAATAATATATAATTTAACTAAAAGATTGGAATTCGCACTTATATTTTAAACAGTTTTATAGCTGCCGAAGTCAGCAATTATAATTAGTCATGTATATATATATTTGTTCAAATGAGTTAGAGAAAATTGAATTTTCTCACCTAATGACAATGATAGGAATCAATCTATCAATATATTCACAGCAGAAGTGGATAGGTTTTTGTTTGTTGTTGTTGTTTTCAGTACTAAGACTGGTCTGATGCAACCCTCCATGCTTACCTATATATTCTTATAACTAGCACAACCCACATCCTCCCTAATCTGCTTAGTGGACTCCATCCTTGGCCTCCCTCTTCTATTCTCAGCCCACACACTTCCCTTTAATGCTAATTTACAAGACCCTCATGCTTTAAAACGTGTCTATTAATCTATCCCTTCTCTTGGTCAATGTCCTCCATATTGTTCGTTCTTCTCCTATTCTGTTTAGAACTTCCTCGTTAGTGATTCTATTCGCCTATCTGATTTTCAGCATTCGCCTATAGCACCACATTTCAAAGGCTTCTATTCTTTTCCTTTCCTCAACTCCTATCGTCCACGTTTCGCACCCATATAACGCCACGCTCCATACAAACATTTTTAGCAACGATTTTCTAATATTCACATTTATAATACCCGTAAGTAAATTCCTTTGTTTCGCGAAAGCCTTCCTTGCCTGTGCTATCCTACAGACTATGTCTACTATATTCTTACAGTCCCTATAAATACGCTTCCCAAGTAGCAGATATCCTTAGCTTTTATTAACTAAATTGTTTGTTAATATCATTCTGAAATCGTTGTGGTTTTAATAATAAATTACATTTAAAATTAATTAGTTAACAATATGTAAAAAGTTAATAACTCACAGCTTCAACAGAGTGTAATAGATCAAGCGCGAAGCCTTGTTACATAAAAGATAAAGAAACAATTTATAGTGAAAAGAAAGTAAGGTGAAGAAAAGGTTGAGTTAAAGAAATCCAAAGAAACAGGTGTAAAGTGTTAGGGTGATAATGCCTACGTGGATAACGTAAGGTCAGTTTTGAAAATCTGAATACAAGCACTTGACATTTTTCCTTTACTGCACTTAGTACAATTCTGCAACACTGTAGGCCAGCATTTAATCATGATATGACTATCCAGCACACGTATCCCTGGATTATTTGATCTTCTGGCTAGGAAACACGTAACAAAGCCAACACTGCTAAATTCAGCCGTCTAATCAATCGTGAATGCACTGAAATGCCAAAGGTTTAGGACGCAATTGATCCATATACCTCTCATCGTTCAAACTATTATAATTGACTCCAGAAAATAAAAATATTGTTTAACCATACAAAACGAAATATTTCATGCGCTCAATATTGAGAGTCTACTTAATTAATAACTTTTAGATTATCTCATTTATAATCCAACATCAAATTGATGACTCGTACAGACGCAATTGTTAATAATTGCGTAAAGTGTTATATATATATAAATTACAAATATAAAATTTAGGTACCTCATCCTTGAATTCGGTTAACCATTTATAATGTAATTACATTCCGTTATTTGTGCTTTATGTTCATGGTGATTATAAACGAGTCTCACCTTAAAATACAGACATTTCAAAAACATAAACCAATTTATATCAACACCAATTTTATCTTCTGGCTAGGAAACACGTAACAAATCACACACTGCTAAATTCAGTCCTACAAATAAATTATTTTTATAATAGTTTCATTTGCTAATTCTTACAAAGTATATACGATTTTCAAATCCTATTTTTATGTAGATAAAATACAAAAAAGGGTACGTCAAGGCGGAACGGGACTTATTGTTTATCAATATTTTTAAAACTATGGAGAAAGAAAAATGACTTGTTTAAAGTAGAAAACATTACTTTATTCTATTGTTTACTTAATACAATATAAATATAACTTGAAACAACTAATTAAGTTTTTTTTAAATTAAAAAAAATTTGTTCTGCTTCATCCCCATAGGGGAGAACGGAATAGAAGATTTTGTATATACAATTAGTTCAATAAAATTTAATTTAAGGAAAATCTTAATATTTTTTGTGCTTTATTTTGTAACTTATTTAGCGTATTGTTGATTGCATTATCAATTTTTCCTTTGGCAAGACTTTTTTTGTAACTGCATAGTCTTTGTTAACATTTTCCCTTTCTTCCGTTCCTTTTCTTTCTTAATCTTTTATTTTTAGGAACAGCATCCTGTAACTCATTCTCATAAGTTTCTTGCCAGTTTTTCTTTTTCACCGAGCCTTAATACAAGTAGATTTAAACCTTATACATAACTTATATGTAGCTAAACGAATATATAGATTTAAACAGTTAATGGCAATTAGATTTGTAGATTGCCTTCTGTCGAAATGCTGAAAAAAATTTAAGATAACAGATGTAGGACGCCAAAACAAGAGTTCATTCACAAGGCTTAGCCAGGACTTTTTCCTTGACCAGTTGCAATGTTCCATCCTATTTTATAATACCCAAGCCCTATCCAGTAAAAATTAGGGTATCCCGTTCTACCCCGCTATCCCGTTCCGCACCCACTTCCCCTATAAAATTAAGTAACATTAATTTAATTTCATTATTCACATTTTTATGTATCCTTTCCTGTTAGAGAAACATGGAACGTATTCCCCTTATCACGTCCTACAAATACATTCTTTTTTATATTAACCTAATTCGCTAACCCTTATAAAATACTTCGATACTATTTTAAATAGTAAAACTGTTATCAAAATTTTTAAAAAATTCCTTCACAATTATACATTTATTGTATATTGTCGAGCATTACAATTGATAAGTGCCTATAATTATGATTTTAAATCTATATTTTGCATTTATTAATGAAAATATACAGCTAGATGGTCTAGGTAAGTTTTTTCGGTCTAATCCCTTGCCCATTAGCGGAGACACTACCTTCATTTCAAAAATTGCAGCTTTAAGCTCACGGGTCGATGACGGAGTGTGAGAAATGAAACTGCTTGGAAAGAAAATTGGTATTGGCTGGATGATTTGAGTGGGTTGAAAGGCACGTAGGTGTACCAGATCCACCAATTTTAGTTAATCATGTGATATAGTTGATCAGCTGTGGCATACCATAAAGATTAATCTGTCTAAAGAACGTTGAAGGCGATCAGTGAGATTCATCCTTCGCAATGTAGCAGTGAAACAGACGTTTCTGATCTAGTTCTCAGAAAACGCTTGTCCGGTTTTACAGACTACTTGGTGCTTCATTAACACCACGTCGACTTAAATAACAACCGATTCCTTTTTATTTATTTCTCTTTGGATTCACGGGCATTTAACGCCTTGGCTTACGTTGATGAATGTCCGAATTTCATCTTCCGTGACACATTCTATGCTTTGGAGTGTCTCTTGGTCGTCAGCATAGTGATTCTGTGAATAATTGCTGTACTAGCCGGGTGTTCGGCCATGCCCGCTATTATCCCCGGTACAGCATTTAATTAGGTACAGAGGGCGCTAGCAGGCCTCCCTATCCCCTAGATCTAAGAACGATTTTTAGAAAGTCTTATTAACAAAGGGCGATATATGTCATGGTGCTATGCGAATCTTTTCTTATTTGCCATTTGTAGAAACTCATCATGAATCCAACAATCCTAATTTTTCTTCAATTCCTACTCGTAATTACGGAGATATTTCACTGTGACATCACCATTCGCTAACCTCAAAATTTTGTTTTAAACAACTTAAAATTTTCTTATAACTTCAAAAGCATACAATGTACAAACAAACACATAGTATTTGGAATACACACATCAAAAATTCTCACTTATGCAATTGACAAAAATTCTCTTAAATAATAATGATTAAAAAAATCTTAGCTTTGGTTTCATAAGCTTTTATTAAGTAAATTTAATTTGTTATCTGCCGTCCTTATCTGAAATGTGCGAAAATTGAATGATTTAAGAAAATATTTCGTTTTCATTATCATCATCCTTCCATGTGTTCATATTTTGTTTCTAAATATTAAGTTTCAGTTCATAAAATAGCTTCAAAATCTATTGAAATGACACTGCTGCTGCTGAAGAAGAAGAAGTTGTTACTTCATATTTATTTCTACGATGATATTACGTTACAGTTCAAAAAAATTAATTTTTAATAGTATATAATTTATAAAAGTGTAAGTAACATTAAGTAATTACGTTATTGTGTACTCTCTGTACCGTGGTTTTCTTTGACGACGCTAAAGTCGAGCGTGGCCGATGTCTTACGAGCGTTTCACATAGATTTGGCAAGCTGACAATATTCCTCGAATCTTTGATGTGCTTAGTGTTAGGGAATTCCACGTTTAAGACTAACCTGACATTAGATTAGTTTGCTTTCATCAATCTAGTCAGCAATTAATACTCTAGCATAAAAACATTTATGTGATGAATAAACGTTAAATAAACAGTTAGGTTAATATTAATTTATTTTTAAGAACGATACTAAACAGGTGACGCAAAGGAGATTGATAAATTTATAAATTATATTAATTTCTCAGTTTTCATCAAATATAAATAGAAGAACATATTGAGGTTTATTCATGTCAGTATTTTCAACTTCGTTATACTTAAATATTGATATTTTATATATTTAACACAAGAGGTAATCATGATAAATACCATTTTTTCCAATGCAAACAGACCGCTTTAGTTCAGTTTTGAAAGGAGCCGCATTATCTTGGGCTTTAAACTTTTTGCAGTGTGTTTACTTGGCTTATCGCAGTGCGCACTGTCAGGTGCCAGGACTATTGTCTACTCGTCAGTGGAAAGGGCCGACGAACAAAGGCCCTGAGTGACGCGGGGCAGGAAGTTCCGCCAGAGGAGCTGTCGGAAACGGGTGCGAGGTTTGGGCCGGCCTTCTCAAAGAACCTGCCAAATGACATTTGCGTCCGATGTCCACGCTACATTAATTACCTGAAAGTTATTAATATTTGTCGCGTGTTACAATGATATACGAAAATAAATTGGACGGAATGTAAGTTGACGATTGGAACAGTAAGAAAGTTGTAACGCATTCAATATCAAAGCAAAGTTTAGTCGAAACACTGAGAAAGAGCTATTAGGATACGTTTCAAAAGAATGTTAACATTTCTATCAGCGTCGATCAATGCTTCTAAGGGAAAGGTTGTGTCGGCTATAAGTAACTGTAGAGCATATGCCAGGTATTAAATTGATACGTAACATAGAACGTTTTCTACTAGAAGTTAATGATAGACAGAATTTGGCTTATGTTGTACGCATAGTTTAAAATTAAGAAATAGTTTTTTGTCATACATCGTATGGGAAAAAACTTTTTTATGCGAAGCCAAAAAAATCCAAGCGTTAATGCGATTTGTTGCTGTGTGGTACGCGATTGCCTGTACCACATAATATTAATTAAATTGTATTTTTTTTATTTCTTGTACATAAGTATTTAGATCTAAGCAGGACGAAGTCGGGGGCATTAATGAACGCGATAGGTTAAGTAAATGACGAATTACAATCATCTCGGCCAGAAAACGGAAACATTAAGGTTCGCTAAATATTATTGGACGATATAGTGTCAAGGCTGTCCTGCGGAAGACATGGGCAACAGATGTTATTTACCAGCAATCCATCTGGTCAGCCGTGGGAAAATTAAAAATTGACCTGACGCCTGGACCTACTTGCTACCTGCTATGTATCCCGATTCCCCGAAAGCTGGAACAATAGAGGCAAGTGACTTCATAACAACAATTTGTTATGCAGTGCCCAAGATTATGAAGGACACTTGCCGAAATAACAATCTCCAGAATCCTAACCTCCATATGGAGGAAGTAGAAAGTGCACCCCCACCAGGAGAGAACAAAACCAGGGTGCACTAGGAGACGAGAGAGCAGTTTACAGAAACATTTTTGGATGCATTTTAGAAGACAACATTGAAAAATTTAAATAGTTACGTCAGTTTCACTGGACGTAGAATCTGATATAATCATCCGTCCATCTTTGAAGCCAGCATACCTCCGCAGCTTGGGAGACGACGCCCAGCAGCCATCAGCTGAGTAACCAGCCAGCAAGGAACGTCGGGGATCGTCACAACACCGTGGTGATGTACCCACCTTATTGTTTCCTGCCTCTGGTCGTTTGAATATAAAGTGTTCGCTTTTCCCCCCATATTCAATTTATACCCACTGAGCGTTTAGCTTTCCCTTAGTTAAAGATTCAATCATGCTCCCGATGTAGTGAGCGAGGATCCCCTTAAATATCTAATTTAATAAATCAGCATTTGTTAAAATTTAAAACTTATATTTTTTTATCCCGTATTAAAAACAACAACTTAAATTCATTCTCCCCCACTTACAAATTTATAAAACGTGCACCACAACTGTGACGCTTACAATGGAAAATTTTCGTAAATGTACAATCGTCAATCATCCACCTTCACGATTTATATAATATTATAATTCAATAAACATATTCATGTTAAAAATAATTAAATAGGAAATATCTTTCTTTGAGTATTTTCCCGAGTCTCCCTTCTCCTTGACAATTTAGTTATATTGACATCCATATTTCTATCCACTATGAACGTAATAAAAATTCAACGGAATTCGGTGTAAGTTGGAGCGGGAGCGTCTTCATCACATTTCCCACTTTTTACGCCCTCGTTTGAACTCGGCACACCAAAATTTCACTCTGTGCTGTGAAAGTGAAATATCCCCGAACAATACACGCAGTCAGTCCCGAATTTGTGCTGGTTTGACATCTTCATTTGTTAAAAACGTTATGAAGATGTATTGCGCAACCGACGGATGAACCACTCTTTCGCTCATTGTGAGGACAACTTAACGAAACCGGTCGAGTGGTCGGCTTGAGTCACCTACTAAACAGCGGATCCCCCCTTACTCTTCGTGTTACTTCACCTACTAACACTCTTTTTAAGTCCTCACAAGTAAAAAGATCGTTTATATTTTAATGCCCTAATAATAAATATAATAAAATATTAAGTAAAGACTATGTCCGATTTACAGAAGTTTACTAGGTAAGTTTTATTTACCGTAAATAGACAAAATAATAATGTAATAAATACACCATTTCGATTGAAATTAATATTTAATATTATATATGTGATTTAGTTCTGCTTAAGATCTATTAGTTCGCTATTCTGTACCAAATCATAGTATTACAAGAATCTAAAATAATATAATAGACACAGATTGCCTTAATTTAGTCTTGATGGCAATGAAACTTAATTAAACGATTAGGCTGCATATATGTCAACTCTACCAGGAGCCAAAGCTAGGAACTTCATTTGTTAGGTACTTTTCTTTTAATTGAACTATTCAAGTTGACTCTTCTTCAGGTACTACGTTACTTCATCCACTGCAGGAACCTTAAAGTTTACAAAATTTCATTCTTCACTAAGTTTAGGACTTCAATAAAGAATACAAAATGAGGGTAATCTTGAGTTCTGAAAATAGGCCAGTAAATTCAGTAAACTGAAGGTGAGGTCTATAAAATTGATTGATCGGAGATTTTATTGGGATAGCTCAGTTTTAAACCAGCGGTGGTACTGTGTTCGATTCTCGACCTGGTCCAGAGTTTTCGATCCTGATCCTATAATTCAGTTATGCTAATTATAAACGACGTTCTGATCGAGAACAAAATCAGGTAGAAGAAAACTAAAATTTAATTAGTTAACATTTACCGTCAGATACTGAACTTTCTGATCCAACACGGTTGTATGCGTGGGTCCTCATCGCTTTTCTGGCATCCTAATAGTTGTTATAAACGTTACAGTAGAAGTATTTCTCGTTCACAAACAGCGACATTCCGGACGGATAATCAATTAACGTGGAAACCAATTATGTGACCCTTCACAATGTTGCGTGAGTTGGTATTTACTGGCTCTCCCATGTCTTCTGCACCAGATTAAAAATGTCGTGTTTCACATCAGCTATGTTAGTAACTATAGTGGGCAACTAATGTAATATAAATAAATACTAACAGAAACGTGTAAATTGTCCTAAGTTACCTCTCTTATTCTTGTTATGAACATTCAAGCATTCCTTTATTCCAATTCTCAAAGAGAAAAGTTATTATGATTAAGTCGATTTGCTTTTGTAATCTGTGTCAGAGTTTGAGCGAACTTGATATTAAGATCAGTGTTGCGTCCGCCCACCACATCCGTGTGGCGGAGTTGTGCCGCCCCTCACGTTTCATTCATGTGTGTGGGAATCCGCACACGTGCGCCAACACAGCCCTTGTTTATTTCAGATATTCACGTAGCGAAAGAGTACGCTTTGATCACGAGATTCCAAGTTTCTTCCACAGGTCTTCAAATGAAGGGCCGCGCACAAAGCAAAGCTCGTATGTGACGCCTTATTTTTCGAGTCCCTCCTATATAGCGCTTACAGATATAACTCTTTTAAATTTTAAATTTATGTTTCACCTTTTTCAAAGTTATACTTTTGTTAAGATTATTTTTTATTAATATCTCAATTAATGTTCTTAGAAGCCAACTTCAAAATGCGTAATTGAGACAACTCTTATATAAATAGGCCTACTTTCCTTTCTATTCCTGACTGACCTAATTAGCTGAAGTATTCTGAGCTCCCCTCAAGAGTCTATTTTCACCTTAATATCCATAAACTGGCTCATTTAATATTTTTCCCGGGTGTAATGATGATGCAATCTATAAAAGACGAGTGCTGTGAGAAACCTACAAGTAGGGCAAGACCCTTTCAATAACTTAGTTCTTAAGAAATTATCCAACTGTTCTTGAACAAAAATATTGTTATATATCTTTATATTAGACACCTGGTTTCCCATTAATATTTATAACAATGAAGAAATGTATGTTAGCAATTTAGAATCTTAAATATGATTTCAATTAGTTTATTTCGCTTTCTTGCAACGTTACGTTTTTCACACGAATATTATTTATTGGTGTATAAAGTGGTATAAATCCCGACCGTGATCGGCAATGGTTTCTTTGGTCTGCTTGGTGGTGTGAAAGCGAGGATTGTCGTGAACCAATATCATTCATATTCTTTGAGATACGCGACATTTTCTTGTCATTGCTTTGTTCTTCAACATGTCTGACTACTGGGCACATGTATTCTAATGTTCCATAAAATCACAAAATATGACACCTCGGGCATCTCTTAAGACGATCAGCATGACTTTTCCAGCTGATGTTTGCATTATGAATTTATTTTGGACAGGTGAGCTGGTGTGCTTCAATTACACGCTTTGCCTCGTGAAATATGCTTAAAAATGATGAACCCAAGTTTCGTCAGCCATTAAAATGTTGTTTAGAAAACGGTAACCATCCCTATCTTAACGATCTGTCAAGTCTGCACACACTTGATGTCTTGTTTCCTTGGGTTGTTGCATGAACTATTTCGTGACTCGACTCGCACAAGTTTTACTGTACTCGAGCTTGTTACTGATAAGATTATGTGAAGTGTGAACGTTTAATACCAATTATTTTGCTGCATACGTCTCCACAAGTAATGCTTTCGGGTTTCAAGCGAAGGAGTTGACAGGTATAATGGTCAGTCACGATGTTGCGCGTCAGATGCTTAGGCTCGACCGTGATCGAACTGGGTCACTGAATGTTCTTCACGTAATGTGCAAACTTCAAGCGGACAAACCATCGTTAAATGCACACAGGAGGTTCAACGATGACAGGATCCCCAAGATCAGGACATACACCTCAAAACGTAGAGAAGATAAGAGCAACATTTTTGAGAAGTCCAGACCGTCCCGCTCGACAACATTCATCGGAGATGAGTTCTGGAAGAGTTAGGTGCATTATGTATGAGGAGCTGGAGTTTTTTACTGATCGAGCAGGAATTAAATGAATGTCATCAACGTTTAGTTTTCTCAGAGTGAATGTTCTACATTGCTGAAGAGGAAGGCAATACCGTGCCGTTTATGATTGACAAATCCCACTTCCATATCAATGGAATAGACCTCGCGGTATTAGGCTGCAGAACGCCATAAAAGACCTCTTAATAGTCTGAATATTCTGAAAGTAACACTCTGGTGTGCTTTTGGTTCCATTTACATAATTAGCCCTTGTCTTTTCGAAGAGAATGGAGAAACTGTCACAGTACATTCAGAAACAATTTTTCTGCAATGATAGTTTCCAAGAAGAATTAATCTTATAATAAGTTAGTCCATAGCTTATACGACCTGAAACTCCACGACTGATCTTACAGCCACGAACCGGATCAGCTAATTTCATATATTTACAAATGTTTCGTGTTCCTCAAGGTGATCTGATTTGTCCACGTGTGACTTTATTTTATAGGGATACTTAAAGGAGCATTTGTATCAAACAAAAATTAGAAATTGAAGAGAAAATAAACGGAATTGACAGAAAGTGGAGAGATATTTTCGAGATCGACTCTAATTCAACAAGAAAATACATTAAGTATATGATTTATTTGAACACTTTTGAATTAATTTTTTGAGCGCGTTATGAAGTATGTATTTATGTTTTTAAATAATGGTTAAAGAAAACGTTACAGAGCTCTCCTTTTTTAATAAATGATAGTTCATTTTTCCCCATTATATATTTGATGCAGTAGGACTGGTAAGACTGACTTTTCATTTACAGTGGCAAAAAGGGATCGTTGAAAAACACTCATTCTTCAACCAGCATCAACAATAACAGCGGAACTCTTCACATGACAGACTCCATAGAGGCGATAGTAACAACCAAAAGGGCGATGAGAAACAATTGTATAATTCAAATACTAAACTGTCTAGTAAAGGCGAAAAAAAATTGTCACGTGTTCACCTGAGGTCATAGGTCCCCAGGGAGCCAATGTTTCGAT
Source organism: Eucriotettix oculatus (assembly GCA_034510155.1). NCBI lineage: Eukaryota > Metazoa > Arthropoda > Insecta > Orthoptera > Tetrigidae > Eucriotettix > Eucriotettix oculatus. The sequence goes on from CM067376.1 coordinate 64,609,917, forward strand.
GAACAGAGTCTGGCCGTGACTTCGCATTCGAAGTTGACAAGGAACGGGAAACGAAGGTGAGATATTAGGTTTATCTCCAAGGGTTGTTTAGATCGAAGAAACGTTGAGAATGGGTTGGTAGGTTTGTCTAGATAAAACTCGAGAGGTCGCAGTAGTCACCAGTTAGAACACAGATGTGTAGTTTACATAGGTATATAACTGCAGTCAATATCATACATTGCAAGGAGATGGGGAAAATGAATGGAAAACTGTTAGCGTGAACTCTAACAGGGAAGCCTTCGGCTGGGCTGAGCATGAACGACTTCAAGGAAAGTTGGAGTTGAAACATATTTAGAAGGTTTGCTAAAACGGGTCAATACTCGATGAGAGCTGACAATGATGACAGACGCATTCTTTAACAGTTTCTACACTACTACCGGGTACAGAGGTGAATGTCCTGAATTGCAGACGTATCAAAGAATGCGTCAAGTGATACAGGCAAATGACCTCCGCAACACGACGATTCATAACAAATTAATAACATTACTGTGATGGACCCCAGCGCATGTATGCATTGAGGGACATGATAGCCTCCAACTCGCACAGTCTCAATAATCAATGGGCATGTGTACAAGCAATGACTAAAAAAGGGGGATACTCAAAAAATAGAGGAAAAATGGAAGTTGGAAACATGTAAGGGCAGTCTCCGTCTCGTTACTTTGTACAACGTTTGCAAATACGAAATAATCAACGTCAAAAGTCTTACAAGGAGTCAACAGGTAGTGGTGTCAAGAGCTAGATCTACACACACACAGTTAACGCATTCATTTCTGTTTTCCAGGGCGGCCCAATCTATATGTGAGAGATGCACTGCGCTCCTATCTTTGCATCATCTACTTTTTGCTTGTACCACATAAAAGAAGAGAAGAAATGCCACCATTACGCAATTCACCGCTGAGGATCTCTACACAAACCCCGCAGCTTTGCCGTTCTGGAAATCCTCGAAGCAAACTTGTTCAAATTTTTGTTATTATAACCGTTATTAGTTAAAATTATGTAAAAGTTATGTGTTCTTGCTAAAGGTCTAGATGTCTAAGGATCTTTAAACTTAAAATAAATAAAAAAACACTCAACTGAGTTGAAGAGAAAAAGAGAGGTTACAAATAAATTTTGATAATGATGCAAATCAAAAAGTAACCATAATATACTGGAAACAACAGAATGAATACTGATTACATGTGTAACAGTATGAATTGTGAAGAAGATTTGATACATAGCTGCTTTGATTGTAAATGATGATAGGTTAGGGTGTTTGATATTTTGATCCACTTGAAGCCGAGGCACGAGGTAGTTTGAGGGGCGCATGTCCAACCCCGATGTGTGTCGAGGACTGCCGATGTCTGGCTTGCTGGAGTCAGTGTTCCGCAGGACGACGAGAAGACAGCTTTACGGTGCGGGCGTCGCGACGCACTGCGCTCTCCTGCGTCTTCACAGGTACAAACCGCTATTTAATTGCACTTTATGTAATATTTACTATCGCAAAAATTTAATAGCCCATAGTATTTAAAATTCCTATAAAATAATTACATAAAAATTTGACGTAACGTGATGTATAATATTAACTAATTTTAATATTAAAATATTAACTAATTCAATTAAAAAATAATAAATATGTTTACTTTAACATAGAGAACAGTGATTATGGTTAATTGTCATTTTAACTTTTCGTTCAAATAGTTTATTAGCATTCATAAATCGTTTTTATGCATAGACTTTCTAAATGTGAAGCCAAATATTACCATAAATTTCAATTTGTGATTGGAATGAACTGAATATACCATCATATTCTAATTAACCTACTTTTCACGTTGTTAATAGAATATGTTTTATTAAAAACATGAACGTTCATCTAGAAATTTATCTGGAAATCGAAAGCTTAAAATTTAGATCACAATTCGTAAACATCACACAATTTTCTCATCTTCTTTCCCTGAGAATAAAAACATTATAATCTTTCCAAAAATTATTAGACTCTTTTCTAAGTTCACAATATGTCAATTCCTCTTGAAACGTAAGTGAAAATTAGGCCTTTTAAAATTAATTGCTGCAATAAAAATTCCAAAAGAATAAATATTTTATAGTTAAAATTTTCTTAACACGTGTGATTCACAAGTAAAGCATACCAAAAAAATGATGTATTTCATTCCATAAAAGATTAAAATATAGCTTTCCATTTGTGTGACCAGCACGCAAAAAGTTTTATATATTTCTTAAAATTCACACAATGAGTAACGAAAGTCGCGTTAATAATATTAATATAGTTGATAAAGTAATAATGTTTATAAAGTTTATATTAAATTTCTTCTGAATTATAGACCAATTATCTACTTATTAATTTCAAATAGTCAGTCAATAAAACAGTTTACCATTCAGAAAGTATCAACAGACATATTTACGATATACGATAAAATTATAAGCTAATGATATAAAATTGACACTAATAGTTGTGCCCTATACCTGCAGATGTTTAATCACCACAAATTTCCCGAAATGAGAAATAAATTAAACGGCTATCCAATCCAAAATGCTTTTCCTGCAGGCATGTAAATTTTAATATTATGGTTGCATATCTACATAGCTTTTTTATGTTTTACGTTCTGTAAGCAATATAAATGCGTTGATATTGTTGCTCGTAGATACCTTTATATATAAAAGGTATTTACGTGAATGACATTATTTTTTTAGCATATTTGCAGTCCCGGCCGGATGTAAGGAAGCTAATGACTATTTTCAGCTGTTAAATTCAGATAATACGTTGAAAAAGAAAAAAATTCTCAGTAATGGGAAGTAATAGAAAAGTGTTCCCTTTCCAACCAAAGCCTACTAGAGATTTCTCTTATACAAAAACATTATATATATATATATATATATATATATATATACATATAATTTCTGTTGTATAAGAGGAATCTCTAGTAGGCTTTGAATTTATTTCAAGAGCTTGAGGAATTGTCGGTGGAAATTCATCCCCAAATTAAATCCATTTCATCTAAAATTAGAAAGTGTAGAATCAATTCATTATTTATGTAGCAACTAATAGAGAGGAGGAGGGTAAGTGCCAACTACTCGTCCGTGAGCTGTGTCGAATAAGGAACTTTCTGCGCCTGAAGTGTTAAGGCTGCGTGCAAAATTCACGTCACTTAACAACGTCACAATGGCATTGTCATTTAGTGGAGACAAGTGTTGAGGAAGAGCCAGCTTTATTGTTATCGTGGCGACACGCGTGCGACAATGATTCATTACGGAAGTCTTGATAGGTCAATTAGAAAGCGCCCCCACAGAGGCGGTCCCTGGCACAGGCCAGCACAGCCACAATTTGCCGTTATTACCATAATTTATATCGATAAGGGTCGACGGACGAGAAAACTGTAATCATTCGCTTCGTGAGCCGCGCTCGCTCGCTCTTCAGCTAAGGACACTGACATGACATGACGACTATCTCAATTTTCGTGATGCGGAAAAAGGGCCAGCCGGAGCTATATTGATTAACGTTACAACGACTCGCACGCAACCTTGTTTAAATTACCTTGTTTCAAAGAAGCTCTGGGCGCTGAGCTCTCCCCAGACCGTGCGAAGAAACACAATAATTAACTTCGATGAGGAAAACTTGCATCAGTTCCATAAAAACTTTCCAAAAAAAAATTATAACCATTTTAGAATAATTTGAAAAATTGTATTATGAAATACAGAGTGACAAAATTTCATTATCAGAAACAGAGTTACCGCATAACGTCAACACTGAATTTTTAATCTGGAAAGAAAATGACAATCGAAGTCACCTTTACTTTAGTTTTCCTCAGAACATCTCGTTATCTGACTACATAGGAATGAAATTTAACGTTTATTCTTTTTCAGTAGTAACGTGAATTTATTTTTAACGCATATGTCGGCCTTATATTTATTTATTCGTAAACTGAATATTACGTGCGTGATCGTATTTTTTGATCGCAAAAGCCAGCAGTCCGTTTTAGGTTGAATCTAGAGAATGTTTCCAACTAATCATAAACGAACTTGTGAAACATGTACAGGTACGAAAGTAAATACAAATATGGTACTGGGAGTCGTCATTAAATTAAAGTACTTCAGCAATTTCTCTTTTTCACGTGCTTCTGCAGTCTGTAAATAACTGACAAATATGCGACAAATTATTCATAATGCGTTGAAAATGTAATGTAATTGAGAGATGTTTAACATGGCGTCATTTGTAAGCCACAGTAAAACCTCCAACACTTTCAGGGCTAATCTACCGGTAATTGCACGAGAATATGAGTTCCAAGATTCTACGCAGAGGCTAACATATATCCAATTTAAAATGCGCAAGTTCATCGTACACGCTGTTTAAACATTTTATTTCTTTCAGTTCCGTATTTTCATTTCGTCTCATTTATTCGAAATATGAGCCGCTTTTCCTAACACCGCCTTTCTCGTCGTTCTCTTTTTTTCCCCACTTTTTTTTGCTCTGCTCTTTTGTAATATCTTCAAAGAATCTCTTTTATTAGCTTGAAATATGTACTTTTATTACAGTTATGAACTTTTTATTTGCGTGATGAATTTTATTGGGCTGTTCTTTTTTTCTCGTAAGCCATTTCTTGAACAATTCTTTCGTTTCTCGCTGAAGTTTAATTTTGAATCCTTTTCAGATACATTACATCATTGTGTTCCGAACTTTCTTCAGCAATGTGTTCTAACAGGAGGTACGGTGCGACAACAATTGTGAGACAAGTGCGGTAAATTTCAGAGAGTTGTTTCATTGTACAAAAATACTTTGAAGTTCCATTTGGATACCGCCAAAACGACTCATTTTCTAAAGCGTCTGTAAACAAGTTTATTTTCCTCCAGTTCCATGAATACAATATGAGAAGAACATCGTGATAATTATCCATTACTTGTCTCGTTACGAATCTTTTTACATTTATTATTTTACGGAATAATTTATAAAATGTACATTTTTATTTTTGTCATTTTGTCTTTATTTTACTTAAATGCATTGTATTACAAAATTTATGTTTATAACATTTTAGAGTTGTTTGCAGGGCTTGCAGCATACTTTTATGTTATTAAACGGATATTTACGTTACGAACTGTGTAATTCGAATGAATACCGTCAATAATATTGGTAGTTCGTCAGTAAGTAAAATATGTGCCTTGAATGTTTAAACAACACAGATTAATTTACGTAAATTACTTTATTCTCCTACACTACTAGTAAACTATAATCCGCTTAACAATGTAAATTGTATATTTAAATTTTTTAATGTAACGTTCAATACAACCTTATAGACAGTAATGTTAACAATAATAATGGAAATTGGACGAATGTTACTTCTAAATTAATTACCGCCTCCTAAAAAAATAAAAGATTTATTTCACAAAATGTATTGAATTGAACGGTTGATACAAATCGACACGTTCAAGTTTTATAAATTTCAACTAATTGAAACCCCATAATTTACATCAAATAAATTCTGTATCCTAATTTATTAATTTCATTACAGTATTTGCATCTGTTTAAAATATAGCTTCGTTTGAACTGTGAATTATAGAGATATTTCGATGCCATTAAATTACAAAAAATGTAGGGAAATGTCTTGTAATTAAAATAAAAAGCTGCTCTAAATGTAATCCTTTCAGTAAAATTGGACATGATTATTAAAGCAATTCTATTGCCAAATGTTCCACAAATAAACAACATTATAAGCGTTGTAAATCGGAATTTATTATTCACTGAATATAATTCTGTGATGAAAATACGCAATGTCAAATTAATAATCTATGCAGTGATTCAATCTTATTAAGATTTATAGTCGAAATGATGATAAGGAACATTTGACGTAACAAGATATTCTATATAAAAGTACTTAACAGTCTCATAATAATGCAAATATTTTAAAAGAAAATGCATGTAGAATACGAAAACTATCAACCACGAGTATACGCTTTTATCATAATTTATTTATGAGATTTTATAATTCCAGTTTATAATTTATGTAAAATTAAGCAACATATACTCATAATTTGGAACCAGTGGAACTAGTATTAATAATTTAAAGCTGGCCTCGGTGCCACATGCAAATGCGAAATATACCACAGTTTGTATATTTCCTTTATGTGGAAGAATACCCTAATTGTGATAAGATTATTCTAAAATCGTTCGTCCGTTATTTAAAGGAAGGCCTAATCTAACACTCCAGTTTATTCTCTTTTCGCCTTCATCACAAATTTGAAAAAATTAAGGTATTTTATATAAATGAAATTCGTTAAATTGATAAAGTGTATTATTCGTCACTTCTATAAAGCCACAGTATGTATTTACTGAAATTAAATCTTTATTACGTTATTAATAACATTATGAGAACAAACTGCGTCAACCACTCTCATACTTTTTAATATGTTATCTATTGTTCCCGAGTTGTTAAAAATTTCTTCAGAAGAACCGTCGCTTTCATACAAACAAAAACTCGTAATGCATTTTCATTTTAGTAAAATACTATTTTGATGTGCACATGTTGAGTTTTCCATGTATTTTTTAAAATTCAATTCATGAAGGAAGAAAAGAGTGTGACGAAAAAATCTTTAGTTAAAAAGTCTAATAATGGCTCAGTGGAAAAGCCTTAGACAGTAGGCTTACAGCCCTATTTTAATTATAGAAATATTTCTTTTAGGTCGAAAAATTAAGTATTTAATTTCTAAGGTACGCAAAATAGATTTTTCTCATACATTTCAGCATCGACCGGTCTTATTGAAAAACCCTATTTGTAATTATATTAGTGTTAAGTAGTGATATCCTTGGTTATAATAGTATTTCGTCAACCCGGAAATTTTTATTGTAATTATTCCATCAACCGTTCGTGTTTAAAGTACGAAAAACGTTTTAAGAGTATGTTTTCAAAAAATTCTTTCTGCTTATGTATTTATCTCGTTTGAAGCCACTTAATGTGCATTTGTAATAAAACATTCGCTAGAAGAAAAGTATTATTCTGCACGTAGTAGTTAAATTTAGAAAGCAACCTTTTTATTTGTTATCCTTGAACAACAATTGAGTTTCTCCATCTTGTGCTACTCATGGCAGGGAGGGTTTTAAATGGAATTAAATATGATGCCTTCGAAGGTGCGTGGTTTTTCATATATAGAAATGGTTTGATCTTATTTTATTCTTAGTTCTGTCTAACTGTATTAAGTCCTCAACTTATTAAAGGTGTCTGTCCTATTACTTTCATTCGAATTATGAGGACCGCTTATGTATTTTTTGGCAAGTGACGCTGACGTACATATAAATTAGTATAAGCTAATGCCACCATGTAAAAGTCCCTATCTATTTAAATACAAAATCCATGCGGGGGAGTGTACATTTTAAAATGGAAATTAACGTCGGTCATTCGCCGTGCTGGAAATCCGATAGCTTCCGATGTGCTGACGACAACTGCGTCGACCGCAATCACTGTGGGCCAGGATTTGCTAACACACTACGCATTAATAAATGCATCAACAACAGAGTGTCTGAGTGCATTGGACCCCATGTCACGTAGCAGGGTGTTGAATCAGTTCCGGTTTAACCAGCCAGATCATTTGCGAGCGCAGATTCGATTACCGAGTGCAGCGTGCTGACCGGAATACTTTCCTCTCCATCACGCCCCCGCCGCCTCCGAAACTTACGCATCATTCCTCAACATTCGCTGTAGCCACGACAGAGTAAGATTGCTGAATTGAACGCAATTTCCTAGTTACAGTTACTGTAAACATCATCCAACGAAACACTTCGCGTATTTTGCAAAACAAGACCTCCTTGTATTGCTATGATTTTTTAACTAGGTTATATTCCAAATGCCATCATTATCCATTCTTCAACTAGCAGAGACAAAGTTGTAGTTCTGTAACTCTCAGTCTACTTTTCTTCCATGCAAAACAAAGACGAAGATAAACACAACCGCCTAAGGGCAACATGACGTGTTCCCTCTACAGATTACCAACCTGTAGGTGGACGACAATCCAAAATTCCAATCGTACAATATCAAAATATCCAAGAAGCGATGCCGATATTGAAAAGTTCCATAATGTTCATTTTACCTTCGGAAGTGGGATGAAATTGTCTGCAAAAAAACTCACTTCATCATTTAATTATTGGAAATAAATTTAATTTCCTGCTGTCCCGAAAAGATGAGCAGGTTAAAGGTAAATATGGCGCACAAACAGAATTTTTTCCTTCCTAAGCCAGAAATACGAAAAATAATATTAATCCAGTACCAATTACATTGAGACGCATGAAGATTTGAATATCCCCTTTTTTCTTGAACTTTTCCGTATTGATAGACCTCTAAAATATTTAGGGCTTTTTGGTGCTATACCAACAAGTTTTTACTCTTGGAGCCGTCCTCAGAGAGCGATATTCACAAATATTGTAAATAAGTCCGGATAAAGAAAAAGTGATATTCCGTATTCGAGCATCTATGCATACAAACGGTATAAGTAAAAGCTGTCTTTATATTCAGCGCATTTGAAGCTTTAATTTAATCTCATTTATTTATTTTTGGGGGTAAATGACAGTAGAGTTAAGAAATATTTGTTCCTTTATGTACGACAAATTATTTCGCAACAATAGAATTAATTAATTCTACTGAACGATTGTATATTATTTGGCCTGGTATAGCGAATTACTTCCAATGTCTTCACTTATTCCAGTTTCACACAATTTCGATTTTACGTACACTTTCTCGTCTGATTTGATTATACGCCTTTAGATCTCAATTAAATCACTTTATTATTTATTTATTATTAAATTGTCAAACAGTAATAGCCATGATACAAAAATATCGTTTATTTGAACACATTAAGGTCAGTTTGCAACCCATTCCTTTAAAACAAATTGTAGAAGAAACAACCAAACGAATTTTAGATGAATAAATAACTTACTGTGTGTCCATAAATATCTGACATTCTTCAAGGCATAAAACCTATTGCATCCAACAGGAACTCTTATTTCACTCGTAATGTGAAGGACTAGAAGTTTATAGCCCGCATTGCTGTATCGATTTGAAGTGTCCCGAAGGTATTCGCATGAATTCTACAGCAGGTCGTATCACATTATTTCTCGAGGCTTTACTTCCATTTTTGTATGACCATCGTTTAGTGCCAGAAGCCTGCACATTACCGTAAGAAAATAGATGACGTAGAGTATGGCAATAGCAGAAATGAACGTGTTTAGTTACCTTACAACTTTAATTACGTTGCCTAGGCGTTGATTTTCGATTAATTAACAAAATTATACATTATTGTAAACAAACATTTCCAGTACGCATTTTTAAGGAAAGTGCTGAATGGTAGGAAATTCACAATGTTGTAATAGTGCTGAAAGCACTTTATTTCGTTGCAGCAAAAAAGACAAATAGAATATTGCGTTGTAGCTTTTTGTTCATCGATGCACGTACAAATCAGCAACGAAGGACGTTTATTCATTCTAGTCACATTGCTAATTGAGGATCGTTATCGGTTTTGGTTAATAAAACCAGGCTCTAAAGAAGTGTTACTAAAAGTTTACACCACGTTGCAGAAATATAGGAGTAATTTTAGTGCCGGATCAGTCCATGCCAAATGGAAAAAGTCATTTGTTTTTCACCATCTCAAAAAAATAATTTGTTGCATATACCTGAAAACTCAATAAAAACCTATTTCTCAGCCCGACCGAATGAATATTTAAAAAAAACATAAGGAAATATCCCAACATAATTTACACTAATTACATAAAAATTTCGGTACCAACAAGAAATTGTGGCATCCTAACGAAACGTGACAGGAATGTCAAATGATTACAAATGCATCCTGCTTGCGCATTGGATATTGCCACCAGAGGGAGTATAAAAAAGGGATAGCAGAGCTGGTTTGCGTGTACTTCATATGTTACAGCGGGACGCTTTGGAAATAGAGACCTTGTATGCATCTGCTGGAGTTCGAGAAGGAACGAATTATCGGCATGCTGGAAGCTCGGCAAGTAGGTTGATGTGTTGGGTTCGGTGGACAAGAGAGATGCCGCTAACATGGCGACCAGGTTCCGAACTCCCTCAACAGTAGTCGAGAAGAACGTCACATCAAATGATACGCACGCCTAGCGCCAACGGTCTCATTGCCGGCCATCCGGACAAAGGCAGAAGCATCCCTATAAGTCCATGTGTGTGTCCGTAATATCTCAAGGCACCTGACTGAAAGACATTGCCATGGCGCCCCTTAGGTGTGCTTCCAATGACATCCACCCACCGTCGCCGCCGCCGTTTGGACTGGTGTCGCACTCGACGGGACTGGGCTGCGATTGAATGCAACCAAGTCTTCTTCAGCGACAAATTCAGATTCAATTTGGGGAGTGGTGACAATCGTGTACGTGTGGGGAGGCCCCGCGGTGAACGCCTCAATCCAGCCTTCGCTTTACAGCGGCACAGCGTACCACTGCTAGTGTTATGGCCACCACTAATAGTGATCCACGGCACCATGACAGCCCTGCGGAACATACGTGACACTCTTCAGCCACATGTTTTGCCACTCATGCTGAGCTCTCAGGAGCCATTTTTCAACAGGACAAAGCTCGGCCACACCCAGTAAGGGTGTTAGAGGACTGCCTCCACCACATTACCACCCTTCCCTGGCCTGCGCGATCCCCAGATTTGTCAGCGATCGAGGACGCCTGGGATCACTTGGGACGGCAAGTTAGACAGCGTAAGAGTTTGGGCGTATTATAGGCGTGTGTATAGCAACTATGGAACGAGATGCCGCAGGCCATCATACAGGGCTTGTATGCCTCAATTCCCGTCCGTATTGAATCGTTCATGGTAGAGGTGGCGCAATAGGGCACTAAAACCTTCCTTCTTGATAATGAATGGAAAAGAGTGGAGTAACAAATGGTGTTAGATTGGGAAGGGATATTTTGACAGAAGTTAAGAAATTATGCTACTTGGGGAGCGTAATAACTAGTGATGGTAGAAGTAAAGTAGACATAAAGAGTAGGATAGCACAGGCAAGGAAGGCTTTCGCGAAAAAGAGGAAGTTACTTATGGGTAATATAAGTGGGAATATTAGGAAATCATTGCTAAAATGTTCGTATGGAGCTTTGCGTTATATGGGTGCGAAACGTGGACGATAGGAGTTGTAGAAAGGAAAAGAATAGAAGCCTTTGAAATGTGGTGCTATAGGCGAATACTGAAAATCAAATGGGTGAATAGAATCACTAACGAGGAAGTTCTAACAGAATAGGAGAAGAGCGAATAATATGGAGGACGTTGACCAATAGAAGGGATAGATTAATACCCACGTTTTAAAGCATGACGGTCTTGTAAAATTAGCATTAAAGGAAATTGTGTGCGGTAAGAACAAAAGAGGGAGGCCAAGGATGGAATGGGCTAAGAAGATTAGGTAGTTATGAGGAAATGAAAAGACTTACTCAAGATAAGTTAGCATGGAGGGTTGCATCAGATCAGTCTTAGGACTGAATACCACAACAACAATGATAATTTTGATTTAATTTTGTAATATTTTATATCAACGTTGTACTTTCGTGTGTCAATTTTAGTTTCGTTGCGACAACTCCTTCTTGGAGGGAAAATGTTGCTAATTTTAACAATTTCATTGTCTCGGTTATAATACGGTTTACATCAAATCCTGTAATTGAGAACTTTTTATCGTTCATTCGTTCATCACCTTCCTCGGTGAATTGTAATTAATAATTAGCTATTTAATTAGTATTTTCCAGACTGTTACCCTTTCCTATGTTAATATTCAAATATATGCAATGTTCCATCATTTTCCGATTTCATTGGACACATTCCTACAACCATTTTAAATTTACCCATCACCTTTTAGATTACTTTTGCGTGCCATTTCCATATTACATAAATTCTAATTGAATGTTGTATTCTACAATGCTCCGAATTTTTTAAAAGTGTTATGGAATTAGGTTCTCATAATGATCAAAGAGTGTTCTGTTCCATCTCTAAGGAAATACACATCAATTAAATGCATACAACGTTTCTGACAAGAAAAATCCTGACATGATTGAATGAGCCACGCACATACACAAGCCTGCAAATCCTTATTTTTATTCAAACAATTTTTGGTACAAGTATTCGTTTTCTTTTATTCAGTTCTATAAACTCCTGACTTTATATAATGTCTGTGTTGATGATTTCGAAAGGTTTGATAGTAACAATAAATGTATGAATATTACTTTTACAGTAATTATAGAACAGTTACAATCAACTACTGTCGTCTTTCATGAAAATACAATTAATTTATGCATCTATAAGTGATGCACTTATAATATAGCAAAGTGATAGTATCTCACGATCACTTGCTCGTTTCTTTGTGATGAGGAAGACGATATACGCTGTTTCCATCCCGTATATTTTGTTTGTTGAAATAGAATCGAAAGTAAATGCGATGAAAGAGCAAAAGGGCGAGAAAGGAACCATGTATGAAATGTTAGAGACGTATCATTATCAGCACGCCATGCGGATCGAAGAGACGAGCAGGCGGACTTGTGTCAAGCGTAAACTTCACAGAGAACATGCAAGAAAAAAATGCGAGTTTACATTATTTGAAAAAATACTACGTTTACAAGAAACATATTTATTTTAATATAACACTGTTATGGTAAATTATTGTTAAACGCTAATATAATTTCAGAACAACTGAGGTTTATATTTCACATTTAAAATGTATTATTGCTTGTGATATTAATTGAATGTTCATTGTAACTCTAATTTAAACTCACTTTGCGAACGGTATTCTAGAAATTTATTTCTGCAAGTATTTACCTTTACAACTTTCATCACTTACTTTCTTAAATCTATTCCAAATAATACCGTATAATTCAATTAATTTGTACTCACTTGTTCCGCTTTATTGTGAATGGTTTTCTCTCAGTTTCAACTTACTCTGTTTTATGAATTACCATCTGAGCGCTCTGCGATGCTTGGGAGAATTTTTTTAAGCTGCTACAGTATTTAATTCGATCGTTATCACTTTTTGTTAACAGTAACAAACCTGTTACTTCGCTCTCTTCACTCTTCATTCGTAATTTCTTGTTTAATTTACACCAGATGTGGTTCCAAATCCAGTACGAAGCGTTGTTATACTTAATACAGTTCATATTAATTATTTTCTGACTTATTGAATGTTGTACTATTCATTAATTTCCAAACGGTTTGATGTTATAACTTGGTAGAAAAAATTATTTTAGGAATATTATATTTTAAGGTAATACGCCTTTATTTTTATGGTAATACTGCAAAGTACAGAAGATTAAAATTCAAAAGTATGCTGAAATTTAAAATTTTTTAATATTCATGGAATGAAAAGGAGGATTAAATAATAGCTGGCGTAAATATTGTCAGGTCGACTACCAGTTTATATATTTAATTACAACTAGCCTTGGAGGCAGCCCGGTAAATTTTTCATAAAACTGTACGTAAATTTTCTTTAAAAATTAATTTGTAAATATGTGCTTCAATGTTTTATATACTGATGAAATTACCTGATGTAGCTCCCAAAAGTGGTGACGAAATTCCATATGAATTAAAACCTTTGTTGGCTGTGATTCGTAGTCAATTTAATTCTATTCAATTATTTCTCAACACATACGTTAAGTAACATACCATTTATATTTTATTTACTCCCTTACAATAGTTATTTTCTGAAATAACGCCATATAAAACGCGATTTTGGATAAGATCAGTTTTAGTTACAGGTAAAAGGTTGAGACACGAAAAGTCACATTCACCCTATGTTTGAACCTAGAGAACAGGATAAGACAAACAGGCTCACTTTAATTGCACTTGCAGTTTTAGAAAAAATTTATAATATGTTGATTGTAATAAACTCCTTAATCATTTGAGAATGATTGGAATAAAATACACAGAACGAAAGGTTATCAACTACATGTACAGAAGTCAGACAGCTTTAATGAGAAAAAGGGAGTAAGTCTTCAATCTGTAGCCTTTGTAATTTAACCCGTACATTGAACTAGCAGTGAAGGCAGCTAAAGTGAAATCTGACAAAGTAGTCACAATATTAGGAAAATACACTACGGCACTAAGGTTTCCTGACGACATTGTAATTTTAAGAGAGTCAACAGAAGATTATAGTTATTCGTGCCACTTAGCATGAATGCCATCTTTAAAACCGAGAATACTATAAGAATTAATAAAAACAAAACTCAAGCAATGGAGTGTACTCAAAAGAAAAGCGGTTATGCAAATTGTGTCAGATTAGAAAATGATACTTTGACGCATATAAATAAATTTTGTAAAAGCGAAGTAGATTTAAGGGGCAAAATAAGTTTTTACAACAAACATAAGTTGGTAAAACAAAAATAATTGAGACCTTTGAAATTGGGTGCTACAGAAGAATGAAAAAAGTCAGATGGAATAGTTATAGTCACAAATAAGAAAATAACGAAAGGTTATGTACAACCTGTACAGAAGTCAGACAGTATTCATGCGAACTGCAGAACAAAAATAGAGCTGGCGAGAAAATAATATTATGGAGGACATTGAATGAAAGAAAGAATAGAAATTTTAAGAAATGAAAGGCTCGTATAATAAGCATTTTATGGAAGGACGTGGGGTAGAGTTTGAAAGGTAGGCCAAGGCTAGAGTATATTAATCAAATTAGGCTGGTTGAGGGCTGCAATAGTAACGTCGTGATTAAAAGATTAGCGAAGCATAGAACAGTACTAAAGTGCTGCATCAAACAAGACTGTGGTCGGAGTACCATATTAACAACAACCCCTACCCTCTTGATATTTATTATTCATATAATGTTACTACTATAACAATGTCTTCATTAGAATCAACTATGAAAAATCGTTATTTATTGCCTGAAATTCACCTCATTCCTAATTTTTTATTGTAAGGAAGTACGTGAGATACAAATCATACATACCTAAAAACATAAAGTTGTTCAAATAATTAGTTTAAATAATAAGAATTAATACAGATCTCTGAAATTGTATTAGGTCTACGTATTACTTTCGGTATTTATTTACATTAACCCAAATCTTCTACCAGGAAGCATATTTCTCCTGCATGCACCTGACCTGAACTATCAATTATTTTACACAGAAAAGAAAATTAAGTTTCTCCCTCCTACGCTAGTACGAGATACTTATGTAACGTGTTGGAAAAAAATTACATCTTTAACGATTTAATTGGGTTCGTTGATTAACGATACTTAAAAAAATTAATGAATTGCCATTTCATATTGTGACTAATATTTTCTGAATCTTAACTTTACGTATCCAAACTTCTGTAATTTTTCATTCGACAGATATCAGGATGTGGCTGTCTGGAAATAGCGCCTTAATAAACAACAAAGGCGTCTTGTTTCAGGATGACATTTGCAAAATTAAGGTCGCGTTCGGTTACAAAGATTCACTTGCTTAAAACGGATTTAACTAGTACAGTAGGAAGGAGTTCCTCAGGTCCACACGTGACTAAATTTGAAATTGTACATTGACAAAACGGAGAGTGGGGGGTAGCCGCCGACGCTTTTCAAAGCTCTAAGGAAGTCAGTCTATGTTCGGACTTAATTTCTGGAAACATGGCCAGGCTCCTGGGCTCTCTTCAGCTCAATAATCTGTTTTTTTCAATTAAACTATATCTTTCAAAACAATTCTGCCATCTTTAATTCCGTTAAGGTTGGACCGATTTAGTAACCTAAGTCTTTCCTATTATCAATCCTGAATTTCCTTACTTCGAACGCTGAAGACGAGAAGAACAGATATATTCATAATTCGAAGTCCCTTTCAGTCTGATAAATTCCTCTCCTTGGCTTAAATGTCAACATCTATCTTGTTTTGATATTCTCAAGTTTTGGCCAGAGACAACATTTCAGTAAAAAAATATTTTAAATTTATAACACAAACATCAACCAGTCAAAAGTTTTAATTCTTCAATTCTTAGGTTTTACACTCCATATTTCATTTAAATGTTAATTCCGTTTATATAAACCACGGAAAATATCCTATCGGCAGACTCGAGAAGTGAGTGCGACTTTGCATCACGAAAACTGCGACGAAGTAGTGTGGTTAAATGCGAACTTGGAAGAAAGTTTTGTTAAAATATAACTCTTCCAAATAATAACTTTGGACGGAATGTCCTCTTTTAACGGCACAAGTTTTAAACTCGGAACATCCATTAAAATAAACCACAATCTGCACTGCTGTAAGATAATCCCCTTTATTCTGCACAAAGAGAAGGATTACAGAACAAAGGCAGTCCTTATTGCTCCAGAAAACTCAATACTGTAACTGTAATCTCGTTAAGTTAAATGCTGATTCCCGAAAGCCATGTTCGGCGCACGTATACATAGTCTAGCCGTTTTAGTGTTTTAATTAACACTGTAAGCATTTTGTAAAGTGGAAATAAATTCATTAACAAGATTAGCGATCTCATTCACGATAAATCCTTTTATTAACTCTACTCCGCTGTTGGTTAAATTATTGTTGTTTACTTATTGTTTCGAAAATTGAACCTAAACGTGGGGAAATATTTTAGTCCAGGAGCTCCGGCCCCAATGTCTACCACGTCTACGTGTTTTCTCTATTAGTTTACCCTGAGGTTCATCATTTACGAGGCCGCATATATACAAAAAATTTAAACAATATATAGGCATCCTGCCGACAATACTACATTTAAACGGATTAAAAAGTATATATCTTATATCTTAGTTGTTAAAAGTAATTTTCAAAATTGATGATTAATAAAGGAAGAATTAATAATTTTTCCTAAATAATCGAGTAGATGCCTGTCTTTAATTTTCATTTAGGTCGAGGCAATTAGTCTTAAATGTTTACTCTTACTACTTACACAAATATTAGTAATGTTGTTGTAGTATTCAGTCCTAATACTGGTCTGATGCAACCATTCATGCGAATCTATCTTGCGCAAACCTTTTCATTTCCTCAAGCATAACACACACCCTCCTTAATCTACTTAGCGTATTCTATCCTTGGCGTTCTGTTCTTACCCCACACACTTCCCCCTAATGCTTATTTTACAAGACCCTCATACCTTAAAACGTGACCTCTTAATCCATCCCTTCTCTTGGTCAACGTCCTCCATATTGTTCGCCTTTTCCCTATTCTGTTTAGAACTTCCTCGTTAGTTCTCTATCCACCTATCTGATTTTCAGCATTCGCCTATAGCACCAAACTTCAAAGGCTTCTATTATTTTCCTTTCCAGAGTTCCTATGGTCCACATTTCGCAACCATAAAACGCCACGCTCCATACGAACAGTTTTAGCAACTTTTTGCTAATATTCTCACTTATATTGCCCGTAAGTAAATTCCTCTTTTTCGTGAAAGCCTTCTTTGCCTGTGCTATCCTACTCTTTGTCTACTACACTTCTACCGTCCCTAGTTATTACCCTTCCCAATTAATATGAACGTTTAAGTTTAAAAGAATTAGTACCATTGTCGGAAAGTACACCCAAGGATTTATAGAATGCAGCATTAAGTAACGCAGACGCAAGATAGCGAATAACGCTGTATTCACACGTAGTTAATTATATACTTCTAAAATAAACTTCTAATTACGATTCTATGAGCGAAAAGAATTATCGTATTCATGAAACAGAAATATAATGGAATTAAAATAACTGACTGAATTTTCAAATAAAGATAAAAAATTAGAATCGTAGACCATTTACTATGTTTACTGATTTCACCGTTTTGCAGTTAATGATACTATGCTAAAGTATTTTGGTGGATGCAAACTCAGTAGAATTGTAGCACATGGAATAAATATATGTTTTTCCTTGTTGCTACGCCAATTTCGGAGATTCGGTACTTCGAAAAGACAGAAAATCTGGAGAAGAATAGAATTGCTGTAAACGTGTGAACAAAAACCTCGTTCTCAGTATATTGGATTGCCTTGCTCTACCTTCCGCATCCTCACTTTTCAATTCCCTTCCTATGCTATTAAAGGGGAGTTGCCTGTTTCAGAATCACTCTCATGTAGCCTGTTGACCCAATAAAATTAATTGAGTTTACAAAATTTTATTACTATCAAGTGTAAAAGATCGGGTAGAGGTAATATAATCAACAAACGTTTAATAAGGGGGCGAGTCTGTAATTATAAAACTATGGGATGTATTTAAAAGAATGGATTAAGTAATATAAGAAGTTTGACCATGTTCAACCGACACTGTTACCGTGTTTCTTCAGACTTTTCTCCAAAATGGAAAACAACTCCAAGGCTCAACACTAGAGTCTTATTTTTCGTTCCAAATTCTAAACACGTGAATCATAATAAGCCTGTAGGAATTCCCACAATGTATTAGTGTCATAGTAATAGCCTTCTTACATTAAAAAAGTATATATTTTTTGACAGTGAGTACGATAAGTAATTTGCTTTGGAGAAAGTAGGTTCGCCTTTCCTATTTCTCAGGTGTACGCTCCTCATGACAAAAATAGAGCCCCCCCTTCTGAATGCAACCCACTATACACCTTTGCTTAGCAATGATTAATCGACTCAGATTCGCTATGAAAGGAAATAGGTGTTGTATTATAAGGCTACTAACAAACGTTGTTAGTTTCCCACAGATTCCGAGTTACAATATTCAGTTGTCTTCCTTGTACTCTTTTGGCATGAAGATCGCAATAATATTCAACACAACTGCCTCAATAATTTTTTGGGTTAATGTTTAAACCAACAATCATACAACGCTGTTAGAAGCTTCCAATTGTACAACTTTTACAAATATTTGAATTCTTTACTGTACAAACTTCTAAAATATTTGAACAAGTCTGTTCTTTGTGAAAGTGGTCAGAGAAGAATTTATGTTATTTCATTCTTATTTGAATCTGATAACAAACCAATTCGACTGTCAGCTAACGAAAGTCTGCTGATTCTTGTACACAGATCTCACATCATTTAAGATAATAACGTCCCTTTGTGTGAGCAGCACAGAGCAGTGCAGAGAACAACCCCACCCTCAGCCAGGCAGCCGCAGGGCTTCGGCTTCCCTTGTGAGTCAGAGAAGTTTAGAGCGGCCAGCGACCATTAGGCAAATCCCAATGTAGACCGACTTTTCACCCTCCACCCAAAGCTTGACTACTCTTTCAAACAAATAAAATCAAAATCTTAGAGATTTCTTACATAGTACTTCTTCCTACGAATATTAGCTAAGACTCAGAAACAGGCGCTCCTAGAGGTCAAATACTATCCATAAATTTTACAGGACACTCTGTCCTATTATAAGAGACAAATACTGCAGTTGTTCTGATTCAGGTAAAATTTCGGTCTTAAATATATATATATATATATATATATATTAAAATGGGACAAAACAAATTTTACTGAACACTACTTACCTTAGCACCTTTTCAGGCAGTGATTACCAAGAAACCAAGAAATAATACTTTATTTATTGCCACCTATATGTCTAGAAACCTTTGTCAGTGCGTCAGTATCTATGTCCCAGCTATTGGCGGCCAAACACTGATCCGATTTCGACCAAATTTGTCACGCGTGTTCCTCAGAGCCCGAAGCTGCCTATTATCTTTGAAAAAAAGTGAAAAACATTTTGAATAAAAGCTTTCGTGTCCCACACACGCATCGAGATCACCTAAACTGAATACGAATTGCCTATATTCTTGATCTATAATAATACAGTACAACGCTGGTCATTCAAGCTAATTGGGGATGTTGTCTGTTCGGATTATCCAAAAATAAAACATGTACTGTATTTAATACAGCACGCTGGCCCAAAATCGCGTCATTAAGCCGATTGAATTCCTTACGCTAAACAAGATGACCGATTATGTAAGCTAATTTTTTACATAAATTTGTAACATACTATAAATGTACTATATTATGTTTTTATTTTGTACTGTACAGTATTTTGATAAATGAGGACTCTAAATAATAATTTAATGTACCATACTTTATTTAATTTTTATTTTTGAATTTTAATTCCTCTTTCACGAATTCTGTTCGTATTTTCCGAAAAATGGATTTACGTGGTTCGGATTACCGGGTTTCTGCTGCATACATTTCTTTAACTTATAAACATTGCACGTCATAATTAATCTATCGTTAGCAGAGAGCTACTTCCTCAGAAATAATAAACTTATTTGGATCGCCAATACAATGTATAAGTAAATTAGCTTTCTTTTTCGCGACAGGTAAATTTTAAAATTTAGTAATTGATCATTTGTAAAAGTAAATAAGATAGTATGCATTTGAAAGTGACACTCATCACAGGTAAAAGTATTAAATTAAATAAACTAGAAAAGTCCGTACTCAAATTGAAGAAATGAGTAAGGGTTTATTCTCTTTGTCTAACCGAGACTTATTAGTAAATAACTTTATTTCCATGGCGGACCAACTATCCTCCACCCCCCCCCCCCACCGAGCTAAAATAACAATAAAAAACTCAATTTTGGGACCGCTCCAACTTTAGGCACCTGTTGTACGAAAATGAGGATTTTAGAAAAGTCGATTGAAAATTCGTTTCTCTACAAATTTGGTCGCATAAACTTTTATTCTCAGACCATCAGAATTGGGTCAAAATGACACTTCTCTGTAAATAATTGGCATTTTGTCGTTTTTTCGCCATTTACTTAACCTACGATTCAAAATAGGTTGGAATCGACACCAGAAATAGATTTAGTCTATCGGAAAACACATAAAACGAGTGTTTACACTACCATATAGCTATATTCATCTGAAGTAGAACTATGAATGTAGTGTACCCTCAAGTACTGTGCCTTTAATTAATTCCTGCTTCATTATTTATGTAAACCCGAGAAACGCTGGGTACTTCAGCTAGTAGGAGCTTTATTAATTATGTTTTAACTGATCTTTTGAAATATAATTAAATTTATGTTTAAAAATACTCAAATTACGAGTCATACATCCTTCCACGCTTTATTTGGGTTTTATGACACTTTTGTGTATTTACAGTGCTCAATGGGGGGAAATACAGAGGAAAATTTTTTTTTCCGAAAAATGTTTTTACAAATGATATCTTCTTCTTAGGAACCAAAGAACCTTGAGGAATTAACTCTAGCTTTTCACAGACAACCCGTATATTTGAAAATTATGTTACAAAAAGGAACGTCAGGTAGACCTGCGATCCTTCCTTCACCGTGCCGCAGACAAAACGTTTAAGTTAGTTTCATCTATCGGTCCCAATTAGTGAGCGTTAATTTAGTATTTTCCTCTTGTGTAGGTGAATTTTAGTGGTTTCGTCATTTACAGCTTCTGCAGGCGGATTGTCATATAAATTTAATTAACATTTGATTATTGTTTCCATGACCTTGGCTTACAAATTTCACATTTAGTAACGGGATACATTTTAGAACTGTGCTTAATAATTTCCTGGCCGTGGCCATAGGTCACATTATTCATTCGTCCGTTTCCTTGGTTTGTTATGACTGAAATAAATATTTCAGACATAAATTTACTTTTTTTTGTTTTCCACTAGCCGTCTTTCCGCAAATCGTTAACAGTTCCTCGTAGAGATTGTATCAGAAAGGTTATTTTAATTTTTCTATGTGAGCTACATCAGGGTATCCACGTTATGGCAACTCCCTTTTAAGAGCTTAGGAACGGGTTGAAAGGGGGGTTGCGGAAGGGAGTGGAAGGCAGCCAAGGGTTAAGTATTCACCCCGGGCATGTGTCTAATAGTGATGCATGGAAATCCCTAGAAAACCGGCTTTAAGTTAGAATTAGTATTAGAGTGAAGTGTGTCGTGTAGGAATAGAAGAGTTTTCCCAATACTAGAATATATTATATAACTAGCTAACCCCCGAGACTTAGTTCGCGCCGAAATAGGTATTTTTATTTTGCCCTAAAAACGAAATAACCGGTACAGAATTTCCATAAAATTGAATTAATTGAATATACAGGGTTATTACAAATGATTGAGGCGATTTCACAGCTGTACAGGCCGACCCGTTGATTTCCCCTTACAGAGGCTTCCTGAAGCTGTGCGTACCATCGCCGAATGGAGTTACCAGTTGGTGGATCTTAGTTGAACTTCGTCCTGAAGTGTCGTTGCACTGTTATGACAGACTGATGTGATGAGTGCATTTCAAGCACAACGTACGCTTTCTCGGCACCTGTCGTCATCTTGTCTCGCTGCTGCGCTCTCAATGTAAACATATGAAGTGTGGAATCCGTCAAACAAAATTTTTTAAGTTTTTCTACATGATTGTTTAGTTTCGTGACAATATGCCAATGAATGCAGCTGCAGTTAATTTATGAAATCGCTTCAATCATTTGTAATAACCCTGAATAAAAAGTACGGCATAATCTATTTAAGATCGCTTGAGGACAAACCTTATAACTTGCAGTTGATTTAGAACAGGTACCACTATCATTCGTTTCGGAGACAATAAAAATGAACAATTCGGGCAGCAATTCAATGGATTTATAGATATTTATATATAGATTTTATGAATTCTTCAAGATATCCAAACATACAGGAAATATTTAAGTTAAAATTCCTGTTTCAATCCCTGAAATTTTCATTGACATCTGTTAGGCTGTTTTGAAGCATAAACAGCTCAAGAGTAAAGGCAACACAAATTCAAATTTAGGATTTTAACGCACGTTAAGAAATAACCTTAACGTATAATTTATATATATATATATATATATATATCATTATCGAAATAAAATATTCACTAACATTTAAATTGACTTTTTTAAACCCTCAAATTTTCATTGAAATCTGTTGAGCCATTTCGGAGCCTATACAGACTGACACTTCGATTTTTATTTATTGGTATAGATAATTGCAGCAATAGTTATGTGGCGATAATTATGTGGACTGAATATCGCAACAATAGCATGTGTGTTCCTTAAATATTCTTATTTATAAAATCAAATTGCTATACGCTTATCTTGTTAAACATATCGCAAAAAACCATATAGACTGAGAAATCTGTTTCATTTGTCTTCCACTCCAAAGTGACCCAAGATTTCCCATTTCTCCTTTACATTACATCTTACTATGTATTTCGTTATTTATATAAAAGCTGGTCACTTTTGTATGGGAAATTTTAAGTAGATGTTGAACATTCCAAGTATATTTATTGTTGAAAAATTTGTTCTCTTCACGCAAAACAATTCTGCTTGAATTAGTACTCGCTACAAATGCTAATATTATTACAATTTAATTACTCTGCTTACCTTTCAATAATACTCGTATATTTTTAACATTAGATTTTATATTAAATTTGAAATCTTTGATATAGAGGTGAACCTGCATTATTAAGAAAATGTATTGTTTCGTTTCCTGTATAGGCGATAGTTTTCTCTCAGTTCGCTAGCTGTTAAATTCAAGATCTGTGAACAATGCAATTTTAATCCATTGTTTCCTTGGAGATATTGTCTGCTTGTGTGGTTGTCATTTCTCTTCAGTCATTAACAGATGTTTCTAGGTCAGACGAAGGGCTGAATAGTTAGCTCGCCAAGTACGGCGAGACAATGAGTGTTTTGTAATGAAGAAAAAAAAAATTATTGGTCAACGAATAGAAAAATGGACATTACCAGCATTTCATTTTGGAAATTCATAATTGTAAATAAAATGTAAATAAATAATTGTAAAATAATATGTAAATAATAGTAACTGTGGTCGCTAATGACTAGGCAGTCGATGCGACCTTTATAAATAAAATGAAAAGAAAGAGTGTTTTTGATGAGAGTTGCAAAACTGTTGTAATTTTATTCATTACACAGTTGTCATCGGATCGACTTAATTAATAGCACGGCCTCAGTTTTCGTGTATTGTTCATAATACAGCTCCGAATTTTCTTGCCACATTAAAGTATCGTTCTTTGAAAGTATATGGTAGCGAAATACAAACTTTCTTTTTATATAATAAAATAATATATTTTGAAGATACGGGTACAAAAAATTTATGTGTGAATAATAATAGAAAGTTAATTACAATTCATATTTATCAAATAAAAGACAAAACGATCAACGAGTTAGAATTTTTTATATTAGATGCATAAGTCTTCTTCAGGATTTAACTACTTTTAATACATTTTAATTAGAAATTAGAGGTCGAAAACAGACATTTTTACATCCTGGACTGTGTCCAATAACCGACGAAACGTTGTATCGAAATTTTCTTAATAATACAAGAAATTCTGACTTACAGGTGGTTTTGAAATTTGTGTTAATTTTTATAAATGGCTGTTTAATTTAAATATTGAATTCATATCTATGTGCAGGAAGTATAATTTTGTCAATGTGAAAATTTCTTTGTTTCAAGAGCTTGTATTAATATTAAAATATTAAAGAGTCTGAAATGTTTGAAATTATATTTGCATAGATCTTTAATGTTTATATTTAGCTTTATGAAAAAAAATAGTATTTTGAAGTGTTTACTAACCATTGAAAATATTGTTTCAATTCTACTGGGCAATTCGATAAACTGGTTCCGGAAATCGATTGATATCAGATTCAGGAACATCTATGTGTCGATAAAACAATACGAATCGATTCCACGATAACCTTCGATTTAAATAATCTCAGAAACGTTGTAATTTAATTTCAATGTTAGCATTTATATTTCCTCTTTCGAGGTCTAATTTAAACAAACATTAAATCTAAATCACGACAAATAAACATTAACTACATTCTTATTCAACAGAAAAATATATCATTTTAAAATTAAATTTTCCTTCTAATAATTATGCTCTTTTATGAGAGTAATCAAAAGCTAAGAGTTATAAACAATTATTAACTGATGTTCTATCATTTATCTGTACACTTTTTTATTGGAAGTTTAGAGTTGCATCAACCCTAGGGTCATTGGCGGCTATAGAACGGTTGCAAAATTAAACCGAGAGAACATAGAAATATCATTGTCGTATCAAACAGTATGCCCAACGCATTTTTGAATCGCGTCAATACTTGAGAAACTTGCATTTGTTGTTGTCGTTACTTTGCATCGGTAATCACTCAACTCATATATATCCACAACATTACATTTTATAATTTTAACAATAAATTTGGTAATGAAGCATTCTTTTCAATAGGGTTTTCATTTAGTTTTTAATTTCTTAAATGCATTTTTTTTAATAAGCGTGAAATTGCATTCGATTATTAAGTGACCATTACTTGTGTCAAAGATTTACTCTGTGAAAATTACCTCGAATTACCAGATAATTTCAGACTTTAAATGATATGTTATGAGCAAATGTCAACATTCTGCAAAGAAAAAAATATTTTCTGTATGACAATGCATAAGCTGGACACCTACAATTGTTGCTTAACTCAACAATAACGCTTAGAATAATTGCCAAACTGTAGAAGAAATAAAAATCCTACACTTTGCCGATGATATTGTATTATTAGGGTAAGTCAGAAGACTTGGAAACCATAATAAATGGCATGAATGTGGTCATGGGTAGTTATGGAAACGGTGGAATAACAAACGGTGTTAGATTGGGAAGGAATATTTTGACGGAAGTTGAGGAATTCTGCTACTTGGGAAGCGTAATAACTAGGGATGGCAGAAGTATAGAAGACATTAGGAGTAGGATAGCACAGGCAAGGAAGGCTTTCGCGAAAAAAGAATTTACCTACGGGTAATAAAAGTGTGAATATTAGGAAATCGTTGCTAAAAATATTCGTATGGAGTGTGGCGTTATATGGGTGCGAAACGTGGACGGTAGGAGTTGCCGAAAGGAAAAGAATAGAAACCTTTGAAATGTGGTGCTATAGGAGAATACTCGAAATCAGATGGGTGGACATAATCACTAACGAAGTACGAAGCAAAATAGGGTAAAAGAGAACAATATGGAGCACGTTGACCAAGAGAAGGGATAGGGTCGTGTAAAATTTGTATTAGAGGGAAGTGTGTGGCGTAAGAACAGAAGAGGGAGGAAGGGGTGGAATACGCTAAGTCGATTAGGGAGGATGTGGTATGTGCTAGTTGTGTTGAAATGAAAAGGCTTACGCAAGTTAGGTTAGCATGGAGGGTTGCATCAGACCAATCTTAGGAGCTCACTAGGTGCTGCGTAGCTCCAAGGTACTGTATTTTTACTGGACCAATATTTGCTTCAAATGTTAAAGTCACACCTAATACGAACGTATATTTTTCGTTTAAGGAAACGTTTTTCGGTGAAGGTATAAAGGAGCTGGAAAAGCAATGTGCGGTGTGTATTGATGTAAAATGAGGCTGTGTTGAAAAATAAACTTGAATTTGCTACACAGCTTGTTTCCCTTTATAAGTTCTGGTACTTTCCACATTCGTCATTAGTGCTACGTGTAGATAATAAATAAACAATAAAACCAATTTCTCAACTAACAATTTTGTTATTTAATACATTTACGACGCTTCGTCTATATTTGTGGGCTTCATCAGGTAAATTTTAAATGAATACCGTATCTAAGGTTATCCACTCAGAGATACATGATATCCTTTTGAAATTTACCCGATGATGTAGACGAAACGTCGTAGATGTATTAAATAAATCTGACTTTGTTTGCTGACAAATTGGCTGTATTGTTTATTTGTTAATAATAATTGTCAGATTAGTTTCTTATTGGATATGAGAAGACATTTTCTCGAGAGAATTTATTTGTTTTTATAAGAGACTTGAACCTTAAAGCGAACGATATCGATGTAGTTATGGCGGTTGTTTATCACCATAGCGCGTTGTTCTTTTCGTTTGAGGCTGAGGTAGGCAAGTTGAGAACGGCGGAGGTCGATATCTGTCAGGCTTTGGGCGAATTCTATTAAACGCACGCTGGTGACTCGCGATATTGTATCTCGCCTCACCTGCCCCAGCTGGGGACGCACAAAGCGGGGAACGCCGCCGCTTAGTTTTAAGCCGTCTATTTAAGCAGTAATTGACGCATGTATTGCCAATTTACACTGCTCGTCGACGCCCTGCTTCATCATGCATGTACGACGTAATACGCCGCTTTCAAATTATTTGCCAAAGGACGCTGCTCCTCTAGCACAAAGGGCGAAAATGGAAGTTAACACTTGACATCAGTTGCGTGGTTACAGTTTGACTTGCTTAGAGTGGAATTAAAATTCTATTCTATTCGTAGAACTATTATTGAGCTTCAATCCTTGCATTACAGTGTTTAAGATTCATCAATTTATTATGGGTGTAGTTTAGAGATATTTTTATAAAGTTCTATTCAATGATTTCGGAAGGAAGTATAATTCTGAAATCATAGAACAAAACATCCAAATAATAACCTCTATTTAAAAATGCGTCCAGGGGATAAATCAGCTATGACTGGGTCGGAATTTATTTACAAAATGAGATTTTAATACCGTTGATCGGAAAGCGAATCTGATCTCTTAATCAGAAGTTAAATCGCGTCAATATTTGAGAAAACTTGTCTCCTTTCGTACATTTGTCGTTGTCGATATGCTGCATCGTTAGATGACCCAACTCTCCGTCGTCTCTGAAAGGCATCTACAGTACTACTGGAGTTATATCTGCATGCATTAATTACCCTATGAAGCAACACATATTTGACAAAAGTATTATATCGACGCAAGAAGTATCATTCTGCAATTATTAATTTTCTGAATTCTTCTCGTCCCCGCTTTGGAAGGACTGATTCTCACCTCGGGCAAGTTCTCTTATATTTCATAAATTAACTCTCAGACAAACTGGCGTCGTAGAGAGGCATATGTCAACTGCTAATAGAGTTGGGGATTATTTGGATTCACTGTCTGTCTGTTAACATTTTATATGTTTAACAACAACAACAACAAAAGAAAATCTCATCTTCCTGCTCTGCCAAAAGATTATGTATAATGGATTAAAAATTAATAACATTGTAAAGAACATTGACTCTTTTTCAATAGAAAATTTTGGGCTCAAATATCTTGATCTTAATATTTGAAACAAGAATTATTGACGAATACCACTGTGGCAATATAATTAAAGGTTTTGAAGAATATTTTGTTTGACAGTACAATACCATGGGTGCTTAGGTAGCTTTAGAGTCATTGACATAGAATTGGCTACGTTAAGCTAGTGGAACAAGATAACTAACTATCTCACGTCTCGTCTATAACTGCTGCTACAACTTGCCTTCAACAATTGCCTCTCCTTTTCCTTTTCCATCAATATCGACACCTCGGATGTCTCCTCCAGATACAAATTATCCACGACTTAGGCCAATGACCAGTCATTCCGCACCCCCACAGCCTTCATCCACAGCCGTGGAAACTCACGTTCAAAAATATTTCCACTTCCTATGGAATAAATCCGTGCGTGCCAATATTGTGGCATCCGAGATTATACCATTGAATAATTTATATATAATCCTTAGGTCTGCGGCGTCGTTTTAATCCCAACCGCCGATTGAATGGGGATTTTCCATGGTCTCTTATACCTGAAGAGAAATGACACCCACAAATTCAGGATCTTATAAAAATTGGTTCCACCAAATTATTTAAATTAAACTAAAATGAAGTAACCTCCTATTAATTTATTAGACGTACGTACACTGAAATTTTAACTGAATGAAATATATACTCACAGCATCATAGTATAACAAAATTAAAAATGCACACTAGGACTCACACAAACTAATGCCTTTCAAGCCAGAAGCAATCATATCTATAGCAGGTATGTTAAAACCACTTTCAGAAATATACATACTTAATTCTCTTCAATTTGAGTCAGCTGACGTGGTCTAATAACTGTGAAGATTCTTAGGATTTTGTTAACGATTTGATCAATGAATATACTACTATTGTTTCAGTACTTTCAAATTTATGGTGAATTGTTTTAAAATAACAATTTATTCATAGTGTGGTGACTCATGGCCCCTACATTGAAGCGTTAAATCAAAAATAATTTAGATTTTGGTATTCGCGTACAGCAGGACGAAAAGCGAGGGTGGTTTGGTCAAGGCCGAGTAGGCGGGAAACGTCGCCGTTTACAACATTTTTTATTGCCTGGAGTGCATTGTATTTGGACAGTTGGTCCCGGGAGCTGTCCTGAGAAAGACGAGGCGAGAGAGCAGTGGCTGATGAAACAACATGCGTAAAAGTTAAATTCGGAATGTTTCGAGAAAGAAGATTCATTTGATGGGAGTACGGAAAACAAAAAGATAACATTTGATGGAGATTTAATCTGAAGAAGAGGCGCTAGAGGATATAGAAGACGTGATACAGCAAAGGAACCTCCGGCAACGGCAAACCAAGAACGAAGTCACCACGCAGAACATCTGGTAACGGCTTCCATTAAACCATTCTCGTTGACTCGCGATTGTTTTTTATTCACTTATATCGTTTGTCACCCGCGTTCCCGGGAGCAGCCGTTTAGAAGCTGCATAGATTATTTTTGCTTTACCGACTGAGCCAATTTGATAATACATTTTACTCCTAAACTAATATTTTTACTAAAACTTAATTTGAGTTATATTTCTTTTGGAAATTTTGTATTGTAATACCACGATTTCGAATTTTATTATCATCATAATTAAATACAATATATTCAAATTAAATATACTCTTTTTATTATTTAACAATTCCTTGTTATAATAATATATTTGCGGTGTAAACAAAGAGTAAACACCACAATAGAAATCATAGGTTCCTTGTAGTTATTGTGTTCTTAATAGATCCTGTTCTTAAAAATGATTTAATGTAGGAAAGCGATATGTAAGAAACAACATAATACTACCTAAAGGTATAGACTATATTTATAGCCGGGGTGGAATTGCGAAGGAATGAAGGTAACGAGTAACTTCAGTATCTTGGGGAGAAGGGACTAGTTTCAGACGAAGTGGCGTCTAATTTTCTCCAAGGTTAAACTTCCGAGGTTGGTAGAATGAGTAATCGCGACCACGACTTGCTGCCCCAAGGAAATTACTTGTCCTGTATTATCGATTTCGGCCTTCAAACATTTACGACCACTCTACCTTGCCATATTGATCTTTAGTTGTAAGTGCTCGTCACCTCGCCAAAATCCAACAACTGTAATTAACAATTCTTATAAAATATTTCCGACAGCTACGGCATAATTTAGAATAAAATTATGCATCAAGGAAAAAAATTCTACCCAATAAATAATACGAATCAAACAATACAACTTAATGTCAGAAACTTATGTATTAAAAAATTTAACTTTGCATCATATTCAATTTCCACGGTTACATTTTCATGATATGAAATTGCAGGGTGAAAATCCAAACAATCTCTCCTGAGAGATACATATTTCAGTCATATAAATATACAGTAAAACCTCGTTGAACACTGTTTCTGTATCACTCGGTATTTTTGCGATTCCCCGACTTCAATTAGATATTGGGATTCCGAGAACTCTCGCGCCATGTTGTTGCTTTGATACACGCAATCACCACGAGTGACAGCGGTACGAACGCATGTTTGCACCGTAACAGTTGATTTATCAGCGTTATTGTGTTTAAATTTAAACGAAATTACTTTTAGTTTTTACGACGAGTGATTGAAAATTACAGTGGCAAGAAAATAATTTCCCTAGAATTTAAAATATAGGTCCTCAGATGATCTTATAGCGGTAGTGCTTCATACATGTCAACTGCAACAAGACAGATAATTTTAATAAATAAAGAAAAATAGCGTCAACAACAACAACTTCTGCAACAAGAATTACCCGTTTCATAAGTAATCTTTTTGAAGAAAAAATATTAAACTTTGCATCTGAAACAACTGCGAAGATGAGCGAAATATGTCATTAAACCAAGCAATTATAATGGAAATGGGAAGAATTTTTTTTAACTATATAAAGAATGAAAACGATCACTTCATAGCAAGTCGTTCATTTGATAACAGAACCAATCTTCATACCGTACAGATTACAGGAGATACAAAAGCAGCTGTGGCATTTCCAGCGACATTAAGAGCAACTATTGAGGTAATGCATTATTATGTCCTCCGTAATTAGTATTCAATATTGATGCAACTGTCTTGTAACAGAATGCCAGTATCAGGCTAATGATCGTTGAACATTTATTATTATTCTTTTTCGTTGGCTCTACAGTCCTCTACAGGGCCTCGACCAACCAGACCGACTGAGGACTGTCATCTTACATAACACATTCCGAATTTCGAGTGATACGTGATCAGAGTATCGACTCTCCATCAGTCTGCGTGACCATGACGACCAAAACATTCCAGCCTACGCCAGGATTCAAACCCGGGATCTCTTAGTTGTGAGGAATCGACGCTATCCACTAGACCACATGAGGTCGGCGTTGAACACTTATACAGGGTGGTAACAGGGTAAGTTATAACAGTGGTTTGTTTATCATTCAGAAATCCCAATAGCAACACAGAGAATTTCAAAATCATTTTTATCAGTAATTTGAAAGTCCTGTAAAAACCCTTGGACCACTATGATATAATTCCTAAATCGGTTAACCCAACCATTTTGGCCGTCTACTGGGAACTTAAAAAACTAGAACCGAAATATTCAATTATAACGCTTTTCTGACTTAACAAAAATAGAACATAAAGCTAAATAGGCCCATAATTCATATAATGCTACAAGATAAAATAAAAGACAGGATTGGTTTTACTGTCTTATGTTTTGCTCATCCGCAACACTTACGTGTTTTATTTAATGCTGTTTCGTTTAGCGCTCGAATGTACTGCTACGTATCCTCCGCATCAGACAGGATCTTACATTATTCACTCACCCGCTCCTGTTTATGGAGAGTCGGAAGTGCAACATCAAAAATTAGACATGTTACAAGTTTCGGCTCTGCAATGTAGAGATGGACAAAACCGTTGTTTTCGTGAGCGGATTGGAACCACTCGTTCTATAGAAAGATGTGATATATACAATTTATTAAGAAAAATTATATTCTTTTAGTATGTATTAATAAATAAATAAAAAGTTATAAAAAGAAAATAAATGACTCTATATTTATAATTGAGGTATTGGGTAGCCTCGAATGGATTCTCGTTCTCTTAAAAAGAGGAATATTGATAGATAAACTTATATTGTGACCACGCGGTGTGATTCATGAGCGAGTGATTCAAGGATCAGGTAGCTCTGGGATCTCGGTCCGTGTCATCTGATTCATGAGTGAGTGATTCAAACAAGAGGAAGCTCTCGGATGACAGGAGTGGATGAATCCGAATCAATTGTCACTTTCTCTGCAAGGGGAGCTAACTTTTTGAATCTGATCTCGATCAGATAGCACATCTCAATTTCACTGTGACCATTCTTTGTCTGACAGGAGACTTTGTAGTTGAAGATGTCAGTAGAACGCACTATCCTAAGAATGGGGAACAGTATTTTATAATTTATATTTGGATGTAAAACAAAAACTTAATCCAACTCTAAATCAATTCCGTCCATTTTAGTATTATATATCTGTCACTTATTTTACATATTTAATAGATTATAATGCTTTTTTATAATTAATTAAATTAAATGTATTAACCCTTTCGCGGATAATATGCAGACATGTCCCTCTATTTATCAACGTAAAATTGACTGCACATGCAGTTCTGTCCACGAAAGGGTTAAGAAAAGTTTGTCTATTTAGATATAATATTGTGATTACACCAATAAAACTACGACTGACGCATAAATTGTTCAGTACATTGTTAATCAATTTATTTGTATCTTCTACGAAGAAATGATAAAAAAATACATAATTTGATTGAAATACCATACTACCTCAATTTTCAGTAATAATAAAAACAACAAATTGGTAGTTGTTTAACAATCCATTTACTGTCC
Source organism: Eucriotettix oculatus (assembly GCA_034510155.1). Taxonomy (NCBI): domain Eukaryota; kingdom Metazoa; phylum Arthropoda; class Insecta; order Orthoptera; family Tetrigidae; genus Eucriotettix; species Eucriotettix oculatus. Next base: position 64,642,679 of record CM067376.1, read on the forward strand.
CAGGAAAGCATTATTTCTAAAAATAATTACATTGGTCTCCCGTTGATCGGTCATTGGTAGATCCAGTGCATATAAATCAGCTTGGTCTCTAGTGCTGTATTATTATGCAGTTATGTTTAACGTCTGTTGTATATAATTAAACAATTGATGTCATTTTACGGACCTTTATTATAAAATTTACTTTTCACAACTTTTCGGCATGTTTTTATGCCTTCTTAAGGTTTTTTCCTCGCTGTAGAGGAAATTGTACAGAAAATTAACCCTAGGACAGTTAAATTGAAACAGATTTTTTTAAAAACATATATGGAAACAAAAACTTTCCACAAGAATCTCAAAACATAACAGAAAATTTCATCAAAGTCCAACAATATGGTAGAGATCCGAGACAACAACTAACACTTCAATTCCTTTCCCACACGTAATTATTGCCAGACTCAATGTTGGCCTGGAATCCCTGCAATAGGGTTAATTTTCTGCACATTTTCCTCTGCAGGGAGGAAAAAACCTGAAGAAGGCATAAAAACATGCCGAAACGTTGTTACAAGTAAATTTTATAATAAAGGTCTGTAAAAGGTCATCAATTGTTTAATTATGCAGTTATGCCCGGCAGGCTCTGTGTTGTCAAGACTACATAAATTAATTATGTGCATTATGAGTCTCTAATAATGATAATGGCGTCCAGTATATAAATATTCAAGAACTGTAAGTGTATAGTGGAAAATAAATAAAATGTATTAGTAGGATACAATGACTGTCTTATTAGATTTAGGCGACCCACACATATAATAAAAATTATATATATATACATGGGTAGTAACAATGAATTATATATATTTAATTAACGTATTATATTGAGGAGGGTTGGACAATGAGCCAACACCCCATTCCCGTAAAAAACAACTTGTTAAAAAACCAAAACCACGCCTCGGATTAAGACGGAAAATTGGATACGGACAAAGCGGCGAAAAAGGACATTGAAATTAGGTACGTTGAATGTGCAAGGAATAAACAGGAACATAAGTGAAATATTTACGGAACTAAAAGAATTAAAAATTGATATGGCCGTAATTACCGAAACAAAAAGAAAAGGATCTGAAAATCTAGCGACCACTTCTTTAGCGGAGTATCCACAGCAAGAAGAGCCAGTAAAGGAGTATTAATCGTAATACACAGAAGGTGGAGACAATACATAACCACATGGGTAGCTATAAATGAAAGACTCATAAAAATAAATATAAGTATATTCGGTTACAAATTGACGATAATTGGTGTGTATGCCATAAATGATGATGAACAGGCAAATGTAAAAGATTCCTTCTTTCCTGAAAGTTGGAACATAAAGAGAGTTGATTATACTCAGAGATTTAAACAGCAGAACAAGAAGGAAGGATAACGACAATACTATAGGTAGATATGGAAAAGATACTGTAAAAAATAACGGAAAAAGACTAATAACGACATGTGAACAAAATAATATGAAAATCCTCAATGGTTACTTCCAACATTTTGACATACATAAATATACATGGAGACAAGAAACTCGAGGACTGCAGCCCATTATTGATTATGCCATAACAAAACAAAAAACCTTTGTAAAATTTCAAGACGTTAGAGTTTGCAGAGGAACGAACTGTGATAGTGGTCATTATTTTGTCAGAACTACAGGACAAAAGAGCCAAGGTATAGAGATACAAAAAGAAGGTGAGAAACTACAACAAAGAAGGTATAATCTACAAAGCCTAGAGGACGAGAGTACGAGAATATAATACAACATCCGGTTAGATAAAAAATTAGAGGAAAAAAATATAGAAGAGCAATACAACCATATAAAGGAGTGCATACATGAAGGAAATAAACATAAACGTACGATATTGGTGGGACGAAGAGATTGAACAGGATATCAAAGAAAAAATGACGAAATATCAACAGTATCTTAGTTCCACGAGCTTATAACATAAATTAATGTACAAGAAAGCCTAAGCAGAAGTACGGTAAAAAATTAGTATGAAAAAAATGGAACATGGGAAAGGAAGTGCTCAATAACATACTTGGAAGGACAAAGAAGTACGGAGAGCTGGAAGATACTGAAGAACATGAGAACAGATAGGAGAAACGAGATTATATTGCCAATAATACCTGAGAAATGAGAACAATATTTTCAAAATTTGTTACCAGAAGAACGTAGAGAATACATACATAATAATCAATTATGCAACATAAAAGTAATAGGATCACCGATGACATTAACGTTTGAAGAATTGGAAAAGCACTGCAAAACTCTAAACAATGGAAAAGGACCAGGAGTCGGGGATATTGATGGAGAGCTAATAAAAAATGGAAGAAAAAAGTTATTTGAACATTTGCAAATGAACTTTCAAGAATGTGTAAACTCAGAAGAAATACCAGTGGAATGTAAAGAATCATATCTAACACCTGTATTTAAAAACGGCGACAGGAGTATATGTGGGAATTAAGGGGAATAGCCGTAACACATACAATCAGCAGATTATACCGAAAAATAATAAAACAAAGAATAGAAAAGGAATACCAGCAAATGTAAGCGGAAGAGCAAGATGGATTTAGAGCAGGTAGGTCGACAATCGATCATATATTCTCGATTACTCAAATTATTGAAATGAAAACTTCTTTTGAACAAGAACTACATACACTCTTTGTTGACCTAAAGAAGGCGCATGACTGTGTCTTTGAAAAACCTATGGGAAGTCCTTGAAGAAACTAACATTAACATCGAACTAATAAAAACGGGGGTTAGAAGTAAATATGAACAAGACTGAACACATGTGTATTGAAGGAGAACAACAGGACCTAGAAATTGAAAATAGGACAACAAATAAAACGATGCAATGAATATAAATATTTGGGAATAATAATATCACAAAAGGGCACTGGATGAGGCGATTCAAGAAAGAAATGTACAGGGCAGGAAAGCGATAGCCATGCTAAATAGCATTTTATGGGACAAAAGTATTACGAAACAGAACAAACAAAGAATATATCATACAATTGTAAAAAATATAATAACTTATGGCGCGGAAGTCTGGCCACTAAAAGAACAAATGGCCAAAAAGTTAACAGCGACCGAAATGGATTTCTGGAGGAGGGCTGCAGGCATATCAAAAATGGACAGGATACCAACCAAACACAAAAATGAGAGAAATTATGGATGTGAAACACAACATAATAGATGACATAAGAGACAAACAACTGATCAGGTTTGGACACGTACAAAGGATGCCAGAGACAAGACTACCGAAACAAATTCCACAATGGAAGCTGGAATGAAACAGGAAACAAGGCAGACCCAGAAAGAGCTGGATTAGTCGTATAAATGAAGAAATCCAAGAAAGAGGAATAGAAGAAAATTTGTGGAAAGACAGAGAGGAGTGGCGTTAGGGAATCGGAAGACGCAAGACGTTATAAAACGATGTATATATATAATATTGATTATTATTGTAATTTATTGATGATCTCAATGTAATAGCTTCCAATTTCGCTTCCTTCATTTCTGAAATTAATTATTTGACCTCTAAGAATATTAATAAAAATTAATTATGTGAATCAGAGTTTGCTTTTAAATTGTTCCTGTATAAAATTACATACAAAAATAAATAGTCCATGTTAATCATACACTATCGATCAACCGATCCCTTACACTGCGGTTTTCCGCCAGTTTGAAACGGACCACGTGTAGAAAAACAAACATTTTAAATATTAACAACTTACTTTGTACGGAAAATAACGAGAGTATAAAATAGTTTTTAAGTACAAGGTATGTAAAAGTATATCCTTTTTAATAGTTTTTAGATCTGATATTGTATAAAGCCTATTAAGAATTGAATTATAAACAATATATTGATTGATTTGTTACATCATTAAGATGAAAATGGCAGTGTAACTGCAGAAAGCTACCTCTTTTAAAATATAACTCCAAAAACAGTGACCGAAACAGTTATTGCCAATTACATGTATGCATAATATATATATTAGTATATATATTTGTAACTAATGCCAGTTACTATAAATAAATTAATGTAACGAGGTGGCCATATTGTGATTTGTGGGCAATCAAACCTGATCTGCCAGTATAAGGGAAGATATAAGTCTAAACAAATCCAATTTTTATGATCTGGACACGGGTATAAGCAATGATTTCTTTGTAAATAAAACTATGGGACGAATCTGTGGCCTTTCAGACTTATTTTAACTGCCGAGCGAGTACCGGTACAACACGACGATTTTAACAGCAATAAATGTGTCGCAGAATAACTAAAAAAAATACAATGCTTTCATTTTCGCTTATAATGAGGCGGGATCCATTATTCAATGTTAGCCGTTCAAAATGCTGCATTGAACAAAAGGTACTGTAATAGATCATACGATCTGTTCTTGACAGGCCATTGTCGCAAAACCTACTCAACTCTTTGTTCTGTTACGCATTCCTCCTTGTTGAAAACATAACGTCCCAGGGAAAAGGTAACACATTTTGAATGAAGGCTAAACGCGCAGATGGATTTCTTCTGAATTTCAATGTTCAAACTGGCATTGGATTGTAACCATCTCAGCCCTATCTGCATTGTTTGGATGAATTTGAATAATATAGAAGCATAAAGACAAAGAAGCAGCCAAATTCATACAAAGTTAAGTGAAAAAAACAACACCACAACGTTCTGTTAAGACAATTGAAACACTACTCCTGAGTTTCATCGCACGCGGAGAAATAGTTCCACTCTAATTGCGTCATTATTAAGAAGCCGAGCAAGACGATAAAAGTTGAGAGCGAAATACAACGTACGTCCTTTGTTTAGGAGGGCTGCCCTTTATTTCACTGCACTATCTCTTCTAACTTTATTTTTTCTGAAACAAGCGTTTTGTACTTTATTTTCTAATATCCTGGCAAAGTTAATTTTTAAAAATAATATATATATATAACTTCGTCAGTGATTATGTCCACCTATCTGATTTCAAACATTCTCCTATAGCACCACATTTCAAAGTCTTCTATTCTTTTTCTTTCTGCAACTCCTACGGTCCACGTTTCGCACCATATTACTCCACAATCTATACGAACATTTTTAGCAATGATTTCCTAATAATCACACTTACATTACCCGTAAGTAAATTCCTCTTTTTCGCGAAAGACTTCCTTGCATGTACTATCCTACTCTTTATGTATAATGGTAGACCATTCCTAGTTATTTCGCTCCACAAGTAGCAGAATTCCTTAACTTCCTTCAAAATATCCCTTCCCAATCTAACACTATTTGTTATTTCACTGTTTCTCATAATATATTCCATTACTTTGGTTATCCCCCTATTAATCCTCATATTGAACTCTTTCTCCAGAACCACGTTCATGCCATTTATTATGTATTTTAAGTATTCTTTTGACTCTTCTAATACTACAATTTAATCGTCAAAGCGTAGGGTTTTATTTCGTCTCCTTGCAGTATGATTCCTTTCCCATATATTTGAAACATTCCCTCCCAATAGCAGGTAAGAATTAGGAAGTGTATGTGATAGTGAAGTGCAAGTGTAGTGAAGTTTAGTGCGACGAAAAAAAAACATCTTAATGGAGGAAAAGCACGAGAAAAATCAAGATTTCTGCTTACAAAACGTTGGTCAGGCCAATTTTAGAATATGGGGTAACGTGCTGGGATCCATATCGAAATGAACACACTCTAGCGTTGGAAAAAATACAAAAACGGGCTGAAAAGATGTTTGGGGGTCGATTCGCGAACAATCCTCACAAGAATTTAGAAGGTCTCAGTAATAGAAGGAAACATGTTAGGTTGTGCGCAATATATAAAGCTTATAAGGGTGAACCACAGGACCTGGAAAGGAATAACAAACCATCTTACGGCGCCGAAATATATTTATAAAAATGACAACTCGTTCAAAATTAAAGAAAAAGGGCAAAGTACAGACGTAGGAAAATTTTCATTTGTAAATAGGTCAATACGCGATTGGAATTCCTTGCCTGCAGAAATACGTAAATGCGTAAATCAGTTTAGTTTTTTTTTTATAATCAGTGAAGTGATCAAAGTGGTGCAGTGAAGTGATTTTTGTGTGCAACTTTCTTTTCTTTTTCAGATAAAAAACTACAATTCAAAATTCTTCCTTAGTGTAAACTTTTTGTAATTGTATTTGTGTTTTATTTGTATTTTGTGTGTTCTTTGTATATACCTGCCACCGGGCAAATGTCCAATAGCAGCTAAGTAAGTAATAATAATACTAATGGGTACTTTTTATTTTTCTCTTTAAGATGTATTAATATTATTATTATTTGTAACTGCCACCGAGTGTTACTCAATTGCAGTATCAATAAATTCATTCATATTCCGTTTTGACTTTCTTCAGCGCTTGTTCTATATATAAGTTAAACAGCATGGGCGACAGACTGAATCCTTGTCTTACTCCATTCTTGATTGATGCTTTCTTTTCTTGATCTTCAATGATAATTACTGCGCCCAAAATAAAAAGCATTTTCAATTAAATATTGCAGTCGGCAACGGAAAATTATCTACTCATGGATACGTGTTACCCCCTGTTTACCTGATAAAGTCCACAAATACGGAAGAAACATGTATTTTTATTGAATAAATATAAAATTGTTGGCTGGCCAATTGATGCTATTGGCTATTTATCATAACAAGGATGAGTTCCATTAATTATGAAAGGAATAAGGGATAGTGACTATATGTGCGTACGTATGAACAAATACTACTCTCAAAGGAACTGAATGGAATTTTTAATTTTTTTAAGCGTGTACCGTCGCTATTGAATAAAGTTACTTCTACTAAAATATATCAAGATTAATGTTATTTAAATTTTTAGAATGTGTGTGCACGTGTAATAATTAAGATACTACTTTCGTAGTAATTGTTACAAAGTTGTGGCTTTTATATTATATTTTATAAAATATAATGTTTAACGTCGCATACGGGTTCGGATGTGGCGGTAGCATCACAAAATTTTAATTTTAATTAAAAATTGAAGAGGTCCGGAAAGTTGGGGACGAAACGTTTTTGCTTAAATTAAATTCTTCTATTACTGTCTTGTAATATAATGTTTTCACTGTCCACAAAGTAATGAATTGACTTGGCTCAATGTCGAGGTTATAGATTTTGAACAAAATTTATTTAAACGTAGTTTATCTGACATGTTAATAAGCGGCTGTAAGAGTTTTGTAGTAGTGTTGTGTTAATGAGTGTGTTGCGAGAGGCGCTGGCGTGGTTGGTACGCGTGCGCAGATCTGCCGCCGAGGCTCAGGGTTCGCAGTGGCAGTGCTCAGCTGACGGCGGGGAGCGGCGGAACAGCCATGCTGGTGAGTCACGCTCTCTTCTCTATCACGTGCTCTCATCATTCAAACCTCTCTTCCATTCAGACGGAATAAATATTCAAGCTGCTAAATCTAAAAAGTAAACTACGTATCGACGGTGCAGGGAGAAGGCGTAACAAGGGTGACATGTGAAACAGAGTTTTGATCTGAACCAGTACTGGGGGCGGTCACGAAGACTAGACACTTCGCACCTTAACGTTTGATCAATCTTCATGAAGGAAAATAAAAATAAATTAATAATAGTTGGAAGTAAGAATAGAAAAGGGCGATTAAGGCTAGAATATGTTAGGCAAATCAGGATGGATGTGAGCTGCAATAAGTATGCAGACTTGACAATATTAGCACAGGATAGATATACATGGATAACTGCAGACTGAATACCATAACGACAGAAACGTCGGTCGATCACTTCCGTTATTAGGCAGCAATATTAGTTTCTAGAATTAAACTCGCTACAGTTTTCAAAAGTCAAGATATGTGTTGTATGAATATAAAAGTTTACTGTACTGCACACGAAACCCTGATCTCTGTGCGTTCCCAGCATAATTAATTCGGTGAGAACGAGGGGTGGAATAATTGCAACTCATTTCAATACAGACACGGGTAAGCCAGGGGTGTGTTATGAACCGCATGACAATATCGGGTTGATGATTAATAGTTGTCGAAATATACGGATAATCTGTTATTTAATTTTTGATTCGACCTGAGTGTTGAGTATAACTACAACAACGACATTGTGGCTATGCTAAAAAACTGTACGGAAATTACTTCTCCTTGTCCGTCCCCACCCCTGCATTTTTTCTTCCACTTGTAACCCTAGCGGGTTTAATCCCAGCGACCTCGGGTTTCAGAAGCCACGTCGCTAACGCGGAAAGCTCTTGCTACAGCAAAGCTGAAAAAATGTCTGTAATTAAATAACAGCGGCTTTTCTCTACTGTCATCGTGGTCTTTACCGCGTTCAGGAGTGATATTTGTCGAACTAAATTAATAATCTGTAATTTCAGTCTGGGTTCTATCATTACTTTTAGTGTGCAACCATTTAGTAGTCATAAATTTGTATTCTGGTTAACAGACTTTAATTTAGAGCTGTTATTTATTCACCATAAAGTTGTTTAGTCATGTATTTCTTCACCCGCAAAAAAGTGATACTTTGAGAGCGTCCTTCAAAATCTCACGTTCCGTCTTCAATACCCAATTTAATCAAGATTTGTTACATGCTACTCCATGACGACCACATTTCACCAGTTTTTTTCAGGATTGTTATACGTTATTTTTCCATTCAGCTGTATTACTAATACTCAACAAAGTCAGGTATTTTCTTTTATTCCATTTTCCATAAGAATTTGGTGCATTGTTTGCACTCTTATTAGCTGTTTTCCTATTCTACTCTGTCCTGAAATTGAAATACCTTTGACCTTAGTTCTTTATTCAGTTCTTTTGTTTGCCGTTGGTGAAATTCCCTTCCAGGGAAATAATTACGCAGTTGTTTTGGTATTTTCTTTCTGTATAATAAAAATTGGTATGTACTGATTTGACGAATATTTTGCATTGTGTGTTGAAGAAAGTACTTGCAACTGAGTAAATATTTTATTTTAAATTGCACACTAGTCGGGACATCGTGGGGTGAAAAATAATTTGAGTAAAAAATTTATGCACCATTTAAGACTGAACATTAAACATAAAACACACAATATATATATATATATATATATATATATATATATATATATTAACAACATTTCAGCTGTAACAGATTCTCTGCAGTTGTACAATACCGCTTTTAATGTAAAATATGAGCGTGGCTTTATTGTCTTAGTAACAGCTGGAAATGGCAAACACTTTTTAATGCTTTTATCTCACTTGGTTTATGGCCAAGATTATACGCTCCTTATTAAATGCGAATGTTTCAGCTAGTTATTCGTCTGTAGGAAATACACTGAGTTCGAAGAAGAGCGTAAATTATAATTGAGCTAATGGTATATGTCGATATTAAAACGTACTTTAAGGAGATGGATGATAATATTTTCTTGTCTCGATTTTAGTGTGTTGGTCATTATTACACTGGAATTAATATCACTGTTTTAGTGTGTACTGATAATGATGGACAAATTACCCTGTCACGCGCGTAATAATCATAAATTTTATTAAAAAAGTATTAAAATAATTTTACTTTACCTTTAAATAAAATCTACATAAAAAACGATGTACTTTTGTAAGACTGCATTGTTCATACAGATTTAATCTAATCTAAACTTGTAACACTCGTTCTTAAAACCACGAATGAGAAGGGGTTAGGATGTTGAGTAATCCCTAATTCAAACGTGGAAGGAATCGCAGTAAAAAAAAGTGAAAGTGTCTGGCCACGAACACATGTGACGTTACCAGGCATTGAATCAGGGAAATCCGCCATATTAATTCGTACGCAATATGGCGCCTATTTCTTTGTATAAGTACTACTCTCAGATATGATCACTTATAATATAAAAAAAAGCTTATAAAAATGCGAAAGATTTTTTATATATACGTAAGTTTTTATATTCCCGTTTTATTTAAAATCGCCCTTTAATATGACAAATTTCATGGAAGTATGGAAGATATCAAACTCGAAGTTGGTCTAATTATATCTTTGAATAGCAACTTAAGAAAGTATCGAAGAGTGATAAAAACCATGGGTTTAGATTTATTAATCATTATAATTTAATGTGTTTTAGTCAATTGCAAAGGCTCACGGAATCATTTGAGAGAGAATTGCCCATAGTCTTCAGTTTTGTGTGTAGTTTGAATTGCTAAGATCGGCGAAATATATTCAAGTGGGAATTTGAAAGGATTAACGACATTTCACAAATCTAATATTTTTGGCTTTGACGACTTGGCAGATTTTGTTATATTTGTGACACGAGTATAAAATTGCAAAGGTTTTTAAAAGTCATATTTCAGATTAGTTGTTAATTTCTTAAATGCGTAAGTTTATGTGCTGGTACAATGCTTTATAAGAAATTAGTAACATGAAAATTCAAAAGTTCTTGGAGTTCATTTTCAAAAATAATAAATTTAAAAGAGACGATAGGCTCCGGATTAGATTTAAAAAAATTCTAAGATGCTTATAAATAATAAGTGAATATTACGGTTTTATTAAGAAAATCAATTATAAATCTCTTTGGTACAGTACAGTAAATAAACTTATTTATATTCAGAACTTGATTTATATATGGATATGCATGCATAAAATTCTCTAAAAATTTTACTCTAAAATGTAGTTTCAATATATCAGGATACATCTAATTATAGAAAAAATATTTTCATCCACAAACCTCTTACAATATTCTAATATATAACCCATAAAAATTATAAATCTTTTTATGGGGTACTTAAGGAAAAGTTACACTTTATAGATTATTGACCCACTTAAGAAACTGGGAATATCCGTGTATCCGAAATTATAAAGTATTATTCACTTCCTTTTGATGTATTGTGGATATCTTAAGGTAAACGGAATTATTTTTAACTACCTTAAGGTAAAGAGGTTTAAAAAACTACCAGGAATATTTTTCACTCTGTTTAAATATCGTGACCTTTTGGACTCTCTTAACATGCTGTTAAAAGGTTAGTCATCACTTTTCATTTTAATACAAGCACTAATCGGAATATGTTGGCGTGTGCTCATTAAGCGAGTAATGGTCCGAAAATAGTGCAGATCTCGATGCCACTAAAATTCCGTGTTGACCAAGAGATTAGCATCGAATTCATTCCTATTACGGGCTAATATTAATAAGCACTCGGATAATACCTACCGGGTATCCACCTAGTATAGAATAAGATATACTTCTGATACTAACAGTAGGGCAAGTCGGTGCCGAACGGGACTCTTATTGTTTAACAATTTATGGAAAATTATGGAAAAAGAAAAATGACTTTATAAAAGTATGAAACAGTAACTTATCCTACTACTTATTAAATCTAATATCAATAAAAATTAAAACAACGAATTTAGATTTTTGATGAATTTTTAAAAAGAAACTTCTAATTTTTCGTTCTGCCCCAACCCCGGATTGCATTTTTAGTTAGTGCAATAAAATTAAATTAAATTTAAGAAAAATCGTAACACCTTTCGTGTTTTCGTTCTTATACTTATTTAGCGTCCGGTGGATCTTTTAGCAATTTTTCTTTTCGCAAAAAGATTTATTTTGCAACTCCACAGACTTTGCTAACATTTTCCCCTTTTCTTCGTTCCATTTCTTTCTTAATCTATTCCTTGTGTGTACAGCTTCCTGTAACTGATTCTTATAGATTGAGTCTGCCAGTTTATCCTTTTTTCTTGAGTAACACATTACATGTTGCCTTAAAAGATATTATCCCGTTCCGCCCCGCATGCTAGTTTCAGTTTACAGTTTTTCCCCGAGCCTTAATACAAGCAGATTTAAACCTAACAAGAAACTAATATGCAGCCAATGACACCTATTTTAAGGATATATACTATTGAAGAATAAAAAGGGAGCAGTTTTGTAGCAATAATTATAAATTCACAGATGTAAGACGCCTAAACAAGAGTTCATTCACAAGGTGCAGCCAGAACTTGATCAAGCCAATTCTCAATGACCATTGGACATATTCCGCCCCTATTTACTATCCACTAAAAAATGGGTATCCCGTTCCGCCCCGACTTCCCCTACAGCAGAAATTTCATAATCAAGACTGTTCTCAGTTCATTCTTAACTTTTTATATAGACGCTGAAAATTACATAGTGGGTCGAGAGCGTCTTTCTCTTAAAATATTTCACTCCATGTAACTTTGCGCATTATTTAACCTTAATTTGTCTTCGAAAGGTTTGATTGCAAAAAAGATTCAACCAATTTTTACGTTTCAAAATGTCAGAAAATGTAATCAAGTCAATACTTAATACGTCATGTGCCGCTTTCTTACATCAAAATCATAATTACTTAGTTCCTTTTATGGTTTAATATATTTATTTTCTATCATATTCGCCAATTTTATGGACATGTTTGACAATTAAACGACAACTTTTATTGGACCGTATCAATTAGCTTGTTCTGTATGTGGACATTTTACAAATATTTGAAGAGAGTATTTATTAATGTGCTTCCCTATTTACAGCCTTCGTCCATAGTAATTCAAATAAAACACGTCACTCTATACAGGGATGGTATAATTAGTCACTTCAATGGCCATGTATCAACGTCCATCTGCGTTTACAAAGCGCTCTATACTAAATTGTGGCAGTACACGGAAAACTAATTCGTATTATGAAAACAGTATTAAATTAGTTGTATCAGGCTTCATCTCATTTTCATTTCACGACTGAGTTTGATCTAGAATTATTAGCTTCATTACTATCCAAAATATTAACAAAACATCACAAATACATATTTTTTAAGAATTATAAATAATGACCCCGTAAAATGCATTATTTTTATTGCACATTAATGTTTTTCATCTTTACTCGCAATTATGTTGAACTGCTGATGTTTCTGAATCACAATTAATGGACAGCAATTCATTTTTCCTTACAAGTCATAGGTATTAAAAAACTTTTTTTTCTCATTTTATAAAAGATTGCCTTGAACGATTTAACCTCCCAAATAAGAATGCAGTTGAAGTTGTTTATAACAAACGAAAGGGCACAGATTTTTCTCGTAACAATTGGCGTTCATTATATCCCAGTTTTTCAATAAAAACATCAAAATGCGTTATTATTATGAATATTAATATTATTAGAATAAAAATAAAGAAGTAAACAGAAATTTAAAATATTCATACAAAAATTTTTCTGACAAATCATTCATCTTTCACTTTTAAATTTATATCGTGCTACGTAGAAATCTCAATTAATGCACTGTCTGAATTGCTTCTATTTATGAATTAATTTTTTCAACTTTCAAAGTTGTTTTCGAAGATCGTTAGTAACGTCGAGACTGTTGAAGATTATTACCTAAATTTTTTGCACCCGTATAGCATTTTAAAACCGGGGAAAATATTTTAGGTATTTAACTGATCGAAAGACTTGCGATTTATGTAATACAAGGCCATTGAATTGAAGAAAATTTTCATTCTCCGTCTTACAAAGGGCAGGGCGAAAAGGGACTAGTTAAAATTATTCAATATAAAAGTTATATCTTAAAACAAAAACTTAAACGTTGCTCTACATTCCTCAACAGGTACTGTTTGAAATAATCAGTAGTAAATAACTTGAGGGTACAGAAAAATACAAGGAAGTTTCCGAAGATCAATAGATTGATTTATTTCCTTCGCTAAATCCGGATCAAGCATTAAAACATCCAATGATTTAAATTGAAAATATTTTCCTTACAACGGGGCTCTCGTTATAACCAAGTTAGATTACTTTTATGCTTACTATGAACTCGCACTGTGTATTAAAATTTAAGCCACACGAATCAAAAATGTGGAACGATAAGCGCTCAGTTGTGTAAAACATGCAATGGCGTGAAGAGCTAATGAGAAAGTTATATTTTTGGAATGTTATCTGATACGAAGAATACCTTCGATAGACACTTGTTGGAAACATGCAAAAAATCTGAATTAGTAGACTACAGAAAACATTATGAGAAGAAATTAATTACTTGTCGACAATTATTTAAATGGATGACCATTTCCCGGACGTCATGAAGAGGACAATGATTAACCCTAAGAAAATATTGTAGAAGAGAAAAGCTGACGAAACGTTCTAATTTATTACTAAACAAATCTGCGAATCTCATTACATACGAAAAGAAGAAACACAACGTTTCCTTAAATATTAGTATTTTCATGTGACGTGTTTCATTAACCGGGAAAGCTCCATTTAAATTTAAATAGGGGGAAATTGCACAAACGCTTTTATTATAAGAATACCATTACTAAGTCATACGAACTATATATTTAACGACAGTTGTTAATTTATTAGAACATTTTATCCTTATTACAGCCTGTATTTATACATATACTTAAAAGTATTACTTTATTACGTTTAGACCTGCCTGTAAGTCTTCATCAAAAAAGGGTTGTAGGTAAATGTTGATGTGACTGATTTTTGGTTGTAAATATGCTTGCTTAATTTGTGCGACCAAAGTTCAATATATTTGATAATCATAATTAAACGATTTGTACACGTTATAGGTATTTCCAACGCTATAATTATCATTATTTATTCTTTAACTGGACTATTTCTCAGGAATCCTACCTCCGTCTGATATTCAAAGAAACTCTCACTAATTATTTTTTCCTTCAATAATTTCTTGCGCCTCATTTACTGGGTTTCCAGTCATTATTTTTTGCGACTTTTAACTTAACTAAAAAAGTACAGTTTTTTAAACTTCATCTACAAATATACATCTACAATAAAAGCATGTTGCATTGAGTTATGGAAAATCAGTTGTTTTAAATTTTGTTATGTCTTCTTTACTTCTCCCATTTTTATTATTTGGACACGATACGTTTTATCAGCTCATTTTCTGAATAATACATATGCGCCAAAGACCCAAAAAGATCTTTTGAAAAATGAAAAAATAATTTAATAGTAATTACTGTTTAATTACTGAAATTGTTTCGCCGAAGCCGTCCCAATTTCGTCGTTAAATAAGATAATACCACACATCCATTAAAACGTTTCATTTCCTCCGAAAAAGGTAGCTGCTTCAAAAATATTACGAAATAATTACTTCTACAAAGATTTTGGGAGTTTGTTACACCAAAATGAGAAAAGGTAATATAAACATTGCCGACATTCCTTTGCTTTTGTAGGATTTTATTTCCTTTTTTGATGAATGTAACTGATATACACTTAGTAAACGTTTCTCGGAATGGTTTATTGCACACACTTTATATTTATGAGTGTTGTACGCTCTGTGTTCAATCTCGTTCCTCACAACACAATTAAGAACTAGGTTGTCCATTAACTCAGTTCTCAGTACGGCGCCCCTCAGTTGTTTGCTCATACAAACAACAAAACACTCAGCTATCACGGCCGTAGAAGCTGACTACAACAGATTAACTCATACGTAGTTCTGAATAATGCCATAGCGCTCCTGATTTGCTATCAGCCCACTAACTAATAATAATTCACAAAACGGATTTATTTTATTAACACATTATTAATCGTGTGCCGAGGAAAGAGACTTGCGTGAGACCCACCGGAAACCAAGAGCTCGGGATTTCTCGGAAAGCTGCTTAAAGCAACATTACCGTCTAGACCACGTGGGTAACGAGAGTAGAGGTTTCTACGGGTGGGGTAACAGTACATAAAAAGCAAAAGAAATAATTTTTTGTTTTTTTTTCCATCAGGAACATGTTGAGCTGTTACTATTGTTTTTCACTGTAGTAATAATAAAATAAAACCAAGTGAATATGGAACCAAAGTTTGTGTCGCTTAGCCGCAACTACAATAGTGACTGCGAGACTGGCCAAACATCGGAACAGAGGAAGTCGCAATCCTGTTTTTCCTATGATAATAATCAACAAGAAATATCAGGGAATGAAAGTAAACTCCGCAATTATTCAGATATTACATTTATTATGAAACGGAATTCAATCAATTTCTTTAAGTTTTAAACCACAATTTTTCATAAAAGACCTTAAATATATTCTTGAATTACAAAATGGTTTCCCTTCCTCACCAAAACGGAATAAAATAGAAATAATTCAAATAAATGTAGTTTTGTGATTAAAATTGTTTATAAGCAAATAAGTTTCATTTCTTACATAACTTAACTCCTATTTTTGTGTAAAATGGTACACCTTCGTGAAAGAAAACTGCCTTTGAAGTTTGTAAAAAGATTGTAGAAATAATCTGCTTATTTAAAACAAAATAAAAAACGGTAACCAGCACAACAGGCGTCCCTGGCTGAAGAATGAGAGAAATGTTTATATATAACTGACAAATTGGTTAAAAAAGCTTAATATAATGTTTATGCCGAAATTGTCTCAGCAACCGTAATATGTTCCTATACGTCTAGTGTTAAATCAACGAACCGTGCGAAAAATGGTTATTTTAAATTTAGCATAATGATATGTTCTTTACTTGGTTATTTAAAAATTTTGTTATGATTTCATTAAAATATAGTAGATATTGGTAATGGGTAGATTGTCGTCAGTAAATTGACCCCGGAGAGTTTCATTTTGTTAGTATTGTGACACACTGCTTTTTAGACCTCAATGATAGCGTGACTACGTGTGATCGGTTGTTTGAATGCCACAAGCTGACCGGGAGTCGCCATGGTCGACCAATCCATCGTCATCAAGTAGACGGAGAGATTGGGTGTCGCAAACTATGTACACACAGTGAAACAAATTGACCGCGTCCCGTGTATTTGAGTAGAATTCCTCCCTTTGAAGTGGATGGCACTTGGAGTGTGGCTTGCGTGTGTAAATGCAGACTAAGTGGATGAGAAATGTGTTGTGGAGGGAGCTGACCATCAGCTGTGCCAACATGACGTAAAGCAGCAGCTGCAGCTTCGCGCGAGTGAATCACAGCTTGTGACATCTCTTTGCCAACCAAATACCTGAATAAGGCACGTAAGCCAGCTCGTAACAAAGCTTTGCGTTTAGCGGGTTACAAACACAAGTGGGAGATGCGCTGGATTCTTGTAGACGGCTTCTCTGATACCCAGATAGGAAATAATCGCTATTCGTTTCTATTTTTACATTGACTCAATCGACTCAAGCAAAATTAGCAACGAAATTTCTATGCATTGATGTATCAACATTTCAATTTACGAAAACCTAAACAATAATACTCCCATAATAATTTAATATGGTTTATTTTAGAATACACTGTGTGTATAGGAAACTTCCTATAGAATGCAAAAATCAAACAGAAGGGAATTTACAATAAATAAAAAGACGTCAAATAAGCCAGCATATAAATTTATCACTATTTATTCAAAAGTGACGTTTTGTCTAATTTTTTTTACATAAATAGTGATAAATTTACATGCTGACTTATTGGCCGTCTTTTTATTTATTGTAAATTTTAAAGTCAGAAAACTGTGTTGTAGAAGGGAATTTGTTTCGTATGGAAGTCTAAATCAGAGCACAATTGACAGTAATGATAGTCAAGTAAGGGAATTCATTTCCATTAGAATAAATAAACAGTGTTATTCTAAATGCCTCATCTTTCGTCCCTCTGAATTCCAAGAAGATATAAAAAATATATAAATAAAGATTTTATCAGTTTTTTTGTTGCAAATATAAAATGCGTAACTATAATTTGTTCAAACCACGAATCATTACCGCCATCCTAATATATTTCTTTACGAGTCGTTTAAGCGAATTTCTAAAAAAAGTCTCCGTTACGGGTAAAATTAAAGAGTAATTATTCCTAAGCTCAAGTTAATATTCTTAATGGAACACTACCAGTGTTCACATTTGCGTGTTTCATCCTGCCATCATAAATTACGAAATTCATGCAGTCGTTTTTGACGGTCACGTGAAACACGTGTGTAAAACTAGCCCTCGGACTTTATACTCGTTTGCTAATTTTAATATATGGAACACGCTTCTGTGGGACAGGTTGTGCAGTAGAATAAAAATAAAGTTAATGTACTGGAATTTTATAATTTTTCCCCTAAATCTCAAAAGGCGAATGCACAGTTCCAGGAGTAGTTAAATGTAAAACAAATTAGTACATAAACATTTTGTTCCATCCACAGTTCGTTGTAATTATGCACCATTTAACTCTGATATTCAATTGATAAAACGTTTATACGTAAATTTCGTATTAGTGAATTGTGCAATGTTCAGATTCACTGTAAGAGTGTTGTTTAATTCGTAAAACTTACAGTAAAGTGATTTTCGTCATAAATTTTAGTTTAAGAACTAAATAATTCAGTAATAGTGAATGAAGTTATTATTTTCCGCGAATAATATAGTTAAAGACATTTGTATAATTTGATTTTTCTATAATATTTTTGTTTAATCTAACTTTCTAGTCAGATATTTTAAATTCAATTTCAGACTATGTTTCAATAAGATTGAATATTAAATGAACGTTGGTTTCGAAAATTAATAAACTACAAATATATTAAGTATATATTAAGTGTATATTACTAATTTCACATTTAAGGTCTGTCATTCCAAACTATGAATACGTGTTAATGGACTACATTGCCAATACTTTAATTCTTTGATATTAATTTTCTTATTGGAAGGTTCTACGTTTGAGGAGTAATTAATTCAAACCGTTGATACTTTCTGTACCCATTAATGGGAAATGGACGTTTGGATAGTTATTAAAGTGCAGAATTGAAACATTTGGAATATGCAAAAAGTAAGGTACCTAATGGATGAGATGAAGTGAGGTTATATGAAATTAAAAAACGTGAAGCTCCATGTATAACAAGAACTGACTCAAATAAAGTTCAGAGCCCATAATGAACTATACCTGAAAAATTATTAGTGTAAAAATAAATCAGAAAAATATGTATTTTCTTAATGGTGAAGTGATTGTTTTCATTTGAAACCAACACACAAATAAATGCATTAGATTACCCTGAAATGGAATGTAAATTTTACATTTATTTACTAGAAACGACTTAAAAATTTATCAGAAGTGTTTTTCTTGGTGGCACTATATATATGTAACGGTAATCATATTCATTTGCTCGCTCTGTACTCTATGTCACCAAAGTGTAACTTAATCGGACGTAAGTTTATCTTCGCCTAAGGAGTTCTAATTACTGTTAAGGGGCTTACGCTCACTATTAGGGAAGGAACTTTTTAATATCTTATTATATATATATGTATTAAATTAGTACATTAGTGCTCTTATAACATCTGGAGTTCCTGCAAGACGTTTTACGTACGTCACAGAACCCACGAAACAGCCTACCACAATCTTCTAATTGAAATAATGTACTGGTAAAAACAAACTTAAGAAAAATGTAAATAGCTATCCGCATAAGATAATCTGAATTCTAGGTCAATTAACTACCCAAAATTTCCATAATAGTGACGAAGGCCCGATGTAAACCAACGAAGCTGGCCAATTGACATAGTTTACCTTAATGGTATGCAACAATAAAGCTCAATTAATAACGAAAACACATACAGAAATTTTAATGTTTACTGGTTCGAAAAATTCGAGACTAATGTACTAACGAAAGCTTTCCCGACCGCCAACAAGTAAACGCAAATATTTACAACTTGTTGATTCGTAATGGTGATTCAGTAACTAAAAATTTTCAATCATCATTAAGACATGACAACCGCGTGGTTTTGACTATATACGTATTGGTAAATGGAGGGTAGGGGGAGGAGGCGAATTTAATTATCTTGTCTTCCATCTTATCTCTCAGGCCTCCATTTTCTAAGCTTGTAGCGTATTATTCAATCGGGATATACTCTTTCTCTTCTCTAATTTCTGAACTTCTCCTTCCAAGTCGAGTCTCTTTCGACTTATCAGCTCGTCACCAAACTACTGAGTAAAACACAATTACACGTGACGTGTCTACGCCAATCCTGTTGAATCTTATAAGATCGCGATCTATGTGAGCCCAATGCAAGTTACCACAGGTCATTGTTCTCCGGTGGCTGACCAGACTTAATTGCCCGGATTTATTTCTAGGCACGAACTTAGGAGACACCACGGTGCCAGACCAAACCTTGGAAATTCCACAAATGCACCGCTTGTGTCTGAATTTATTTTTCTATAATTATAGAAATATTGTATATTAAATGTTGAATTAAATATATATACTATTGTTCAGCGCTAAATATTCTTCGATAGGAATTTGTGACTCTATTTTATTTTATTGTGGGTCACACTACGTTTTCTTGTCATCACGTCTCTTCTACTTTTTCCCAAACTTCTATATCATTCATTTTCGTAATAGAAAAACCTATCATGCAACACATTACGTATGGACAAATAATTGAAAATTGAAAGATTGAGTTTCTCTTGCAGTAGCCTATAGAGTAATTAAAGAGCATAATAGTGTCAGAGAAGGGATAGGTTAATAGGCCACGTTTTGAGACATAAAGGTCTTGCAAAATTAGCATTAGAGGTGTGTGTGGGGTGATAACAGAAGAGGGAGGATAAAGATAGAATACGATAAGCAGATAAGGCACGATGTGGGATGTGGTAGTTATGTAGAAATTAAAAATGCTTGCGCAGAATTGGTCAGCATGGAGGGTTGCATCAGACAAGTCTAATGACTGAATACTACTACAACAACAATAGTTTAATGAATAAATATTTGTATTCGTATTTATAGAGAAAAGCTCGACTATTGTTGCAGATAAACGAATATTCCGTATATACGGAACTGTGTGACGATGTGCGGAGGAACAAGATACATACGAGGTTGTTAATTCTGTCTAGGCTCAAAGGCTCACTTACGACGGCTTTGTATAACGCCCTGCACTTTTTTCTCCTTTTCGCGAGCGTCTCCCAATTAACTTTCGGGTATCTCGTTCCTCAGCCAAACGAATTTTTCGACCGAGTTCTGTACCTTATCCAATCTGTACTGACCGATCGATTTGGCTGTCGATGGAGTCACTTGGCTGTGAGTGTTAACTGTTAACTCGTCCGCACTGACACACACTAGTTTGGGTTCGTAATGGCGGTGCAGGTGCGGGATAAAGGGCCTTCCCTTCCCTACCCACGGCCGCGTTTATGTGCGGTTTGAGTCGCTACGGCGAGGCGCTTGATTTACCGCGTGCTGATAAGGAGCCCGCTCGGCTCGCTGTTGACTTCTTTTGTTGGCTCTGTATTTATTGAGGCTCGGTCTATATCAGGGGCCTGTAAAACACTTGTGTCGACTTCCTGGTTTTGTCCGCCTCCTAGGTACGGGCTCAATAAATCGTGGCCTCAGGTTCGCGCCTGAGTATACACTGCTTCGTCGATATTACCGTCTGAAATCCCAGAATAATGTGGCCGGTGCTGACAACAGGCAAATAATAAACGTTACGCTTGATAAAGAGATTCCACAGCAACTGTTTTGCAGGGAAACAATACAGAACCGTGTATTGATTGCGTGCTGAAGAAAGACAAACCAAATTACAGGCTTTATACAAGGATGTGGTCACAGTTTTACTACCAGTCATCAGTCATTCTCTCCATTAAACAGAATGAAACCACTAGAATGACGACGGTTGAAAGCACAAGTTCTCAAATAAAAAATCAAATTATTGGAAGGAGTAAACAAGTAAACGAAAAATTAAAACACTCCTTTCAAACGAACACTATTTTCAGTCGGTTGTTACGCTTGCAACATTCGATCTGATCGGAAGCTGATTCAAAGAACTTGCTCCCTCTGCGGAGTGAACTTCTATTCTTTCGACTCACTCCACTCCTGTTATTCGAGAGCTACTAGCTTTTTGAATCACTGTGTTTATGAGTGCGCAATCACATAACTGGGATCATGTAGATAAACACAGGTTCCAGGCTAGTCGTCAATAAATTTAGGACGGTTACCTTTAAATAATTTTGTGGCAACTGGAAAATAAATTATTTAGCTGACACAAATCTCCGTCATATTTGACGTTTTATAATTATCATAGTGAATATAACTGTTTATCAGACAACCCCCGAGAATTGTGTATTAAACATTAAAAGCTGTTTTAGACAGTGGCGTACTGTTATTTTTATAATCCGATAGACTAATGCATAGCCGTAGGGAGAGTCCCTCCTCATTTCCGGACTCCTAAAACTTTTAATATGATTCAAATGTCGGTATCTTTGGCTATTTTATATTAACCTACGCAAATTATCGACTTGCTATTAACTAGCTGAAATTACACTTCAAAGCGATTGTAACTACGCAATTCCTTAACTGATCGGTTTTTCACTAGTTTCCACATACCTTAAATTCTAAATCCTTGGGATGCTAGAGGTGTCTTACCTTCCAGACCTATATTGGTCGAAATTGTTCCATCACGAGTTTGGCTTATTGAGTTACAAAACATATGAATTACATGTCAATTTTGATGGGAAATGTGATAAACACAGCAGAAAACTGAGGTATTCGTTAACAAGTTCTCTAGTTGATGACTTCACCAACAGTAATCTTTGACATTAAAGATATGTTTTACTATTTACTTCTAACGTGGGATAAATAAATGTGCTGTCGGTTCTACACGCGCTTACTTTATGGGATATTGTATTAAATTGTTTACACATGCTGACATAATTTTACGTGTGATTCAGATCACATTATTCCGGATACCATAAATATACGAACGCGTTTTATCTGTGACGCGGCTTTCGTCTGCTCGTGACGTGTACATGGCAAACGTGCGTATTATTCTTTTAGTGGTGTCGCCCCCCATTCGGAGGGTTCAAGACGTCGGGCGGTCTATGCTGTGGAGCAGAGACGATGGTAGATCTGGATGACCGCCATGACATGACCAGCTGGTCCCCACTTTTAAAGAAATTTCAACGTCTGAATGGCATGTCATGTCTTTCAAATGCGACATCTTGAACTAGCGTCAACTTGAAAGATATTCATTGTGCCGGTTGTAAATTTCGCCAAATTTATTAGTGATTTGGATATTAAAAGATAAGGTTCAGGCTAATATAATAAATACTCGAGTTGAAAAATAACATTGAGTGTGTACAGTTTTTCTTTTTCAGACAGACATGCAATAGGGTTGTCCGCTTTGGTGGTTCTCCTTTACTTGCATAAGAACGAATACAAATTAGGGATGCGAAAAGGTAGCCGTGGATTGAAAATGGCCCCCGGGCTTTAGTTTAATAATCCTGCAAGGCAGTTCGCCTAAAAGTAATGCAGGTAAGAAACCTTAGAGAAACCATCTTTAACCTTTAAAATATGGCATTTAAATTGCCGCATTGGGGTCTCCCGACCGGTGCGTTTTTGGGCATTTTAATTTAGCTCTTCAGGCATTTGTTATGGTTACTGAACAGGAAAAAGGGGGCCGGTTAGCAGGTGAAAACGGATATTTTTTTTGAGAGATAAATAGCCCTGATATCATTACGCACTCCAACCATCATCATAGAAAGAGCGAAAAATAAATCAAATGATATGGGAATGATATTCCCCATTCCGCCAGCGGGACCCGCTCCTTGCCGGGAACAAAAGTTCCCTTTCGTCCGATAAAGTAGGGCATTTGGGAAACGGAGTGTGCGCAAACTTAGTACTTCGTTACATAGGGGTTTTCAATAAGGGCGGATCGATGTAGAAATTGAATAAAACAAGCTTTGTATGAGGTATTAATAAAATTATTTCATTTTCATTTGAAACACCAATGCATGCTATTTCAATTAAAAATAGAATTTCGTTAATACCTCATACATACCTGTCTTATTGCATTACAACATTTTAACATCGACCCGAATATTTTGAGAAAACCTATATATTGAGCCACAATCATCTACACTGCCACTTAATACCGTTCGTGCGGAAATATCTCTTTTTAATTCACCCCAAAAACGAAAGTACGGAATCATTTATTTATGATCGCTTTGCAGCAAACCTTACAACTCGCAGTCGGTTTTAAGCAGGTACCGCTTTCACACGTTTACAACAGAACGCCGAAAAAATTGCACAGTAAGTGAGATGAATGGTATAGGAACGCCTAATAGGGCTTTTAACTCGCAGTTGGTTTTCACGCCGCTTTTTGCGGGGTAATTCAAATTTAAGGTAAAATTCCTGTTTTATTACCTTAAATTTTCATTGAAATTCGTAATATCTTTTTCGGAGCATAAACAGATCAAGAGTATAAGCAATCTGCATACACTTTTTGGAGATTCAAACACACGTTTACCAAGAAACCTTCCCGTCGAACTAATATTTATATTATATTAATTTCATTATCGAAATGAAATATCCAGGAATATTTAAACTAAATTTCCTGTTTTTAAAGCCTCAAATTTTTTTTAGAATCAGTTGAGCCGTTTTGGTGTTTTTGAGACAACCATCCGGACATACACTTCAGTTTTATTTATTGGTATGGATTACAAAGTATAATTATTTTTTAAAATGTTTGTTACATCGATACATTATTTCACGCTAAACAGACCACTGAGACCGTCTTCTTGTAGATAAAAAATGATCGTTTTAGTGTGTTATTGAGTATATATATATATATATATATATATATATATATATATATATATATGTACAAGTTTTAACCGGCGTGTTTCATCCAACCCAGATTTTAACTATACTTAAGCAGTCGATATTTACGCAGAACAAATATTTTTCTTCGTCCATGTGAATGACATTGTATTTCAATGTTCTTTCTGTGTAATTTCAACACCATTCGCCAATGGGAGGAGAGCATCAATAGGGTGTCAGGGTGGAGGAGTATTACATAAAAATAGATTTTCTGGGATTATGGAAGTCGCTGAGATTCAACATGCAACATTTTTAGCAGGAGTTTAGCGCCAGGGTGTTAAACAATGGGGGGGGGGAAGCTACATAGTAATAATTTTAAAACAATAACCGATGTTGGTATTTTTGACTTTATTAGTGCCGTAGGAGTTAAACAACTAGTCCACTGATTTAAAATACTAGACATTTCATCACGTGGATGTAAATAAAAATATTTTAATGTTGGTTAATTCCCGTGGTCATATCCATCGGGAATGCGGAGGGGTGGGAAGAGGGTAAATATAAAATTGCTGACAAATCAATTTATTTTGTGGCCTAATATAATTGAATTGCCGGGTAAATATAGGTAATATAATGATGAAAGGGTGTTTATTGCGCGATTCAATAAAGCAAAAACATTGAGGTAAACGAAGAAAAAGGAAGCTGCGCGGTAGCGTTGCCAAGATCTAGAACGTCTTAATACACTTTCTCCGAAAACCTCTTCATTGATGTTCCCGCACCTGTTTTCCGTGGAATCTCTTCCGCTATACTTCCTCAGGCAGGCTCGAAAGCCTCGATTCCTGGAAAAGCTCTTCTACTATACTCTATAATTGGGGAATTATTAAATTAAGTTGAAAATAAATGTTTTGAAGAGACCATCACGGGCTTTTTTTCGTTCAGAATAGATAATCCTCCAAAATGTATAATAACACGTTACAACAAACATTACCTTCATAGGAATATTTTTTCTAAATTTAACTATAGATGGAAAAAAAAATGTATTCTGCAAAATGAGAAATTATCTTTTCAACCTTAATGCGTTTCGCATTGCTAACAGTTGTTTGCATTGAAGCCAAAACGTTTTTATTCCTTTAACTATCACAAATGTGTTATTACTGTCTACAAAATAAACTTATAATCATTTTTAGAAACAAGATAAACAGTAACTCGAACGTATTGTGTTTATTTTCCAAATCGTTCATAACGTTCGTGCTTTAGGCGTGTAAATGTCTGCTTCGGGATTTCAAAACAAAATATATAATTAAATTGTGATAATTATTAAATGCAAATCAGTGAACAAAATGAAACGTCCACAAAATAAATTAAACCTTCGTCAACTTGATCAAATAATTAAGAGAATTTTTTTTAATATAATTGGTCGGTATATCATAATGCTCGTAAACGTTTATGGCCCACATTTGGGAAGAGCGTGCCAGGGAAAATGCGTCTGATTTTGTATTCTTAAGTATTTCAAGGCTGTTACGTAAATAATAAGAGCCGAACTTTCCAATGTACTTTATTATAATTATTACAAGTAAATTTAACAAACATATGCTAGATAATTCCGATTTTGGCTAAGTAATTGTCAATGCTAGTTATATAATACATTTATATATGTGCTGAAAGCAATATTCCTGAAAGTCCTATTCTCTCTCTCTCATGATTCACAATTCTATATTTACATAGCCTCACTCAGCATTCACCCCTTTAAAATTAAATAAATCAATATTGTTATAATTAAGTACAGCATTTGTTAAATTAATGTAAAATACATATAAACATAAATATTTATTCTAATCAATGAACATTTTAAGTAATGTGTTGCGGTGAATTTCTTAAAAAAAGAAAAGAAATTTAATTGAATTAATTAACTCTTTAACAATTTTTGTTACTAAATTAAATAAAAAATAATAAATTCATTAAAAATTTGTTCCGGCTTTTTTTCAACTCAACGGACAACAATAATAATAGGGATTTAGTGGGGATAAATAAAAAGTGGGCATCGAATTTTGACTAACACTCAGTGACGAGAAACGTGAATCTTTGTACATCACCGCTCATTTGCAGCGTACTCGTACATTCTCGGGCAGTCGCCAGAAACAGCTACTCGTCATTGTTGTCCCGATCGCCCGCAATCGGCCATTTGTTGGAGAAGTGAATCCTCCAAATTACTGCCGAATAATCAGCAAGGATGGCTTCAATGTCAAGTATACTAGTACGAAACGTAGCAATACTGCTGATTCGATAAGATAATGAAATAAATGTAAAAATGATGTATGAAAAGGTATGAATTTACAAAAAAATGTTTGACTGTCCTCTTCCAATCCGCAGTTCCTTATTTTATAAACTTTGTTCCGCCTTCGTCCGTCTGGCGGGGGTTGAGGTGCATTTTTTTGGTGATATTGTCAATTGAAGCCCTCACGCATCATTCCAGGTCAACTGTCCAGGTTGCGACACTTCTAGACAATAGTGTCCCGGAATCTTCGGGCGTGAAAAATGTTGGCTAGCAGGACTTATTGTTATCTTTTCTTCTGAACGCCAAGTGCTAAAACTTCGGCATTGGGCATGGACCCTTTCCATATCCTAGCCTTTCCTACTTATTGTTGCAAGTAATACCTTTTCTTAGTGTTCGCGGAGTGAGCTCATGCAGGATGCTCTTGATTTACGCCTTTAATTCACAAGTATCAAACTCAGGCAGATAGCCAGCCTTAGTCACGGTTTTAGAGCTTTATAGGTTTCCCTGTCAATCGTTTCATCAAACTATTTTAACCAATTGTAGCAAAGGGTAAAGATTCCAGTTTCGGCTACATGTTTCATCTTAATTGCATTGGCCAATATCGTTCACAATTGCTCTTCCGTTGAATTGGTAAGCACCCTAGCCGCTACTTAATACTAATACGATAATATGTATAAATAACATTAAATAAAGTTACCATAAACATAATCGAGATAATTGTCTTTGTTTTAGTTGTGGGTAAAAAACGCACAAATTTGTGTAGTAATTTACCATGTGAGGAAATGTTGACATTAATCACAAATCTCAGGAAATCATTTCTTGAACTGTTTTCTACTTTTATAGTGTATTTACCAATTATTAATCCCTTTTACCCATAAAAAATTCATTTAAAAATCATTCTATATACATCAATATTCAATATTTCGTAATACTATGATTTTGTTTTACAAAAATTTGTAGTTTGAAATAAAATATTGGGATACATAATATTTGACGGTTCTACATTGATATCGCGTTTCTGTCCCTGCATTGTACCTACAAGTTGTAATACGTATAATAGCACTAACAACAAGTTATATTTCTTGCCTGACTATATGGTAACCGATAATTATATATTTACTATCTTTCTTTATGGATGTGTTGGACGTTTTTGATTTTTCTTGCAGCCAGCCACAGAGAAACACGCGATGAAGATGAGTAAAGTCGGCAATCAAACAAACTCTCAAGACCCGCAGGCTGTCAACTCACGGGTCTTCGTGGGCAATCTTAACACTTTTCAATGCTCCAAGACTGACGTCGAGAGGATGTTCCAGCGTTATGGTCGCATAGCAGGTACACAATCTCCTAATTACGCTTTCAACGATATTATTCTTTATATAAATAATAAAACAGCCTATTAGTCATAAAAAATTAATATGAATATAATAACACTAGTTATAACACGACGTTTCATTCCTGATTTGGAACTAAACCTTGTGGGAACTAAAAATACACAACAAATATTACAAATGTAATATGTTTAATACAATTATTTTATGAAATGAAAAGTTACTAACGGAAACAAGAATTTACGAATGAAAATTGAGATGTGCAGGTCGCACAAGCAAAGCGGCCGAAATAACAGTTCAAACGATAACAACGTGACAGTTATGCATCGGTTTCGTGTTTACTCAATCACATTGGAAGACTAATTGTAATAGATTGTAGCATGTATAAATATCCAGGTTCGGTCATTGGTTGTTGGGTATAGGAAAATATTAATTGAAATATATAATCATTTAAATCATCCGTCCACGATTCCCGATGGTATTTTTTTAACCTTTACGTTAACATTCGAATATCTTGTTTTGCCTAAACAATTCATTTGAATAAGAAATGCACTAATCGTTTTTTTAAAAAAGAGAAAACATCGTTTTAGGATGACATTTCCAGAATAAAGGTCGCGTTCGGTTACAAAGACATGCTTGCAAAAAATCAGATTTAACTAGTAAAGTACATAACTAAATTTTAGATTGTGATTGGCTCTTCTCCCACTTTATTATATTGACAGAATGTAGGGGAGTAGTCACAGAAGCTTATCTAATCTCTAAAGCAGTCAGTCTGTGTTCGGATTAAATTTAATATTCAAAACCATTCTAGCGTCTTTGATTCTGTTCACGTTTGGAAGGCTTAGTAAAAGAACTTCATGTACCGAATCTTTTCTATTATCTCCTTCGATCGCTGAAAAAGAGAAGACAACGGATATATTCTTGAGTTCAACTCCCTTTCAGTCTAATCAATTCCCTTCCTTGGCTTGCAACTGAAATTTCAACATCCATCTTATTTTGGTTTTCTCAAGTTTTAGCCAGGACCAACATTTACTCATATTTTCGTATATGTAAGTTATTAACAATACATTTCTCGCATTTTAATTTTTTTCGGTAACAGCTGAATTAAAAAAGAAGACATTAATATATATTCTAATGATGGATACGTGAATAAAGGCGAAACTTTAAGCAAATTGAAATGAAGATTTGATTTATAATTCAACAGTGAGAAGGTAATTTGCGTTAATTTTAGATGGGAAGCTGAGACGAATCAAATGTTTAATTGCGTATCTTCAGATGAGAATAATATTTGGAAGAAATAATTTTAGGATCGTGTAATGCCAAATGGAAAATTAAAAGATTGTTAACTGAAAAATTCTAAAGAATATAACCCAAAGGTTGGTAATCATCGAGAGCTCTTAATACCTGAAAAGATTGTTTCAAACTTTTTCGTGCATTATTTTGTAGTGCTGTTTTGCGAGTACGCAAGAGTTGAACTATTTGTTAGCACTTGTACCTGCGCTGGCTACCAAACTACACGCGTACACCGAAACGCTTTTAACCAGATTAAAAATATAGTGCGTCTCCAAAAGGAGTGAAAAGGCTTTTACATTTGTCACAAATGGGCTGATTATAATTTTATAGAATAAGGTGATTAATGTAATTGTCGCAAACAGGCTTAGCAAATGTGTGACTAATTGCGAATGCAGATTTAATTAGACGATTTGTTAACTAACTTAATTAGCAGGCGTGCAGTACGTATGGGAACGAACTAATTCGCGTTGGAACTCGGGTTCTCACACTGAAAGTCTGTTTCAATGTATCTGTTACGTTGGAGTAAAACCCTCTGTAATTTGCGTTTTTTTTGTCGAAACGTTCGCATTAAAATTCTTCAACGTGAATTGTATTCATCATTTCACAGGAAGGAAAGTCATATTTAGTTGAAGTATATCCAATTGAAAGTTCTCTCGAAGCACACAACAGTAGAGCCAATTACATTGCCTTAATGCATTTCCACTTAAAAGTTTGTAATCAAATAATTCTTACATAGTATTTATATATTATAACAACTAGAATGTTAATTTTATCTCGCATCTTTTTCTAAGCTGTTCTCTGCAGTTCGTCTTCAAAGAATTGTTAACCATACAAATAAAATATTCGCATTGATGTGTCCGAATAAATTTTAATGTTGAGATAAAAGAGCCAGTATTTTATTTTTGTGGTTGTAACTGAAGATTAAATTTTAGGGCGTGCTTTCAAACCGTACATTGCCAGGCCAGTCGACGATGAATTTCGCTGAATAATAACGGCTATTTGCAAAAAAAAAACATTCTTACTAGAAGTGAAAAGTGGGGGAACCTAGGTCGTGCATAATTTTTATGTTGCTCAAATGGTACAAAAATAATTGTAAAAATATTATCAACTTTTTAAACTAGTTACGCACTTGCAGATTTTTTAAAGAAATAATAAAATTGAGAAATATGTAAAGAACAACACACAATGACCCAATTTGCGAAAACAATTTTATAAAGGACCGTGCGTAATGTATCGAATTATATTGTTAAAAATATGGTCCAAATGGTACATGTAGTAAATATATTTATATTAGTTTATGACATTAGTGTCTACATCTTTAATGTTGAATGATGGAACCTTTTATTTTCTAATATCAATAAACTACACACTGCCCATAATGCCCAGTTTGAATCTCCGAAAGTTTTTGTAAATTGTAGATTTATATCTAGACTTCTAATTAAATGCAGTTTTCCCAAAATGATTTCGACTCCTTGACTCATAATCGCCCAACACATGGTAATATGCGAGTAATTTATAAAAAGATTGTACTTTCAAATCAGGGCAGAAAGATATTAGGAACCCGCCAATATAAGAAGAGACTGTGCTTTTAAACTGTAAAGTTTCACGAACAGAATAAATATTTACAGTTGAATGTCTGCCATAAACGACTTTAAACTGAATTTAGAAGATCAGGATGGAAAACTGTCGGTCCGACCAGTAATCCAGCCCTGGCCTCCACGACGCGCGATCTACCATCTACTTAATCTCATATTCTTCAGGGTCTGCTTTTAGGAAAATAGTGGAGAATGAATCTTATGTTTAAATTGATAAAAGGTGCAATGATTATCTGATAGGTAGGTATTAAAATTCTTCCTGTACGTTCGGTGAAGGAAACTATCTGTCGGATCATTAAACCTACTGAATTGAAAGCTGCTCCCTATTGTAAACAATTTTATTGGTGACTTCAAATTGGTTTAGACGGTCACTTGTGGTCCAGTGGTTAGCGTCGCTGCCTGGAATCTTAGAAGTCCCAGGTTAGAATCCTGGCATTGGCACGGATGTTGCGTGTGTTTAAAAGTTCCCATCCCCTGAAACTCCCACAAATAAATGAGTCTTCCAAATTGTAGAAAGTCAGCAGTTAAAGCGAATCTATGTAAATAAATAGTTTGATTTTGTAATTACGGTTGCTTAACTAATACGTACACTTTTATTAAGAAATACGTAATAGGAAATCAGCTAACTTACAGTCCTTAAGCACCGTACAGTTGTAATGAAAAGAATATTAGAGATAAACGCTCGTGGTGGTCAGTTTGATCTTTGGATTCAAATTCTCAATGACAGAAAAGTCTGGTGGGTTACAGTTTCATGTTTCATAGTTCCTTTACGACTTGCATCGCAGGCTAACACGTAATGATACTTGTAGTATTCAGTCTTAAGACTGGTCTGATGCAACCCTCCAAGCTAACCTATTCTGCTCAATCCTTTTCATTTCTAAATAACTACTACATCCCAAATCCCCCATAATTTGTTAATGCATTCCAACTTTGAGATCCCTCTACTGTTCTTACCACATACATGTCCCTCTAATGCTAATTTTGCAACACCCTATTGCCTCAAAACGTGGCATATTAATATATCCCTTCTCTAGGTGAACGTCCTCCATATTGTTCTCTTTTCCCTTATTCTGATAGAACGTCCTGGTTAGTTACTCTATCCATCCATCTGGTTTTCAGCATTCTTCTATAGCAGCACATTTCAAAAGCTTCTATTCTTTTCCTTTCTGTAACTCCTAGCGTCCAAGTTGCTCACACTTGGACACACTGTTTACGAACACTTCTAATTATGATTTCCTAATACCTATATTAGCCGTTAGTAATCTCCTCTTTTTTTGCGAAAGCCTTCCTTGCCGGTACTATCCCACTCTTTATGTCTAGTATACTTCTGCCATTCCCAAGTAGCAGAATTCCTTAAATTCCTACAAAATATCTCTTCCTAATCCAACACCATTTCGTTTCAATTGATCCCCATACTACATTACATATAAGTGTTTTCCTTCTATTACTACTCATGATGTACCACGTTCATGCCATGTGTTATGTTTTACAAGTCTTCTTCCGACTCTCCTAATACTAAAAATATCATCAGCAAGCCTCAGGGTTTTTTATTTCTTCTCCTTGCAGTATGACTCACTCACCATATTCATTTTTAATTTCTTCATCGCCTATTCTATTTATACGTTAAAAAGCATGGGCGACAGGCTGTATCCTTTTTTACTGCTTTCTTCATTTCTGCTTTCTTTTCTTGTCCTTGTATTCTGCTGTATGCCTTTGCCTTCTGGGCACTAATATCAAAGTATGCTCTACGTTTTATGAAAATAAATTGAATCGGGACAGTAGTTCCAAAAACTGCTTGTCAATTTGTCTTAAATCGTTAATTAATTGGCGCTTCTGTAACTCTTGTTATCATTTCAAAAAACATCATTTGACATACTCTAAATTTTTTAGCGCGGTGTGGACGACAGTGTGTTCGGTATTACGTACTCTTTGTTCTCGCATTTAAGACAAGGAGTTGTCTGAGTCGTGTTTAATGGTGGGCGCTCAAGTGCTGTGAGTGTGTACTTGTTTCAGGTATCTCTATGCACAAGGGCTACGCGTTCGTGCAGTTCACGAACCCCTTCGACGCCCGCAGCGCCTGTCTGGGGGAGGACGCCAGGACCGTGCTCGGACAAGTGCTCGGTGAGTACATCTTCTCTTGCTCTCAAGGACTACACGTCTGTGCCGGGTGAGTAGCTTCATACTTCCTAGTCAACATATCTTGCCAGCGGAGGCTTGAAATAGGAAATCAGGATATAAATGACCTTTTTAAGTATTCAATAAATATTATGTTTTTTTTGTGAACTTTTTTTTCATTTAAATATTTCGTAATTTTCTGTTCCGATTCGGATTTAGAATTCCTTGACAAATTACGGGTAGTCCGATTGAGTTTACCACGAGGTTGCTGATGTATTCGTTTTACAATAAATTAATAAATCAATTGATATAAATTTACAGCGTTTCGTCCTTCATTTTGGACTTCGTAAGCCTACATTAAAGTAGTATTATTATGAATAATTTCTTTAAATTGCCATGTCCATTCATTAATACCTGCCAATAATATTATTTATTGTTATAGTTCAATCCTTAGACAGGACTGATTAAACCTTCAAAGCTAATCAGTCCAGCGCAAGCCTTTTAACTTATACGTAACTACCACATCCTCCATAATTTGCTTAGCATATTCTATCCTTGGCCTCCTTCTTTTGTTCTTACCCCACATACTTCACTCTAATGCTAATTTTACAAGATCCTCATGTCTCAAAGCGCGGTCTATTAATCTGTCTCGTCTTTTGGAATTGTTGTTATGTAAATCAATTTGGAGTAAATTTTCAGTTACAATGCCGCAAGAAATCACCTTCGAACTATGATTTAAAATTTATTTTATATAGCACTAATCATTGCAAAATAAATAAATTATTTATAATAATCCTAATCCAATATTTACCTGATGAATTCTTATATAAAGGACGGAATTTTGTGTAATAATATTGTTATTAATAACTTTTGAAATATTTTTCCCTAACATACGGCCAACTTAATACTGGTATTATTATATATAAGAAAAATGAGTATAAAAGTCAATTTTGTTAAAATCAAATTTAATAAAATATAGTACATACTGATTCAACAGTAGGACGTGTCGTGCAATTCATTGGAAACATCTTCATGAGCAATTATAAATTATTATAAATCTAAAAATCGTATGTTGAAACACGTATAATACAACTATATGAATTTTTCATATTATATTCCCTAAATGTCTTTTAATTTTTTTAATATGTCTGATTTGACAAATTTATTTTCATAAGTAAGATTAATGTAATTATTAAAAAATCACATAATTATTGTTATTAAGCTTGATTCAGTTGACGATAATCGTTTGAGCTAATACAGAATACGTGATATGTTTGGGAACGTACAATCTGTACAGAAAGAGTCAAAAATCGCATTAGATTCAAGATGGCACCCATGTTCGGAACATATACTAAAGGATAGATCACCTCTCCCATACCTAATTGGAATATTTGTTTCCCAGTTACTGCAGAGTTTTTATAATAATAGGGTGTACTACAACTTTTGACTACTCCTACACTTATATCTTGAATGTGGTAATCATTTGCTGAGAAAAATGAAGCGACTGTTTTACAAATTAACTTTAAACAATTATCAACCGATGTTAGGAGACGCAAACTCGCCAAATGACGATTATAAATCTACTGCTTTAATATTAAACAAGCTGAATAACTCATGAATGTGGAAAAATACTCGTTAGAGTTTATAACGATTTCTTAAAAAATTAAGAATAGCACAACTCTATAAGTTGGGTCATATCCATGTAGACGTTAAGTTATTACATCAGATAGATTACGTTTGGTAGAATAGATATTAAAAGTAGGTTATACGTACGTAATGTTCATCAGTATGAATGTGTCCCAGCGACGTGTTTCTGTGTTAACATTTCTCAAGCTAATGCGTCATATAGCTCTTTATTGTTTTATTTCCGTAGCGTCGCAAGTGAGATTCTATTGTCATTTTACATGTCGAGCTAAGCGTAATTGCTTTTGGTGGCAACAGAGTTGTAGTGTCTAGATGTATTCGCTGTTATAGGAGTTTTTGAGGATTAGCTCAGCTTCCTGTCGTTAAAGTTTTGTAGAGATTTGGGGTATCAAAAAAAACGCAAAGCAACTGTTTGTCTCGGAGAACTACGAGTCATTTGGTGAAACAGTATTATTATAAATTTGAACCCTAAGCAAGAGTGCTTGTAATCTGGAAGGGGCCGCGAGCAAATTTGATGTGGGAGCTGTGTGAAAAGGCAATTGAAATTCATTATATGGAACGTGATTGCTGCTTAGCGTTGATTGGAACCTAGAGTTAGTTTTCACTCTGTTCAGGACAGACACTAAGTGAATTAATCATCCGTGCCTAATATGTATGAGTAGTAGGATCATTGAACAACGAAGTAATTGTAAAATCATCACACACGTAGCTAAATAACATTAACAGTTAAAATTTTTATGACTGTAGTGTGGTGAAGACATTTGTATTAAAAATAAACATGTTTCATAGTATATAATTTTCCGGCGTTGAAAATAAATATTAGAAAACAATAATAATAGTTGTGTTTGTTGGTAATAGTCTCGTGAACCTTAAGTTCGTTTTATTGTTTAAAATATGAAGTTTTCAAAATTATTAAACTACTATAGGCATTGACAACTTACCAAAATCACTGGAAAATAAACTTTATTAACCGTCTATTGCTTCAAATTTTTTAATATTATTTTCGTTTATAATTTCAGCTGCCTCTAAGTGCAAATTAAATTTTATTAAGTAAATTTGTTCAATTTTCCGTAAGACCTCAGTAAGTTTCATACAAGATCAAATTATAAATCCACAATGAAAGATGATCAATTTATTGTTAAAAGGAAGCTCCTTTAAATGAATTTGTTTCCTGTAACAATAAATTGATGACCTTTCATTTTAGTTCCTGTATTTAGTTCTTCATTCAATTTAGAGTTGTTTATTGTGGATAAGGAAAAACCATTCATTACTCAATAAATTCTTTCGTTAGATATTTCGTACATATTTTTGTTTCTCTTGTGTCAGTAAGAAACATTGTACAGAGCCAATAGACTTTTTGAAATAGTTTACATATTTTAGAGACAAATTAAAAGTTATTTTTCTGTACATGAAACGCCACCTTACCTCTTGATTATCCACCAATCACATTTACGAGGTTTAATTATTATTTATAATGCTAAATCTTTTGCAATTGTTTAAATATACTGTTAGGTAACGGACACTTTATGAAAACGATTATATTATATACATTGAAACTGAGTGAGGATAAATCAAGAACATGAAGAAAATATTTTTTCAAAGGAGGGATTGGTTATGTAATTGAAAACCTTTGAAGGTCGCTCTGTTGTAGTGAAGAGAGTTGAAGAATTATTCTAAGAAAAACGAACAGGAGTCTCTGTTATAAACTTTGTTAACAAAACTGACCGCTCAGGGGTGACATACAATATGTTATCACACGTGGCATTATAAATCAAGAATTTACTTTTGTTGCTAGTTCAAATTACGAGTGATCTACCTTTAATTTAGATCAATTTGTAAACGTGGAACCATGACGTCATTCTCAATCACAAATCAGATTTAGTAGAACCACATATTTTATGCCAGTCAGCCTTTACGATATATATATATATATATATATATATATATATATATATATATTGAAATGAATAGAGGGGATATTATTATTATATAATGAAATATTATTAGAGGAATAAAATTCCATTTATAATAAAAAAACATTTTACTCTATATTTATCAATTTCGCCTAAATATTACTATTTTCTCATTTTAAAATTATAGGCCGGCAACTCTTTTTATTTAAACACTATATATATATACACAAAAATGATACAACTAAATCCACGAGCTCTACACTATGGCCTTCTCATAGTACAGAAATACTTAACACAAATCCTACTCGGAACTGGCAGTACCATATAATCAGCAAAAGGTAACAAACAGAGGTTACCGTAAGCTTGTTTGGTCTTTCCAGTTGCCGCTTCTTCGATGCTCTGGTCTGGATCACGCCTTACTGCCGTTGTTATTGTGCGTGGTCAGGACAATTTCCATTCTTAGCTTCCGATCATAACCTCCGCGTCTTTAATCATCAACTCCTCATTATATTCCTCCAACTCCTCATCTCTTCAATCGGTCCTTAATATAATCTTCAAAATTCGTTTTTTAATCATTTTCCTCCACTTCCTTACTTTGTATTCCGCCGGTGGCGTGGCTGGATAATCTCCTATCAAATTTATTGATCGTCCTCTGTGGGGTGTCGTTTGCGTCCCTCGCCGACGAATTTGGGGAAAACACCCTCATTACCATCCATTGTCGCCAAATTTCAGGGGTCATGGAAAAAGTCCCATTAGCGCCGTTGTGTTTAACTTATAACTCTTTTCTAAAACCCTCAAGTAGCTTGCCTTTGATTCAGGACCGCCCAATTCCGAGTAGATGTGTTTTTTCGTTACTATATAAATATATATATAAAGTTGAATAATGTGGAATATAATGTCTCAAACATGACGTAACTTTAAATAAACCATTAGCTCCTTAGCAGTGCATTAATTCCTTGCTCTAGTCAAAATCATTAACCTTGACTATTACACATAAACACATTAAACCAACATTTTTAAATAGTTTGTTTTTAAGACTTTGCTGCCAGCAAAAACCTAAGAACTTCGGCCTCTATATCTGTTTTTTTCTCAATACCTCTCTGTTCCTTGTTTTTTTTTCTGGTTCACGCCGACGATACATTCAAAATTTGTATTTGTACGTCATGCGGGCGGATTATTACAACATGCTATGTCGAGATAGAAATAATTTTTCTCGTTATTCAATTTTCTTTCTTTCAGGAAATGTCTATTATACATTATTTTGTATTTGTATTTATTGTTAGTCTACAGTTGGGCGCAACATAAATACTCTTAATCTAAAGAAAAATAATCACAGTCCTTTTTATAATTAAGTTTATATCCTTCACCTTCAACTATTTTATACCAACTTTCATGAATATTGTGTACTTACTCAGGACGAAAACTGCACCTCCCCTGATTTTACGTCCTTCGGTTACACGCTGGCCCTTTAAGGAACGGAAATACGACGTAAAGCAAGGGCTAGCTATACTATTCTAATTTTAAGTAACAGACCCCGTAAAGACCAAGCAGACTCTTCTGGGGCCATTTGATGAAAGTGCCCGTAAACCAGTCGGACTATTTTGAGGTTCTATTACAGCTTGTTCCAATCTACTTCGTGAGTAGTTCTCTTTCCTGAATACGTGTATAAACTAATAGCCGGGAGAAAAAACATGTACTAACAATCGTGTATCCTCTGCCGAATAAAATAATCAATTACCTCATCAAAGCTAGGGTCATCTGTCCCCAGGAAAACCTGACTTTATGTTTCCAATTTCCCCTCACGGCATAAAAATAGAATCCGTGGTAGTAAAACCGAATATTGTAACACGCGTCGCAGCTATATTATTCTGGGTAGACGACCAGGGTCCTCATACCCTAGCAACATATTGGGTCCGTATGTACAGGACTTCTCATATAAATTCCAAGCAGAGGGTGATATTATTTGATAACATCTCTCTTGATGCTGGTTGTAGGATATCACACGTGATTAATAGATACTGTAGCCCACGTCTGATGTTCTTTGGTTTCATGTGTAATTTCAACAATTATTTCACCAGTTGATATGCTGTGACAGCAAATATTAATAGTCGCTGTACTTTTTATAGATCTATGAAGAGTAGTTTAGAAAACATTAAGAGAACTTGGACTCCAGTTTGTAACTATTCGTTCCATAGTTTTGTGGCGTTGTTATGGGCACAGGGGCCCTCATAATTGCTCAGAAGGCCCATAAGCATAAAGGCAGCCCCCGTCGTAAACTTCTGCTTTGACCTCCTGAGTTTGGCAACAAAAGCCGATGCAGTATACTGTATGGCGAATAGGATGCAATACAGACCCTTTGAAGCAATTTCACTCAGGTGGAACAAAGGATTATGGCGACGCCACTCATCAAAGTGGAGAAAATGATTTCCATGAAATTGCGGCTAAATGCATCAACTGGTGCAATATGGATGTCCAGTAATTAATACGAACTACAAGTCCGCAAAATTTAATAAACCAAATGTGTACACGATTATTATGTTTCATTAAATTAACACTGGAACATTTAATTACATATTAAACTGAATTGTGTGAGGCCTGTGAAGAGCGCTCCATGACATGATTAATATTTTCTTCGTTTGACTAACGCTAAATTGATATTCATAACAGTTGAATGGTGTGTGCATTCTAAAGTAAGTGATTATAA
The DNA here is from genome assembly GCA_034510155.1 of Eucriotettix oculatus. Lineage (NCBI taxonomy): Eukaryota > Metazoa > Arthropoda > Insecta > Orthoptera > Tetrigidae > Eucriotettix > Eucriotettix oculatus. The sequence continues at coordinate 64,681,931 of CM067376.1, forward strand.
CTAGCGTATTAAGTAAATTTTTAAGGAATATACAAATCAAATAATAATTGGATTTGAAAATGTTTAATTTATTAAACACGTTTTTCTCAAAGTAAACTGTATGTTAATATTATATTGTAGTGATCCCTGAAGTTTTACATCCACCTTTTCAATTATTAGTTACGCATTAATGTTTTCCTAAACTTTCTTAATCCAGAAACACAGACCCATTTTTGAGACGGGAAATGAACTAATTACATTAAATTGTTAACTTATTTACACAAAGTAGTGGGAAACGAGTCTATTGTAATTATTGTTCAAACGGCTAAAGACGATGGGTAGTTGTAAAGTGAAGAAAGAAAACAAAACGGTATTCAGTATTGTGAAGTGGTTTTTATTATTTTATTTATAAATATATTAAATAATTTACAGTATATAAGAAATAAAACAAAACGGTATTCAGTATTGTGACGTGGTTTTTATTATTTTATTTAACATATATTAAATAATTTACAGTATATATTTATATGGGTGGGTGCCAATAAATATAAACTTTGACATTTAAAACCGTTTTATTATTAACAAATGTAAACGATTCCACAAATTACAGTATTACAATTAAAAAATTTAAGTACTTTATTTTCCCAGCTTAACCTTAACCAAAGAAAGCATAGGAAGAAACTTTCGTAAATTTAATTTACTCAGGACTCTATGACGTGTTTTTTCGCATAGAAGAGCGAGAAATTATTGCATTTGGTCTCTTACTTTTCATTCAACCTCTCGTAGTTTCCTGGTTGACCGTAAATCCTGGATTCAACGCAAAAGCAGCTTTCGGATGAAAAGGCAAGCATCTGATGTGGTTTAGAAAACGTATCTCCACTTTCGTTTCCTCGTGACACTTGGAGCTAGATAGCTTCTCCTCTGATTCTTTGACGCCAGCCAGTGCGATTATCCGTTTCGTTAGCTCGTCTCTGAATTTTCACCTTCGACTCTCTTTTCTAAATGCATTTTCGAGGTCCTTCCCATCTCGAATCACCTCTTCTAAAACCTCATTGGTATCCCCGCTTTCTCTAGTTTCCCCAGTGCTGGCGTTTCTACACTTCGTCTCCATAAATTCAAAATTTGGGTCGGGCCATCCCTAGCTATTTTTTGGTTGAACCACCATGCTGATTTTGGCTGGCCTGGGTTTTCGCCAGGTCGCAAAATCTTTGCAGACAAAGGACTGAGGCTCCCCAGGCGCCTGTCGGGCCTCACGTTTATGACTGTGTTTGTTTGTCGGATTTACCTCAGAAAGATGCCTTGCGAACATCTCAGGATCGGTTCTCTATGTAAACTTCGAACAGAATACTTAATATTGTTGATTGATTTAGATAAATAAAATATAAAATGAAAATTTATACTCGTCACAGTATTCACTGAGAAGAAAATAGGGATATAAAAGAGTAAGAAGGTTGTAGGATGAAGAAAAAACAATAGTAGAGTTACTTAGCGTTTAAAATATTTTATAGTATCAACGTTTCCTACCCGATTTATAAATAAAATCTGACAAGAAATTTTATTCACCATTAGTTTTCCATCGACGAATTAGTTTATTAGTTCCATTCTACTGAGTATTATATTATGTTTACATTAAGGATCATATTGTTTTAAGGGCATCTAATAATTGGTAGATGAAATAAATTTTGAAGGCTCTTCCTGTGTGTCCTCGAAAATCAGTTTTGTTGAGTAATTGAACCTGCCAAACCGTAATTAACATTTAGTGCGTAATTTAGACATTCAAATAACGCTGTATTTCATAATAAAATAGTTGGAGGGCAAACAGTAAGGCAGTTTCATGGTGGAGATAAGAATCAAACGATGGCGCTGAGAAATTAGTTATAGCTTCCTTCCTGCACTTAATTCACAATTAAGCCCTTTGCATGTTGGAATCCTATATTTTAACCGAATTATACTCATTAAGATTTATCAGTGATGTTGCTTACGCTTTCAACAAAGGATGATTCGTGATCTAATTTAAAATGTCGGCTTAAATTTTTATGCAGTCTCATAAAAGAAGAAAGTAAATTATGCTACTTGGTCCTTTGTAATCAGCCCTTTATATTAAGTTGACAGCAATATGTGAAATCTTACTCTGCTATTGATTTTTATTCTGAAGTAATTTAGTCTTCTGTGTTTCTACCAAATCATTTTATAAATTGTGGTACGTCCAATGTAAAATACATTTTGCCCTATGTTGGACATTATTTGAAGTAATTGTAGCACATGGTTACTGTCATAAAAAATTGAATGTTCCTGCTCTATTTTAAATGTTGATAAAAGTTGAGAATAGTCTACCTTAAACTTAAATGACGATCTAGTGTAGCCTGGGTAGGAGACCAATCTCCGTGCAAGTCGTTCTTTTCTCATAAACCTCATAAACTGTGGAGAAAACAACGTTATTGAAACATTGTGTCAATTATCCGTTTGTTTCTACATCACAGAGGACACAAAAAAATCCTTACTAATGATGAATTAAATGAGCATTTATTCCCTCTCTTTTCGTACCAAAATGTAATTAATATTAAATTATTTTGAATAATAAATTATGATAAAAATGTAATACAAATATTCAAGACGGAATATTTCCGGCGCCCAGAAGAGTCAATCTAAAATCGAAAATATATACTTATAATTACATTTAACTCTCGTTGATCTCTGCACTCCTGGTTCTACTGCTGAACACGTTCTTTAGGTACAAAGTTACACTGATGTTTTTTTATATAATTATTTAATAATAAAATATAATTTCCTTAAGGTAAAGACATTATATATCAGGACCACTCCAGCGAGGGGATCTCTTGTCAATGATTAGAGATCAACGGGAGTACGTTGTTTTTAAGTCGATTGGTCAGAGGTTCTTCAATATTCTGCTGGTTGTATTCGTCAGAATAGAGTTTTGTATAGGATTCCAGTTTATTATGATATACATAACTTCTTTCTTAAATACATTCACCGATAAACGTTATGCCTACACCACCATTTATGCTTTCATTTGTGGTGGATATTCGTTCTTTGTTGGTACTTTAACCAAAACAATTTATTTCATATGAAAAACATATTTATTTACCTAGTCTTTACTCAGAGGACATGAGACCTCCCTCTCACCAGGATTAACCGTGGTAAAAATATGGTTGCAAACATGGATTCGTGGCTTACCAATCTCTTTGCTCCGCGCCAACACTTGAAGTAAAATCTGAAGCAGATAGACCCAGGAGAAATTCTCCGGCCCGCATTCAAAATCCAACTCTCTTCGGAGAAAATCGCTATCCGATCCTCGAAATCCAAGTCTTGATGATTTGTCATCAACTTCACGAGACCCGCCGTCTCACAATACTTTTCACCCTTCCATGGTCATCATGGAATATCCCATAAGGATGACATTCCAAAGCTCATTCCCATGGAAAAACTTAAGCAGCGTCAAGCTTGCCTTTGCGGCAGCTACTGGCAAACCACGCTCCCATGTTTCCGGCTAAATTTTATTTTAAACTTAAATGTGCTAAAATCGCGCCATACATTAGAAACATATCAGGGAGCGTCGGTTATAGTCTTTGATTGGAAGCACTGAATTATGCTGATACTTGATTTTCGGGTTTATCCCAATACCTCTGTACCATAACTAAGCCTAATTTCAAGCTGTAATGTTTGTCTTCCATTTAAGCTTTTTATATTTTATGGCTGCGTGTATTTTACTGTCATAATGCACCCCCAGATATCGATTGGTTGTTTCTTCTGGGTAATAAAGACATCCACTAAAGTGTCTAGATGTCGCGATAGCGTGGGGGGTTGATAAAACTCTCCTGCTACTTATTTACCAGAATTATGCCTTATCCCTGCTATTCTTTCTTCCTTTCCTTCACCTTCCATTCCCTACACACACAATGGCTGGCCTCTCATATAAACTATGATTCATTAATGTATCGCTACTCCTGTCGGAACTCCACCACACCACTGAATGTCTCATTAAAATTTACGGGGGCAGGAAAGAGATGAAGTAATATTTCTCCCTAACAGAACGTCACGTTTTTTGTCAACCAATTACCTGTTGTCTCACATCCTCCACTAACACAGCAAAATTTGGTTATTTATAAGCGCGTTGAATATCCTATTGTTTTGGCTAAACTTGCCTCACAAATGACACCATGAATCTAAAAGCGTTCCTATTTTCATAACTTTTTGAGTTCGTACTCTGTCGTGGACGGCAAGACTTCGACACCGTTCCTAGTGCCGACTTTGCTTCAGTATGTCTGTTTTAATAAATGTCTCGTTTACATTTCCAGTGTAAACTGAATAAATTTATTACGTTTGTAGGGAAGGTCTCACATCCTTACCCAAGGGAAATAGTAGTCCTTCTTTCGCTATATAGTCTCAAGTATTTACATGGACTGGTATAGGTCGCATCAACTCGCAGCCGCCGTTAGCACAACACTGTATTTGTCCTTCTTTCATTGTCGTCTCCTTGATTCATCGCAACATCTTTGTCGTACTGACATGTTGTCATTCAAAACCAAATAAAGACAACTGACAAAGTTATCTACACTTTAATTGTTTTTATTTACATTTTAATGAATCTTTTATACTACACTGTTTCAAAACGACTGTTGCAACTTTTTCGGAAGGTTTGGCTTGTAATTAAATACGGAATTTGGTGGTACAACATCGAGAGATATTGAAGAAGGCTGCAAATAGGGTAATAAAACGTAGACAGCCTGGCGCCGGCCTGGGATTTCTATAAACGTTGAGAATCCGTAACACCTGACTGGTATTTTTGTTAATCATCAGTGGTAAGTGGGATGAATGGTTCTTCCAAAAGTCTAAAGGTAAATACTTTTGATTGGATAGGAGTTTTCCCCGCCACCGAAGGAAATTAAATGAAAGAGTGGGAAAAGGTAATTAAAAACGAACGCAAATTTATTTCGGGCTCATCAAGAAATTAAATAGATTGTAAATTGGCTATTGACAATGGAATTTATAAATAATGTTGGAGAGACATTTTGATTGTGAGTGATAGAGAAAGGAAGTGTGATAAGTAGGTGTAAGATTGAGAGAGTATTTCAATCTGTTGAGAGGTCGTGAATTGGATGCTCCAGGGCGGAATTCTCCTGATCGCGGTAGCGGAGAAGAAGTTTAAATGAACAAAGCGTTCATTTCCCAACACTGAAGTTTAAATGAATATGTCGTGACCGGTACGAGATCTGAGGATAAGCTGCGAGTTCCAGGCAAATCTTCTGCAACATAAAAATATATACGTTCCTTAATTATCATTTATATGACATAAATATGGGAATACTGGGGTATAGAATGAAGTGATTTCTTTTATAGCATCAGTCAGTAATATTTAGTTGCTTTTCATTTCGCGAGAAATTGTGTCTTTCAACTGACAGTGGCCGGTTTGGTGTAGATTTCACAATCGTTGTCTTCAGAGAAAAGCCGAATAGCAGACTAGAATTAATTCTTCCATTTAGGCTCAACGATTGCGAAGATCCGGATGAGCGTGGAGTTACATTGCTAGAGGGATTAAAGCGGACGTCCACTAAGCCAAGCAGAGATTTGACAATGCTCGAGCAGAGGACAGAACTGGCAAACGTCCGTACATTATTCCACAACAAACGGAGACCAAATGAGCGTGGCAAGGTAGTCAGTCATAAGGCACCTTTGTCCTGTGCGAGACGAAAGGCCAGGAATGTGGGCGGCTATTCTTGGAACAGCCTTCCTTCTGGGGTGATGGCGAAGTGCAACCGATGGAATGCAATTAGTCACGGACATCAATTAGTACCGACGAAAGCACAATATGAAAACAGGCATTAATATTCCGGTAAACCTCAAACGTGTTACAGGTTACGAAACTTGCAAAGCACATCATCTAATCTCATTACAGTACATTTCGCCTATACTATTTTTACCCAACGCTAAACCACAAAATTTTAGTGCCCAGCTTTTTCAATTTCAATTCAAAACCTGCTAATTTAAACGTATGATCGTGTCAGGACAATGGATATGGCAAAAAGAGGCATAAAGAGATTCTTTAAAGTAAGAAAACCAAGAACAATGATTAATATTGCTAAAGATGGAATGTTAATATATTGGAGAAACTATATAGCGGAGAGCTTAGCAGATTTAACATCGAAAAAGAAATGGATGTAATATTAGAAGACACGGGGGCCATCTGTTATGGAATAATAGATTGTGAACGCACTGGAAGGACAGCTCGAAAGTTGATGACTTACAAGGAGAACTAATTAATTATTCGGTGGACAAGTTGAAGGAGGAACTTTATGGACTTAGTATGCAATATATAACTGAAGATGTAAAATACATAATAGTGCCATTACCTAAAATATCATATACAAGGTCGTGTGTACAACACCGAACATTGAACCTTGTGTGCCATGCATAAAAAATGGTCATCAGAATTTTGCTAAGGAGGAAAGAAAGACAAACAGAAGAACACTTTTACGACGACCATTTTGGATGTAGGAGAGAAGTCGGTACGAGAGGAGCAATAACAGCTCTGAGGCAAGTCATAGAAAAACGGATGAAGAGAAGCAAATCAACGTTATTAGTATTTGTTGATCTTGAAAAGGAATTTGATACTGTCAACTAGAATGATCTTTTTAAAATCCTTCAACAAATAGCTTTTGAGAACGAAAACGTATCTTTAACATCTACAAACGTGAACTGGAATCATTCGCTCTGGCAGCAAAGAAGAAACAGCTTATATCCGAAAAGGTGGAAGTGTGCTCCCTCTCCCCGTACCTCTTCAATCTGTATGTACAGAAGGCGTTGGACAAGGCAAGAGAAATATTATCTATTAGAGTAACAATTGATGTTGAGGTTCGCAGACGACATAGCAATAATTACAGAAAGTGAAGTTGACCTGCAATCATCTTAAGTGGAATGAACAGAATAAAGGAGTAGGAATTCAACATGCGAATAAGCAGAAGTAAAACAAAAATCCTGGTTTGCAGTAGAAAGAGAGAAAACCGTACATCGTTAAAGTTAAGAAACGAAACGCTTCAATAAGTAGAAGTGTTTAGTTATTTGGGTTGTAAAATAACGAGTGATGGATGAAGCCGTAGATAAATAAGAAGAATTGATCATCCCACGTACGCATTTAATGTTAAAAAGAGCTTCCTGATTACAAAAATCATTGGAGTAAAACTGAGGTAGAACTTGTTGAAGTGCACTTCATATTACGGCAACGAAAATTGGAAAATAGGAAAAAGGGGAAAGAAGTCTGGTGTAACATGAGAACTTTAAAAGTAAGTAGAAGAGACATGAGGACGAATGAGGAATTGTTCAGGAGAATTGGTGCAATATGATACTTCATGAAATATCTAAAGGCTATATTCGCACAAGAAATTGTCAGTTGAAAATATAATTGAAGGGGAAGGAGATGGAAAGAATAGCAAAGGAAGACACAGACTTGAATACATCACGCAAATTTTAGTTGAACTTCATATTACGATCTGAAACGAAGGTGGAGAAGCGAAAAGAGTAGTAAACTTCTGCTAATCATCCTCAAGCTCAAGTCTGCTAACCTGTGGAAGGGGGGAGGGGGATATCGTGTCTACGCATCTATGGTTTGAAAGAAGTTCAAAGTTTTTAATTTGTCAAATTAATAAACTTAATTTTAGAGACCCTGTTAAGATCTGAATTGAATGAGAATCGCTTTCCATTATCAGCTGTTTCTTAAAATTTTCTTAAAACAGTGAGACAGTAAACTTTATGAAGGCTGTGGTAGATTCCCGTCGTTACAGTCTACCCACTATAGGAATAAATATTAATGACATTGCTGAAGAAAATAATTGATTTAAAGACAATACAGTAATCCGTGGTCAATATTTCAAATCTGTCTTAACTTTGCTCTAATTGTCCCAATTTTAAATTGAAATTCGGAAAACAGTGTCTTGAGAAATGAAAAGACAACAAAAAATAAAATTTACTAAATTTTTTTGAGTTGTTTATGAGTTTGTTACGTTTAAACGGGCCTATAAACAATGTTTTATTAAAATAGAATCACAATTCAGTACTGAATCACAAGCAGAACGAGTTTTCAATGTTAAGCATAACAGAAAATCGCGTCGCACTGTGTACTTAGTGCAATACAGGATGTACGTAGGCACTACACACAAATATGAAAAGAAAACTCGCCCCGGGAAAAGAAAAGAAGTAGAATAGACCAAATAATGAACAAATTTCTAGGTGAAGTAGACAAATTTGACGAGCTATGAACTAAAATGACCATCGATTTTTCTGAACTCCTATCGCATCAGGTTTAATAAGAGTTAGATGCTGTTAGAAAAAACTATTTGTATAACCTTCTATGTTTAACGAAGTAATGGTTTATTCTATCTTGATGTCACTAATAGAAAGTCGTGAATTCGTTATTAATTACTATGCAGGTCCACCAACGTATTGGTTAGTAATAATCATAGCCATATAAATTATCAGTTTTTAAATACAAGTTGCAAATAATTTGGTTAATTTCAGAATTATCATACAAACCAAATGCATACCGCATTGAGTAACAAATTAATAACGCCCTGGATATTCATTAAATTAGATTTACTCAACAGTTTAGGCCCACACTGATCGTAGCGTAGATGATGAATTTAGTGTAGCATAGTAGAACAACTATTCATGCCCTTGTTAAGTAGATTATATTTTCTTTCTCGCTGTTTGATGGAGAACGCTCAACGTTGTTTCACATAAATAAACTGTCTGAGAATTGAAAGCTGCAAGTGCAATATGAGCTTGTTCCTTGTAATGTACGCTGACGTATTAGAGTAATTATAAAGGTTTATAAGAAAACAAGGGCGTAAATCTAATGCGTGTGTTGAGTGTGATGGCGTGGTATTAATCGCCGGCCAACTGGCAAGGATTACTGCTGAGACTTATGCCTGTGTCGCCACTAATTGCTCGTCCTGCAGTCCTCTCTAAATATTTCCCAGGACCTACTAAATTAGTTCTTTGCACGCGGCCGACGTGATGTCACAACACCGTGCGTGTGCGTGTGTGTGTGTGTGCGTGCACAAAGTACAGATTTTCAAATCTGAAATATAAGTTAAAATTCCGCAACTCCAGTACAGGAAAATGAATCGGTACCCTCCCGATCAGACCTACTTACGAAACCATTCGGAAATTAACTACTTGAGGAGGTTTGCTTTTGACTTCTCGTCTAGAATTTGTGACTTTAGCGATCCTTTTATTTCGCTGTAAGTTTTAGTCGAAAATCATGAAAAATATTTTCCATCAGTACTCTAAATACTTGTACCTGTGTGATTTCGCGCACTATGTTCACTAAAGCAGCTGTTGTTGTGGTATTCAGTCCTAACAACTGGCCTGATACAACCCTGCATGATAACCTATATAGCACAAGCCTTTTCATTTCCGCATTACTACCACATCCTCCATACTCTTGGCCTCTCTCTTCTGTCCTACCCCATACATATCCCTCTAATGCTAATTTTACAAGACCCTCTTGTCTTAAAACGTGGCCTATTAATCTATCCCTTCTCTTGGACAACGTCCTCCATATTGTTCGCTCTTCCGTATTCCGCTTAGAACTTCCTCGTTAGTGATTCTATCCACACGTCTTATCTTCAGCATTCTCCTATAGCACCACATATCACAGATTTCTATTTGTTTTCCTTTATACAACTCTTATCATTCACGTTTCTCACTCATACAACGCCACACTCCATACGAACATTTTTAGCAACGATTTCCTAATATTAACACTTATATTACACGTAGGTAAATTCCATTTTGTTACGAAAGCCTCTGCTATCTTACACTTTTTACAGCTATACTTCTACCATCCCTAGTTATTATTCTTCCCAATTAGTAGAATTCCTTAACATCCTTGAAAATATCCCTTCCGAATCTAACAGCCTTTGTTATTCCACTGTTTACAACGCTACACTCCATTCCCTTTGTTTTCCGTCTATTAATCCTTCACCAGTCTTAGGAGGCAGTTGGACACTGATCCAATTGGATCAGCGGACAACTGGTACCGTACGCCCTAGATCTTCGACCCCAGTACATACAACTCCTAAAATAGATTAAGGTTTCTCGGCATGTGAGATCCTTGAAAAAACCATAGAGCATACGAGGCATCCCAACGCAGTCAGTTCAACCCCGCAGTTAATCTGGATAGAAATACCTGCGAGAGAAAGCTCTCTCAGGTATCATGTTTAACAAAGCTCCCCGGGGAATAATTAAAGGATCCTTCCCGATATACACCAGAAAGAGTTGAATGGAAAACTCTCACTCAATAAAAACCTGCATCCGATTAGTTGGGCTACTGCGAACTGGTCTCACGCCGTTCTGATTGACGGAGCAGGAAATATGACAAACACAAATTGATTTGGTTTATTTGATAATTGTGCTTTTTCCTAACAACGTACACTTGCGTTTGAGGCAGCTTCTATTATGTGTACAATTTTGTTCGGCTTAAAATGAGCTCGGGCGTTACTTGGAGGAGACAAACATGCACAGAATATATTTATTGGAACTCTGATATTCGCGTAGTTAGAAATTTTAATTTTTCTTTGTAGAAGTTCAGTTGGTCCGCATTTTGACATCTCCAATGGTAAGTATGACTCTACTTTGTTTAACTTCGTCTTTAAAAACCAACGATGGCAACAGGTGAGTTTATATTTTCTTCAAAATGTGCTTCTTGCATGTAATTTTTGCTTACGCAAAATTGAAACATACAAGCAGCTTCTATGACAATTTTAAATATAGTTAGTAGAAACAGTATTTTACTTTTAATTTGAATCACTAAGATATGATCTCTAAATAATGACCATATTTTCATAATATTGATGTTCCACTATTTTAAATACTTTTTTCGGATTGTGCAAAATTTATTGACAATCTTTTATGATGTGATTCAGGAAAAAGGTCTGTAAAAATTGATAAATCTATGTTAGTTGTCATTTACTTTCTGTTTCAGTTTGTATGAGTGTTTTTATACTATATTTTATTACTGTTTTTGATAAATGACTCCCTTTACGAGTTTTAGAATAACCGAGCCATTTTTTCCATGTTTAAGAGCATTATTTGAAATAATTCTAAATTTTTTCAAAATGTGTTTCTTCCAGACTCAACAAAGCGTCATTCTTTCAAATTTAATCCGAAACCTATTTAGATATGACACGTTTTCATGTATAGTTAAACAGTCAGTGAACAGGGTTTACTATCTCTTATACTTCCTAAAAATACTTAGCATATAAGCAAGTAAAATCAAATTTTAATAATATTTTACTGGTAGTGAGGTTTATTTATTACAAATTGGTTCATCTTTCAAATCCGATCACAACCACACAATTCAAAATTCTAGAAAAGTATGAAACTTTTGGATGAAAAGATTTTGTTTCTCAGAGTTACTTTATCTTTTTTTATTACATGCTGAGTGACTAATTTTTGAACTGGTGCTATTTTTCAAAAAGATAATCTTTTGTGTCGTCGCTTCAGCAAATTTTTGGCTGGCTAATTGTCAGTATGTTTTTTCAGATGTTAACATGGTTGCTGAGCCAAAGTCTCATCAGACTGGTAGAAAAAGGCAAAATGTGGCTAAAACTGGAAACGACTGGTGAGTTATTTTTTTGTAGATGAAAATGATTTTGTTTGGTTTTTGTGTATTTTGATATTTTTGACTGTGAACTGCTAACTGCAATATCTTTACGATTTCACGGTCAGATGTGCTGAAACGTGAAGCCATTTTTGTATATATTTGCCAATATTTCAAGGGAAGTTTCTCCTATAAAATAGTGAAAATTTTCATCTCTAATTTTATGAACAAATTATACTAAAATTTTCTTGCCGTTTATAAATTAACTTTTTTCTAATTCATTTATTGAAATCAATTTTTAATAAATTTGCTTTTCAAGGTTTATAAATATTTCTCGTCCTTTCTTGCAGGAGTTTAAACCAAGATTACTATCGTTAATAGAAGTGTTTCATACTTTATTAAAAGTTCAGAAACTAGTTTAAAGACTTTTGAACCGGGGGAAACGTATATTCGGACGACTCCCAGGCAGTTACAGTGACGAAATACGAAAGAAGCTGTGATATTTATGAGCGTTTGTTCTGTCGCAAGAAGATGTAGTTATCTGCCATGGAACCGAGCCAAGTCCAACGTTGGGGCAAATCTCTTTCGAGTTTCTCTCAACGATGGTAGCCGCGAGTCATGTGTTGTATAAATGGACGTTCACTCATCGTAGCTCGTATACATGACCGTTATCTTCAACTAACGGTTTCAGCAACTCTATATGATTGTTAGTAAGAAGGGCACAATGATACGTCCTTCGGTTGATAATAGATTTGTTATGGGTTGAAATTTGTCGAGAGTCCCGGTAACAATTTTACTTCAGAAGCACAGTAATTCGTTAACACAAACCAAAACCAGTCCTAAAAAATTTCAACAAGAGTAATTCATTCGCACCTATCTGAATTTTAAATTAAACTGCAGCTTTTGGCTATAAGGCAACCAAATTATACGGAAAAGGTAACATAAATTAAGATAAGACACATATTCTTAGAATATTCATTGAGTCTATTTTTGCTATAATTTTTTTGTTTGCAATGAATTACGGTACTCAACTGACGTGTAGGCGCGTGAGGCTTGCTTGTCTGCAGTTAATGGTTGGTTTGTATTTGTTCAAATAGAAAGAAATGCCAAATTACATTCAAGAGAAACAATACTGTATACACAGGATGCTCTTGCGTTATTTCTCAACCCAGAGTGAACCTCTCAGAAATTAGGAATTCATCAGACTATGCAGTTCATTTATTCAACGGAAAGCTTTATGAATAAATATATGAATTGGACGCACTTTAATTACTTGAACTATTCGGTAAAGCTGGTCACGTTTTTTGTAGACATCACGTAATGTTTTCTAGTAACTAAAATATTTCAGAATAAGGGAGAAAAGATAGAAGAGAGCAAGGACTCTCTAGGTGTAAATTATGAGTAAAACATTCTCGGGCTTCCAACCGGGTCAAACATTATTATTAGACCGTGTTCCTGCGGCGTACCCTTTCATCATCGGCAGGTAAATAGCGGTTATATGTGGTAATATTAACAACTATTTTCGGTTACAGATTCAAATAAACACGCCTTGGAAATGTTGAATTTGAAAAAAATGAGAGTTTGAATTTCCGATTTAGAATAAGGTCTATTTGTGCAGAGTAAGCATATTATAGGGGTAGGGCTTGGGGATTGATCATGATTGATATATGTAAAGCAATATACTGACAGTTGACACCAACCAAAAAGGTTACCGAAACTATTGGAATGGTCTGAGGAATAAAATTTCTGAGTCAATACTTCCTTTTTTGTTTATTTTCTGTTAGGGTTTCCTTAAATCGACGTACGTTACGAATTGTCACATTTCTGTACTTACGTAAAATCTATCCGCAATATGTAACTTTCTTTAACCTTAATATTTTTATCATAAACAATTATGATTTTCTTAAATTTGATACAGGAAATGAGTCAATAACCAATTTTGAGGTATTTGCTAAAGCACACGAAAAATGTTGGTAATAAAGTAACTGTATCTTCGTTTAGAATCACTTTCTTTCCACACACTTGGAAAACATAGGGAAGAAGTACGGAAAATTTTAAAATTCCAGTTTACATTTAGATTTATTGTTGCTTCCACTAGTTCTCGGCTGAGGAAATAGGATACATTCTTTTTCGACTATTAATTTATTTCTACAATGCTCCCTCTAATTATGTTAATATTAAATAAAACGTTGAAATTTCATTGAATTTAAAGTTAAAAATATAAACGAAGAAGCATCTGCCACGACTTCCACAGTCTATAATTTCGAAAATGTGCAATATCGAATACCTGATTTACTAGTCGAATTGTCGTGGAAACTAAAAAAGAATTCTCGTTCATATTGGAGACCTCAAAAACATATAATATATATAAGTGTAAGCAGATGTACAAAAGAAGGAACTGAGTGGCATCATAGTAACAGAGACGAAACTATTAAAATTGTGGCCGTAAATTATTTAGCAGATGTTTCTCTACCATGCACGTAATAAATAGAATAATGATATGTAAAATTTAATCCCTCGAGCGTTTCAAAGGGGTTAGAGTGACATTTAAACAATGAGAATTGAAAATGGAACATTTCTAACATTTTTTTACGCAGTGAAAAATTAGCGTAAATTAAAACTTCAGAATGGAAAAATCTGGATTCATCCAGGAATCAAACCCTGGACGTCCCCTTATTACCGATTTCTCTTTCCACAGAGTTATCCGTGTCAACTCAAGAACCGGTGTGAGATATATTTCCATCCACTTAGTCAGTGTACATTGACGCAGTCTCGCCAACCACCTATGGCAGGACATAGGTTGGAGGATCTCAATTAATTATAGAAATTACATATAAATTAATTATATGTTTTATAATGACATCAATTTTAATTAATTCATTAAAGCACTGGTATAGATGCCATGAAACGTTTTCCAAAAGTTCCAAATTATTGGTCACGCCAAAATTGGTACTCATATACTCATACTGTGGTGGGGTTATCCCTATAGATCGAAATGAAACGGGTAGAAATTTAAAAAATAAGCGAACATTTGTAATGTACAGATACAGTTCTCTATATATACATCTGGTGAAGAAGGCAGCGCAAGCCATGGAAACGATAATTGTAAATTTATCATCTACACTGGGAAAGCCCTCGTTCTCTAACTTCTAATGTAGGTAAGGGACCGGTATTAGCACCGAGTGAATAGTTTTATTGGTCGCTGAAGTGTTTTAACCCCTTCAAACAATTGGTGCATAATAATTTTTATCAGTATCCACATGGAATTGCCGCCTCAATTTGAAGAGTTTGAAACGGTATAAAAGTTATTTATGAACTAGTATATCGTTTTTCCCCATTTTTATTTCATAAAATTTAACCCAACCTTAAATATAGTATGCTTCCGAATCGTAACATGTATCTCCAATATAGGTTCCAATTTCTCAGCATATTAATTAAAAACTTAATTTACATAAGAAACAAGTGTAGTTGCATATTAAGGGCGCTACTAATAATTCGGTTTATTTTGCAAACGTGATTCGTGAAAGTGATCCTTCGGGAAAACGTATTTCTGGAAATAGTGTTTCGGGAAAACAATATATTGACCTGTTGGGAAAAAGTCACTTCGTTACATACGGGTTTTAGACATTAGACCCATGTTATAACAAAACTTACTATGTTAATGATTTTGATATAAATACTGATACAAGTCTTAATGACATTTGAAAGTCGTTGGGCATTAATTTTTGATAGTTTTACTCAATCTTAGTAAGTAATGTACAGTAGTTTTCGGATAAGAACAGCGTAAGACAACACTGGAATACACAGATTTCTCAATTTGAAACTGACATATTTCTCAAATACCCTCAGAAAATGATAAAAAATGATGGTCAAGGCAACATCGGTGCAAGACTACCTTCATTAACCGGCACACCCATTTGCAACATTGCAAGTGCAACGAGATTATTTTTCAGATATTGAGAAAAAGACAATTTAATCGCTGTAATTAACTTGAAAGTGAATATATTTTATAAGATGGAAGTCGGTGGGTAATTCAAGCCAGTCGTCAGTGCGGTCAATGGGAAAAATGATGAATTCCGTTCAGTGTAATTTACGCCGCAAGTTAACGACGCTTGTCTATCCATTGTGCCAAGATCGTAATTACCCCGTTTAACATTCAGCAAGTCCGTGAGAGATGCGTGTCATTAAAATTTGAAGCCCCCCCGTATCTTGAAACCCTGCCCGTTCCTGGTTAGGTAACAAATGTAGGCTGCTTCGGGACCACCACGGGCTGTAAATATGTAACGAGATTCGTATAATTTATGGCGGAGCTTTTACGAGAGGCGGAGTATATTGTGCGAGAAATATAGCTTTGTATTACTGGGGATTTGGGTGATGTACTAGGCGTATCTCTGAGTACCTTTGTCCCAACAGAGGACTCCGGAACCAAGCTGAACAGCAAGCAGCCAACTGGAAAATTAGACTTAGCTCTATAGCGAACGTTTCCCATTTCTTGCATATCGCAGACACTTTCTCCTACCTGCACTATAAATGGCGATAGAGTCGCCAAATTTAGTTAATTATAGTTTCAAATATTCAACCATTTAATATTGTCACCGCAAATTAGATTTTTATGACGTTAGTTTTTATCGACATGAATACTATTCAGCTAGCCCCACGAACTAATTTATCACATGTAATGATATATCAGTTTCACAGACGTTTCCTTGCTACTTAAAATTTGGGAAGACTACACACATTTACATTTTTCCATATAATTCTTTATCGTTTTGACAGACTTGCATTTTATGAAAAATAAAATTATTTTTCCATATTATGTATAGAGGGAGATATAACAATTTCCTGTGGTTCTATACACATTATAATAATATATTTTAGCAATAAAAGCTTTCAGTTTATTTACTAATAATTACTACTTGAGTTTGAATTCAGGATTCTTTAAGAAATTCTATTGAATGTTTGCATTTATTTATACTATCTTTTAAAACACAAATTGGGCCCATACCACTTTCTGGCGAAAATCAGTTTTTAATGAAGGATAGGACATTACAAAATTATTATGCCTGGAGATCTACCTCAATATCTCCGATCGATCGACTCTGAGTGTCTGCAAGTATATGTGATGCAGGATTTTCGTCTAGGTAGGAAGGGTTATCGTGGTGCAGGTTTAAGTATATTATATATAGGGACGTAGCAGAATTTCATGACAATAAATTAACGTAGAATTAATAGGAACGACAGAAAATAGTTTTCCGGAATATACATTTTTTCAATGTAGGCTCTAACTAAAAATTCAATGAAAAAACTGGTACTTATTCAAAATTGAGAGTTTATTGGTTCTTACATAACAAACGAGCTCTAGTTTCTAATCGTAACTAAAGAATGACTTTGGATGATGAAGCGTTGCACTGTATGTATTCAGCATACTTTTCATAAGATGGTACGTAGTTACCGAGTGCTATTCTGAAGCATGATGACATATTTTCGTCATTTAGTCGATTGCGATATTTTGACGTATCTTCATTTCAGAAAATGCAAAATCGCACAAGTAAGTTGACCCAAACATTTTTGTCAACTGAAAGGCGATTCGGATACTTATCTTTAGATATAAAAGACCAGATGCTGTGGCTTTGAGATGTATATCTGAAATAATCTGCACCACCTCATTTTCAACAGAAGATGAGTCCATGTTAAACTTACTTGCTGTTTCAGTAACACATTCCTCAATGTTGTACGCAAAAAAAGGATTACTTAAAAGATGCGATATTTGCCAATTTACTGAAATCATAAAAACGTCATTCGAATTCGCCCAAAATATTTAATAATTTTCCTTCGTAAATATTAAAATTTAACTAAGGAATACTTGCTTTCAAAGTCGTTTCAGATCACTTCTTTTCCGTTGATCTATCATAAGTTGCAATTTGCTTATGAATGCGTTTATTGCGCTAGTCATCTCAATAATGGATTTTTCTTTATCTAGAAGCTCCTAGTTAATGGTGTTAAAATGTGTTATGATATCTGCCAAAAATGCTAAATCAGTTAACCATTTTCCGTTTTTTTAGCATCTGAGTGTCATCACCTCTTTGGTCCAGAAAAGCTATTATTTCGGGCAATAATTAGTTAAATCTGTCTAGTAATTTGTCGCGACTCAAGCACCTGACGTCCGTGTGAAGAGCTAAGTCAGTGTGTTCAGCAGATTCTCTATCTTCCATTTGCAGTTTGAAGAGCCTTCGTTGCAAGCTACGGGCACGGATGGAATTCAGTTTTTTTATTGCAATGCCCATAATCTCTCCATGTTTAGAACTTTGGAACACAAAACTTTTTGATGGATAATGCAATGGAATGAGAAAAACGAAGGAAATCGTCAGTAGATCCACAGAATGTCACAAAACTGATAGCAGGAACGTGGCCTTGGAAAAAGAGTACAACATGAGCATTAATAGAGTAAAAACTAAGGTGATGGATTTTAGTATGGGAAATGTAATAAGAAAGGATATTGGATTATGAAGGGGTATTTTGAAAGAAGTTGAGGAATTCTGCTACTTGGGCAGAATAATATCTAGGGATGGTAGAAGTATAGTAGACACAAAGAGTAGGATAGCACAGGCAAGGAAGGCTTTCGCAAAAAAGGAATTTACTTGAGGGTAATAGAAAATGAATATTAGGTAACCATCATGAAAAATGTTCGTATGTTATGTTGCTTTATGTGTGCGAAACTGGGATAGTAGGAGTCGCAGAAAGGAAAGAATAGAAGCTTCTGTAATGTAAGGTGGTATAGGAGAATGCTGAGAATCACATGGGCGGATAGAGTAACTAACCAGGAAATTCTAAGCAGAATAACAGATGACACAACAATGTGGAGGACTTTGATCAAGAGAAAGGATAGATTAAAAGGCCACGGTTTAGACACGAGGGTCTTGTAAAATTAACATTAGAGGAAAGTGTGGGACGTAAGAACAAAAAAGGGAGATCGCGGATGTGGTAGCCGGTATAGAATACGTTGGAATGTAGAGTTTCATCAGATCAGGCTAAGATATGAATACTTCAACAACAATTTATACATAGTTACTGAACAATAAAGTATAAAGGGAGATTAAACTTTCGTGAAGCGGCACGGTCATGATTTGCACTATCTTAATCTCCAATAAAACATATTCATTTTTATTAACCATAAAAAAACATCAAGAAGTTCGTCAAGTCTGGGCACATAACCATAAAAAAATATGTTCGTAATCAATGAAACACATTAATATTTAATTCACTTTGAATATTAAATTAAGTGTACAGTTAGATGCTAAAGTTGATACGATTGCTCAAAATTACTTTCAGTATACTGTATTCACTGTTTATGCGGTCTATCAGGCTTGTTACACATGCCATTATAAGTACGTGTTCTATTTTAGCATCTCTTATAATACGAGATCACGTGGATTAATTTCAGACAAACGTGAACAGCAAATCTCATGGTCACGTCCCCCGTTCTAGTCAGGAAAATCGTCATTCAGATTGTCTTTAGTGAAAAACTTTCGTTGGACTGCTTAATACACATTTCTTTACCAACCAACCTGAACCACTCCTGGATGCCGTCCATTAAATTTATTGAATTTTTATGACTGGTACAAGTTAAACTCATTCTTTTGACAAGCCTTTAAAAAAGAAATAGCGAATGATATTTCCCATAGTGTCTATAATTTAAAAGCGGCTGGAATTTTAACAGGGTTTGTTTAATTGCGTCTCTGGTTTCATGAATATTTATAACGTAATGTTTTTGCTACATGCTTTTTCTGCAACGTATTTTGAGGAAAACCCCATGACCTTCTGACAAACAACTAATCCGCACCTACCATCTCTTCCATATGTCATACTTGTAGCCGGACTAACCATTCCTAAATATACACCGTGCTCCATCATATATTTGTTACAACCAAATATCATACACAATGGAATGAGAGCAGTAATCTAAAATGGTATGAAATGGATGCAATAAGCATTTAGTTCGCAAATGGAATTAACTCATGTGTAGTGACGTGCTGATAAGTTACTCCAGAGAGTAATTAACTGTATAATTTTCTTATCTGTATAATTATACACATTTTTTGCGTTACAGAAATAAGTATAATTATTTGGTTTAGAAATTAACATTTTCCTTCGTTAATATAAACATTTTATCACGGAAACTTTATTATAAAAAAATTCGTAAGAATTTTATACGAATAAATTGAAGTAAATTTGTTTCAGAAGTTATGTTATAGTACTTAATTAAATTATTTTTTTAAAAAAATTCTGAGCTCTGGAACGTGTGGGGCCATTGCACTTGAAGTACCAAGAGCCGTGAAATAACAAAACTTCATTCAATCGGCCTCCTGTGAGGTGATAAGCTTTCTAACACAGTCCGAGGGCTATAAATTATTTAAGGGTAAACTTTCTGCACAAGTGAACTGTGGTTTTACTGTATATTTTTATGTAGTGTTTTTTGTTAATTTCGTAATCATTGGTGCTGATACAAAGAAATTAGACAAATCTTACGAAAGTTCTGCATTTTTAGCCTCTCCACTTCCCAACTGCTTATAAAATGTGATAAAAATCCAAGTCGTTGTTTTATTTGTTCTTTGAATCCACAAACCTTAAATTAGTTTCCAGCAAGAGCATTGCTAAAATCTGTAGAATATTCCTGAATGTTGTACAGTAGCGTATTTGTAGATTGGATGTTATCACCTCCCAAAACTCTTTAGTTTCTTAAAATACAGTAGCTTTAATCACCATTCATAATTTGCTTCTGTCGTTTTTACCTCCAAGTCATAATAAATATTTTGAGACATTTGAATCATGTAAAGCAAGCAAAGTCGTGCTCAAAAACTAACGCGAGGAGTGGCGCGTAGGGTATATAGGACCTGAAAGGTATAAATTACTTGGTATTTCAAAGAATTTACAATTCGAATGTCTGACGGCTCCAAAAGAGCCTCGTGCAACCTCTCTAGGGTTAATAAAATTACACAACTTATCAGGCTCAAGTAAACAACAAATACCGAATTACGAGTGTTAATTTGTTTCGTCTGTAGAACTAGAGCTTGTAATTCCTGGGGTAATTGCTTCACCAAGAGATCAAAAAGGTCTAAAAAACTTTTTTCTTTTAATTTTTTTTTCTTATATTATTAACTCCATTACCAAGAACGTTTCCTATTCTCTCTGTCTGCTGCATTCTGCTCTCATCTTTTGGGTCTAAATTCCAAATATGAAAATGCCAATAATCATTATTCAAAAAACATAAGATATCCGAATACAATTTGATGAAACCAACTTTTAGTAAAATTACTAACGATATGTTTCTTAATAAGTAAGAAAAAAGTCATCTTAAAGTGAAATGAAATTTTTAAAGGCTAATGTGAATATTTTTGTAAACAAAAATTAGAGTAGATATACACAAAATAGAACAAATCAATTACGTAGAAAATTGTAGTGCTGAAAATAATTTACCATACTTTCCTTTCAGAAATATTTCCATTTTATTAACAGATATTTTACACTACTCATAAGGAACAGACTCGCAATTGCATAAACTGTATTAAACAACGAATCTCGAATAATAATAACAGTTTACATTGAAAGCCATATGTTTATACAATTCAGAGGAACCATTTAACTTCTACGCAATATATGTAAAGATTATTCTATCCTAGTCCTTTCATTATTGAACTCATTTCCAGCGAAGTGTCACTAATTCCTATAAAGTATTTAATTCCTGTTCTGTACAGCGTTTCGTCTGTGACGCATGCGATCATGAATTTATACGACATTACATGTTCGTATAAACTATAATAATGGCGGAGAAAGGCATTGTGATTAAAAGTAAAATGGAAATAGAATTTCATTACTTCTCTTTGATGGAAATACTCAAACTATTTTTCATAAAGTAGATGGAATATGAACTTTGGTAGAATTGCTTCACAGTTCTTTTGGTCTTCCTTCTTTTTAAGACATTATGAGTATTTTTGATATTTTGTTGTGTCCCAAATATAGTTTCAGATATTTTGTGTTACTTCTTAAAGTAAATGGTAACAGATAATTTATTCGGTTAACTTCTTTGCTTCGTTTTGGGAACTATCATCATCAGTCCTTGGAAAAGCAAACATCATCTATAAAATTATTTTACATATTCCAATAATTACCACCCTCATAAAATATTTTTCTATTATTAAGTACGAGGTTCGTCTTTAAAATAGCCATATATTTTTACTGCTAATATTAAATGACATTTGTTTTATGTCTCCCTATTTTTTTTATTTATAGTCTTGGACTTACCTGTCATCTCGTTTGAATTCAGTAGACGTAGGCTTATGAATCATATTTCTTTATTCATTCTGAAATTCATCTCAATTTTCTCATACTTCTAACTTCTTCCTTTAAGTAAAAATTATCTGTCTTATAATTATAAATAAACATACAAAGAGTGGACAAAAGTCGGAAAAAAAATTCAATTTCGGACTTATGGCCATTTTTATAATATCTTTAACCCTAGCAAATCATTTTGTAAATACACTATAGAGTAAATTGGATATTAAAGTAACAGTATTTACTGGAAATAGTCATTTTCGCAGTAAAAACAATTTTAATTTGAAATAGCATGTAAATTGCATCTCCATAACGTATTTGAATCACTTTTCCGAACGTAAATTAGCGGTTGAAAAAAAAAGGTTTAGAATTTTCATTATTATGGTTTCGTTTTATAAACTTAAGCCTATTTTTCTTTTAATTGTGCCATCATCTGATAATTTGATTTATAATATAAGTTATTCGAAGAAAACTGACTTAACGATCCAAGTACAGACTAATCATAAATAAATGAACACGAATCAAATTTATTAGTGAATGAAATTGCTTTTAAAGATCGGAAATAACCTCATATTTGTTAATTTTTTGGTGATTAATTTCTACATGTCTTTTCTTGTTTCAGGGACTACTATTATGACAGGTATGTTTATCCCGGACCGTGGACTTGCATTATATGAATCCTTATCAGTTAAGTGAAATGTTCAATAATAGGTGAGTAAATTTTGATGAAAACGTACTGAGTACAACAAAGTATAATCATTTAATTAAATAACTCCTTCTGTATTAGATACATACAATATTTTTTCCCATTGCAGTTATTATCCTTTGTATTGTAAATGAAGATTATAATTAAAAAACCTAATTATTAGCTATGTTTTTCAATACCATTATTTTAAAGCTGGAGACGTTAATTAACTTTTAAATAAGCAATTAAATTAATTGGGTCTAAAGTCAGGCCCTGTTAAAAGTTGGGGAGTTGGTCACGGTTGTTTGCTTGGAACTTAAAGGGAAGGGAAACGAAACCTTTAGGGAAATTAAGCACGTAATGCTAGGGAAACTCTGCGCCGTCAGTTTTCACAGCACTTTTAGAATGGCTTAATCGCATAAGAAGCAAGCTTTCCTTCCCTACAGAGCCCGTGTTGTTGAAAATAGAATGGTTAATACATGTGTTTGCACGCTTGCAACTGGTACGCAGTCTAAAAGTGCCAATAAATACAAAAAAAATACACATGCACAAATATCGTCAAGTAATAAGCAGAGAAGAATTTTGTCTCTGTTAAACTCCTAGTTGCGGGATTTCACACAAATTTCTTTTCTAAATTAAATTGACATAAAATTTGGGCGAGTAATCTTCTGTAGTGGCGGTTTCGACTGAAGCTCCTGCAGACCCGTCAAGTCACTATCAATAGCGAATTTGAAGGATCGGTCTAGGAGAGATGGAAGCATAAATGTTGATATGTATAGAGCAATATGACATTAACTCGGCTTTATAATCATACATTTCATAACGCATTATATTTTTTCACCGGCTTAATTCCCTGTGGTGAACTTCCTCTTGCAATAATAATTTATAAAATGAAAAGCTTTTACATAATGGGACAGTGAAATGTTGAGTTGAAATCAGTTAGTAACACAAAATTACTGAACCGAAGTAAAATAAAATAAATAAATTGTCAAGCGGATGTTATTTATAAAATAGATTTTACAATTTGTAACAAAAAATTACATTAGACTTACAATGATTTACAATCGTAAAACAAATGACTACATTTATTACTCCATTTAAAATTAAATCATAAGATATTTGATGAGAACCAAAACATTGCCCTGACAAATTGGTGATACCGAAACTCAATAAAAACAAACGCGGTTTTTTCCCATTAGCCATGCAAAAATCTTAATAATTAGGAAATTCATATTGTGTTATGAAAAAATCTTGCAAACCTGGTGGAAGATTTTCTTCTGGGAATTAGACATCAGTGCAATATATAGCTACAATAGAAAAGAAAACAGGCCGCCTAAGTCACATTGTATGTTTTTTCGAAAATTGGTAGAACAAATGGTAGGTGATTTTCGTGAAGGAGCGTCTTCAAAACCAGGAAGACCAGTACGACATGCATGTCCGAATTTAATACGACCGCAAAGGGCTAATAATATGTATAATATGACTTCCCGGAATAGAGGAGGTGAGATTTCCTAAAATATAAAAAAAATTAGTACAGGGTGTCTACTGAAAAAGGTTTCTGTTATAAAAGTTAATAGAGTCAACTGTAAAGGTTGTGGAGTGTTGCTTCAACTTCGAAATAAAATAATTACTTGAACAGTTTTGCATAATTACACGCTTACAGTCCTACTTACGCGAAATGGAAACTCCTGAGCGTACAGCGTTTTTGCGTTCTGGAGTTTGCTTGGTCAGAATCTAATTTCGTGCGTTTCGTTTCAAGTTAATTTGTGATTCTCCACGTATTAAACGCTACTGTCGGAACGACCGGATTTGTGCATAAAAGGAGAATCATTGACGGCCAAAAGTGTCTGAAAAACATGTTGACCGTGTCAAAGCACCTTACCTCCGTAGTTCTAAGATGTCTGTTCGAAAACGTACTCTTGAACTTAACTTCACCTGATAAATACTACAGTGTGGAAGGTTTTAAGAAAATATTAATACCGGTTAAGATATGACCAAGGAATGCGTTATAATTTTGAAAGTGAAGCGTTTCAGCGGAAAGACGACTTTCTTCATCCCCTGGTGTTCAAGGAAGAGTCAACTTTCATATAAATGAGAAGATAAATACCTCTAATATTGGGATGTGTGTTAAAACATCCTCAATAACCATTAAAATATTAAAACGATTCCCCAAACTTAAACATTTTCTACGCTGTGTCCCGTCGTGTAGGGACCATTTTTCTTCACTGCCGTAACAGGCGTGGCTTATCTGGACATCTCTACGCAATTAGAAGGTGAACCTTAAAACTTTACTTGGCAATTTCCCCACTGGCATCTAGTTGTATGATAGTGGTTGAAGGTCGAAGTCCCTGACGGTTGGATTGGTCGTAATAGGCAAAACTACAGAGCTCCTTTCCACTGACTTGGACGTTCGCCTCACATCACGCCATGTGATTTTCCTTTGGGGATTTATAAAAGATCGAGTTTTCGTTCCATCACTACCTAATGATTTTTGAGAGCTTATTGAAGAGGCTATACCTCACGTGGGGAACGTGCGACCTCCGAGAGTTTCTGTTGTGAAACCTTGACTTTCGTCGATAATCTATCCGAACGCGACTGACGAAATGCGAGGTCGAGGAAATTATTTTCATATGAATCAATATGAATCCTAAGTTTGTTCAGATACTAAACAAAAAAAAACACATTTCCTATAGAATATGCTGTGACGTTTTTATCGCTGTGGTAGGTTTCAATCTTAACGATATAATATTTGGACGTGTTTCGTAGGACAATTTTATAATGGGAACACACTCGGGTTCCGTTCCAGGGTTATATACTTTATTGAAATGAAATTAGATAAAATTTAAATGAGTATGAATACAACCACGGCAACTTTAATTAATCAGTCTTGGAACACAAAAATGTTCTATTAACAACTACACTTCAAACTATTTACAACTAGGGAGCTCCTTATTTTACGGCTGGCTTTTCCTTGAAGAGGATTGAATGAATTTAATACAATGTTTAGAAGACAATTTTATGCCACTGAATCCTTTGTACCGAAGGGTGGGGAGGATGCAATTGATAGTAATTTAACACTTCCAGATGTTACTCGTTGCGTTGGCGGTTGACTGCGTTGAACGACGATCTGGAAGATCGGATGGCGGGATAAATATTTTTTCGCAGCAATAGCAGCAGCAGCACCTAGCTCCTTCCTGTCCCAAACGAAACTGTTCCTGTCTCCACAAGCGCATAACATTACTTACAATCGAAATTATAGCTAAAACTATTTACATCACTCGCCGACCGAAGTGGGAAAGGGTCGAACGGTTACTCAATAATAAATTTCGACTAAAACCGAAACCGACAATAAAATCGAGGTTTCAATGTAAAATATATTTTCAAATTGTAGAATTATATCTGGAAGTTTAAATAAATGTTTGAATGAGAAGAAAAACCGACATAAAATTAGTAAAACGCAGCCAACTATAGTTTGAGTTGAACCTGAAGAGGGTTCAGATCAGGACTGAAACATGTAGTTGATTTTAAATTATAGTTGGTTGTGTTTTACCATTTTTTGTCTGTTTTTGGCCTCATTCAAACATTGATACAAATTTGAGTTGGGGGGAAGACAGTATCCGTCTTTTTTGGCGTTAAAAAGGACCCTTTAAAAAACTGAAAAAATGCTGTTGAGTATCTATGCCCACGAGAACATGCAGGCTGTTTCATATTATAATTTGGATGTAGTTACTTCTGCGAGTCAACATTCTCTCCCAAAAAAATTTAAAATTACTTCCAGAACGCATAATTACAGATGCTTACTTAGCGTAGCTGCTTGTTACGAAGCTTGATCCGAATATTCTATTACTTTCAAGCAAGAAACAAATTCAAATTTCCACTAATCTAAATTTTCCATCGTATTTAAAATTAATTAACGCATTCTTGATATACTAGCTATTATTATTTTATATTTTAATTATTTGTAATGTAATAATTTTCTACTAATATGATTACCACTCCGACTTAATATTATAATTTTTCTATTGTACTTTGTTATAATGTAATACATTTATTTAACAATGCTTTCACATTATTCGAAATGTTATTTAAATGAGTAGTTATTTATTATGATTTAATGAAGAATGTTATACCAAGTTATTACCCTTACATGGATACAAAATTATTTTATATTCAATTATATTTATGTTAAATAATAAAAAAATGCTTAATGTATTTTGTGTTATATCTATACAATGTAATAAATTTATAAAACTATTATAACTTCACAAAAGTCGCGCGGGTGGGCACATAAACTGGAGCGGCCTACCTTATTACTGCCAAATTTAAATGCGGCATTTCACCTCCATACACACCTTACATTACTCAGGACTAATCAAAATGTGGGAGGAATTGGAGGTATATATATATATATATATATATATATTGAACATTTATAAGAAAATCTAGGTCAGAATGCCTTCAATTTGTTGTATGATGCATTTTATAAATTAAACTGTTACAGTGTGTCATTAAACTGGGACATTTCTTCTATTGACACCCTGTATATTAAAAGATTATGAAACTTAAGCACGTATAACATATTGAAATCACCATACAAAAGTTTAGAAATTTCGTTACTACAATATCGACAAACACTTATATTGTACAGATGGAATAAATTTGAAACTGACGAACTGGCTATTTATTATATTTTTGAAAACGTTTTGACGTGATTTGAGGTAGAATCGATAAATATCTGGACCATAGGTGCTTACAGAGTTATTCCTACAGAATTTCATTAATATAGCCACGTAACTGTTATAACTGATACACGAGATAAAATCGACGACATTCCACGTTACAGGTATGGAAAAAAATTGTCAAACTGAAGGAATGGACACTTATTTTCATAAAAATAGTATTGGTCATTTTTATAATTTTTTAATGTTTGACAAATTTAATATATTCTGTTGAAAATTCTAAATGTATTTTTAAAACTTTTTTATGTTGATGAACATATTAAAATTATTTGAAAATGACAAAATAATAAACGAATTTATTAAATAAGCTTTAAATTGTTGAGACCATTTATTTATACCATATAATTCTAAACAAAGTAATTGAATTATCTGACTTGATAACGGTAAAATACAGAATGGCCAAAAGTCGACAAATTATTATTTAATTTGAATACGTTTCTTCCAACTTATGCGACCTCAACATTTATTTCAAAATATATTACAAAATTTCATGCTGGGGCCGGACGTTGCAAGAGAAACATGAAATTTTCTAATATTTTAATTATTTGCTTTACACGATTGACACTAGACCAAAAACATAATCATGTTAAAATATATAGTCACGATCTGTATGTCAGAAAACCTGACAATTAACTAAGTACGCATACTAATTGAAGAAAATTAAATTTTTACATCTTATGCTACCAAAATTACGCTTATAATAACACACTTCTGTCAAAATATCCCTTCCAAATCTACAATCCTTTGTTATTCCGCTGTATCCCAAACTACACTCCACTTCCTTGGATTTCTCTCTATTAATCCTTACATTGAACTCTTTCTCTAGGACTCCGTTCATGCCGTTTATTATGGTTTCTAAGTCTTTATCTGATTCCCCTAATACTACAATATCGTTGGCAAACTTAAGGTTTTTATTTCTTCTCCTAGCAGTATGATTCCTTTTCCATACATAACATTCTTCATTGCCTGTTCTATATATAAGTTAAACAGCATCGGTGACAGACTGCATCCTTGACTTACTCATTTATTTTCATGATCTTCAATTTCGATCAAAGCTGCTTGTCTTCTGTAGAGGTTATGTATAAGCCTCCTTTCTCGATATTTTATTCCAGTGCTCCAGTTCACATTATCAAACGCTTTTTCTAAATCTACAAATGCCATAAACGTAGGCCGGTTTTTTTCTTATCCTGTCTTCTAAAATTAGTCGCCAAGTCAATATTGTTTGTCTTGTCCATAAGTTCTTCCTAAAACCAAATTGGTCGTTTCCTAACTCGTATTCTATTTGACGTTTCATTCTCCTATATACCACTTTCGTTAATATTTTGCATGCATGGGATACCAAACTTAAAGGAGAGGTGCCTGCGGGAGTTTTCTCTCGCAGGCATTTCACCCCAGAGTGACTGCGGGGCTCACCTGATAGTCGGGAATGACGCGTACTCTCAAAGTTCTCACATGCCGAGACACCTTCGCCTTTTTTGGGAGGTTTGTGTACTGGGGTCGAAGACCTTGGGCATAAGGAAAGAGTTGTCCGCTGATCTCATTGGATCAGTCGACCAACTGATCCTAAATCTTGTGGAGACACGGAGAAGGGAATGCTGCGACCCCACAGCAAACTATCATTCTCGTCATTCGGAAGGGCAAGAGAATAGAACTCAATGCCCGACATACCTGGTGCAGGTTTTCTGGAGTTTTCCCTGCATTTCTTAAGGGAAGAATCCTTAAACCACAACCAGAGGGCTCTAGTCAACCCTTGGCTACCTTGCTCTACCTTCCGCACCCCGTTTTTATCAATTCACTTCCTATGCTATTAATGGGGAGTTAGTTGCCTGTTTCAGAATCACCCCCTTTGCAGCCTGTTAAACCAAAAAAAAATGATACCAAACTAACTGTCCTGTGCTGTTCACATCTGTCAGCCCCAGTTTTCTTCGGTATGGATATAATTATGTTTTTACTAAAATCTTCTGCACTTCAATTCCATTTATTAGTATAGATATGTACGGATTAAATTGGCAGATCTAAACAGTAAAATTGAGGTACAGAATATGTTTTACCAGTAGTTATGATGAAGTATGAAGTAGAACATTAGTGTTGTAGAGTGAATAAAGCTGATATAATGCTATATTTTGCTGTATGACTACATTGTTGGAATTGTAAATACCGCTTAAGGGATTTTTAAGTTCACCGGGACGGAATATTGGAATCGTATTAATCCATTAAATCGGCGAGCTTTTAGAACAATCCCCGTCTTGCTCAGGGCGAATCGCAATTCCTTCTTTAAAGGACTCGACGAATCGCATTACCTGGCGAAAATCAAAGTATGTTTAGTGCCGTTCCGCGCCATTATTTTTGCATGATATTCGTCGAATTGGAGGCGCGTCTCCACGCCGAGAATCCGGCAGAGTTTTAAATTACGTTTACGCAAATAGACTTGACTCGAGGCTAACGCGACGAATCTGGCCGCCTTCCTTTTGCCGGAAATTCTCTCGAAGAAAGTTCAGCCTCTGGCTCCGGGCCCGGGGTATATGAAGTGAAATAATGGCTTCCCTTCAAAGGGAACTGAATACTGTGTGCATTTCTCCGATCAAAGCTACGGTACGGAGCTTTATTAAGAATTTTTAGCGAATGAGGAGTGAGAACGTGATTCCCATACACGCGGCGGCACGGTAATTACGGTGTTGCTGCTGGCGACGGCCAAAACAAATGGCATAATTCTCAGCAATGACAGATGAATAAACGGGACGGTAAAAGCAGGTTCATTCTTTTATTTTTAACAGAGTAATATCTATCCCACAGACAGGTATTATCTAATTATTTTTAAAATCAATGTAAACTAAGACACCTATTATATTTTATGTAGTTTATCTTGCATTGAATAAATTAATAAGTAATTTAAGACCGTTACAGATTGTTTAGCGATAGTAATTTATAACGAAACGGACTATTATGTGGAAATGAAACGAGGGAGACCAAATCTTGGTCTTTCTTATTGCGAATCACACTGATCAATACGTTGCATGCACCTCGCCCAGTTTCATTATGAATATATATTTTCCCTATTAAATTATAATTAAAATAAAACTTTTAAAAACATGATAAAGCAGCTTAACGTATCCTTCATTCTTTGCAACATCTTCAGGTGCAAAATATAAATTATAAATAATTTGAACATAATTTTCTGACATTAACTTTAAAATAAATAAAAATCTGGGAAAAAAGTCAGCAATTCGTTCCATCCAACTTTGTGGACGTCTTATGTACTCGAAAATAATTTTTACTTTGTATTTGTTTTCGGTGTATAGTTACCTGAAGAAAACCATAAAGTTGGATAAATGTATTTGTATTAATTAAATAGTTATAAAATTCAAATACAATTCCCGGGTTTCAAACCAGGTCAAAGTTTGTTTACACATCGTTTCGACAGCAATCTCCACCATCGTCGTCAGTCTACCTGAGACGATGGTGGAGCTTACTGTCGAAACGTTATGTAAAAAACTTTGACCCCGGTTGAAACCAGAGAATTGTATTTGAAACAGATTCACCTGGAAAGCCTTCGCACTTTAATAGTTGTAAATTATTCGCTGACTTATTACCCGTCTTTTCATTATATTTTTACACAATTTATTTCTTGAATTTAAAAATAAGAAATTTTTGAGTGTGCATAATATCACATAAGTAATTTTTTCGGCCGCAAGGTGCGTACATGAAGTACACTTGAAAATTTATTTTCTTTAAATTTATGAGGGTAAATGATGTATATATTTTTTTAAACCTGTGGCGTTCCAAAGAAAGTAATGCCTCGTTCTACTACATTCATTTTTATTTAAAAAAATGTAATTCATTTAAATTCTGAGTAATGGCCGTGTTATTTGATTATTTCACTGGAATAATATAACCTTTGTTATGTGTTTTTGCGTTTTATTTTAACTTGTGTATTTTCAAAATAAATGAAACCAGAACAACAACAAATTGCGTAAAACACAGACACTACAATCTATTCATTACTGATTTTCATAATTTCCAGTATTTAAGCGTCTATTATAATAACACAATAACTGCCGCTGATTTACATTACAACCAGTTTTTTCCCCAAAACAATTAAATGATAAACAGATTTTCAATTTTACTTCGTAATATTTTAACATGTTTCCAAGTTTCGGGGTATTACACGTTTTATGTACTGCATCGACAACAGTTAACTGTTAAAATTAGCACAATCAGGGTAGATCAATGAATGTTAAGAAAAAAAAATTCAAACAGTCTGGTCTGCGTTGTTCATTTCTATGTCTCAGTATTTTCTTAACTTAAAAAAAATAGTCTTAAAAGTAAGTTTTTAATGGTACATAATGTAGTAGGCGTTTGTTTCGGGAATCATATCTATTTTTGCGGCCAGTCACATTTTTGAGTTTGAAATGAAGGAAATATTTCGTGAGACCACATATGGCAAATAACATGCAGGCGACAACAGTTCGAATTTTTACCGTCAAAGCTTTACAGTTGTGTACTCGTGCATTGTCTTGACGATTGTTATTATAGCTCGTCCTTTTCCTAATTGGGCCCGGATAATTTTGCGCATATCTCAGAAAACCCGTTGTTATTACTTCTGCTGCCGATGTCACCGTCATCGTTTTTCCTTCGATCCATCAACAACAGTTTTGTATTGACGTGGAGGAGAGTCGACAGAAAAACGACTGAAAAGCCACAAACCAGTCACTGAATCGTCCTCACTAATTCTAATCTGAGACAAAACGCAGCACCCTTTATTCGGGTATTTTTTTGTAGTTTTCATTCAATATTAGAAACCACAAAGCCATGATGTATCTCAAGTACGTATTGAAATATGTTACATATAATTTTCATACACATTTTTCTTAAATTTTGTAAGCCCTTTCTGACCTAGCCCATTACAATAAATCGATAGGCTTAATTCACTGATGGAACATATTCATTTCTGTTTTTCCTTTAGACGTTAACGTACATTAATATGGTTACTGAGAAACTGCATACAGTAGATACTAACCTAGTGTTTCTGTTTCACAGTGCATAAAAACAAATATTTTATAATTTTAGAGATGTTCTTACAATTAAAAGTACTATGATAATACGAAATTAAAGTCTTTTGTAACATTTATTTTATAGAACGGCAACATTTCAGTAGATATTATGCTGGACAGCCTATAAATGATCTTTTCAATATTGAGGCAAATAGAAATAGAACTCGAAACAAATTAATATTCAAGCCATTTACCGTCAAATAGAAGGAGGCCTTCTGCATTAATGAAATGAGCAAACTGAGCCTGCTATTGATAATATATTACCATGCAAAAAAAATTAGTAACAGCGGCAAAGATTAGGCAGGAAGTTTCGGTGATTTAGTATTATGCATTCGAAGCTTACCATGGGCCAAAAAATCCATTCCACTATTGAATAATAAGCTATTTCTTGTCAGTATTTCGGTGTTTGTGTTACACTGGTTCATTAAAATTCGCATTTGTGGGCTGTATTCACGTTATATACGTGGCTCTAACTCCGGATTTGACGTCAACGAAATGGGATTTGGTAAATTTTTAATGACATTAATTAAACCAGCTTACGCAGATTGCAGCAGCAAATTGCCTGTTAGTGATTAATATGCAAACAAAATTGTGTATGACGAAAATGCATTTGTTTCGAAGTATTGATATTATATTATTATAAAAGTTGAATTACTTTGCGTGGGAAATAAAGACCATTCAATGTCCATGCAAGCCTAACGAAGGGCGTTTAATTTGATAGTTCATAGTAGATGCCTTTCTTTTCAGAGATTCGTTTTGAAAATGTATATTTAATGTTACCAGAAAACAGTATTTTATATTAAAATTTTCCACATTTCCAAATTATTTGCGCTTTACTACTATTTAATCTCCACGAGAAAAGACGGAAACATTAGGGTATATAAAAATTCTAAATTAAACGTCAATGCAATTAATGAATTCGATACTCTTAATTTTCGACATACCCCAATCGGTGACTAAATGTATGTGTCCATTTCACTGTTCATGTTAATATTTTGTTAAGGAATTCTTAATATTAATAGACATTAAATGCATAGAATAAAGGATGTGTTCGAAATTAATTTGGTTGATAAAGGAAAAATTATTACTTAAACAAAAACCACCACAAGTCTTCAGAAAATATATTTTACAGTTGACATTGGCTATAGACGAAAGCTCCTGATCTTTGAAAATAAATAACTGAAGACTTATAGTGCTTTTTGTTTAAGTATCAATTAGTTAAAAGTTCCTTCATTTGAGTTTAGTAAATTATTATTTACCAATATTAACACAAATAGTCTACACAATTAATAAATTATACACATAGATATAAACATTAAGCTACAATATTATCTATTATTCTGTTTAACTTTAGAATCATTTAGCGGAATAGTTTTTAAAATAAGTTATAGTCTGCTTTATATACGTAAGGTTACAATATTCTGCCCATGTGTGTCATAGGTAGTTGATAGCTCACAGAACTTTGATTAATATATCACTCCTTTAACATCAATTGTAGTGTGATTGGTTAATCATGTCGCAATGATGACAGAAGCCATAAAACAGCGGTCGTAAAATTCCCATTAAAGTTTAATCCTGTCGGCGCGGTTATTCCCGGCTCAAAATCCAGAATTTCTTAATTTACTGACCGTTATATTACGCAGTTGGTTGACGTCAATCGATCATATTTTTGTAAAAAATAAAATGAAACCCACTAAAACTTATTTTCCGCTAATAACATTATTTAATGCAATTTTATATCGTGATTTAATACAGTTTTATGAAATATTTCGTCTAAAATTTATGTTCAAGATATAATACTTATCATTTTTGAAAATATTCTTGGAGGGTTAGAGAATAAAAATCTGTTTAGTATAATTCTGGTTCAATTATAAAAATAAGTCCTGTTTTACCAATGTTTCAAGAAACACAGAGAAGCTGATTTGATTTATTTATTTTTGGTTGTCTTTGGGTTGAATTTAAATTCTTGGTCAGTTTGTAACCATAAATAGCCTAAAAAGTTCATTGCCTAGAATGATTATTTTTAAATTCCGTTGTGCGCTCTAGTATTTCCTGAAACTGGTTACTGGAATATGTATAGAATCAGGACGTATGGTTTATTTCCGATCTAATATGTTTTGTTACCCTATTTATTTGCCGCAATAAAGCACGTTTCCGACACCTAGGTCAGTGTGAACGCTATTGGCTGCATTCCATCGGTTCCAAGGAATGCCTGTGCATGTGGAATGTGGAGGAATGTGTAATGTACTCACTCTTGAACATGCCGCTCAGATAATTCATTAGCACAGCGCGACCACATTCTGGACTACGAGTACATACTTGTAATCACTCCAATTGGATTAGCGACGATTACTATGATTAATAAAGCATCAACTTGGAAACAACAAACACACTGCTGAATATTAAGGATCGTTCGATATCAGGGTGCATGAATATCTGAAGCATCGATGCTGTTGTGGTATGCGGGCGCAATTAAGCTACACCACTGTAATTTATTTAATGTAATTTCAGCTGTACAACTCATATATCTCGAATAAATTATAGGTTAATCCTTCCCTTTTCAATAATTTAAGATTGTCGTGAGTGGGAATTAATAACGTGAATCTCGGAAAACTATAACACAACTTGGAAAGTATTTTTACCCAGTTTTCACTTCTCCTCGTGTGATGTAGTCATCTCAGACTGTTGAGTTGTTCAGTTCAAAATCATTCAGCTCCTGCTTTCCTGCAAATGTCTGCTCTTCCCGAATGTGTTCCTCTCATCAAAATGAGATATAAATCCTTTATAAGATATGCCCGACAGTTTTTGCTTATAAAGAAATAATGAACGATAAATATATGTTATGAACTTGGAAAGTTATTACGTATGTTAAAAAGAAGTCCCAGCTTGCTTCTATATGAAATGAATAAGGAAAGGGAGGCTATTTATTTTATAAGGACTACATTAAGAATGAATTTCCATTATAATAAAAAATACTTAACTTATACAATATACCCATTTTAACATTACCAGCCGGCTATTATTTATAATAAAATACGAGATATCTTTACAATTAAATTTCTTATGACTATGAATTCTAAATCTCTACACTCAGGGTCGTATATTACGGGCCTTCTCATAGAGCAAAATATTTCACATAAAATCTACTCGGATCTGGCAGAATAGGAAATCAGAAAAATGGTTAGGTGGTAATTATCGTGTCAGCATAATGGACCTTCCAGTGTCTTCTTCATTGTAATTTCCTCCTATTTTTGTTATACTCGAACACGCCTTAGAGCCGCCGCTGCTATTCCTCCTGGTTCGGGACAATTTCCAGTTTATCCTCGTCTCCTTGGACTACCTGTCCGATATTGTGATTATCTGCGTTGAAATCTCACAACCAGACGCTAATATCCCCTGATAAATCGATCTCGTCTCATCATTCTCTTTTGCCTAATTTCCAATCAACTACCCAGAAAAATCTGTCATCTCCTCGTCTGCCAGAATTTTTAATACCTCTTCCCCACTTCTTTAATTCATATCCTGAATGTGGCAGGTATGGATATAAACCAATCAAATCGATCGTTACTCTTCTCTGGGAAGAACCGTTTGCCCCTCACCCCCACGGTTTTTGGGAAAAATCCACGCTTACTTCCACGCCTCCGTCTCCACAAGTCAGCGGTCGCGGGACAATCCCCGCTGGCGTTTTAACACCTGACTAAAATACTGTCTCCGTTCTTTTGACTCTGCATCGCAGAAATCCTAGCAGATGTGTTTGACCGTTACATATATAGGATTCCATATGTCGTATGATGGATTCTGGAACCTTTCAAATAGCCCCGCGTATTGTCTAACGATATTTAAGATTGTCTTCTGCATAGACTATTTCTAGGGTTTCTAAACGTAACAATACATACTATTGCGGTCTGATGCCATATAACCAGTTGCTATGTAACTATCAGTGTTAATGTCAGAAGTGCGTGTGCGTGTGGGTAAATTTTATGGGGCCATGTTTCGTTCTTATAAGGGCACAATCGGAAAAGATCTGGAGCAGTGGTTTTTAAGAACATAATGTTCCTTCGTTAATAACTTAAAATAAAAGAACATTGGACACAAATTAATATAAAGCATAATGCACTTCATCACATGTTGCTGGTACATCCATATCCTTTCTACCATCGTGAAATCGTGTTGTGTACAAGAAACTGAGACAAACTTATCTTGTACTAGCTGGGTGTCCCAATGATGGCCGGGAATTTAATTATATTCGTGACCACCCGCCAACATTTTCCAGCCAGTTTTCCAATTTAAACCTCTGTCCCTGGCTGCAAGGCGTATTCTCAAATTTGTCTTCGGAAACCTGACTTGAGCCTATTAGGATCGGTATTCAGGTTCCGTATCACAATCTTTTATAAAACCATTAATTTAGTTTGATTATTGATTTACATAATTTCATGAAGCTGAAATTAAAATCGAACACATACTGGCAGTCCTGCATCTGATATGACAATGCAGAGTCAACAACAATGCCATGACTTCCAATCAATACTCCTGCTGCAACAATATATGAAGTGAGAATGCTCGCCCGCTTTCTCTCTCATGTTGCCAAAATTACGCTTATGATGACACATTAAGCAGACTTTTTGCTTTTTTTATCATTCCGTCCCCTTCCTCCTCCTGTCTCTCCGGATGGGCAGAAAATAATATGGTCACTATTCATATTAGTTGTATCTTACCCCAACAGTGCTGATTTCAGAATTGCAAAAAACGTCTGTTAAAAAATTAGTTACATTTGTATGCGGAACGTAACGAAATTTAAGCTTTTTTCATATAAATAATTAATTTATTTTATAAGAATGAGGTAGTTGGTCTGTTAAACGCTAATTATCTAGTAAATTTAATGAATTTCTGTAAGAATATATTTGAAATACTTAAAGAATATACAAAAATTATCTTTTGGGTGCGGCACTCACTTTGCGCAAAAATATATAACACGCGTTGGGCCGCAAAAAAGGTATAATTTCCTTGTCTTATGAGAGCCCTTTCATTTTAATTTCTGTTAGGTTAAGCCATATCATTTGTAAGTGTTGAGGTGACCTCTCGGCCCTTAATAATTTGAATCAAACAGAACTCAATAGAAGCTCACTCCTAACTCGATTAAATCGTACATAACGTAAATTAATCTCTGACGAAGGCATTGACTAATATCGATGTTTTACAGTCAGCAGAACATTAATTATACTTTTATAATTATTGAAATGTCACAACAGTTTTAGAGAAGCGGTATTAAAAATGTGTCCCATAGAACTGTGGTGCGAATCGGAGAGAAGTGGGCAAGGAAAGCTTAGCCTGGCTCAATTTCCGCTGTAAAATTAACCAAGCGGAGTGAGTGAGCGCGATAAGCTTTGCTCATTGTCTTGTCCAGCCAACAGAGAACTGCCATCTGGTAATCCATCTCCACAGGTCGAAAGTTTCGCCAACAAAAAGTCTCTGGAATTTGTGCATTATCTAACAGGAGTTGGGAGTTACTTCACTTAATAGGCATCAAAATATGTAGTTCTATGTAAGATAATTTTTGCAGGTGTTGAAGAGTTAATCAAACTAACTGGAATTTAAAACTACAATTTTTTATATTAGGCAGAAATTAACTTATAAAAATCCATCTTATCAAATAAATTTTAAAAAGAATGGAGCGTATGTCTTTTGATAGGGTTACTAAATAATAAAGTGCGGTCAAATAAGTCAGAAAATCAATTTTAATAGTATTTAGTTAATATACATACAACGTTTCATCATAATTTGTGAACTTCTTCCGGTAAATATTTAAATGGATGAACTGATTACTTCATCAGTCCAATTTCCTTGCCTTATTATTCAGTCCCTTCATTTTTAAGGATTAATATGAGATAATCGTTCTTAATAATTTGAATCAAACAGAACTGTCCACTAATGCCATGATATTGCTTCTTCGCCTGATGATCTTCCAACTCCGCTGGAATGTTATCAATTCCTGGCTTTCTATAATTGCTCAGACCTTAAAATTTTGTCCCCCAACTCTGAATCATTCACCTCCTCTTCTTCTTCTTCGATTACTGACTGATCTGGATTACCACCGTTATTCAGCTCTCTAGATATTCCTTCCATCTTTCTGACTTTTCTTCTTTATACAGAATTGACTTCCCATCCGCCCTCCTGATGTTCTTGCTAATAATAGTCCTCTCTCCGCATGTTTCTTTGATTTTCCTACAAGCTGCATCTATTTTCCCTTTCATCACGAAATCTTCAACCGCTTTGTATTTTTCTTGTAACCAAGCCTCTTTGGCTGCTTTGTACTTCGTATCTATCTCATTCTTCATGCGTCTGTACTTTTCTTTACATTTTCATCTCTCGCATTTTTATATTTACGCCTTTCATCAATAATTTTTATTATTTATGGTGTTATCCATGCTTTTCCTATTGGGCTCAGCAATTCTTCCTATTTTTCTGTCGGCTGCTCTAGTCATTCAGTAGTGCCAATTTCTCTTCTATATTGTTTCTTTCTCATTTCTCTATTAATCTACTCTACATATCTCCTTTGAAAGTTTGAAGCATCTTCTGTTGTTTCAGTTAACTAATTGCCATTTTTTGTTTTAATTCCTTTCTTGAGTTTATTCATTTTCAACCTGTCTATAGTTTATGATGTTTGTATGATACTTATTATTATAATGAGCGGTTTTTGTATTCTGCTGTTTCAATAATGTGCATATGACACTAGAAGTTAAATATATTTTCGTGGGTAAGTAGTTTATTTTTATAACAAGTGAATTACGCCGTTTCAGTAGTTAGTTTTGTGTTTGATTTTACAATAATGTGATCTTTATTAGCGATACACAGTTGAGTTACTATGCAGTTTTTAATACCTTGTGCTCCGTTCTGTAATTTTAGTAACACGTGAAACCAGAAAGTATTGAATTTTACCTTCAATAATTTTTTTTAAAATCGCAGTTTTGACCCTTATTTACATTTTATAATAGTTATAACATTACTTTCCGATAGAATAATAACATTACTTATACTAAAAGAAATGTATCATGTGTTTTATTTAAATGGTTGCAGTTAATTATGCTATTCGTATGTAATTTGATAACTTTGAATAAAATTGATTATGATTAAGCTAATATGCTTCATCCTATACGGGAACTATAAAAAAGGAAATATAATGAAAGGAATTTACACACGGAAATTTAAAAAATATAGTGAATAGCAGACATGAAACGGGGGATATTGGGAAATTTTATACGAATATCACACGTATGTTTAAATAAAAATAGCCGCAATATTTTAATCGACTGATATATTATCGACTAGAACTCATATTACCAAAGTACGTTTCAGTTCGATTGACGACAGCACGGACGATGCATCTGTAATGTGAAAATACAGTGCTATTCACAGGACCTAGGGTTTCATAAAAATATAATACATGTTTTATCAACAAAATTTAAAGGTAAATGTAATATTTTATTTTTAACTTAACAAAATTTTAACGTTACAATAGAAACATATACGGATCATTTTTTAAAATTTTTCGCGACAAAAAGGATTTCGTGTCTATTTTGTGAATATTTTAAAATACTTCAATATTGTAGATGAATATGGAACAACAATTACCAAAGCACTTCAACTTTTTTCTGTAAAAATATGATGCTTTACTAAAAGATATCATCTACATTATGTGTTTATCTGATTTGATAAAGTTTTGTGGTTACCGCATTAAGATTTATTATTCTAAAAGCGACTCGTAAACTTTTTATTTAAAGAAGCTAAGGAATGGTTGCGAGTGGTCTGTTCTGTAAACAGCTCCTGGTTAGTATGCATACCCGCATTGCTTATAACCTGTACCTCATTAAACTTTTATTTTTAAAGTGTAAATATACACCAAAAGGAAAGTAAATAAACTAAAAGACGGCTAATCAGTCAGAAAATAATTTCATTATTACAAATAAAACGTTTCATCCAACTTAGTGGAAATACCAGATATTAATTTTCGAAATTTTCGAAAATCTAAACATTTGTTAAAATATGAAGTGTAATATTCAATATTAAGTAAAATAATGACAGACTCATTATTAAATGGATGAACTATTTACATTATAGAAATTTGCTGTCGCGGGAGATTGTCCGCGACTCTAAATTTCTCAAATGTAAATTGTTCACGTCTTTTAATTTATTTATTTTAAGTTTTAAGTCAGAAAATGACGTTTTCATTAAGTGGAAAAAATATTTGTTTGAATGGTTGTGATTTTTATGGTAAGCAAATAAAATTTATTTAATGTTTATTAAAAATTTCACGGTTTACTGTAACTATTTTTGTGAAGCCGGACATTATTTAATTCTGAAACTATAAGATAAAAATTTTAATATATCTTATATACACGGATTACTTAAAACAAATACCCTCATATTAATTCCATTTCATAAAAGTCTACAGTTTCTTGAAAGTAGATGCTCACATTTGGTATAGTTTAACTCATAAATATTGCATTAATAAATTATTTAATTTTTTATCTGCTTACTCTTATTGGAAATTGTTGTAATCCTTTTCTCATCCTTCATTCCCCCATTCTAAAACACGTTACTGTAATGGAAATTAATTACATTGTAATAATCATTCGTATATTGATTGGATAATAAGCTACTTCATTACTTACATTGAGAGATTTTCAATAAAATTGTTTTATGTTTGGATCATTTACTCTCAAATAAGAATTATACTTTATAAATAAATTTAGTTTTTGATGAAAATTATATTATATTGCATGTATCGGTTATTTAGAGAAATTATATATATGCATTGGTTTTTAAAATGTTTATACTGAAAGTTATAACATTGAAGAGCATTATGGGAGATATGCGTCGCGGCAAAGACGATACACAAGTCAAATTATCTCAACAGATGGAGTTCGAGAGGTGGTGGTTTCACAAGGCACGTATGTGGTCTCACCTCAAACACTGCTCTCCATTACACCGGCACACTCAGATGCCCTAAACGCACTGCGGATCGATTCAAGTGGGTAGGATTCCTCTAAATGACAGATGGAATTAATTTGTGAGTTTCATCAAATAGGAAAAATTTTGAATTTAAAAGAATGTTTTGTGGTTCGGGAAAAAATTGAATTATGTGTTATGACTTTTAGCAACGCTTTATCACCCTCTTTGATGTACAAGGCATGTTCAGATTGTAAGTATATTTTTTAGAGAAAATGTATATGAAAGAACTTAAAGAATATTGTTGATACTTTTGTTGGCTATTTCTCTCTATAATCGTCATCCCGTTCAATGCATGTGATGAGCCGTGGCACAAGATTTCTTTTAATCTAATTCAACCCATGTGTTCCATCAGGCAGGTGAAAATATGATAATCTGAAGGCGCCAATTCAGGGGAAAAGGGAGGGGGTGACTCAAAACATCGCAAAACTGAGACTGTGTGACGACGGGCGTTGTCATGTAACAAGCCCCACAACTCTCGTCAGCATTTCGTTTCGAATGCTCCATTTGAGTTTACC
Organism: Eucriotettix oculatus; assembly: GCA_034510155.1. NCBI lineage: Eukaryota > Metazoa > Arthropoda > Insecta > Orthoptera > Tetrigidae > Eucriotettix > Eucriotettix oculatus. The sequence continues at coordinate 64,723,855 of CM067376.1, forward strand.
TCGGATCTCACATTATTGTTGTACATTGACCGTCTCCCTCTGAGGCAGTAATTTGACCAAAGGAATGCCTTTTCGGTGCCAAGACAATTAAGGTGTGATTTTTATGCCCGAAATGTTCTGTCTGCATTAAAATCCCTGCACCACTAAAAAATTCGTTGTTTTTAACATCTTCACCGTAAACCATTTTGATTCATGAAAATATTTTAACTCCGCCAGTAGGACTCTGCACTTGGTGTAATTTTTCCGACACTTTTCACGCAACTGATCACTAAACCGTTTGACCGATATAATTACGTTCTTGAGTAATTTAGAATATATATTTTGCCGCTTTTGTGATCTAGTGGTTAGCATTGCAGAGACTGCAGAGGTTCCGGGATCGATTCCTGGTAAGGGCCTGGGTTCTTGTGTTTTCACTTTTCTTGACTGAGCAAAACGTGACAAAAAGCAAATCTATTACCTAATTAGAATGTCGTTAATGACCCTAGATGTTGGCGCAACTGTAAAATCCGAATTAGAAAATGTATATTTTTAGTGTACAAATTTTAACTACTTTTGGTTCGTTTCAACAAATAGAAAAACATTTATTACAAGACTAGATAACCGCCGCGACTTCGTTCGCACCGAAATAATTCTTTTTATTTTGTCCTAAAAACGAAACAACAGGTACAGAATTATGAAAAAGTTGCATTCATCGAATATATAAAAAGTACGGTATCATCTATTTATGATCGCTTCAGGAAAACCTTATATCTCACAATTTGTTTTGAACGTTTTGGAGCCAAAAAAATATTCAATTAACTCCGTTGGTGAAAATTGTTTTTAAAAAACTGTTAATAAACCTATTATGATGTTATAAATAATAGTATATAATACATATTGCCCGGTTGCATACAATGTTATAAATAACTTTTTACCATGTAATTTTGGGAAATTTTAAATTCTCTAATTATTCAAAATAATTTTCCTGACGCGACAAATAAAACCAATTTACGTATACATCGTATCAACGATTCAGAGAAGTTTATTATTATTTCTCAGGGAGTTAGCTCTGCCAACAATAGGTTACTAACGGCGAGAATCCTACTTCAACAATAGATGGAGTGCTTCGGAGCTAAATCAGATCATGAGTATAGGCAACCCGCATTTTAAATAAACTTTAATGCTCGTATGGGAACATATAACATTAACATGTTCTGCAATATTGAAATGAAATAAGCATGAAAATTGAAGTTAAATCTCCTGTTTTGAAACCTTCAAATTTTAATTGAAATCCGTTGAGCCGTTTCGGAGCCTATTGGAGACAAACATACACACAGACAAGACTCTTCAATTTTATTTATCGGTATAGATTAATCTGCTGTCTGAAAGGTATGGCAGTATACCAAGTATTTAATTTTATTACTTGAAATAGTAGCTTATAAATTATCAAAGACTTTAGTTTCTATGATGTTTTACGAACTAATTGTCACTAAATTTCAATAATAATCTTATAAACTTTTCTCACATTTACGTACATATAATCAGATTATTATGGTTGTGTTATAAAAATACCCTTTCTTTATGATGCTATCTGATATTTTGTGTGAATATTTCTCCTGAATGGTGGCTTGCAGATCTTAAGTGTGGTGGAGTCATCGCGTGTAATTCTGTGAGACATCCATTACAGCGTATTAGAGTCGTGTTGATGGCGAGATTGCGGAGTAAGTGCTGCACTTGCTTGTCATTATATCGAGTTATGGGAAGCCAGTTACCGTCAACTAGGTGGCCACAAAAGCTGGGATCGTTTAAAGTAACGCTGCTTCATATCATACTCCGCATTTGAGACACAAGATCGGATCAACGAATGAATTATTAACCGTCGGTGACCTAAACCCTCACTTCTGAGCCTAGTAAAAAAATTAAAAAGTACAATAAACGTTTTACGACAACTTACATAAATGGAAGATACATTATTTATTACCAATTTATGAGACAAATAGTGTATTCAGAGAAATAAAACATGAAAGTATTAATTCTTTAAATATAAGTTCGAATTAACTCGTAGAATGTTACGGGTTAGACGAAAAGTCTTGAAAATGTTTCGCGACGTTTGTGTAAGATATCAACACACAAATACTTTTGCACACCAAGCGCCAAATATTTGACAGACAAGTTCAGATGCGCCATATGATTCTAGAACTTTTTGTAGCCTCTTGTTCATAGCTACAAGTTGGTAAAAATATATGAAAATAGTTTATGCTACGCGGTTAAATTAAGTATTTACGCCGAATTAATGAAGCACCAATCTACTAAAGTCACGAATAATATTATTCTACGAGACGGATGCTGCTATAACTGGCAAAGTCTTGTTTGGTGAATATAACTTTGTACTATAGTTTTTGAAACTGAGAGCGAGATCACGTTGGAACTTGGAATCGTCTGTCTTCTGTTTGCCAGAAGAACTGTTATTATTTTTTTCTATTTCTGAGTTTTAGCTATTCATTGTATTTACCAATAAATACAATTAAAGTGTCTATTTGTATGACAGACTGTCTGTTCATATGTTTTCTTGAATTGGCTCCGAAACGATTCATCGGATTTAGATGAAAACTTAAGGGATTATAAATAGGAAATTTAACATAAGTATTCGTGCATGTTTTATTTCAATGTTTTGCATAAGATATTAAACAATATAATACTAATATTAATATAAAACAATCTACGGGAAAGGTTTATTTTCAGTCACGCGTTAAATTCTCAAAATGAATGCGGGTAGCATATACTCTTGATTTTGTTATGCTCTGAAATGGCTAAACAGATTTCAATAAAAAATTGAGGGATTCAAACTGGAATTTTAACTTAAATTTTCGTGTATGTTTCATTTTGATGTACATTGCAGAGTTCAGAAGATATTATTGTAAAAATTTATAAATTCATTGAGTTGCCACGTGAAAACCAACTGCGAATTAGCATTCTTATACCATTCATACCACTTACCGGCGTATTATAAAGGTAATTTTGGAAGCATGAGAGCGAGAGAGAGGAAGGGAGGGCGAATATTCTCATTCCATTTATTGTTGCAGTAGGATTCGCGCCGTAATTAACCTATTGTTTGCAGACAGCTAACTCCCTGAAAAATAATAAACTTCTTTGGATCGTCGATACGATGTATATGTAAATTGGTTTTATTTGTAGCATCAGGTAAAATTTTAACATTTAGTAATTGCTCATTTTTATTGGCTTCCGAAAGTATGATAGTGTTCAAAGCCAACTGCGAGTTATAAGGTTTGTCCTTAAGCGATCATAAATAAATGATACCGTACTTTTTATATATTGAACTTAATAAAATTCTGTACCAGTTATTTCGTTTTTAAAGCAAAATAAAAAGAACTATTTCCGCACAAATTATGTCTCGGGAATAGCTAGTTTATAATATTATTTATAATACAACTCTAATTGTACAATGATTTTTAGCAACGTACCGGGACTTCTCGTCCGAAATACAAACAGGCTCAAAGATGCAATATGCCACTTTTAATCGTACAAAGTTCCACGTTTGGCTAATATGCCTCGGTTTGGCCACCTCTGTTTGTAAAGAATATTTCTGACGCAGTATTGCAAAAATGTATTCTCTACTATCTGAAAGTAATACAGTTTTATTGTGAAACTGTGGATGGGACAGTTATTTTTTCTATTCAATTCATTACGTTCCTTTGTTCAAGAAATATATATTAGCTATACATTCAGTCATCTTAATTAATTCCCTCAAGACGCTTCAGTTTGTCATTTTATCATCAGCAAATAAATCTTCCCTACTGTTTTTTATTATATTATGGGCCTTTTGTCATATACACGTAAGTAAGATCCATAGAGTACACTTTTTTTAAAAAAATTATAACTTGCCTGAATGTTAATCTCCTGTTCCGAATAAATAAGTTACAATATTTTATTTTAAACAGAAGAATGGATTTACTACTAAAATAAAGATAATAGCAAAAGATATTTTCTTAAAACACAGTAGATTATCTATGATTTTCAAGGCTTTGTTCTTGTGTCTGCAGCTACTATGCGACCGCGGCCTTCCCGCCGCACATCGTTCCACCTTTGAAGCGCCCACGCCTAATGGTTGTGCCGCCCACACGAACCCTCGCTAAGACGCTCCCGACGACACCCACAGTCGACAAGCTCAAGACCTACTGTAAGTACGGGTATAACCACTTATATTATTTGTTGTACTAGAAGTTCATAGCTTATTGAACTTTTAGTTTATTTCCTGGCGAGGATGAGAAATAAAGTTGGCGAAAATATTTTGGGGAGAAGTGTATTAAAATATTGTAGAACCTAATGCCTAGAATAATTTAGTTTATTAGTGATCTCGAAGTTATAAACATGGCTCACGTTGAATAAGTAATTCTTGGGCTTCCACCCTGGTCGTTATCGGCTTAGGCAACGACGTTTCTATGGCGTTCACTGCCATCTTTATCAAGTGAATTCCATCGAAACGTCGTGGCCAAAAACAATAAAGACCCGGGTGGATGCCCAAGAATTACTTACACAACATATTCAGTGGGAAAACCTTCGATCTTTAGTATGCTTCACGTTGTTATAACAGACATATTTTCATCGCGAGAACACAACGAATTTTTTTAGACTCTTCTATAGTCTGTTTCAAATAAGAGGACCGCTGACGGTTAGTTGGTGGTGTAACTTTGAATGAACAAATCACAACGCTCGAAATAATGGAAGGGCAAAGCAGAGTTGCCGAAAATGTGTAGCGTGTAGTGTCTGACTTTGTTTGCAGCATAACATTTCATTGATATGTGGAAAATAAACCTTACTCCACGCCGATACGACAGAAGATTTCATATTTAAAACGGGCTGTACAATATATTTTGACTCCAATATATTGTTATTGTAGTTATATTAGTTCTACACATCAATATCATCTCTTTTTATTTTTTTTAATTCATATAAAAAACTTTAACTTTTACGATTATCAGTTAGTATAATAATTGATTCTAGTACATACAATATTAAAATAATTAAATTACTAAATTAAAATAGTGTATATAATTCATATGTGAACGTGAAGGTTAGTCCTTTGGTTAGCCTACTTTGGCAGATGGGTTAGGTTTTTTGCGTGCGAGAGTATCTGAGAGGCATACGACGTGGGTGGGTGAGGTTTGGCAGGCGGTGAACTGATTATTGGAGGATATATGAGGATGTGGTTTGCGGGAATGATGGTAAAGTGGGTTAGGATGTGCCTGAATGTTCAGTGGGAAGGATGAGGTCAATTGGGAGTTTTGTTTTGAGCCGAAGTCTGTTTTATTAATTACCCAGTAAATAACATACACTTAGAAAATTAAATTTTCTTTGTTTACTAAAACCATCTGTCATATAACTACATCTAATAGGTATATATTTTCTTAATAAACTACATCATGCAGAAATAATAAGCTACTGTTTCTTAAAAGGTAGTTCTCGGATAAGGGAGTTGAGGTTAAAGTAATTAATTTTCGCCGCTGATCACATTTCAAAGACTCAACCAATCGCATCGTTACAAGATGTATTCGTATTTCCAATATGATTTCCTTATAATTTAAAACTTCCTCTTGCTAATCCGTTTGATACTCGATTTTTTTGTGATACGAGTTATTTGAGGTTCTGGCTTTTATAGGGATACAGTGTTATGCACCTCATCTCAAAATTAAGATCCCTAGAGGTAGGATGCTTTTAAGGCACTGCGTCAACTGTCATAAAATAGTTTTCGTCTATTATTTCAATGCAAATGTCGTCAAATAACTGTTTTTCCACCAAATCACTGTGTGACGTCTTCATTCAGACACTGATATTCAGGATTAGTTCCATGTATGCGGTAATTTTATGAAATCATGTGCTGTATTTCTGTCTGACGTTCATCGGTTAAAATACAAATTTCTTTTACCTATTCTTGCTAATTTCCTTTTTTATATTATTCAAAGTTGAAATCTCTTAAGAATTAAGTGATATTATAATTATCCTGTATAGTAATATTCAACTTTGCATCTCGCATTTCAATTTTATTTCTAGAATTGTTGTTGTTTTGGTATACGGTCCTAAGACTGGTCTGATACAACCCTCCATGTTTCCGTATCTTGTGCAAGCCTTTTGCGTTTCCCCATAACTAGCACAAACCACATCCTCCCTAATCTGCTTAGCGTATTCTATCCTTGGCCTCCCTCTTCTGTTCTTACCCCACATACTTCCCTCTAATACTAAGTTTTCAAGATCCTAATGCCTTAATACGTACCCTACTAATCTATCCCTTCTCTTCGTCAACGTCCTCCATATTGTTCGTTTTTCCTCTATTCTGTTTAGAACGTCCTCGTTGGTAACTCTCCTATATACTATTTTAGTTAATATTTGGCATGCATGAGTTTCTAAACTAATTGTCCTGTACTGTTCGCATCTATTCGCCCCAGTTTTCTTCGGTATGGGTATAATTATGTTTCTGAAAATATATATATATATATATATATATTATTTTTAGAATAATGCCACATATCATAATTTATTTGTTACTATTGTTCAGGTTATTTTAATGAAATAGTTTCAAATAAATTACATATCTTAAAAACAATCCATTTAATTTATGGCGAACTATTGTCAATTTGTATGAATCAAATAGTTACACAAATTATATACTTAGTAAAGAAAAAATTATATTTATCATGGACAGTATTTATTCATCACTCAGAAATAAAATCCCTATTCTCATAAAACTTTAATAAAAAATTAAATCAGCAAACAAGACGTTTACTAAATCTGTCTATCCCACTATGGCATTGCTTAAAGTACAATTTTAGCTACAATAATTCACCGCAAACAGAATTTTCGGTATCGAAGTTCCATGATGAAATCAAAAATTTAGTTTATCAATCACATCAATGCATTTAATTTAAAATACAAATTTCAGATCTTTCGAGCAACATAATGTACTGACATAAAATATACGAATTAAGAATATTCTAAAACTACTGAATAATTTTATCTTATATAGAGTTCTAGAATAAATGTAAAACATTCTGTACTGAAACTGTAGACCTAATAGAAACAAGCAGTCAATTTTTTAACCAGGGGTATCCTAAGTACGAGCACCAAAATAAAGATAGTTCAGTATTGAGCTCAAATAAAACTTAGTTTCACCTATCTGTCGTGGAGAGAAAGTTTATTTGAAACATAATTTAAGCGAGAGCTAAGCGCTGGCTAAATTGTTATGTTTAAAAAACAGTCATTTTTATTTCAATTTTATTTTCAGTTGCAATAATGTTTAGATCCTTATCGTCTATACAGTCAGTTTTAATTTCTCATTCGTGTTTCTTATTTTTAGCTCAATTTGACTTTGTTGTTGGTATGCGCTTCGCACAATTCAAAATTTACCAAGCAAATATATCTTTAAATAGAATTTTATATATATTATCGGAAGATTTACTTTTCTTATAGCTAACGAATAGTAAACTCATATGTAACACCGCAAATAACATTCTGAACAAGTCTCACATTGCTGTATGCAATATTTATGCAAACACTTTCCATATTGCGAAATATAAATTTAACTCACTCAACCTAACAAGAAATTACATATTGTTAGATATTTCATTACTTAGATTGTGTTGTGGTTCCATCATTTTATCTGATAATTGTTTGTTCAGAGAACGAAGTGGTGTTCATTATTTGCCATACTTATTCAAAATATTACAAAAGGGAGGCTTCGCAGAAGATGTGAAAGGACGGAGGGGGAGGCAAGTAGGGAATACAATACAACGTCTCTGGTCTGAATTGTTTAATTAGAAGTGATCGTTATTTGGCGATCCGTCCTTCTCTATCCATTTAAAGCGCAAAATAAATGTTATTATCCAGTAGTAGGTAATTTATTCAGTCCGCATTCAGTTACTCAGTATCTCAATTAAATGATAAATGGCTGTCTGTTGACACACGAAGAGTGGAATGCGTCCATTTGAACGACGGAGAAAGAGCCTCAGATCCCCAGTCAATTACATTAAGCTTCTAGTTATTGATGGGGGAAGGACGGATTTCATGTTGCAGTTTGTTTTAATTTAGAGAATAAGCTTTACTAACTCATAAATATATAAATTCATCCATGGAACAAAGGTTCACTTAAAACTTTTGATGAGGTCATACCCATTAACAGAATTGTCATGGTATTACATTTTAGAAAATAGGGTACCGGGATTTTAGATTAACCTTTTTTTATTTAATCTCTCTCAGTAAATTTTATAGATTCTTAAGACCATTTAGATTTTATAGTCGTCAATAAAGTTCCAAAATACTCAGTACGGTTACATATAAACATTTAACTTTTATTTGGTGATTTTAAAAACAAATTGCCAATGTGTATTTATATTTTTTAAAAATGACTTACACTCTTAGGAAAATTTACCAATCGCAATTCTATTGCCTAATTAAATGCCAAAATCTTTAGATTGCATTAAACGACTGCTTGATATATTCTCTAAAGATACACATTTTTTTGGGGGTTAACAGGCTACATGAGGGTGATCTTGAAACAGGCATCTCCCCTTTAATAGCATAGGATGGAACATGAAAAGGGGGAAACGGAAGGTAGAGCAAGATAGTCAAGGGTTTACTGAGTCCCGAGCTATGCAGGGAAGACCCTAGGAAACCTGCATCAGGTAGGTCAGGCATTTGGTACTATTATCACGTCCTTCCGAATGTCGGGAGACGAGTTTACTGTAGGGTCGCTACATTCCCTTCTCCGTCGGTCCAGTTTTTGGAGGCAGTTGGCCGATAGATCCATAACGATCAATGGACAACTCTTGTCTTATATCCAAGGACTTCGACCCCAGTACATATACCTCCCAAAATAGGTGTAGGTGCCTGAGCATGTGATAAATTTGAAGAAAAAAAAACAGAGAAAGTACGAGGCATTTCCGACATAGTCAGGTGAGCCCCGCAATCACTCTGGGGAAAAAATGCCTGCGAGAGAAAACTCCCACAGGTATTACAAAAATGTATTACTTCCATGTTGAACTGTAAGTGGATGTTTCAGTTTTTTGCAGTAGGAGAGTGCTGAAAATAAATTGGACACAAAATATTTATATTTATAGTTTTACGATAAAACTTCAAAACCAATAATTTAGTCTTAATAAAATAATTTGTTGTATATGTTAGCTTTTTGCTCACCCAGCACACAGTTCTTAAGAAAGGAGCTAACATACAAGATACAATCGCAACCTATAAAAAATATAGAAATACTGTATAATTCCTTTTCATGAAATATCTGAGACGCCAGTTCTAACCTCGCAGCTTAAAACACTTTAAACAACATTGCGATCCTCTGCATACAGTACTCGTTCGTCCAATGACTTGTAAACAATGATTACAATTAGAAGAGTCTTCGATTAAAATCAAAGGGTGTTGTCAAACAGATAACGTATTTGTCAATTTGTTATAAATATCGGCACAGTCAATTAATTTGTCATATGTATCATTGATAATTATATATATATATATATATATCGATTATTCTCTTTGTAGATAACATATATTGTTCAGAAGAAGAAAAAACAATGGGCTATTATTTGACAATCTTTATATCAGGGATGAGGAACCTTCTTTTATAACCAGAAAACAACAAATTTAAAAATGTCACGTTACCTATCGAAATAACAGTAATAGGTGATTTATTAACAAAACGAAAAATCGTCAACTGTACAGGGTATGCCAAAATGATGAACTCGAATTAATAAATTTATTATGTGAAATCTAATTTACGTATCATAATTTGAAGTATGCACAAAGAAAGAGAAACTGTCAAAATTTAGTTTCCCTCCCGCGTGGTTTCATTTTGTAGCGCTACGAGTGTTCAGGAAACAGTTAAAGAAAATGGCGGTGAATGGAGAGCAGAAATCGTTCTGTGTACTGGATTACCGTGTCAACAACTCTGTGATTAGTGTTCAACGGTATTTCCGTACCAAGTATGGTGCATTTTGCGGAAACGTTTACGAATTAAACCCGCATCTCTGCAGCCATTGCAGAGATTGACCGCAACACACTACACAAGGTTTGGCAGGTGATGGACATCGGCTTGATGTGTGTTGTGTTACGAGAACACTTGTGACATGACTGAAAAACACTTTGAGGGGTTGCCTTTCTTAGCACATGTCTCACATTATAATATCTTCATTAGATTTCACAGAATAAAGTTATGAAATCGGGTCCATCATTTTGACTTACCTGGTAATAATGAAAATACTATACAAAAACCAGCGAAAGATTAATGAAAATAACTAAAACAAATTTTAATGAAGAGATGGCATTTTACCTTTGCAACCAACTGATCGACAGGATGAGAACACTTGGTGTCTAAACGTATATAAAATTGAACTCCATGTTTCCATGACGTCACATCCGCTCAGAACCTGTTGTGGATCCATAATAGGCGCAAGAGTACAAATAATCTGCTTGGCCCGTCATATGTTTACACGCCGTCAACGAACGTCGATCATCGACACTGTGAATGTTTGTTTTTATTATTTTGAACAATTTATTGTGATGATAATTTTTCCCTAATTTATATCAGTCACTTCATACAACCAAATATATATTCAATTTTGGTTTTCAAATTTTATTCTGAACGAGCTTTCGGCAATTGCCATATTCATCTACAAATTAAATTACAAAATATGACACATTACAATTTTTAAAATTACATATGTACATAAATATGGAACCTTGTTTAGAGGTACGGTTATATGATAAAATGTTTAATGTTTAAATTATTATACACACCTTCGTGTATTTCGAAAGCATATAAAATTTCTAAATTTCTTCATGGAGAATAAATTAATTATTAGTTTTTAAACAATATATTTTTTTAATAAATTCCTTGAAGAAACAATTTATTATTTAATTAAATAGAATAACATTACTTAAAGGTAGATTTAGAGAATTTATTTTTATTTTGAAAGTGTCTATTGTTTTTACGCGCATGTAATTTAAATTGCAAATTTGTGTCACTAATTTAAGAAGTAAACGATGTAATTCCTTATTTAAAGATCATTCTAATTTTCCTGCGAGTTTCATAACGAATAATTAACACAAAGTTATCAAATAAAATTTAATCACGGAAACCGCCGGTTCAATTTTACCGCATTTTCTGCCAGTTTGGACCTCAAGTGTCCTATATCGAATAACTCGTCTCAGTGTCCCCCACGTCACTGAGTAACGTTTTAAAAAGTAACCGTCCTCAGTATTTTTATTTGCAGTTTTGACGACAGAGCAACTCGCACGCAGCTTACAGTCAGACGTTATTTATTCTACAGAGTCTGTCGCTTGTAATTAGATGACGCAGAATGGAATAAGTTCTCCTTCTTCCGCGGTTCTGCAGCCCATTGGCCTACCGGGTTGACTGCAGACTGTCACCTTACATGACACATTCCGAATTTGGAGTGGTCAGCGTATCAATTCTCCAGCAGTTTTAACCCCAATCTCCGTGAACTATGACCTGCTGAATTATATTAAAGACGTTTTATACATTTTGTTTATTTTAATTGCAGAGAATAACTGCTTGCAAACATGCGTGGAAAAGTAATATAATTTTGCTAAAAGTTTCGAATTTTCGTATTCTGAATTTATTACTGAAACAAGCATTGTTTTGATAATGGGAATCGGAAAACTCTATTTTGCCTATGCGATTTTAGATACCTTCCCACCTTAAATCACACGTCATTGAAATTTTCAGTATTAATTCTCAACATTACTTTGAATCAGGAGTTTTATAAACTCTTACATTAATTATTACTTATGGACAAAGAACTTTTTAAATTTATTTAAATTGATTTAAACAAAATTCTATAACGGTTTTTGAGAAAAATGAACCTTTATATGACTATTTTAACACTGATAGAGGCTTCCGACACCCTTCAGGAACTGTTTTCAAGTCTATATTATGAGTGAGTAAAATATTAGATCTATTAATGGCGTTTGCCGATCTAAATATTTTAAATCACAATTCAAATTCTAGTCAAAGGAAGTAGAAATGCTTCAATTGAAGCTCAAATAGTGTTTTCCTACTTTTATTTGCTAATTGTTAGTATTCCCTGGCAACTATATATTCATTAAATCGCTATATATTTTGGTCATACGTAGAATGTATATTTAAATAGTCACAAAAGATGAGCTGAGCTGTGGGTTGCTCACCACTTGGTTTGAAAACGAGGTAACCACTTTAGATTAAGCTTTAACACTAATATTTTAGTAAATTATATAAATTTATGTACGAGATTTGAGAATCGTTGAGTCTTTCTCAGTATTATTAATAAGCGGTACTATATAAGTGTTAGACTCGTCAGCAGTGGAAAATTTCTATTGCCATTGATAATGTTTTCATATATATTAGGATTATGAAACCATTATTTTAATAAAAATCTTTTGTCATTCACTCAACCCGTATTGAAAATATGAGGAAAAGTGCGTTCATTCGTTATTATACTTACCTTCGAGAGACGTAGGCGGATTTTAGATATTTAAATGCCTTGAGAACAGTATGCCAGTGAAATTATAATCCTTTTCACTCTCCCAGGTCTTCTAAATTATTGTCACGAAACACAAATAGATTAATGTTATAGATGATAACAATTTTGAGTTTTCACAAAACTTGCTAGAAATAGTCTTTTGTTCTTATTATCATAACCTTCCGCAACCCCAATCCTTTTAAAATTCCCTTCCTATTCACTTAAAGGGATGCTGCCTGTTTCTGAAACACCCGTTACACAAAAAGAAATTGCTGATTGCTTATGTTGTCTGTGAAAGTTGATTACAGTAAATATATATGTATATATTAAATAAGTGATCGTCATGAAGTAAGATTGTTCACTGTTGAAGATGGAGTTGTTTTGTGTGCGCAGTATGTGAGGAATTAGCGTAACCTGAGTGGGCTCCTCTTTTGTGAGGATGCTTAGACAGGTAGGGCTACGAATGAAGCAGGGCGATCCTTTCCGAAGCCAAGGAAAACAGCACGTGCGTGCTCGTGTAGCACCGGCAAAAGTGGTATTTCTGGTGTCAAAATGATAGATTGCATTGCAGAAGCGTGCTTCCTTATCACAAGAGTATCGGTTTCAGCCATTAGTGTAGTTCTACTGACAGCGCCTGAAATCGAATCAGCCTGGATATCCGATTCGTTTTCTTTTCGGATTTCATCAGTGTTAAACCCCTCCTCCTTGTTCTTTATTGGGCATCGATACCAACTGCCTCCTTAATCGAATCAATAATACTTCGGCGTATGCTGGCTTTCAGACAGATCTTTTATCAACTGTTGCTGGGTAAAATTTCCGTTTCTACTGTCGTTAGTTCTTTCCACAGATTGAATAGTTTATTAAATCTCTGCAGCTTTGCTTATAAATACCTATTAATATATTCATTTACCAATTGAAGGGGTTCTAAATTGATCATATTTATGTTAAAGTTGACATATTTTCGTCGTGGACTACGCCCTGTGACGGTTACGACCTCATTCTAATAAAACGTGTCTAACGAAAGCTCGCCGACTAACTGATAAGGATGATAGGCCATGCAGAGAGGATAATTTAATGTGAAGGAAACTTCATTTCCAAACGCACATTTTATTAGCTATGCTGTAACGAACAGATACAGCTGCTCGGGCTTTGGCGGCGGAATCAAAAGAAAGTAGACAGCGGTTGACACTTTGGAAATAAAGCTCAGACACCTCGTTGCCGGTTTCGGAATTTCGTAATCTGTCTGAGAATTTGGCGACCGGGTGGCGTGTGTTCCCCAAATGTAACAATGGATATTATTGGAGGATATCCATCCCTGCCACCTTGGTGATAGGTGTCGCAGAAGTGGGGAGTAGGTTTTAAAAGAGGCAGGCGGAGACATTTTGGTATAAGATTGGTGTTAGAGAGTGAATTTGAGAGATGTAGAGATTGATGGTGACAGATTGGTGGTGAGAAATTGGTAGCGAGTGAATTAGAGAGATTGGTGGTCGAGAGCGGTGAGATGAGAATTGGTCAGATGGAGTGAAAGCGATGAGATGGAATTTTGAGATTTTTGAGGAGATTGTTGGAGGGCGGTGAAGATCTGCAGAAATGATGAGGAAGGAGGTAAACTACTGCATCTGTAACTCTGTAATTTTCTGTTTGCTGCCATATTCGGGTTGTTTTGTGTAATAAAATATCTGTTCTATGAGAAGGCCCATAAAGTGTGACTCTGAGATGAGTCTTAAAATTGTTAGTGTTTAACTAATTAATATTAATCATTTTGTAAATATATATGTGTTGTTATTATTGAAAATAAGTGCCGGCATAATTATGGAAACTATTAAAAATTTGTAATTATTATTGTATATGTTTGTTTTTCTTAAAGTAAATTGTTTATTGATATTATGATAAAATTTTAACACTTAATAATCTATTAAATTAGTATTCCCCTATATTCATTATAATTCACAGGTGAAGGTATTAACCGGTAAGGTCGGAATTGAATACAGATGTATACAAATAAATTACTTAGGTTTACAAGAGTGGAAAATTGTGGTATCGGGTCTCGTGGTAGACCTGAACTAGCTTAGATGGTTAGAGGAACCGCCCGATATAGGGTGGTCCCAAGTTAGATTCTCCTTTCCAGTCGATATTTTCCATTCATATCTAAATTTGGTTGAGCTGCAGTGGAAGCAACTCTTCTCTCTTCTCTGATTTCCTAGATAACGTTGTGAAGAACGTCATTAGTAAATTGTAGGCGAGCCGAGCTTAAATTTACGAGAGTGGAGGAATGTGGTATCTGATCCGGTGGTCGACCTGGACTCGATGAGGTGGTTAGAGAAACCACGCGGTAAACGTGAGGTCTCAGGTTCGATTCCCGGGTCCGGCCGGCATTTTTCCATTCTTTATCTTATAAAATAACTTTTATTGAAAAAGATATTTTCTGATTACTAGTACTGCATCTTTATTACCGTTTCACAACCAGAAACCTAGAACATCAGCAACCAACCAAACGTACAGGCGTGTGCTGCTAGGACAGATTGAATGCTAAAGGATCAGATAAACATTGTACGGGTAGGTTGCGGTGCGTGGCGCGCGTGGTTTTTATACGTGCGCATGACTCAGAAACGATTACATGTTATTTCATAAAAATGATCTCCGCTACATCGCCTAGCATCTCTATCAATTTATCAGCGAGGTCTTGTTACACCCCGTATAGTAAATATTTCTCCTGCGGAGTATATTTTAACTAACACAAATTTATTATTACAGAGTAGAGTTATTATACAAAGTTTATGTTCACATAGACTGTAATCAATCTGTTTATATTAATGGGCTTACCCAGAGCTTGGTGTGATTTAAGCGACTACAAGAAACACACAATGAAATTGCTAAAGAAAGCAAAACTCCGGGAATGGGGATTGGATGAAGAGGTGTAGTGGTCACGTATATTGTTCATAAAAGACTGTATAGGAAGGTTTCCGGAGTCACAAAATATATGAAAAAAATTGCGTATTTAACCAACCCAAAAAATACTAAGACTTTATTCATTGAAATCCCTAATAAATTAGACAAATTAATTAACAAAGGAGCAGGAATAGGGAATTATATAAAATTATATTATACTCAACCGGTTGCAGAGAATGCACTTTTAGATAGTTATAGTTTTAAATTTTTATGAAATTTTAGTCCTTTAGTTAAAACTGAATTTAGAATTTTTGATTTTTTGTGTGCTTGGTTCTAATTAGGTAAATTAAATTATTTTCATTTAAAAGCACTCATAGTTATTTTTCTAATACTTAAGATAATATTTGTGTCATCTGTAATATATAGATAGAGTATTAAAGTCTTAAATATTTTTTGTCAACTAGGTTCTTACGGTCTTATTAGGATTTATGTTCACTACTAAAAAATTTATGCATACACCTATTTTATACTATTGACGTATCCGGTATTAGAATTTCACACTTTACAAAACAGGAATGCACTATTTAATTTATTAATATTTATATCAAGAAAATTCTGCTTTCCATTATGTACAAACGTACACCTCAGTTTCATTTACTTGAGGATGATATTAATTATCTTGTGTTTTATATTTCAGGTAATCCCGATATTCTCATATGTGGGAATTGTCGCGAAATGTTCACAGAAATTCAGGAGCTGTTAGATCACAAGAAGACCTACTGCAAACTACGTTTCACATGTAAATGCCAAGCTATAAATGGGAACAACAATAGTGAGTTTAATGGTGCTGAATTCTCCTATATTACTGAAATAAATTGCATGAAAAGTCTCGCATGAGACGTGATTCTAATAAGTATGTGTAGTTTCTGTTCTCACGATACCCAATAATCAAATTCAGAATAAACCAGTTTATTTGAAGATATTCTGCTTTGGTTTTGAGGCTGCAAGGGTACGTTGTATTCCGTACTATTATAAGACGATTCGCTCGACAGTATCTGTATTGTCACATCCGAGAGCCTGCAGCAATAGCTCGAGTTTGAGGCCCACCAAAAGCAAACAAATAAAATTTGTTTGCTTCATTTATCTTTCGTTTCTAGAATTTTCTGTTTCATGAATGTTCTCTTTATGGAATATTCCAGTAAGTGGAATTGTACTGGACCTCAAACCGGCCGCAGTCTTTCTCAGTACGTGCCGTGGTAAAGAAATTAGTGTCAAATAAACGTCTATAACCTCTAGCAATGTGTGTTACTGTATCTCACGATACATCAGAAACGTGACAATATATGATGACACTGTATAACTGCATTCAACGAATCAACTATGTTTAACTCCATCCGGGATCAGTGTGTGTCCGTCAATTTCCTTATTTGTTAATAAAGGACTGTTGCGGACTATAAAATCTTGCTTTTCAAAGAGTTTGGCGAGTTCTGAATTTCGATGAATTCATTTGTTGTGAATATATTTTTCTTGGATTGTTTAGCCCCATTCCTAGTCTTCTTTTTTTAGGTTTGTCTTTATGACAGCTTTTATATTTCATGTACTAAATTTTTACATATGTATTTCACGTTTGCATAATAGGATTCATACATTCCAGCCACTTTGCTCCATCTCAACCATTTTAGACTCAGGTCAAATTTTCTAAATCCTTTTCGAGAGCCATTTGTATTGTTCGCCTTCCGCGGAAGGAATAGTCTCTGCAGTGAATAGTCCCTGAGTGAATATTAGGAGTACATTATGTTTTCATAGGAGCAAATTATAAGCCTTTGCTGACGAACAATGAAGTCATTCGGGGGCTAAGCCTCGAAACTCCTCAGGGCTGACGAGCGAAACGACAAAATACAACGTGACCCAACAACAACCTCAAACCTACTCAGAATATAGATAAACGTCTGCCTCAACCAATAAAACGTGATAAAACTTGTTTCATAATTTTCTAATTGTAATATTAGCTTTGCAACTCAGTTAACTGTAAATATTTTCATTTCAGATTCCACAGGTGAAAACGCATCTTTACATTGTGTACAGTGTAAAGAGTCATTTAACAGCGCATGGGATCTGATGGTGCACGTACAGTCTGCACACTTGGTGAACATTTATCAACTGGCTGCCAACACACAAGAAAAGGTCTCCCACTAATCACTAACCTAAATCTTTATTCACACTAAGGAATAAACCACGAAAGAGTTACACGATTCTGATGAATATTTATCATCCTATATTTTTCAAGTCTTCCCGCGCTGGCTATTTGTGAAAATAACTAAGGTCAGATTTTTACGTGATGTGTCTGCATTCCAGAGGTTCTCAGCGACTTGTCGGCGCCACTCAAATTTCCAATTCTTTGCTAATTTGTACTTTACAAATAATAAAATAAATATCGCGTTAAAATATTTTTAAATGTATATACTATGGTTATGACAATATTTATACTGACTCTAATTTTGTTGCGAATATTTTACTTCAATTTGTGTTTGATATAAATTACAAGTTTTCGTTTTGAACTTTTGGATATAATTTATTCCTTGCCATTTCCGCTTTTTAAATGAAATGGAATTCCTATTCTCAGTTATTTCTTGAAGAAGTATCACTCTATCTTCTCGAAACACTGCTTCAAACTATTTAATTTGTTCATAGTTTGTACAAAAAAATCATGGCACTATTGATAATTATTTTAAAACTACCTATGCCCGCAACTTCGTTCGGGCGGATATAGATTTTTTTATTTTCCCCTAAAACGAAACAACAGCTACAGGATTTTATTAAGTTCAATTCATTGAAGATATAAAACGCACGGTATCATTTAACTTATAACTTGCAGTTGTTTTTAGTACAGATACCGCTTTCACACATTTCGGAGCCAATGCGGTACAAACTTCCAGACTGACTATAACTTCAAAAATATATTGATTTTATTTGTTTTTAAAAACGAGCAATTACTAAATATTAAAATTTACCAGATGTGACAAATTATACTTATTTACGTATATATCGTATCGACGATCCAAAGAAGTTTATTATTTCTCAGGGAGTTAACTGTCTGCCAACAATACTGCGCGAATTGGACTGCATCAATAGATTAAGTGAGAATACTGGCTCATATAACTCGCAGTTGGTTTTAACGTCGCCTTTCACGCACATTTTACATTGATATCTTCTGATCTCTGCATAATATCAAAATGAAACATACGCGAAAGATGAAGTTAAAATTCCTGTTTCAATCCATAATATTTTACTGAAACCCGTTACGCCTTTTCTAAGCATAAACCGATCAAGAGTATAGGCAACCAACATTCACGTTTGGAGATTCGACTGCATGTATCCCGTAGAATTTATAATATTAATATATATATATATTAATATTTTCTGCAATATATCGAAATGAAATATGCATGAATATTTAAGTTAAATCTAATGTTTTTAAAGACACAAATTTTAATTCATATCCGTTGAGCAGTTCCGGAGTCTACTCGAGACAAACATGCAGACAGAACTTCAATTTTATTTATTGGTATTGATATAGATTTAGCGGCAATTACCTGTTACCACTGAAATAGCTAAACAGATATGGACATTTTAATCAAACAAGTATAAATAGGTTAGCGTAATTATTGTTGTTGTTGTGGTATTCAGTCCTAAGACTGATCTGATGCAACCCACCATGTTAACCTATCTTGTGCAAGCCCTTTCATTTCCTCATAACTAGCACATCCCACATCGTGTCTAATCTGCTTAGCGCATTCTATCCTTGATCACCCTCTTCTGTATCTTTGATAAACCATGTGACATTTCTTACATATAACAATGCTACTAATTGCGAATCGGTGGTATTCCTCAATAAATATTCTAAAGCATATTTTTTCATTGCGTTTTCCTAATGTTTTCAGTACTATTTAATTCTTAATTGAGTTTAACAAGGTAAACTAATTCTGTTGTGATAAACGCTGCCGATATGTTGCGAACAAAAAAGCTTCACATTGTTTTACGCCATTGCATGTCGAGTTTATTTATGGATTGCACTTTTCACGTGCTTAGCCGAATCACGCAACTTTGGAAATAACTGCTTTTTTCAGGGACTTTTTTACTCGCATTCATGATATTCGTATTACACGTTGTGTACACACGTGAACAGGGATTCATTTCGAATATATTTTTTTTATAAATTTTTTGCTAACTTAGAACTTTGTCCAGCAGAAATAATTCGGCCCTAGTAGTAGTGTCGGTAGTATAATATATTAAAAAAACATAATTTGACATTGCGGTTAATTACTATTAATTGTATTTCATCATTTCTATACATTAATAAGTGGAACTGAAGAGGTAAAACGAACTGTCTAGTCAAACAATAATTAAAAATAAATTAATTAAATTTACGGTCAGATACAAAGCTTTTAATTAGTTGAATAAATAAAACTCAGTATTACTGGGAAGACAGACGTTAATTGATTTACTATTAGTCCATAAATAAAATTGAAGTGTCTGTCTGGAAATGTGTCTCGAATAAGCCCCGAAACAGCTCACCGAATTTAAATGAAGATTTGAGGATTTAAAACTGGAGTTGTACTGAAATTTTCGTGCATATTTTATTTCTAGATCTTTTAGGGTTCAGAAGATATTAATATGAAAAAATTAAAAAACTTTCACTGGGAAGGTTTCATGGCCCATACGGTTATCGATATTTCCAGAAAGTAAATGCGGGTTACTTACTTAGCTGCTATTGGGCTGCTTATAATCTTGATATATAATACTATAAATTGTTTAAATTACAAACATTATGCGCCTTAATTAAGTTATCGTTGGCAGAGATATATTTTTATACCTATTAATTGCTCATTTTTAGAAGCAAAAATATATATATTTTTAAAAATGTACAATTACTAAATATTAAAATTTACCATACGTGACAAATAAAACCAATTTTATTATATTTGTTTAATTTGATAACAAATATAGAATAGGTACCTTCCTTGTTTTTTATATTCAACGAATTCAACATTTTCTAATTTATGTACATACTGTTTTTTTATTAGGACAAAATGAAAAGAGCTATTTATCCAAGTCGCGGGCATAGCTAGTGATTAATAAATTTGAATCATTTATGATATAAACTCCTAGTTGCTTATTAATTATTAGTTGAAGATAATTTAACTCTCGAGAATTAGATGAATTCTTCAAGTAATAAAAAATTTAGCGGATCTATAATCTACTGTTTCTGTTTTCAAAAATTATTTCATTACATATTAACATTTACTTAACGAAGAAATACAATACTCATTCTGACGGTCTTTGGTGGCCATCCTATTCAAACTCCAGCTAACCTTTAATTATAGCTACACCGTCCTTCACATTGCTTTTCTTCTCAATCGTTTAATAGCACCTTTAAATTGGAATTATGTCTCTTGATTAACGCGGACATAAGACTTTTACACTTATACCTAGATGAAGAAAACAGAATTCATTCCACTT
This sequence comes from Eucriotettix oculatus, assembly GCA_034510155.1. NCBI lineage: Eukaryota > Metazoa > Arthropoda > Insecta > Orthoptera > Tetrigidae > Eucriotettix > Eucriotettix oculatus. Next base: position 64,744,779 of record CM067376.1, read on the forward strand.
AAAATTTTTAATTAATTTATTTAACTCCAGTCTCTATTCACTTCCAATGAAATATCCAAGACATAGATAATAATCTCCTATCAAATTGACACCAGAGCCTCCCTCTCGCATGACGAAAGATATTCAACAATTTAAAAAGAAAACAATTATAAATTATGATAATAATTTAGTCTACTGGATAGCGTCACTGCCTCGTGTGTCCCGGGTGCGAATCCTGGCAAAGGCTTGGGTGTTTGTGTGTGTATTTGTGTTCCCTTCCATCACAATGAAACTAAGATCTCCAAAATGGTGGTCTCTAATGACCTTACCTGATGATGTGACTTAAAGAAAAAGAAACAAACAAATAAAAGAATTAAATTTGAATCCAAAGTAATTAATTTGATATATACACTCCAATATAATAAATCAAAATGAGAACCTACGAAAAATAAATTTTGTATTTACGTACTGAACGTTTTATTGATTTATACAATGCTTTTATTTATTTAATCACCACAAACCAAATAAGCTACGTTTAATAATGGTTCGTAGACCCGTGTCTTGCTTTCATATGTACATTTGTCTGAATTAGCGTTGAGTAAGTGCAACTTACAGTTACGTTTAAAATAACGTCATTAAACTTTAACCAAATATACTGTAATTTGATGCTTATAATTCGAATATCTCGTTACGGGTATCATCTTTTAAGTACAAGTAAAAGTATGAAGTGTCTTTCCGAGCGAATAATACTCCTTGAACCACAATTCATAGAACGTAAGCAAACTTTGAGAGGGATTACCAACTACTAGTCTTGTGACAGTATAGCTTATAAAACTCATCTGATGCTCTTCAAGTTCTCGCTCGCATAAATCCTTTCACGAAGCCTTATATCACTACCGACGATTTCAATCAGCTTAGTAAGGCGCGCCGAAACACAAAAATAAGAACGGGTTTCTTACATAAAAATCTCCACTTAAATTAGTCTTGTTAATTAATTTATTATAAAAATTCTGTCTTTGAATGAAAAGCCGATGTCATCCATTAAAATTTATGGAAAGCAATTATTTTAAAGTGAAATATATTTTAATTTGCAATAGATCTATTCGTTTTGGATCAAAGAAGCCAGCCGACGTCCTGTGATCTAGTGGCTAGCGTGGCTGCCTCGCACCACAGAGGTCCCGGAATCCTGGATCTTTGTGTTGTTTGAGAAACCTTACTAATACACGCCCCAAATAGTTCACAGTCTCTAATGAACGTGCAGTTGATGCGACTATAAACTTAATGAAAAAATACTATTTAAGCACATAAAAATTTTCAAATATAACCCTAAATCTATCTTCACAAAAAGGTATATCGTAACGAACTAGGATTACAGTTCACGAATAGATTAAGACGCCATTTCTCAGGCGCATCATAGAAAAAGAAATATAATTAAACAATTAATTTTAATTTTGTTACTAGCCGTAAAAAGAAAACTTTAAAGCAACATCGACAGAACATTTTAAAGAGGCTACAAATAAGTCCCAAAACTTGTCGCTGATAACTAAATTTATTTTTATGGATATGTTGTTGTTGTTGTGGTATTCAGTCCTAAGATTGGTCTGATGCCACCCTCTTGCGCAAGCCTTTCAATATCCTTATAACTAGCACAACCCACATCCTTCCTAATATTCTTAGCGTATTACATCCTTTGCCTCCCTCTTCTGTTCTTACCCCACACACTTCCCTCTAATGCTAATTTTACAAGACCTTCGCATCTTAAAACGTGGCCTATTAATATATCCCTTCTCTTACTCAACGTCCTCCATGTTGTTCGCTTTTCCCCTATTCTGTTTAGAACTTCCTCGTTTGTGATTCTACTCACCCATAAGATTTTCAGCATTCGACTATAGCACCACAATTCTTTTCTTTCCCAACTCCTATCGTCCACGTTTCGCACCCATATTACGCCGTGCTCCATACAAATATTTTTAACAACGATTTCCTAATATTCACAATTATATTACCCGTAAGTAAATTTCTCTTTTTCGCGAAAGCCTTCCTTGCCTGTGCTATCCTACTCTTTATGCCTATTATACTTATACCATTCCTAGTTATTATGCTTCCTAAGAAGCAGAATTCACTAACTTTTGTCAAAATATCTCTTCCCAATCTAACACCCTTTTTTATTCCAATGCTTCCTATACTACACTCCATTACATTGTTTTTTCCTCTGTTAATCCTCATATTGAACTCTTTCTTCACGACTCCGTTAATGCCATCTATTGTGGTTTCCAAGTCTTCTTCTGATTATCCTAGTACTACAATATCGTCGGCAAAGCGTAAGGTTTTTATTTCTTCTCCTTGTATGATTGTATGATTCCTTTTCCATATTCCGTTTTAACTTACTTCATCACCTGTTCTATATATAAGTTAAACAGCATGGGCGACAGACTGCATCCTTGACTTACTTCTTTCTTGATTTCTGCTTTCTTTTCTTGGTCCTCAATTCTAATTACTGCTGCCGTTCCTCTGTAGAGGTTTTGTATTAACCTCCTTTCTTGATGTTTTATTCTAGTTGTCTTCAAAATCCTTAATAGCGTCTTTTGAGTTCACAATATCAAACGCTTTTTCTAAATATACAAATGCCATGAACGTAGGCCGGTTATTTCGTATCGTCTTCTAAAATTATTCGCAAAGTCAATGTAGCTTCTCTTGTCCCTATATTCTTCCTAAAACCAAACTGATCTCCTAACTCGCATAATATTTGACATTTTATGGATATATCTTTTAAATAACCCATGTTCGTTACTTTTTCGTCTCAATATCACAAAACGTAATTATAATCGGAGCAAGTATTATATTGGATGAAGAGTTCTCGGGATTCCAGTCGGGTGATGTTGTTTGAAATCCACAATTGGTGTCTAAGTTGCTGGTTATAATTTGACACAATTTGGCACACATATTTCTCAGGGCCCGAAGCTGTCAATTATCTTCTGTTGTTTTTAAATATACTGAAGTTATACGTGTAAAAAAAGTGAAAAACATTTAACTTAAAATGTTTCGTGTTCCATAAGCGCATCAAGATCTCGTAAAGTGTGTGTAGGCTGCCATACAATACTATTTTTTACATTATAAACATTTCGTATCTTAATTAACCGACCGTTGACAGAGCTGACTCCCTTTGGATCGACGATACTATGTGTTCATGAATTAGTTTAATTTTTCGCGTGAGGTAAATTTGAATATGTGGTTAGACTCAATTGTAAAAGAAAATAAAGTATTATTCTTTTCATAGTGACGTTCATCGCAGGTAAAAGTATTAAATAACCTTTAATAACAAACCCCCGTTTTTTCACTTTTTGAAGTTTTTTTTTCGCTGGTTTTCCGCCTTATCTTGAAGAAACGAATGAAGGCTTAATATCTTTGTTTCGCCGTTTGCTATTTCAACTAGTTCTATCTCTAAAAACCACTGCATTGGTCAATGTTTAATCTTTCAATATCAAATTTTGATTTATTATTTAAAAGAAATATTACTGGTGGGGATGGAAAGATCATAGTCTTGCAGATGTTTTCACTAAGCATGTGGTCTAGTCTGCCGGATTAGTTTTATAAACACGTACATTAGAAGAAAACCTGCAGATATTTAGTAAATTACGACTACTTTTGGCCGATATTATCAAGAGTTATAATTTTAGATAATTATTTAGTTAATATATTGTTCCAACATATGTATTAAGCCAGCTGTAAATTTAATCTCTTATATTGGAATTCATGTGGACTGTGATACGGATCTGAATTTTACACTGCAAATTTCGAACGACAGAAACTGGTTTACTGGTATTTCAATTTCTTGGTCCAAAACCAACATAACCTTTCCATCTTAATAATATCTAACTGAAGTATTATTTAATAATACCGTCAACTCTGTTGTAGGAAGATGACTTGGAGAAAGACGAAATCAAAGGAGACACGCCAAAGAACGACCACAACTGCAACGGATCCCCGTCTGAGTGCGTGGAAGATGAGAGGTCCAAGGAAACGAATGCGTGCATTACAGCCGCCTTACACATAGTGAGTGCAGCCTAGCATCCACGTGTCCAAGTTGTCGGTTTTCCGACCGCATTTTCAAGCTTTCCATTTGTTCCAGGACCTGATCCACGCGTCGTAGGCGAACGAACTTCTCTCGCGACGAAATGTTTCCATTTTGTTGCATCAACACATCTGACTACTCATCAGCTGCAAAGTGCCATTACGAAAGCAATCATGAATGTACATATCTTAATTCTAGTTATAAATAAACTTTAAGGAAAGTAATTTATTGTCCTACGAATCTATATTCAACTTTATGGGTTTGTGTATTTTGTGATGTAATTAAAAAATATCGATCTTTATTCATACTTTGTACGCATTTTTATTTCGGTCAAACCCTCCCTCCGGAAACTAAAGTCATTAAATGTAAATTGACTATGAGTATTCGTTAATTAACTTCCTTAGAAACAAGTAAGCAATAAAAGCAAGATAATTCTTAAAGCACCAAGAGAAGTTCTCAATAGCTCTCTCCTTTATACTGGCCTACTACTGCACGACGTTTCAGCTTTAATTGCCATAATCATCTAATCATCTGAATTTACCTTTATATAATCATATTGTGCATGCCAGTGTTATAAAACACTTGCTAGTTGATGGCATTATTCATATTCCTAAAAATCATCAAAGAATTTACATTATTTATAATAACAATCAAAACATACTACACATTCGATATATCAAATATAAAAGTTTTGCTGATATTTCTAAAACAGAGGTTTTGCAGTAGCAGTACGACATTTTTTTTGGGGGGGAGGGGTAACAGGCTACATGAGGGTGGTACTGAAACAGGCAACTCCCCTTTAATATCATAGGAAAAGGGGGGTGCGGAAGGTAAAGCAAGTTAGACAAGGGTTGATTAGGGCCACCGGGCTATAGTTTAAGGATCCTACCCGGTGTTTCACTTTAAGACAAACCCTATAAAACCTGCATCAGATAGGTCGGGCATTAGGTTCTATTCTCACGCCCTTCCGAATGACTAGAAACAAGTTTGCTGTGGGGTCGCAGCATTTCCTTCTCCGTGTCTCCACCAGTTTTAGGAGGCAGTTGGCCAGCTGATCCAATGGGATCAACAGACAACTCTTGCCTTATGCTGAAGGTCTTCGATCCCGGTTGATATACCTCCTAAAATAGGTAGAGGTGTCTCGGCATGTGAGAACTTTGAAAAAAAAACCAGAGAGTACGAGTCATTCCAGACTTAATCAGATAAGCCCCGCAGTCACCCCGGGGAGAAGCGCCTGCGAGAGAAAACTCCCACAGCCACTCATGATCCCCCTAGCAGGGCGACGACATGAAATTTAACTCATTAGATTTTCAGATAGACGTAAATCAACTAAAAGAGACAATATCGATTTATTAGCTACTCGATCTGATTCCTCTACTTTAACATGAGATACGCCATCAGAAGAACAGAAATTCCACCGACAAATGCTAAATATAGTACGGGCAGAGGAATGTTTCGTAAATACATATTTAGCGAACATATTATTATTATAACAAAACGTTACCTGTATATTGAAATATTTTCAATATTACCGCATTGCAGAAGATTTATAATTATTTAAGAGATTTAATTAAAAATTTTGATTGAGAGACCGCAAAATATAAGCAAAGGGTTCTTGTAGTCTATTCGAAATTAAATATTGCGAGTCGTGGCACATTTATATTCAACAGTTACTAGCTATTGATAAGGAGCATCTTTGCCTTTTACTTTGATCTTTGTAGGGGACCAGTTGGTAAATGGATATTTACTCTGAGTAAAAGTCAGAAAACTGTAGCTGTAGGGACAATGTCGGCAGATGTTCAACGCGAGACAAAGTGTTCTAGTGGAAAGGCAGCGAGGAAGAAGCAAGGCGTTTCATTATACAAACCATAATATTGCAGTCCTTTTCACATTTGGCATTTTGTCTCTGCTTCTCGTCGTGACGAGGGAAAAGGTCCATCCCTTTCTGCTTAACCGTCGGTGAACTGTTACTTTTTTTTAGATTTGAAAAGATAAATTCTCTTCATTGCGTTGAATCCGTTGAAATTCCCTTGAAATTTGATTGCCGTATACCTTTCTCAGATTATTGGGTATATATTATGTCAGGAATTAATATTTTGAGAAAGTGAATGTGTTAAAATTGAATTATTGTTCCCGAATTCTAAAAACGTCTGACGGGTATCAACATCGCCGGGTGGGGCGTAGCTTACGATGTATATATAGAGTCATAACTATTGTCAGGAGCTAGGGAGGTGCAATTTAAAAAAAAAGGATTTTGGAGCCTTCAGTGTTGTACCATGAATATTTAAATAAAATATTAAGTGGTTCGTGAGCTCCTTGACGAACAAATATGGAGTGGACAGTTTTAAGCAGTAGATGTAACTGTTCGTGGCCAAAGTTAATGTAGTTAATATGAACAAAGAGAAGGGTATGAGTGTAGCTAGATTATAAACGAAGACAAGTAAAAATATACTGGAATATAAGTGAAGTGATTTTAAAAAGAAGAGTGCATTAATTTTTTTGTGAATATCAATTTAATGAGGAGGAGGAGGAAATCTATATTATGGGCAATCAGAGAAAAATAAATTATCTATATAAATAATCTACTACTCAGTTTTACTCATACTAAGCCTCGGTATTACTTTTGTTAATTTTATATCTCCACAATTATGGTTTGTACCATTAAATAGAATATTTTACTTTCATTTTATTGTGGATTATATTGAAAATAAAACTTATATTACGTAATTATATCTTAAAATTAATACATGACAGTATGAAAACGTTATATTATATATTCAGTTATTAGGAATAGAAAGTTATGGTTATTAGCAGATAAAAAAACTCCGATCGAGTATCTTTCTTTTCCATTCTGAGCATTGAAGTACTTCCATTATCAACTTCCTTTGTTATAATATTGACGATATCATATACTTTGGAATACTCAGTCTTTTTGGACCGATGAATATTGTAAAAGAAATAAAACAAGGAAGAGTAAACTTGGCTGGTCATACAGAGATAATGCTACAAAATCGGAATGTTAAGATAGTGTTTAAGGAAATCTTGATATGAGACGGAGAAAAGTAAGGCTTCAAGGTATGTAGGAGAACCTGAAAATAATGGTAATACGAATTTTGAAAAGGAAGGCTATGGACATAAATAAATAGAGCGAGTGATAAAGGAGATCCTGTAGCATCGACCAAGAATACGATAATGGGTAGTTTTAACTGAATATAATCAAACTTAAACAAACTTCCAGTATTAATAAATATCTGGTAATTACTCTGTGCCCCGAAATCAACTTCTATAATTACATTTAATGGAATACTAATGTAAATAATAAATAAAATGCTAGGAATAGTTTTCTGCATATTTCTTAACGCTTTTCGATAAAGAATGAAGTCATCAATTAATACGAAACTATACTTTGTAGATCCTGTGATACTTTTCCCTTATTATTGATAAGAAATATATTTTAAGAACAACCAAAAACTAATAGAATTAATAAAAATCTAAATAAATACATTTTTAGAGTAAAGCAGGTTCCTGTAACTAAAGAGAATTAAAATTCAGAATACACCAAAAAAGAAGAAAGAGAATGCAATAACGGGAAACTTCATATTCATGAGACACGTAAAATACTTTAAATATTTATTTTAATCATTAATAATTTATTATCGGAACATTGAACGTTTAGTAATTATTCAAAACCGTATTATCAATGATTCTCAGAATATAATATCTTATTTATGAACACACAAACTGATTCTACCTACTACAGACCCTTATTGATTAAAATGAAATAATGATATTGTTCCCCAGAAACGAATTTATTATTTTGTAAGGTTAATAAAATAAAGCAAATATAAATTGTGATGAACTTGAAGAAATTTATTGTTTGTACCTAAAATTATATAGAAACGTATTGTAGTCATTGAAAAATATTTCATTTTTCTTTGTGAAATAAAATTTTATTATTGTCAAAATTGACTGTCCACTCACCGTGTATTTGATATTAACTTTTCTTGGTAATTAATTATTCGTATTAATTTATTTAATAATTCGATCATTGTGTGTAGTTTATTATTTTGATTTATTTAAGGTCATTTAAAGAATTTATTAGAAAGTTAAGTTACAACTATCTCAAAATGTATTTAGGAAACACTAATTTGGTGTAGTTCCTTTTTATAAAATATTGTTCCGATTATTACAAGTTAATAATGTAAAAGATACATTTTAAAATTCTTATATATATTACAAGATAATTTGTGGAATCAAATAATTGAAATTATTGGAAGTCTATAAATCACATTCATCAGAATATTGGAAATATTTGATTAAATTATTAATCATAATATTAGTTATTAAGGACTCAATATTCAGTTAGAATAAAAATTAAATATAATTATTGACGCTTTGCGATTGGATTAATCATTACATTGTTTTATTTATTGTATTACCACATGGTACATTAAAGTCCCCAATAATTTAAGAATATTTCTATATGTTTAATGTCTTCAGTTTTATACTCTGTAAATATGTCACCATTTAAGATTCTTCGAAAAATTATTTTCTATTCATTTAAAGATATACAAATTCATGAAGATTACATTTCATTACAATGGCTTCTTCTCTCTTCAGAACACTCGATAACCTTTCAGGTTTCTTTAATGTGAGGCAATAAAATTCGCAGAAGTATGTAAGGGCTTAGAGGGCTTTTGGTGTAAGTGAGGTCACTGGATGATGGATTGTCGCTATTGCGAGCCGTTGACGGGTCTGACGGATGGACGCTCGACTGCGGAGGAAGCAGATTGAAATTTCCCTCCATCCTCCGTCACTGATACTTCAAAGACACAAAAGTCCCAGAAAAAGGGTGGTCAAATCGCTAGCGTAGACGATTAATAAATTCGCATTTATATAAATTATGTGAAAAGTAGTTTACTTAATGTCGACCTGTCTTTATATATGGAGACAACGTTTCATTCTCTGGATTGAACTGCTCAATTAAGATTTTTAATCTAATAACATACTGTACCAAACGATTAAAGATCTCTATTTTCTGAGTGCACTTATATCCTTGTATACTAAATACTTTACAACACGGCCGTAGTTGCATTATATATTTTAGCTCAAATGAAGTAAGGAATATGGGTATAAGATAAAAATTTGACTGAGATTATATGTACTTGAATTCAATAACGTAATAGAAAAATAGCTATTATTCCACAAGTAAGACTTTCAGTAAATGGGAAGACACCGAGAAAACTCCCCTCTATAGTCTTTGGAGGGGCGTGGGATAAGGATCAAAATAAATGTTTTCTAGTTTTACCCCTGAATCACCCTTTTATGAATACCCAGTAGAGTAATAATTTTCTATATACCCTGCCCTATATTACCGTTAAAAGATTTTATACTTATGGCCGGCTCGATGCCCTTCTAAAATAATACGTCGTAATACGTCACGACTTCGAAACAAAATTTACACTTTTTTCTCTGGGTTCAAAAATCGTGGCTTACAATGAAATAACTCACGGACTATGCAAAATTAAATATAATATATTGAGACGAATAAATTAAACCCTTTTACAACATAATATAGAATTGCATTGATCAAAGTTTCTTGATCAATATCTGAAAATCAATAGCGCGCTGTCTGACTCCAGAATCGTCGCCGTTCAAATTAATTCCTCCTTCAGCTCTTCCCTGAAAACATCAGTGTCCATTTAAATATCCCCCAATTCAATTTTATCCAATAGTATTGCAAACACCACCCATCCATGACTCTATCATGGCGGTCAACTCACTGTCCAATCATCGGTGTAAATCAGGAACCTACTTTTGGTGATAAAAGAAATAACCAACAAATCACCATCTGTTGAATCCCGGCCTCCTTACAAATAAACCGCTTGGATTTTTCCTGCTTGTTCAAGGAAAAAATTAATGGTCGGATGCATCAATCTCCTGAGAAAAAGCAGGATAAATGATGGAAGATGAAAACACGTAGGAATCCTCCACAATTAAATTGAGTCCTTCAAGGAAATAACCTATCCACTTGATATCTCGAGAAGACAGTAGGTCGTTGTTGTAAGACTCAAATCTTTCCACTACCGCCTTAAATATTCATTTACCTTTTCTAGGTCTCCTCAGTCTTTATGCTCAGATTGTAACACCGCCCTGACTGTGCCGCAAATCCTTTTTGACTGCCCCCGGTATGACACCACATTGCTAACTATTCCAGGCGGGAACTATATGCCTCTCCAGTGGCTGTTCACAGAAGAAATCTAAGCAGTTTATATGTGCCGTTGTGGTCGTTTTTTCTTTGTTTTAAAAGTCTATTTTTTCTCACTCCTTGCATTGTATTATTTGCAAATTACGTGTAATTTATTGTTTATTTTTGTAGTCCCCAAGAAGCCCAATGTTGACGTGACTATAATTTCAATAAAAGAAAATCTTTCCTACTCCAAACAAATAGGACGGTTGTCAGCCCAGGACGGTTCCCCAGCGATGATAACTCTCATCTCCCTGCTACCACAGATGTTAATTCCTCTTCCTCATACTGGTAAAGTTACAATAATTTTATTTTCCTTTATAGTCTTTGTAGTCATACTGTAGTAGGATTCTAAAACTGCAACTTAGGGACTCTTGTATACCATGGCAAATTTTCTTCCCTTTGGTCATACCCTCTTTCAAAATCTCTCCTGTCGTATTGTGGATTACCGTTCTTCTAAATAAATTTGACCTCTTAGAAATATATTAACAATGAAATAAAATTATTAAGAGCCTTTCATAGCAATCTGCTTCTCTTAGCCATCTCTCATTTATGGTATTCAATTTCAAACAATTTCTGTCCTGAATAATCATCTAACATGTACCAACATTTATGCTCTGTGATTTGAAAGGAATTGTCACTTTTTGATAATTATGTTACAATAATGAGTCTGCTTGATCGTTTATCTTTTCTATATTTGCTCTACGTATCTGTGACGCCATTCCACTCGTAAACATTAAGTTCTAGAACACGATTTTGACTTACGTTTTTCAAACGTCCGCTGAGAAACAGTTCCAGATTATTTGACTGGGATATTGGATATCTATCGGCACGTGGTTTTATAGTAACGAAAAGTAATAAGCAGAAAAGGATCCATTGCAGTTTCATTCATAATATTGTGCATCCATTTATGCATGGTTCTTATTTCTTCCTTGGAAATAAATTTAAACGATTTACTTGGAACGGTGTAAAAAACAGCATAAAACACGGTTTTACAACAAACGTAATAGACATGAACCAAAAAAAATGTATTCTGAGATATTTTGAAATTATTCGTAGCAGAATGTAAGTTTAAACAAACTGAAAATGCTTCATATAAGCTTCTTTACATAATTGTTCAAATGTACAAACGTTAAAGTGTATATCAGCTGAAGTCGACAAGTGCGATATTTGGTATATTTTAAGGAACCACTGACCTTACTGATCAACTGTTACATACTTCGCAATTGCGTCTTTTGGTATACGACAGATAATTGGCGTAATCGGTGACCATGTAATCACTGAGTCATAGGACGTTTATGAAGTTAACGGAAGTTTCAACTTTCTGGAGGAAGCCGTGCTCGGAATTATGACGAAGTTCGCCTATAAGTGCAAGAATGACTACAGTAAGGTCACGGTGGACTCCGCGTATCGTAGATAGCCTATGTCGGCTTGTTTGCCAAGAATCTTTTAGGTTATGAGGTACTGAACAAGTGGCGATCCGCTGCTTACAAGATCTTCGAGTGGCTTATCCCGATGACAAATCACCGCGGCGTACTCACACCTCTGGACCACAAGACACCGCAAGCAAGGAGGCAGCTGCGCGCGTAACGAGCACAGAAGGGCCTATCCTACGACCAGCGCCCTCCCTCATGATTTACGTTACTAAACTCCTCGCTCGTAAATTCTAACTCGCTCACTAACTCCAGGGGCGGGTCTCGTTCTGCGCGGCACAGGATCAGCGTTACTCAGCGTCGGAAAAGCGAAACTTTTATACAAGTCATTACCATAACGCAAATCCTCTCGCAGCGTTCTTGTGACGCGTGATACAAATGCAAGGGACTTCACCAAATCCGGTCGTATTTATGCCTGAGCACAGGGTGCAAATACTAAACTTCGAAGGAAATTGATAGGGCTGCCAATTGACTGCACGGTTACACGGTATATTGGAGGGTCAGGGCTCCAAAGGACGAAAAATATTGCCTTGTTATTTTAGCCGTTTCATTGTTTCAGAGGGTTAAAAACGACACACGTTCTACTTAATGTCAATTTGAGGGAACACAAAATAAAAAAAACACACTGATATCTGAACTAATAATTTACAGAATAATTGGTAATAACTATGTAAATATTTGGTTGTATTGCCGGCAGTCGGGCGGATTTGGTAAGACAGATTTTATTTTTTTTAATCAATAATAACTTGATAATTGAGGTGTTTCTCTAATAGCGTACTCGTCTAAATGGAGAAAAACGAGACTGGCTGGAATCAGAAAAACATTCCCTTACATTCTGTCAAATATTATAATTAAATTAAAAAGGTCGTAATAAATATTAATTAGTTAAAATGTAAATTGAATTCAATTTCTTGTACTTTTGCAACACATAAACTTTTAGCGCGTAATTTCCGTTTGCTAATATATATATTGGGTGAAAACTTCTGACCGCGGCAAGCTTTAAAACGGATACACTTAGATTTATTGTCACGATGGGAACAGACAATAACCAGAGTAAGTTCGGTAGCACTAGGATGGTGTGTCACGTGTGAGGAAAGTGAAAGTCAGGGAAAAAGCACAGAGAATTTAAAAAAAGGTAGATCAGTTCGGCGAAGGGGAAAAAAGCCGACGTCGTGAAGATGTTGGAAGAATAGCGAACTATTGAGTTTGATATATGCCTAGGTACAAGGAAGGGTCAACGAGGGTGTCAGATTGATTGTAACAGTTGTGCTGGTTGTGGGGGCGGGAGGGGGGAGTTATTAAGTCTGAATGTTCCTTAAATACGGTCAGTGGAAGGTCAATTGCTGTTAATCCGTCGACGATACGTCCACCTAATCGCTGACCCGCTGACTTCTTGAACAGGACGGCGACGCCTAAATATTGGACACTCACGAGAGCCACCCAAAATTATTCTTATGCATAGTCGATTTTACTTTTATAAATTTTCTGTCCCTGCTACTTTGTCCAAATCCCTTCAGGAAAGAATGTCCCGTGATGATATTAAATAAAATTTAGAATAAAAAATTAATGGGTACAATCACATCATTCAATAATATTTTAATTTATTCGTTCTATTAGTGTATTACTAAACATTGACATCTCTTTTAAATGAATATTCCTACTTAATCAAGTAATAAGTAAAAGACGTATTTTACATACTAAATACACTTCTCTTTAGCCATATCTTGGCAAGATGGTAAAGACCATTAGGATGTAGTGCTGGGATTATCTTTATGTTTAGTAAACTGGACTCGTTAACCGCGAATTAAAATGTTTATTGAAAATAATATTATTATTGATCCTTTCGGCACTAAAATTAATATTAAAACATACAAATAAAGTGATTATGATACAACACTTACTTACTATTTACATTTTCAATTATAAAATTTATATAGTTTAGAACTCGTTTTCATTATATCTCCGATAATTGCGAAACAAAGCTCAATACAGTGACGTCTTCAATTTAGTAACACATACTGTTTGGGGTTATATCTTAGGATACACGAAGGAAGCGTTGACGGACGGATTTTGCTGATCGCTGGTCAGGCTGCAGGTATTAGCTGTGTGGACTTCCACGTGTCTCGCTCTTATTTTTAAATGCTTATTATGGGGGGGTTACTATTTAAATTTTTTAACAATATATTGGTGCTTTAAAGTAATATAATAATTTTATTTATAAAAGAATTCTCTAATGGGCCCTTCGCGCTATTACAAATTATACATATTAATTAAAGGGGACAATTGTTTAAATTTCAAAGAGTTATTGGAATAACAACGTGCATCTGAGATTTCACGTTCGTGATGAACCTGTCTCTTCTCCTCAACAATTCCGGAATTTCAGAGTGGTATTTTTTGCAGCTTCTTGAACTTGTAGAATCTGGTCGTGTTTCTTCAATCGGTGCTGGTTCATAACATAGAAAGGAGATGAGATGTAAAGATTATTTGGAAGGTTTGTAAGTATGTAAGATAAGTCAAGAAAGTTTTTGGTTGTGTGGGTAGGTACGCCTGAATATGATCAGGTAAGAATCGGAAGGTTGGGGTTTTTAACAGTTAAAACACAGCCATGGAGTTTTAGATATGTATGTAATTACATATATGACATACTGTAGGACTTGAGAAAGGAATAGAAGTCTGTTTTGTTAAAGTCTAACAGGGAAGCCATCCAGAGCCTTGGGCTAAGCCTGTACGTGATTTTCTTCGCTTGAACTCGTGGAGTGAAAAACTTTTAAAGATGCGTGGTGGATGTCATTGCCCTAATATGTAGGACGGCTAATATGTCAGTATTCATCAACATTGCTGTGCTACTGCCGGGTTTGCTCACCTTTATTGCCAACGTCTTCAGGAATGCGTCCATCCACCAAGGCAAATGACCTACGTTGTAGCGACGAAAACGAGAACTATTCATTTACAAGGAGTAAATTGATTTTGTAAGTATGTGTACTGTGTGACAACGGGGCTGGTTGAAGTTTCAGAGACATTTCCGGTCCATGCCACGTGCTTGTAGGGGGCTGCAAGGGCGAAGGCAGGGTTTTCCTGGTGTCGTCAGCCACCAATAGGAACTCGAATTTTGAAATTGGCGCAAGTTTCGCAGGGTGCTGCAGGAAAGCGGGTGGACACCGGAATAGGCGGAATAGGAGAGATCTCCCTCAATCTCGTGTTGGAAAGGAGTATATTTTTGAATAGTGAGTGTGCGAGTGCCTTTGGATTAACGACGCGGAGGACCAGGGAGTCGCCGCTTAAGGTAGCCAGAGAGACGGGCCCAACGCCAACAAAAGCGAGCTGCCGTTTCAACATTAGGCATTACGAGGCAGTAAATAAAATTAAGTGCTGCCGGTTCTCTGTGAGAATGCAAATCCCCACCTTT
The DNA here is from genome assembly GCA_034510155.1 of Eucriotettix oculatus. Classification (NCBI taxonomy): domain Eukaryota; kingdom Metazoa; phylum Arthropoda; class Insecta; order Orthoptera; family Tetrigidae; genus Eucriotettix; species Eucriotettix oculatus. The sequence goes on from CM067376.1 coordinate 64,759,916, forward strand.
GCCCTGAGAAGAAGATAACTGTAATTTAAGTCTCTATAAATGCTCATATTTGCTTTTTAAAAGTAGTTAATCCATAAGCGCACCACACATGTAATATAAATATTTGTGTTTGTAAATTGTACTCCTCCATTGTACACTTCCGGATATCAGCTTCCTTATGTGGGTTATCAAATAAGTGTCGAATTTTGATTCAAGTATATGTCATTATATTCCACAATAGATTACAAAAATCATTCAGTTTCTTAATTATTCCTAATATCAATAAATAAATGTACTTTTCTTCTCCTAATACTTTTCCTGAAACTAAATTCCATTTAGATAATAACAATTCCTTATATAATCAGGCTGTTTTATGAATGCTTTCAATTTTTTACTTTACAGAATTTTACAAAACAGAATTTTTCTTTCGGCAGTTGAGCTGAGGGAAGGCTGGGGAACCCTCAAATGCTCGTGTCTCTTCTGAGCAATGACGTGGAGACAGGGCTGTGGTGTCACCTGGCTTCCGAAACTTTCATTAGCGGCATTCATCTGTGCGTGTCCTCGGGAGATGCGGAGCCTATTGATTGCGATGGGGCGCTCGACCAGCAGATTCCTCTTATATTGCTTCCACAGACACGACCCACGGAACTGGTAACTAGCGTCTTCCAAAATATTTGCCACGTGGCCCCTTATAAGAAGGGGAGGACGGGACACTAAAATTGACCTAGATAGTCTTAACGCTGATATCTTCAAAACACTGAGACATATCGCCAAATTTCCAATGTGAAAACTGATTAAAAGACATTATGAAAATACGTACAAGCAGTAATGCTAAGGGGTCTCAAACAAGTGTCCACTAAGCCAATGACTTGAAGATCCCGTTTCAAACCCTTCACTGTGTTCAATACAGACCGTTCACTTTCATATGTTGTAACATTAGTCAGTGAAGCCCGATGAAATACTTCTTCATATAATGACCATACAGTTTAGTGACAACTTTATCTTTTTTCCATACTTCACGATCCTGTACCTTTCTTCCCCATTCCTCACGTTCAGATTTTCATCCACTGAATTAATCCACCTATCTTTTGAATGTTCATCTCGACGAATTTCATCCGGTTTCTATAGAGTCAGAGTTTTACAGGGATTCTGATCATGCATTCCAAAGTTACGCCCCAGCCATTTCTGCCTTCCATGTTTAATTATTTTACTATACCAAATCTCCATATAGTTTATACAATTCATGGTTACACCTTATTCTCCATATCCCGTTTGCACATATTTGTCTCATTCAGAGATTTGATTTTATCACAACGGGAAGAATCTTGCTCCCAATCTGGTTGGCCTATCAAAACTTTTATATAGAAGACATTTCGTATGTAGTTGCAGATGCCTTGATCTCAATTTTTCAGTTCTGTCGGAATTTGAGCATGACAGGGTGGTAGGACATATCGAAAGTCTGCCCTCATGGACCACGATGGATCCAAAGCTACGGCTTGTGACTCCGGACATCATTCCTCTGGGAATAGACCTACTTAAGTGAATTTCTACGTTTGAAAATTTTCGGACCCTCGTGGAGTAGTAATGAAGTTTCCTTTCTCAGGCATTGACAGTGGAGAAAGATTTTACTGTCCGTCCTTCTCCCATTTTATTTTAAGTATTCTGTAGTACGGGCGAAGTTTCTCATTTAACCAAGCGTTCAACGGAATATCTGAAAGAAAAGCTTTGACTGCTAAATGCGACAGTTATAAATATATCATTTCAACCAAATATTTGCACGCATCACACAGAACCCTTAAAAACATGAACATTATACCAAAATATTCTCAATAATATAAATAAGTCGTAGGAAAGATATCGTTGTTTGGAAATAGATACAATAAACTGTCTTAAATATTTTATAATAAATATTGACTTTGATTCTAGTTATTAATGTAATTATTCAGGAAAGTATTACAAAAATAACATTGCATTAAAGTTATTGATAAACAAGTCAGGAAGGTGTACGAGTAAGTCAGATATTTGATTAAGAAGGAAAATGACAATGATAAGCCATGTGGTTTATCTGTGGTAGAAGACAAAATCAATATATAATTACATCCAGATGAAACATTTGGAAACAGCTTTATAAATGTAGTTCTAGATTGATTTTTTTATGAAATATTTAAAGTTTTTGGCTTTAATAAATATAAATGCTGATGACATACAGAACAGAATATTGTCAACTCCCGGTATTTTTAATTTTATATTTTGTTGAGTCCGTAAACCACCTGTTCTTAGTTAATTTCAGACTTATTTAGCCATGTATCGAATTAATTGAAATTACCAGCCATCAAACCCTTCATAGTGCCTGCCTAGCAGTTTACATTTGCTGTCTCCGAGAGTTATTATATTAAATTACGATGCGCAGTAATACGAAAAATCCTCGATGTCAATTAATAAAATAAATTGTAATGTGATTAAATTGATACGAAACTGTCGTTTTTGTGATATTAAACCGCATACTTTTAATAGCACAGGAAATGAGAATAAAATTATTGGAGCGGTGTAATGTCAAATTCCGTATCCATTTATTATTCCACTAGGAGATACATGATTTCGTCTAATTTATCTTGTGATTTGAAAATGAATTTAATTACTAACGTTATTACGAACTTCAATTTTTAACTACATAATTGTAACGTTCCTAATTATAATAACTGGTCAAATTTATTACATTAAATGTAGTAAACTGTAAACTATTCATGTCATAATAAGAAATGAAAATTTATTTAATATTTAATGACGAGGGTAAATATGATGATAATAAAATTTAAATAATGAATATAGGTCTGTAACACGATGAAATTTGATTACATTTTTAAAAGCAATGTCTTTAAATATATAAATATTTTTAACGAATAATTTGCGATTAAGATTAAAAGTTCTTTAATCTTGTTACAATATGTTACTCCCAAATTCAATAGGGACGGTACTTTAGAAAATTTCCTTTCCTATACATTTATACCTCAAGATATATTAACCAAACAGCATTAAGGATGTAATATAATTTGTTACTATTAGCAATTCTAAGCATTTGAGAAATAATGTTAGTAATAAACTATAACAATTTACTATATATACTATATATACCGTTCATAAATTGAATCAATATATTAAATAAACAATATTTTATATTTGTTTCCTCAGTACCAAATATTAATCATTTGTACAAATTTTTGAAATTTGTTCGTAAGAGAAATGTCCATTACAGATAAATTGTATTTTATACTATCTACAACTAACAGTGAATGTTATTATAAAATATTGTAATATTTTAAATTATGCATTGACCATTTAAACAACACACATAAACTGAACCGCAATCATAAATTAAACACACATGGAGGCATTACGTATTCGTATAAAGAGCCTTTTACAGTCAGTATTGAATTGAATTGTAATATGTAAATCGAATTGTTCCTGACATTAAGTTAATTAGTTTACACGCTACGCATTAAATTATACTGAATATCATTTGGTCTGGATTTTCTTTTTCGTTGGTACAAGTTGACCATTTAATAGAATTAGCCTATATTATGTAATGTTTTTTCAGAGAGACAAAAGAATCGGACGTAGTGAATCCATAAAGCACTGAGTAATAGGTACTTTATGGAAGAATTTCAAACGCATAGTAATTTGATACAATACCCTCTTTCTCTTACGTATATGTGAAAGAAAGGAGATGGTACTGATATCAGTATGTAAATGGTGTTTTTAACGGTAAGTAATGTATCATTAAATATAATATTTGCATAATTATTGCTTAGCCCAACAGATTCATTATACAGAGTGTTTCAAAATGTATAATCCGATTTCACTAATTCATAACATTTTAGCTTTTAGCCGAAAGTTATGAACAATTTATAATGTAAAAAAGGAAGCTGCCTGTTTCACGTGAATAATAAAAGACAGTACTTTTAAAATGATAAGCTTCCTCAATTAGAAGGGAGCGTGTGGCATAAGTATGGCAACGAGCAGATCTTTCTTCTGGACTTGGCCGTCGACCTGGACGGTCGAGAGCAGTTATGGGCCGACGTCTTCCATCGGAAGAGGACTGTGCTGCGATTATGAAATTGTGTACCAACTTTGTACTAGTTTCTGTGAACCTTTAAAAGATTCTTTTCTTTATTTTATTCACAAGAATAAACCTTAATTTTTGTGTTCTGTCCTTGGTTTTCAATTGTCCCTCCCGGACACGTGGCAACCCGAGAGGTCTGAACTAAAAGGAGTTTCGTTATAATTATAAATATTCCATGTATCACAAGAAGTTTGTATGTATATATATATATATATATATATATATATACCTTAAGGTATTTCTATTTATTAGAAAGTTAACATTAACTGATATGACCATTATTTTCAAAATATATACATATATGCCAAATCGGACGAATATTTTGAAACAACCTTAATGATTATGCGCGTGTCATGCCTTTAATATTCCTGAATCAGCGCAAAAGGTCTAATTGGTTATTGCATAATACAGTCCGACAGGTAGACAGAAACTCATATCACCCGATTATAAGGAAATGTACAAACAAAAATACTATTTTATTTCTATAATATAGTATTTATTCAGCTCTCATATTTTTAGCGATATAATGGCATTCCGTTCATGCCAAAGGAGGTATAAACAATAACTATTAAAAGTGTGAGCGATTTAAACGAAAATGTTAACCCATTGAATTTATAGTTGCGCGCTTAACCTTATATGATTAGTAAAGACAAATCATTCAAAACACAATTTCTGATCCTGTTGTCAACCAGAAATGTATGAAAATAGTTGAAATGGCATTGCATGAAATGTTATTACGTTCTCGTTTAATTCACATAAATAAACCATTGCCCTCAAGGCAACCTTCCTCAAAATTCTGCTAAAAATGTAAACAAAGTTTTGGCGACAAGAGTAATTTGAGTAGGACAAGGCGAAGAGGGAGAGGTTTTGGGGGAGAAGCGCTAAGACCGAAGCCTCGTTGACGGCGGATCGACTTACTGGATTACTCTGTTTTCACCTCCCCTTAGGTAAGGCATTTGCATTCTAAACAGCCGAGCGTGTGCCACGTAAATAGCTTAAGCCCTGCATATGCATTACAGAAGTACGCCAGCATACCTGCTCTGATACCTGCTAGTTAACACCGCATCTATAGCCTCAAATACAACGGAAATATCAGAGGATGGATGACAGCAGACCGACAATCCCATGTCGCCTGAATCATGAATCACGTAACTCATTTAGAATTACTTTTTTCTTCTCCAATAAAGGACAGTAGAGGCTGAAGTATAGACCTTTTGTTTTTTATTCTGCTTTTTGTAGTGCAATGAATTATTTTCATTCACATAATTAATATTTATAGTCTCAGGGAGGCTGAAGCCCAATGAGCGTATATTTACAAATCTGCAATCGAATGGAAAAATACTGTATTATAAAAACAAATTCTATAGATGAACTCTTATGTTTGCGTTAATTGTACATAAAATTGTACATATATTAATTATCATAAACTGATTATTTAATGCTCTCTATACCCGACCACAGAGCTGGAAAGTCAGCAACAAAAATCAAGCAGAAACGTATTTTCCGTGTACACTTGTCATTTTAACATTTCTTTGCTTTTCTCTTAATATGAAGCAGGTCCACTCTACAAGTAAATTCCGTTACTGATAAACAAATTAATAAGGCAAATTCTTAACTTCGATTTAATATGATAACCCACTGCAACTAAGCAATAATTGAAATTAATATAATTACGAAGTGAGGGCTGTAAAATGCACGCCGTCGTAGTAGCAGCTGTAAGTTTTCTTGTCCACAATGCACAATTTTTGTTGTTGTTGTTGTTGTTGTGACGGACTCACACTTCTTTTTCTCAGATCTGCAGACTTTAACAACTAAGGAAATCTATTACCGTCTTCTACATCGTTGCACATGAAAGAGCAGTTAGGTATTCCAAAAATCACTGGACCATGAAAGAGAGTTGAGCAATTATAATACCGGACCATTATTTTTGAGAAGAGGCAGTTGTTATTTATTGCGGACAGAATGAAGTAGTTATTGAGGAGAGTAGGAACTTCGTATAAAGTTGATAATTAGGAGAGAATTATTACGAATTTACTGGTTATATAAGATAAATTGCACAGTGTCTAAACCAGAAACCAACTTTGATCGTTCTTTAATGAGTTGAGTCAGTAAAACGAAACTTTGTTTCCACCAAGGTATTAATATTACACATAATAAAGTAAATTTACTTCTGCAATACATTATCTAAACAATCTCTGAGGTCTTCGTGGGCTGGTTGAATGAATATTTAACACCCGTTATTATCACTGAAGGTTACTGTTCCTCAAATTATCATAGATGAAGCGTCTCGACGATGGCAGTTCTAGTCGGTCGGAACTTTTGGAATTTGGTTGTGCACAGACACGTCTTCGCCGTCGGCATTCAAATTCTCCTATTATTTTACAACTATACTCTGCTAGAATTTAACTGCCGACTTATTTTCTTTTTCATGTTCGATGGGAACCTACGCACGATCTTCTGCTGCCTCCTCCATCGACTGAAAATTGAAGATTGAATTTTATCTTTCCTTTTTTTGTTCTTAAATTCTTAATTGTAAAATTTTGTGTATTTTTTGTAATATTATATTTGACGTATCCTATTTCCTCAACCGAGGATGAAATAATAACAAATCTAAATACTTCTTTCCTCAACGCTGGCAGGCCTTCCCGGTGACTTTGTTGGCCAGGAAGCAATTAATACTAGGTATTTTGTTAATTAGCTTATCTAACTTTTATTCATGGAGAAGTTAGACCTCAATGCGTATTAAACTTTTTAGATAGAGGTTCAAATTAACTGTAGTCTTAAATCCGGAATAACATTCCTGCCTCATGTTGATCATCTTGTACATACTCCTTCCAGCATTCTGTTATGACCACTTTATAGCTCACTTCAGCCAATCAAAATTATCATCTTAATTTGTATTAAATTCGAACCATTATAGAATATAGACGGGGTAGTTTGTAGTCAGTGTTTCTGGAAGTTAGCAATCGCTAGTTGTCATATGAGAGCAGTTGTGTGGTATCAGTTAGTCGAGGACGAAATGACAGCAGTTGTCCGCAGACTAGGGTTATCAAATATGACGTGTCGAACCAATGCGAATTCTTTCTCCAACGGATGATCATCTGGTCCAGTAGTTCATTTGATGAAGAATTAGCAAACGGAGGAAAAAGTAACGTCATGGTCAATTAATGTTGGCGTTATATACAAACATTCTGTATTTTTACCGAGATAAATAAAAATGTACTCATTTACGACTAGCATTATGTGATTTTATGTCATGTACGTGAGATAGATTAAAGGAGAGAGAAGTAAGGTGAATTTCACCGGCTGTGCTGTGAATTGAGTCTATTACACGACCACGTCTTTATGCCAAACAAAATACTTCAATCCTGCTCTAATTAAATCAACTTTTCATTATTTATACCTTCTATTTTGCTCATTTTGCCACCTGTCCTCACTCAAACACTAAAAAAACTACATCCAGTTTGCCGTCCACCGCAAACTGAACCCCGTCTTATTTCACTAGGATCAAGCAATATTAAACCTACAGAGTTCACGACTGTCGCGTGGTCCAGTCTTCGCCGACAGTTCGCTTTCTGTTTTTCAAGGCGTTAAACAATAAATTTTGGTTTAGATTCTGAGGGAAGAACAAAGTCAGACGAGGAACATAATCGTGTAGTGTGACATATACGAATTTTATTATGTAAATTATACAATAAATTCGTGCCTTTAATTTACAAGTCTTATTAAAACCTGAAAGAAAGACTTAAGCTTTAAGTAAAGGAAACTTAATTGTTATGCCCCTTTAATTCCATTGAAATCGATAATCCATAATTCCTTTCTGTAATCAGGAAAACAAAGTTCTTGAATAGACAATCAACAAGGAAGGTTGTGAGTGGTATCCAAAGAGAGAAAATCTAGATACAAGTGTAATAAATATCTTTCTTTCCTTTTGTTCCTTCTTTTTCTGAGGCAATGGAATACAAATACATACGACTTTGAAAGAACCTTATTACATTTGTCTTTACTGACCTAGTGGTTTACTATGTGATTCTTTACGGGAACAAATTACGAATGTATTTTGTTATACGTTACCAAAACACTTTAAAATACGAGATTCTTTTTTATGAGACATGAGGTTACGTTGGGGATTATTAAGTTGGCACTGCTAATCCTAGCCTAGGGATTGCGATATTCTTTCAAGTAGATTTGCCAACACAGGAGCCGACAATTTTGAAGTGCAGTTTGGCGGGGACTTCCCAGAGGACGAGGATATTTATTGCGACAGTGGTGCCAGCTCGTTTGATGTACTGCAACTATCTGCTGTGCGGTTGTGAATTATTCATGTCCCCTGGGAGTCTGCAGTTAGACGCTGGCCAATAATTAAACAACTCCAAGGTAGAGCAACTGCTCGCACTTGAGGCCAACCCCAGGCCAGACAGAAAATTGCGGCCAGCTACCTGCACATTCCTCCACAAATCACCAACACGCTTTTCCTCCATTCCTCGCAACTCGTCGCCTCTGTTATACTCTGTTAGCTGTCTTCACTCTTCTTATTTACATTTTATCAAAAATGTTTGTCAGTAATTCAATTTTTCTACTCTTGTTTCCACATTTCTATTCCACCGAATAGAAAAAACCTCGACGAGCAAAGGTTCTACATTTTATTTTCTTTAATTCACTTGTATACGTTGCGTAAATGAATAATGTACATAATTGATATCTGTTACCATCTAAATTATTTTACAGTAGCACGGATGTGAAAATTCGGAGGAATTCAGGAAATAATTTATATTCATCCACCTCATATACCAAGTGAAAATACTGCACTTTTAACGAGGTTCGTGACTTACGTTACAGAAAGTCGTAAATATAACAAAGTGAATAGAAAATAGCATTTATACATCATTGATAAATAGTAAATATAAGTCTCTAAACTGTAGTTCATCCTTAACTTCTTTCAAAATAACCCTTCCCAATCTAACACACTTTGTTATTCCACTGTTTCCCACACTACACCCAATCACCTTGGTTTTCCTCTATTAATCCTCCATGACCACGTTCGTGCCATTTATTATGTTTTCCAAGTCTTCTTGTGACTCTATTAGTACTACAATATCACCGGCAAAGCGAAGGGTTTTTATTTCTCCTCCTTACAGTATGATTCATTTTCCATATTTCGTTTTAACTTTCTTCATCGCCTGTTCCAAACGCTTTTCCTAAATCTAGGAATGCTGTTTTTTCTTATCCTGTCTTCGATAATTAGTCGCAGAGTCAATATTGCTTTTCTTTTCCCTACATTCTTCCTAAAGCCAAACAGATCTCTCCTAACTCGAATTCTATTTGTCGTTCCATCCTCCTATATACTATTTTCGTTAATATTTTAAACGCATGAGATAGTAAATTAATTTTTCTGTGCTGTTCGCATCTATCAGCCCCAGTTCTTTTCGATATGGGTATAATTATATTTTTACTAAAATCTTCTGGTATTCTACCAGTTTCGCAGATTTCGCAAACTACCCTGAACAGCTATTTCTTCTTCGCCCGATGGTCTCAATAACTCTGCTGGAATGTTATCAATTCCTGGCGCTTTACACTTTACAATTGCTCAGAACTGTCAGAACCCTACCATATTCTGACCTTAAAATTTGTTCGTCAACTCTCCACCGTCCACCTCCTCTTTTTGTATTACTGAGTGATCTGCATTTCCACTATGATACAGTTTTTCTAGATTTTCCTTCCATCTTTCTGCCTTTTCTTCTTTATCCAGAACTGGCTTCCCATCGGCCCTCCCGATGTTCTGCTAATATTTTTCCTCTTTCCGAATGTTTCTTTGATATTCCTATAAGCTGCGTCTATTTTTCTTTTTGCAATAAAATTTTTAACCGCTTTGCATTTCTCTTGGAGCCAAACGTCTTAGGCTGCTTTTCACTTCATATCTACCTAATTCTTCAAGCGTCTGTTCTACTCTTTAACATTTTCATCCCTCGCGTTTTTATGTTTACATTTTTCATCAATAATTTATAATATTTCCTGTATCATCAATCCTTTCCTATTGATCTGAGCTATTCTTCCTATTTTTTCGTCGGTTGCTCTTTTAATTTCTTCCTTTGAGAATGCCCATTTGTCTTCTATATTGTTTCTTTCTCTATTAATCTAATCTTGATATCTTCTTTGAAACTCTGAAGCACCGCCCGTTGTTTCAGTTTTGTCTAATTCTTATCTTTTTGTTTTAATTCCCTTCTTGAGTTAATCATTTCCGCATTTGATAATTAGCAGATTAATAATCTGCTGGAAAATAATTTAATGATTAACAAATACCGATATACACATAATGATATTCAGTCGTTTTGGTGGGCCATTTGATTTCCGCATTAGTCGAGTAAGGTGAACAGTGAAAATTGTTTTACTCATATTCATGGTCGGTGAAGATGGCGACAATGTTATAAATACCAACAGGCCTATTCCTTAACACAGGGAGATTTAATTTGTTAAAATACCTCTTGGGCTTATGAAATATGTTTTGTAAATTAAACATTTAATTACTGTATTGTACAATCCCATTATGAATTAACAAGAAGAAGGATAAAAGTGTAACAGTTTGACTCATGCGGTCCATTAAGATGCTTTGCTCATTGCGCACACAGACATCGCTTAATTAGACAAACGGACAGGTTGGCCGCGTTTTAAGACGTGCGGCACGCGACTACACAAACCCTTGTGTCTATCTTCAGGGAATGCTTTGGGAGGAAATCGTCGCTGTTGACAAATTAATGGTTACCACAGTTATATTAAGGCTTGCGAAGTATACTTCCAAAGGCTCTGAACAAAAGGTAAATGCTACGAATGTTAATGTTAGTCACTAACATGAGAATAAAGGTACCGAATAATAGAAATCAAGTCCGCTACTATGATAGTAAAAAAACACTTGAAATCATAGTTAAAAAGCTAGATGTGTGAATCAAAACAATTTTTAACAAATGAAATTTTGCCTCGGACGAGTTTTGTTAGTTAAATTTTCAATTTATATTTATTGTTGTGTAATGATCGCTTATGTAACCAGCGAATTACAATAGCATTATGTGTTAAGATCAATCTAACGTAAATAGCAAAATCAAGGGGGTCGCGTTATTGTGTGTTTAGTTATTTTTAAGTTCGTTTGGGTACGAAGGATTGTGATTTCTACACTGACCGCCTGGACTGGTCCAGTTTTGCGCACCGCAGCTAAAACCAGCCTCATGCGGAAGCAATGGTAATTAGCACTCTTTCATACCCAGGCCAGTTGTAAAATGCGTTAAAAATTTTCGTATATAATTAAACTCACTGGCAACCTGAGATTCCAGCTAGGACAATACTTGATTTTGCTATAATGGAGCTCGTAAATGTAAATATGTCAATTTTGTTAATAATAGTATTACTTAATAACTTGTAAATAGTCTTTGATTAGTTTCTTTGAAAATAAAATCATAAAAATCAAAAGAATTATTAGGTGAGCTGAGGCTTTCCCGGTGTAGTTGATGCAGAATAAATGAGTTAAATCAGTCTCTTTGTCAGTTCTTTTTAAATTTAAAAATTAAACATTACAACGTTTCGACTTTCATTTGAGACTTCTTCAGGTACCAAAAAGAAATAAACAATGGATTGCATGAGGTAATATGTTATGAAAAAAAAAATTAAATACAAAACATGGAACCTCACTTCATGCGCCCTTCGGCAGAAATGCAGGAAAGTGCCGCAAAACCGGCTTAGGAGTGAAGTTCGATTACTACTTTAAGCCAACAATGGACTACAACAGTTTAGAATCATACATACAATTTAAGTTATTGGTATCACTTTTTACTTTGATAGAATGAATGTTCTTTCTAATGAGAAGCATTTACTCATTATTCTCAAGAAATAATTTTGTTCTTCTAGAATTTCAACATGCTTCCAGTCAATTTGGTGGTTATTCTTTATAATGTGCTTAGATAAAACGGAATGATTTTGTGAGCTGCTTTTAATACTATTCGTGTGCTCCAAAATGCGTATTTTTAATGATCCTTTTCTCCGCCCTACATATGTTACTTGACAATCCAAGCAATTAGTTTGTGCTTATCAAACTTTTCAATTTTATCTTTAAAGTTTTTAACAAAATTCAAATTATTATTTCTTTTGAAAATATTCTTAATGTCATATTATTCTGAATAACAAAGAGGCTGATTTAACTAATTTATTATAAACTTGTGGGGCACCCGGCGTTGCCCGGGGATTTATTCATTATTATTTCATTCTTTATCAATATATGATCAAACCAGAATCGAAAACGTCTTAGTATGAACCACAAACACGCTCCCAGTATCTCGACAGTCAAAAATACTCCCGGTTCAATAACAGAACTAAAAATATTTTCAGTACTCTGACAGAATATAATTTCTTCCCCACTTAAGGGATGAATTTTTTACTTAAATCGCATATTAAAGGTCATAATATAACACAGCGACCCCATTTACACTGATTTCGACCCCAAAGTTGATAATTTCCTTGTTATTTTCACGTGACTCATTTCCACCCCTGCTCCTTAAACGCTGCAAGGGGTTGAAATTATATACAAATATTGATGGGGAAAATATTTTAAAAGTAATTGATCTCAAGAATTATTTTCCGACTCAAATATGAGCCTTAATTGTATGTAAAAATTCCATGCATTCCGTCCCTCCTTCTAGGGGAGTCGTTAGGAAGCTATACGCCAAGCGTTCATAGGTAATAGTTACGTTTGCCTGTCTGTTGTGTAAGCTCTCACCTAAACCCGACGGTAGATTATGAACTCAACTAGCGTTACACGTACGCCAACGGTGGTGGCATTTTAATATAATAAATAATACGTCGATAAAGACATCAAAACACACAAAACACAAAGAAAGAAACGGTAATTGAATACGAATGAATGTCAATATAGAAAATTCTGTATGAACTCGTCTGTCCAGTCCAGTGGTTGAGTTTATGATAGCTTCACGGCAAATCTTATAAGTCGCAGTTCGTTCTGAACTGGTTCCGCTTTCTCATGTTTACATCAAGAAATTGAATGAGAATGCTCGCCCTCCTCCTCATTTTCTCTCCTCCTGCCAAAATTACTCTTATAATAACACAGTGAGTGAGATGAATGGTATAGGGACGCATAATAGGACTTTTAGTTCTACACCACTTTTCGAGAGGCAATTCAATGGATTTATAAATATTTATATTAATATCTTCTGAACTCTGCAAGTTATCTAAATGAAACATACACGAAACTTTATGTTAAAATTCCTGTTTCAATCCCTGAACTTTTCATTGAAATCCGTTGAGCCGTTTTGGAGCATAAACAGATCAAGAGTATAAGCAACTCAAACTCACGTTGGAGATTCAAACGCGCGGATATAAGATAGCTTTTCTGTAGAATTTTTTCATATTATGAGATTTTGAAACTTTTTCGTACGATTTTTTAAAAAAATCTGTATAAAAATCTTGTCCTGACAAAAACGAAAACAACAAAAAAATAATTATCGAATTTGGTGCAACCGTTTGATAGTTGTGCGCGTACTTACATTATGGCGACGCATTTGTATTTGCATATATATGTATTTAATTGTCAGATAAACTATTTAATACTATTTTAAATTCTGATACAAAAACAATTATTAACCGTTTTCCAGGCTTACTTAATTTTATCGTTTAAATTAAAGCGTTATCCTCTGTCATGTGTAACCGAAATAGACGCAGCTGAACTGTGATAACGTTATACTTTACTATTCTAATATCAGTATTTGTAAGCTCAGAAAGCCAGCTCATTGTTCCTTTTTTAATATAAAGAAATTTTTGCAATTAAAATATTCTCTCAACATATGGCGGAACGTAATAATTGATGGAAGGAGCCTTATTTTTGAGACAGAGTTGCTTTGAGAAGACAATGTAATTACTGGCGACATCACTTCTGCCGGCGCTTTTGATCTTCCATCGCAGAGGAAGCGTACTCTGTACTTAACAACTAATGGCTAAAATATCGAGATATAAATCAAAAGATATCTCCCTCGTTTTTTACTTAGTGAATACAGCCAATTTAAGAAGGAGGGTAGATTTAAATTAGTAGGTGATATTCGAGTATATGTCAAGGTTCAATGAGATAAATTTATCCCGGAGGTTTACCTCGAGATGATGTCATGAGACTTGCCATTCGTTGTGAGTAATGCGCTTGGAAGAGACTGACCTTATCACAATGCAACATAATTCTATCAGTTTATTAATGCAGATCAGCGGTACAATACCTTGTTTTCATATTTTTATTTCTCATTCGATGTAGCAACATGAGATAACAAAGTAATATGTATTTTGCTAAAAAGAATATTTTTCAAATGTATTTAATCAATTACAAGTTATCACATTGGTCGTTGCTAGAATTAAATATTTATATATTTAAGGATTGTTTTACTTTGTTGATGAATAATCTTAATTTTGTGTAATGTTTATTTGCATGTCCTTGAAAATATTCAATCGTAAAATTAATAAAATCACAGTATAACTTTGAAAAGTTTGTTTACTTTTAGAAAAATTATATCACCTAAACAATGTACTGTAAAGAGAAGAAGAACGTTATATTTCAATCTTTCAGAGTCTTTCTTAATAAAATATATCGTCAAGGGTACATTATGCAAATAATTAAAGATTTTCATATAATTGGTAGACACTGTTGCTGTAAACTTTGGGGGATTAGAATAATTATAATATATTTTAATGATTAATTTTTATGCATAAATTTTAATATTATTTATACACACCTAAGCTGTTATATCTAGCTATTATAAGGGAAAAAACTGCCAGGACATATATTTGTAGAAAACTACTGAATAGGGTATCCTAGATACAAATGTTGGCAGTTTATAGCTAAAATTTTATTTAATATTAATTGCGCTAATTAAAGTTCATAAATATTTATTTGAAACATTACAAATAATAAAAATTTCATCGACTGAACAATATGAACGGTGCCAACCAAACAAACAAATTACAAATAAAATTGATTTATAATGGAGGGAGGATGTATTGCAATAAGTTGATTTTAATTGCGCAGATCAATAAGTACTCATCAGAGTTTGGTTGAGTGGTTTTTGCCTGAGTGAAATCAAAATCAGAATTGATAATAGCCATGTGTAATTTAAGAAATTATTGTTCCTTAGAGAAGAGTTTTAGCGGATTGTCATGTAGCTTACGGTCTGTTATGCCAAAGTACAGAATCTCTGAATTAACTTTTCTTCTATACCGCCGTTTTTTCCTCCGAACACCCATGGATGGAAATAACTCCAGCAGATACCTGAGTCAGCCGCATCTCCAGCAGACGTCACAAGGATGTTTCCTGAACCTCCGTAATGCAGGAAGAGTGTCTCCAAACTCAACTTTTCTATTGCTCGCATGAAATTGATTTTTAATATTAAGTAATGGACAGTCATAAAGTCTATGATTTTTAATTTTAAAAACACATTTTAGTGGTGACCCACTCACATTGATGCCCAGCGGATAAGTGTCCCTGGAGATGATCTCTACTCCACAAACTAGCTTTTTTATCCAATTACCTATCACATATTAGTTCATACATTCAACTAATCCATCAACAAAATTGTGGTTTTCTTTTGGTGAAACGAACTTTCTCTGTTACGCATCCCGACTATAAGAAATGAATAGGTGGGAGATATTAGCTATTTAAGTAGGATATTAATATAATATATATAATAGGATTTTGTAATAAAAATAAGAAAACAGTTAACTTGATTCAAAACAAAATTACATCCATAATGACAATTGTAGTATTTTCAATCTTTATTTCGGAAATTATTTCTTAATTAAAATATATTTGCACAAAAACTTATCAAAATAAAATTCTTAAAACGTACAATTTTCTAACTCTAAACTCAGGGTCGTATATTTTGGGCCTCCACATAGCTCAGAATGTTAAACTCAAAATCTACTCGGACCTGGCAGTACAGGAAATCAGCAAAGAGGGTTACAGGTGGAATTTATTGTGTCAGCTTAGTGAATATTCCAGCTCCGTCCTCGTAGAAATATCCTCCTCAGAGTCGCCGTCGCTATTTGTCCCTGTCCAATATCTCTCTCACCATCTCTCCCGTCTCACCGCTCTCGAAAAATCTGCCTGCCAGACTTTATAAAATCTCCGCTCCACTTGTTTAGTTTATATCACCAACGTGACAGGGATGTATATTCAAAACTAATATTTATGGTTACACTAAGGGAGATACACCATCCGATGCAGCTAAATCTCACCAACCATTGGGAAACACCACAGGCGCGACGCGATGTCTAGTTTTTATAGCCCCTGGCTCAAATTCTGTCCCCCGCCAAAAGTCCGAGCAGATGTGTTTGACCGTTACATACAGATATTAATAACATAAGGTCAATGAAACGGTCTCATCAAACTTTAATGTGTGTGAATCATTAGTGTTAAAACATTTAATAAAAAGTGATTAGATATGGTTAGGAAGATAACTTTTAAATGCGATCCCTGTCCATTGAAAAAGAAAGTAAAATGAAATAATTATGCAATTATTGACGAATTAACAGCTCTGGATCTTAAAATGTTTGTTGAGAGACTGAGAGCATAAATACTGAAAAATCTATAAAAAAGAAAACATCTGCGGAAGTGTCAGATGAATCAACGAATAACATGATAAATCAAATATAACGATTGGCTTACTACGGAAAGATAGAATGAGGGTTTAGAATGTTTGAAACCTTACGAAATAACAGGGCATAAGTTAAGATGAAGATGAGACACGACCTGCTGTAGCATATGACAATGACTGTTTTCGAAGGAATTAAATTGGTAATTTACTAGACGCCTCTCGCACGGTTTCCTGTGACCAGTAAAGGCGATGACATAACAAAGCCTCGCCATACTAGAACAATCTGTAATTGAAATCGACTCGAGTGCAGGCTTAATGCCTTACGTAACTGATTCCCTTTGTAAGGCACAAGCTGACATCTAGTCCGACGTAAGGGGCTAGTTAAGCAAAGTAGAAACAGCTGCAGAGGAAACCTCTTCTATTCACTCCACATCAAACGGGTAAACACACAATCAACAAAACATTTTCTCATCGAAGAAATGGTTCACGCTATGTTTTATTTCGCCAACTATAAATAGTCTATATTTGTTACTTAATATAATTATTCGTTGCCAATTAGTCAGAAGTTAGTTAATAGAAATTACATTTAATATTTCTTGAGTTACATATACGTTGAAACTGTTTACTATAAAAAATACAACTGTGGCGAATTTATTTGAAACCAAACATTTAAGAACGTATTAATAATCTATTATAAAATAAGAATTCGTTTCAAGCTGTTTGCGTGGATTGATATTGGTGGCGCTGTGAAAATGCTTCAAGTTATATATTTCATCATGTTGATTTTTTTGTAGTAATGCTTTACCATATAAGAGAACCACGAATTAAGATTTTATGAGTCTTCAGTGTGATAAGTGTGTGAGCAGAATAAATTACAGAGCATGAAAGGAGACATTAATATGAGAAACGGAATGTTGGTATTAGAGACTATTAAATACATTTCATGAGCGTTGGATTACAAAATATTATTAACAGTATCATACTTCAGAAGAATATCAGAAGATATTCTTATTTTTAGTTATACTTAGAATTGTTATTCAATATAACAGATTTATTTTTGTGTTGATTATTTTTAATCATACCTGTGAAATGACTTAAATGAATTTATCATTCTGATATTCTATTAAAACTACCTTCTTCAAATCTTCTGATATGAAACCATATATCTCCTAACTTCTAGATTGTAGCTAACCAACCCCATCAACTTTTACATGAACATATCAGTATAACACTTAATAATATAGGCCAAAAGTGTAAATATGGCAATCCTGCCGATTGAACATAGCAATATTCTCCAGAGTTCTCTCCTAGAAACTGGACTGCCACTTCATCGATCTTCCTTTCTTACTTTTACATAGGACTAACTCATCTAATATCAATTGGAATAAGGAACTATATTTATTAGCAACAAAAAAACAACAATCCAAAGATCATCTTCACGGACGCTTCAAAAGGAAACTTAAGAACCGGATGTGCCATAATAGCAGATAAATAAATAAAAACGATTTCACTAAAAGAACAAACCTTACTTCTGATCTAATAGAAATAATAAGGGCAATATTCTACTGCGTTCAATAAAACCACACTGTGTATCTTATAGCATCGAACTCCACCAAAGCAATTAAATACATACACAACCTCAAAATGAGAGATAGTCTCCTAATCAAAATCAGAAATGCCTTATCCATCATCACCGCGGGAAAACAGATCAAACTATTATGGATCTCTAGAAACATGGACATAAGGGGAATCTTCATTGCTGACGAGCAAGCTAAATGCGATGCTTCCAGCAAGAAGAATTACAGCAACATTGATATCCAAACCCCGTTTAATATTTTATTTGTCTACAAGAAGAAATGAGAAGTGGCTTCATCCATTGACTTGAGGAATAATTATAGCCCACTACAGACTCCCACTAACAATCAACAGATCTCGCCTTCCCAGCTAACATGTCCAGAAGATAGCAAGTGATTCTGGCAAGAATTAGAACCAACCATACTAATTTCTCCCATAATTGTTTACTTTCCAGAGTGCTTCAACCGACCTGTCTACAGAGTTCAACTACAATATGGATTACATCTTGCATCAGTGCCCTTCTCTCACCGCCACCAGAAGACAACACTTGCGGATCCCTATTACCTTGCGGTATCTCTTCTTCGAGCAAAGCAATTTCCTGAAAGATACTAACTTGTTGAACCGACGTTTAAGCAAACTATAATTTGTACATAGTTAAGAGAAGAGAATATAATTTCACTATATTTATTACGCGAAAAATTTAAGTAATAATTCATCGCACAACGTTTTGTCCTAATATTTGGGATACGTAGATGTGTGCAAAAGGAAGAACTAAATTTGTTACTAAATCGTAGAACGTCCAAATATACTATAATAAAACACATGCAAATGTGATGCCTATTTTCCATAGTTAACCAACCATAGGTTTGGATTTTTCTTAAAAACATTAGTAAAGAAATAACTCGGACATTATTTCGTCAATTTAGTCACTCCACATCATCCATTACAGCTAACAAATTTTCCTATAATCCTGCCCTATTCAATGCTACCAATTACAAGGTATCTATACTTAAATTTAGAGTGATGTCCTTTGAAACAGTTCACAATCTGAGGTTTTCCTTAAAGGAAAAAAAATTAGCAATGAATTTGTTCCGAGGGCCTTTATTCGTCAACGTTGCAGCTATGAATAACCTCTCAGATAAGAATAGTGCTGTGATAATTGACACTTTTCCTAATGCATCACTTGACGAGTTTATAAATTTTTTGTTGAATACGCCTCATATTTAAAGAATCAAAGTGAATTCACAAATTTGTTACATCAACCAATATGTTTCCAAACACATCCGTGTAATAATTTCTAATCTATTCCCATCGATTTTCAATTACTAAATTTATAAATAACTAGTAAAAACCGCTTTTATTAGAGAAAAATAATGATCAGAAACTTCCAACCTCTATTTTGATAAATCAGGACAAAGAACTATAGAATTTTACTTTCCGCGGAAACGACTCTTGATTTCCCTGTAAACGGGAAGGGAATTGCGCCAATCAGTGTGTATTAGGAGTGAAAAATCTTATAAACTTTGAAGAATGCCCAACCATTAATTAGGAGGATACTGAATCCATGCCTCAGCATCAGGTAAGGAATAGAAGATCCATCAGTGAGACGGTTTTTAACGCCGATGATTTTCAGTCAATTAAATGTGTTCTGAATGCATCAAATCTAAGAAACCTGATAAAACATTTGACTTTGAAATATGAAAACTCTTACTTAAACCGACTCGGAATATCTTTTGTGCACGCAAACAGAACTTAGACTTTAGCCACGATCAGTTAATATTCTGGATCCCAAATGCGTTTTCTTCTATGAACCCTTTAAAGGCCATCAAAGTATATTTGTTAGACCCGATTAAGGTGGTTAGTAATCTAAACTCAGTTCATTCACAAATTACTAACCGATTCTTAAAACAGAAATCACTAGATTTAGTAACACGTTAAAGGAAAAACACATTTGGAATCCTAGCCCCATATGTATTGGCAAACATGGGAGATAAGGATCAACATCGATTCAATAGAATTGCAACAGGCTCTACTTAAGCTATTGACGTGATGTTCGGATGAACTAGGTGATAAATTCGACTGCATAAGATCTAATATGCTCTTAGATAGTGATATTTTTGAGACATTTATGAGTGCTCCTGTGTGTCAAGAGTATATACCTCTACTTTCAACTCTCCATAAAATATTTTAATGACCTGCCTATGACCATCTTAATTCAAGATCGATTTTGGAAAGGTAATTGGGAGATATGGATACTTCTTAATCACTCCTCCCTAAACTCACTTAATTTCCCGATGGTATTCTATAATCTTTCAAGGACATACCCAGCAGTGTTGAATAGGGGTGTTTCTCCCAGATGTGGAAGGTAACCTCTCGTGGATCAGCATAACTTCGTCAAAGACGACCATGTATAAAAAATAATAATATAAAAAACATTATGTATTTACAAATTAGTCTCCTTTTTGCAGGTACTTTGCCCTTTCATGGCGTTACCCCTGAATCACTGCTATCAGAAACCGTATGGAACAAGTATTGATCGTTGCCCAGTGAAGTTATTCTGATGCTGCTCGACATTAGCTGATCCACGAGAAGTTTCCCCTGTTATCTTCCACATCTGGGAGAGACTCGCCTAATCAACACTTCAGGGTGTTTCCGTGAAAGATTACAGAATACCAGCGGGAAATTAAAATACAGGAATCAAAAGTTTAGTAATTTACGTATAATATTTAAAGATAATATTGCATTTGATAACACATACAAAGGGTAATCCGTAATGATTAGGTTGATTCTTTAAATCGCACTGCATGATAATGGCAGAATTTAATTCTCGCAGCGGGAGTCTATAGAATAACGACGCCGTGCCTTTAATTTTCCAGGCTGTCGCTGACTCCCGGATCGCATAAATATTATTGGCGGCGGGGTTGTTATCCGCATCAGCAATATTCAATCACGCGACAGAGCCCCGGCAGCTGGCACACGGATCTCTTCAATATCAGCAGTGAAACGCCGCGTTCGTTTCAATCTTATTGCGAGAGCCCGCCTGCATAATGAGCGCGATATGACGGCTCCAGTAATTGCATTAGGAGCAGCAGACCTTCCTTCCACGGCGACTTCCTCCTAAGCTGCCATGTTTCTCAGATTACAGGTGTCAACGGCCTCGAAAATATTTGGATCGTTTTTTTGAAGCACAATTCAATTTGTGTTGAAACATATTTCTTCAAATATTTACTACCTCCAGCAACTTTATTTTAATAATATTATTTTGGGCGTTTTTATTAAAAATATATGTAAAAAATTCTATATCATTATATTCTCGACAAATTTTCTTATGTTTATTTTTATAAAGGGTAAATAAAAAAGTATGGTGAGAGAATATCACAAAGTAGAAAGTGAAATTAAAAAAAACTTAAATCATTTCGAATTTGTATTTTAACGTCTTTTTGTAATAATAAGGAAAAATTCTAAGTTTCTAAATTAATATTAATCTTAGGGGAATTAGTTAAAAAGGGACAGACAAAAGCAACATAATGTTATTTACCAAATTAATTTTTCCGAACAAAATTGCAAAAAAAAGTTATACAGGACTCTAAACGGGTTCTGGAAATCAGACTAAAAGAGAATAGAAACATATATAAAACTTGTAACCATAATGTGATCACAACACATAGATTTGAGGAGAATCACGACTTCAGTTGGAATGATGTTAAATTTTAGACACACAAACGCAATTTATAATATAATATAATAATATATAATATATTTTATATATAATACAAACTGAGAACTCCGTCAACTCTCAGATTGACACCATTAAATTAAGCAATATTTATAAAACGTTATTTTCTTACGTTGCAATATATTTTAGTAAATATATAGTGTACTTGTTATCTGTTCTGTCTAATTATATGAACTAATTTATGTCTATTAACTTTTTATATCATTTAGGTATGTCTTTCCACCTAAAGTTATTTTAAATATTCACTGACACTACAATTCTTGTTTTTCGATTACAAGGTCAGATTGTAAATCATAGCAGGGATTGATTGCTCAGTATCTCTGTGGACCTATGCCTCTCAGTTTTTCCACAACTGAGCAAATGTAAAATTGTCGTGTAGCCTCGGGGAACCTTTTCAAAATATTGTAAAATTTAAAGTAAATATTGTTATATTTAAAATGTTACAATTGATGAATTGATTATTAAGTGAGTGTTCTCATTTATGTACCTCTTTTTGTTTAGTTATATATTCTATTACAAAATGTGTTAAATGTTTGGATTTTCATGTTAATACGTGGTTTGTACCGAAACGTTATGTTTTTCCTCTTAGGAAATTGTTAAACATAAAGTCTGAAATTGGTCGGAATTTTTACTTGTTATAAATTATTTAAAATTAATGATTTTAACAATAATTGTTCTATTAGAGTAACTGGTCTTCTTGATTCAGACTAACCATATAACAAATTGTGTGAACGTTGGAGATTTAATAACGCCAGTTGTAAAATTAATGGAAAATGTAAAGCCTGTTTTAAACATGTGTGTATTTCAATAAAATTTTCATTATTAAAGAACACAACGGAAATTTGGGAGCGCTGGAAGGGTAATTAGTGGTCAAAAACCAGACGATAGCAAACTAAATAGAGGTAATACAAAGGTGATGCTTATCGCAAGAGACTGCCATATCACTAACCCTGGAAGTAGGGGGGGGATTGAAACTACAAAAGGGCAAAATTTGAAGGCCTTTGTGTTTTATTCCTTACCAGGGTTGTGACCTTTAATCCTCCAATCGTAACGGTTAAAATGAATATTGGAATAAGCCGCGTTGCCAAACAGTCACAGTTTTAGCTGTATATGAAGCATTTCTTCTCCATTCGTCAATAAGACAAGCTAAGAACGTATTTGTCCACCTGGAAACCCTAGGTACGTTCTATTTTAATAGCAATACGGCTTCCCTCACATCAGCGGGGTCATAGATTGCAAATCGATGTGATGCGGGCGATTGTATAAATGAAATGGACGATGTATATGGGAAGTGCGCTATTTTTGAGACTTTGATCTAGAATATTTGTGAATAGGTATATGAAAGTAAAAAGATTTAATGAATGTTAACACACTTGAGACGATCAAATTGGTTTTAGGAATAATGTAGGGACAAGAGAAGCAATATTAACTTTGCGACTAATTTTAGAAGACAGGATAAGAAAAAACCGGCCTACGTTAATGGCACTTTTAGATTTAGAAAAAGCGTTTGATAACGTGTACTGCAACACAACTATTAAGGATTTTGAAGAGCACCGGAATAAAATAACGATAATGGAGGCTTAAACCTCTAGAAAGCCGTATTCAAGAAAGGAGTAAGCCAAGGATGTAGTCTGTTGCCCATACTGTTTAACTTATATAAAGAACAGGCAATGAAGAATGTTAAAATGGAATATGGACAAGGAGTCATACTGCAAAGAGCATAAATAAAACCCTTACACTTTTCCGACGATATTGTAGTGTTAGGGAAATCAAACGAAGACTTGGAAAAGGTATGAACGGAGTCCTGGAGAAAGAGTTCAATATGAGGATTAATAGAGGAAAAACCAAGGTAATGGAGCGTAGTTTAGGAAACAGTGTAATAAAAAAGGCTGTTAGATTGGGAAGGGATATTTTGATGGAAGTTAAGGAATTCTGCTATTTGGGAAGCTTAATAACTTGGGAATATAGAAGTATAGTAGACATAAAGAGTAGGATAACACAGGCAAGGAAGGCTTTCGCGAAAAGAGAAATTTACTTACGGGTAATATAAGTGTGAATATTAGGAAATCGTTGCTAAAAATGTTCGTATGGAGCGAGGCGTTATATGGGTGTGAAACGTGGACGATAGGAGCTCCCGAAAGGAAAAGAATAGAAGCCTTTTAAATGTGGTTCTATAGGCGAATGCTGAAAAACAGATGGGTGTATAGAGTAAGTAACGAGAAAGTTCTAAACAGAATAGGGGAAAAGCGAACTATATGGCGGACGTTGACAAAGCGAAGGGATAGATTAATAGGCCAAGTTTTAAGACACGAGGGTCTTGTAAAATTAGCATTAGAGGGAAGTGTGTGGGGTAAGAACAGAAGAGGGAGGCCAAGGATGGAACCGCTAAGGAGATTAGGGAGGATGTGGATTGCGCTAGTTATGAAGAAATGAAAAGGCTTGCGAAAGATAGGTTAAAATTGAGGGTTGATTCAGACAGGTCTTAGGACTTAATAACACCACAAACAACAACACACTAAATAATTTTTGTAGTGGAATGATAATTATTATAGTTAAAGTTCTTTATAACTAAGTAAAACTATCGTATTTTATTAAAATTAGCATAACTGATTAAGTAATAATAAATTTTGATTCAGTGTAATTAAATACACTTATATAAATTTTAATAAACATGTCGTTGGAAACTAAGTAAGTAAGTAATATTTAATACACTGATATATTGGTATTACAATATCACAAATAGAAAGCTTAACGTTTGACTTCTAATCGAGTTTGCTTAATATTCAAATTAAATTTAGGAAAATGTTTATACAATTTCTTTGGCTGATTCATCAATCATGGTCATATTTTAGATTTTGCCGGCGGATAGTTAGTTCCCAAATTCGTTTAGGCATCTGATACATTTATATTTTCATTATTAGTATTTTTAAATGATTATAAATTCATTTTTTGTTGATGGTTTCTTTTTTGTCACAATTGCAACCTATTAAACAGAATCACCTCCTCTATGCCACAATAGGTATGTATTCATTTTAAATTGTTTTCTGATATTTACAGACGTATAGTGTGTACTAATGACAAATTTTTATTTGCGTGTAGCGCCTCAAAATGTCAGGCTTTTGAGAATTTACAACAGGCATTTTATAATTTTGAATTTGGTCAGGTCTGTACGAAACGGATGTAAAAAATGTCGAGAAGCATACCTCTGTTCTAGGAAGGAACGTGTATAATTTCTGACAGCTTTATATAGCAGTAGAAAATAAAATAAAAATAGGATATACCTGAGAAAAAACGGGGAGAAAAACAATATTGCAATATTTGTAAACTCATACTACTTAAAAATATGGACAAGAAAATTAATTGTTATAATGTTAAGAGAACTGGTACTATACTTACACTAATATTTTTAAATTCATTGTAACTTGTGCAATATTTATGAATAATAACTAAAATGTTTTAGAGAACTAGTTGGACTAGTATTTCACAAATGGGGTATGGATTTATCATAAAAATATCGGACGTCTTATTGATATAAATTTGAAATGTTTATATTACTTGGGGACATTTAAAAGGAGGTTGGATATGTAAAGATAAGAAAATGGAACATATTGTCACAATATAACAACCTATTTCCTGTGAAGGAAGAACAATTTTTTTCTAAGCAGTTAAAAACATGTTATTAAGTATTTACAGTATTGTCACAAGATGGCAGATAATAGTTTGATTTTGCGAAAATCCTACCTTCGGCTCCATATACCAAGGAACGAAAAAATTTTGCGAATTCGGTTCAGCTGCTTTCCTCTGAAAAGTGAAGTAACTCAGCGTACTGACTTAGGATATCCTGATACAGGAATATAATTTCTTGATTTTAAACTATACAAAATGAAAACTATTTTTCTCTTTAGTAGATGCTTTTAAACGGACTTTTTTAATTCTATACAATTATGATGTTAAGTTGAGTGCAACTTAATGATTTTAATTGGACTAAAAACTAACATTTCATCTGTATTGAGGAAAATGATATATGAATTTTCCGATCCACTTGCTTAGTAACAAGAAAAATAAAATTTAATCGACTTTGTCATTTGTTAGCGAAAACGACTTGCAAATTAAACAAGCGAATATCTTCCAGCTCTCTCAATAGTTTAATAGGTATGTTTCATATCGTTACTACGCTCGTCCATATAGCGGATGAAAAATAATTACAGAGACCTCGTCAGAAATTAATTAGAAGCAGCTTTCTTTCCTCTTCCGCCAACAAGCTACATTTACAAACTAATTAATTTACATTTACTGGAAAAAGTGCTTCCCGACTTATACTTCAGCCTTATGAAAGAAAATGTAATTATTATGAGAATCCGATGCTATTCCGATGCTATTCTTCATTCAGTCTACTTTTCAAAAAGATTGCTTCGCCACACTTTGAAGGACACAATTAAAATGTTAGTCATAATTGAGATGTAATAAAACAAATTCTCAACTCGAAAATCCATATATGCAATTAATTATTCGTTCTCAGTTGAGACTTCGAATATTAATATACATTACTGATTAATTAGGAGTATTTTATTAACTTTTAGCTCACTCTATTAATTTATTCATATAAATTGTCTTTAAGAAAGTATTCCGAATAGTGGTGATAACGAACCTCTACATAGTGCGATCGTGTCGTAGATTTCATGGTTCTGTGTAATGCGAGTTACACAAGTAACAAGGGCATTGATTTAATTATTTTTTTAGTGGTTTCAATTCAAACAAAGCTTTGATGTACGTAGATTAATTAAAATAGAATTGCTGTGAACCATCATTTTTAGATGAACCATTTCTGCAAATTGATTGGCATATTCATGAATAACTGTAAAAAATTTGAAGATGGTACTGTAGTTTAATGTACGTATATATACGTATACAGTATGAACAACATTTGGAAAATAATAAAATTATTGCTCCTATTTTACAGAAGGTGCATTTTACTTCTAAAGTCTACGAAAAACTGATCTGCGGCCGCCTCACACCAGAGTTGGAGAACATCCTAGCGCCAAAACAAAATGGTCTCGTCCGAGGTCGATCAACTCACACAAAAATCGTCGAGCAAAGGCTTTTGACAAAGTAAACCATTCTGTCCTTGTGATCAAGATGAGACACTTCTAAACTTTCTTACAGTCTACTAACTTGATCGAAATCTTGTTGTCAAGCTCTGTCAAAACTGTACATCATATGAATTTGTGCCCACATCTTGCGTGCCTCAAGGATCCCATATTGGACCAATCCTGTTCATTTTGTTTTTGAACGATATTGTTAAATTTTTTAAACGTTGTAAATGCTTCTTATTTGCTGAAGATCTTAAAATGTATTCTTTCATCAGAAATCCTTGTGATTACCAATTATTACAAGAATATCTAATTAGTTTAAAGAGTGGTGCAAATAGACTTTCATGGAATTAATATATTTACTAAGATAAATATTGACTGTGATACTAGGTACACCCTGGTAACGGACAAGCACGCCTGATCGGACTTTGGCGGTGCAAAGTCAAAAGAAAGGAGACAGTATGCGAGCCAGGGAGTGCCTGGGGTGTTCCCCAAGGAATGGTGAGATTTGGCGACATCGGGTGGTGTTTTTCCCCAAATGTCTTGAGGAAGAGGGGCAAACTGTGACTCCCAGAGAAGAGTGATCATCACCTTGGTGATATGAACGAAAGAAGTGGGGAATAGGCATTAAAGAGGCTTGCAGAGAGATTTAGACACATATTTCGAGAGAGATTGCTGAACAGATGATTGGAATTTAGGAATAGGAGATTTCGAGACGGATGATTGCAGTTTAGGTAAACGGTGTTTGTGGAGACGAGAGCGGTGGATCGGATTAGATTAGAGGCAGGAAGTATAGGCACCGGCTCTGATTTAGATCGAGGACGACCCAAATTAGGAGGAAATTACAACGAGGAAGACGATGGACGGACCATTATGTCACCACGGGAATTACCCCTGTAAGTTTTTACTGATTATACTGCCAGGTCCGAGTAAATTTTGTGTAAAATATTCTGATCTATGAGAAGGCCCATACATACGACCCTGAGTTTAGAGATAGAGGATTGTTAGTTTTAAGGAATTTATTTGCATAATTTTTAAGTAAATATCTATTTAGTGTTAGTTAAGAAATAATTGCCGCTTAAAAGTTGAAAATATCATAATTATAGTACTGATGTAAATTTGTTTAGGTTAAAGTAAATTTTCTTTTTTATTATAAAAGCTTATTATTCATATATGAATATTGCGCTAAAATAATTAATAGATTCTCCCCTTATTTATTTCACCCTTTTCGACCAGGCCATTACTTAAGTATTAGTGAGATAGTATAAAAGTTTAATAGTAATATAAATTTTGAAATACTTGTAAATGAAGTAGTAAAGAGCTAGTCATTTACTAGACTTTCCTTATAGAAATGGAAAATATTTAATGGATAAAAGTACACTCAAATCGTTGTACTGTTCCATCGTCCGCTCTGTTTTAGAATATGCCATCGTAGTTTGGAATCCATTGATTGCATCGGAAGAATACAGAATAAGTTATTCAGATTGGTAGAAAGTAAGTTAAAAATCACCCATAATGTAGGTGAATATAGTTTTGTAAGTAATTCGTTACAGTTACCTTTTCTGAATGACCCCAGGAAAACTAATGATGTTATTTTTGTATAGTATTGTTAATAAACTGTTAAAATCTACTCATTTATTAAGTTTGGTTAAGTTCAAAGTACCAGTTCGTCTCATCAGAGATTGCTCTACTTTTAACGTTAGCTATCATAGATGAGTAGAGTTATGTGTATAGGACAGGCAGCTTTTTTAATGCTCGGTACAATAATGTAAAAAGAACGTTAAATAGACTTTAAAACTAACTACATAAGTCTTTGCATTGTTTTGTGGTCACGCCATTTATGTATTATAATTTTTTGTATATTATAATAGGCACTAGCCTGTGAATAAATAAATAAAGCCTCAGTACATGAGTAACAAGACTCTTTGAAACTAGATTTTTGGAGAAGTCAGAGACCGTGTCATACAATTGCAGTAGCCGGCAGCATTTTCATGCCAAGTAGAGCATGAATAATTCATCAGTAGATAAGTGGAGACACGGAAGGCGTTTTCAGACATTCTGGCAGCATGTGAAAATCATTTTCGTAAATACCAGACACCAAGAGGTTCGGATCACGCATAAGGAGTGGAACTGTTCCACCCTTCATTGTCAAAGTAAAACGTTTCAACAGAGATCATTTCTCTTTCCTTCTATCTTTGCTGCTACTAATTTTGTTTTCTCAATATGGAGTTTATAAGCTGCTAGACATGAACAGCATGCATCACAAAACCTTCAAGCGTTAATGGCTCCCTGACAACCCGTAGTCCCAGAATCTTTTATGACATGTCTTCCAAAGTCTGGTGCGTCCAGAACAAGCTGGAGACATACAAATGTATCAAGGCGTGATCAGTTCTTGAAAGTTATGCCAGTGAAAATGATCATCGTTGGAGTTGTACGTAACTTTGGTATCTTGTGATATATTAAATTCTTAGTCATGTTATTTCTGACTGATCTCAAGTGATCAGTCGATAAAATCGTCAACATATTCACGTTGACGTGGCTTCTCATTGATTCCTAGTTGTAAAATGGTATGTATGGTATGTTTATAAGCTTCTATTTGACCTTCTAATGACGTTGAGTGTGCACCTTAGAAAATCGTCTGCATTAGATTGACCAAATCCGTAACGAAACATGTCGAAAGTCGTAGCACAAACTAGAAACATGTTTAGTTGCAATAAATTTGCTGGTGACGCGGCAAATTGGGTAACCCCGAAAAGAAAAACTAGGAATATCATCGCTTTTCCGATCCCAATGTCGGATATAACAGTATATTGCCTAGATATTGACAAATGCGCCATTGTGCTCAACATGATTACGGCGTCGCTGAGATGAGCCTGTGTAGATAGAGCATTACAAAAGACAAAGACGGATTTAAAGTTTAATATATTTTTGGTTACTTAGTTATATCTACTGTAGTCTTCGATAAACAAAAATTATTTTATTACTTTCCGTTTTTAGCAGCAGCAGTCATATAGTAGGCTCGGTGAATTCTCAGCTATCCTGCAGTGCGAATGGTATTCAGTCAGCCTCTTTTGTGAGTTGAAGAAACAGTGATGCCTCATCTTTCTCAATAATCGTCGTTTAATTAACCTGCATCTCCACGCATCACATTTCAACAAGAAGTCTAAAGACCCGCGTGGAGGACAGTAATTAAATCCGAGTAATAGATGTTTCAGAAAGCATCAAAGAGACAAATAGAATTTTATACTAGGCAATGGCTCTCTAACTAATCATAATATTTCAAACTAATGGCAAATTCCACGTATACTTATTGCTCAGTTCATAAGTCGGACAAGCATAACCTTGCTCTCTACCAGAGAGGTATTTAGAAATTTAAACAGTAAAACCTTCTTTTGAAGGTAAACACATTACTAACAACAATGGTTTACCGAAACAGTGTATTAATATTTTACTGCAAGGAACGTTTTACTCGGCAGATTCCTGGTCGCTTTTCTGTGCAGCCAAAAGTGTTGAATGTGTAGCTCTGAAAATCATTTATTTCGTAGTTTTCTTACCTTCTGTATTGTTTTCTGCTTTTTTCTTTACGTGTTTCATGGGTAACCTCTACGGGACGGCAGATTCGTCGTTCAATTCTGTTCTGTTCCGTGAATTGACTTGTCCATCGTTTATGTTTCTCCCTAAAGTGCGTGCGTTAGGTTTAGTCTCAAGTATTGAATAATTTCATATTTAGTTGATTGGGACATTCAATTATCTGAATGATTATTTAATTTTTCCTGTTTAATTTATATGCACAATTTAAAACTTATCCCCTTAGTAGCGTTAAAGGATTTTTTTATATTATTCTATTTTTAATTATATCGGCATTTTTAGTTACGTAAACTTAAGGTTCTTAATTGTCATAAATCGTACCTTGTAAAAATTATTTTGTAATTTTTATGTATTGTCGGATCCTATTTGCTCATTCGTGACCTGATTGACTTAAATGAATAAATAAGTACGCTTAAGTACGTATTCTTTGGAATGTATTTTTAATCCACCATTTTAATTATTGCAATTTTATATTCATATTTCAATAGAAATGAATAAAACTCACGTAAAAATTGAGGAATTTGAAAATCTACCTCATTTTCCGTCAGTTTTGTTGTATATTTGCTGGTGATTCCACAAAGTAATCTCGCAGTTCAGAAAGATAGAATTTAGTTCAGTATATAAAAAATAACTCTCTGATGAAGATTGTCTCCAAACTTAACCATATAAAAAAAATCCGTTCCGAACATCTGTTGTCTTTGTTCAGTAATTGAAAAATTCTTGCCGCTGGTCACCCGGCCAATTGAAATGCTGCAAGTTCATATCATATGAAAAATGTCATAAGGGGAAAAGATCAGTTGAATGTAACGGTGAAATTAATTATAGCGCAACAACAAGGTTTAGTAATTGTATAGGTAGGTTCTGAATTTGGATTTATAATCTTGTTATTCCTTTTTTAAATAGCCTAAAAAATTGTTTATTTCATTTTTAAAAGTAAGGGAAATTCCGATGTGAAATTCTATTACTTGGGGTGGAAAAGCGTGTTTCGACTAGAGCAGGCATCGTGACTAATAAACACATTTCATAATCGTCCTACCTCTGAGCGCATTTTCTGTACACGAAGGTCTTAACTAACCAATAGGCCGTTATTAAGTGTTCTGTATACCTTACGAAAAAATATTTTTGCCGCAAACGATAACTGATGCGATCCGACACGTTAAAAAATTCATTTTAACTGTGTAAAACGTAATTATTCTAGAACGGCTTTTAATGATATCTTAAAGAAAATAAATTAGTGGTGCTAATGTGTAGTGAATTTTTATTTATTTTCTTTCAATTTAGAAGTTGTTAATCATTAATATAATTTCAAAACTTCTAAATGAAACATGCTCATATTTTCCCCATGATTGAAGATAAAACTACAATATACGAAGAAAACGGAACATCCAAATACTTTTTTTCTCATAAATTCCGTGTTTCTGGGTTGCTGATTTCTTTACGTTTTTTTTAATAAATTTTATACTCCAAGAAAAGTAGTTATAACTTTAGAGTCATTATAACAACGATTTAACAAGAGGCCAGTGAATTAAAAATAATATAACTGACATTAAACGATTACAAAATAAATGCAATAGCACTTCTTTGTTACAAGTATTAAATTTATATAACAAATGTTAAATAATATTTCATTTTGAATATTTTGGATACAAACTTCATATCAAAGAAAACATTTATTGCCAGTACTAACAATTTAAGATTTTTTTATGGTTAAGCGGTGTTACCTGAAAAAATTCCAAAATAAGAGATGAAACGCTCTGATTTGTTTTCAAGTGGGGAAATGATAAATTATCGACTAATAAAATAAACGTATTCTGACTTATTGACTACTGTATTTATGATTTAAAATTATCATGACCACCGTGTTATATTTTCGGAGTATTTGAAACCTGCGTTTTGTGTAATTATTAATCAATTTCACCAAATACAGTATTTGAATCAATAATAAAATTTTGCATTTCATAAACATAAACGTCATGACAAAAGCTTATAGTGATGATTTTTAATGACCTTATATAACACTACAAGGCGCAGAGCGCATTTATCAAGAAGCTAGAAATCTTGTAGGTCACAGGACGAAGATTAATGGTGGACCAAAGGAAACCTCGGCGCCTGTCTGCCCTTACGTCGCGTCCTTGGCCTTCTTTTTCCACCAGACGTCGACAAATTGTTGCCTTTACCATTATCATTGTATTAATAAAATAAATTACTTCACAATGCCCATTGAAAGTATCGATATCTGGCTTAGGTGGCTGATGACAGCAGAAAAGTTGTTGAAATTTTTTCGTTCGTCGAGTGTGATTGTTATTTTCATAACTTAACCTTTTTCTTTCTTCTATAGAAAATTATGGGAAAATAGAACTCAACTACGACAGAAAACTTTTATTAATTAATACCCCATTTCGTCATCATGTTTAGGACTTAATCAAGTAATTTTGAAGTATGCACTCATATATTAATTTTGACAAATAAATAAGGTCAAAATGTATGCAAAACTTACCGGACTGCTTCCAAGGACACATTTCGGTGGCTACTGTCTTGAAAGCCACTACAGTAGAATATTATATGCATCTGGACCTCCATTTGTTTCTCAAAATAGATCAAATTTAATATACATTACGACGAAGTATCGTAAGAATTAAATAACAATTAGTATTTGTTTGTTGATTTAATTCTGGTTATTTATTTTGCCCAACAGAAGTTATGTGATTTCCTGAACTGGTTGGTTAGTAATATTTAGAAGCTCTAGTGCCCAGTTATATCTTAATATGATTATTTAACTACGGGAAAATATAATAATATTACCACAATGTTTTATATAATAAACCGAAAAAATCGACGAAAAGCAAAGAATGTTGCAACGGTCAGACACATCTGCTCGGTGTTTTGGCGGTGCGGAGTAAAAAGAAAGGAGACAGCATTTGAGCCAGGGGCAATAAAACTCAGACTTCCCGTCGTGCCTGGAGTGTTTCCCAATTTTGGTGAGAGATTCCGAGAGAGGTTGAGGGAGGTGAGACGGGAGATGGCAAGACAGATTCGGAGACATATTTTTCGAGAGCGGTGAGATGGTTAAAGAGATATTGGACATAGATTCGGAGAGAGATTTTCGTGGAAGGTGAGACGGACACAGTCCGAGAGAGATGGAAAGACAGATTTGGTAGTTCAAGAGGAGGATGATAATGAAATTGTCCTGATCCATGGACAAATAGTGGCAGCAACTCTGAGCAGGATATTGTTACGAGGAAGAAGCTGGAATATTCACTAAGCTGACACGGTAAATTGCACCTGTAACCTATTTGGATGATTTCCCATAATGCCAGGTCCCAGTAGATTTTGTATGATTTTATTCTAATTTATGAGAAGGTCCAAAATATACGACCCTGAGTGTAGAGTTATTGTTAGTTTTAAGAATTTAATGTGTATAATTTTTTATGCAAATAAATTTGTAGTTTTCATTAAGAAAGAACTACTGGCTTAGAGATTGAAAATAGCAAAATTGTAATATTAATGTAAATTTGTTCTGACCAAGTAGAATGTTTCTTTTTTATATCATAAAACTCATTATTAATATATTAATATTCCACTTAAATAATATACTCCTATTTATTTCAATGAGTATATGAGTATATTAAAATATTTACGGTTTGTTTTGGATACATTTGTGGTTATTTTGTTTGAGGGCTTTCAGCTTCTCTCTCTTCACATGTAAATATTATATCTGAATGAGTTGAATAATTAAACATCCAATGATGTTAAATCAATTTCATAAATAAAGACTACTTCCAAAATATCTCATAACCCTTGCCAAAACTTAGATTGTGGACTAAAATGCATATTATTTGCCGATGCCCCTAAATATTACCGGCTGGCAGAGGGAAAGCAAATATTTTGTATTATTAATGAGATTACGCTTGTCCACTGTGATAATATGCGCTCTTGAGAACAGCCAAAGTTGTGGCCTGCTAAGCCGAAAGCTGTGGATTAGTTGCTGCTCTGGCAAGTGCCTTCTCGTTGTTTGTGGTCCAACTAATTGCTCAGTTTGAGCTTGGACCACACACTTGTGGTTTCCTCTCAACACGCACACGCTTACCAAGCATCGGCCTTGTACATTACTGTGTACACCGGGAATTCAATTCTGCGGCCGGCCATCCTCATTTGGGATTTCATGCAATGTTAGGAAACATCGCCTTCAGTGGAGCTCTCTTGCAGGAAACAAATTTCTAAGTGCGAATGGATTTATGTAAAGGTATGCAAGAAATAGCAACACTGTTACACATTAGAGAGTAATTCGTGAATTATCGCAAGTCAGAGCAATGAAATATCCAGTAGCACTAGTCTGACAGTTTCAAATGCAGCAATTGTTTTGTATGAATTGTTAACTATTGGTAATTCTGTAAATTAAATGTGTTGGCCACCAAAAGATTGCGTCTGCAAAATTTAGAAATATAAAATAATTTACACCGGTATATTTTTAATTCAAATGTAACCCTTTTCTCGAGTGTATTGTGATTTATGAACCGTTTCCAAAAGCAGACCCATTTATTAACCCTTCATACAATGAAGAGAGAAATTGTGGTGTTTCACAGTTCGACGGTTGTTTGATAAGACTGGAACAAATGTAACAAAAACAATTAATTTTAGGAAACGTACATATTTTCCAAGACAGTCTCCTTCCTTGGCTATACACTTGTGGCAGAGAGATTACAATTTTTCAAACCACCAGAAAAACAGGGTTTGCCAAATCCTGCCAAATACTACGTCATGGCCTCGACCACTTCCTCATTTGAAGAAAATTTCTTCCCACCCAGTTAATTATTCAAGTTCGCGAACGAGAAGAAGTCACTTGCTGCTAGATCTGATGAATACGATGGATGACAAAAAAAATTTCTAACGACAACTCGTACACTTTCTCCATTGAGACTGCTGCTGTGTGCGCTGGCGCATTGTCCAGGTGAAAAGCACTATATTGGTCGTTTTTCCATCAGCACCGGATTCAAACGATCCAGCAGAGCCGAATAATACGGCCCAGTTATTTTTATGCTCTTTTCTAGGAAATCTATGAATATTATACCATGAGCATCTCAAACGACAGTGGTCATCACTTTTCCAGTTGGCAAAACGGTCTTTGCTTTTTCGTTGCACTTCCATTGTTTGATTGTTTTTGGTGTCTTGAGTGTAGTGATGGATCCAAGCTTCATCGATGGTTACCAATTTGTGCATTACGCCTAAGCATTGCTTGATTCTACGTTGAAATGGTTTTTACGATCCGTTTTTTGTCCAATGTCATCAATCGCGGCACCCATCGAGCACAAAGCTTTTTCATGTATGAAATGCACTCTTTCAGTTGAGAATCTTACGTCATCACCTACCTTACGCACGTTTAGTCTGCGATCTTAAATAACGATATTGTGAAAATTTTCGATATGTATAAATACACCGAAGAGGGTGAACTCTTCTAGAAAAAGGGTTATTTGTCTCAAGATGGAAACACGGATAGAATTCAGTTGGGCTCAATCGTCTCGTGGGAACTCATATCCTGTTCAATATACTCCGTTTTGTAACGTGTATCTGATCTCAAAACTCCAACAGTCGTCTAACTTCGTCAACATCTTATGGTCATTACTTTAGCTGTGTATTATTATTAATCGTATTATTGAAACTAGAATGAGGAGAGTTTCCTGTATTTAAAATGTCTTCCATGTGTGCCTTTAATCAGTGAGTAATTTTTGTCATACTTGATTAATGTAGGATTTTCTACTTAATATTTCATTGAAAACTTGTTTGTTTGTATTACCAAATGATTTTTTTTCTGTGATTGCTTTGACCTTACAATGAATCCTCCTTAATTTCGAATAGTTTATAAATGGTCGCCATATACGCTATTCTCATTCCAGTGGTAACACGTGTTAAGGTCAGTGTGTCGGGTCACCGCGACGTCAATTCATTTTTCCACTTAAAAGTTATTCGTTAACACCTTCTGCTTATCCAATTACGAGTAATTGCTTCATATGATGTAATATATCTGCAGGAGATGATTTATGGAGGCGGTGGCGTTCATCTCGCGGCGCTTTATCCGGCTCACCTTTCCTCTCGTCGTCTAACGCATTATTCAGCTCCGCACTGCAGAGCCGCTCAGTTCTCTATCCAAAGCAAATGTTTCATAAAATATGTATGAATTCGCATGCGAGCCGCGCGGCCAGCAACGTCTCATAACTCAACGTCTATGTATGCACTCGTTGCACACCTGCAGTCAAATCACTTCGCACAAAGAAACACATCTCCATTCTCTCATATCCTCGCATCTGACATTGTCTTTATTCAATCTTCCATAATTGCTTTACACATAGACGGGAACGCAAGAGGATCATTGGACGCAGGGGAAATTCAGTTTTCTTCTTTATAGTATCTTGAAATAGATCTGCATATTCTCAACTCTTGGTATTTAACATGTTATTTGATTATTTGTATCTGTTATGGTTAAAGCTTTTATAGTTTCGCATTAATTGAATGCGAAAAGTAATAAAAATAATTTAGTGTGACGCGATTCCAGGGTGAACTGGTAAACTTTTGAAATATTTACAGGGTGTAACAGAATGAATTTTTAAAAAATTAGGATTGTTTAGAGGGTGTTATGGTGAACATTTTTCATTCAGGATCTCATGGGCGGAAATGAAAAATGGAGTTTCTAGAGCTCTGTAAAATGATGTTTTTTTTTGGTTTTGTGATGGTTACCTTTGTACATATTCGCCAGTTATACTCAGTATTTCTATCCAGATAAGTCCCGGTCGTAATTCAATCTTTTAACTTCAGATCAGGAGGCTAGTATGGTAAATCAAACTACCGAGGCAACTTTTCTGTTGGAAAACGTCTCTTGATTGCTGCGGTTGGACAAGTGCAAACACAGCTAGTTTACCCGAGTCAGTGTTATCTGCAGTATTGTCATATTTCAGCTAGTCTACTTAAATCAGTGAACAGTTTGTCTGGAGTAGTTATCACCCAATATTACCGACAGGATCCAATTAATTTAAAAATAACGCGTCATGGAGAATTACAGATATGCTTCCCTGTTACGGAGCAGCTCATGAGAATGCCAGTGCTGCTCGTAGATTGCATGAGGAAATCTGGCGATTTTCTTGACCAACATTAACCAAAGTTGATCGCCGAACGAAGGAAACTGGAACCGTGTTGCCCGACAGACATCAGGGAGGAGCAAGGAGATGTACACGATTCCCTGAATTTGAAGAACATCTCATAGAGCTCTAGACACTTTTCTTTCCCGACCGCGGGTTCCATATACATACACCCTGTATATACTGTAACGGTAAAACACAACCACATGCGGAATTTGGCGGCAATGAATCAAAGGCAAGCGGTGTGAGGGACGTTGAAGGTTACATACAGGGGTAATAAACCCCGACAAGGTGACGCGGCTTTGAGATTCAACGGTATAGGGTTGTTAGGGAACGTGAGAGTTTCCCCAAAAGGTCAGTCAGTGGAGTGGGGTGAATGGCTCCTCCCAGCGACGATAGGTAAATAACTTTGATTGGACAGGATAGGGCCCCGTCACCGATGGAAATGAAATAATAAGGTGGGAACAAGGTTTTAAAAGCCAGGAAAATGGATTTTTATAGATTAAGAATGAATTTTAAGAGAAATTAGTAAGAGCGATCATTATGTAGTGGCCAGCGGAATGTTTCACGCAAGATGGCAATCCTCAGTCGCCGGGTAGGCCCAGGCCTTCAATGGGCTGTAGAGCCAAAAAAGAAGTGTATATTGTCATCAATAAATGCTAAATTTAAAATTTTTCAAATTTTTTAAGTAATTCTTCAATTCAAAATAATCTTTTCCCCGCATATTCATTTCAATACGTTCATTGTTAATGTACGACGATAGTCCCGGAATTACTCGACAAGACGTAGTTTGGGAATTGTTGCTTGCTTCATAAACAAGAACTTCCAAACTCATCAAGCATAAATTTAAAGGTTGAAGACGCTTCATTGTTAAGCCATGTGATAACCATACTTTCATTAAAATTTCTCAGACCAACCAATATCAAATTCCAGCTAGATTCAACTCTAGTGGAATCTGCTCCGTCGTTTATAAACTATAATATGTGAGAACGTAAAAAAGCCTGCACGAGCTACCAAGACGGACGACATCTCAGTGGTCACAATTGATGTGACCATTCTAGAATTGGTGACGAAAATCTAGAAAATAGTACTAGCTGACAGCGGACCGTAGATGCGCGACCTAGCAGACAAGGTTGGAATTTTCAAAAGAGGAGTAAATCGCACATTGACTAAAAATTTGGACAAAATAAATATTGTTGCCACGTTTGCTTAGTAAGAAACGAAATCAGCTCGCGACGGTGTTTGAATCGAGTGTTTATCGGTGTTTCACAGCAATAAAGGTGAGTTTTTGAGTCGATTCAGAACCGTGAATAAAACTTGCATCCATCACTTCGTACCTCGGAAGAAAAAACACTGACGACAATGGATTGAAAAGGAAGAATAAGGTCCATATGAGAATTTCCTGACCTTTTATGACATTAGATGCCCTAATGAAGGTAAATAATTATCTTCCGTTGATTTTTTATTTGATGTTGTTACCTATAGTTTTTTTAATGTTATACTTTGGCATACTATTTATTTTAAAGTTGAAAATTGCTGCAGCCGAAAGCAACTGTAGGAAATTACTGTATAATATAACAATAAAAATGAGGTTAGGAACTTGGTATTATTTCAAATATTTGCTTTTCACTACAGCATAAAACGTTGTTGTTATGTTCTTCATAAACATAGTATAAACATCCACCTATTAAAAAACATTGTCTGGAATAAAATCACTCGTTAAATTTTGATAATGCTGTAATTTTGGGTAAGGAAATAAATTTTAAGAAAAGATTGATTTCTGAAATGTTATATATTAAAACTAATAAATTTTATGTTTGTATAACCCATGACTCTTCTCAATTAAATATGATGGATTATCGAATTGCCTTTTGGTTATACTTCGAATTATTTTATGTGTCATATTACTTCAGTATATTATAAATGTTGACAAGGACTTGGGAGTTTCATTTTATCGGTGTGATATTATATTCACGTGTTTTGAAGTCAATAATTATTTTTATTGGTTAATCAATCTAATAGTAGGACTGTGAAAAAAAAATCGTTAGTACAAACATAGTTTTATTATTTTTCTTGAAGTTTAATATTTTCCCAAATCTAAATTTATACACTTCCAAATTTCTGCAGTACCAGGCGCAAAATTGAGATTTGACACGTAACGTTAATTGCATACTCATAGGTTACCTGTCGTTAAAATATTTTTTAATAGCGATGTAAGATATTTATTAGTCGATATTGTATTTTTATGGAGAAATTTGGAGAAACGAATACGTCGTTTGATCAGATGGAATACAGAATAATAAGCATGAAAAAATAATAGCCAATATTCTGAATGTACTACACATGATTGTAAAAGGAAATCGGATCTCGTTCTGAAGCATCAATTTGTCCAAAGCACTATTCTATCACTTTCGTTGTACCCATTCTTCTCATTTCAATTTATATTCATTCTAAACGTTCAATATTCTTACCACAAATAACTTAACAACCACATTTATTGCCTTTATTAATAGTTCAAAAAATTATATCTTTTGACCCTGTCGACATTTTGACGTGTATTTCATGATATTGAAATTAAATGTGATTTCTCGTAGCTTATATACTTGATACAAATATTAAAGTTTATTTCAGTATTAAAGAAATGACTTTTAAACTTTAAATCAGTTTTGCTGGGCCAGAATCCTTTTTGGGTTCGAAAATTATGCTTTGAAACGTTTCGTGGTTTTGGGCCTGAAGCGATCTGTCCACATGCACACAAAGGCAGTGCCATTAAAATCTATTTAACTGAGAGCGAGGCAGTTCTCATTGCAGGAAAGAGGCAGTAAAATGTTCATTCTCTGTTTTCATTATCGCCGTATTTCTGGGGCGGCGCAAATACCTAACGATTAACTCCCGCCATAATTCTCTGAGAAGGCCAGGAAGTCGTTTCGTCTTGCATGAAACTATTTATAGATGTCAAGCGATTACGATCCTGCTCGTGCTTTAAACTAAATATATATATAAATCAATTTGAGGTAGGTACCGTGATGTACGTTTCATAGCCTTCCTGTACAAGGAGTGGAAATAGGTCATGTTCTGTTTAAAACTAGAAAGAACGACTACGTAAATATCTAAACCTTTTACAAGTAGAACATGATACAACGCTTTCTCATATGTATTGACTATTATCTTATCTAACTCACGAAGATTTATCGGATGAGGCGCCATAAATGTGTTTCGTCATTGCAGTCATATTAAGTTATTTTAACACAGAAACGATTTTAAGAAAATAAAGACAACGTTACTTTGCTATTAAGAATTGGAAAAAATGCTGCAATTAATCCCTATTAGCTCTGATGAAAAAGCAGTTTGGCCACGTTGGCGTTTTAATTTAGACTTTGTTAACTAGTTTTATCATTTACAGTATGGTTATTAATTCTATTCAAATTTCAGACAAATATTTAAAATACTATATTAATATAAAAATGAAGCTCGTCGGTAATAATGAAATGCTCAGCATAACTTTTAGCGAGATTTCAATGGCATTGCTAATTTTTAAATTCTCTTTATATTTACATAAAACTTGTATCAAATTGCGTGTTGTAATTGAAAAGGTTTATTTAATAGTATCCACAATTTATTATAATTAAATATTTAAAGTTTTGTTTTTTATATTTTGGTTTGTTGTATGTAATTGTTATGAACTGACTATTTTATATTCATGAGTAACATCAGTTTCTGTTGCTAAATAATCCGTAAATGTTTCTTGCACAATACTTAACTCTGGTTAAATTTGGAAAAAGAAAATACAAAGATAATACAATTTCTACTATTCATTTTACATTTTGGTGTCCCTTAAGAAACTTTTACTCTGCGCCATCAATAAAGGGGGCTCTTTTGTAATTTTTTTTTTCATATGTGTACTACCTTCTCAATATAACCATTATTATTTAAATAGTTCTACTTTGCGATTTAAGTGTCCAGATCTTCACCAGCACGAGATTTAAACGGCTTCTCATTTCAAAGAAGAACATGATTAAAATTTATATACAAGTAGGTCTACATACAGAAATATTATGAATATGGAATTCTTTGATATTTTAGAATAAATTTAATTCAATTTCCTCAACTGAAATTAATGATATTCCTTGTATTGGCGCAGCAGTCCCAAGTTATTTCTAATTAAAACGTGTTTCACCTTTCTATTTCACCAAATGTAGCCTATATTTTATATAACTCGCCGTTGTTCTGCATATAAGATTTTTTTGAGAATGCTCTGGCAATGCATACAGTGAAGACAGACAGAGACACGTTTCTAATGGAATATTTCATCGTTAAAATTAGACTATTTTTATGTCTCCCTTCATTAATAAAATAAATTGCTTGCATATTCATGACTTCACAATGTAATTAATAGTTTATTTAGAATCATCCACAAATAAATGTTTAAGTTGACACATTATTGTATGTAATGTGCTGTATAAATATAATAGATGTTTCCTATTTCAGGCAAAAATAAACCTTTCGTTAAGTATAATTTAGATTAGTGCAAGTTTGAAATAAATGAGAAAACGAATTCGAAAGAAGAAAGTTCTTGCTGAACAAGAAATATATATCGGAGATCGGAAAGTAAATTGACGCGAAGATGTAAGTTCCAGTGAAGCCAAAAGGAGAGCTCTTTAATATTAAGTGAACGGCAAAAGTAAAAACGTTTCATTAAAAGAAACTTAGTTCCAATATCAATGTGGGAATAAATAACTTTGTAATAGCTTCTCCGAGAAGGTACGGCCGAGTTTTCACGCTACCCATTAAAAATATTCTGTGATCTTTCAAAAGCATTTCACTCTGTGGACCACATTATAAGAAAAAGAAATAAAATTGTATGTGCTAAACATATGGTTCTTATCTTACTCACCGGATGCGAAACAAAAAGTAATACTGTAACATTCAGACAGATAAATGTTCAGTTCCATTTGGGAAAACTTAGAGGTTTGGAGTAACGCAAGGTTCTATTTTGGATCTAGTATTATTTCTCACTTATGTAATTAACCAACAAAGTTTATGAAATCTATCTGTAAATTATTAGCATGAACTATTAATTAATCGGTAGGTACTTATATTCACTGTAAATATAACGTTTGGTAAGTAAAGAACGGCTAATTAATTGGTTCCTACCACTGTTATGAATCTTAGTTTAGTCTGCGGAAAACGACTAATCTAATCTAACTTAGTTGAAAGTCCCTATATAATTACTTATCATTACTGATCATTTACTAATAGCTGAGAAATTGACGAAGTACCTTGGAGTGCGGTTTTCCTAAACCAGAATAAACACTAGGTATGGTGAATATAAAACCTAATAT
Source organism: Eucriotettix oculatus (assembly GCA_034510155.1). Classification (NCBI taxonomy): domain Eukaryota; kingdom Metazoa; phylum Arthropoda; class Insecta; order Orthoptera; family Tetrigidae; genus Eucriotettix; species Eucriotettix oculatus. The sequence continues at coordinate 64,803,099 of CM067376.1, forward strand.
ATTTTTTCATACATTATTGCGTATCCCCTGTGTACATCACGTCTTTCTATATGCATTTCTACGTAGCTAATGCTATAATTTCAGCTGTAAAGTAAGTATAAATTATTTGAGCCTCTCTAGTCGTTCAAAGATCCCCGCAGTTGAACTTGTAATTACAAGTTAATCTAGTCATCTGGCCACTCATCTCTTGAGATCACTTTGATTAAAGTCTCACCCTTCCATAAGTCACGCGCCTCATCCAATAATCTGTTAAATACTGCAATTACTTAACTAACATAATTTGCCACGAAATATTTATTTCAATAAAATTTAGATATTTGGCATATGAATCCGTCGTTACGGCATGAAAATGATGAGCTTCTTTAGAATCAAGAGAAAGTAAATACAGATTGTTACTTAACGCCAAGCAAGAAAAGTAGAAATGTTCTCTAAAAGATCAAAATTGGAAGTAATTAGATGTTGGAAAATAAAGGGTTTCAAGATACAGATTCTCAGCTTATCCGCGCTCGAAAAAAATAAATTATTCTGGTTATAAGCAAAAGAATATGATATGGCGACTTACTCTCAATTACTAAAAAATTAAAGCCGTAAATAATTCGTTATATTTTAATGAAGTGTTCGGTGAATTGAATTTACTAACTACAGTAGATATTTCATTGATGCACACACTTTAAGAGGATTTCAGGAATCCTCTTCCAAACAATTGAGAAAGCCGTTAAGATCCGAAATAAAGAAATAATGGAAGAAGTTTTAGGTACAAATTTTGTGACCGTAATGACGGAATGAGCCGACCGCCTGTGGTTTAGTGGCTAGCGTCGCTGAGTCGCAACACAGAGATCCCGGGTTCGAATCCTGGCGTGGGCTTTGATGTTTGTGATGTTATTGTCACGGAGACTGGGATGAAGATAGCTGGAGAATCGATATGATGAACACGTTTCACTCCAAATTCAGAATTTGTCAGGTAAAGGTGACACAAAAAAATGCATCACGAGCATGAACAAAAAAGAGAAATGAATGTATGTTGAATCATATCAAAAGTGTTTCCACAAATCCAAAGTTCCCTTACTTATCAACTGGTCACTTTCAATGTGATTGTTCTGCCATATTTGTTATAGTTGCTTCACCAACAACACTAAAATCGACACAGACACCTATTAATAGAAAATCATTTCACATACATTTTCCAAATGAAGTAAAATATATTAACGACCACATCCAGTGTAAGCTTTTCTTTAGTTCATTCGACTTTTCGGTGCACATTCACGCCTTCTTCAGGTCCCTTTCTATACAGATGATATTTACATACAGTTAAATTTAGGAATGGTGTAAATTAAACAAAGGCAAAAGAAATTAGACAAATAAAACAACTTACCACATTAACTTAATATCCCGTGTTCATGATCGTGAAGTTTCGCTGAGTAACAAATTGCGCGTCTTCTCTCAGGAAGCTTTGAACATTCACATATAGCAAAATTTACAGAAATAGTAAAAAGTACAAGTTATTATTATAGTGACGATGTGTAACAGTTTATAAATCTATAAAATGTCATAAATATTGCTAACGTAATAATAATAACTGTATCAAAAGTTGAGAATTAAATAACTATGATAGCTACTCAATTTTAACTTATGAGACATTAAAGTGTTGACAGTTTTTCTGATAAATAAGTTTTGCTTTTAAATAAATTTTGCTCAAAATCTGAAATTTCAACATTATCCCAATCAAATTAATGACTTTCCCTTAATACATGGATAGTGACAATAATGTGGTTCAATGTTTTATGATTATTCTTATGTCCCTTTACACCCAGTTCCAAGACCACGGTTAATTTTCCCTGCATAGCATTTTCCACAATTTTATAAATAACACTATGTAACATTTATTTTCTAATTTTGTATTTCCCTCAATTTATAATTTTGAGTTGGTTATTGATTTTTAAAATGACCTGAAAATTAAAACATATATTAATCATGTCGATAAAAATATCTTGATATTTCAATAAAATAAAATTTTCATGAAGTAAACAAATTGACAAGGACGCGTATGAAGTGTTTTCGGGATTACAACTATTTGTTTCCCACAACACTCTATTTAACGTGGAGAGGAAGGCAGGGCCAGCCATCAAAACATGCGAGGAATACAACGGTGATACCCAGTGAATACCTGAGAACTCTCCATCTACAGGACGTAATCTTTCCTCTTTGAAGAACCTTTCAATCCCTGAAGTATATATCTCGTTTTATAATGTCTTGCGTCTTCCGATTCCCAACGCCACTCCTCTCTGTCTTTCCATAATTTTTCTTCTATTCCTCTTTCTCGGATTTCCTCATGTACACCACTTAACAGTTATTTTCGGGGTGCCTTGCTTTCCTTCTGTCTTCGGCTTCCATCTCTACTTTGTACGTGTCAACCAGAATCAGATGCTTATCTCTATGTCCATCAAATTAGTTGTGTTGTACCCATAATTTCTCTATTTTTTGTGTTTTTGGTATTCATGTACCATTTTTGATCTGCCTACCGCCTTTCCTCCAGAAATCCATTTTCGGTCGCTGTAACTTTTTGGCCTATTTGTTCTTTATTGTTGCAGACTTCAGCGCACACGTCATTATACTTTATGTACAATTGTTTAGATTATACTTTGTTTGTTTGTTTTCGTAATTAACTTTTGTCCCTTAAGATGCTATTTAGACATGGCTATCGCTTTCCTTATCCTGTACATTTTTCTTTACTTTGAATCGCCTCATACCAGTGTGCCCCTTTTTGTTATTATTTTTTATCCAATATTTTATTTCATAAACATCGTTTTATTTGATTGTCCTTTTCTTTTCTAGGGTCTGTTGTTCTACCTCCAAACACTGTATTCAGTTCTTGTTCATATTTACTTCTAATCCCCATTTTGAATACTCTTCTATTAATTTGCGGGTCATGTAATTCATATCGTCATAGTCTTGGGCTATCAATAAAGGGCTATCAATCCCTGAAGTATCTTTAAAGAAATCTATAGAATTGAATGAATCTATGAAGTAGTAGATCATGTTGATGAGTTTTTTATATTTTGGTGAAAAAATTTTCCCCTCACTCTGATGCATTGAGTTTGATCCTGGACTGGACTGGGCAAGAAAATGCCTGTCAACGTACAATATATCTAATGTGGTGAAAGTGTTGCAAAGTACTTTTGATGAAAAGTATTGAAAGGTATTTAGAAGTTAATGCATGAATTGTATTTGTAGGTCCTTGAAGAGATACTGAAACGGTGTATCTATGAGACAATATTCGACTCGGGTAGGTTGGTCAGAAAATGTAAGAACGGTGATGATTTTTGGAACTATTATGGCTTAGGTTGACATAATTGAAGACCATATGGGTGAAATATGTAACGTTATGCAAAGGGAGGCTGGAGTAAGGGTGTGATACGTGAGCTGTCCGGGCGTGGTTCTTCGTCAGCGTAGCGACGATGGGCGCCTAATGAAGTGCTGCCAAATTGCCATCCTAACGAGACCTGCGCCGTAAACACGTTTATGAGAGCTTCGTTTTCCCACACGCAGTCTGTCACCGCAGGATATTTATGCCTCTTCGCTGGAGTCGCTCTTTGGAACGATGCCATCCCAGCTGACGTTCTGTAAGTCGATGAACACAGCTCTTCCAAGAATGCGGCACAAATGTGATGGCCCGGAGTAATGTTACTCGGAGGAAAGAGAACTTTCATCTGGATACGGCAACCATTTCATATGTTTCACGTAACAACAACGTAATAAAACAACGAAGGGAAAACTTAATGTATAAAATTTAATGTTCCATAATTGTGACACTTGTTCGCAGAACTTTCATAAGAAGACATTCAGGACTATAGCTACTAAACGATTATTTTTTACTGTTTCTAGAAGATACTTTTATAATAATCACAACAAGTAGTAGCTATTGTCACTGCCTCGTAACAAGGAGTCCCTGGTTCGGTTCCTGGCAAAGGCTTGGGTGTTTCTGTGCGTCTTCGTTTTCCCAAATCGAGTAACCCTTACAATGAAGATAAGATCCGTAAAAATGTTAAAGTAATCGCTGTGACCTTAGCTGTTGATGCGACTTAGAAAAATAAAATAAAAACAAATAAACTGAGGACTAGGAGGTGTTAAATGCTGCATGTGATGTGAGATAGAACAAATAACGAAACTGAATTTTTGTTACTAAAACGCGTTGAAACACATGATTGACTTTTTAAAAGAACTTTCATTGGGTCTTAAGGTTTCTGCCCATTATAACGTATCATACTAGGACCGTAACCGTACAGACAGATGAAAACAAATATTCTTAGTATAAATTAGTATAGAAAAACGCCCGTTAGACCAGACGGTCACAGGCCAGCACCGTATCGATGTTAACACCCGTCAACTATCTGATGGCAAGAATATTTTGCAGTTGTCGGTACGATCTGAGCATGGCTCGCGACGTTTCTGCAGACGCCACACCGCGTTCTGACCTCGATTTTCGTTTGACTTTGAAGGAATCGGTGCGCGTATTTGATTGTATTGCGTGTGTTTAGCGTTTAAATATAATGTGAGTTGTAATTTTTAGAAATAATTTATTAAACTAAAATGACGTCATACGAATAGAGATGAAAGTGACTCAGCATTGGAGAACCTTGAAAAAAAAAACAGACAGAACAAGACATTCCCAAAGGTTTTTCAAATTCAAATTAAGATGAAATAATAACATATGTGCATGTTCGGTGTTATACCGAAAGTGAAACGAACGAAGACGACAAAAAATAAGAGTCCATCGCATGCAGAAAAAGTTTTAGCCTTAAAAACGGCGATCAGGAGGTACGAACGACAAGGTGAATGTTGATCGATTCATCTTCTTATATTAAAAAGTCTGAGGTCTCTCCTCTAAAAGACTAAGGACTACGCTGTAACAACGTAAATCAACGAGTACTTTTCAAACTTAAATACAGTGGAAATCCACTAAGTAGTAAATTGTATTCTAGCACATTGTTCTCTCTAAAACTTGTGCAGACACGGAGAAGGGAATCCTGCGACTCCACTTTAAACTCGGCTCCCTTCATTCAGAACGGGCGTGAGATAAATACCCATAGCTCGACCTACATGATGCAGGTTTTCTACGGTTTTCCGTTTTGGGTGAAACACCGTGTTGCAGTTGAAGATTTGAAGAAATGGGAAATAGACGCAGCTTATAGGAAGATCAAAAAGCATTCGGAGCGAGGAAAAATTTTACATCCCGGGAGTTGTCTGTTTCAGGATCACCCTCATGTAGCCTGTTAACCTCCCCCCCCCAAACACACACACACAAACCAGTTTACTGTATTGAGTGTATTTACTTTATACAATCTACTGTATTTATTCTTTGGCCATTACAATCCTTTCAGTGTCTGAGATTTAAAAAAATTCCCAAGAGAATGCATTAAAATTAAAGCGGACTAAATAAGAGTTCGGGTAAACGCTCTCGACTGCATTGCTTACTGAAAGAGTATTGATTTTTACATTAAGCAATGATACTTTATAGACTTTTAACTATACTTGAGAAAAATTTCGAAAAATGAGGTTCTAATTTGGCGAATGAAAGGACGTGAATATTCCAAAATTACAATTTTTGTGATGTCCGCAAATATATATATTTTATCATCAAAACATTTTTTCTGATACAACAGGAGGTGATTTAGAGATTCACAGAAGTTATCAAGAGTAGATTAATAGAGAGAGAAGAAACAAACAATATAGAAGATAAATGGGCACTATCGAAGAAAGAAATGACTAGAGCAGCCGACGAGAAAATAGGAAGAATAGCTCAGACCAATAGAAAGGATAACACAAGAAATAATAAAAATGATTTATGAAAGGAGTAAATATAAAAACGAGAAAGATAAATATGCAAAGCAGTTGAAGATTTGAAGAAATGGGAAATAGACGCAGCTTATAGGAAGATCAAAAAGCATTCGGAGCGAGGAAAAATATTAGAAAGATTATCAAGAGGGCCGATGGGAAACCCGTTCTGGATAAAGAAGAAAAGGCAGGAAGTTGGAAGGAAACTCTAGAAATACATAACAGGCGGTGAATATGGAAATAAGTGGTACTGCAAGGAGAATAAATTAAAACTCTACGGTTTACCGATGGTATTGTTGTATTAGGGTAGACAGAAGACTTTAAACCGTAATAAATGGCATGTATATGGTCCTGGAGATAAATTTCAAGTTGAGAATTGATAGAGGAAAAACCAAGGTAATGGAGTGTAGTATGGGAAACAGTGAAATAACAAAGAGTGTTAGATTGGGAAGGGATATTTTGAAGGAAGTTAAGGAATTCTGCATTTTGGGAAGCGTAATAACTAGGGATAGTAGAAGTATAGTAGATAAAGGGTAGGATAATACAGGAAGAAAGTCTTTCGCTAAAAGAGTAATTTATTCACGGGTAATATAAGTGTGGATATTAAGAAATCGTTGCTAAAAATGTTCGCATGTAGTGTGGCGTTATATGGGTGCGAAACGTGGACGATAGGATAAGAATAGAAGCCTTTGAAATGTGGTGCAGATGCAGAAAATCAGATGGGTTTATAGAATCACTAACGAGGAAGTCCTAAGCAGAATAGGGGAAGAGCGAACAAGATGGAGGAAGTTGCCTAAGACGAGGAATAGATTAATAGGCCACGTTTTGTGAGATGAGTGTTTAGTAAAATTAGCATATGAGAGAAGAACAGAAGAGGGAGGCCAAGTATGGAATGCGCTAAGAAGATTAGTGAAGATTTGGGATGTAGTAGTTATGTGGAAATGAAAATGCTTGCGCAAGATAGGTTATCTTGGATGGAGTCATCAGACAGTTTTATGACTGAATAGAACTATAACAAAAACATCAAAATGGCTACCCGGCAAATGCTCATCTGTAGCAATAATAAATAGAATGTCTGAAATACGGAAACATATTTATCGTTCAAAATATGTTTAGAATTATTAAATTATTTAATAACATTCTACAACAAGTGGTTGTTCCTATAACTATACCACATTAGTTATGTAGTGACTTTTACATGTTCTCGTTCAATTCTCGCATTAATATTGTCATTAGAGTTTTATTGGATTAATATATGCATCGATTGTTACAAATACGTACAATATTATGCTTATAACATTCTAATTATAAGAATTCCATAAATTTAACCTTATTGATGGTCATCTTGTGTTGAATAATCTGTAAACTTTAACGTTAAATTATTTACAAATATTATTTTGTTGTAAAATTATTAAGACTAAAGGTAAATAAAGAAAGTTAGATTAAAATAAATATTACTCTATAATTTACAATTGAAGAAAAAATTATTACGACTTAAAATGTCAATTATTGTGAAGTGGACATTTCTGTTCAGGTAACAAGCAAAAAATTGAGTGTGACGCTCCAAATGCGTTGTTGCCTTTCACTGTGTTGAAGTCAGTTTACCATTGACTAAAATTCATTTCCCACAATGCTATACTAAAGGAAAATTAAAAATAGTGATAATATTTTTATTACTGCTTTCAGAACTGAATTGAATAATAAGGCTGAAATGAATATTCGCTTTTCACTTATTGCAATACCAAATTGACTTTGAAATTACTTATGAAGATGGATGAACAATTTAAAGTTAAAGAGGTGCATTACGTACGGCCAAGTATAAAAACCCAGAAAATGTATATTTAAAACAAGAATTGGCAGCATATATTAACTTTTATATTTACTTGTGGACTGTGTACCTTGAATAAACATATCTAGCTCATAAAATTGTTTCAATTTGCGTAATAATTTAAGTAAGGTAAATATTCTGTGACAGTCGGGTTTAATGTACGAGTAGTGTGCGTGTACGGCTTAGTTGAACGAAAGTTAATATTTCTCTACGTAATTCTGTTATATGTAGACCACAGTAAAACTCTTTGCTAGCTTTAATATAATATTAAATTACGGAATTTACTGCAACAGTCATATAAAATAATTTAGTATTTCACATTCAGACCGTAAATTATTTAAAGAAATAAAGTTTCATTCGGTTATAACTTTATAAAATTTACTGTTCTGAAGTTAAATAAGGTTTCTATATTAATTTAATTAAAATTTTCAAATATCCGTACCGCGAGTAACATCCAACCATGATTGGGAGTAAAGTTTTACGGACTGTTTCTCCTAAGACTGATATTCGGGTAAAACAAAATAATCATCCTTACTTTAGATCAGTTATTTGGTAATCCAAACAGAATATGCGAGGCGTAAAAGCAACAGCCATGTGATTAAATTATTCTCGCTAACAAATGATATTGTAAAGATGTCGAAGAACCAAATTAAAGAAAATATTTTGGTTTTAAATAAATAAAGCAGTCACAAGTCAGAAAAAATTTGCTGAAAAGTATGTAACTACAAAGCAGGCAGTGTAGACAGAGAATTTGAAATTGTCCTCAAATTTTATTTCTTTACCATTAATTTTTTAAGTTAATTAATATAATGCCAATGCAATGATTAAAAATTAATTATGTTAACCGCCTACAGATCTAAAGAAGGAAATGAGGAAAAGCGAGCTCAATTTGCAAGGATTATAGCGATAAAAGAAATACATTGTACATATGATAAAATCCTTGGAATAAAGACAAAACTTTGTGTAGTTTTTCTTTTTGTTTTCTGGTTTACTATTTTCTTTTGAACTTCTGAACGATTTATTTATTTATTGTAATATTGAAATATGTCAGATAATTATAATTGTTATATTCTGGTTTTAATTGCCAGAGTTTGTTAAAATACTTAATATTTTATTTATCCCTTAAATTATCCAGGGATATTAAAGGGCCAATATCATCCACTTTCCGCTTAATATACCGTGCTGCTGCTTTCTTTTTAAAGTATGTCAGTAATTGAAGAGTCCTCATCGTCTTAACGACACTCCTACGGAATTAAGTACGGAGGCAGAGCTGCTAACATTACAACGCTATAGCACATTGCTGTCATTCATTATGCACGCAGTTCTCCCAAAGCTAAGGAGAAGCTCAGAACCTCCCTTTGCCTACCTCCATAGAAGCTTTATTCTCCAATTTCACTATTCACAAAGTATCTAGTGAATTAAATTTAGTACATAGAGGTGTTTCAATGCTTAAAGGTGTTTCAACTCATTTTCAAGGAGAAAGGACAGGACATACTGGTTCTCTGTGCACATGGGGTTATGCCGACTAACCCTCCCACCTACGTCATGCCCTGCTGTCTCGCCCCCTGCCAGCTACAAACTACCTCCGCTTCATAAACGATCATATCCAGTATTTGTAAAACCATTCCCTTACCAAAGTTTGCAACATGTGGTTGGGGCCTCTGTTTACCCAACATACGCCTTACTCTTATAACAAGCCCCTTATATAGAAACACCCCAGCGTGCTAATCTAACTCCGTGGCGCATCCTAAAATTCTCTTTTTGCTGCGTTCCGCCGCACACACATTTTCGCAAACAGCAAGGCTCTTTTCAGACACTGATTACCCTTAGACCTATCATACTCCAACCTTTCCCCTTTCCAAACCCCAGCTGCATCTGAAGTAGAGCGCCGTGTTATTCACTCACCCACCTTGTCTCTCCTCTATAGACCAAGAAAAACCTACGGTCGACGCCCAATACCTCCTTAACAACTTCCATCACTGCCTAAAAACCAATACCACGGAAATCATGTTTACCCCGTGCTACATATCCGCCTGGAATCCCACCACTGCCTTTTACCTCAAATACCTATCCTTCTCCTCTATCCGCCAAGGTCTACCACACTCGAAAAAGAAACACATAAGCTCCCTAAGTCCTCATGTACCTCTGCTACGCTCTTACGTGGGAACTCCTCGTGACCACTAAAAATCCCACAAATCTTACTCATACCGAGCGTTACCATGGTGATCCCAACACATTCATGGGCATTATGGATTTGGATCTGATTAATTAAGCTCTGCATCAAGCTGACTGTCACATTATGTACCTCTAGTTAAAGTTCTTGCATCAACCCCAAAGTTCCCTTCCCCAGAGATTCCCAAGGGTGATGTTATCCCTCCACACTTACTTCACTGAAACATCCTTAGTGTAATGGTCCTCCCAAACAGACGTGTAGATACCCTATCGTATTACATCCTTGATCCAGGTGAACGAGCAACTTCGGAGCATACGAAAAGAGACGTGTCTACGGTCAACCCTATAAATCATCTCCCAGTCTAGTTCTCCCTATTCTGGTATAAACTCCAACTACTTCGACCACCAGTCCTTATTGATTTTGACCTGATGTTTTCCTGAACACTCATCTCACATGGTGAACGGTAAACACATATATCCCTGATTCACCATAACGCCGCGCCAAAGGCCCCACTATCCTAGCCCAGACCACCCAAACTCTGACTTGGCATCCCTTAGGCTCCAACCCGGTAAATCAGATAACACTTTTGGACCTTTGTCCAATACAAAACCATTACAATCCTCGTACAGATTAACCCGGCCGCCCGGTATGTGTAGTTTCCAGAATAATCCCGAGCCTCCAAACATAATGACCCACTTCCAACATCTGTCTCAATACAAGGAAACACACCACCTATCGCCGTAAACGAAGTAACTGCCATACAAGAAAGTTTACCTCAAGCATGACACATTTTAGAATATAGCCGTTTCAAAAAAGAAAAAGCGGTGTTACTTTAAATATATACCATTGACTGAGATATTTACGGTAAAATCTAGTGATCCGTCATTTGGTCTAGCCTATCAACAATGTCTCCCATATCATCTCTTGACCGTCGTCTCGAATTTTGCCCCCACGCACATGTCGACACCCCTATGAATGATCTGTTAGATACAACTAGCGTAATAGAGGATATTGAGCATTCCGTAGAGTAATATTAAAATATCGATGTGAGCACATCTAACATATTGTTCTTTTGGGTGTGGGGGGTTGAATATCTGGGGGGTGGTTACATGTAGCGTTACATGTGTAAATCTAGGCCATTCAGACCTCCCCCCCAATCGTATTCACCTCGAGATCCTTTTGTTATAACTCGGCCGGGGAATCCCCTCCATCCAGTTTTCAAACATCCTAAGCTTTGCTGCGGCGTCACTAACGACACGCCGCGGCTGCTCCAGTAACTCAAACTACTTCTAAAAAACGTGACCCTTTTGTTCATGTTTTTCAGCGTCGAAAAATTTAAAATTCCCGGGTCTGAGAACCCTAAGGTACTACCTCAACCCACCCTCCCCTTGAAACTTACATTTCAAGGCCGAATTTTCTTCCTCCAGAATTCCAATAGTCCCTGAAACTCCGATCCAAAACATCCCATCAGATAATTTCCCTTATGTCAATCAGAGGCGCCTAAAAATACGCCCGAACCCTCCCAAGTACCCGGGCCCAAAAAAAAAAGAAGAACGGTGAACCGTTATACAACCCTAACTATTAAATTACCACAAGACCATATCAACTCCCCCCCCTGTAGACGACGTTAGTTTCGGTACCATAACAAAATACAGTCTAGAGCCCCTAACCAGAAAACCTCGAAACTGACTCCGCCCTGTCCCAAAACCTCACGGAAGGAGTGTTACATGTGGCCTATATAAAACTTTTGATAATGACATCATTGTCACTACTGAAACTTATGGATAAGCGAGAATAACATATTCCTCGTATAATATCTTTAGGTCGAAAGTGGCTTTTTGATTCAGCGGGCGGCCGCACGTTACTTGTTCGATGGGCATACTGAGTGTCTATCACCAACACATGAGTCGTTACAACTGCATAAAGTAAATGAATTAGATACAAAAACCACGCGCAGTCGGAATTGATTGCGCTATTTACATGGATGATCTCGCCCGAATTCATCCATCCTTGAATGGCTGGCTACCATTTGACCTGTTTGGTTATTATAGGCTGGAGTTATGGAGAGCTTAGTAACACGATAACCGTTCACTATGAGAAACAGAAATTCCTGTACCCGGACTATATCAAAATGGTAAAGCGGGTACAAGTTAATTACTGATAACGCTTAATTTGCACCAGATAGAAATGGTCCTAATTAGTTTGCTTTGGGGATGTGAGTAGTTGTTGGGGTGTAGTCCGAATGGGAGAGTTGCCAGGGTTGCATCTGAAAAATGGCGCGTGTCGCGGCCAAATCAAATCATGCCATACCTCTTATCAGCTATCCTCGGCCGACACACTACTGGAAGCCCCTTTATGGTACCACTGATGACCAACAACTCCAGTCACTACTAATACAATATTCTCTAGGAAGTGTATAACCTGCTCCCACAACGGAAAGATAAAACGAAGTCTGTTATAGCTCCGCCCACGTCCAGGGCCGCCTCTTATGCAGTGCATGATTCCTTCATCCCTGCCTACGCCTTATAACAAAAATGCGCCTTCCTCATCAACAAGATGCTCCCTCCCACATCCCGCACACAAAGATAGTGAAACCGCGTAGGATAACCCATCCCACCTACAGATAACCGGCGCAAAAAAACTCAAAAATAATAAGATACGAGTTAGCCCGAAAACTCCACCCACAACTTTATGTCACTCCTAACAACGCCTGTATATTTAGTTATTATATACTATAAACGTCGGCTATGCGTGTAGATCAGAGCATCTATGTACATGTAGGAACAAAACTTTACCGATGCAGACCTGCCTATACCAGACTGAAAGAGTATAAAGTTCTTTGTTGATGCCCCTTACTTGCAAATCCCATACTCTTGATCCGATGCCTTTTCCTCTACGGTACGCATTTTTTTTATGTTACATTCATCCACGGCGTGGCATTGACACCAAATGCCACTCGCATTATAAGAAGGCATGCTAACGAAAATGGTGGAGTGCCGGAGGGGTACAAATTTGCACCACATGTGTGCCTGCGTCCTTGCGGACTCTCCTTAGACGCCGAACCGCCGAAGAAGAACTTAGTATTTGCGGGTACAAACGAACAGTTAATTGTTATGACGAAGATAATACTGTACTATGTTACTTACCGTCGTCATTTTACAAAAGGATGCGAGGAGTGAGGCCGATGGTGTTGCGCCCTACTGTCCTACGAGTCCAGCCCACTGTTGATTGGAAAAACGACTGACAAAAACGTGCCGAACAAATGACAAGTGCGGGCAGATTATAGTTAAGGTGATTTCGCTTAGGCTCAACCATAAATATGTTAGGTTGAGGTGTCAATATAAAAGAATGATGGTTCCTAGTCATAGATATAGCATTGGTTGGGGATTGTCCTCAGATGATTCGAAGAGCATGATGGAGTATATCTTGCTTCCTTGGCCTGCAAAATCGCTAGATCTCAATCCAATTGAGAATTTGTGGGATGAGATCGAACGGGCCATCAGGCAACTGGATTCAGCACCATAAAATCTTAAGGAATTGGGAAATGCAGTTTAACATATACTGTCTCAAATTCCTCCCAACACTTACCAACATCGCATAGAATCGATTCCGAGAAGAATTCAAGCAGAAGTATGAGAAGGAAGGTGGCCCAACTTTCTTTTCGTAATAATTTGACCAAATGTTGTCAGCGAGATTCCTTGTTCTGGTAATTAATTACTAGAAAATGTACATAGTCATATTTTTAAATGTTCAAATAATTAGAAACTGATTTTCATTCAAAGAATTGGATGATTTCTCTACACGATTGGAACTGCGTGATAGACTCATTATGCGATGAGGAATCTATTGATTATAAATAAGTGGTTGGAAAGCCGATGATTTTTTTAATGTCTTAACCCTGTAACACTCAAAGGGTAGATAAATCATTCCATGACTGTGACGGTTGTCATAGTTCTCCATCAGCTCCACAAAACTACACAATTCCCTGTAGGTGAACCTGATCAAGTTGAAAGTGAAAAAGAGGTTGAATGAGAAGACGCTCATAAATGACCTACTTGCTAATATATCGTGTGGTAAAATTTTTCTGAAAAGAATATTGATCCTTTGCTCCATTCTTCGGAAAATTATTCCCACACTTTGCGAACAAAATCTTAAGTTTTTTCTAACATCATCTTATTGATAGATAATATGCTTGTTTAAAATATGACATAGAAGAACTGAAGCCATTCTTAGGTGCGCTTCTCATACTGTAATATAATATTTTTATGTCTGATATAAGAAGAAATTACCGACATTATGTGGTCTAGCGGATAGCGTCGCTGCCTCACAGCCCATAGGACAGGGGTTCGAATCTTGGCTGGGTTTGGATGATTGTGTCGTAATGGCCACGGAGACTGAGATTAAAACTGCTGGAGAATGAATACGCTAACGACGTATCATTCCATAATTGTAATGTGCCATGTAAGATGACAGTCTGCAGTCAACCCGATAGGCCAATGCCCTGAATGGGCTGCAGAGCCAAGAAAGATAAAGAAGATAAATAGAAACTATTCTAAATTACCACAATCCACAAAAATGCAAGCCTATTCCCAAACGGATCGTGGTCTAAATATCGACCACATACTTCTAAACAAAAAAGTACCTCCAACTAAAACACATATATGGAATAAAATAATTTTTCCACAAATATTGGCAAAAAGTTTTGTCCTGTAAAGGGATAAGAAGGGGCTTCTTTGGATAGTTAAAATGAAGCCTAAATCTATGAATCGGACTTTTATTTCATCATAGAGGATTAATGAAAAGGAGAAATCGTGGAACAAATTGAAGGAAACTGTTGCAGAGTAAGACCTGAAAAATAACAGGAGATATGAATTGCGGTTCCGATGCTAACTCAAGAGAAAAGCAGAGAAGCTTAACTGTTGTTAACCAAAGTAGTATAAGAAGAGTCGGCACTAGAAGTCTCAGCATAAAGTCTGAAACGACTTTGAAGTTTTCGGATAACAGAATTATTGTTCCAAACTTCATCCTTTCGTTCCGACTACCGTAAAGAAATGATTTCATCCAGCTTCGTTCACGCGGTGGTAGAGGCACAAGGCACGTCTAACAATCTCATTTAAAAAGATTTTCCTTGGTACTGATATTATTTCTCCACTTTACCCTACTTAATTTTGAGAGTTAAATAATTATAATTAGTATTTTATTGGTATATATATATATATATATTAATTTATTTAGATATATGCTCCAGAAATATTTTTTTCGTAGGTTCGAGAATGGTTTCCTGTAAAACACTGTGGGAAGCTCATTTAAATAAATATAAGAAAATTTCAATTTAATTTTCAATAGTGAATAGGAGATGATTAATTTTTTCTGATATTGAAAATAAATACAAAGAAACGACAAAATATTATGAATAACTGAAATTATGGGTTTGTCCTACGTATACATAGTGGCATTCAGTTCTACCATTCTGATCCCCAGCACTTACTTTCCCTCACTCTTGTTGTTTAGAGTCGTATAGTCACAAGACGTAACCGCCAAATGCAATTATGTCGTGTCACGAACCTGAGGTAGCGGCAGGTGCGGAAATGGGGGCTTGACTAGATGTTCAAATGAGCCCCATTCCTCTCTGAGGTCATTAGCCATCATCATACAGACTGTCATTACTTTTTATGCAAATTTGTTTTAAAACATTTAATTTAACAGCTAAATAGTTTAACTGACAATTAAATATACAATAAATGAGTTAAATTGTCTTTATCAGTTTTTTAATTTAAATATTACAACGTTTCGTCTCTCATTTGAGACTTCTTCAAGTAAAAATTTAGCAAACTCCTCCGGTCATGTACAGCTAAATTTTTGCCTGAAGAAATCTCATATAGGTGACGAAACCATGTAATGTTTAATATTTAAACAAAAAAAACTGTCTAAGAGACTGATTTAACTCATTTATTATATAAATTAATAATTTATATATATATATATATATAGAATCAACGACATTGAAATGTTCATCTATATTTTCACGGGCAAAAAGATATGTGTAACAACTTTGGTAGTTTCCATACCTTCACACCTTTTTGAAATTTAATGGCTGATATGATTCCCCATTAGTTTAGCTTAAAATTTTGTCGTGTGCTAAACGTTTATTGCCTCGTGGATATTACGTAATTGATTTTTAAAATCTGTTACGAAACATATTAGTTGATGCTATTTATTTTGAATTAAAAATACTATTTTCTGCCTTCCTTTCTCTTATGTGACAGTCATACGTGTTTCCTTTAATAATTTCAAAATACTTTTGAAACCTTCTGTAATTTTCATCCATAATTCTTCATAAATATGATCAAGTTTAGAGATTTAAAGGATTATAGTAAATATATTAGCCATAAGACAAGTTAAAACACGTTAATATATATATATTTTTAAAGATTTTAGACTTATTATACACGTACTAATTACTGCAGTGTACAGTTGATGAAGTACAAATTTGAGGATTAAAAACACAGAAAGGTCAATACATCTTTAAATATATTTTATTTAAATTCTAGTCTTTCAGGGATGCCTCACGAAGTCCTAAATTAAAGACGAAAAACTGAAGTACTTATTAATAGACAATTTATTTATTTATTGTAAAATTAAAATGTCAGATAATTGTAATTATAAACAGAACACTTATGAATTAAATCTGGCTTAATTAAAGCAAAATTGCATTATTGTAAAATGTAATATACTTGCTTGTGACCCATCAGACCAAATCAGCTTAGTATTTTCCTGTCTATTTCATTTTTAGTGAAATATTTGCCAATATTTCTCCGTATTCGCAAGTGTAAGCCTATATGCAGTTTTTCTTCGTTTTCAGTGCGTATCGTCGCCTCGCAATCTCGAGTCGTCCATCATTGGCCTGCTACCGGTGAGTTTTCTTTGAGTTTCTTCCGCCGCCCTCATTCGCATGCACCCCTACGCACCGGCGTAACGGCAATAATTTCCTCGCAGCCCTACCTCGCGCATTCGCGTTCTATGCGCCGCATTCTTAATGAGAGTTCGAGATTTCGCCTCGGTAACAAGTAGAGTCCTGTTTTCTGAATTATTGCTGACTTCTTCGCGCCCTCGCGCATTCATTCAACTGAGTTGTGAAGATCGCTTTTCCGTGTTACTACCATAGATGGCTTGCGACGATGATTACTTTCTAGCTGCGTGATATAATATACAAGTAACGCATGTAGTCTCCGCATTTATCTTTACAGCATTAAATTAGGGCAGACAATTTATTTTATTTTTAAATATGTTTCTATCGAGACACTACGCATGGAACCACAAAGTTTATAATTTCAACTTACGCAATGAAGTGAGGTCGTAAATTTCTACTTCACAACTTGCTTTTCGTGTTTAGTACTTTCACTTCTGATTTTTCATGAAACTACAAACGATAATTGACAACCTTTGACAAGAAACCGTTACAAATGTTACCGTGTAATTTTCTGCTAAACTTTACCTCCACCTAAATTAATTTCCATTACACCAACTCACCGATGTATATTTATTATGAAAATTTGCTTCAAGGGGGGTCACATGCTTTGTAATGTAATTTTAAACAAAATAAAATTGACTGTGAACGGCCGAACGCGTCCTATTTAGTGGCACGGAATGTGTGCCGCACTCAAGAGATAATTTTTTTAAATAATGTTTTGAGTACGTGCTATTTTTTTTTGCTTAAATAAAACATTCATTAAATTCATAAGTAATTTCCGCTAGACAGACGAAATAGGTGGATCGTGTATAGTACTCTTATAAATTAAATTAATTGTTTATGTGTAAAACAAGCTCTAATTTCATAGTGTGTTTTTATGTATATTTCGCATAAAAATCTAAAAACTTGGAACATTTTCAACCAAAATTTGTGCACATGTTCTTTGAGACAATGAAATCAACACTATGAGGTAAGACACATCTACCACCCATAGGGGCGGGGGTGGAGGGGGCGTAAATTTTTAATATGCTAAATTTGTCGATATTTCCATAGAATAAATACGGCGTTTCCAGCGACACTATTTGTACATAGAACTTTCAACAGGGTGCATTATCCCATTACGTAGCCTGCATGCGGGCAGTGGAGACGTCGACAACGTTCTCTAGAAACAAAAAAAATTATAACCAATGTAAAATATTCGATATGTTGAAATAAAAATATTCCTGTAATAGAGAGGAATAAATTTAACATAAGAATAATGTCAAATTTGTAAATCGCTAATGCATACTATAAAGTACTTACCTTATGCAGTCGCTACGTAATTTCGCCTGGTTGCGTCTATTGACAATCCAATTAACCTGATGTTTTACCAACAAATAGGTACGTTGTACAGAAGAAAAGTCCACAAAAAATATTATTATTTTTTCCCCAATTTGGATTCCTTTGGTATCATTATGAAACACAAAACATGGCTTGTTAATATGCAGAATCAGAAATAAAACACTTTTATTTATTAAAATAAAATAATTTACGACCACTTTTTTCAGATAGTTTTTTTATTTTTCATTCAAACAACGTTTCGGAGCATATTCGCATCTCCTTCAGGTTTACCTCCTTACAATAAAATTAATGTTTCATCATTTTATTAATAGTAAACATAATGTTATAAACGCCAGTTTCTTTATACCAAAGATAGGTCTGAGGCAGCACCTCTCTTTGGTATAAAGTAACTGGCGTTTATAACATTTTTGTTTATTATTAATAATTATGTAACAATTATTTTTTGTAAGGAGGTAAACCTGAAGAAGATGCGAATATGCTCCGAAACGTTGTTTGAATAAAAACACTGTCTGAAAAAAGCGGTGAAAAAATATTTTATTTTTGATTTTTAATATCAGACGTTAATTGATTTAATATTTAACATTTATTTACGTTCTGTGATAACAATATCACCAGTACATTATTACGTCGTTTTCTATCTGCTATGAGAATATCATTTATTTATGTGATGCTTATTTTTATTACAATTATTTTAACTACACGCCTAATACTACGGACCTATTATGGCATGTGTTCCTCGGATTTAAAAAATATACTTTAAAGGGGGTAATGTTTCACCCTCAATAAATTTATTACCACCATCTCGCTTGCACTAATTCGTTGCTCCTATTCAATGTGTAAGTTCGTATTCGTAATTCGTTGAGACGTCTCTCCTTTACATGCCATATCAGTCGACCAGAGTTATAGGGGCAACTTCTATCAAAATTTAAATAATTTAAAAAACGGCTCACTCAGCCGAAAATTTTGATTCCCTGTCCATTTGTGTGACAGTTTTAATGTAACCTGCTGAATACGTATTATTATGACAATGAGTTACTCGTTATATTCAGGTCTATTTTATATGCATAACAGCGAATATGCACACGAAATCTTCACGGGCCCACAAGTTTAGAATATAAATGAATATTAATTAAGCACAACCTTCAAATTGTCAGATATTTAACTAAACAAGCATTTTAAATTCTCAAGTAATTCATAGTCCACAGCAATGAGCTGTTAATTACGTAGATCTTTATCATTTATATCTAGATTAATTTATACATGTAAAAGATTACACGTACCTTCAGTATAACATTTGTTTAATATTTTTCCCAGATATAACCCGTTATAAATTCCAGTTTCATCTCAATTTATAAACATTTTTCGTCAGCCACCGTTAACGCTGCTTCAGCGATATATATCTCTCCCCCGCTGATTATATACGTCGTACCCTTCAAAGACTTTAACAAAATACTCGCCCC
The DNA here is from genome assembly GCA_034510155.1 of Eucriotettix oculatus. Classification (NCBI taxonomy): domain Eukaryota; kingdom Metazoa; phylum Arthropoda; class Insecta; order Orthoptera; family Tetrigidae; genus Eucriotettix; species Eucriotettix oculatus. Next base: position 64,822,703 of record CM067376.1, read on the forward strand.
ACATTTAAAGCCCAAATAGAACGATGAAGCAAGTTAAAACGTAATATGGAAAATAAATCATACTGCAAGGACAAGAAATAAAAACCTTACGCTTTTCCGACGACATTGAAGAATTAGTGGAGTCAGAAGAAGACTTGGAAACCACAATAAATGGCATGAACGTAGTCCCGGAGAAAGAGTTTAATATGAGGATGAATAGAGGGAAAAACAATGTAATGGAGTGTAGTATGGAAATAGTGGAATAACAAAGAGTGTTAGATTGGGAAGGGATATTTTCACGGAAGTTAAAGAATTGTACTACTTGGGAAGCGTAATAACTAGGGATGATAGAAGTCTTGTAAAATTATCATTACAGGGAAGTGTGCCGGGTAAGAATGTAGATGGAGGCCAAAGACGGATTACGCCAAGCAAATTAAGGAGGATGTGGGTTGTGCTAGTTATAAGGAAATGAAGTTTGTGCAAGATAGTTTATCATGGAGGGTTGCATCGGACCAGTATTAGGACTGAATACCACAACAACATAGAGTTGAACCATTACAGTAATTTTAACCACTTCCAAAAGAAAAGCAATAAACCGAGTCGCAGTGAGGGTGGTAAACTTTTCATTGCATGTCTTCCGTCAGGTACCCGTCGAAGTGAACAATTTTGCTGTAACAATGGGAATGAAAATAATTGGCCGAATGAGTCACGAGGGAGACAGCGTTAAGGAGGCGGTTCAGGTTATGCCTTTAGAAAGATAAGAGTTTTGTTGAGCCATCAGAGAAAAAGAGACTGTTTAGTCTTGGGTTATCGGACATAGACATCTGCAAGCACCTGGTGAGCGCGAAGCAGTCAACACCCTAGGACGAGGAAATGAGAAGTTAGGCTAAGATCATCGAGAACTTCCACCTATCACCAAGGAATTTCCTGGAACCAGCGTCGTGAAAAAACCTGAGAGAACAGAAAATTTGGCGCGTATCAGAGGGAAATAACATAATAAAGTATGTAATTCTATTGAGTTAACAAAGTCTATGCTGCACGATAAAACAAGGAGGTACCTTAGATAAAGGAGAATGCATTTTCTCCTAATTTTATTAAAAAAAACAAGGATAATATACATATGTATATTATTTTCTTTTCGGAAGTAAAAATGTGTTATGACAGTTATAATAATATGCTTGCTAACAAAAACAAGTTTCCATACGCAATATCTCACTCAAATATTATTTGTGCATTTCAGTATTCATATAGATCTTGGAATAATTAAAGCTCTAATCGTTTGGTTAAATTTAGATATTGTGTTATGTAATTAGAGCATAATTAAATAATTAGTAAATATGTGTATGGAATGAACGACTCGCCACTTTTATAAATACCTACGATTAACAGATCTATAGATATGTCAAATAATTACAAACAAAAGGCCCGTTATTCTCTACGACATTAGCATTACGTTTGCTTACGAACTATTTTTAAAATTATTTTAATTAAGATATTTACATGCTCTATATAAATTACAAAATTTATATGCTTATATTTACGAAAGTTATTCTGCACAACATATAATCTATTTTAAATTAGAGAATATTTTTATTCCTCCGGTTGTAAGGTTTTTTAAAAATAATATAAATTAAATGACGATCACAACAGACTTTATTATAATTCAAAAAATAATTTATTAATCAACGTGTCCGTATTTTTATGTACTGTCATCCGATTGGCCGTTTCTTACACCAAAAATTATATTATATTAATAAAAAACAAACTTTAGTATAAAATGCTATTAATAAAATAGTACGAAATGGAAGAAATGAAATAGGAACAATTAATAAGACGTATACAAACGTTATTTTATTAATTCATTAATTATAAGCAACAGCCGGAATATATTTTGGGAAAAATTATGCTATAACTAAATTGATTGGAATTTCGTTGGGCATATTTACAAGTAATAAATTCAGTAATACGTCCTGGGGGAAGTTTTCAGTGCACCTAAGTGCTCGCTTGTCCTGGAAATGTGCTAGTAACGTCTTTACCAGCTCCAGTATCGACTTCAAAAATCACATTTCCGAAGAAACTAAAGTCTGAGCGGAGGATCTTGTTTTGCTGAGAGGGTAGGGAAGACGTCTATCTCCATCAGGACTGTGTTTGCTTGTTCTTGTACAAACAGGCAACAGCTACCGGCTGCTGTCCCCGAGGCGACATTAAGAAGTGAGCCAGTCAATACTGGAATTCGGGCGCACGCCGCTGCTAATGGAAGAACGCTGTCGGACCGGGGATCACCTTTGGGCCATCCCCTGTACGAGCATGAAAAACCTCGCTCTGCCTCTGAGTGCTTGTGGGAAGCGTGCACTTGCTACAAAGCCAATAGTGAAATCCGTCTGCAAGACATACCACACGTGTCTTACAACTTCTAACTTACGTCAACAGTCTATGACATGCCGTAGCCCTGCCTTATTCAGATACAAAATACTTTAAAGAACAATCTAAGATATCTAATAACTTTATAGTGAAAGTTACTCAAAGAAAATTATTTTCCACATATCTTACTGATCTCTCTCAAGGTTCATACTGTAATCAGCAGTATTTCTGATCAAAATCCAGTTATTCTAAGTAAGTACTGGGGTATTTCAGCCCAATGCGAAATTGAATGTTCTTTTCTGACTTATGTTATGCAAGTAAATTAAAATTTATCACAAAATTTAGTGTGAATGTTCATAAATTTTAGTATATCATCAGAATCACGACAGACAATGTTTTGTAATGTTTTATTTAAGAAAGAATGTCATAGAACTACATGTAAACCACCATGTTTTAGTCTCGTCTTAAGGTGATCTTAAAATAACTAAAAAAACCTTATGTCGTGTTTACTTCTGCTGACCTTTGTATTTCATTTTATTTATAGACGCATCAACAAAGTAGTCATTAGCGACTGATACAACATTCAATTAACAATATATTTTGATCTTTAAGTTAACAATTTCATACAACTTCACTTGATATTTATGTTTTCAATGTAAAAATTTAAATATAAATATTGATATATAATTATAGCTTACAATTTATGGTACAATTCAGTATTTTAAAGAACCTTATTATATTTCTTTGTGCATTTTTGCCTTTCACAAACTCATTGAAAACATTGTTTTTAAAAGGTTCCTTCCTCTCATTGTCAAATTTCGGACTTTTCATTGCGGCCATCAATAACACTCAATAACACTGATTATTTCAGCAAGGTAAAACTATAACTTCCGACGAAAAAAATATAATTTGTCTTGTAATAAATGTTTGAATATAGTAATTAACAAATTTAAAGAACTACTCAGAAGATGTAAACTTAAGGGGTATATTTACCCCAATATTATCTCTTCTTAACATCCGCCAAAATTTCATGAACCTAACCCCACCCCCATCGGCCAACCTTATGTGTTGTAGCGACTATCGTAACTGCATCACAATGCAGAGGTCGCGGGTTCGATTCCAGGCATTGGCTTGGGTGATTGTTCTGGAGACTCGGATTAAGACTGCAGGAGAATCGAGACGCTGAGCACGTATCACTCCAAATTCGGAATGCCATGTAAGATGACCCGGTACGCCAAGGCCTTGAATGGACTTCAGAGCAAATGAAAAAGAACACCCCCTTCAGTATCAACCTTATAGTATCATCTACTAACATCCGTTCCATAAATTAGCTTTTTTATTTCAGTCTATTTTGTCTAAAGGACTTTAAGAGGAATCACATCACTCTTAAAAATTATTTGCAATTACTTGAGTCTATATCTGCATTATTCCTTCCCCCAAATTAAATATAATGGCCGAAACTTTTAATAACTAAATCTTAGACTGCAATTCACCGTTGAACGTGGTATCAACTATAGTCTTAACTTTCTTGACCAATTGGTTCAGAAAACAACTTCCTAACGGCTTGTTGACAGGGAAATACTTTTATCTAATCGTCAATTCCATTCCAAAAATCTATGCATCGTCACCAATATTCTTCTTGATAATCAGTATCCTACTCCGTATATTCATACCAACATCAACAACGTACTCGAGAAACTGTCACATTCGTTTTCCATTAATCGTCAAAATCATAATAGTCCCAACTTCAAGATTGTGTTTACTATTTACAAAGGACTACAAAATGTCATAATAAATTTACTCTGCCAATATAACATTGGCATTATTTACAAACCTACGAATGCACTATCATGTTATGTCAAGAATGGTAAAGACCATTTTAGCCATGAGGATACACATTTCTTGGTTTACAAAATTGAATGATATAATTAAATTCTGTTTACATAGGCCAAACGTAAAGGGCATTAAAAACAAAAATCAAGGAACGTAGGATGAATTGTTTCCCACGGACAAGCATTCAGTCATCACTAAACATATGGTGCTTAACGATCACAACTTTAAATGGGTTACTGTCAAAAACCTTGATGTTGAAACTAATAATATTTCTACACTCGTTTTTGAAATGATCAACATAAGAATTAATCAATGAACACCATTAATGTTCAAAGGTAATTGCGATTTTTTAAATACAACTGATGATATTTTGCTTTGTCAGTATACTTGAGTATACTTGGAGGAAACGTCGTAGGGTTCATTAATCGTTAAAACTGACTGTTTCTTTGATGGAAAAATAATTATTTTATTAAAATTTATAAATAGAAATGGCTATATAATTACTTGTAATGAAATCTATAAGTTTAGCCTTACCAATAAATTCAATCAGGTTTTTGTATAGGGCAAAGATTTTCAGAAACTCAGATTTGGAGAAGCTCCAATGAGAGACAGACGTCCGTTTGTTATAGACTTTCATGAGGTATATCACTCAACAAGATATTGTACTATAAGCACTTCAAGGTAAAAAAAAATCTTTTCTTTTTATGCATCCTAATGTGAATAAATTATAATTTTAATCATTTTGTATTTATAAGAAATTCTTATAATTATATCAAAATTTAGTATGGTAAAATTTTGAGTTGTGCTGACTTGACATGGAGTCACCATACGGGCACTTAATAAACTTTTACATGAAGTAATACACAGGTCAAAATATATTTAAAGCTACGTCAGAGTTTCGTTTTTAGGTTCAAAAATTCACGAACTCTAAATTATGAAAAGTGTTTATTTGTTGTGTATTATTTATTTATGTAGTATTAATGCTTAATTTTTTATTTTACATAAATTTCAAATTAATTTGATGGAAAAATACTATTTAAGCATGAGGAATAACACGTCGCAGGGATGAATTCTTAATGATCGGTTTCCCAAAGAAAAGCATCATCTGAAGTATTTATGTAACCGAAGAGAAAAAAAGATGATCGCCTCAAAATATGATGCGCAATCCTCAACTGGCCTGTGGTTTTTCGGTCGGGGCTCACTTTAACACGAAATTTGGTATTTGGAAATTTAAAAGATAGTCTGAAAAAGGTGACACAAGGAAATACATTGTTTTAAGTTCAGGATATGTTGTACGCCAAAAGCCTCATCCGAAAGCGTTATTCGATATGTGTAGGTTGTGTTGAAAAGGCCTGCACATTTTCTGTGTATCCATATCATAAGAATATAGTGAAAGTTTTTAAAAATGGCAGTAGAATTACGCCAGCCTTTCTCCAGCTCTGTTTTCCGTTGTTAACTAACCCACATAATGGATTTAAAGTCTATTTTTTACGGAAATGAAATATTCAACTCTCTTTTACTTATGAAATATATTGCATAGAAAATAATATTAATTTAATCTAAACATGGCATTCAGTCTTTTTTCTAAATGAAATTACGGTATCATAAAAAATACAACACAAAATTTGTGTACAACTGAGAACGGCAGACATTTGCAACAATTAATTTTGTCATTTAAATATTTTGTTAACTAATATTCTTAATAGGTAAATTTATATGTAACAGTGTTAATGTGATTTCTCACAAATAAGTGAAAAACCATTAAATAAAGTCAGACTGTGAATTAACTGCTTTTTTACCCTAAATTTTGGTGTTTTATGTTAATTTAAATTTTTGTGATCCAAAATACAAGTCTCAAGTGCCCCTATTGGAAATCTAAATTATGGTGGGAACGTGGTTCCATGAATGTTTCCGTTTCCACCCCTTGCGTTAACAAAAATAGTAGGGTTTAGTATATAATTTGTCACAAGATGATGTCGTTCATAAACTGAACGAATTAAGAAAATTCCTCATTAAAGAAGGGAACGTGATGTCTGTAAAATAGATTAGAAGTTTTTTTAATATGATTGGACCAGACTGTTTGCGGTTTAATGAATTTTCTTTAGTTCTCTAACAGGTTGCTCTCACCCCCAGGTCCGAATTAGTTTAAGAGTCTGATTACTCCATTTTGAATTACAAAATCATATTTTTGTGCCACTATATTTGTAAGAAAACTGAGTTTATATTGCAAGGCCTTGAGATATTTGTGCTCAATACGCTAGTAGTTAATGAGGAAACTGAGTGTTATCTTAATTAAGGAGCAGTTGTCCGTCGCAGAAGTGCGCCCTCTTCCAGAAAGAGCAACAAGTGGCGGGGGAGGATCGCCCTGCCTCGGTGATTAAAGAAGGCAGGCCCCACGCTTAACTCCACTCAAAATAATCTTCTTTCACTCAGTTCTCTGCCACTGAACAACTCACACAGTCTGCACCAGAAAAATACTACAACAACGTTTGGAAGGAATCAAGCTGCTTTAGCAGAATTAAGGAGCAAATAACTCTTTATTTGAATTATTAAAATTGAATAATTTCTTAATTTACATTTTCTTCAAAGTAAAGCTTTTAATATTTCAATAACCCGGAAAATGCTACTAAAATTTCATAGCCGATGAAATAAGGTTTTAATTTTTTTTGCACTACCTGGAAAATATAACATCGAACATAGTTCTTTTGACACATAAACCTTCCAGTTACAAAACTGAGTCATGGATTAATTTTTCTCTTTATGTTACTTACAACTGAGTGTCAAAATGTTGGTGTTTTTATTTCAATTATTCCTTATTGTAGCTCCGTCCATACAATTACTATTTGACCTCTCCTGACAATATTTTTTTACATACTATAAAAACTGCCGTAAAATAAAATATAAAGGTTAAACCTCTTCAAATTGTGGACTGCAATTTGAAATAGCATGGAAGTTATTTACTTTCTTAAATGATAAATGCGTAGTTGACGAAGCAGTTAACGTCAAGTTTAAGAACGTCTGCCATTTTATTTGCATGTGGTGCATGGCTATCAGTATGTCTCTATATGATGTATAGTTGTTCGTATAAAGGAAATAACGGCTCTATACAAATCTATACAAATCCATCCTCAGAGTTTTCAAAATCAAACATAACCAGCGTGAAATTTAGATTACATTAGCTGAAGTACACGGCGTTGCCAGGGTTCACGGAAATAATAAAGCTGGAATGTAATTGAAGAGGTTCACTACTAGTTCTAATACTGTGACGAATATAAATTTTCGTCGTATATTTTATTTTATTTATCTAAATTAAGTTACAATATTAAGCATTAGGTACGGAATTTCCATAAAGAAAATATCCTGAGATATTCGCAAGGCACCCTTCCTGGATAAACCAGGCCAACAAACAGTCATAAACTTGAAGCCTGACAGGTTCCTGAGTAGTCTCAGTCCTTTGTTTGAAAGTAGTTTTGCGGTACGGCGAAAAGCTCAGGTCAACCAAGGTCATCAAGATGATTGACATAAAAGATGGCTAGGGGTGACCTCTCCAAAATTTTGAATTTTTGGAGAGGAAAGGTAATGGACGCCAACCCTATTGGAGGACCTGGGCAATATCGAACAAGCTGGGAGACCAATGAGGTTTTTGGAGAGTTGAGTTCGAAGTGGAGAGGACCTTAAAAAGATGATTCGGAAAAGAGCGTTGCAGGTGATAAGTCAGAGCGGAGCTAGCGAAACGGAAAGTCAGACTAGCTGGCTTCAAGGAGTCAGAGATGAGAGTCGTTCGGGCTTAAGTGTCACCAAGAAACAAAATTGGAAACCAGAAAACACATCAGAGACATGCGTTTCTCATGCCACCCGGAATCTGTCTTAGCGTTGAAACCTAGGGAATGATGAATGTAAAGTAAGAAACAAAAGACAATACACTGAGTAAAGTAGATTAAATTTACTTAAGTATCTTCCTATGTTATTTCATTAATTAGGGCTTAGCTGGGCAAATAAAATTCGTTTAAAAATAAATAATTAAAAAAATATTGTAATTTTTTGATATTTTACATTTGTTAATGATAAAACTGTTTCAAATGTGAAAGTTGAGATTGATTGGCACCCACCCATTTATGTTACTTATAACTGAGTGTCAAAATATCAATGTTTTTATTTCAATTATGCCTTATTGTAGCTCCGTTCATACAATTACTATTGGACTTCAAAGTTTTTATACATTTATAAATTATAAAATTAAGACCACGTCTCATTACTGAGGGATAACATTTTCTAAAGGAAACACTCGTTTTATATGTTTTACAACAGCACAAATCTATTTGTAATGTCTATCCAACCAATTTTCAATCATAGGCTGTTTCAATGACGCAAAATTGTCAATATGGTAGTTTTTTTAGATGGGCGTCATTTTGACCCGTTTCCATTGGTCATATGACCATATTTGTAGAGAATCAATTTCTAATCTACTGTGTCCTCAGGATTTCTAAAATCCTTAGGTTTCAAACTACAGCGGCCTAAAGACGGGTTCCAAAATTAAGGTTTTTAGTGTCTTGTAGCACGGGGAAGGTGGGGGAGGGGGTCCTTCGTCCACTTTGAAACTATTTACTGATAGGTCTCGGTGAGACAAAAACAATATGTTCTTTCTAGCTCTTTCTTCAAGTTGAGTACGGATTTCGCTGGAATCGAAAACCTACCGAAAAAATCTTTGAAAAAAAACACGGTTGTTTGTTAATATTTTTAATTTTTCACTCTCATGCGTTATTGTTGTTATTCAAGTTTATGTAATTTAATCCTTTCACATGTGATGAATGTCACTATCAAATGCTTTTACAAATGAGCAATTACCAAATATTAACATTTTCTTGACGCGAAAAATAAAAGTAATTTACGTATATATCGTTTCGACGATCGAATGAAGTTTATTATTTCTCAGGATGTTAAATCTCAGTGAAAAAAACGTTAATGACGACGTGTAGTGTATATTATTAGAGTAGAGTATGAAGAACAATTTCCAAAATTAATATTTCAATATGTAATACAGTAGGTAATACAAATTCAGTACATTTCATCAAATTAATACTATTAAGTATTAGATGACATTCTTAAAGCATTAATTGCCACATAAGCTTGATAGCTAATCAATCCTCGACCAATCAGCAATTACTCTGAGTTCTCAACCCTGTGCCGGTCATAATAGCTTTACGTGCCAATGGTTACCTATACTCAGCGTAATCAGCGAGTGATTCTATCGCTAGATAAGAATGTGTCTGCAAAGGCCATTCATGGGTTACACATTGCAGCACACGGAATACGCACTGACTTCAATGCAATGTAGGTTCAATTAGTTGAATACATTTTTGTTCAAACATCGCTTAACAATTATTTTCCTGAATTAACCTATAAGTGTTAAGGTTTTTCTGATACTCTGGCGTCACTCTTCTTGATAAATGCTTTTTAATCCAGTACTATTCCTCTTGTGACACTTTGATGGTGCAACTCCGTTTCTCGCGTAGAAAAATTCTTTCAATTCTGTTTTCCAATTAAGTTGGTCCACATTTCATATTTCTTTGTCATTACTAAAGCATTCCTTCTACTTATTTTCACTTAGAATCCTTTGAGAATAGATTTTCTTTACTGCTTAATTATCTTAGTTCCCTACTGAAAACAAACCAAAATCGAACCGCATATGTTTTATAATGAGTCGGTGCACTAGTCCGTGCCGTTCTTCATTGGACTGGCACAGCATTGTGAAGCCTTTAATTTTCGTTATTCAATTTATTTTCCTCTCTTTTGACTTAGCTTATATTAAACAGGAGCTTGTACTTTGTTAAAAGATCCTTTATGCTGTTTTCAAGGTTAATTAGAATGGAGTGTCGAGTGGAGAAAAATGCACACTTTGCAAACATTTTACTCTTTGAGTTTAATCGAGGAAACCGCGTGAAGAATTTGGGGAGTGTACGGGAGGAAAAGCATTTGTTGAGAGGGCGGCATTAAAATGGTTTTCGTGTTACGAAACATAAATGTGTAGGGTGGGGGGTGTTAGAATTAAATTAAAGGTAGTTAATGAGGTATACATGTGGAATTTATTACAAAAAACTTAACTGGGAAAATATTTACAAATTTCGGAGGTACGTCGAAGCAATCAGATCTCATAATTATCTCCGTAGTCGTCAAAGATTGGGGAACTTGACAGCGTACCTTGTTGAAACGTAGCGTTGACTTTAACACTTATGTTACATCTTTCAAGAATGTCAGATAAGTTTTAACGAAGTAATGGAAATTTCAATTCTTTTGTGGTTATTAGACACCAGAAAAAATTATCAAATTCATACATTAACAATGCAACACTATAAATAATCATATTTTCTTAGTAGTTTATGTTTCTTACGTTTGAAATGTTTAAGAACATATTTAATAATTTGTATACAATTAAATATTCGCTAAAATTATATTTTATTCCTAGTAATGTTAAGCCAGTTTCGTGTGTTCCATAATAATTATTTAATTAGATATATAGATTTATTTCGTTACGATGTGTTGAGCCTGGTGGCAACATACATTTAATATTCCAATAAAGGATTATAAGTTAAAAAATAAATTATATTAATATAAACATTGAATATGCAAATACTTTAACACTAATTATAAGCCTGAATAAATTAAGTTAAACTATGTCCCTAATTCTGTTCCTAAATAATTTTACACTCTGCGGTGAGGTCCCTAAGTAGACTTGCAGGTAAATCTTTCCAATCTTTTACCGTCCTATTTAAGAAGGAGGACTTACCCACGTCCGTTCGTTGTCTTCTCTGATTATTTTTGAATGAATGATCATTTCTCGCTACATATGTCGATAAATGAATACGAGTTTTGATATCACTTCAGGCCGCTTCGTCTGTATACGCTTTGTACATACATGGGCGTGAAAACGTTCCCGCGCAGAAACGGCCTCGCCGATACGTCCCATTCCCCCTGAAAGCTGGCATGGATGGTGATTTTATCAGTGATCGAATGTGTAAGTGATTAATATTTGTTGCCTTAGTATATTTTTTAATGTAGTGTAATTTGGACTAAAAAAACGGTACGGAATGAATTATATACCGAATTTTGACCAGGCTTGCAGCACGACCCCAATTAATTTAATGGAAAACCTGTTATGTTTTAGAAGTAATTATCATCAAACTAGTAAGACATACCATGCTAAAATTTATATATTTATAATTTCATAAGTAAATGTATAATATTATGAATTTCTGGTAACGTCAACAAGTCGCAGAGGAGCAGAAAGATGGATGCCAGTCTGTTTCTCGAGAAATAGTGGCACCTGGACAAAATAAAAATATATTGCCTTGCTCTAAATTGGTAGAGGAGTACCTTTAGGCCTTCAAATTTACGCCCGAGTTTTTTTTTACTTTTCCTGTCAATTATTTGTTTTTATATAAATTTATTGTTTGTATACATTTTTGACATTGGTCTTTTAAATATACGAAAATTAATAATTTAAATTTATTTCAAGTCTTAAAAAGTCATTTATACAATAATTTGTAAAGCAAGAACGTTGGAAATAGTGCATCAATATGTATGTAGATACAGCAAGTGTGGTGGGCCGCTGAGTGTCGTAATATTTGAGAGGTGTTGGCTGGAGTTCAAAATCACGGTGTTCTCCGCGGAGTCGTCATCGTTCTTGTAGTGACAGACTGACGGATGCGGCGGTCCCTGGAGGCAGGGGAGCGTACTAACGCCGTGGGTTGTCGTGCCGTTTGTCCAACAGCGGCGTGGCGACAGGGACCGATGGGGACCATAAGTCTCTCTAGAGGCGGGGGCGGGAAGGACTGCATCATGCGGCGCCGCAGACACTGGATATGAGGCTGCTTACTCAGAAATCAACGCCACGTTTATCATTCAGTATTACAATCATTAACGGGGGCAAACTTGCTATTTAGTTTAAAATTTTAGAAAAAAAAACACTGGCAGAGAGATTTGTTAGATAGCTCTCAGAGTAAGAAATTATAAAAGAAAGATTGCTTACCAATTTATTTTTCTTTCAAATAACAGAAAAGATACAGTAGTATCCTGCTGTAAATGGGAATTGCATGTTAGGTATTTAACATCCATTATTTTTAAATGATTTAATAAACCTAATAATAAAAATAAATAAATCATTATATATATATTCTAAGCGGAGATCTACGCACGCTGAGACCTTAAATAAATATAATATTAAAATTTGAATTTGTGATAAATATATTACGGAGTTGTGTCAACTTTATTTATTAATTTATCACTTATTATAATATAATAAGCCCCACGTTAGCCAATTAATGAAGGATGTCATTTATTATTTAATACTAATTTAATATATGGGTTCAATTAAGTGAAGGTTTAAATAAAAAAGATAAGTTTAAATTCAAAATTATGAAGTTAATATAAATAAAATATTTTAGCAAAAGTATTTGATAATATTTAATAAATATTAAAAAATAATAATAAATTTACACTGAGATTGTTTAAATCAGGGTTCTCTTTGGGGTGGACCAAGTGAAGCAATTTAGTTTCTGTAATTGCAATAGGTCTGGCAAATGTGAACTCTACTTTTATTAAAACTTACGATACCCGAGAAGCTCTGCTGCTGCAATTTACGGTTTGCTTTGTGATGATGGTTGGATGTATCAGCTGTTGCCTACATCGAGGTTGAATCTCGTTGTCTGCTTGATGCCAAGGCAAAATTTGGCGGAGACTTCCTTTTCTCCTAGCAGTTTATGTTTTAGTCAGCACTTGCCGATCTCTCAACATGATATCTTTGGCAGCTAACAATTTAGTGTATTCATCAGCTCCTTTCAGCCTCTCATCATCTTCTGCCTCTCCGTCTCAACATGTCTTCCCACGTAAGCTCGGTAAGGGCTTTAATGTCCTCATACTTAATTCAGACCACCAATCGGCTGCAATTCCCAATAACCTCTATTGGATTGCACTTTAACAATTTCAGCCAATAGTAAATTTCAGCTGTTGAGTGTAGACATCACACATGGTTCAGATCACTCCGGATTTTTCACGTAGTTTCCGACTCCCAGAAGCAAACCCTTCCAAATTATTAATTATCAACCAACAGGGTTGTTTTTTGTCCAGACACACAGCCAGGTATGTGTCACAGAACTTAAGTCTTCATTTGGCGTACTTTTACACATTACAGTTTAAAAAGCCCCAAATGTATAAATTCTCTTCGCAGTATCCACAGCATCTTAACCAGGGTTGTCAAGTTTTATTGCATCTGAATAATTTTTCTTGCAGTAAACTACTAACTTAATTGTCCTTAATTTCCACGTATTACATGTTCGGTATCACACACTACTTTAAACTTGTATATTTTTTCTGAATTACGGACTCGATTCCTCTTCTTCTTACGAGCTCTCATCACGAGCCAATGCTCCTTTCCTGGGCCTTCGGATTGATCATAAATTAAACTGGAATGACCATATAGATCTGCTCACTCAGCTTGTTATTCTCTAAGAACATTAATGCAACACGTTGACAAAAAATACGTATAAAAATTGAGTACATCGCGTATTTTCATTCAGGTATGTGCTATGGCATTTCTAATTGGGTAAACTGCTTCAGAAGGAAGAAAATATTTGTTATTTAAGAATACGGGAGTATAAATCGCTCAGCTCTAAGATCAGACAAGCATCACCTTGCTCTCTATCAGGAAAGTATTCACCATACCGGGATAATTTTATATAATAGTTTTCCTCTTGAGGTTAAGAACAATCGTAATTATTATTATTAAGAGATATTCTATTTTTAATAATTACCATACGCCTCGCTCTACTTCTAGACGCGTTTTACTCTGTACAGGAATTTCTTGATCGTTCCCCTGATGGTTGAAATTATTCTTCTGCAAAAGTGTTGAATGTGATGCTTTGTAAAATTTCCTACTACACAGCTTTAAAACTTTCTGTATAGTTTTCTTGCTCTTTACTTTGTTTGTTTCATGTTTTGCCTGGAGCTACTGCTGAAGGCTGATTGTTCGTTGTGCAGTTCCCAGAAGTGAAATCTCCATTGTGTTATGCGTGTGTTTGTCCTTCTCAATATGTTTTTGTGCATTCTAGTGTGCATACTGTGTTTAAATGATTTTATACCATATATTATTTATCCTAGCTATGTATTCATTTTTGTAGTTCATTATCTTATTTTAGTTTTGTCTTACAATTACATTGTTACTTGATGTAAGGACTAATAGAAGCAACAATTAATTAAAAACTAAATTAACTGTCTATCAATTGCTCCTGACTTCCCTACGGCGAATCTGTTGCTACCAATATCATCTCTCTTTAGCAAACATATTTATCTCCCGCCGTACTTGCCGTAAATTGACCAATCCGGAGAAAATATGTTTCCTTCCAAAATGTCTCTTAACATTTTTTGTTATCGCCCAAAAACCAACACCGATTTAGCGAATCATTATGAAACATTTAACGCCCAGAATATTTATGAATTGAATTCTTGACTTATTTTAATTCCATAGTCTTAGACATCGCCATTCCAGTCATCCTTAAAGAAAGAAAGTGTTGTACGTTATCATTTTTCAACTTTCTAACAAAACTAATGCAGAAAATATATATTTTTTGTAACATTCTGATTTACCTCGCGGGCTGACCCAGTTATAGAGCGATATATCAAACTTACTTAATCAAGCCAATCTTTGGCCAACTTTAGATTAAGAGTAGCAAATAAAAGTATAAATCTAAATCTGGGTGACGAGATTCTCTAATTTGACATTTTACAAAAATATTATCTGTTTCGTGGACAATATTCATAACTTTAATATCTGTTCACCATGATGATTTTGTCCACAGCTTCAGCTATACTTCATAATTTTTCTTTCCAGTGCAAATATTTTTTCACTCTGCTATGTTGATTATTACATTTTCCCTTCATATTTATGAAATAAGTAATTTATTTCAACTTGTTTGTAAAGGGGCGTCCCTTGTTTTCTTCAAACTCAATGGTAACCATAAAAATGTAATGTATCGTTCACTAAGTTCTTTAGCTCAAAATAATTGCTCATTTAAGAAACTTATAAGGGCTGCTTGTAAAGTACGTTCAGATATTTATTAAAAATAACAGAGCATCGTTTTCCAGATATTCTATTATCAATCATTATCGTACCCCTCGTTCTAATTATCCACATAGTCACGCCGCTATTCAGGCATTTTCGTAACAGAAAACGAGTTTTTCTATGCCCTTTCCAAGGGAAGATAAAAACCAAGTCTGCACTTTGTGTTAAGTTTTTAAGATGGCCTTAAATACGGTCCAATTGTTCCAATCCAAATAATGCCATCAGATCTTGAGTTTGCTTGGAGATATGTGGCAGGGCGTTGTGAAGAATAAAAATAGTTCCACACGTGAAAACTCCATGTCTTTCGTTCTGTAATTCACGACGGAGCTTTCAAAGTCTTTCACAATGAACGTATTTCTCAATTATCACATTCATGAGAAATAGTTCACCTAGTAAACCTTTCGTCTATCCCAGACCGAACCGCGACTCATCGTGCACATTTTCATGACCTTTGTTATACTTGCTTATCTATTCCATCACCCATAATTCCTTCCCCCTGCACCAGAAAACGTTTGCTGGTGTCACATTCCTCGCTAACAGGAATAAATCACTGATGTGACTTGACAGTCAGCAGTTAGTTGCAATTGTATTTTTTATTTCAAAAACCTCTGACAAAGTTGCGTTTCTTTACAGCCTCGTCTGATTTTATAACGATTGGAGGATGTGATCGCGCAACATCAATATTGTAACGTATGTAAATATTAAAACGGTACTTTTAAAAACAATCCTTGAAATTTCCTTTCTTTTTCGTCATAATTGATGGGCCTTAAAATATTATATATATCAAGTTCGGCACAATCTGTAATGAAGTTTAAAGTATGACAATATAAAGACTAGAAAATAGGCACGAAGTTTCTAAAATCTCGTCTTAGTAAATGTGTAAAAGTTAAAGATTTTACTGAAAAGGAAAGAAAACCAGAGAAGATACTTGAATGATAGCAGCAACGATTGAGTAAAAAAAGCGTGGTGCACAATAGCTAATAATAGGAATGATGATATCAAAAGAAAGCATAAAATTGTAATTTTTAATTTGAATGATTAATTATTCTCAATATTATCTTCTACGTACCCATATTGCGAATTGCAGCATTTTTGTATATGTTAGCTTTGAGGATCGCAACCGTAAATTGTTAGTTGACAAGGATTCATATTATCAAAGTCAAAGTGCAATGCGTCGTGGCTCATCGTTTGATAGTGGAGCTTGCAGTTGGGATTATGTCATTTGAGCGTGCACCGGTAGATATTATGCTAATGTGCATTTGCGTTATGATACTGCGATGATTAACAGGGCATTCTGTGTGGTTGTTACTCATCCTTCGTCACAAGCTGCTCTTTGTGCCAAGCAAATAAAATCAAGCACTGAAATTTACGGTTCCATTAAATCGAATAATTATAATTAAGCGAAAAGAAAATTTCGTAGACTAACTTGGAATAATTTTCTGATTTTTGATATTGTAATAGAGTTGGGAATGTTGCGTTCCGACATAAATCTCCAATCCGGTCTTAGGAACGTCGTGGGGAAGTATCGAAAGCCCAACCTATTTGATGCACGATTCTCTAGGGTTTCCTTGCATCACGTTTAGGATCATCCTTAAAGTATAGCCCGGGAACCCTAGTTAGACCATGGCTACCTTGTTATCTCTTCCTTATATCACATTACAGTCCCTTCCTATACTAAAAGTAAAAGAATAAACTATAATATTATGACTGGATAAATGATCGTTAAGATTAAGCGAGCAATTCCTTGACCGAAATATCTTTTGTATGCACATATTCTGATACTTCGCTATATTGAAAGGAAATTTTATAAGAATATTGATTTAGCTAAAAGATTACATGAGGGTGATCCTGAAACAGGCAACTTCCCTTTAATAGCATAGGAAGGGAATTGAAAAGGGAGATGTGGAAGGTAGAGCAAGGAAGCCAAGGGTTGACTATGGCCCCCGGGCTATAGTTTAAGGATACTATCCCGTGTTTCACTTAAACAGATCCAGAGAAAACCCTAGAAATCCTGCATCAGGTAGGTCGGGTTATTGGGTACTATTCTCACGCTCTTCCAAATGACGGGAAACGAGTTTGTTTTGGGGTCGCAGCATTCCCTTCTCCGTGTCTTCACTAGTTTTAGGAGGCAGATTGCCGACTGATCCAATAGGATTAGCGGACAACTCTTGCCATTTGTCCAAGGTCTTTGACCCCAGTACATATACCTCCTAAAATAGGTAAAGGTGTCTCAGTTTCACCTTTTGCCAAGTGAAATTATGATGTTTAAGATAGATGTGCTTGGAAAATATCAATATCGATTGATGAAAATGTGGCTGTATTTTTTATTTATAAGTGAAAATAATACCATATTGTTTATTAAATATATATTTCAGTCATATAACTTACCAATGTTTTTAGTTACTATTTGACAACTAACAATAGCTATTAATTTTTTTCTATGGTACGAATGCGTTGAAACACTCTGCTGTTAATGTTACAGCTTATTCGTCGATTACGGTGTAATATGTGTTTGACGGGTTGCCGTGAACTAAATTTCTTGAGGAACTCCTACATACTGCGGATCGAATCCTTAGCTGCAACTAAATAGACTTTTTTGCCACAAAAGTATTAAACTATTTAAAATCGTAGAGTCGCAATAAGTGTCTAGTCAAGAAAAAAATTATTTCGATGGACACTGAGGTATAGAGGAACAGCTGAAGGTTCTTTGACGGAAAACTGTCCCAATTTCTCAAAAAATCCTGAAAATTCTACTTTTCGTGCATTTTCTTACCGTAGCTATAACGATGAGTAATTGCTTTATGGGGCCCTTTACCTCGTGAGAAGTGAAGCAGTATTTTAAAATTTTGCACCTTAACTAGTGGTTGGATATATAGTTTTAGTAGTGAATTTTGATGGCGGAACTGAGAAAAAAATACAGTGCTGAAGTAATAAAATAACTAAAGGCGGCTGACATTAGTTGGACCTGGGAGTTAAGACATGGGATATCCAGGGACGACGCCTCAGTACACAAAGCTAGACACTTAATAGTCATACATCGAGTGAATAGGTTATCGGCCTAGTATCAGAACTTTGTAATTTGTGAATTTTTGAAAAAATGGCATAATTTATAAATAAAAGTAAAAACTGAAATTAATTCTGTTATAGTTAAGAAAGTTTTTCGTTGCAATCACAAGAAAATTATGTGTTTACTCCACTGGACTGCTGAACGAAAGACATAGTATCATTGCCGTCAAAGGGGTAACAAGTTCAATTATTCCGCGGATTTTTCTAATTGGAAGAAAAAAATATTTTGGGCTTAACAAAGAAATTATCACCATCAATATCATGAATACTAAATGTTCCTGTTGTTGTATTCACTCATTAGGCTGGTCTGTTGCAATTCTCCATGCTAGCATAACTACCTCATCATACACCCTCTCTAATCCGCTTATCGAATTCCATCCTCCCCTCCCCTTTTGTGCCTACCCAACGTACATCTCTTTAAAGCTAATTTTACAACAACGCCATGTCTTAAAACGTGGCCTATAATCTATCCCTTCTATAGGTCAAAGTTCTTCTTAGTGTTTTTCTTCTCTTATTCCTGGTTAGTTACTCTATCCACCCAGTTGATTTTCAGCATTCTTTTATAGTATCACATTTAAAAAACTCATATCCTTCTCCTTTCTTTCGTCCACGTTTCGCATCAATATAACGGCACATTCCATACGAACATTTTCGTAATGATTTTCTCATACTATATTAGCCGTAAGTAAATTCCTCTTTTTTGTGAAAGGCTTTCTTACCTGTGCTCTTTATTTCTACAACACTTCTACCACCCCTAGGTATTATGCTGTCAAAGTGTCATAATTAACTTAAATCAATATATCCCTTCCCAATCTAACATCTTTTGTTGTTTTACTATTTCCCATACTACACTCCACTACCTTGGTTTTTCCTTTATTAAGCCTCTTTTTGTAATCTTTCCCAAGGACCCTGTTCATGCCATTTATTATGATTTCCAAATCTTCTTCTGATTCCTGTAATACTACATTATCTGAAAATATTAGGGTTATTATTTTTTCTCCTTCCAGTTTGATTCCTTTTTAACTTTTTTATCGCCTTTTTTATACATATATATATATATATATATATAAGTTAAACAGCATTAGCGATAGGCTGCATTCTGATCTTACTCAATTCTTAATTTCTGCTTTCTGACTGCCCTCTGTAGAGTTTGTAGCGCAGTTGTACCCTCCCCAATTTTATTTCGAATTTATGGAACTTTAAATGGTCAAAATTTCAGCAAGAACATGCTAGCTGATGACGAGGGTTATTCCCCGGCGCTGGGCTGGTGGCTGGGAGACTCTTGTCTGTGTTCTCACCTTCAAAATATCTGAAGAACGCTGTTCCCTGTGTCATGGAAAATTTTCCGTGCCGGACGAAGAACTTGGAGGAGGAATATACGGGTTCAGCTAGGAAGGTGAACAGCCGAAAAATAAGCAGTAGAGTGGTATACATTGACAAGTCGAGGAACCAGAGGAGTAGTGTGATGCTAGACGGCGAGAGGACGAGGAGGTAGAGATGGAGAATTGATCAGGACGTGTAAGGAAGGAGAAAGCTAGAGAGTCAAACGGATTTTGAAATGGAAGGATAAGCTGGAGGGTGCAACAAGAATTGAAAGTGAGTTGTTGCTCTTAAGTGAGAAGCCGTTAAGAACTAGGAAGGATAGAAGAAAGAAGGAGGAAAAGCTGAGTTTTCATCTATATCGGCAGCACGAGTTCATCCAATTTTCTACCGGCAGCACCAGGTTCAACCATAGGAAAGTTCCGGTCGCATAGTAACCTGCTTCGAGACGCACATGAAAACAATCAGGTTCGTCCAATTTTATATAAATAAAATTATCATATTGTATTTTTAAGCAAGTAATTTAAATAATTAAAATAATACTCTTAATCATTACAAGATTATACATTATTATTCTTTCTCGGTATTTTATTCCTGTCCTTAGAAGTGAGTTATAGCTTACATTATCAAAGGCTTTTTCTAAATCAACAAATACCATGAAAGTAGGCCTGTTTTTCCTTATCCTGTCTATATAAACCAAATTTTTCGGACATTTCTAATTTTCAACATCAGATGTGAATATATAATAATGTGCATACATGTAGTTCCGTATTTCCCTACATATCGCGTAAACATTTATTTATTTCATCCGGTTTTCGTAACAAAACATATATTTCGGTTAGCATCAGCGTGTAGCAGTGTCAAGCATGAAACCAACAACACAGCAGTTTGCATAAGATTTCAGATAATTTTCGCAAAACGCTGAGAAGGCGTCGTGCAGCAATTGTGTGACGTGTGTAGCCAGATAAAAGCTGTTGCATTACGCGAACAGTGTGGTGAGGCTTACGCGTCGTGTCAAGAGTAGAGTAAACAGTGCTCGTAGCTTGTTTGTAGGAGGCGCTGCTGACTGGTGCGTATTTCTTGTGGAACAACACACACACAGAGTCAACAAATGCAACAACTGCGTGGACGAAAGCCGGCCGCACTGCTCATATTCGCCTCTAACATACATTTGCTCATGCTCGGACCTACTCTTCTGGATTTTTTAAAAAAATGACAAGCGAGTATCTGTCTGCTCGAGTGCCCATGCAATTTTAACTTCTATTCGTACTACTTTTAAAATAAATGTTAACAATTTGTTTTTGTATTGCTTTCAAAAGTCTCCTTATGTATAACAGTTTTTTTCACAAATTTGAACTTACATATCCGAAAAAACGCTGATTGTAAAAGACGAGTAAATACGTACACATACATATATTCATATTTTCCGATTTCAATTTATTGATTCATATATTTATAATTTTTTCTATTTCCAAATATTTTTATGAGTCACTGGAAACTTCATAATTTTCAACTTTTGTGAGACTCATCATCAACTTCAATGCCCAAAATAATTTTTTAAAATGTCTTAAGGTCAATTAGTTTCATTAAATCGTTTTAAGAATGCTCACCAATTTAAAGACAATCGGAATTTACAGTATCTGAAATATCCGTGAAACAGAGAACATTCAAAAATACAGATCGCTAATTCATTTTTCTAAACTTCTCGAGTTTTTTGAACAATTATTCGTCAGTCGACGTTAACGCCAAGTCGTAAAACACGATATCGTTTCAAATTAAGCAGCGATATTTATTTAATAAATAGTAGATCCTTATATTCCAGATCCCTTATTATCAACCATTACCTTAAACATTAAACTACATTTCATAGTCACCGCCGTTTCCAGGCAGTTGTCGTAATGGGTGAATAGTTTTTATATACCTTCGCCAAAAAATATGATGCCTTTTATTACTAATAGCCGCACCGCGGTTCATTGGGCATAGTTTCAAGACTTTAGTTAATCTACACAATCCACTTTCTAACTCATTATTGCTTCACCATACAACTCATACAATAGCCCATGTCTGCATACTGTCGTTCGATAAGTTTTGATCATTTCGAAACGCTCCAATACACAGTGACAATGTTTGTGAGCTGCGGCTGACCTTCTACATAATGGAGGATGTGATCGCGCGTGCTCATAATCGGAACTGCAGCGGAAAAATATTAAAACGGCACGTACTTTAAAAACAGAACTTGCATCAAGAATTAAAAAGACAAATGTAAAGGGAAATATGACAAATAATTTTCTACATCTTAAAAAATATTTCACGGCTGACTCTCTGATCTAGTGGCTAGCCCCACTGACTTGCATCGCAGAGGTCCCCGGTTCAATCCTGGCAAGGGCTTAGGTGTGTTGTGTGCGTTTTCACGTTCCCTTGCTTAGAAAACTTAACTAAACAGCAAATCAGTTACCCAATGAGAAAGTCACTAATGATCCTTGATGGCTATAAAAAATACATAATATTTCTATAGATTACGCAGACCCTTAAATTTTAACCATTTCAATGCTATTGACCCTTGGGTTGATGCGACATAAAGTCTAATAATAATAAAAAAATGCTATTGAATTTCTATTAGAGCATTTAGGCTGCTATATCTGTTCACTATTGTTGCTGTAAATAAATGTAAGATGATGTTTTAGCTATAAATATATTCCCACCCGTAATCTTAAAAAAATTAATCTTATATACACAAATGTATGCTAATTAACTGGGTGTATAACTATTTTTCCAAAATAGTAATTAATCAAACAATTTTGAATTAAAGAATAAGTGTAATTATTTTCTTCTATTTTTAAGACGTTCTATAGAATTCATATCGAAAGAAAAATTTTTGTTTGAAATATGTAGATCCTTTATCAAATTTATAATTATTTAGTCGCGTGAAATATAAATAGCTTTAATTTTAAATATCAGAATTGGAGACTGTAGAGACAGAAAAAGTTAAAATTAATATTTGAGTTTATTGAACCTTTTATCACAGAGCACTGAGAAGTTGATACTTTGCCATTATGCCCTCGTCCATATTTGCACTTTATCCGTCTGTTAATGCATGAGACTCCGCAAGCGCACATGCAACCTGTTGCTTGCTACATGTCGAAAGTTTTTTGTATCATGTGAGCCTTCGTACTCGTCAGTCCTCCAAAATTACTTTCCTACTGATGTCGTATACTTCCTTTAATTCTACTTCGCTTATTTTAACTTTCAAATGTGTTTTATTCGATATTCAGAAACGAGCTGATCTACAATTTTTTAGCTCATATTCATCCTAATTTGCAATGAAATATTTTTGATTGTCTTAACAGCTTGATGATTTTCAGTTTTAGTTCAATGCTTAATAAATAATACTACCACTCCATGGTACACTAGAAGGCAAAGTTTAGTTATTTCAGCGTGAGCCAACGCCTTTTTATAGAATGCAGTACCTTCGAGAGAGGCCAAGACGTCGATATTTTGTTCTGTTGCTCAGTGTTATCGAAAATCGTAGACGAATTAATCATTTTATCTCCCATCGGTTAAAATTTATGCAACACAAAAGTGATATATTCGTTCTGTAATAAAAAAATTTAAAGCATTGTTTTATAATAATTTAAAAAATATTATTGTTGACTTAATTTTAAGTTTCAATCTATAAAAGTTTTCTTAGACTGTATAACTTTGATATCCATGGTGTGTAAAAGAGAAAGTCAGACCTCACAACGTTTTAAATTATTTGAAATATGATGTGAGTGAAAATAATATATTGTTCTGGTCATATATTTTATTTATGTTGTAAACGTAATATTTCTTTCATCTAAGGTTACTATTGTATTTTATTTGTATTGTATTTTCAATTATAAACAGTATTATGCCAGCTTACTAAGGTGTTTTATTGTAGTAAAATATTCATTTCAAATAAGGAGCACGAGTTGATTTAGTGGATTGATTGACTCAGGTGTTCCAAAATACACTTTTATACAACTGATTTCTCTGTGACAAAAATATAAGTTAAAGTCAAGCCAAATCTAACAAAATAGAGACGTATATACGTAATAAACAAAAATAAAATATTAAAAAAGGTACAAGACATTAAGAAAATATTACAATTTTCTTTTTTCCTTAAATTTTCAAGCATTCATGAAGGGTGGGTAATAATTAAAATATAAATAAATTTAATAAAGTAATTTTTCATTTTATTTAATTTTTTATTCAAATTTTCACTTAGGTGGTCTACTAAAAATTGAAAAACTTCAAAATATTATAAAGTGATGACTAAAATTGGAGTATTTATTTGTTAAGAGTCTGTGGGGGGAGGAGGGATCTTGCTCATTACGTTGAGCCAGAAAACGGAACTGTTTTGGTCTGAGGTCGACGAAGTGGAGGTTTGAGCAAGTACTAGGTAACTAGGTGATTTTTGAGTAGTCGATACTAATCTTTCGGTATGCTGTAGGAACGGTTTGAGGCGATTTTCTTGCTCCTTCACGTGCGGGTGTAATATTAGCAGACGGAACACTGTCCGGCGTCGAAGAAATCCAGTTTTCCTTTCCATGAAGATGATATCTCAGACAAGAAGCTTGGCTAAGGTGGTAGAATTTCTGGTGCGCTTGTGGTTATCTTTCGTTGAAAGCGTCTTCTTATTTTCTCTGTGGATCTTCTTCTTTTTCTAGAATATGAATTTAACTTTACTATCTAAATATCTTACATCTCTTTCGATCTCCTCTCTTTTTTCTTTCCCAGCTCATCTCTCTGTCACCCCTCTACGTGATAAAACACCACTTCATGTGACGTGTCTTCGCCAATCCTGTTGAATCTCAGTATATCGAGATCAACGTGAGCCCGATGGAAGGAGGATGACCCTGGTAGCTGACTGGCCTTAATCGTGCAGCTTTTTTATAGACACGAACTTAGGAGACACCACAGCACTAGGCCAAATTCCGGAAATTCCACAGACGCGCCACCTATGCATGAATATACATATTTTCAACAAACCATCGAAGTATTGTATATTAAACGATCAATTAAATAAGAAGTATTTCTCTGCCCTACATATCAGAAGGGTTGATGTTGCAAAACGTTGTTTCTTAATATTGGTTCCAGATAATCTTCATTTTTCTGATTCATGAATTTAATTATTTTTATATTTTTCTCGTTGTATAATTCCCATATTAATTTAATGCCGCGTGTAAGTTGTAAGGAATGTTGAGTTGTAACATTTAAATCCTTTGGAATTTATTTATTTTGGCTGTATGTAGGAGCGAACTCGTAGCCTAGTGTTTGTCTAAACACGTCGCTTCTTTGTGACGCTGTGCAGACTTGGGCTATTCGTTTCCGTACCGACCTCGTATAGTTCTTTGTGCTATAAACTCTGAGTCTAAACTTAGAAGCAACCGACTCGACCACGGAAAAAAAACTCACCGGAAAAATATCGTTCCGCTTTAACAGCACTGGTGCTTACTGAGAAAAGAAAAATTTATTTCCAGAAAACACCTACTGGGCCAACTAATCAACTTTCTAGAAAAACACATTCTTCCTCTCTTTTTTCTTATTTTATAACCAAGCATATCACCAAGATTCATAGTTAAGTCGACTCTTTAAATACAACTGTTACACTAAAAGACGTTTTTCACACTGAGGACCTTTCGTTACTTGATATCAAAGAAATCATTAAATTGGTTTTTATTTAATGTTTTATACTTACGTATTACAATCAGTGTACATAAAAATCAGTGTCAATAATCAAAATTACACTATTAAAATTTATTTATCAAAAGACCAGTAAATAGAAAATAATTTTGTAATAATAACTTTTTAAAATTTTTCAATTGCAGAATTTATTATGAGTGTTAACAATTTATCAACATTTTTAATAAATCAAAATTGAATGAATTTTTATAAAACTAAATTCTTTTTACTTTAATTTCCATACCATTAATTATTCAATAATATTTTTCACAAGATTTCCGTAGGGTTGTCAGGTTTCCTATTGGAATCTATATTCTAAAATTAAATCGATGGAAGGTAACTGAATATATTAGCTCAGTTACATCACTAATCGGATTTGGATGATTCAACGCAGCACTCAGTTTTCTTGAATGATGTTACTTTATTTACAGCGTCAAACTTGCCGATCTTTGCCTCTTCGGCGACGGATAAAAGCACTACTAGAATGGGGACGAAGAGGAGTTACATAAAAATATCACTAGATCAACTGACATTAATTTTTAATCCAGAGTTACGAAGCCGCTCAGCTTGATTCTAACATTAAATATATAAAACTTCTCTAGTATATTAGTTCAAGCCTTGGGGCTGGGGGAGGAGAGGGGTGAGACGCTATTACGTCAAAATAATTTGAAACCACCGAGATATGTGATAGTAAGTAGTCTTGACTCTATTTGTGCATCCGGAATAATTTTGTTTTGTTAAGGTAACAGGAGTTTGTTTCTCTCATACGCATTGCGAGTATTTTCGCCTTGTTTTACGTACCGGAGAATAAATTGTATCATACTTCAGTCGTTTTAAAAATATCTGTTTTTATTTAATGTACGAGTACATTTATTGACTCGATTACTTGATTGAGTACTGAAATTAAAATTAAAATTCCGCCAGATTTGATAGGGTAGGAGCGAGAAACGTTAATGTTGCATTCATGCTTCCGGTTTAATCACGAGTTGACTGTCAAAAT
The DNA here is from genome assembly GCA_034510155.1 of Eucriotettix oculatus. NCBI lineage: Eukaryota > Metazoa > Arthropoda > Insecta > Orthoptera > Tetrigidae > Eucriotettix > Eucriotettix oculatus. Next base: position 64,849,078 of record CM067376.1, read on the forward strand.
AAATGCTAAACCAGCGAAATATAAATTAATACCCGGTCTACGCAATGGATCGAACTATTTGTGAATAGAAAACTATTTGTTTTGATGACTTATTTACAAGAAATACAATTTTCCATTTTCCGGCGAATTTGGAAATAGTTAATCTATAACCGAGTTCAGGTTAATTTTACAAATATTATGTAAAATGTTGTTTTGCATTCAATCTGTCATGATTCAACAACTTGATAATGAATACGGTATTAAATCAACATTTCCTCCAACAAAATAGAATTTCAACCGTTCTGCTAAATGAGAAATAGAGGTCGCTATCCCCGGCGATTGTAGTATAACTGTAATCTTGTAAGCAGCTATTTACATGAATTCATTAGAGTTGATTTGAAGGGCACGCACAGAGGGGATCTAAAGGTCAGGCCCATGTTCCGACCTTTTTGAAAATATTAACTTGGCCTTTACTCGCTGTGAGGCCCCGGCATGAAGTTAATAGTGTCAACGTGGCCCCTCCTAAGACATTTCCCTCCAGGGCTAAAGGTCGCTGTTATGTGCCCATTAACAAATGCAGAGCTCTTACATTAAATTGGCTGATGTACTTTAAAGCAGGTTGTTCATAACTAGAACTGTGGCTCTTGACAGTGATTAATAGTTATTGTAAATGATGTGGGATTTAATTACATTTAATTAATACATTTAAGTTTTATATACATTTATTTAAAGAAAAACACAATAGTTTTAAATGGGGTCCTGTACAGGTACAAAATAAATAATTAAAGGGGACGATTTTAAAGTTCTCAGGGTTAAATTATTAGTTGGGTAACCACGTGCAGTAGTTTCTGTTCACTGAATGAACCTGTTTTGTTTGCCTTATGTCTTGGTGCGCATTAACGGGCGACTGGACTTCCTTCTCTCGTTGATCCTGAAGCTGCCGGTAAATTAAAGAAAACTCGAGCCTTTTCCTCCCTCTTCCTTTGTTGTTTTCCTTGGATAATAACATTTTAATCCTCGCTGATATCTCTAATGTCTCACACTATGCTGCTGCTTCCTTGACTTGGCCGACGGTTACCGTCACTTTATATTTCTTCTGTATTCCTCAACTTGTCCGACGGTTTACTATTATTATACTGTCTACTGCTTCCTCCAATGATCAATCCAGGCTTCGTACTCTCCTCTACCTGTCAATTCTTACATTATACTGCCTATTTTTCCACCCTTCACCTTTGCAGGTTACCTTCCGTATATTCCCCCTCCAAGGGATAAAACTATCTCACGTGACGATTGTCTGCCAATCATCGTGAGTTCTCCGTCAAGCAAGTATGAGTCTCTCGGAAATTCCGAAATGTGAGCGCTCTCTCAGCCAAATCAAGCTTACTGTTATAAGCACGCAGACGGTCGTCCCTTTTACCTGGCCAGCGACATGTTCTTTCTGAAATTTTTATATAATTTAAAATTCAATAAATAGGAATAAAAATTGGGCAGGGTTTTACTGCGCTACATTATTTACGTTTATTCAAAAATAATCACTCAATAAATTAACATTATGTCTGTAAACCAATGAAATCAGAATTTAACTAGGCCAGGGAATGAGTTATACCGGCGCTGTTTCATAAAGATAAATCGAAAGGGTTCGTAAAGAGTCTGAACATTGTCTTTATTTTTTACTTGACCGATATAAAGGACGGCGAGGAGAACAGATATGTTTTTAGATTTAGAAGAATACTTAAACTGAGTTACTAAATTAAGACCACCTGACTACGTCACAATGAAGCAGCTAGAGGGCGAGATAGCTATAAGATGGGAATAAAGGAAAATTAAATACGGTTAAATGAAGAATAACAGATTCGCCGGACATTAATAAAGAGAGAAATACAGAATAGCGGAGAAAGAAGGAGGGACGCTGTTTCAATAGCGATTAGCAAAATTTCATTCACATTTTAAATTCATCATCAGCTTATTTTATCGTATTGATTTGAGACTGTATTACCTTTGAATATTATTCAGTACGTGTAATTGCTGTAGATAAGTATATCATTTGCATTTTGGACAGTTATATTAATGTTTAAGTCGGGATCGCTCCCGGTCACGATTTAGTTATTCACGGAATAATTCACAAACTGGTTAAATCTTTGTTTTGTAACATACTCACTTGTGTACTATTCAAGCTCTCAAGCTCGCTGACTCTATCCGTAAGCCCCTCTCTGAATTTACACCGTGCAGTGTGACAGCAAATTAGGTAAATCATTCACAAAGCTGCAAGTTGCAATAAGATGTTTTTCACTTCAAAAGCAGAAAAACTTTAAGCCTGTCTGCGATCAAGACCGCACTTCCCCTCAGCAAGAGTTCTTGACTCAGGAATAAGTTCGTACAACCAACTTTGTAAGGGTTCTCTCCGAACTCCACTCCTTAACGAATTTTGATTTTCCGACGGTGAAAGACAATGGCAGTGGACTCGCATTCTTCAGTTGTGAATCTCGTTCCGCAAAGTTTCGTTCTCAAGCGTTTGAGACGACCCAACGTTCTAAATTGAGATCGTCTCCAGAATTACTTCTGTCTGTGAATCATTTAAAATGATACACATTCCTTTTTGTTTGCTAATAGTAGTAGCATTAAATTCTGTAAAAGTTTGAGTATATATTGCAACTACTTTATTTAACTTACAGGAATATTTGTGTATTTCAGCGTCGTGTGTACGCAATATAACAAAATAAATATATAGCTAGGAAGTGACATGGTATTTAAAGTGAATTAAGAAATAAACGCTCGTTCCTAACCTTAAATATATCTTGTAAAATAAAACGTAAAAATCATCCATTTATTTGACGAACCCCACTTAATTTCATTTTTGACGAATGAAATTCAGAAATTTGAAGAGGAATATTCGGAGACAAGTGGAGGAGGTTAGAGAGGTGCCATCCTGTCGCGAATACCCTTGCCTGCTACCTAGGTGCAGGGATTAAATATATTTAGCTACTAGGGGACGATGAACCATGACATTTTCACTAGGTCTACCCCTTCCATCGTAAGTACGGATCCCGCTGTCGGCGAAAATAAATTACGATTGGTGAAGACACGTCGGGCGGGTTGGCATTTGCCTGTAGAGAAGATTGGCTAGAATGTGACAAGGAGAAATGAAGACGACTTGGGTTTGAAGTTGGAAGAAAGTGGACTTAGGGAGTGGAAAATGCAATCAGTGTACGTTTGAAGTGGGAAGAAGTAGAAGTCGGGAAAGGAGAGAAGTACAAGTGCTGTGCGAAAGTTGTAAGGAAGAAGCTTTTAAGAAGAGAAATAATGACGCACGCTATAACTTATCGAAATCAAACATAAATATCAGTCAAAAGACTCTCTGTTGAAGTATGAAGATCTTCACCAAGACGGAAGACTGGTTTTCCTCGTCGCTTGGCGGAGCAAAAATCTCCTGTTTTAGCCGGCCTAAATCACACCATGCGACGAAAGGATCGCCACAACGTGCTGCATGCAATCGTATAAATACACGCAGAATTACCGGAAGTCATCCCTGATAGCAGGACGAGAAGGTTCCGAAACCTATTGCATTTTCTTTTTCGCCTCAATTTTAAAATTTAACACCTGAAGATGTCACGAATGTGCTGACGAATCGTCGTTAATTTTAATTAAAACTGTCTGCAAAAACTGGTCGTTAATTTAATTACTAAGCAATTGCTTAATGTTCGTTTCGTGTCATTTCGTAAAGTATGACTATAAAGTCGAAATCTTTTGAAGAATGTATACATAATTATAAATGTAGTACATTTTGAAGGTCGTAATTCTTCTGTTGATTTCGAAATATTTGGTTACATAAAAAATATCGTCATTTTTACTGTACGTGTTTCAACAAACAAGTTCTCAGAATTGTCAACTTTTGTTTAATTATTGCTCTGCTACCATAATGAAGCAATGGAAACGAAAGCTATTGATTGATAGAGAAATAAAATCCTATTCCCATAAAAGATGTCTGACGTAACCCTCCATGTTAACGTATTCTGCGCAAATTATTTCCTTTCTAAATAACGTCATCATCCCTAATCTTCTTAGTCTATTCCATCCTTGACCTCCCTCTTCTGTTCTTAACCCACACATTTCCCTCTAATGCTAATTTTGCAAGACCCTCGTGTACCAAACCTTTAGCTATTAACCTTTCTCTTCTCTTGGTCAAAGTCCTCCAAATTGTTCTCTCTCTACCCCTATTCTGCTTAGAACGTCCCGGTTAGTTACCCTATCTTCCTATCTGATTTTCAGCATGTAACTACGAACGTTTAAAAAGTATGTCAAGTCTGGTTTCTAAGGGTTCAATTAATTCACGAGTGTTATGTCTCCATATTATTTTTATTTTACTAGCGAGCTTCATGTGGGAAACGAAAAATGTTATTAGCATATTCGAAAGTCGATAGCTAATTAATTACCCATTTTCTCATTTTACAAATTATTATTAACACAGGTACATTGAGTGTTGTCATATATCACGCTGAATATATGCCTCAGACAGTGTCTCTTTCAAAATACGTTTCAATTTTGAATACAAAGATAATTACGCGGTTTAATTGCGTGTTGGTAAGCAATTTCGTGGTTCGATTTTGTTGCCGTTAACTACTGAGAATGGCAACTGATGGTTTGACCTGGAACGCATTGTACGAATAAGTGAAATATCGATCCTCTTATGTCGCCCGAGTGCCAATTTCGGAGACACAACACACACTTTAGCTTTCGTCCTCAATTAGTTTACAACCTCCAGGTTATTCATACATTACACGAGCGAAACACATGCATTGAGTGCCTACTCCATTCTTCAGCCTCATGGTAACACACTTCATTTCCTACGACCCAAAAAAGACTACTTTTTACAATACGACAAAAAACATATATTTCGGTGTATTAATTTCATGAAGTAAAAATAAATAAATCATACTGTTAATCTAAAATAGTTTTTAGATTATTTCTTAATAGTATTTCAAATTATTGTATTATTTTAATTCCGCTTTTAGGTAGAGCTAAAATCTAAATTTACAGTTCAAATTAGCAGGAAAGTCTTGCAATTTGTGTATTAATTACCAATCTTTAACTTAGACAAAAATATTTTCAGTTATAAGGATTATTAAAATATTAGTATAATTTACTGGAAAAGTTTATTAAAAACTTTCAATGGAATTAAGTTGTATATGGTCTAGTTTTTTTGTGTAAATGAGTAAGTAATTCAATTTTAAGTGAAACATAGTTGTTTCCAGAAATTTTTACGAGAGCTACTTGAAACTGTTTATTCAAAAGTAAATATCTGATGCCAAGTCTCTAGTTTGCATAAATGTATTTGGATTAAAATCTCTTTTTGAAATTCTGACCTTACTTTAAATATATGCCTATTAAATAGTTGGCTATGCTATCCCATATGAGTTACAACGGTAATTCTAAATACTATAAGAAAAAATCTATACCTATAAATAAAATTGAAGTGTCTGTCTGTCTCAAAGTTTGTCTCGAACAGGCTCTGAAACCGGTCAACAAATTTCAATGAAAATTATAGAGATTTCAACAAGTATTTGAACTTAAATTTTCGTGTACAATCATTTCGATATCTTTTAGAGTGCAGAAAACTTGAATATATATAATTGTAAGAAACTGCTGCGCCAGATCCGGTTGGAGTAGAAAATTCTCCGCTTAGTTTCATTTTATCTGTTTTGGCGCTGCTATTGTTTGAAGCTGTTATAGACTAAGTTTTTATTTCTTGCCTATGTAATTCTAAACTGTCGATTTAATTTACTTATATAAAGGTTAAATTCTATTTCATCTGATTTATGTCTATTACTTTTGGTTTATGGTGGCGTTACATTTTCATTTAATTCATCTTTACGCTTTATTTAAGTTTAGCATTGCACTGTAAGGCACAGTAGTGGCTGGAGAAACATGTTTCAGGAAACAGAAGATAACACTGGGACGTGCACACTGAGTAGACACGCTTTCATGCAAACAGCCTGGAAATCTGTCATCGTTCAAAGTTTTTAGTTATAAAATTTTTCATTATTTTTTGTAAAAAACTGTTAAAAATACCGACTTCATTTTCACAACACCTAGATCTAGGCAGGAAGTTAGAAATATAGGGAATTACTGCATAGAACATTACTATTATGATGTCAGGTTGAAGTATGAATGTAATTGTTCCATGAAACACGTTTCAACAGTCTGAATATCTAAATGAAATAAGCTTCTCCGGTGTGCACCGCGCCTAACGGAATAATAAATTTGGTACAGTTCGTGAGATTCTTCATGGCGTCTTTACCTGCGCAGTAGGTAAAGGAGAAGGAGAGTATTTTTGTTTGCGGAGGAACTACCTCTCCAAGTGGCCTGGCGAAACGCTACTAGCATTGTTAAGAACATTAATTGTCTCCATACGAACGGGATATGGAGACTGCTACGAAACCTTTTAACACACGCTTTACTTATTATCTATTACATTTTTAAGGATACGTTTTTGACATACAACATATTTCCTAACGCCAGTATTTTCATAATTGCTGTTACACTGCCAACTTTTCTCAACAAAACACGGAGGAAAAGTGAGCTGAAGCCTACCCCCACTACAATATGAGCGGAGTAGTCCACTGCGCATCGTCTTGACACACGACTAGCTAATTCTCCTGAACTGTACCTGCTTTTTACATCAAATATATAACGAGAGAAATATATTTAAAGAGAATTTTTATAAATTAATGAAGGACTTTTTTATAATTTAGACTATCATAGAAAAGAAATTTGTCTTAGCATTGGAAACTAATCGAAAGGGTAGAAATTACGAGCATAAAATAGTTGAAATAATTCATACGAAGGCGATTGCATTGTAGATGGAGCAACAATATGTCAACAGTACTGTGAACTGTTATATTTGGCACTGAAATGAAAATATATATTGTGTGTTACAAGAGATATTTTGTGGCAGGTTGGTCCCTGCATTATAAAACAAACAAGAACGCGGTTGCTGGGGGAATTAAACAGACCACTCCCTCCAGGTAAACTCAGAAAGTAACTACGTACAGATTTCTCGCGGAGCTATGAATACAAGCTCATGGAGTACAGCAAACAAAGAATACCCAATGGTAATTAAAGGGATGATGCTTCATAAGTTTTGTGGAAGTTTGTGAAAACATTTCATTGAGCCGTCGGTATTGCTGGTGACGGAACTTTTTAAAATCGTTCCTCGAACACTTTCCTTTAGAATATGTGGTGTGTATCTGCAACATCTATTGTGCTGTTTATTGTCTAATGTTCCATTTATATAATAATTTTTTAACAAATTATTTGCATAATGAGCAGAAATACAGCGGTCCCACTTTCTGTACATGATAACTGTATTACAACATAGTTTTCTTCCTTTAAAATTTACAATAAATAAAGAGACGGCCAAAAAGTCAGCATACAAAAATATATAACTATTAATTCACAAAAGCAACATTTCATCAATAATTTGAACAAAATTTACGATACTCTTTTGTTGAAGTAGTTTAACGCTTTAATATTCTTCTCCATTGTTAAAATTTATCTGTCGAAAGCACTCATTGTTACTACATCATTTCGGCCGTAACCGACGCTGGAGATGGTCCATGCACGACACAATTCTTCACATATAAATTTAATAATCTTTTCGGCTGATGGAGTCAAGGAGTAAATATTATGTATTGCTAAATTTGTAAGTTTTTAACCATGTTTTTGTATACATAAATTAAAAATTGTAGCATAGAACTCATATTTAATTTATTGAAATATTATGTTTGTAGAAAGCCTGAGGAAGTCTCAAATTGGAGAAGAAACGTCGCTTTTGTGAATAAATAGTGATATATTTTTATATGCTGACATTCTGACCATCTTTTTATTTATTGAAATCTGTATTACTTGCTTAACAACTATAAATAATTTATTTATACATTAACGAATTACAATAATTATATGTAGGTCTAAGAGTAATATTTACTACAACACATGGCATATACTGTAGTGTACTTACGATTAGTAAATTAATAAGGACATTTACTTCATTTTATTTAATTAAATAATTTTGTGAACCAAATATTCGGAGCTCCGTAATTTGTTGGGTCACTGTTCTTCAGGTACCGAGGGCCATAACACAACGAATCCCATCAAATCGACGCCCTATGAAGCGATTGAAACGCCGCCGCTGACCAGGTAAGGTTGAAATCCTTCGGGAGGAATATCTCAGCTGTCTCAATATTAGCACGCACGGATGTTTCCCACAGAAAGTGGGGGATTTTTAAGCGCGAATGTTTTGGAAAGAGACGTGTTTCCCCGTTTAGAAAATTTGTGAGGGCTTTTCAATAGCTAATTTGGATCTGGAATGGAGAACGGTGTTTAACAGAGCCTTAGAGATCGATGGGGTTATGGACAATATTTCTGACAGGTAGCCGAAAGGCGGGAGACAGCCAGTTAGTTATTAAAAGCCACTGCCGGTCATCATGTTCGAGAAGCTTAATGTATCCGATTCTGCTTCAATGACTCCAAAGTTTCCTGCTCATCGCTACTAATTTACCAATAAGACCGTAATCCCAAAAAAAGAGTTATTTAGATATTACAGACACCACGCTAACAATTTTACTGCTTTTAAATATAAAGATCCAGTATTATAGATCGCCATTTCCTAAAACAAGAATCAGTTTGCTTTTCATGTTACAAATAGTAAATTCAGCATTATATATATATATATATATATATATATATATTAGTTTGTTTTATTAAATATGTTACAAACTTTTAGGGACTTTTATTTAATTTACCTACCTTTATTTATTAAAGTAAATTAAAATTTTACCTTTGAAAAATATTACAATGCATTGTAATGAACGAATACCGCATTTGAAATTAATGTTTCTCATTCAATTAATTTGATCTATGTAATTACTTTTAATTATTGTTTGAGTCGTAATTAATCATTCGCAATTATTGGGATGCGTTGTCGATAAAGTTCGCAAAGTAGACACATTTTTATTGGTAGAGTGGTTCTTTGTCTCTGCTAAAATGTGATAACTCAGTGATTCCCAAATTATGCGACGCGAGAATTTACATTAGACACATGCGACCCTGCAAAAGGTTTCACTGGACAGTTTAAAATTCGATGACGAATGTTCGCAATACCTTGTGGTACAAAAGTATATAGCTTTTGTATAGTAATCTTTCATTTAGCGGACCTGCAGTGTTGTAGATGTCAGCGCCTCGCCCTAGATCGCAAGGTTTGAATCCCGGCATGTCTTAATCATGACAACTAGTCTTAAGACTTAAATACAATTGTTACGCTAACAACATTTTAATCGAAATCAGGACATGCAAAATGCGTTAGTGCCAATCGAGAACAATATTTCACATAAAGACTGTCATTCAAAAATTAATGATAACAAAAAAAATTACAGACAAAATAGAAATATTTATTCAATGCTACTTTTGTTTCATTCGCGACTTTGGGAATTCATCAGGCCAGATTTTTGAAGTTATCATTACGGAAACAAAAAATTAATAAAATGATATCAATAATTGTTTTCACTATCTGCAAAGATTGTAATCTCCAGTGAAGTTGATTTGTGCTGTAGTATAGAATATGTTTATGAAACTCTCCTATTAAAACATATTATATTATTCTATTTTCACTCTAAAAATATGTATAAATTTTAATGGATTTAAGAGACATTTCGATCCGAAGCTCTATCTGAATGTAAATCATTCGAAGAAGAGTTTGAGCGATAATAATTCAAGACAAAATTTTGCAGCATGGTAATTCCGATTTAAAGTTCCTATATACGCAAAGGTGGATTATCGGGAGTAATTAAAAGTACGTATTGTGCGAAAATTAACGTGGCACGAGAGACGTGGATAGCTGTATCAGCTTTTATTCTAAAGTTTAAGAAATTACGTAGTGATCAACATGTTCAACTATCTAATAGATTGAATTATGCCTTTTAAAATTTCATTTGTATTACATTTACTATCATATTATTAAACTAACGTAACCCACATTACCATTTACACTGTAAGGCGTGCATTTTCTCAAACAGATGTTTGCTGTAAACATATGTCAAGGTTGCCTTGCATCCAGATAACAGAAAAAAGTAATCTGCTGATGCCTCTATTATTGACCAATATTGTAAAATAATATTTACATAATTTGGTGCTTTAACGGTGAGGAAATAATATTAATATTATGTTAAATACAATTTATTTCGTTACAATGTATATATTACATATACAAGAGAAAATGGATGTTTCATAAATTATAATCGTATCATACATTTTGCCATTGACTCTCAAAACAGTTCCCGAAACAAAGTTTAAGTATGAACAGCATTTAATAAATTTGGGGTATCCTTTGGTTTAGATTTTGCTGACGTTCGAGTGCGGATGAGTGGATGTGCAAGATTTCGAGGGAGTCGTGTAACGTGAAGGAGATGTGCTGATGACAGGCAATCCTTTCAACAATCCCTTCTCCGGAGCACTGTCAAAGAGAGCCACATTGCCACAACGGGGAAATATGTAAAGGTATTTGTTGACGTGCGTGCCGGTTAAGCCGTTGGAATGGGGGATTCTCTACGCTGATCTTGTCAGGCTAAGACGTGCGCTGACTCCATTCGGAGATTCCCCAGCTCTCGGGATCACAAGCCGCGACTTCCGTACTCCGAGGAATTCACAAAGCAGTAATTTAAGTGATATACTACCTCAACACAGACAGATGCACTCTCTAGACCTCGAAAGGTTTACTTTCTCATCAACGACAAACATTTATTGAGGAACGTTTATCATATCCATATAACAGTCTGTTCTTGTGACTAACGTAAGTCGCATAAATCCTAACATAATAATCTGAAAGTAGGCAAAAGAATTGAAGAAACCGGTTAGCTATTAAAGCTGTGAAAAATTACGATAGGAACTGATGTACATTAAAATCAACTTTAATCTGAATGGTAAAATCCTGTTTTAATAATTTCTGGGGTCAATTTTCTTGTGTTGGAATTTTATCTATTCCATTATATCACAAATTTTATATTTATGAATGTATAAGACTTTAAAACAAGCACTAGGAATTATAGTTAAAAATGTGTGTCTGAAACATCAGAAACGTAAATTTGAATATTACCATTTTATATAGAACCGCCTTTTAAGATATCATACCCTAAGGAAGCACGGCCCATAACTACGCTTGACTTTTCCCGATTATTTCCTGAAATACGAACTTAAAAAAATATCAAAATAATAAAACATTACTAAGTAATATGCTTTAATCATTATACTATAATATATATATAATATCAATTGAAAAAACTAAAAGTAATTTAAAGTCAGACACAATGTTGTCTTTTCATTTTTTTTAATAATAGGATAAAAATTTCAATGATCATAATATAATATATTCGACGGTTAAAGAGTGAGGAAATTATTTGAAGTGAGAATCCAATAATATTAATAATAATAAATAATTTATATAAATATAAGTTTCGAATTTAGTTACACTGATTTTTACTTTTATCTTCAAATATACTGCGCACAAACGATTTTAAACTTGCGTTATGCAAGGGTATTAAATGCATTGACGCAATGTTCAACTAAATGCTTTTCCAGAAACGGGTTAATACTAATAAGTACCTGAGCAACGGGCAACATCTAAGGCTAATAAAATTCGGAATGATATTTCTTAATAAGAATTTTATTTAAAAGTTCATTATTCCTTTTAAATAGATACAGAAGGACAATTATATACTAATTGTAGAGAGAATTAGCCAAATAAAAATTTAATTACTGTTTTCTGTAATTTGGCTTCTTACTTATGTATATAGTATACGTTTCATATTTTATGCTTTTAGATATTTATAAACAATTTACTGTCCCTACAGAATTTGTAGTGTTATTGGAGTTTTAAAAATCATCTGAAAAAATGAGTTATTTTATTATGTCGTATAAAAGATATTAAGAGATAGCAAAACTTGGGCTTTCGTCTGGATAAAATAATGAAACCGATCTGTGATCACGTCTCAGTGCCACCTTTTCTTTTTAAGTAGTTTATGAGTTTTACTTAATGAAAACTTTCCTTATAAATTTGGTGTAAAAATACTTAAACGGTAGAATAGGAACGCTTATCTGAACAATAAATTTTTTAAAAAGTTGTCTAAAACTACTTTATGATAACTATAAAATAAATATAATTTATACCTTTTTTAAAAAGTTTCAAGCAATCTAAAACGGTTTTAGAAATATTACCAAAAAACGATTCGATATTTTGCCATCTAAACAGTTACAATTTACCAGTAAGTACATTAATTGATTCCAAGAAACAAAAACAATGTAATTTACTGTTCTATTAATAAATTTTTATTCAACTAGCTTAATCACTTCAGTACTACTTCAAAGGAGAAATGTTAATATTTTTAATAACGTAGTTTAATGATTTCATTGTGGGCAACGCACAGATTAAAATTCCTGTCCTGCGTTTTGTCATCCTAAGTTTGCATTTCAACGAGCGATTATCTTCATTTCAATCCCTTCATGGTTTGTTATTTTTCTTTTAGGTTTGTGTTATTATTTATCCGCATATTAGGTAACACTTAATTCAAAAGACTCCAGAAACGACTTTTGATTGGTTTATATTGACCCAACAGTTTTGTGTTGCTATTTTGGGTACAGAAAGCAGAATAGAACGAAGATTAGAAAGTAAAAGGGAAAAAAAATTGGAATAAATTTTAAGTATTTACAGTGACCCACCTTTCTGTAGCAGATTTAAAAAGAAGGTCCGTTCCAAGAGACGAAGACGTCATTACTTACATGCGAGGTCTTTACTGCTGAAGCAGCTGTGACTACCTTCTACACTAAACATTCCCTCATAGCCTTGCCCTCAGCTGCACGAGTATTTATAACAACTTAAACGACTCTGTTGTTTACAACAGGGCTTACCCTCCCACACAGCTTCTAGACTATCTTCCTTCTATAACTAATGCTAAAATCCTACTTGAGGAACTTCACGTAATATTTTATTTATTGGCACGTAATTTACGAACAACTTTAATCAATTCTTTACAATTTTTGGTACATAATATGCTGTTACAATAAAAGAACAGTCGTAGAATAAAATAAGTATTAATTTTATCAAAATTATTATTTTTCTGCATTAAGGCTGTTAAAATATTATGAGTTACAATAATCAGCATAAAAATTATGTACTCCACTAACAAAAAAGATGTATGTAACGCTAAAAACAAACAAATTATTTATAAAAACACTGTTGCAATCCAACACCAAAATCCCTTATCACCTCTCTTCGCAGAGAAGCTTGAATTAGTTTGAAACTACTTGACTTTCTTCGTGCAATTTTGATCCAATTTCCTTTCGCCGGTTTTTAGATTTGATCTCAGTCTTAGAGGTAGATAATATGGACCAACTACTTAAGAATGATAACTCCTGGTTACATTTTATTGTAGAAGAAACCTCATCTTGTTATTTACTAGACATTACGCTCACAGTTGGTTAGTTACAAGCTTGTACAGGAAACACTACTATCAACAATCAACCCAAGAATGAATAGAGGTCTACGGTTTAGAATTTAGTCATCAGTTCCACACTCAATTCAGATTGAACCTTATTTTCTGAGAACTTCACCATTGTCACTGACATTTTATTGACCACTATTTCATCCAATTCAATATAAAAAAGAAACTATATCATTGTTCCCAAGTTTCTTCATCACAACTTCCCTAAAATTATGATCTTTCTTCACTGTTATAGTGGACTACATATCAAGGTCTCAAGAATACTCCACTAATAAAGTATCATTAAAAAAAACCAATTCATTGGCTTAATATTAAAAATGGTAAAGTTTCATTGAATCCTGATGACAGCTATGTTGGATGTGTGAAATAGAATGAAATGACCAAAATTTTACTTATGTTGGACAAACTAATGCACATTAAAAACTGGAATTAAGGAGCATAGAGCTAATTTTAAACAACCAATAGAATATTATTTAATTTTTTCTAAATATGGACTTTTATTTAATCACAACTTTAATTAGATGATAGTCAATGTCCTTGATGTAGAATTTAATTATTACTCTAGACTCAACTCGGAACTGATTAAAATTAAAATCAACAACAATAATACCCTTAATGTCCAAAATGACACTGACTCGTTTATTAAATCCACGACCTCCTTCTGCGTACTTGAGATCCTTTATTAAAATGAATGACCTGTTCTTGCTTATCCAGATTCTGCTGTGCTGTACTTGAGTTGGTCTACCAATTGGTATAAGAAACGTCGAATATTTCATTTATCCTCTTCACGGTGTTTTTAAAAATGGCAAACTGTATTTATAAATATTATATAACACACGTTAATCAAATGTGTTTAAACAAATTAATTTGATTCAGCAGAAAATTATAATTTCAATATTATAGCATAACAGTCTTTATATTTCAAAATGATTAGTGCGTAATCAAACACCGTGATCCAGGATCCACCTCCATCTCTCCCCGACACAAATGTACAATAAGCGGTAACCCAAAAGTTGTCAGTACATTCTAAGCTTATATACTATTACATATGTATGATATAATACATGTGTTGGAATTTTAGTGTATACTGCAGGAGAAGAGTTGCTGATGAATTGAATTTAAATATTTCAAATATCAAACCGCACCCTTTCTAATGTTCCTAAATTATGAGGCAGGACATATTGAAGGAACGATAGAACTATGTAAAAGTTGTTTTATATTTGTAGCTTATATCAATGACTGAACATATAAAGAAATATGAATGCATGAGATGAAATTTCAGTTTTAAAAATATATCAATAGATGCATCAAGCTATATTGTGTGATCTTTCAATTGTTTACTCTGACGTATGAATGCAGTTACCATCTAAATTAATTTGAGCATTCAAAGATATAGTTCCTTTTCCTTTACAATTAGATAGGCAGTCATTTTCTTGAAATAGTAAATATTTTCTTTGTTCATGCAATGCACCCCTGTTAATTTTACATCAAACAATAAAAATAAATTTTTAGAAGAAGTAATTAATACAATTGAACCAAATTGTTACTGGTAATTAGAATATTTTTGTTGGCCTCGTATTAATATTAAGTAGCTACGTCTCTACACTCTCATATACAATTAATCTCAAGGGGTGCATAAATTGTGATACAATAAACGTTAAAGCATAAGGAGTTTCTAGTTCCACTACGTAATACTAAGTTTGTAATTTCTGGAAAATATTATGAAAACAAATTATTTATATTAAGTTATGTATCTCCTTGCCACTGCATGTGAATAGTAGAAATAAGACAATATTTGGTAGGAATATGAGACCTTGTTTCGTTTTCAGAAATATAAGAACTAATTGCATCTCCTATACAGCAGTGCTGTATACATTTCCACAATTAGTTGGAACATTAATTTTCCTGGCGTATTTTGCTATTTCCAAGGAATTTCCAATGAGTTAGAAGTGCAAGTTAAAGAAGAAATAACTCCGAACCAAAATGTGTGGCTAATGATATGAATCTGTATACGCTGTGCTTTGAATTTATGCTTTTATTTGTTTGAATTATTTGTCGCTGTTGATGAGTTAGGCAATAAATCCGAACTATTAGTACTGATACATATAAGTTTTACCTAAATATTACATGAACTAATTTCATAGATATCATTTCAAGAACAAGTACCACTTGATTCTGCGTTATACGTTCCGAAATATGAAAAAATATACTTACCTGGCATTATTTAAAAGGTGATGCAAGAAGAGAGCATGAAAACCCTGTTGATTTTGGTATTTTTCAAATAATGCTAAATATTATTACTTTCTCGTTTACAAGACGCTCTATAATGAATGCAATGCGATTCGACTGATTAAATAAGTTTGCTAGATTTCTCTGTTAAAGTAAAATCAATCATGTAGCTGCACGTTACACGTCGAAATATAGGTAAAATTTATTGGACGAAAATTATGTATATGGCGGTATAAATTAGGGGAAACAACGTGTGTAGGCGGTCACCGCAACAGCTGTTGCAGACGTCACTGCGAATTCGATACATCTCCACGCTGACGTCATGCTTCTATCAGCAGCTCTGGGGGGATCTGCACCCTCCACTTTAAAACACACACAACAAACTCTCAATGCTCACTCGCAGAGATAAATAGTTACGCACAGACAGAGCGAGAGGGAAGGAGAGAGAGAGACAGAATGGGAGACATTCGTTAGATGGACGACTTTGGTTCAGATATATATATATATATATATTGTAGCAGATCCGTCGTTCCTCCGTATTCGAGGATTTCTTAATTCCTTTAGGGCGCCAGGTATTTTTAATAAAATACACCAAAAATTGATTTTAATAGTTTTAATTTCAATCAGAGCATGAAAAAAATTATATCTGCAGGGCGTGGTCATTCTCTCATCGTCCCGCCGACACAACCTGCTTCTCCCATTACCCCGTGACGACTCCCCCCTCCCTTTGCGGACCTCCCAACGTCTCGCCAGACCACATTGTTGGCCCGGGTTGCGTCAGTTCCTCAACAATTGCAACTCGCAAGCTGGCCTGCATTGTTCAATGTTACTTTTCATGTTACAATATATATATATATATATATATATATATAATCAACTAGATTATTTAGTCCGACAGTTATCGCCTTGTCAACACGTGATTAAACCATCAGCAATACGTCCCATTATTGAAAAATCTTCTTTCAACGCCCCCTACTTTATGAGAACTCAACTTCATCATAACCACCGCGGTGACTCAGAGTCGAGTCAAAAAAACTCCTAGGCCTTTAAATAATCACAGTAACAAAAGTAGTCTGATATTTAAAAAGGAGAGAGACTATCCATCTTACTAACCACAAAAAATTTTATTCACATGCAAATATCCGCCAATTATATACGTTTTAGATTTTCGTACCATCCACCCTCTCCCCCAGGAATGGTAGCCAGGTTTTACCCCTATGCTTCCGTTCGCAAGGAACAAGTGTACAAAATTTGTTCCAAATATTTCCATGTGTTCATATGCGACACATATAACCTAACCACTTAAACGTTGAATTATATTTATAAAGCGGAACCATCTCGTCGGTCTGATTACCGTGAAATAGTCCATGATTATATGGTTATATGGAAGAGAAATAAAATTGAGTGTGTGCGGCCCTGGTCTTTATAGAATGAATCTGAACTGCGACTTTATTTTATAAGTCGCAGTTTAACAAGTCGCATGTTTATAAATTATAAATTAATAATAAAGTTTTGTTACTAATGATGATATAGCGTACAATAACATTTTGTGTAATGATACTTTTTGTTTTTAGCAAGTGTCTCTTCGGATAAACGACTCGCTTTTGTTTACATGTAAATCCGTATTGCGCAACATAAAACATTTTGAATTATTATAAACTACTTTAAAAGTATAATTCCTTAAATAAAATGTTTGTTAAATTAAGCATTATAGCAACCTTACAGCAGTTTAATAATCTCGTTTGACAGACTATCCTGTAGCAAGTGCGGGGTAACATGTTTTCTGCCTGAAAGGCGGGAAAGAAGGAATATAACTCTTCGAAAGATCGACATAAATCATTGTCTGCACTGAACACTACAATACACCAAAATTTCATGGCAATCGGATGAGTGGTATAGGAAATAATAAAGGACAAACATGACGTGGCAGAGCAAATGATTGACGTGTGACCTTTTCTCGCCTGAAAGAGGGGAAGGGAGGAAACTAAATATTCAAAAGAGCGACAGAAACCTTCATTTGGTTGATCATCGCTAAACGTCCAATGGAAAACCTTATAATTCGTATCGTGTTTGAACATGTCTGGTATATAAATGTTATTAGAGTGCGTCGCTTTCATTGCTTCTTATTTATATAGAATATAATATAAAATGTTAATATATGCTAATTTTACAAAAACGCAGCACTCAATGCGTAACTAGCGTCTTTAATGTGAAAATCAAAACGTAGGTAATTATACTATAAATATCAAATATACAAATAAAGAAGAATTGCTTCCAATTGAAGCTCAGCCAAAGACCGTGAACCTGAACTTAGATGATCGGGACTCGAACCTCCCGATAGCGATGAGCAAATTTTCTGTCGTTGCATTAAAATCATGCACCTTTGATCATGTTTCACTGAAGACCTTGAACTAAGCTGTGAGAAGTGTGATTAATTAAATTGTAGATGAGCCTGATCTTCAGGCATACAGAGGCTTGATCTTCCATCAACTCGAGGTCTCAGATTAACTCAGATGGCGAATAAAAGCGTCGCAATAGGAATGTGTCTGAGTGTAGGTCCGGTCGAAATTATGATCTTATAAACTATATTTTCTAAAAGCGAACAAACTGAAGTTTTAGAAAAGTACATCACTGTGTCTCCAGATAATGGATGGCATGTTTTATCAATGAAACAAGATTTCATTTAAAGCTACAGACTTTCCAAGAATTTACTTCATCATTATTTCTTATCCCTTATCAATGTTAACTATATTAGAGAAACAAACGGACATATTACAACTATAATTTATGATTATATTGTTTACAACCTCTTAGTTGCCAAAATTCCTATCAATATTGGTAGGTGTGAGTTTCTTGTAGCAGCTAAAGCAATGATGCTAACTTCTTGGATGGTTGCTTTCCACTCCGATAACTTTTTAAGTAATAATGTAAGTTCTCTACTCGCCGGTTACAGTCATTTTTTTACAATTGACAATGTTCCTACTGGCTGAACTACTGAGAATGTACTCTGCTCGCTAGATATTTTTCTTGTCGGACCTTTTTTTAAATAATATATTGGTAATTTTACTGTACATATATTGGTACATTATACTTGCACGAGTAATATGAATTATACAGTAATAAAAATTAAATTAAAGAAAAGAAAAATAATAAACTTGAAACACGTGTAGCTGTAGCCACCCATCGGTAGGCCGCAAAAAAGTGTACATTAATGGGTGAACATCGATTTGATATTACATATCATGTGCTGAATGTTAATACAAATTCGGGAAAAAGTCAATCGTTTATTAAGTCAGAATGTCTTATTTTTTTAGTCTTCTTGCTGCTCTGTGTGGCGGAGGATTGTGATAAATTCTTGCAAGAGCTTATTGGAGTGATTACTCAGACGTTGGAGTGACGGATATATGTAGTTTGTAAAATTTGAGTAATGTCAGGTATATCCAGGTCTCGGTGCAAGTTAACGTTTCTTACGTACCGAAAATTCTATTCATAGTTATAAATGTATGGATATCAATGAGAAGATCTTCGCACTTTCTTAGATATTCCAACCAATCACACTTTTCTCAACTTGCTTGTTTTTTCACATTCGGTCATCATTTTTTAACTAGTTATCCCGCGACTTCAATCTGGCGGAAATAGTTATTTTCATTTTACTCTAAAAACGAAACAATAGACACAGAATTTTGATGAAGTTGAATTCATTGAATTTTTATTGTCGTATCGACGATTCAAAGAAGTTTATTATATCTCAGGGAGTTAGCTCTTTGTCAACAATAGGCTGCAACAATAGATGGAGTGAAATTTCTCACCAACCCTCCCTCTCTCATACTGCAAAAATTTCGCTTATAATAAAACAGTAAGTGGGATGAATGGTATATGAACGCCTAAAAAGACTCATAACTCGCAGTTGATTTTCACGCCGACTTACGCGCGGCAATTCAATGGTTTTATAAATATTTACATTAATATATTCTGAACTCTACGCGATATCGAAATGAAACATACACGAAAATTTAAGTTAAATTCCTGTTTCAATCTCTGAACTTTTCAGTGAAATCCGTTAAGCCGTTTCGGAGAATAGAGTATAGGCAACCAGCATTCTCTTTTTGGAGACTACGATATTTATAATTATATTAATGTCTTCAGCAATATATTGAATTGAAATATGCACGAATATTTAAGTTGAGTTTGCTGTTTTAAACTCTCAAATTTTTACTGAAATCCCTTGAGTCGTTTCGAAACCTATTCCAGAAAAAACCTGCAGACAGACACTTCAATTTTATTTATTGGTATAGACGAAGTGAGATCATCAGTCAAGGTTCGGTGGCTAAAGATTAACTCCATGGCGTCACCTACCATACGCAAAACCTCAAGATTTAACTTAAGCTATTATTTATCTGTACTACTGAAATTGTAACCTAAAGATCGGCTACAACACTAAAATGAGTTCTTAAATTTCCATTAGTATGATAAGACTTGAAAATCCTTGCAATTGTACCGTTTCTAGTAATAAAACAAGTGTAAGCTTTCACACTCATAAAAAATTATCGTCAATTGAGAAAAAGCATGCAGTCAAGTTGTTAAATATATTTGAAAAGTTATATTTCAGAAGGTGCTCCAATGAAGAAAAATTCGAACGTCTAGTGAAAATAAAATTAAAATAAATAGGCTAATAACTCAGTTAATTGAATATTGTAACCGGTGAACGTTTTAAGTACAGTTTTCCAAATGTTACGAATACAATCTCATTCTTTGATAGCAATAACATGGAAACCTCGCAATTTATTCTTCCTTAAGACTAAAAATAATAAAAGTTTCATAAAGCCCATATATTTTGATTTACTAACCAGAGATAATATTTTCGAACTTCAAAGTCCATTACAAGTTTGTGTGTTCTTCGTTTATTTAAAGTCATTAAAGCTTTAAATTATTAGATTTCTTTCTTTCACAGCTATATTACATGAGGGACTGGTTTATGACCCAAAAAAGTAATGATAAATATGTCCTTCTTTTCGTGCTCCCCTTCTATAAATAAACTATGTTTCCATAACTTGTTTCCATTTTTTTCACTTAATAAATTATTAATATTTGCATAAAATGCGTACTTTACTCTTAATATCTTTATCACAAAAGAACTTTTAATAAACTTCCTTTCACTGACTATTCTGTATTAATTTAATTTCCAATAATTTTTAATTCCAGCTCACTTTTACAATTCCTCCATTCATACAGTTGCTCTCATTTACTTCGATTTCTTACTCCTGCATTATATTACTTTCTTTTTTATTGAATTTCCTATATTCCACATTTAATTAAATTCTGTTCTCGTCAATGTGTCTCAGAATTTAGCTTTTGTTAAAAAAAACCTTCATCATTACTGAATCCTGTTTCTTTATTATCTATTATTTTCTTTCTTTTCTTTTATTTAGTTGTTTCATTACCAAGATTTTACTTGAGTCAGAATATCACATCATGTCTGAGAGAGTGGAATTTTAAAAATGAATCCCAGCGTTCCTTTCTATTTCAATGTTACAGCTGAATGGAAGCTCACTTAGACTCTCGCCTCGTGAGCGTCGGGGAATATCAGGGTTTCGAGCTAAGTCTCCGTAATATGGGATCAGTTGGACTGGCCTGGGTCTTACCGCAACCTAATTGGATGCGTAAATGAAGTGTGCAGGCTCTTCCCTTGTAATCCCTGTCCGAAGAGGCCATTTGTCACTACCGTAACTTAGGTCAGATTCTGCGACATAAACTGCGCCCTTATAATCAGCTAATTGGTCTAAATTGCAAATTACTACTACGTCGAGGAATATTTTACAAGCTACAAAATAACATTGTTTTTTGTCATGACTATGGTTGCTTCATAATTTCCCTCTTAACTTTACAACAATATCCCAAATATCTCGTTAAGATTCCTGAATTGTAGTCTTTTCATATGGTAGTACAGTTAATGTATAGTTACTTATATCATTTTGGAATTTTGTTGGTTTCACTGAAGCATACTATCAGTTCTTATCTTACTTAAACTAATGTAAGTAAGAATTTGTTAATAATTTCTTTTGTGAATGTTATAAAAAATGGTGTAATGGGGAATGTTGATCATGCATAAAAATACATGATATAATAATCATTAATCATATATCATAAAAAATGAATGTACGAAGAAAATTTAAGAAACACTTTATATTGCATTTATTTAAATCTCGTGTTTGTAATGCATATATTTCTGTTTTTTTAGGGGGGTTAACAGGCTACATGAGGGTGATCCTGAAACAGGCAACTCCCCTTTAATAGCATAGGAAGGGAATTGAAAAGGGGTGATGCGGAAGGTAGAGCAAGGTAGCCAAGGGTTAACTAGGGCCCCCGGGCTATGGTTTAAGGATCCTACCCGGTGTTTCACCTAAAGAGATGCAGGGAAAACCCTAGAAAACCTGCATCAGGTAGGTCGGGCATTGGGTACTATTCTCACGCCCTTCCGAATGACGGGAGACGAGTTTGCTGTGGGGACGCAGCATTCCCTTCTCCGTGTCTCCACAATTTCAGGAGGCAATTGGCCGACTGATCCAATGGGATCAGCGGACAACTCTTGCCATATGCCCAAGGTCTTTGACCCCAGTACATATACCTCCTAAAATAGGTGAAGGTGTCTCGGCATATGAGAACTTTGATAAAAAATACCCAGAGAGAGTGCGAGGCATTCCCGACATGATCAGGTAAGCCCCGCAGTCACTCTGGGCTGAAGCGCCTGCGAGAAAACTCCCGCAGCGCCCTTCCTTATATATTTCTGGTACTACAACATTCGATTTAAAGGGTTTAATTAACCGTTTGAGATGAGAGAGCATGCAGCAAATAAGTATCAAAAAGATTAGATATAAACATACATCTAAATGTTTATAGAGGAATAAAATTGAATTGTAAAAATATAACATGATTAAATAATATCAATTAACTGACTGAAGTTGAACTTGACGGTCCAGGAACGATATTAATCAGCAGTATACGCGCGGTAAAGCGTTTTGTTCCAAGAAGTCATTTTAACATTCGTTTTAACATCACTGCTGGCCAGTTTTAGAACATATTCGATCGTAAAACACTGTCCTATGATTTTGTTATTTAATCAAAACTAAATTTATGATATGTTTATAATTGTATAAATTTCTGTGATTATTGTTATAATAAATAGACTTTTCCGACATAACTGTAAGGGTGCTGTTGTGGTATTAAGTCCTAAGACTGAAGTGATACAACCCTTAAATATATTTTTATTTTTATTTCTTATTACATGTCAACCATAATTTGTTGACTGTGAAATGCAGGCTGAAGATGGAGCAAATCAAGAAAGGAGATGGGAATTAAAAAACTGAAACAACAGGAGGCGCTTCAGAGTTTCCAAGAAGATGTCCAGAATAGATTATTAGAGAAAGGACAAAGAAACAGAAGAGAAATAGTCACTCTTGAAAGAAATGACTAGAGCAGCCGACGAGAAAATAGGAAGGAAGGAATATTTAGAAGAGTTGTATCACGGTGGAAATAAAGATCAGTCAGTAATAAAAAAGGAAGAAAAGGTGGTTGATGAACATTGGGAATCAAAATTATAAGATCGGAGTTTGACAGGGCGCTGAAACAGCACAGGCCAATTAGTTTAGTGTTTCAGGCATGCGAAATGTTAACAAAAATAGTATATAGGAGGACGGAACAACAAATAGAATGCTAGTTATAATTTTATATACGAAAAAACAGGCCTACGTTCATAATATTTGTAAATTTAGAACAATCATTTGATAATATGAACTGGAACATACTGTTCAGGAATTTGGAAAGGAAACCAATAAAATATCGAGAAAAAAGGCTTATCCATAACCCTATAGACGGCAGTCAGCCAGCAGTAATGAGAATTGAACATCAAGAAACCAAGAAAGGAATAAGATAAGGATGTAGTCTATCGCCCATGCTCTTTAACGTATATATATAGAACAGGCGATGAAGACCGTTAATACGGGATATGGAAGAGGAATCATAATGCAAGGAGGAGAAATGAAACCCCTACGCTTTGCCGATAATATTGTAGTATTATGGGAGTCAGAAGGAACCTTGAAACCATAATAAATGGCATGAACGTGGTCCTTTATGAAGAGTATAACAGGAGGATTAATAGAGGTAAAACCAAGGCGATAGAATGTAGTATATGGAACAGTGGAATAACAAAGGGGTTTAGATTACGAAATGATATTTCGAAGGAGGCTAAGGAATTCTGCTAGTAAGGAAGCATAATAACTAGGAATGGTTGAAGTATAGTAGACATAAAAAATAGGATAGCACAGGCAAGGAAGGCTTCCACAAAAAAACAGATATTTACTCACAGGTAATATAAGTGTGAATATTAAGAAACCATTGCAAAAAAAAGTTGGTATGAAGTGTGTCGTTATATTGTACCAGAACATGGATGGTAGGAGTTGCAGGACGGAAAAGAATAGAAGCCTTTGAAATGCTATAGGAGAATGCTGAAAATCAAATGGTCTTACAGAATCACTAACGAGGAAGTCCTAAGCAGAATAGGGGAAGAGCGAACAAGATGGAGGATGTTGACTAATACGAGGAATAGATTAATAGGCCACGTTTTGTGACATTAGGGTTTTGTAAAATTAGCATATGAGAGAAGAACAGAAGAAGGAGGCCAAGTATGGAATGCGCTAAGAAGATTAGTGAGAATTTGGGATGTAGTAGTTATGTGGAAATGAAAAGGCTTGCGCAAGATAGGTTATCATGGATGGAGTCATCAGACAGTTTTATGACTGAATAGCACTATAACAAAAACATCAAAATGGCTACCCGGCAAATGCTCATCTGTAGCAATAATAAATACAATATCTGAAATACGGAATCATATTGATTGTACAAAATAGGTTTAGAAATAATAAATTATTTAATAACATTTAACAACAAGCAGTTGTTTCTATAACTATACTACGTTAGTTATGTAGTGACTTTTACATGTTCTCGTTCAATTCTCGCATTAATATTGTGTTTTAGTGTTTTATTAGATTAATATGGGCATCGATTGTTACAAATATAGTATATATAGACAGTACTACGCTCATAAAATCCTGGTTATAACTAACGAGTAAGTTCTAAACAGAGTAGGAGAAGAGCTAATAACATAGGTAGACGTTAACTAGAGAAGGTATAGATTAATGTGCAACGTTTTGAGACGCAAGGGTCTTGTAAAATTAGCATTGTGTTGGGTAATAACAGAAGAGAGAAACCAAGGAAATACTTTTCCGTCTTCGGAATGGCGTGGGGTAACTACCAAGCGTATGACCTAACCGATGTAGTTTTCCTACGGTTGTGCTCTGCATCGCTTCAGGCGTTTACCGGTAGGATCCTTACTCTTCCTTGCGTATCCTTCCTTTGCTATAAGAACGGTTTTGCAACTACCCTAATGTAACGTACTTGCCTCATATGACCATTGTTATACTTCTGCAAATTATTGGTACGAATATTTTAATAAATGGTATGCGAACAAATTATATCCTCTGTGCATTATGTAAAAATAACTTTGAAATCAATGTCGAAGTTGTATTTAATTTTTTGTAACAACCGCACTGAAAAACGTATTTAGAAAGTGTTCCGTTTCATTCTGTTAATAAATGTTATTATATAATGTTGCTCATAGCCACAAAGTAGTTATTCGTAAATGTTGTCGGCAATCCTGAGAAACGGGAGAGGTTGGACTGTGAAGAGTAGTCCTGTTATCTGAATCGAATCTCGTGGTCGTAAAAGAAGGAAATCAAGTCCGCCTTGTGAGGCTAAAGGGAAGGAGCTTCACAACAGCATGCAAAACATCTGCCCAATCGATGTCAAGGAAGCTAACAACTTACGTGCCTGAAATATACACAGAATTGAATCAGACAAACGTGCCAGTGACCACGCTGTTCGCTGACGTTGCGAGACGATTTCGCTGTCGCAATTTCTGACATATATATGTACAATTCCAACCATTGTAGATAAAATATTCTCCTCTCACCACTTTTTGCGAATATTATTATGCAAAAAGATATTCATTAAAAAATTAATGACCTTTTTTACAGACATTTATTATAATATTTACTTTCGGCCTATTTTTATACCTTCTTTAGGTTTTTTCCTCCGTGTAGAGGAAAATGACAGAAAATTAACACTGAGGCGGTGAAATTGAAACAGATTTTTTAAAACATATGTAAATAAAAACTTACCACAACAATGTCAAAACATAACAAAAATTTCATCAGAAGTCCAACAATATGGCAGAGATCCGAGGCAACAAGTATAACACTTCAACTCCTTTCCCACACGTAATTATTGCCAGACTCAATGTAGGTCAGGAATCCCTGCAAGTGGCAATGTAATGACAAAGAGTAACGGGAAGCATCGTATATAAGATATTTAAGTAACAACAGGGAAAGATAACACTAGTAGTAAATTAACCCAGTTAAACTAAAACAATACAATAAAAATTATAAGAATAAAAAAATTAAGAAAATAACGTGTTATAAGTATAACTTAATTTACTCGTGTCATTTTGCGAATTGAGCGTGTTTTTAGATGTTCTAATGTGTATCAGTTCAAATACATTTCTTTTGTATAAATTTTGTTCACAATCAAGAATTTCAACCTTTTCCCAGTCAAAATCGCGTTTCTCCTGCAGCCTGTGTGTGGTGACTACATTATGGATCCTCATTTTGTATTTTCTCTTATGTTCCCTAAGTCTAGTTCGCAACACACGCTTCGTTTGACATATATAACATTTTTGTCAATTGGGCGCAATGCAATTAATTTTGTAAATCACATTATGTTGCGAATCATTTTCCAAATCGTCCTTGCCATTTTTTATAGATTATTCAGTTTATTAGTCATAGTAAAACTAATCGAAAAGCCAAAACAACTGATTTTATTTTAATTTCTCGCTGACATTTCTATAACAAGGTAGCACCACACTTAGTTTCTCCCTGTCTATATTTGGGTGGGTTAGAATACAGGTGTTTGTGAATTCTTTTAAAAATATGTTTATTAATGAAGTTCAAATGGTACGAATTACTAATTAAGATATCTTTAACCAAACCAATATTTTTGCTGTGGAATTTTGTATTAGCTAAAAGTATATAAGATTATAAACCATAGCTTTTTTCGTGAAAGTAGGATGATTTGAAGGGGAGTTAAGGATTCGTCCCGAATTGGTTGGTTTTGGAACCAGTCAGTTTCAATGGTGTCATTTGTAGCGCAATCGAACCCGCGTCCAATTTTTTTTATTATTTACGGAAACATAAATAACAAATATTCTGTCATGAGCAAGTCGCTGGACAGGAAGAAGGGGTTTTTCCGCGCGCCGTCTTGGCGGCTCGAAATCTAAACAAAGGGACTGCGGTTGACACTTGGACCATAAAGCTCGGACACCTCATCGCTGGTTTCGGAATGTGCTAATCTGCCTGAGAATTTGGTGACCGGGTGGCGTGTGTTCCCCAAATGAAACAAGGGATATGATTGGAGAATATCCATCCCTGCCACCTTAGTGATAGGTGTCGGATAAGTGGGGACAAGGTTTCAATGAGGCTGGTGGAGACAATTTTAGAAGAGATTTTTGCAGGTGATACAAGGTGATGGCGAGAGGATATTGAAGGAGAGTGGTGGACAGATTTCTGGTGATACAAGGAGGTGGAGAGAGGAGATTGAAGGAGCACCCAAACCATTAATACCCTGAGATCTTTAATACAATCCCATTTTAATTAATTATTTTTGTATATATACACATACGACCCATATTAAAATTTTTACAATTAATAAATGTATATATTTAAACCCAATTATTAAATTCATTAATTAATATTCCCCCATCATTTACACATTGTTATTAATGACAAACATCCAGAAAACTAATTTTCTTGTCATTTTCAAGTACAAACTGACCAACATTGATGAGTCTGGCAATAATTACGTGTGGGGAAAGCAGTTGAAGTGTCACTTGTTGCCTCGGATCTCTACCAAATTGTTGGACTTCTGATGAAATCTTCGTTATGTTTTACCATTGTTGTGGTCAGTTTTTGTTTCCATATATTTAAAAAATCTGATTCAATTTCACCGCCCTAGGGTTAATTTTCTGTACATTGCCAAAACGTTACAAGAAAATTTTTTAATAAAGGTCTGTAAAAGGTCTTCAATTGTTTAATTATTACATATAACAGACGTTAAATTTAAACCTTTAAAAAGATATTAATTCAAAAGGATCCCAGCAGTTTGAAATTTTTAATTCTGACTTGTGCGAACCGCTTCTGAGCTTCATAACATGTCTAAAATATGAGCGGGAAGAATTGTTTCCAGTGCTAATTCCCGGGTCCGTATATCCTATGAATGGAGGGTGCAGGGTTTGTGACCACGCCCAGATTAACGCGTTCTCTTGGCCGCTCCTGACTGGATTAGATGCAGGGGCGTGGTGCTCGGAGATCACGGAAAGCCGCGGACACCAGCAACTGCCAACAATGCGCAAGGATGCCTGCAAATTTGCGAGCCACGCCATTCCGGTGGCCGTGCTCCTAATGAACTCCCTCCATTTACTTAAGAGAGCCTCTGCAACACCTCTTTTATGCGTTAGCTGGAAATAAAAAGAAACGCGTCCAGCTAATTAAATAAATAGGATTTAAAAATTTTAGTTACAATTCGCAACTTAATCTTATTTAATAAATACGTATAGTTCGTCAAGAAAACAAATTGAAATGTTGAATCTCATTTTAACACAATAATGGCATTGTTTTCTTCAAATAATATCGAAACTTAGAAAATATGGCATCAAAATTTCTTACAATTCACAAATACAGTCACTTTACTATAAATTAAAATAATAACTTTCCATCCAAACTTCTGTTTAATACAATGATGATATTTGGAGATAATACATTTCACGTTAATCGAGAACGAAGTGTGTTTGATTCTCACATAAGCAATTTCTTCCTAAATTCAAAACTCGCTATATTTATCGGTTAAGAAGCTACATAAGGATGACCCTGAAACAGGCAACTCCCCTTTAAAAGCATAGGAAAGGAATTAAAAAGGGGGTATGCGGAAGGTAGAGCAAGGTAGCCAAGGGTTGACTAGGGCCCCCAGGCTATAGTTTAAGGATTCTACCCGGTGTTTCACCTAAAGAGATGCAGAGAAAACCCTCATCGGGCATTGGGTACTATTCTCACGCCCTTCCGAATGACGGGAGACGAGTTTTCTGTGGGGTCGCAGCATTCCTTTTTCCGTGTCTATACCAGTTTAGGAGGCAGTTAGCCGACTGATTCAATGGGATCAGCGGACAACTCTTGCCTTGTGCCCAAGATGTTCGATCCCAGTACATAATCCTCCAAAATAGGTGGTGTCTCGGCACGTGAGGACTATGAGAAAAACCAGAGAGAGTGCGAGGCATTCCCGACATAATCAGGTGAGCCCCGCAGTCACTCTGGGGGGTAATGTCTGCGAGAGAAAACTCCCACGGGCACCTCTGATAATCTCGGTTTTCTTTACTCTGTTGCTTAAATTAGTTGCCCTTCATTTCAGTTGAGGGGTTTTCCTGTCATATTTCGCATAGATTTGAAGATTGGCGACATTTGTTGTAATGCTGTTTCACTAAAAGAGACGTTGGGATATATGATAAATGTATAATACTTATTCATAAACTTAAAATATTGATACTTTTGTGCTAATAGATGAACACTTTGTAGTATTCATTATTGAAATATTTAGAGTTAAAATAATGCCCGCCGCCTGTGGTGTAGTGGCTAGCGTTGCTGCCTCACAACTCGGGGCTCTCGGGTTCGAATCCTGGCATGGGCTTGGATGTTTGTGTCGTCATGGTCGCGAGGACCGGGATTAAGGTTGATGGGGAATTAAGACACTGACCTCGTATCACCCCAAATTCAGAATGTGTCACGCCAGATGACAGGCCGCAGTCGACTCGGCAGTCATAGGTCCTCAAGAGGGCTGTTGAGATATTGGAAGAAGAAGAGTTAAAATAATGGTAATTTTCGATGTATAATGCAAACTTTTATTTCATTCTTTTGACAAAAGACATATTAGGATGTTGAGTAGATTTATGTAATATATAAGGGTAGTTTGGCTTAATTAAATGAATAATTAATCGTCAAATTAAATAATTTAAATAAGTTCAATTAGGTTTGTTAAATTTTAACAAAATTGCGGGGCTTTTTACAATTTCTTTACTTTGAACTCATTCAGGGTTATAAAATAAGCAAAACTTGTGACACTATATAATTCAAGGGGATTTATGTGGGCGGGATACGTCCAGAGAAAGTTGGCAGATTCACATAACACGAAAGTGACTCACCTGTTTTAATGGCATGCTGGAGCAATCCTGGTGGTCGCTTCTGGTAGTCAGTAGCAGAAATTCTCGATTCTGGGTAGGCGTGAAGACAGAAGTTGCATCCTGTTGACTTTTCCTCACCCCATGTATAAATTCAAGCGTGGATCCTTCGTCGTCTCGTCTCAAACAACTTGCGACCAAGCGTTCTCGATGGCATATGCCCAGGTTCACCTGCCATATACTGACGGCTGATTTGGTTGTGACAGCTATCTTTTCTGCAAGTAGTTAGTTCTCCATTAGGCATTTTGCTTCATAGAAGACATTTCCTTAACTGTTCGTATCATGTCGTTGCCGCCTCCTTGCTCGACTGCAGTTTTCCACCACCCTTGGTGTTACCGCCTATCACGTGGTATAATTCACCCAATCCAACTCTTCCTTTCAAACTCTCTCCCTTATGGTCATCCAGGCGGTGGGGTAAAACATCTGGGAAAATTCCAAAGCGATTGACGTCGTTCTAAGGGAAATTTTCTTAATCCCAGGGACGACACTTTGTCGCGTGCCATCGACTCTATGTCGCCGACAGTCCTTGCTTGCCAAACATAAATAAAAATTCCTTGTTCGTTGATTTTTTTATAATTATAATTATCACACCAAATAATTAGTTGGTGATTCTCTGCTCTGCACTTATTGCATTAAAATGAATATAGTACAGATATACTGGTTTTAAATAATAAGTATTATGTATACATAAATGTGTTTTACTTTGTCAAATTCTTTTTAGGAAGCCGACCGTTTCTAAGTATTGGCAATAAACTCTCTATACAATGTTTACAAAAATTAAATTAATTACAAACTGACATTTTAAATTATGAGATCTATTCTCTGGCCGTATTTACGGGCCTTCTTGTAGCAGCAGATTTAGAAACATGATACCCAACGCAGAACTGACAGGAAATTAGCGACTTCTGCTTTGCCTGGAATTAGTCACTGGAACTGGCAGATGGTCCTCGGATGGCGCACCGTTGCCAACCAACTCCTTTAAACTTCCTTATTGGAAAATTAACACTTGTTTTTATTCCACCACGATCAAAATCAGGCAATCCGCGTTGGGTCAGATAATCCAAGGCCACTCCACAGATTGAAATAGCCTCTCAACCCAGGCCCTACTCTCTTTGTAACAATCACATTTTAAGTCTCTATCCTTCTATCATCATAATCATACAGCCCATTGCCAATTGCCAAATTCTTGATTATTACTTCTTGACGTCCTATTTCTTAATGCATAATGCATAATGGAAATTAATTTGCGTCCATTTTTAATAATTTTCCCCACTTCATTATTTAATTTCTGACGGTATCAGAGACGAAGCCCTCTCGAATCAAAAGCATTTACCTTTGTAATTTGGGGGGATCCATCCACCCCACTTACCGCCAATGTTTGGGGAAAATACCAGGTCTCGTCACAGCCAGATGACCCGCAGTCCCAATGATTTTAAAAAGTTCAGACAGCCACTAAACTGTCTAGGTTTTATTATCCAGTCTGTAACCTTATTTAATGCCTCTCAAACCAATTGCCTTTTATTTTGTACCGCCAAGTTCCGTATTTCGTTGTTTTATCATTACAATATAAATGATTCTTATGAATATAAGTTGTAAGACGTACGACCTTTCCACGTCTGTAAATCTTTGTTTCTCATGACGATCTATAGAAAATGAACGCATTCTATTGTATTCTACTGCAACGACCGAAACAAGTATTGTGGACAATACTAAAATATTCTCGCGACTAAACAGGAGAAATATAATATTTATTTGGATTCAATTTAAAAGAAATAGGAATTCCGATAAAGACGTTATATCATCGCATAATTGATTAATAAAATGTAGCATTACTAATATTTATAGGAGATAGAAAATTCTGTTGGATAGACTAAAAGTTTTACTGCTCCATTGAGTCAATGGAATCAAATGCTAACTCTCAACTATAGTTCGGAAATTCCTCGTCAAGATCAGTACAAGGTGTTAGGTGGCCGTAGCGCGGTTCAAACTGGGAGAAAGTTGCTGGTAACGCTTCTCCGCTTGCAGTGGCTCATTATGTAGACAATCGGCTCACGGCTGCGGCGGGAGAGTGAGCCACTTCCGAAGGCAATTACAGCGGCTCTACGGAGCGTCATCTTGGTGTTTTGTCCGCGTGGTGTGGCGTGGCGTGGCGTAGGTGTCGACTAACAATTCGTCACTTGCAGCGCGGCAAAAAGCCTTTTCTCGGCGCTCTGCTAAAAACTGCATTACCAGTCTACATTTCACGCTGATGACGCCCTTAATTGAATTCCCCGCCCCGCAAGCTTCGCAATTAGATCCTCCTCCCTCGCACCCTCCCCTTCCATTCCGTGGTCGCGTCTGCCAGAAGAGACGTAGCGGATCCGTAACATATTGAACAGAACACCAAACTGTCTTCGGCAGAAAAAAACTCGTTATATTCAACGAGTTTTTAGTTTCAACACTTAAACACCCCAAAGCGACTATGTTAAAAATCTTTAAAATATTTATAAAACTTCATATTAGCAAAAAATGTGACGAATGTGTCATTGAAGTGAAATATTCGTAAGATTTATTGTACAATGCGCGAGGCTATGTAATAACCGACACAAGTCATTAAATAAATTAAACAGATGAATGCATCTATATATTTAAATAAACACATCTCTCTTTTATAAATGCTCCAATTCAATGGATTCTTTCATATCATCAAGAGGTCGTGCTTTAGTACAGTGTTTCCCAAAGGTGACAGATTTGAAATAAGAAAATCTCTAAACGTGAGGCTCCTCTGCAACCATTTGTTCGGAAGGGTTTAGTCGTGAATGGTGATAATAGAAAAGTGTTTCTTCTGCCACAAAACTGCAGAAAATCCGGTCAAATCAAATCAAGTTAAAGTATTCATATAAAAGAAAGAATGGATTTATGATCCCAATGGACGTTGGAAGTTAATCTTCAGAGTAGATACATTGGACATCGGGTGACAGAAAAAATTTGCATAAATGTTGTCAGCCTGGAAAACAAGAGATTTGACCTTATTGACCAGCTGTCAATTAGACGTCCTAAACTCGAAGACAGAAAATTATTGTTAACAAATGAAAAAGGCATACACTTCATGTCCGGAAGTGTGAATAAAACAGACAGGTGGCCCTTAGAAAAAGAAGTGTTCTAGAAAATTCATTACGCCAACAATCCATCGCCTTAAGGAGATATCCCGCTGGGTGGTGACCCCTTTACATAAGGAGGTAAAATTTCAAGTGCGAACGCGGAGCTTACAGATAAAAATCGGAGAGCATCTTGGAGAAAAATTAATTCAGAATGAATTATTTTCAGAGATAAATCTTTTCCGGCTATGCATTTAGTTTTCAGCTAGGATTCACTCAATCACAGACATTTAGTTTCGGTGATGTAGAGACAGATTCGGAGTGTCGTTTGCGGTAAAACACTCCACTCATTCAATCATTGAGAGGTTCATGAAATTCTCTGGGTGATTATTTACTGTGAAATCAACAGACGACGCTGGAGACAATCTCACATAGATACACCCTTCAAGAATACCTGCAAGCAGTCATCAGCCAACCAATGAATCAACGGACCCTCCAGCTATGATCACAGGATGGAAATCCAACGGCACATGGTCTTGTACAAACTCTGGTCGATTCGTTATAAATAGTTTATGTTCTCGATTAAATCTAGAAACGATGAATTAAGAATTGATTTTAATATTTTTTTGTTAAACATTTCCAAACAGTTGTTATTCAGAAATTTCACTTAATTTAAAAACGAAAATTGTAAGTTCTTTATCCTTTGCACAGCTCATCATTATTTCCCCACCATTACATTAAATTCAAATTATAACAAGTACCACAATATAAAAATCAATAATTGATATTGAGAGGTAAAATGGCATTAATCCAGTCTAACCACATGAATTCGGTTTAGAACTTTCTGGACTATTTCATAGATAGTGACTACTATATACCTAAATACTACAACACTCTTTCTGAACTTGTTAATTTGAATTAAAGCAAGGTTTACATTGCCTCATTCTTCATTTTCATTATATTTATACTGTAGGTCTAGTATATTAGAAGTGAATCATAACAAGCAAAAATAATTGGAAAGTTTGATTAATATAAAGTTCTTTAATTTGTGAGAGTCTCTATTTCAAGCGTCACATTTCCGTTACAGTGGAAATACTGTTTCTGAGTTTTGCCGTGTTTTCCTGTTCTCTCTGTCTTTTCTCTTCCTCATTCTTTCCGTCTTCATCTAAGGAAGATTTGTAAGTCGCCTCCTCCCAGAGAGGAAATTTCTGCCACCCTTCCCGCACCGTCTGCTTTAAGAGACGAGCCTTTCTTATCCAGACTTGTCCCTACCTCATTTCTGCGGCCGCATTTCTCGACCTCCGTTCCGCCTCTTATAATTAATTGGACCAATGAAGTCCGGGGGATTTGGTCGCTCGGGTCGATGCCACCGCGCTCCTTGTTCGTGAGCCAAAAGCAGATTGTGAAATTCACAGCTCTGTCCACAAAAACTGCTCGTTTCTCCAAAATCGTCTTCTCGTTTCTCGTACCTACTCGAATAATGAATATTCGCCAAAAAAAGTCAGATTCTCTCTAGAATTGTTTGACCAATGCGATCTGGAGAAAAGCGTTACGATAAGCATTGCAGAAAATAAAGGAAGTCTATCTGAAGAATGGCGAAGTATACCTTCAATTTATTCAGTCAAAGAGAAGAAGTAGGCTAGAAATGGACAAATAATTTGCTGGATCTTCTTTTTTTCAGCGAAAATATGCAGAAAGTAGTGATTTATTTAATCTTTTGCTGTTTCGTGTTTTTATGCACTTAGTTTATTTGGCCATAGTTGTTTCTCAAATACTGTAAAATACTCGTTAATTTCTATGACAAATATCTGTATTTTAAAATATAATTAGTGTAGTTGATAACCTTATCAAACTAATCTCATAAATTTAATTTTATGGATTTTTGACACTAACATTTACCGATTTTAGAATGCAGGAGATTTAAATATTTATTGAGTCAAGTACTTTTCCTTTAGGTAATTTTGTGATGAATAGAAAGATTTGTGTTTGGATTAGTATAGCATTTGGTTTAGTATTATTTTTGTTGTTATACACCTCCTAATTTTTATTTTATTTTATTTTCTTCTATTGGTCGGCTACCATCACCGTCAGTTTGGTAATCAACGTATTTTAGGTTACTTGTCTATATATTGACTTTTGTTTTTATAATATCGATTCTATTTTTCGCAGACTTTATTATATATTTGAATTAATTAATGTCATTGTCTCTAAATAATTTATTTTTTGATTTTGATTCATTATTCGTACTATTAACAAAGTTTTCGCTGTATTTCGTGTCTATGGATTTTTTATATTTATCTTTCCTTGATTTGCTTAAATTATGTCATTAGACCTTTTGTTAAGCAATTAGGTGTTGCATTATTATATAATCCGTAATTAATGTTGATGTTTTTGTCATACTCAGATATTATTTTGGTATTTTTTATTATTTTAAACAGCCATTTATTAATTAATTTATGTGAACACAAATTATTTTTAATATTGGCTATTAAATTTGATGATTTAGGTACTTAGGATCCCGTTACTATTATTTCTTTGTTTATCATATTAATAGCAATGTTTCTGGTATATTTTGCGAGGTGGTTTGATTGTAAGTTTAATGTAGTATCCAATGTTATTAATTTTTATA
Source organism: Eucriotettix oculatus (assembly GCA_034510155.1). Lineage (NCBI taxonomy): Eukaryota > Metazoa > Arthropoda > Insecta > Orthoptera > Tetrigidae > Eucriotettix > Eucriotettix oculatus. The sequence goes on from CM067376.1 coordinate 64,884,925, forward strand.
CGACTTATTAGAAATAATGTTATTATTATTTATTATGTTGGTTGAAATCTGGAGGTTTCTGTAGCAGGTCTTAGGACTTTTATGTGTATCGTACTTCTTTATTATTTAAAATAAGTCGTCAATGTATTTTAGACATATTTTAGGATTTTCATGGCTTCTTAATTACATAATTTATAAGCTTTCTTGCAATATTATTTGATAAGTCTATGTTTTTATGTAAAAACCATTCTAATATGTAATTATAAAGAATTTCTCATCCCCTCTGAAAATAAACTGAAAATAATGTTATGTAAAAACGTAAGGAACAGGATTGAGAAGTGTTCAATGGCAATTATTAGTTGTTGTTCAGTTCCATCTACTTGAAAGAGATCGTTAATAAACAAATGAAACTGCGTTACGTTGAAATAAGCTTATGTAAAAGCCATTGCCTGATGGAAAATTTTAAAACTCTCCCTCATCAATTGTACAGACAGGTGTGATTTCATACCACCTACATTCGAGAAATGTAATTCAGGTCTTCATGATGCGTAAAAGTCGTTAACTAAATTTTAATTAAATTTATTTACCCGATAGAATTAAATAGACAATTATCGAACAGGAAATATGATACCTTCAGTGTTTTTTCACAATTAATTACCATTAGAAGTATTGACGTTATATATATTGGATCGAATATTTGTAATTACTCTAATTACTTAACCGATGTAAAACACTCACTTCGTTAACAAAAAAATGAAGCTAAATTATTTCATGCCGCACATCCGATTAAATTAAACAACAATTGTATGAATTGAGTATTAAATACAAATTGAAACGAATGGGGTTGAAGCTGATCCTTTTGGCTTACTTTGTGTGGGTATTAAATACACTAAATAAGGAGTAAATAGCCGCTTTATGTTGGAATCGTAATATGCTCACAAATAAGTATATAGAATATATTCTTACAAAAACACGAGTGGTCAAACTTGAAAAATTAATCTTTATTTATTTAATATCAGAGAATGTATTAAAAATAATTGAAAAGTTTATAACATATCTTTGTTAAAACTATTTTTTTGCCTGTTACTATACAATTAGACCTCTTATATAATATGCGTTGCCTATCACATGGACGCCTAAATAATACGCAATGATTTTTATTCACAAAAAAATAATACAAGACCTTAGGGTTCCCGGTAAATTCATTGACAGGTAATATAGAATGGACAAATGAAGCGAGAATCTAGGGAAAATCAATTGCAAACAGGAAGAGAAACAAGGATCATGATAATGGAAATGAATGTTAATAATACATCTATAAGTGGAATTGCGGGCAGACCATGTATTCAAAATAATTTTATTTCCACTGCATCAATACTTGTCTGATATTGATAGAAGGATTTGGAAATGCATTTTATATTTACAATCTATTGTACAATCTCAGATTAAGGTCGAAACGTAATGTTACTATTTATTATTACATTTTACTAGTTTAATCCATTTATTATTATACTTCTAACAAGTTAATGAATTAAAATACCTTGGTATAATTATATCAAATCATAATACGGAGGAAGCAGAGATACAAAACATTGAATTCAGCTAATAGTTTCCTACATGCATGCAACATAAGTCTCAAAAAAACGTACAGAAAGTAAGACGATTTTTGTATGTAAAATTGGTGCAATAAAATTTAATTTAATTTAAGAAAAATCGTAACACCTTTTGTGTTTTCTTTCTTATATTTATTTTGCGTACGGTTGATTGCTTTATCAATTTTTCCTTTCGCAAAGAATTTTTTGCTGCACAAACTTGCTAGAACTTTTACCGTTCCGTTTCATTTTTAATCTATCATTTTTGGATACAGCATCCTGTAACTCATTCTTATAAGTTGACTCTGCCAGTTTTTTTTTCTTGAGGAACAAAAAATTTTGCCTTATACAGTAGTATCCCGTTCCGCCCCGCACACAAGTCTGGGATTACCGAGCCTTAACTTATTTGCAGCTAAAGGCACCTAGTTTTCGAATATTAAAGAGTTAAAAGCGAGTTCTGTAGATTATCATACGTCAAAATGTTGAAAAAATTATAAATTCACAGATCTAAGATCTAAGTTCTAAACAGAATATGGGAAGAGCGAACAATATGGAGGAAGTTGACCAAGAATAGGCCACGTTTATGACCTGAGGATGTTGTAAAATTAGCATTAGAGGGAAGCGTGTAAGAACACAAGAAAGGGGCAAGTATGGAATACGTCAAAGAGATTAGGGAGGATGTCGGATATGGTAATTATGCGGAAATGAAAAGGCTTACGCAAGATTGGTTAGCATGGAGGGTTGCATCAGACCAGTCTTAGGACTAAATAGCACAACAACTAAAGTAACCATTATTTGTTATAAGGTCAGAAGTAAGTTTGCACAGATAATGTTTCAGAAGTACATCTGTTCGATTAAGAGTATATCAATTCAGATGGAGCTCGATGATATAATGGGTTTCCCTAATAATTAGCATATATGCCACAGGTTGCCAGAAGTATTTCCATTGAAACATCATACACTGCGCTGGCACACTACCTGCAAAAGGGTTTCGGCAGCGCTCCAGAAGCATCTAGAAGTGGTAGTAAGCGTAAAACGGCTGCACGGTAATAAATACTTGGAGGCAGCAAGTATAAAATAGAGTAATTTATATGTGGGATTGTCCGCATTGCAGGGAGTTTAGCGTAATAAAGGCCTGGGCGGCGCTTTACGACCGCAGACGGCGCCCCGATCAGATGTCGCGGCTTATCGATATTGACTTACGCCTACGTCCGGTGATTCACTTCCTGTACTTTGTGTCTCCGGGGCGTATCGGCAAAATAATTTATTATTAGTCGGCCAGGCAGCCAGGCAGCACTCCAATCAGCGCGCTCGCCCCTGGCCACCCACCTCTCAGCGACCACTCGCTGCCTTAATCACCTGTTGTTTTACTACTGCACTCTCTCTTATTCAATACATTTCAATATTCCTACATTCGTACAGTGGAACATGCTTTCCAAATACTTGCACAGCTCAAGTCCACTTCTACATATTGTAAATGTCCACAAAGGAAAGTCATAAAAATAACGTGCTGAAACGGTAAATAGACAAGGCGACGAGACCAGATGACGAACAATGAATAAAAAATAAAAACAATAAAATTTCAATACTATAACCGGTAGTAGGCGCAAAATTCTAGAATTAATAAAGGTAATGAAATTAAATTTAATAATCAATAAAGAAAAATATGGCCTATTACCCTATACTGGATTCCTGCCGATTTTAGCAGCCCATAAACCTTAATTCTGAGGACAATGGGATTCTTTTCATTTGAAAGAACGATGTTTCTCGTCGGCTTTGGAACATGCCCCACCCCCTCCTTTTCAGTGGTATTTCTACCACAGCGCGGGAAGAAAGCACAGAGTCAAACACGGCGCAAGATGGATCTGTCGCGCCGCGTTTTGCGCGCAATCATTATTTATGATAATAAAAAGAATTTAAGTGTTGAAGAATGCCATTTTCTTTGCTGCGTGTTTTTGGTGAGGCTTTCCCTTCTACAGTCACAGTTGGAAATTGGTTTCGCGAGTTTTCGAGGGGTCGGCTGTCAATTGAAGATGAACCTCGCCTCGGTCGTCCAGCAACAGCTGTGACTCAGGAAAACATTGATGCTGTGAGGAAACAGATCAAAGAAGATCCACATCTTACATTTTGTGGCATTGAAGGAACCCTAAATATTGGATCAACAGCAGCGCAGACCATCGTTCACAATCATTTAGGCTTTGTCAAGAGATGTGCCCGCTGGGTGCCACATTCCCTGACAGAAAGCCAAGAGGAGGCGAGAGTGGACTGGTGTCGTTTCATGCTGGAAAAATTCAATGGAGGGCAGTTCATAGACACCTACAATATCGTCACAGGTGATGAAACATAGGTCTGAAATTATGACCCTGAAAAGAAGAGACAGATTTCTGTGTGGTGCTTTCCAGGGGAGGAAGTCGGAGCCCTGGAAAGAAGATGATGAACACTTTTTCCACGAAGATGCATCTCACCCCTGTGATCTTGGACACACGACGTACTGTCAATAATGAACGGTACTTGAATGACTGTCTTCCCAAAGTCCTCGCCACATGGAGGTCACAGCACCCAAAGTAGAAGAGTGGGCACCTTCTGCAGCATCACGACAATGCATCTGCGCACAGGGCTGCCAGAACAATGGACTTTCAGGAGAAGGAAAAAGTGTGAGTGTTACCTCATCCCCCTATTCACCTGACCTGGCACCCTGTGACTTCTTTCTGTTCGCTAAGACAAAGGATAAAAATAGAGGGCAACGGTTTTCGTCGGATGAAGAGGCCATTGCAGCGTACGAGAGTGCACTAAGTAAAAAGTTTGGACTCAAACATTCTCCAAGTGGTTTCTGAGCTTGGAAAAATGTATACGTGCTAATGGAAAGGATTTTGAAAAGTTGTAATTGTTTTTAATTTCATATAAAATTGTTTCTCACATTCTGCTAAAAACTATCGACATAACCTTCGTACTAATGAATGGATGAACCATAAATTGTCTTTACAACACATGAGGCAGCGCTGAAAATGGTCACTTAATCAGTGTAGTGTGAGATCTCTGCTAGACACTGAATATGGTGGTTAAGAAGACTACCCAAAACAAATACATCCTCGAGATTTATTAAAGACAGATCTAATTGGATTGTCCAGAATATATACACTCAGGACGTACTATTTTAACAGCACCGAGATGTGCTGAGATCAAAAGCAATATGTCCGTCATGCTACATGATTTCTCACACGAACAACAACCTAAACATCCAAATGGCAATACACTGAAAGAGGGTGATCTCAATTTTTCCAAGGAAGCGATAATTATTCTTCTCAATAATTTGAAGAGCGAGGGCTTACTAGATACGATTTAGTAGCTTTATTCGTTAACCTTTGGTACTAGAACGAGGTGTACAATATTGAACTATGAACAGATAGTACGCTATTGTAGCGTAGTTGTACCCCTCCCCAATCTTATTCGAGTTCTTGAATTTTTTAATGATCTAAAGGTTCAGTAAGAACATTACGGCTCGGCGACAGGCAGGTAAGAAGTGGTTTTTTCCAGCGCCAGGCTGCCGGACCGGGGACATGCCTGCCTGCGGAATTATAATATTAAGCTTTTTTATGATGGAACATTCACCCTTCAAAACACGCGAACGAGACTGTTCCCTTTGTCATGTAAAATTTCCCGCGCTGGACGAAGGACTCATGGGGTTGGCGGAACAACTTCACGTGGAGAAGGGATATACGAGTTTATGTGGGAGGCTAGAAGCCGGAAAATATGCAGAGTGGTGAAAGACGTTGAGAAGGCGAGATGGCAGAGTAGGAGAATGGTTCTAGACGTTGAGAGGACGAAGAGGTAGATATGGGGAGTTGTTCAAGACGTTGAGAAGGCGAGGTGGAAGGGAGGAGAGTTGATCAGGACGTGAAAGGGAGGAGAAAGCTGGAAAGTGCAAGATGAGTTGAAAAGTGAGGTGTGAATTGTTTTCCTTTAGTGAGTAAATCTTGAGAACAAAGAAGGCCAGAGGGAAGAAGGAGGAAAAACTGGGTTTTCCTCAATCACCGGCAATATCAGGTTCATACCACTTTCCGCAGGCAGAGGGAAAATTTACAATTCGAACCGAAGGAAGAAGAAAGTTCCGGTAACCTAGTAATCTACATCAAGACATGAATGAAAATAAAAACAAGTTCCTCAAATGAACGAAATCTCTGCTAACGCGGTTACCCCATAAGTAAGAAACTCTGGCGTTAAAAAATCGTCCACTTGAATTAATTTATTTGTCTGCAATAGCGTTCAGAACCACTTAAAGTGATTTTTTTAATAAATAAAATTAATATATTATATCTTAAAGCACAAGTAATTTGATTAAATAACTTAAATAAAAAACAATTACTTACACTATGATAGTTCAGACAGCCCCGAACGTCCACGGGACTTTCATACGGCATAACAATACCGAAGATTAAATACAGTAGGTTTCGGAAAAACAGATTACGCAGTTTTGAAGGATCATATAAACGTAATTAATGTTCATAGAGAAATAATTGTTTTTGACACAGCATTTAATATGAAACAAGTTTTGAAAATAACGTCTGAAGGGTTATTGTCGTTAACAGTGAAACACTATTCGTTGCTACTTCTCTTAGGCATTGTTACGTGGAATGTTGAATCATCGCCGAAAATATCTCTGCGTCGTGCCCCCATATGTGTTGTTTTCGAAATATGCCATAATCACTACTGAAATTGGGTCACCGACATAACAGAGGGAAACGACGAGCACCGAGACTTCCCCTAGGACCACTCGAGTATTCATCCCATTCAAACCGCTTAATCTGCTTTGTTGCGCCTTGTATATTGGTCGTGTAATTCAATGGCCACCAGCTAAGAAATATAAATCCTGTTAATATTAATACAGTTATTTGAGTCATCAATAATAATCCTCTTATGGGTTTTAGATATTTTACAATAGCAGGCAAATTACTATCGAGTGGTTTCGTAGTAAGGTAAAAGACAGTTGGCGGAATTTCAGAGTTAGGCATTATGAATGGTTCATTATGTAGCAACAATTTGTTCTCAAATAAGCATGCGACACAGGAAGTTGTAGAAGCTAGTTGCTTCTTGCTCTGAAAATGAATTAGGCTGGAAAAATCACGACCGGACCGGGAACCTAACTGATACATCCCTTTCGTTGGGATGCTCTTTACCAACGGAGCTATCTGAGTCGACTTTCCGGCTGGAACGAATCTTCTCCATGCATTGTATTGACCTAAATACTGTTCATGAGATGTTTACATGAGCAGTAGGGAAAGGAGGAAGGGAAGTATTGTCGTTTGAGGAGGAACTTACTTTTAAAGGCCTGTCGGAACGCTACTAGCATTTTGAAAACATTATTGTATTCAGACTATTACGTCTGATTAACACGCCCTATACTTACTATTACATTTTACGGATGCGTTTCTTGACGTTCGACATATACTTAAATGTTAGAAAATTATTTTATAACTGGTTTTATAGTTGGTTTTACAGTACCAACTTGTCTCAACAAAAACTAGAGGCATACTAAGCTCCGGACTACCCCACTACAATACTGGGAAAGTTTTCTATTGCGCATCGTGACTAGCTAATTCTCCCGCACAATACAGGCTGACCTACATTACTGATTCACTTCTTACACTGCCTAATTTAGAATTCAATTTGTGTAGATTGATCAAAGTTTTTAATTAAAAATAAAGAAATTCCAAAGCTTTCGCTGTAAATGTATCAGAAGCATACGTCCACAAATCTGAGAATAATTAAGTATCCATTCTTATTCAATACAAATGTTTAAACTTTTAGAGCGAAATAAACTACTGCATGTAGCGATCATGCTCCAATTTGTTACTTCATTCAAGTGTTGTTAACTCGCAACACTGAATACATCTTTTCTGTTCTGTGTTTCTGTTTAAAGAGTCGCGCAGTGCTGCAAGAACCCACACATTATTGGTTACATAAGCCCCCATCCCCCGCCTGTCGGTCCCGCAACTCTGTAATTGCACGTGTCTCTGCGACACGTGCTGCTGAGTGAATAATGCTCCCGCCATTATGCAACAAAAGAAGCTTGTGGATTGCTCGTGCCTTTGTAGCCCGTAAATTACCGCTGCGCTCGGGTAGGCCACTGGAAGATGCGAGCGCGGTTTCGCAAATTTGGGATGGAAGAAAGCAAGCTGTGTGCGAAGAAAGAGACCCGGACAACGTTAAAGGAGAAGTTGCGTTCTGAGCCAGCAGCTACGTGAAACGTACAAGTGTACATGACACACAATGCATATAACACGAGATTCAGACGTGGCAACTGACATTGGGGCTATAAAGTAAAAAGCACAATATTCCATAATAATTTGATTTAATTCACTGCATATGCAAATTTCTGAAACCTTGTCACATAAACAATTAAGAAGCCTCATTTGAAACCTTTCTATGCGTAAAAGATACAGCTGCACTATACGAATTATTTATGGATTGTGCAATTTAGTAGCATTATTTACGTGACTGTTTGTCGTTTATTAGAAGATTCATGGTTTGTTACACATGTTTATTAGTTACCAAAGACGATTGGGGCTGATAGATGCGAACAGCACAGGACAATTAGTTTAGAATATCATGCATGGAAAATATTCTATATTTTTTGGAAGTTAAAAGGCTACATGGAGGTGATCCTGAAACAGGTAATTCCCCTTTAATAGCATAGGAAGTGAATTGAAAAGGGGGGATGCAGAAGGTAGAGCAAAGTAGCCTACTGAAAAATAGTATATAGGAGGATGGAACGTCAAATATAATCCGAGCTAGGTGAAGGTCAGTTTGGTTTTAAGAAGAATGTAGGGACAAGATAAGCAATATTGACTTTATAGAAGACAGGAAAAGAATAAACCGGCCTATGTTCATGGCTTTTGTAGATTTAGGAAAAGCTTTTGATAATGTGAAATGGAACACACTATTAAGGATTTTGAAGAGCACTGGAATAAAATATCGAGAAAGGAGGCTTAAACGTGAATGGAAGACAGGCAGCAGAAATTACAATTGAAGACCAAGAAAAGCAAGCAGAAATCAAGAAAGGAGTAAGACAAGGATGCAGTCTGTTGCCCATGCCTTTTAACTTATTTATAGAACAAGGGATGAAGAAATTAAAAACGGAATATGAAATAGGAATAATACTGCATGGAGAAGAAATAAAAACGCTACTCTTTGATGATGTCATTATAGTATTAGGAGGGTCAGAAGAAGACTTGGAAACCTTAATAAATGGCATGAACGGAGTCCTGGACAAAGAGTTCAATTTGAGGAATAATGGAGAGAAAAGTAAGGTAATGGAGTATAGTGTAGGAAACAGTGGAATAACAAATATTGGGAAGAGTTATTTTGAAGGAAGTTAAGGAGTTCTGCTACTTGGGGAACATAATGGTAGAAATAGAGTAGACATAAAGAGTAGGATAGCACGGGTAAGGAAGGCTTTCGCAAAAAGAGAGGAATTTACTTACGGGTAGTATAAGTGTGTATATTAAAAAATCATTGTTAAAATGTTTGTATGGGGTGTGACGTTATATGGGTGCGAAACGTAAACGGTAGGAGTTGCAGAAAGCAAAAGAATAGAAGCCTTTTAAATATGGCGCTAAAGAAAAATTCTGAAAATAAGATGGGTGTATAGAGTAATTAACGAGGATGTTCTAAGCAGAATAATGTATTCTGTTCAGATCTTCCGTGTTAGTTACTCTATCCACCCATCTGATTTTCAGCATTCGCCTGTAACACCTCCTTTCAAGATATTTTTCCAGTGCTCTTCAAAATCCTTAATAGTGTGTTCCAGTTCACATTATCAAACGATTTTTCTAAATCTACAAATATCATGAACGAAGGCCGGTTTTTTATTATCCTGTCTTCTAAAATTAGTCGCAAAGTTAATATTGCTTCTCTTGTCTCTACATACTTCCTAAATCCAAATTTATCGTCTCCTAACTGGCATTCTATTTGACGTTCCCTTCTCCTATATACTATTTTAGTTAATATTTTGCAGGCATGAGATACTAGACTAATTGTCCTGTACTGTTCGCATCTATCCGCCCCAGTTTTCTTCGGTATGGGTATAATTATGTATTTACTAAAGAAATGATTAGTCATATATTTCTCCACCATAAAACATTTATTTGCCTGTTATTTTTAAGAGATTGACTGACTTTTAAGGATGAGTTATATATAGAGTTTATCTATGTATTATTTTCCAAATTATTTTCTAAGAGATGACGATTACAATAGTAGAGTTGCATTTATATAAAGGAAAACCACTAGATTAAAACACAATTTGGGAACAATAATATGAGATGGATGGACTAATAGACCACATTTTAGGAAAGGAGTGTGTTATAAGGCTAACTAGCACAACAACCATTAGTATATAATTTAAAAATATGGAATGAAAGTTAAACGAAGTCAGAATGTGAAGGTTATTGTTAAGCTTGAGATGTATGTTTTTTAAAAGTACAGAAGCTAAGATGTTTTATCAGTATCATAAAACACAAACTAATACAAGCCCTGCAAGAATATTGCATGCTGACCGAAATGAAATTTGTTTCCGTTATTGCATTAAGTATTCATGAATTATTACTTTTCTACAATGGAATCGTATTGAAAATACGTACACCGCTGGGCAAAATTATTTCAAAAATTAGTATTTACTTTCATATAACAGCAAAATGCAATTTATCGATTGAGTGCACATTCAAATGAAAAAATAAATGTTTGTCCGAAACCGGCATCAGACTGGGAGATATTTCATGGCCGAAGGGCTACCAATAAATATTAGCCTACGCTCCGTTTACCATGCATAAATATGTTCTTGTGGCGTACAACCGCCAGATGTTTGTGCAGAGCATGTACCACAAAAAAAATATATATTGCTCGGGAGGGGGTGTATACGTATTTGCTCTTATGGACGACGATTACACACCTGCCTCTGACCAACTGGCGTCGCTCATGAGCAGGATTTCAATTAAAAATGAAACTGGTTAGGCGTATACTTCATTCGAAACACACATAAACGAACAGGCAAACGTAAACATAGCGGTTTATTTGCTTCAGAACTGTTTCGATTAGCTTCCACAGCTCCGAGTAGCCGCTATTATCCTCCTCGGATACGAATTACGGTGTGCGATCCGAGAATGAAGTACTATTTTGATCATCAAAGATGATTCCACGCAGGGAGGAGGAGCGCTAGCGTCAATGACCACGAACGACTGACGTGCACACAAATTACCGTTTTATTGTTTATTTTAATGTTGCAATTAGAATTGCAAATGTTTTGCTCTAATTGATGCACGTTTCAAACCATTAAATGCATGATCATAAACAGAATTACTATAAACTGTAATGCAATTATGGACATTTATTTTCAATTCGCGCGGGTGCATGTTTTTCTTTTTGCGGTGGTGCGTGTTTAGTGTACGGCAGTCGTCATAGCTGCTGCGGATATTCTGATGAATGTTTATTATCAAACCAATCGAATCGAAAGTGATTAAAGTCGTTGCTTATGGTATCGCTACATCGTCATACGAAACACATTCATGATTATTAGCTTAACTTCCCCTGGAAATGTTATCGCAAAAATGCCTGTAAAATACTGTTTTAATGATTCAATAATCAGGTTTTTATAATTTTTAATGACTTTATCGTTTATAAATGTGACTAGCGGCCGAATAGACAACCTTTAATTTTATAAGCTTGTCATAATTTAAATCTCTAATTTCAGTTATAAATACACTGTATTATTTTCAGGCCAGAACAATATTTTCCTTAAATTTTTATATAATGTCCTTTTTCAAAATAAATCGTCGACTAATATGTTTTATAATTATTTTAAAACTGAAAAATGACTGAACGTCCAATTTAATTATTTAAAATAATAGTATTTATTTAATGTAATTTCTTGTAACTGCTACCAGGAAAACTACCCATTAGATAAATAATAAAATACACACAAAAAAGAGGCTCACGGTTTTTATGAACATTAACCTTGCTTTGAAATTATTATAATTAATCTTATTTATGACTGAGAAATTACGAATTAGTCTAACATTTCCAGTCGTACTTCGACAACCGTAATGAAACACGTCATTCAAAATATTAAGCGCCCATAATTTTTTAAAAGTACAGCAAGAACAGTAGAGGGAAGCAAAGGATGGAATACGCTACGCAGACTAGGGAGGATGTTAAGTGTGCTAGTTATAAGGAAATGGAAAGGCTTGCGCAAGATAGGTTAGCATCGAGGATTGCATCAAACCAATCTTTGGACTGAATACCACAACAACAACAGCAAAAATTATTAATTGAATCAATTAATAGACGTTTAAAAATACTTCGTTCATGGTTTTAAATGAACGGTCATGTTTTACCTTAAGAGAAGCTTTTATTAATAGCTATTACTGCAGGAATAGTGTATTATCCAACAATAATTATTTGCAAATGGATCGTATGGTATAATAACTTTTTAAACTACAAATAGAAGTTATTATTATTAAATATCATTATGAAATTTAATTCCAATATTGGTGTAATGAATGAAATAAAAACCGTTGTATTTTGTCACAAGTTTACAATGTGAACCAGGCTGAAATTATTAATCCGTCACAATTGTCTGCTGACCGGAAATTTAATGTTGATACTTTTTTCCAACTAGTAATTTGTATTATCTTGTTTTAATAAAATAATTTATGACCTTTTACAGACTTTTATTTTTTTAAACTGAATTCCTTTGTTCAGTCTGGCTATAACCCTCGTGAGTGAGAGGAGTTTAAGTGTTACATGTTGTCTGGAATCAGGCTTGCTATTGTTTAACTTCATATGTGAATCTAATTATGTGTTTTGATACTGATTTCTTTGATTTAAATAAATAAAAAGAGGGCCAATAAGTCAGCAATTAATTATGTTACTATTTAAATAATCCAAATACGACGTTTCGTCTTCCTTTTGAGACGTTATCAGGCATACTACAAACATAAATGGGTTCTATTTTACATTTTTTCATATATAAAACATGATTAAGTTTGACTTACTTTCTGTCTAAACCTAAACTTTTAGCTTTGTTTAACTTCATCTTTCTTGGTTTTTAATTTGTTGTAAATACTTCCTTGTAGGAAGAAAACCTGAAGAAGTCTTGAGAATATGTTATTTATTAAATTTAAAAAACAAAATCTGTAAAAAAGTCATCAATTATTTTCGTATATATAATCTATATTAGTTTATTTTGTGCCTTCACAGATCATTCATACAGGTTATAATTAAGAAGCTGCAGTCTACGATCCTGTTTTTATGAATAAATGACGTACATACAGTATAATTAATTCTCCATTCTCTCTCCCCAAGATATCAAATTTAGTTGGTTCGGTTGCCTTTAATAACGGGGAAGGACAAAGGGGAACTGCTCGGCTTATAAGATTAGCTATATTCCTCTACTTATTTTACCAGGCAGGCATAAGGCTTTTCCCGAATGCAGCCTTAAGCCAAACTTTTCGTATTTTCTGTTTCTGGCAAGGCAAGGCGATTATGAATACTTCCAGGAATATTCTGCCTGTCTACGCGTATTGCACGTATATTTAATTATTATACTATTTAAATGTATCGTATTCATTTATCCTCTGATATGAAACGTCTGTGACATGTGTCGCCTTATTATGTTGGTCGTATCTTTAAATTTATTGACTCAGGGTATTGCTATTTACGAGTAAAGGTGTGCTACATAAAGAAAAGACAAAACATTTATTCCTCGTTATAGGGAGTAACTATCTTATTTTGAGTTTCTTATTACTGTTCGGAGGAAATAGAGAAAACAAGTAACTATATCGTTTATTTATCCTTCTGTCAATCCTTAATACTAAGCGACTCCCTCAGTATGCCACGGCTGTAAGCGTACAAACTATTGTTTCGAATTGACCAAATTTAGCACAAGTGTTTCTCGGGGATCGAATCTGTCCGTGGTTTTTAATTTTTTCAAATATGCTGATGTTATATATGTGAAAAAAGTGAAAATGTCCGAAAACCTCCGTTGGCTCCAAGTTTTTCGGTCGTTTTCCGCCTCCATTAAATCCGTACTCAACCTGAAGAAAATAGTAAGGGCTTATTCTCTTTGTCTCGCCGAGACTTATCAGTAGATATATTTAATTCTGAGGCGGGCCACCCCCTACAACACAAAAATATCAATTTTGGCGACACCTTCATCCTTGGGTCCCTGTAGGTCGAAAACTAAGGATTCAGAAAAATTCTAGGAACACATGTTCCATTCAAAAATCTTTTCTCTGAGACCATCGTAAGTGGGTTATAATGTCACCTCTCTGACGATTTTTCGTCATTTACACGCCCTAGGATTGATAATATGTTGGATTTTACAGCAGAAATAGATTTAGGCTCTTGGAAAATATAAAACAAAAGTTTCATAAAATGTGAGTTTCATAAATTTCCTTTAACAATATAGTAATATTTTTAATTTATATTAATTTCTTCAATCAACTGATTTTAATTTTGTCGATGATATTTGTTGCTGTATTCACTCCTTAGACTGGTTAGATGAAACCCTCCATGCTAATCTATTCTATATTCTACATAGCTACCACATCCTCACTAATCTGCTTAGCGTATTCCATGTTTGGCCTTCCTCTCCTGTTCTTCGCCGACACACTTCCCTCTAATGCTAATTTTACTAGGCCCTCATGTCTCAAAACGTGGCCTATTAATTTATCCCTTCTCTTGATCAAAGTCCTCTATATTGCTATCTCTACTCTATTTTGATGATAAAAAATCCTTGGTTTTAAATCATTCACAAATTTAATAAAACCAAAAATATCATTTAATTTTAATTGTCATCTACACATTTAAGCACAAATTAATTGAATAATTACGAGACGTAATATATATGTAATTATATACAAAAAATTATTTATATACAATATACAATTATATACAATAAATCTACTGTACATACCTTCATTTGTCAACTTAAAATTTCTTTTGAAATATTTTAAGATGTTATTGTTAATAGCTGGGTGCCCGGAGTTATTAGGGTATAGACGAGACCAGAAAAACGGAAAACCGGTTCCGATTGGGGGTTATGTTTAAATGAACGGGGATGACGGTACGAGTCTAAACCAGTGCTCAAACTTGAACTACTGGCGATCTATCTCAATATTGTTAGACTCCGATCGATCTACTCTGAGACTCTGCAACTATATGTGATGCAAGATTGTCGTCTAGGTAGGAAGGGTATATAGTGGCGCAGGTATATATATATATATATATATATATATATATATGTATATATAGGGACGTTGCAGAATTTCATGGCCATGAATTCACGTAGAATTAGTACGAACGACAGAAATTTTAATGAAGATAGACTTTAACTAAAAAGTCAATGAAAAAACTCGTGCTTATTCAAAATTGCGTGTTTTTTGGTTCTTACAAAAAAACGATCTCTAGTTTCTAAAGTTAACTAAAGAATGACTTTGGATGTTGAAGCATGTCTTCAGCATACTCTTCAGAAAATGGCGCGTAATTACCGAGTGCTAATCGCAAGCATGAAGTCATATGCTCGTCAGTTAGTCGATTGCGATATTTAGACTTAATTATCTTCATTTCATCAATGCAGACTCGCACTGGTAATTTGACCCAAACATTACCGTCAAATGAAGGGCGAATAGGATATTTATCTTCAGATATGAAATACCAGAATTTTGTATCAGATGCTGTGGCTTTAAGATGTATATCTGATATAATCTGCACGTCCTCATTTTCAACAGAAGGTGAGTCCACGTTAAACTGACTTGCTATTTCAGTAACACATTCCTCAATGTTTTACACGAAAAAGGATAACTCATAAAAGATGCGATATTTACCAAATTACTGAAATCATAAAAACCTCTTTCTGATTCGCCCAAAATATTTAATAATTTTCGGTCATAAATATCAATATTCAGATGAGGAATCCTTGCTTTCAGAGACGGAATATGTTTCAGATCCATTTTTTTCAGTTGATCTATCATAAGTTGTAATTTACTCTTAAATGCGTTTATTGCGCTAATCACCTCAATAATGGATTTTCCTTTACCTTTAAGCACCAAGTTAATGGTGTTAAAATGTATTATGATTTCTGCCAAAAATGCTAAACCTATCAGCAATTTTCCGTTTTTTAGCATCTGAGTCTCATCACCTCTTTGGTCCAGAAAAGCTATTATTTCTGGCAATAATTCTTGAAAACTTTCTAGTAATTTGCCATGACTCAAGCACCTGACGTCCGTGTGAAGAATTAAATGAGTGTGTTCAGCAGATTCACTATCTTCCATCTGCAATTTGAAGAGCCTTCGTTGCAAGCTACGGGCACGGATGGAATTTACAATTTTTATAGTAATTCCCATAATCTTCTCCATGTTTAGAACTTTTGAACAGAAAACTTGTTGAGGATAATGCAATGGAATGAGAAAAACGAAGGGAAATCATCATTAGCTCAACACATTGTCACAAAACTGACTCCTACTCCCACAGGCGCGTCATTTATATCGGCGCGTACGAAGTCTCGAATGTTTTCAAGTACCTAACTAACTAATGGTTTGTTTGTAAGCGTGCCGCCAAACACGCCGCCAGAAGTTTAAATAAAAATCGGTGGGAATCAAAAACGTCGCGCGTCGCGCATTTTCTTTGACAAGTACCGCGCGTTCCTCTGCTAAAGCCGCATTTCGCTGCTAGCAGTGGATTACTACGATGAAAGACAGCGATTTGGGGATTTTTCTGACCTAATTGAGGATCAACTAAAACACAACCTGTGAATAGATCTATATCGGTAATTTTTCTCGGGATCGACTTAAAAAGCACTCGCGATAGACCGTTTGAGCACCCCTGGATAAACAATACCAGCGCTTCAACAGTCTGACAAATACTAGCACTTGAGAAGTTTTTTACCTTAAGGTAGTTAAAAATAATCCTCGTTCCTTAGTGTACTTCGTAATACACCTTAAGGGAGTGAATATTACAGCGGATACAATTGCGAAGTCATGAATATTACCGCTATCGTAAGGGGTAAAAGGTATTTTACCTTTAGAATATGACACAAGATGTGTAACCTATTCAAAATTAAGTATTATAATTCTTCCATAGTGTTTATCGTTATCATTACATGTGTTCATAATTTAATTACTCACTTATTTAAAAAATATTTCGGATTTTCTATCATCATCCTTCTATGCGATCGTATTTTTCGTAAATATAATTTACTAACAAACAAATTAATAATATTATAACCTGATTAATACGTAAATCTACCCATATTGCATGTTTAAATATGACGGATTCCCCTGTACAATTGAGAGTGACTTCATAAACTTTTGTGTCTTAAAACATACACATATTTTATTTAACTAACTTCCATTTTAATGCTAAGAGTTTCATACTTATTACTGTCTTTTGTCGTGTGTTTAAGAATATACATAAAAATTAAAAATCTTCTTCATTTAGTCCTGAAATAAATTATCTCAATTAGAAATAGTCAACAATTTATAATAACTAATTACTGTATATCTGTCAGAGTGACTACATCGCTTACGGAATTTCTACTCTGCCACGCTTATGTATTGTATGAATTATATATAAATGACTAATTTTATAAATTCTATTACACATTATTTTTTAAAGTGTTGATTATTTCTAACTTAAATATTTTTTTATAACTGGATAAGGTGGATTTTTAAAATGTTAATGTTAATAGTCTTGGATTTTTAATTGAAGAATATGAGTACCAACTTTTGTACCAATCTAACCACGCGCTTAAATCTGTATAAGAAACACAAAATAAAAATATATACAAACATACGTCCATTTTTATTATATAGAAGAAGATAACTACGTTGTTTTATTCATAGTACATAGGCGAAGAAATTACAAATGCAAAAAGTAATGGTTGGGAATGTAAAAATGTATATTGGATTAAAATTAATAAATGAGTAATGAAGCAGATAAACTTAAGTGATAAAGTAAATACCACACTTGTGGGCTCACTTTTCCGCTTTTGTCAAAAGAGTCCGACGACTGGTTTGTGCCACGTGTCGTTCGTACGTTTACCTCTTACTATTTCTCATTACTTGACTAAAGCAAAAAGGATTGCAGAAATGTCGTGTGGAATTTATTTTATTTTTTATGTTAGTAACTACTGCATTATCCCATAATAATATGTAATAATTATCTTCCTCTACTGTACCACTTTTGTAGAAGTGCTAGTTAGTTATATCTCTTATTATTTTCTTGTTGTTTTTCTTCCAACACAGTAAAATAGTCGGCAACTTTGAAGGAATAAAGTGGTACCTTTATCCTACTAAGGTACTCGTGTTTCTTTGGTCCTATTTCGAGTAACTGGAGAGCAGTTTGAACACTCGTGGCCCAAGCCATTAGCGGAGCTAATTAGAGATCACAGATATAATGTGTCATTAGGGAGACGCGCACAGGATATCGACGGTCTTGTAACGGGTCCCCGTGTGAGGTCGCCTGATTACAGGACTTGCACGCCAATTTACTCAAGTCAACACCGCCGCGGAGATTTGTTCCGGGACGTAAATTACTACGGCCGGAGAAAAAACTCGCTGGGTGGTACAGGTGAGAAACTGCGAAATAAAAGTAATTGATCATTTTTGAAAGATAACGTGGAGTTAACGTGCTTCAAGTGGTGTGAATGAATCTTCTTGCAGAAGGACGTATTTTCGGGCTTTTCAATGCCTGCGCTGAATGATGATCTATACTTTTACACCTGAGTACTAATACTGTGCAATATTTTAAACCAATTTATGCATTACAGGATAATTAACATGATCAATCCAAAATACAATAATTTTGTTCAACCACATCACAGTCTTAGAGCTCATAAACGATATGATAGGAGATAAAAAGTCCGCAAGGTTAAATTTGTGTCGGTGATTTATTTTTCTAAAATAATGGGAAACGGATAGGTACGTGCACTAATTCTTGGGCACTGGAGCAATTTTTCGTTCTACAGGCTATCTTGGTCCGACTTTCTGGAAATCCCATCATGTACCCAGCTTCGCTTCTCGTTACTGTCTATGAGAAAAGCTTAAACCTGTGGTACATGCTATTGAATTGCATATACCAATACGTTTGGTATTGAGATTATAATGGAAGCGGACTCACTGATCAGAACTTAAATGTACTTTTTACGTCTATTCTGCCAGTTAGCTAGAACAAATAATCTTAATCTAGGATAAAACAAAGTCAAAAATTTCGCCAATGGAAAATAAATTGAAACTTGTCTGCACAACCAAGAATATTGTTTATAATGTTCTATAAAGACAGTTGGTATCCCACATGAATGGGTTTTCTCTAAAAAACAGACTAGCTGACTTCCAATTTCAGGTCAAGGCTTTCTCAGATTTTCTTCCTTTATTCTGATTTTATGTTGGCTATTTACTCATAGCACATTTATTTTACCTGCTACTTACATAAAAGCGACCATTCGTGCAAGAATAGACAGAGGAAACAGCGAATTGATGCAGGGAAATTTTTATTCCTAAATAGAACCATTCGGGATTGCAATAATCACGCTGGAAACGTGCTAGTGAAGTGCCGTCAATCTATAAAACAATTCACAAGTAGGTTAACGACTTATACAAGGCATTAATTGTAAAATTTATAGGGCTAATATGCAAGAATTGAGGCGCAAGTTAATGTAACGAAGAATTTGCAATATTATTTGTCAATATACACGTCAGAAATACTCTTCGCCGTTTTCTGAATACAAGGCAGCCAGAACATGTTCATAAGAAACAGCTGATTGGGGAACGTTATCCTCAAAGGTAATAAATTTATGGCACAATATTTATTTAAAATTAAATCACAAAAGCTTAAAAACAGTATAATAAAAAAGTTTTCTTTTTGGGGGAAAAACAAACTGCACAGAGATAGTTGCAAAAAAGAGGAATTTACAATTTCGGGAGGACATATGGTTGCAAAATAGGTTAGTTTCGATTTAAGGTGCATCGTCAGGATTTGTAAGGGAAGCAGGGGAGGGGGAGTATGCCTGTTTGAAACTAAATATAGCTGTGTATACTTTAATAAGAGTAAATTCTTCACACAGAAGTTATTTAACGGATTATAATTTAGATTATCGACTACTGTCTCAAAAAATAGAGCCTCACAACCACGCTCGTAGTGACTTGAATTCTGGCGCCGTCGTTATCGAGGATGGACTCCAATAGTTGTGATCTTAATGGCGCGTTTCCACCAGCCGAAACCAGGATGATTCTCAAACTTACGTAGCTGAGGAAACCCGTCTTCAAACCCTGATTTTCTACGAGGCATGTTCAGAAACAAAATATACTAGATTTTACATTTGATTAGAAAAAGTGTATTCAAAGAAATAACAGGAATTGTCATGTGGTAAGCCGTGGTAAAAGACTATTTATGCTTTCTTTGAAAACGTCTCCACCAGCTTTTTCACCAGCTGCTCGTCGGTTGAAAATTTACTTTCAGCCATGTGTGCCTTAAAGGAGGTGAAAGGATAATAATCTGAAGGCGCCAATTCAGGATAATATGAGGCTGGTTCAAAACGAACCAACAAAAGGAGTCCAAGTGTGCCTTGGTAGCTAAGACTGTGTGACTGTGTGTGCAACAAGCACACTTCTGTGCTCAATATTCTCCTCCTTTTTTTGTCTCACCATATCTTTGAGAATTGAAGGTCTTCCCATGAGGCAGAAATTCTACCAAAACGATGCCTTTTCGATCCCAGGACACTAAGGCCATGAAGTGGATCACAGAACTTGGCGAGATTTCTATCCGATATCTTTCACTCGGCTGGACAGTACGAGTTTAATTACCACCATGTTTCTGTGATCATCACAGGAGATTTCCCTACAACACTGTGTTATCTACCCTCCAGAAACTACGAATCGTTACGGTCAAAGTACACTTACTTTTTGAACAGCAGCGTAGTACTGACAGTTCTCTCTCAAACAAAAATTACAGAAATTCTCTATATCCACGCTCCGCCAAACATATAAATGCAGTCTGTTCTGCCTCTAATTTTAAAACGTTTTAAAAAATAATGAAAAATAAACTGATGTTACATGAATTAGGAAACATAATTTCAAATTCAATATTTGTTCTTTACAATAGGTAGTATTCACAGTTCCGACGGAGAGCATATGTATTGATATAGTTCGCACAAAATAATATTCAAATTACAATTATATGATAGTTGTCTCTTATTGTACTTTCAATACCTCCCGAATTTTTAAAAGGACAAGGTTAATAAAAAACAATCTTAGCGTTATCGGTGATCCTCCATATATTTTCAGAAGTAACGTAATATTTTATAATGGATAATGGTGGAAATTATTTTTTAAATTTGAATTATACAAATTTATTAAGTTAACATTAAACATATTAATGTATTAATTCAAAATACAAAGAATATAAAATTAATTTCCATGGCTAGCTCAAATTAACATTTAACAAAAGACTCATTCTATTTGTTGGGTAATTTATGTGGGCAATTTTGTGCAGCAGAAAGGTAATAATACTCAATTTTGAATTATTGGCACTCACACTCACATGATTTTTCGTGTTAGTAATGGGCTGCTTCCATCGTTGGCACTGGGTCTTCCAAGAATTCCGAGTCTGGTGTCAGTCCTGAGATTCCTTCCTTGTCTCGGGTGATTACGTAGTTAAGTCCGTCTCGCTGCCCTCTCTTCTTTCCAACTCTCTGGTGCTATTTGGCTATATATAAAAGTACCGTTGCACTTGGATCTTCCCAAAAGGAATCTATTCCGATATTGAAAATTTGTTACTACTAACTTTATTGTAATGTTTTCATACTATACGATGTTTAAACGCCGGCTTCAATATTTCATTTATAGATACTCTACGAACGAAGTTGTAACTTCCCGAAATAGTCATGATTTCAGGTAAATTTACTTGTTCTTGTGTTCGACAGTCATACCAGCTTTCTCGCGATTAATGGCGAGTTAATTGATTCAGTAGCAGTGATTTCAGTCAGGAAACCCGAGAATAATGGCTACGTACGGACTTGTCGAGCAGAACATGCATCACCACTACATGGCAAATGCGTCAGCGTCTGACTAATAGAGTAGACGCCTCAGTATTTTGCCTGATTTAGATGGCTTCTTTCAACAATTTTTAAATAAACCCATCTCTCTTTTATGGCTCGTACTTATTGAGTATCATGAATAAATACCGATGCACACATGTAGGAATTTAAAATAATTTTTGCTTGTTTTATAACTAAGTATTATGAAATTTGCTTAATATTGAATTCAGAAAAACATTTCCAAATTCAAATACATTTAGTTGTTACAACTGTTCTAATACGAATACTTTTCAAAGCCGCAGTTGCATGGAGAATTTTGGAAACGCAAAAATGCTCCCTACATCAACGTCTAGTTTACGTCAGATCGCTATGGATGCTTGAGAAAGGAAATAAGTAGCTGTTGCCATGTACCATTTCTTCAAGGAAGCATCCAACTAATGTTGAATATCTGTATCAGTAAAACTGTTAAAAATAATCCATTAATTCGTATAAATTTCTAAATAATCTTCAACTACTGATAAAAAATTGAGTTCTAACAGGTCGTATAAATTCAAGAACTGCTACAATCATGCTTTTGTTCGTCTAAGATTAGAAAGAAGTTCACAAATTCGTAATGAATACACGCAACACGCGATATATGAAATAAATAAAACATAAGATGTAACCGAACAATAAATGGTATCACATTACTGTTTAAAATTGTACGCAAAAAACCTTTTCAAGCATTTAGCTCGGATCAGTACATATTTTAGATTTCTGAAATGGTAAGCATTTATTAGACTTACTGACAATTCCTATATTGAAATTCATATACTGCATGGCTATATCAATATTTTCTCCATTTTGATAACAATGAATTATTAAGAAGTGTTTCGCTTGATGGAAGATCCTTGGACTTCGTCTGTAAATTTTTGTCCCACCTCGCCCTATCTTCTGATTTCTCCTTCATAAATTAATATTTTCTTAGGTCCCCTTTCAAGTATCGGTATTATTCTTCTTCCATCTACGGTTCCTTCGATGACGTCATGCTGTAAGCAGTTTCTTCTTAGATTCAGCTCGATCCTTTTTTTGCCTCTCTTTTGGCAACTGTTTCAAGATTGATCCCTTTTCATTTATTCTTCTTAAAACTTCTTCATTTTTTATTATATCTGCCCATTTTTATGTATTCTTCTCCAGACCGACATTTTAAATCTTTCCATGTATTTTTTCTTCTTCTGCCTGAGTGTCCACATTTCTGCTCCATAATAAATTTAATATTGCTTTAGCTGTCTTTTCCTCATATGTATGGAATGAAACTTATTATATTAAGTTATATTTCGACAATAACAAAATATCCTATGTAGATCGATACACGCCAGGGAAATGGGGAAGGGGAATTTATCACACGCAATGAATTGCAACAATTATTCAGAAAGGGACAGAAATTATTTATATCGTTAAAATTTAATTGCACCAATTGAGATGAATTGAAAATCGGTCTATATTGGTAAAACACTCCCCCCAGGATGAACTCCAATCACTGGCAGAATAAATTTAATTTTATTATCATATTTGTATTCCTACTTTCTCTGGATACTACACGTGCTTGAATTTCAAGGCAAGCGTGGGCTGTCAGAAGAACGTAAAATCACATTTCAATTATTGTCTACGGATAATTACATTGCATTTATAATAATAACACTGCCTCTATAATTACCATGTATTTTCCTGTTAATTGCCTAGAAAAGTATTACAAAAAGTATATAAATTTTTTCGAGATATATTCTGAGGTTATAGTATTTATTCAACAAACGATATTTTATTAAATTTAATATAAAAAGCGGGGTAGATATTAAATTAATGTACCATTCCTCAGTAATAGCAATGACTGATGCTGCACAGGAAGTCACTTCCTACATTTTATTAATTGTAATTAGAAACTTGTATTCCGGAAAGTAATTAGAAGGCACTATAGGCTTCACGGAATAATTAGTGAGAGTAAACTCTAGTCCGCTAAACATTTTGACTCAAAGGTAGTATAATAGAACACGACAGGAAGTTGAAACGTAATTTTACCCTTTTCGAGTACAAATATAATTAATTTTGTATCATGTCCATAATGGAAATACATAATAAACAAAATCACGACCTTTAAACGTTACGGTGGACTGTTAATGCTGACTAGTGAGCCTACTCGTTACCAATGTATTCAAAACTATTTTACGCTTCATCTATGCCAAACTCTACCTACCTGTAAGCTTTATTAAATGAAATTAGAAAATGAAAACTTCAACCTACTGAAGTCTGAGCGTAACGAATTTGTTAGTTCATATGACAGGTGGAAAATTTCTGTTGACGTGGCAGCTTTTGATTGTCACGCGGCAATTGCTTCTTACCGCTATTTTTTTTCAAACGCCATTTTATCTTCACGTTACATAAAGATTTAATTCAATTCCCGAACCTGTAATGATTTTTCTATATTGATTTGTTAATTCACGTCTATGACTAGACCTGAGCTTGATTAATTTCTTCCGATCTTGATATATTCTTCCTTGAAGTCCTAAAATGAGGCCCGGTAGAACCTGTATTCAGGTCTGTACAACGGTAGAGGATGCTAGGTTGTGGTCGTTAATGTGAGTTCGACCATGGTCCTGAGTTTGATTCCAGGATCTGTCTGTTAT
The DNA here is from genome assembly GCA_034510155.1 of Eucriotettix oculatus. Lineage (NCBI taxonomy): Eukaryota > Metazoa > Arthropoda > Insecta > Orthoptera > Tetrigidae > Eucriotettix > Eucriotettix oculatus. The sequence goes on from CM067376.1 coordinate 64,909,239, forward strand.
TTTGGAAATATTTATAAAAAGAAAACATTTCCTTTGTGGTGGTAGGTACAGACACCCATAGTTGTTATACTAAAAGAGTATTTACGCTCTCCTGGGGAACAATGGCGGTTCCCATTTGACCTAGGATAAAAATTGAAAAATATAATATGTGTTATTAATAAAAAAATACATTAACCAACCCTTTTTTCGATAAATATAATGCAATACGCACAATAGGATATAAGTCATTTCAGAAATTGTGTGTGGAAAAGGATAAAACATTTTTAAAAGTTTTCTCTACATTTTAATTACGCATTTATATTAAAATAAATAAATTGCAATACATTTTCATTAAATTATATTAGAAATATAATGTTTATAAAAGAATTGCTCTTCAAAATTTTTTGTCATTCAGAATCGTAATTTTTTATATTTGCACCTGAAGAAATTCCTAAAAGGAACGATACGTCATTTGATTTTTAATAATCAGTTATAGTTTTTTTTATTAAAATAAATTAAAAATTTTATACCAAAGGGCAGTAATGGTAAGTTGGCTTCAATTCATTACTCTAAATGCACTATGTATAAATATAATCACTATGTGAAGTTTGTTTACAATTACCTGGGTATTCGGCATTACACCGGTTCTGTATTGGATTAGTCCGAAACAGAATTTAATTCTAAAATAATTTATTCTGATTTTACCGGCATCAAGCGCGTCACATTTTAGAAAATTGACCTTTTCCTACATAATTATACCCGGCATGATGACTCACAGTACTTTAATAGAACCAATAATTTCCTCATACAATAAATACGCACACTACCTTAAACGAGTCTAAAATATCCGGTACACTGAGGGAAAATATCCTTGGTAATTTAATGGTGTTAAAATTCTTCCGGTACACTAAGGAATTCAAGTAAAAACGAGGTGAAAATTACTCCTTGCACTTTAAGGAAGAAATAAAATTCTCCCTGTACCTCAAAAGTATAAAAAATAATCTGAGTAATTATGCCGTTATTTATTTCATAATCTAAATATAGCTATGCCAATCACAAAACTTCTAATCAAGTCACCAATTTGAAAGGCGTTTCTGAAAAACCTGAAAGTTAGTGTCGAGTTAATTTATTTAAAACTCATTCTGGAAAGCAAACTTAAAAATTAATAGCCGCACGCGAAATTTAAAACCTTTACAGGACATAACACACACGCACATCAAGCTAAAAGAATGAATCATGGTCCATTGTATCAAACAAATGTAAGAAAATAACGAAAACAACTCTTCAATAGAAAAAAAGTTAATTATGTGTAATATTAATAATTTTTTGAAACTCACAAACGAAGCTCTGTCTTCAATATTTACAAATTATGAGTTAAATATATTAAATTATAATAATATAAAGCTTTTATACTGAGCCAATATTAAATACATAATATTTAAAACAGCCAAAACCTAAGATATCAGGAGCTGTCATTAGTAATTACTTCATCAATCTTTGCAATTGACAACAAATCTATTAAATTATATGGCTTAAAAGTTCTAACTTATTTTCTTTTATCACTCTTTTACGTTTCGTTAAACCAGTATTACAGCACATAATTGAACAAACCGTTGTTCCGTAAAATATGTCTATTTAAAAGGCGGTTCCAAATAAAACTAATCTATACGAACTATCTGTTATTAAAATAGTATTTTTATCATAATATGTTTCTGTAGTTTGTATTGCATTGTTGGTCAAATTTTAGATTATTAGGATTTAAGAAAAATACCAGCCATATTGTGCGAAATTAAATATGATGAATTTTGTTGTCACACTCGGTCACGTAATAAAATTACGCGTGTTAACATATTTTTAGGTATAATGCCCTCCACAGTTATGTTAAGGATTTTTTTAACCCTTTCGCCGTGGTTTCCTCCCGTTTTTTAAGAATATTTTTGTCCAGTTTGTTTTGTAATTTGCTCACGCTTTTATATCCGTATAGAGAATATATAAACATCCATAATTTTTCATTATTCAAAAGCCCGGCTGTTCCTGTTTAGGCGTTATTCGCTGACTGTGGCGAGAAGTAATTTAAATTATACCAACGCAATTTATCTTCTAAATTTATATATGAATTACTTTATCATACAATGAAACTATAAACTGCTTCATCGAGGCAGAAATAGCTGTAATACTTGCTAAAAGTCAAATAAAACTAAAATATTTAGTTCAATAATTAATAGTTCGGAATAAAAAGTTAACTATATATTGAGATTGTAATTATAATCTTTTTGAACCATGCAAAAAAACTTTACATTTCATTATGTGATGATAGCCACTTCATGACCCACTTTGATTCGATTGACAGTCAATTTTGAATTATTGTCCTTGACACAATTCAATATTTTCATGCTCGAATTTTTCACTAAAAATATAGAAAAATCGTTAAAAGATTAAATTTAAATTACTCTTGAGAAATGTATGCTAATGAGGCGGTAATTACGTATTTACCTTAATCAGATGTTTTCTGCAAGAAATTTCTCGTTTCAGTTCCTAATTCCGCATAGTAGTAATTACGAAGCGTTGTCTCTAATTGCATTCTCAGTGGGATAAATAATTATGTATCATTAAGATTTTCATGTTCGGGAAGTCAACAAATTACTGATTTATCATTGTTCCGAATTCCATACGAAATGTATTAAGAAAATAACAGTCATTCCTACTATCTCATTAATTCACTAATTATTGTTCAAAAAATTCCGGAAGAAAAATAATAGGAAACTCAATGACCTGCATTGCAGAAAGGCAGTTCTTTACGAGGGTAAGTAAACTTCGCTACTCTCTGAACATGGAACGGTTTTGTATATTATTTCTAATGCTCTGAAGATGAATCTCACCCATTTTTGTTCCATTTAGTCTGGTTTCTTAAGACAATATTAACTCTTCAGTTTTATTTTGCATGCGTTACTAGTTTTGAGATGGTATGGTCCAAATTCCTACATGTATTTTAATTTGATTGGAGATCGGTTGGGTACTTTCCGCAGCGTCAAAATCCTACCAGTCAATATTTGTGGAATTAAATTGCTGTTTTGGTTCCTCTGACATTTTGTGGTCAACTCGAGCAGACGTTCGAAACTTAACTTCACGATGCTAAAATGAGATGGAAAGTCGTCCCTCTTTAACAAAGAAATACCATTTAAAAATTAGCATTTCTGTCGCCATATTTTCACAGTACAAGAGCGTCGCATTATAATGAATACAAAGAATTTATATTCTGCGAGACCATACCCCAAATTTTCATTTCTTATTAGAGTTTTAGTGAGATGCGTGTCTCAAGGAGCTGTGAATAATGCATTCATCAGTCCACTGCTGCATTAACACGCTAGCAATGCAAATGGCCGGAGGCTACCACAAATTTTATGGCATAAAATTTATGCTGAAAGAACATCCCCGCTCCCCCTCTTTCACACGACGTTCATTGCTCTACCTCCTTCGGTAGAAAAAAAATTAACATATACGGGGCGGAGGTCATTATACTTTCAAAGCCTCTATTACGTATGTAGAGCGAATAATAAGAATTAATGGGAGTATTATTCCTCTGTACAAGACAGGCAGGTAGATCATTAGCGACCTGAATACATTTCTTGGTGGACGACGTTAAGGAGCACCAACGTGATACAAATTTATAGCATATGCAAAAAAAGGGGGGGAGGTTTCAATCTATAATGCTTCATTTCTTCATACCTGATTTAATAGATCTAACAGAAAAATCGGTATCAACACAATTATATGCAATTACCGAAATACCAAAATTATCAAAATCCATATGTTTATAAATATTCTTATACCAATAGCCTTTGATTATATTTCAAACATTATAATAGCTGCAGTAGAACTATTTAATAAATCTCGAGTGCTCGAAAACTTAAATCAATGGAAACCAAAGTTTTATGTGACTGGTAATGCCAGTCACGCGATTCAATAGAAATTAAATGTACTCTGCAGGTTTGTCGCAATACTAGATAATTAAATCACTCTAGTTTAATTACAGTTGATTTTCAATGCGTTTGAGTAGAGGTTAATTTGTCAAACTGTTGTGGAAATGAAGTCACGAGCGCAACATACGAATGTCAATTCGTTTATAGTTAGATCCATACTAATTTCAAAGAACAACGAATACTGCAATTATGAGTAAAGAATTAATTGATGTTTATTTGTCACTCACCATATTTGGTTTTAAATTAATTTTTAATTTGGTTAACTTGCGAGGGTTCTTAATTTAATCTGCGTGGTAAATCATCACAACTTGATCATTTTATGAACAATATAAATCAAAATGTGCAGAGATTAAGTATTTAAATTTAATGAGCATTCTGAAACAGTTTTTGTAGTTCTAATTTTGTAAAAAACTGAACATTTACGTGATAGGAGTTGATTGTCAAAAAGCAAAAATTTTGGTACAATTTTGTATTCATTCGATACTAAATATTTCTTCCTACATGCGTTCCTACATACGTTTGGACTTTCTTTGCGATAAGAAAGTTTCTCAAATAATAATTTCTAAAGACAACAAATAAAGGCGAATTGCTTCAATTGAAGCTCAGACGAAGGCTATGCAACTAAATTTGGAATATAATAATGGAGTAATGTCGACCAGACACAGGAATCAAACTCGGGACCTCCCGCGTTCCGTAACCAACTGATCTAGTCCAGATCCGATATAACATTTCTGTACTTAGTATATTGTAGGTTTGTGAGAGTGGAGGAATGAATGTCGCACCGGATCTGCCAGTCGATCTGGACTCGATTAGTTGGTTAAGAACTCCACCCGGAGAGCGGGAGATCCCGGGTTCGATTCCCGGTTCCGCTCCATATTATCATCTTCTAAAAACGGTATTCTTCTTGATATTAAAAATAGTAAAGATGCATAATTCACAGGGTAATAGACGTCCTTAGTCTTTACTTTTAATACAATGCATTGAACATAATAGGTTATCGACTTAATATTAAGTGCTTCATTCAAAAAAACTTGCAAACATTGGCATTTTACATAAACTCGGCCATAATTTTTTGGTCGAATTTTAAAATGATATTTATTTGAACTTTTATCTACTCGACTAGCCTGGTAGGTGATCCCTTCCTTAGACGGCCTCTGGTCAGCCTCAAGTATGTTGTAATATAAGGCTTGATTTCTGCTGAAGTGGCTAACCCCAATGTATTTCTTCTGTGGTCGTGGAGTAAGAAGTGTTTGTCTCTATTTGTTTAACTTGGGGTTTAGGATAACACGCCGTAGTGTTTATTGCTGCATGTCTCGCAGCAGATTGGACCAAGCTGCCGGAAGCTATTGTGTCTCGTAGCCATGGCAACGTCTCCTCCGCTGTTTCTCACGACGATATTAAGAACCGTTTGGACTTTCTTTGCGATAAGAAAGTTTCTCAAATAATAATTTATCGAGGATGGTACTGTCATACACTACATTGAATGTATGGTCTATATTCTTCCTTTTAGGTTTCCTTTCAGTAGAGTATGTATATAGAATCTAAAGATACTTAAGGAAACGCATCAGTCTTCAATAACAAAGCAAAAGTGATGCAGTTATTAGCATACATATTTGAATGACAATGTTAAGTTTAGTAAACGATGTTCATTAAATCTCAAATAAAAACGCTCCAATATGTTCAACGGCCATTCTGCAACATACAATTTACTCCATCGCGGTATTAAGACAGGTCAATTGAAATGAGAATTTTGCCTTTATGTTTCATCTGTCAATAAACTAAAAGATTAAAATCTTATTTGATGTCAAATTTTAGCTCTGCCTGTCGAAAGTTTTCCAAATCTTTGAAAAATTTAAACATTCCCAGTAATACAAAAGTTAAAAGTCGGAAGGAAAACTAGTTTCCGCGTAGCGGGCTGTGGAGACGAGTGTTTGGTTAATTCTTACGTGAAAGAAGCGATATCAGTAAAATATCAAGCGAATGTCAGTTCTGAAATTTACTGCGTCTTGTAGCCTCTTCACAGAAATAAAATACAGAATTACGGGAAGTCGGGGCGGAACGGGATACCATTTTTTTACTCGATGCTGCTGGAAGTTATTAAATAGGGGTGGAATATTCTAACGGGTCAAGGAATAATTCCTGGCAGCCTACTTGACCAGGTTTTGGCTGCACGTTGTGAATGAACTCGTTGTTTTGGCGTCTTACATCTGTGACTTCATAATTTTTGCAGCATTTCGACAGAATGTAATCTACAAAATTTCTCGCGTTTAACTCATTAATGGTATATATTCGTAAACTAGGTGCCTTTAACTGCATATAAGGTTTAAATTGGCTTGTTAAGACTCCGTGAAAAACCTTAATCTGAAACTAGCGTGCGGGGCTTTACGGCATACCACTGCATAAGGCAAAGTGTAATGTGTTCTTCAAGAAGAAAAGAAAAAGCTCACCTTACAAGAACAAGTTACAGGATGATGTACCTAAAAAGAATAGATTAAGAACGAAAAGGAACGGAGAAAAGGTAAAAATGTTAGCAAAGACTGTGCAATTGCAAAGAAAAAAACTCTTTGCGTTAGGAAACATGGATAAAGCGATCAACCCTACGCTAAATAAGTATAAGAAAGAAAACACAAAAAGTGTTAGGATTTTTCTTAAATTAAAATAAAGTTTATTGCACTAATTGTAAATACAAAACATCCTATCCCGTTCTACCCCGTGCGGCGGAACAAAACTAGTTTATTTTTATCAATTTATCAAAAATCTAAATTCGTTGGTTTAAGATATATTGATATTAGTAATAGAATAAATTAATGTTGTATTCTTTTATGAAGTTATTTTTCTATTTCCATAATTTACAAAAAAAATCAGTGTCCCGTTTCGCCCCGACCTCCCCTCTTTGTCATTACTTTGCGTTAGCTACTACGGGGCTGATAGATGCGAACAGCACAGGACAATTAGTAGCCCATGCATGTAAAATATTAACGAAAATATTATATTGGAGAATGGAACGTCAAATAGAACGCGAGTTAGGAGACGATCAGTTTGGTTTTAGGAAGAATGTAGGGACATGAGAAGTAATATTGATTTTGAGACTAATTTTAGAAGACAGTATAAGAAAAAACCGGCCAACGCTTATGACATTTGTAGATTTAGAAATAGCGTTTGATAATGTGAACTGGAACACACTATTAAGGATTTTGAAGAACATTGGAATAAAATATCGAGAAAGGAGGCTTATACATAACCTGTACAGAAGACAGGCAGGAGTAATTAGAATAGAAAAATTAAGAAAGGAAAACACAAGGATGCAGCCTGTCGCCCTTGCTGTTTAACTTATATGTAGAACAAGCGATGAAGAAGGTTAAAACGGAATATGGAAAAGGAATCATACATCAAGGAGAAGAGGTAGAAATATTACGTTTTACCGACGATATTGTAGTATTAGTGAAGTCGGAAGAAGACTTGGAAACCATAATAAATTGGCATGAACGGAGTCCTGGAGAAAGTTCAAAATGAGGATTAGTAGAGGGAAAACGAGGTAATGGAGTGTAGTTTGGGAAACAGTGGAATAACAAAAGGTGTTAGATTGGAAAGGGATACTTTGACGGAAGTTAAGGAATTCTGCTACTTAGGAAGCATAATTACTAGGGACTGTAGGAGTATAGTAGACAGAAAGAGTATGATGGCACTGGCAAGGAAGGCTTTCGCGTAAAAGAGGAATTTATGTACGGGTAATATTAGGCGAATATTAGGAAATCGTTGCTTAAATAGTTCGTATGGATGCGAAACATGGACGATGGGAGTTGGGGAAAGAATAGAAGCTTTTGAAATGTGGTGCTATAGGCGAATGCTGAAAATCAGATGGGTGGATAGAACACTAACCAGGAAGTTCTGAGCAGAATAGGGGAGAAACGAAAAATATAGAGGACGTTGACTAAGAGAAGGGATAGATTAATAGGCCACGTTTTAAGGTATGAGGGCCTTGTAAAATTAGCATAAGAGGTAAATGTGTGAGGTCAGAATAGAAGAGGGAGGACAAGGATAGAATACGCTTATCAGAGGATGTGGGTTGTGCTAGGTATAAGGTATGAAAAGGCTTGCACAAGATAGGTTAGCACAGAGGGTTGCATCAGACCAGTTTTTGGACATAAAACCACCACAACAGCAGCTACTACGGCTTTGTATTATAAATTATTGGTTGGGCAGGACTGTATTTGTTATAAAAGGAAGATATGGTGGACTCTATTACTTATATTCTTTATAATAATCGCCCTGGGAGTGACGGCCAACCCATATGCATAAACAAATGTTCGACACTCACCGATTGTTGTGGGGCTCTTTCTCCAGTTCCATGAGCTGGTATAACTGTATGAGTTCTCTTTCTCGGAATTGAAGAGGCTGGATGCAGTGCAGATTACTCGGAGTAGACGAGGATGCGGCTATAGATTTACTAAGAGGCAGAAGGAACACCAACTCCCCGATGAGTCAGTTTCTTAGAAGAGTCCAACAATAGTAGTCAAAGCACTTAGCAAAGTCTCAGTCAATATTTATCACCAAAGATGTACCGGATGCAGTGTAATACTGCGTATAATCGGGCAGGTTGTTGTTAATAAATAGACATTTTAGAAAAGAATGTTAGAACACAAATTTACATCAATTGACACGGCCAATTACCGAAAGATAAATGAAACTGACAAAATTTATTTGGAAAATTGTTTAAATTATATAAAAAAAATAACACGTACTGTTTTGATACAGGTTGAAAACGAATTACTTTTTCAAATTTTACAGTGTAATCCTCATTATATCATAGCAATGGTGAATTTTAATTAAAGTTTCTCCTGAAGTAATTTACTGATTCGTTTATAAGATTTTACTAATTATCACGCTACTTGACGAAGCAATATAGTTGTATGTCTAAAAATGGTTACGCATCTTGTTATTTTAAATCCTTAACCGATTACATCTTCTATTTCCATCTACTATGTGTCAATAAATCAGCTTAAAACAGAACTACGCCATACTAAATATGAATAAAAATTTTCGTCTATTCTTCAATGCTTGTCTGATCCTGTAATGAAATTATCAAATTTTAACCGAAGGTTTCATTAGTATGTGTATAGGAAAATGAAAGAAGACCTAAAAAGCCAGCTGGGTTTTTCTTATCCGGAGTATTTTCTTAAATATTTCCCAACGAAATGTTATAATGGGTTTTATACTATAAGGTCGGGTCGTGATTTATCGATTTACGGCAGTGGAGCTGGAGTTTTTAATTACTCCATACATTAGACAGTAGTAGGAGTTCATAATCATGTGAAAGTCATGGATGTGATTGGTAAGGATTAGTAATCCTAACGATTGTATTATTTAATTACAATGTAGGACGCCAATGTTTTATCAATTGGCATGGGATGTTGGATCTGGAGGTCGGGGATAACGAAACATGAACGACCCACACGGAGAGATGAGAGTTTTATCTCAATTCAACAATGGGAAACAGACAAAAGTGTGTAAAAAGAAATAAGTAGACAGTTAGGTAGAGGAGTAAAATTAGTTAAAAGGCTAGTATATTTCAAATATATAAAAAATTAGTACGATGAAGTATTTTTAAGAAGTTTAAGTGGTTTAGTGTTGTAGAATTAGGGATATTCAGATAAATTAAATTTTGGCGAAGATATTACGTTAAAAGAAAGTGTGGCTTACTTTCTGAGCATAATTATTTAGTCATTAATACAAGTTCTGAAAAAAAATCTGTAATATTTTGCAAAATAACTAAACCAAAAGATCAAATAATTATTTTCAATTATGATCACAGATTCTGAGGCCACCATTACCTGATAAAAGGAAATTTTCACAAGCCGTAGCTTATTTAAATGTATGTGGAGTTTATAATATTGTAGTTACTAACTTAGTTTTCCCATTATATGAAATGAAGTGGATAATAGGACATCCAAATTCGTTTTTATAAGAGTATTACGCCTCAGTTGAAATCAAACAAGTGAGACTGCTCTTTCGTAAATACCTTAAGTGGTAGTTCGAACACTGTAAATTAGTCTACTGTTAGATGAAGAATTCTCGGGATTCCAGTCCTGAAGAAGATGGCGGTGTCAGCCATAGAAACGTTGTGGATTACAAACGACACTCCCGACTGGAATCCCGAGAACTCTTCATCCAGCATCTTCGGAAAATCTACGTTCTCAAGTCTACTGTTGTCTTAATTACAAAGTATTTTCAGTATAATAATTTTTGCAGCCATGTTAAACTTTTCCTTCTAAGCAAGCCAAGATTGGTACGTACCTCTCGGGATATTCATTACTTAACCAACATATTTCTCTGCTGCATATTATAGTTAATTTGATTAATATTTTTTGCCTGCATGTTATGTTTTGTTTTTTCTCCAGTAAGCTCCAGTTCGCAGCAAAATTCATGTAACTCGAATAGAGCTCCTCTACGTAGCGGTTGAAAATTGTCCGTCACCAGGCCTAGTCCTTGAGTTTTATTGGTGTCTGAGGACCGACATCACCTGCAGGTGCGTACGATTATCCATTACGCTGGACATGAAGTCATTATCCGCGCATTCAGCCCGCTAATAGCGCGTCAATATTATCGGCGCCGTAATGCGACCCGTCACAGAATGGCGTCGTTAAGCCTCGTTGACGCAGATGACGTTCGCAATAATCTTAAGCTCGTTAGGACTTAAAAACCTACAAGCCTATGTTTCGGGGTACTCCTCAATCGGAAATACCCGAGTTCAAATCTCCGTCAATGAATTACTAGCGGGTATTCGGTGGACTTCCCAAGACATTAATGAACACCCTCATTTTCTCTGTAGTCGCTTCCCTTGTTAGGTACACCATTCTGCCGTTTTCTATTTAAAGCTAAACTCTTCAATGGCGACCGAAATCTTCAATAATTTAACTAATATACCTTTCTAATACTTTGGAATTTCCATCACCGTCTTCACCCGCTATATTCCGCCTATTAATTTTAAACTTTCTTAGATTGTGTCTTTCCCCTGCACCAATACACTTTGAATCCCAACGTAAATTGAATTATTCTTTGATATTTAAAATACTTCTGGTTGCTTGTGTTCTAAAGAGTTTATAATTTATTACATATACAGAAGTTTTCAAATACTTGCACATAATTAATTGAAGATTAGTTTTCTATCATTGCTGACGTATTTGTCGATAAGCCATACATTCTTTCTACTCAACGACTCTCTGAATCCCATCCGATTCTATTCTCAACGTTGAACATTAATTACTTTGGTACGTAAGGAAAACGGTGAGGGACGAATATACACACAAATTAGAAACAAAAAAATGTAAGAATTATAAAGTAATTAATTAATTTCTTTTTAATTATTGATAAATATTGACAGATACTTGAGACAAGAAAGTTTTTACTTAACGAATAATTTGTGTTAAAAATTTTACTTATAATATATAAATGGAACATGAGATGATAAAAACGAATATTAAATTAATAAATTTAAAGGAAAACGGTAAAATCATAATTTCTCAATATCTCGGTACGCAGTTCACCTTTAGCTAATTTCTTTCTTTGATTAAAAAAATTGGCCAGCTGAGCGCTTAATTTTAAATTTTAATTGTACTTTCTGTCCCATTCATAATTGGTGAAGGTGATATATGGACGATGAATGTGACGCCTGGAGAGTTTAATGTATCAACTAGCAAGATGTCAGGTTGTCTTCTCGAGTCGGGAACGCAAAGTTTCCTCTCTAATGGTTCTTGCCAATTTAAGTGAATTCTCCAATAGTACATTAGGGAAAAATCAGCAGTTGCTTCTAAACATTGATTAGCATCCATACGGCTTCACAGTCCCATAGAACAAGGGTTAATCAGGGCATTGACCTCGTCCCAGTCGACCCTCTGATTTATTGTAAACGAAAACTTCAAGGCAAGTAATTCGTGTGATGATTTGCAATATTATTTACAATGTAACCTATATTTAGACAAAAGAATATGCATTTAATTGTACATAATGTTGCAAATTAAAGCTGTTTATGTTAATATGAGAGCGGGTTGGTAATTTGAGAGCATATAAATATTATTGAAGAGGTGGAACAACACTATGTATATATAAAGACCAAAAAACGCTGCACATTATATGTTAAATATGGATTTGGAGAAGTAGTAAGAATTACAATTAAAATTAGTTTTGATTAAACTTCACTGACTGGAAAGGAAGAAACATTCTCCGAAACCGAGTATATTACGTGTTTGCCCTCAAATAGATCAATTCATTATAACTGGAATCTGCGCATAAAACTAGTGTATTCGTCTCTGATTATAACACAGTATGACGCCAAAACGTATTTAAATCAACTAAATATCTTCGTCTATAATATTATCACAATCTGAATACTTCGTTCTCTTAGAAAATTCCGCTTTTCTATTAATGAGTTATTTGTGTGACGTTTTGGTTTATAGGGCAGCCCAGATATTATCAGAACTCTTATTACAACACACGCTTAACTCACATTAGAAAGGGGGAGAAGACGGTTGTGCTTCATTTCTATGGCTCGTTAATCACTGTCGCCTTTTCAAAGAACATTGTATTTCAATTTTTCCCATTCCAAATATAAACGAAAAGTTACGTTCGCAGGCTAGCGATAAAGAGCTACATTCATTATATAATGAACGAGATTGCGACAGACAGACTGCAATACTCGTCGTGATTGATTTCCTACTTTTAAAAAAATAGTTTAAGAAAATTTCTGAATATTCTAAACGTTTCCATTATTTTTGATAAAGAAACGTAACATTTATGATGAATATTAACTTTAAAATGTAATTTGACATATCGACCAACAATAGTATTCAACCAAGAAACGAAGTAGTCTTGGAATAAAATATATTTCCCTCGTACTGACCATTTTAAAAGTGTATGCCCTTACGTTACTTAAATACGACCTCGTATGTCAAGAAAAACACTACTGTTCTTTATCACATACCGCACAAAGAGATTGTTTTCATCGCTGTGCAAACTATATGTAGAAGACAAACACAAGCTATGGAAACAACGTACATAATACAGTCGAGCAGAGATGCTATGCGTGAGATGTTGTTACACTTATATAATTTTAAATCATCACTTAAAAGGATGTGAGGTGTTGAAGTGCGTTTTACCACTTCGTTTATTAAGATTTTATTTATTTTTCAATATTATTATAATTTAAAGATTGTTTTAATTACTACTTTAATTAAATTTCATACAATTCTTTTACCTTATGATTATAATTTTTGACTATATATATTTAATTAACTTTTTTACACAAAATATATGTTTTAAGCAAAAAGTGATACAAGTGTCACTTCCTAACTAATGAAAAGAAAAATAATTTCGCTATAGTGTTTAAATGGTTACTCTCAAGTATACGTACCTGATGTCTTAGCAATTAAAATTTAAATGAGGCAAAGTAACTACCCGTGTATGACATGTTGAATTACGTACAGAGTTGAAGAATGACATTTGCCATGCCTCGTGGAGTGACGGCCTGAGATTCTTTCGTAGCTACATGTTCTCGGGGAAACTCTTACGGAGCACTTATTTCTTCTAGATTATATGCTTGATTCCGAATCTCTCTCGCTGTTCACGAACTGGACGCCGTTGGCTTTTAATTCATGAAATAGGTGCCTGTGGGCAAGCATTTCCTCCAGAGTGACTGCGGGGCTCACCTTACTATGTCGGGAATGCCTCGTACTCTCTCTGGCTTTTTTCAAAGTTCTCACATGCTGAGACCTATGTACTGGGGTTCAATACCTTGTCCGCTGCTCCCATTGGATCAGTCGGTCAACTGCCTCCTAAATGTTGTGGAGACACGGAGAAGAGAGTGCTGCGACCACACAGCAAACTCGTCTCCCGTTATTCGGAAGGGCGTGAGAATAGTACCCAATGCCCGACCTAACTGATACAGGTTTTCTAGGGTTTGCCCTGCATCTCTTTCGGTGAAACACCGGGTGGGATCCTTAAACTATAGCCAATTTGGCTACCTCCCGCATCCCCACCTTTTCAATTCCCTTCCTATGCTATTAAAGGGGAGTTTCCTGTTTCAGGATCACCCTCATAGGCTGTTACTCCCCAAAAAATTGTTACTTTAAAACATATTTTTGCATGACGAATTGACTTCTTCAAGCAGTTGGATGTAGTCACCTCTCTCCAAAAAGACTCCTCAACTGAATGATTTCTGCAAGACTGGCTTTCATCTGGTAGCCCTTGCTACCCCTCCCCTAAACCCCTCCCCCGATCCCTTATTTTAAACGAAACAATGTGTAGGAAAAGATGTCTGTTATATTTGGCAAAAGCAAACCCAATCATCACTATAAAAACTATTCTCGAATACGCGTCTTGCTTTTGCGGTTCCTGACGTTATAAAATTTTTACATATGTTATGTTTAAACAAAATGTTGTAGGGAACGAGTCTATACAGATGGATATTTGTGATTTCCCTCTCATGCTTTATCATGGCATTGTAGAGGGCTCTTAAATATATTTAATAATAAAACATATATTGCAAATATATAACAAAAAGAGTGAAATAAAATTTTATATTAATTTTACGCGCTTTCATTCGCTTATAAATTTGTAAGAAAGAAGAAAGTAACCCAGTGGATCTTGACAACCGAAATCATACATATGAAAGTAAATAAAAAGCAAGGCCAACTCGTGAAATTAATGAAGATTTAGGATATTATTATATAATAATAGAGAGTTAAGTGTTTTTTATTAAACACATACATTTAATTTTTTTATTGCAGAAAATTGGTTGCTTGCTTCTTTCTTAATTTGCTATTTTACTATAATTTATTACACCATTCGTCTTATAGGACATGTTTGTTAATATTTTTTCATTTCAAAATAGAAAGTTATTGAAGTAATTATAGTTTACAACCCTGATACTTGGTAAAAGTGTACGGTATGTTCCGAGATATTTAAGATACTGTTCTATTGAGTCATACCATTATTTTTGTTCTAATTTCACTGACTCCCTTGTCCAAGGTATAAACTGTGAGTCTCTTCACGTTCCGGAATTGCACCTGAATGCCGACATGTTGTGATATTCGCTATCGCTAAGTTTAGGCTCTCTTGTTATTGGGAATCACGTCAGGTCGAAAACACGTGACATTTTCTATGAGGCGGACGCATAGCAATGTCAGAGCAATATTACGTAGCAGACAGATGCCACGGAATCCTGATCCCGCCGCATTGTTTCGCTTTAAATGACGACGATCAACGTCACACAGTGGCACGGAGCCGACATTAATCGCCGTTGTGATATTGAATCCTCGCCTCGGACGCCCCTGCTGCATACGACAACATTGTCACAACCTCTGTATGTAACACGAAGATGGCAAATCACGCAAAATGACACGTTATATTCTGCCATTTTACAATTAAACGTATACTTTATACATCGCGTTTAACATCGAAATCAAAAATTTCGACGGACGAAAAAGCTTACACGGATCGTTCAAGAAAAGGACACACTCACCTCAATTTTATTTGCGTTATGTTTTGACCTCCTGCTGCTTGGAGGGACGTTTCTTTTTCCTTAATCGGCTGCCTCAAGAAATATTGTTTCAATAAATGTAATTAAAACTTGAGATTTTCTGGTCTACATGTCCGATTCAAGGGTCGTAATGGTTATTATCATCTTACAACAATGTTTCCGATTACTTGATCCTACTCTATGGAAGAAAACACCTTTCACAACTCACGATAATATAACAGATCCAAAAATAAAATTCGCAATCGAAAAGCCCAGAAACAAACACAAGAATGTCTATTATAATTTAGAAAAATTAAAGGAGGAATTTATATAATTAACAATAGGAAAGTTGTCGGACATGATCAGGTAGGCTCGAATATGTTTACAATAATTCTTTCATTATTCCCTTACAATTTAACGCTATTCAAAGATTACAATATGACCTAAATGAGTAAGAATTTATTTAATAGTATTAATATTTAATCTTAACATACTATTAACCTGGCGTCCTAATAGTTTCGAGACAATATTTTCCAGCGACGTTAGGGCACCTTGAACTAACAACTTTAAACTACATCTGTCTGGTACCAGCAGACAGTGTTAAGGAGCGGATATTCGACCTTAGTAGTTGTGTCACGAATTCTCAATGAAGGATTCGATTTCGTGCACTACTCGGTAGAACGACTACGAAAACATTCGAGCCCATTAAAATAGCTTACGCCGATAATTTTTTAAGTAATGCACGGGTGTTTTTGTGGTTTAAGTATTTTAAAGGACAGGTGTCGATGGAGAAAAATGAGATGTTGGTGCATTCCACCTCTAGTTTACTCGGCAGAAACATTGATCTTTTACAAACAAAGCGGCAATTTGAAGTGGGGTTTAATATTGGTTTAAATAAATATTATTATGTAACAATGTAAGGAAATACATTAAATTAGTGTTCTGACACGATACAATTTATTAACCAAATTCTTTTATCAAGCTGACTTTTTAACACATTATACAATATTTCAATAAAATAACAATCTAAAAAATATCGATTCTCGGGCCTTCTTATAGGAGATTTAAACCAAAAACCCTACAGTACAAGAAATCGGAAGAAAGGTTAGAAACAGAGTAAATGCTGTCTTCTGATTTACCTGGAACTCGCCGTTGGTCGTCAGACGTCGTACAGTTCCAAGCCCTTATAAATCCTGGTTGGAAAATGAATACGCAACTCATTTAGTCTTCTTATATGTCTTATAGAAACAAACAAACTGCCCTGGATAAGGTAATTCAAGCCCATTCCACGGATTGCAAAAGCCTCTTAACCCTGTTCACTTTTACCATACATGTAATATCAATTATCCTTATGTCATCATAATCATATAGTCTATTGTCCATTGCCAATTTCCAAATTATTAATATCCGATTTCTTAATTTCCAACTTCTTTATGCCACAAAATCAATAATTTGCGTCCCTTTTAATAATTTTCCCTACTCCTTTACTTGATTTCCTTCGTTGGTGGGGATGAGATCCACCCTACTTACCACCCATGTTTAGGCAAAATACCAGGTCTCGTCTCTGAGTCTCAACGATTTTAGAAAAACCAGGCCGACGCCAAACTATCAAGGTTTTATTACCTACCCCCCCCTGCAACCTTCTTCAACAATTCCTCTTTAGCCGACTGCCTTTGATTTGGTACCGTCAAATTCCGTATTTCGTTGTGTTTCACTATTACAATCTTTCATGCAAAACATTTACTTAAGAGCTGGAAATGTCCCAAATAAGGAGCTAATACATTCCGCAGAATGTTTTGTTGAAGGTAAATGTGGCTTCAATGATTGTTACGCACATTTTGATTCATGAACAAAAACGACAGCGCTTGGACGCGTATATGAGTATTAATTATGAAACAAAATGAATTCAGCGACACACTACAACCTCCAAACTGATTGGAAAAAGCTTTAGTTTATTCGATAAAATTAGTCTTCCCTTTTCTGAAGTATGCACCTGAACGTTGTAGGGTTAATTTTAGTTGACTTGTAAATTGTTCCTCTGTCTAACCATGCTTCGTTTGAATACACATCTGCTAGCATGTGACATTTATGTTGCAAGGTTATGTCCTCATAAAAGCCACTTCATCTAACAAGCTTCTCTCGGAACGGTGGAGGTTTTTTCTTGGAAGCGCATAGTTAGTTGTAAACACTTACTGGTCTCCAGGGCATATCATGGTAACTCCTAGACCACGCAGAAGTATATCATATAAATATGACATAAGTACTATTCTTGTGCTACGAAAATTACGTACTGAAAATTTATGAAGATTATGAAATAAATATTTTTCCTCCTTCTGGATGATTATTTAAAATTTTTAAAATTCAAAACAATTAAAAGAAAGATTTTAGAGATAGGGTACACTAGAGCTAACCTCGTTGAGGCCATTCTGCTTTAATAGCAAGGAAGGTATTGGAAAATAGGGATGCAGAAGGGCGAGAAAGGTAGCCAAGCATTAACTATTGTACCTAGGCTAAATTTTAAGAATTATATCCGGCATTTTCTTAAAAGTCCAAGGGGAAACTTTAGAGAAAACAGCATCATGTGGATCAGGTTATTTGGTACTTGTTCCACGCCTTACCGGTGACTGTTCACTTGCATACAGCGGATAACTCTTCCCTATGTCTAAGGTCTGCGAAACCGGAACATGCACCTCTCCGAATAAACGAACTGTCTCGGATTGGCGGAACCCTTGTTAAAAATCTGAGACACAGAAGATAGCATACCATTGTTGAAACGTTTTAAACGAGACCAAACAAACCAAACCAGCTATTACATCGTGCAGAGGGAGAAAAGAGTTCAGCTAAAAAACAGGGTAATATACACATAGCGAACAAAACACTGCTCAATTGCGACCTCTGTGTCGTAGCTCGCAGAAGACCCGTTATCACCACTTGAGTCAAACAAATTTGGTGTCTATTTACGGTGTTTGATTCGCTCAAGGGTGACAAAGTCCTTCTATTCTCCCTTTAATCATTCCCCATAACATGGTTGAATTATTACAACATTGCTTCTCCCTAATCGGCCTAGCCCATTTCATCATTGTCCTCCCTCTTTTGTTCTTACCCCAACCACTTCCCTCTAATGCTAATTTTACAAGAACCTCGTCTTAAAACGTGGCCTTCTCTTCTACAACGTCCTCCATATTGTTCCTTCTTCCCCAATTTTGATTAGAACTTCCTCGTTAGTGTTCTACCCACCCATCTTATTTTAAGCATTCTCCTATAGTACCACTTTTCTAAGTCTTCTATTCGTTTCCTTTCCGCAGCTCCTATCGTCCACGTTTCGCACACATATAACGTCACGCTCCATTACGAATATTTTTAGCAACCATTTCCTAATATTTTCACTTATATTACCCCTCAGTAAATTACTACTTTTTGTGAAAGCCTTCCTTGCCTGTGCTACCCTCCTCTTTATTTCTACAATATTTCTAGTTGTTATGGTGTCCTTAACTTCCGTCAAAGAATCCCTTTCTTATCTAACACCCCTTATTATTCCACTGTTTCCCAAACTACACTCCATTATCTTGGTTTTGCTCTATTAATCCACTTATTGAACCGTTTCTCCAGAATTCCGTTCATGCCATTTATTATGGTTTCTAAGTCTTCTTCTGATTCCCCTAATACTACAATATATTCGGCAAAGCGTAAGGTTTTTCATTTTTCTCCTTGAAATATGATTATTTTACATATTCCGTTTTAACATTATTCATTGCCTGTTCTGTATATAAGTTAAACAGTACGGGCGACAGGCTGCATTCTTCTCTCATTCCTTTCTTGATTACGGCTTTCCTTTCTTGATCTTCTATTCTAATTACTGTCTTATGTAGAGGTTACGTATAAGTCTCCTTTCTCGATATTTTTTCCAGTGCTCCTCAAAATCCTTAATAGTGCGTTCGAGTTCACATTATGAAAGGCTTTTTCTAAATCTACAAATGCTATGAATGTAGACTCCTTTTTTCTTATCATGTGTTCTGTAATTAGATGCAGAGTCAATATTCTTCTCTTGTCTCTACATTCGTCCTAAAACCAAACTGATCTTCTCCTAACCCAAAGTTAGGAGACGATATTTAACATAAAAATTTTAAAATTATGGATACCTTATCTTTGTTAACTATAATATAATATTCTCTGATTTGGAGAAGATTAACAAAATTAGAAAGACCAAAACACGTCGTTTTTTATAAAGATTATAACTGCACACAAAATCAAGCTTTGCTTATAATATTTCGGTTTATAAATCAAACACGTTATATCCCTTAAAGAATAGAAATTTTTCCAGTGGCTTTCAGTGGACGCCTTCATTTAAGTAAAGAATGAAAGGCAAGAATCGCTGACAAACATGAAAGTGAGAGATCCGTTCATAAGAGTGACTGGTAAAGATAGACGAGGAGGCTTTGCACACATTCGACAAGTAACAAGACTTTTTTTAATTCTGTATTCTTTGTGGCGTGCCTTTGAATGTTAATTAAACACGGCCATTGTGCGTGTGACAGTGGCAGCGTAAGACGTCCGCTTTAATTACGCACTGCTTCTATCTGACAGTCCTTTCTAGTCCTTCTCCTCTTAGCCCAAGCGTGCCTTTGTTTTATCACATTATTTTAATAGTTGACTGTCAGCATTCATTACGATGAAACCAGAATTCGAATCCGCTTTTTGACTGTTTGCGTGAGGAGGAATTCCAAACAGCTTAAATCTCTGATGTCAGCCATGCAACTGAATATCGGATTTGTTGATACTGTTACTTGCTCCCAGAAAAACTGGATTGACATTTTTATTTCTCTGTTGAAAATAATACGTTATTGTGGTTATTATCTTTTTTCTGTATAATAATCTCCATTGGGGCATTTCGATTTTCAATCACAATTATTTCTGACACCAAATTTTCTAAATTTATGTACATTTTCATTGTGCGCTTCAACATATCTTCTTTTATTGCTATCAAATTTCTTTATGTTTTAATTTTTATGCTAAGAATGATAATTTTTCCATTATTCAATAAAACACTTTGATCAAAGTAAAGATGATGAAAAATAAAAATATTTGTGTTTATGTGAGAGAGAATTCAAAAGAAATTACCCAGAAAACAAAATGATTCATAGGGGAGAATAATAAACACAGTAATAAACTGAGAGAATGTAGACTGAGAATAAATAAGCATACGCTTCTTATGACTTGAGCTACACTAATTTCAATTTAAAAGTTGGTGCAGAGATGAAGTGAGCTATATTGTTACACAAATCATCTACGTTCATCAATTGTAGCAGTAAAGCAATAAATTTATAAGTAAAATCAATTTGTCGTGTTATTCGTTGCAGTTACAGGTCCACAGTTCTTTCTTTGACTAATGTGAAAGAATGGATTGGGTATTTCTCGATGACTTAAAGCAAACATTTCGATTGGCTTTCTTTTGGCTTCGCTAATTGTATTATTGTTACAAGCAGCGTCAACTCGCTTTTCGGTAATCTTACAACAATGTCCCAGCTACAAAGGTTTAAGAAAATATATAGTAGCAATAGATTCAGTATGATATACCACCTAGATTAATGGTCCACATTTTAAGACATGATTGCCTTGTAAAATTAGCATTAGAGGGAAGTGTGTGGGGTAAGAACAGAAGAAGGAGGAGGGATGGAATACGCTAAGCATATTAGGGAGGACGTAGGATGGTGCTGGTTATGTTGGAAAAAAAAGCTTGCGCAAGATAGGTTAACATGGAGGGTTGAATCAGACCACCAGTATCTTTCCGTGTAAATATTAAGGTTTTGTAGTTCTGAAATCTATATAAATAAGAAAATTGTCTTGTCTTTAGACTGCTTATTATAGAGACATTATAGTTTGTCTTCAGGTTTAATGCAGTCACCAATGAACCAATGTCATCCAAAATTTATCCCGCTTGTTTTATTTTCATTTCAGAGAAAACAGTCCGGACTAATTCAGACAAGACATTTTTTCGTTGTCACATGTTTGTTGTAGTGGTAGTCAGTCCGAGCAAGCCTTTTAATTTATACATAGATACCGCAAATCCCACATCCTCCCTAATCTGTTTAGCGTATTCCAACCTTGACCTCTGTTCCTATACCACGCACTTCCCTCTAATGTAATTTATTGACCCTCATGTATCAAAACGTGGCTATTAATCTATCCTCTGTCTTGGTCAAATTCCTGTCAATAGTTCTATCTTCTAATATTCTGCTTAGAACATACTGGCAAGTTAACCTATCCACCCATCTGATTTTCAGATTTTTCCTATAACACCACATTTAGAAAGCTTCCATTTTTGCACTCATATAACGTCTCACTCCATACTAGCGTTATTAGTAATAAATTCGTAATATTCATACTTACATTAGTCGTAATTGAATCCCTCTTTATTGCGAAAGTATTTATTGCCCATAATATTCTACTCATTATGTCTATTGTGCTACTATTATCCCCAGTTTTTGTGCTGCCTAAGAACAGAATTCCTTAACTTCCTTCAAAATACTCCTTCCCAATCAAACATCGTTTGTTATTCCACTGTTTCCCATACTACACTCCATCACCTTGGTTTACCCTTTAGTAATCCTCATGTTGTACTCTTCCTCCAGGACAACTTTCATGCCATGTATTTTGTTTTACAAGTCTTCTTTTACCTCCCCTAATACTACATATCATCAGGAAACCATAGGGTTTTTATTTCTTCTCCTTGCAATAGTATTCCTTTTCCATATTCCGTTTTAACATTCCTCATCGCCTGTACTATATATATATATATATATGTATGTATAAGAGCATGCCTTATTCCTTTCTTGATTTCTGCTTTCTTTTCTTGTCCTTCAATTACAATTACTGCCAACTGCCTTCTGTAGAGGTTATAAATAAGATTTCTTGCTCGATATTTGTTCCTGTAAAATTATTTACTCCTCGTTTGGGATCGTCAGCCAACGACGTTCGCATCCGTCACTATCGATATATAAAAATTTCCGCATTACGCCAAATAACGAGAACAACAAATAAACTTGCAAAACTCGTAATCAGTGTTAATCTTGGAGCGACCCGTATCAATACATTATAGAAAAGAAAGTAAAATTAATTTAACAATAAAACTATCCAGAACTTGAAACAACAGTTAATTAAAAAAAATCTCTCACCTCTTAACACGATACCATTCTTCATGCGGTCTATATATTCCAAACTTGTAACTAAAGTGGACAATTTAGAACTTGTTTCATGTATTTGTAATAAAATAAACTTTTTACTCTAAGTTGTAATAAAATTCTAATAATTATACACAACATTGTGGTATGTTCGATTAAAGACAATCTTTAATAAGCAAAGGTTTTCCCGACCTGGCGAAAGTTACTTGGGGTTAGGGGATTTGTGAAGATGGTCAAAATCACTTTACCGTTTAGACTACTTGGGTAAAATGATAACGTATTCTAAGGTGAGACGAACGATAGAGAAACGAGAGAACAAGAACTGACGAGTCTTCCTCAGTTTTGAAGCTTAGAATGTTTACATTGCAATTGAAACATCGTAAAAAATATGGACAAAACTTGATGTCTCATATTGTCATGGGGTGAAAACATGAAAGCAACCTATCAAGACTGGACGATTAGACGAAGAAGAAGAAACCGGTAATTATATTCATAAAAACTGATAACTGGAACATCTCCACAAAAATCCTGTGGCCACGTAAATATATTGCATCATAAAAGGGTGGCTCCTACTTACAATAATTTTGTTATTTTAAATTAATAATAACGTATAAATTATTTTTAGCTAATTTATTAATTATACGAATTTCTCATCTCCTGAGAATAGTGAATACGTTGTTGTAATTAATGTATTGGGGATTATCTTGTTTTGTATTAGGATTTTAAGTGAAAATAATGATAATCATATTACCAGAGGTCACTTATTAAACTCCTAGTATATTGCTCCGGAAAAGGATGTCTGTTAAATCCCATTTTAACCTTTGAAAATGTAACACAGATACCAGTTGTAAAGAGACTGAGAATCGAAACGTAAAAAGCACTTAATGAGTAAAATCCCAATCGTCGAGTCGTCCGTCGATTTAATTCAACGACTAAGATTTCACTGTGGAAGGAAGCTTTCATTAGAAACGAGAAAAATACACGCTTGAATATTTTCCTCTTCAGAAAAGGTACGTGAAAATACAATGGCATTCGCCCTTCGTTCACGACAATCTGAGTTCTTCGAAGTTCTTGCGCGTGGCAAATTAGAGCCTTTGACATAAGCCTCTTTTCTCTTGTCTTTAAAGTATGAATCCCACTCGGAAGAGACGTTACTTTGGTTCTCGTCTACAGCAACACCGCCATTAAAATTTCAGTCCCAGCTGTAATCACTGTGTACTTCACCAAAGCTTACTTCTAAAAGAATGCACGAGGGACTAAGGAAGGCAACGCAATACTCCCAAAATATTACTATGTGAATGTGTGTTGTTTTAAATATTCTTGAGGAAACCAGAATTAATTAATTTATGTACCCTATGCAGTGCAGACCATTTTATTTATGTTTCATATTATTCTGACATTTTAAAACTAACAGAAATATAACATAGGGCGTAATAACATCGTATCGACGAAAACATGTCGAATTATAGTTCAATAAACAGACAGTGGCAGGTCCTAAATAAAACTGGGTTGGTGATCATGATACTCCTACTGTCTAATATAGTTCAAATAATTACAATCTCCAAGCGAACCATAAAATCATATCATTCATGAATGATTTATATATACAAAAAAATAATCCAAAAAACTAGGAATTTTCCTTAGAGTTATATTATAAAAGTATGTTGTGGACTCAAAGTTATGAACTTTTTCGACACAGAATTTTAGATGACTATGTCTAGAGTATGCTCGGGATTTAAACCTGAAGCGTTAAAAGTAATGCAGTTGCAGCCAAGTCTAGTTGGAGGCTACAAATGTCAGTTACATCGAATTGTAATACAAGTTATTTATTAATTTGAGTTTATAGTTTAGTACTAAATATAGTGCGAATACACTCGAATGTGTTATCTTTGCCGAATGTTACATTAGACTAGAGCACATACTTGGAAATAAATAAATTCGGTTTATTTAATGTCTGTTATACACGAGTTCTGAAATAGGTTAATAGATGTTCTAAATTGTTACTTCGCCTATTATATTTCTTAGTTCGGATATAAATCCCAGCTAAATACTTAATCTTAAGAGCAGGAATCAGCAGGCAGTTATAAACATTTGTTACGAGTATTTTAACGATTCAATATGAATTATGAATAAGTTCCTACTACATAAAATTACTGCCGCTAATAATTTTAATTAAACGCCTTTTCAAAAATACTCTGCCTATGAGAATTTTATTGTTTTATTGTAACTGACATTTGTTTTGCCTGTCGGATATTATTGCACCATTTATCCTACTTTTTTTTAAAAAATTCCAAGTACTGCAGCAATATTACTTGCGGCTGATCCACACGTGCGTTTCCGTGAATTTAGAGTAAATTGACGACAGTGAATGTGTAGCACGTGACGTAGTATGTGTCGGATATTGTTCACTTTTTGAACAATTTGTCCGAATCTTTATTTATGGGATCCGCTTTGCGAGAAGACTGAAAAAGAATTGTATAAAATTTTGCTGCTATTGAGAAAGCTTCTTTTTCGGGGCATCTGTAGGGTCAATAAACACTCAACAACGGCAAACCCTTGGTAGCAGGTAGAATACTTTGTCCTGGCCCCACCATTTTGGGGACGGGGTATGGGCGGGGCTAAACACCACCAAGATTGATGCTACGAAATCAAAACATCGAGATATCCGTGACTCACGGGTTCATTCCAACATTCACACTCAATAATACTGGCAGTTTCTGCTAATACTGCTAATCTGGGGTCGTTCGCATCACGCGCTTCAACTTTTTAAACTACATAAGCGGTCCTTAAAAATAATACCTGGTGCGGAGTGAAACTTGGAATTATAACTTTGCCTTGTACGTATATTCCAGTTTTCATGGTACAACATCAATCTACATGCACTAAACCGTTCAAGTCATTTATACAAGACTTAAAATCGCTATCAACTCCGTACTGAAAAATATCGTCTAAGCCTTTTTGAAACAAGCATTCGATATTCCGGTATAAATCTATACAATATTCTTCCGGAGGAAATAAAGAATTTAAAGATACAAACTTTATTTATAAAGAGTTGTAAATCTTTGTTAATGAATGGAGCGTATTATCCGCTTAAAGTGTTCGTACATAGGAAGGACAGATTAGATCCTGTTTACTAAAACTCTGAAATCCTACCAATATATGCTATTATTTCATAAATGTAATTTACTAGAATTTAACTACCAACCTATTTTTTGTTTCATGTTTGACGAGAATCGACTCAAAATTGACGTCAGATATTATTATAATTTCTCAAATTTCAGTTCTGTTAGCATCTTTAACGCTGTTTTAAATTAATGACAATATATTGCAAGTTCACTAAGCCGATCTGTCTACAGTGTCAAATGGCTAATACTTATGTTAATGAATTATTATATACAGTCGTAAGAAGTTTATTCTCTTTCCTTGTAAACTACAATGTTTTGGCGTTCAACTTTCTAATTATAATTTTTTTTATTCATTTCTTGTAATCTTATATTTGGGGAATTTCATTTCCTCGACTGAGGACTAATGGATTGAATAATAAATCTAAATCTAAACTATAGCCCGGGGCTCTAGTCAACCCTTGGCGATACTTTGCTCGAAAACTCCCCTTCTCAAGATGTTTCAGGATCAGTACATGTATCCACGGTTAATCCTCCTCCCTCCCTCTTCAAATAAAAAAGAAATTCAGCATGTGTGTCTCCGAAGAGTGATTATGAGTTTTGTCTCCGCGGATGCCTCGTTCTCTCCCTGGTTATTAAGGCTTAGGCACCTCTTCCTCTTTTGTGAAGTGTCTGTTCCGGGGTCGGAGAGCTTGGGCATACGGTAAAAGTTGTCCACTGTTCCTATTGGATCAGTCGGCCAGCTGCCTGTGAAAACTTCTGAAGGCACGGAGAAGGGAATGCTGCGGCCTTACAGCAAACTCGTTTCCCGTCATTCAGAAGGATTTGAGAGAAGTTCCCAATAGCCCTACTTACCTGATGCAGATTTTTTTAGGGTTTGCCCTGCATCTCTTTAAGGTGAATAGTTGGCAGGATCCTTAAATTACATTCCGGGGGCCTTAGACAACACATGACTGTTTTCCTCTCCCTTCCGCCCCTACTCTTTTCAAATTACCTTCTTATGCTATTAGAGTGGAGTTGCCAGTTTCTGGATCACCCTCATGTAGGATTTCAAGGGTTTTGATTTGCTTCATTTTAATTTATACGGGGTAGGATCTTAAAGCTATAGGTCGGAGACCTTTGTTAACCCTTTGGCTACCTTGTTGTCCTGTAGTCCCCCTTTCAAACTGTCTTACTATGCTATTAAAGGGGAGTTGCCATTTAGTGGGTCACCTTCATGCAGCGTGTCACTTCCTAAAAAATCTTGTACAGCAATAAAGTATAATTGCAGGCAGTTTTCGTTCCCATCGCCATATAAAACTGAGGAGTTACATATGGCTTATGGGCAATGGTGCAGGGTAACATCAAAAATATATATACCGCCTACTTCCCGTTTGTAGCAGATTTTCTATTTAACTGGTTTTATCGCAGTAAGCTTTTAACGTAATACTTTTCCAGCGTGGGTAGTACTATTTGGCGGGAATTTTATCTGCGCGTTTTAGTGAAGGGTGTGTTTAAAATCCTTAGTGCTAGGTTGGAACAATTCCCCGCCGGAATTAGCCGCCGTGTCTGTGAGTTTGGCGCTAATCTGCAGCACGCAAATGAAGGGTGTGAATGCAGCCGCACAGTCCTAACTGGATTGAATTTCATTAATTCATGCTCGGCGGCGAGACTGTTCAAATTTACTCCGCACTCGACGGGACCGACACATGCTGGAGAATTTACCCAGCCAGAGGGGAGATATTCCTTCTTAAGCCGCAACGGCTATGCGGCGTAACTATGCAAATCGGCCGGCCAAGTAAAATACCTCCGCATCGAGTGTTTAGAAATAGCAGCGCGCGTCCCTGAGGTGGCACTAATATTAGTGTCCGCTTCAAAAATATTGCTTCTTATTATAGACCAGCGGCAGCGTTCCACGGCGACGTGCTGAAGGGGAGGGAAGTGCCGCTAAGTGGACGTGTAACGGACGCATGTAGAACAAGCCATGTTTTCCTCAGGCATCGCTTACAAACGACCGAGCAGCTGTGCCTCTCTCTGCCAACTGTCAAAGGAACTGATAGCCGATAACCTGCCTTAAGAAACCTTGATTTTATTTCAAATTTTTTAAGCACGTCATCATTACATTTATAGTTCGGCCGACTAAAGTAGAATCACGTGCATCACGGCAACTAATAACTTCAATTCCTCATATTATGACTTTATTCCATGTAAAAAATTATCTACCAATTCATAACGTACAGAGTACACAATCTAGGTCTGAAAGGTTCCCCAATCCTAAATCAATATATAATTTTGTTCAAAAGAATCGTTACAATTCATTAGTAATTATTTAAAAAAGTAATTAATGTATATTAAATATCTTATATCCTTAAAATGGAAAATATATAACAACTTATGTATTAACATGTGTGGCATATGTCTATATGGTAAATAAAACACAAAGAATAGCCAAAGTAAAAAATTGGATTAATATAATTTGAAAACGTTTCGTCCCCCAACTATCGGGAGCTACTCAGTTCGGTCCGCTAAATATTATACAATGAAATATAGATAGTCGAATATTTAAAAAAATGGTAACGGCTTATATAAGTATGAATATTAGGAAATCATAATTAAAAATGTTCGTATGGAGTGTGGCGTTATATGGGTGCGCAACGTGGGTGGTAGGAGTTGCAGACAGAAAAAGAATATAAGTTTTCGCTCTTAGGTGCCGTAGAAGAATTCTGAAAATCAGCAGTGTACGTGCAGAGAGAGTAAATGGAGGACTTTGCAGGGATGGATTAATATGCCACGTTTTAAGACATGAGGGTCTAGTAAAATTAGCATTAAATGGAAGTCTGTGGGGTAAAAACAGAATAGAGGACAATGATGGAATATGCTAAGCAGATTAGGGAGAATGGGGAATGTGCTAGCTATGTAGAAATAAAAAGGCTTGGATAGGTTAGTTTAGGATGGAGAGTTGCTTAAGAATAGTCTTAGGACTGATTACTACAACAAACAACAAACTTGGTATGTTGTACGTACTTACAATTAAAACATAACAAAAATTTTATGTTGACTGTGCAACATCCGGGGCCAAATTGAGTGAAAACACTGGTGAAAGAAAATATTCCAAGGCTCACAATGTTGTAACCGATCGCAAATCGCATATTTTTGGAACGGATTTTTTAAAACTACAAAAACTCCAGAATTTACAAGTAAATATCAATTCATTTCGACTTCAGACCTAGCAGCATGGTAAGTACCATAACATACCAAATTTATTTACATTCAATTATGTATATTTAATTATACAATTTTCGGTAGAAGGAACTGTAGAGGTCCCTAAGTATGGTGGACGAAACGTTTTTAAATTAAATTATTCCATTTCTAACTTTGGCAATTCTTTGTTTTCTATTCATAATAATGAGTTAGATTAATTTAATTACTGTCTTGTCCACGTGGTATTCAGAACCGTCTCACGCGACGAGTTTGTCTTTGGTTACTGCTTGGACGGCTCTTGTTATGCAGTTCCTTAGTTCGACCATTGTTGTTGAGAGTGGAGGTACATAAAGTAAGTCTTATGTAAATTAACTCAGGAAATTTTTTCTAAAACACTTAATTGAAATTCATTATATTCTGTTAATACGTTGCAATTGTTAAAAAGAAGAAGAAGAAAATAAAATTTATAATCAATTCCGTTCCCCATTCGTTGATGAAATTGGATAT
Organism: Eucriotettix oculatus; assembly: GCA_034510155.1. Lineage (NCBI taxonomy): Eukaryota > Metazoa > Arthropoda > Insecta > Orthoptera > Tetrigidae > Eucriotettix > Eucriotettix oculatus. The sequence goes on from CM067376.1 coordinate 64,938,697, forward strand.
GTTATTATCTGAAGTTACATATCCTTACTAGAAACTAATTTACATTAAAGTAAAAGTCGACTTTTGCCGTACAATATAACTAAGAGTACAGAATAATATTTTTTGGGTCGGAGCATAACTCCGCGCTGTTTTATTCATTTTGCTCCACTCCACACTTTATACTAATTAGCATTGGAAATGGCTAAAACGAGCTGTTAATTTCACACAAGCTCCTGTTCGCATCAATCAAACTGAAAGTTGAATCAAACCTATTGAATAAACACAATGCTGTAGTACCAATACAATTGATGGCATTAAGAAAATTTCTTATGCAGAAAGCAATTATTATTCTCCATTGATTATCTATATGCTACAAATGCGATCAAATGTCAATTCTATAAATGTGAAAACAGGTTTGCAAAATTTATATTCATTATACGACTCAATATTATTTTTATTTAAAATTTCATTTTTGATACTGAGATGTTTAATTCTTGTGATTTTAAAGAATCTATTACAACCATGTAAATTTTGGCATCTGTTTGTGTGGCATTGTAAATCTCATGTTGTGGTTGCAGCTTTACATTTTCTGCTAGGGTTTCTAATTGCACATTACGTAAGTTACCATGCTATACAAAATTCATATATTTGTATTTATATTTACTACTTTTATTTTATTTTTAGAAAAAACTGAATAGATCCCAAAGTCTGTGGCGAAGCGTCTGTGCTTTATTTTCAATTTGATTCGTATTTCAGACTTTAGTCAAGTTTATTGTATTTTATTCATTCAAATTATGTCAGATTAAGGTAGCTGTTTTATTTATTTTAATTAAATATTTGATGTGACAATTAAATATATAATAATCGAGTTAAATCAGCCTCTTTGTTAGTTTTTTAAACAGATATTTAACATTACAACGTTTCGTCTCTCATTTGAGACTTCTACAGGAGTACATGGAACCTCACTCCATGATTCCTTTCGGCCTAAGGAGTGAGGTTCCATGTACAGCAGCTAAGCTTTTACCTGAAGAAGTCCCAATTGAGAGACGAAACGTTGTAATGTTGAATATCTAAATTTTAAAAAACTAATTTATTATATTAAACTCGTTTATTAACATTACTTTTATTTTTAAAGATCTATTCCCTCATTACTGATTTGTCTGCATCAGCACATTTCAAGAATGTCCCGTCATTATTTATAGCTTGTCTGTTGTCTGCCACGATATATTTTTTAATTCTTATTTAAAAAACAATCGCAAGAAAGACAAGAATGGAAAAATGCCAACCGGACCAGGGACTCGAACCCAGGACCTCCCGATATCCAGGTGGGTGCTCTACCAACTGAGCTAATCTGAGTCGACGTCCAAGGACCGATTCAACATCTCTCCATTCCAGTATACAAGCTAGAGAATTGCTTCAAAAGTTATATAATTAGATAATACAAAACAAAGATCACTTTATAATATAGTAAAAACATTTAATTCCGACTGTGCTAAATCAGTAATCTTATTCCAGCGATATTCAGTGATTCGAAATACCATCCCAACGCTCTAGCTGGACAACACTCATCAATTCCTACACTGAAAAGCTTCAAAGAATACTATTTTGAACTATTTCGTCAGTATATACAACAATCGTATGAAGAATCATTAGGAGAAACGACAATGGGCGTTTTTCTATAATTTATTTGTTTAAATTATGTTTTATAGTCGCACCAACATCAAGGCACATTAGCAAATTTCTAATTGGGTAACTCATTTGCTGTTTAGTCAAGTTCGATCAGTCAGGTAACGTGAAAACACACAGGCCCTTGCCAGGAATCGAACCCGGGACCTCTCTGATGCTAGCCACTTGACCACAGAAGCGACCCATTTTAATTGTTATTATAATAAATGTGATTTGCTTATTGTTATCAGATTGCAAATAAATGTCAACAAAATTTCATTCAATAATGAATTCGGGGGTCACTTTCTTCTTACAAAATTTAGATTATCAGCTCTGAATTAGTTTACATTTTCACATTTTGACCATTGCTTTCGTATGTTCATTGTAATATACGAGTAGATATTTTCGTTCATCCATAAACGATAATTAACTTTTGAACAGAACCGCTCTTGACACTATAATCATTGTGTTTGAATTATAGAAATATTTTGGCGTTAACTAATTTTCACAAAAGAAAAAGAAGTAATTTCATTCCTACCATAAAATGATACCACTTAGCAGCGACCATTTTTCAGAAACCACAGTTTTGATTAACATTTTTCATTTTTCCAATTACAGTACTCACGTACCGAATTATAAAACTGTTGGGCACGGTTAATTTATGTTTATTTCGCCATGCGAAAAAATGTTATAATAAAACAAGAATTTGAGAAAAAAATAATAAAACATGATAAAAAATTAAATTAATTGTCAAAACTGACGCCACCCAAAATAAACGTTAATCAAATAATTTCTTGAATTCATTCTTGATTGAAGAGGCGCAACTTACTGTGGAATAAAAATATTTTTCCAACAGTCAAACGAAGATGATGGAAATTTGGAACATTTGTTGGTTTTTTCCTAGCGTGCCTTAAACTAAATTGGTTCCATTCCTATTCACTATTTAGTGTTATATTGTCTGGGACAATTTTACCCACTCTAAATCTATTACGTTTTCGCCACGTAGAAAGCTGTTTCCACTTCTTTTAATTTATTAGCTATGATATAAAACGACGGCTCATAATTTAAGATAAAATTATTTACTATGTCTCGAGTTTATAAGACATCTGTAGACGTCGCCAGAAATTATGATGCTTTACTAACAACGTTTTGCCAGAAACTTTAGCTATTTTTATGCAACATTTCACCGCGTCTCTTAACAGTCTTGGCTTTCTAAAATATGAAAGCTTCTCAGACATTTTCCACACAGTAGAATTTGAATTTGGATGTACACAATGCAATGACTCACGGTTCAATGTTTTAAAGTTCTTCGTTTACGAGCATCGTTTTAATAAATATTTTCAATAATTGTGAATACTCTACAAATAAGTAAAAAAGGTTTGCAAATGAAAGAAACCAACATATAAAAATACTGGGTCATGTGGTCAAAAACGTGAATCATCAAAGTTCGTAAATAATAAAACAGCATTAAGGGTGTCAAGTCATATTTTTATTTTATAGTTATTTCATATATAAGATACAATAAATGCTGCGCAATGTATATAACGCAGGACCAAATATGTCTTGATAATAATGAATTTTATTTTTACAATATTCTAAAACGAGACATAAGTGTAAAACTAGTTTAACGTTCAATAAAGCAATAAACGCCAGTGTTAAAGGCAGTACAGTAATAAATCCAGATCTAATAAATAGTATTCCGTAAGGGAAGATAAATTATAATTCAGTTCAATGATAATCTTTCAACCCAACATAATAAATAAATAAATATAAGAACGGAAAACTAATGTATTTATCTGTATAAATTTAAGAAATCTCATTCATTAAAGGAACAATAAACGTATATGAATTAGTAAATCATATTCAGAATTAACGACCCTTATAAGAGACTTAAACACAAAATTTAATGTTTTTAAACATTAAATAAACGTTACGTCCATTCATTGTTGTCCTCGTCAATAATTTTTTTTATTGTCAAGGACCACAATGTATAGTTAAAACGTTTACTTTATGTTTACAAATTTCACAATTTTTGTTGAAGTCTGTTGATACGTGTCGTTAATTTGTCGTAATTTGTACTTATTAGTTAAAACTTTCAAAGGTTAAACTCACAAATAAAATTTAATAATTACGGTTCCTGTTGTGGAAAAGTTCTAGACTTATTAAAAACATGTTGTAAATTCATGTTGTTGTGGTAATCCGTTCTCAGACTGGTCTGAAAAACTCTCCATGCTAACATCCTGCACGAGACTTTTCATTTCTAAGTGGCTATCACACCCTTTCTAATCTGCGTATCGAATTCCACCCCTGCGTCCCTATTCTGTTTTTATCCCACACACTTCCCTTCTAATGTTAATTTTACAAGACCCTGAGGTCATGGCATAGTAGTAATCTATCCCATCTTTTGGTCAAAGTCCATTGAATTGAATATAAAGTTCTCGGGGTAGCAGGTAACCTCAAGACGATGGCGGAAATAGCTATCGAAACGTTGTATTTTACAAGTGACATAACCCGGGTGAAAACCCGGGAAAGCCTATGTTCCCTCATCATCCAAATTATTCACTCTTCCCCTATTGTCCTTAGAACTTCCTCTTTCTCCCATCTGAATTTCATCATTCTCCTATTATCCTTTTCAAAGGTTTCTATTTCTTCTTTTCTGTAATTCCTATCGTCCACGTTTTGCATCCATACAACGCCACACTCCAAACGAACATTTTTAGTAGTGATTTCGTAAAACTTATATTAGTCGTAAGTGAATTCCTCTTTTTCGCGAAAGTCTTCCTTGTCTGTCCCATCCTACTCTTTATGTCTACTATACCTCTACCATTCCTCCAAATAGGAGAATTCCTTTACTTCCTTCAAAATATCATTTCCCAATCTAATACACATTGTTATTCTACTATTTTCCATACTAAACTCCATCACCTTGGTTTTCCCTCTATTAATCCTTATGTTGAACTCTTCCTCGAGGAACTTAAAAAATCTAATAAACGTGTTTTACAATATTTTATATACTTGTGAACGGTAATAATAATAATAATACAGGCGCGACACCATCATATAGTTTGGTAATTAATTTTAAATTATGTAAACATGCAGGAGAAATTTTATAAACATTAAATGAAATGGATTGAAACTATAATTTTATGATGTATTAACTTTAATTACACAGCAGTAACACGTTAGTGTATTTGCTCCCATAATTGTATAGTTGACTGTTTTGTTCTTATTTGTAATTTATTTTTCTACCTGTATAATATAAATAGAATAGCAGCAGTTCGCGTGGTACCGGAAAAGCGTTTCTTCGAGAATGAGCTTTCTACTGCGTTAATGTTTGACTATAAATGCGACAGAAAGTGATCGAGACATCGTAGAGTTTAAAAGTTTGACGACGAAAGTTGTTGAATTTTTTTAGGCACTTGGTTTTCTCAGGAATGTTACATGCGTCGCATATCCCCAAACCACCGACCTCTTCCTCCCCTCCCCCTCCCCCCACCCCATCTCTGCAGCCTGCTCACCAATTCCACACTTTTTACTGCTCTTGGTGCAAAGTTCGCAAACTCTTGCGAGGAAAAAGTTTTATTTACCCTAGGATGCCAAATTAATTGCAACCGCGCACAATTTCACGGCTAAAGAAACCGTTTAATAGCTGTTCCCTCATTCTAATGTTCCTGTTACTTTAAATTGCATCTGGAATCACGGTTAATTCCACAGGCTGTCAAGTACAAGATGCAAAAGAAGGCTGGATAGAATATATTTGATATCAGGCTCTCTGTCTCATTAAGTTGTTTACTTAATTATCTACGTATGGAATTTATTCCTTATTAATATTAAATAATTACTTACATATGGAGTGTTTTGTCATCTTAACTCACGAATCTTACGTTTCGTTACGTCTCAGTTACAAGTCGTATGTTACAAGACAACAACCAACGTCGATTACTATGTTCTATTATGTAGGAGGTAAATGAAATTAATTTCTTCGCAGAAATATCTGACTGGAGAATATAGATTTGGAAAATTTTATCTAAACATACCAATAGAGTATAAAGTAGTATTATAGAGTCTAAGGTGGTATTGACTTATTAAAAGTTGTAGTTATATTGCTCAGTTCTTATACTGGTTTGCTAACCTATTCTGTGCAAGTATTTTCATTTCCGCATAACTACCACATCCCGCACCTTCTCTAATCTCCTCAGTATATTCTATCTTCGGCCTCCCTCTTCTTTTCTTACCCCATAAACTTCCCTCTAATGCTAATTTTACAAAATATCACGTCTAAAAACGTAGCATTTTATTATTTTGGTCAAAGTCCTCCATATTGTTCTCTCATCTATTTTGCTATTTATTCAAAATGATTTCATGCAAAAATCCTTCTTTTATTCATTATTAAATGTTTTTTTAATTTTTTTGTTCTTAACGTAAGTTCGGTGTCCGAATACACGTATACATTTAATATTTTCTAGCTGAGTGCCCGACGTTACCCTGGTATTTTATATTAGCCCGGTAAAATATTAATTCCTTTGGGTAAAAATATTTTTATTATAATCTAGAGCGTCACTTTTTGAAAGTATAAGCTTTTTACGCCCTCTACTTTTTTATTCCAACGGAGTATTATTTATACTAAACCCGTCTGATGACTTAGTACTTGAAGAAATAAGTAATCTACTTGTTCCCTAAATAAGCACAGTAACGGTTTTAATAGAAGTCTTCAAAATCGGTACATTTTGTACTCTGGCATGTCAGCCCAGTCATCAAATTATTACTGATAACCTAACAGAATACTTCCGACACTTTCAGAGAGGCAAACTTACTATAGTAAGAGTCAAAATTGCTACTGAATCCTTCAACTGAGTTAAATTTACTCATTATTTTAACAGAGACAGTAACCTAACATTAATAATATTAATTGTATGCAAATATCAAGTGTTTTTGTTTTCCTTTTTCAATTTTCCACACATTAGGGTAGTAATCTTGTATTTTTTATCCGCTTCAAGATACTGTGTACATAATTTATCCGAAATTGCTTCACGCACTTTAATTTCTATACATTGTATGTGTGATATGTTCATGGTCTTAGTAACTGATCGACTTAAATATTTATTCAACTAATCCAAAATGGCATCAATGGTAATATACTGTATTTCATAAGAAACAAAATAGAAACAAATACATGAAACTAAGGACTGTATCAGCAATATCAGATGAAATAGAGATAGGAAACAGGATCGAGTCTGAGTTTCATTCTCTTTCTAGTAGCTTTCAACGAGTTAGACCGTATACTTAACCCCCCCCCCCCAATTGAAGCTCTCATACACGCTGGTGATATAATTATTATGACCTCTTGGAATATCGTAATATCAACCTAAACAATTACTTCTTGCAACAAGCAATCACCGAAGCAACAAAATGGTCTGATAGAATCGTATTTAGTTTCAACCCTAATAAATTATAAATCTAATAAACATAACATCAAGACAGATAATATACTAATTCAGCAGATCAAGCACATTATGGGATAAAAATCCGGCCTTTAAAAACATATAGAATATCTAAGCATGGAGACCAAAAATACAACTTCATATAATAAAACTTTTATCATACAGAAACGAGCGAGCAGAAGAGAACACTTGACATACAGAGCAATGTTTAATGCCAAAATCAACTACGGCTGTCAGATATATATGCGTCGGCTAAAACAAATACTCTAAGGAAATTAAATATAATCCACAACGATGCAATGAGAATTTCACTGGATGTCACAAAAGCCAATTAAAAGGCTGATGATGGAAGCCAATGAAACTTCACTACCATTTACAAAGAGAACCAATATTGTTAAATATGCTCTGAAGGCAAGGGAAGCCCCTACACCCAACCATTAGACACGTGACGTTTATCAATCACCAAGCCTCTCTTGACCCACCAAGAACTCTATCCCCAATAAATTTCAACCTTGAGAACATTTTATGAAAGGAAAAACTGATTATCTCAAAAATAGAAGACAGTACCTTTCCTTTAGTTACGCCTTGGATAATCTCTCACCCGTCAGCTGATAAATAGCTGCTAGAAATTGAAAACTCAAAGAATCAGATTCCAAGAAGGAATGAAGAACTAAAAAAATTGAAAGAAGAAACGATTAAATCCGTGGAAATTAATTGGGACAAACTAAAACAAGCAAAAATTGGGGAATTTTCCTGAAAGACTGTGATTCTAAAAAATTATTCGCCCTAAGGACTTTCCAAGAAGACATCAAGATCGAGAACAATGCATTAAAACTTAACTTAATGGTTAAAATTTTCCAGTTTGTCGTCATTGTAACATACGGTTATCAACCCCACATCTAATTTTTGAATTCCCTGACATTAAAGCGGCCAGAAAGAAGTGGATAGAAGGTTAATCCGAAGGAGCATTTCAGCTGCTCCAGCCAATCCTGCAGGCACTTTTCTTTCTCTCTTTCTTTCTCCACGGCTGTAAAGCCCTTTGAGGGCCTGGGCCTACCGAGTAGACTGCGGACTATCATCTTGCATGACGCATTCCGAATTTGGAGTGATACGTGGTCAGCGTATCGATCCTCCAAAAGGCTTAATCCCGGTCTTCTCGACCATGGCGACACAAACATCCAAGCTCATGCCAGGATTCGAACACGGGACCTCTGGGTTGTGAGGCAGCAACGCAAGCAACTACACCACAGGAGGTCGGCAAGCCTGCAGGCACTTACCTGATAGAATTCATAAGGAAAACAAAACACATAAAATCTAAATATTAGCAAATGTTAGGTAATTTATATTCTTTGTAAATGCAACAAATATTGTCTCCCGCTAATAACCATCACGGTAGATGCCACTTGTAAATAAATATTTTATTTAAAAAACATCGGTGAATTAACGGTGTAGTTATTCGTAGATGAAACGTAATTTTTGTTCTTTCATCTTATTCAAAAGTTTACTCCCTTCAGAATGCTCCGATATGAATGCGATGTACGACTATGTGGAATAACTTAATAATAATAAGAATACTAATCCTATATAATATATATATATATAATGAAAAAAACTGCGAAAAGTAAGATATATGTTTTGATAATAGCGTCTTTAATTGTATGAGAAAATAGGATATTATCTTGTTTGGGAATGTCAGATGTTGAATTGAAGCCTGATATTTCGTTGACTATTGCGTGTAGTGACAGCACCACCGTCGTAAAAGTTTTCCGGAATGGTATTTGAACGTAGAGAGGTATATTTTACGATTAGTACCACCGTCTGTGACACGATCCGTACTTAATGGCCTGTCGAAGAGAGACAGCTTCCGGAAGAGATCCACGTTCCTCGTCGCTTTCAATACACATCCTTGGGCATGTGAAGCTTCCGTAGCAGCTTAGAGATGTTATTATTTCTCTGTCTTTATATGAACCAGTAAACAGCTTCATCGAGTGTAGAACATCTAACGGTACCTACATGTTGACGACGTTGAAACTGATACACATCGAAAAAGTGAGTGAACGTTAATTAGATGTAGGATCGACGACGTGGTTGCGGCCCAAAGGAGATCGATAAGCTGTTGGATGAGATGGAGCATTAGGAATTACTAATCCATGATCTGTTAAAAGTTGAGGACAATTGATATATGTATCGCATATGTTTGTACTGACAAACAATGAAGTCGGTTAGGGCAAATACCTACCTAGCGAATCGGAGCAGCATCGGAGACTCTCACCCGTCAGCTCTAATTAGATGCCAAGGTCAGGAATCATAAATTTTAATCACAACATTAATATATGTTTATTCACAAATAAAAATTGCAAAAGAAATCACTTTCACACTTGTTAGAAAACCCCTGAAATTCTGTTGAAATTGATTTCTCAAGCATGTAACAGTTCTGATGGAAGCATTTAAAAATTAAACACAAATCGTTAATTAGTTTTAAAAGTTTCTGTAATTATTAATTTTATTTCCTTTCTCTGTGATATGCAACTAGATTCATTAATCAAATTATAAGGAATTAGTTATCTTAATGATAAACATATTATTATTTTTGGTTAACGGGTTGCATGCTGCCTGAAACAGGAAACTCCATTTAATAGCATAGGAAGGATATTGAAGAGGGGGGATGTGGAAGGTAGAGCAAGGTAGCCAAGGGTTGATATGGTTATGATTTAAGGAGCGTAACCGGTGTTAGAAAACCTGCATCAGGTAGGTCGGGCTATTGAGTACTATTGTCACGCCCTTCTGAATGACGGGTGATTAATTTTCCGTGAGAATGCAGCATTCCCTTCTCCGAACCTTCACCTTCATTGATATAGGAGACAGCTGGCCAACTGATTTAGCGGACATCTCCAAGGTCCCTGGTACATACACCTCTTAAAATAGGTGAAGGAGCCTCGGTATGCAAGAACCTTAAAAATAACAGAGAATTAAATTTCAATAATCACTTTCAATATATTATTAGAATATTTCGTTACAAACTGCGCTAAGAGTCGACGCGTTTACTGAACAATTAGCATTGAAGTTTTTACTTATTATTGGAAGTTAGCTGTTTGCGTTTGGTCCGAATTTATACGACAAAACGTCCCTTGGGATCATTGATGAGATGCGCTCTCTGCAATCATGAGATGGAAACTTTTTCCCAAATCGTGAGAGAATTAATGCGATGCATAAATTACTGGACAGCCACTGAAAATTGCTATCAATCAGTCCATACTAATTCATATCATTCCAACTTCCATCTGACTTTATGTCTACTGGAAATAAAAAAAATTAGCTTACAATCTTAGTTATGATGCAGGCAATTTGTAAAGAGTTAGAAAAGACAAATATTTACAAGAACGAAACAAGACATAATAAATTCAATTCAATCATGTACGAGTAAACGCCAACGAAATGTGGACGAAATAAATACGCGAAACCAGATGTTACAGAGATTTATGTTATTTGTAGATTCACTGCTTTAAAGTAGATTGAAAACAATTTGTATAGTGAATACGGTCACATTCGTCATAATAATTAATTTGAGGTTATAAAAGATATTAGACAGATAAAAAATTATGTTTATTCTATTCGTCGTAATATGAGTTTAGATTTTATCCTTCATCATTAATCGTCATACAGCAGAACAAATTTACTTCTTCAAGTCATTCGCTGAGTTGTGTATTTTCAAGATACCCGGCAAACGCTTGTATTATATATATATATATATATATATATATTAAATATTTAATCTATATAAATGAAAAGCAATGTAAGTGGCCCGTAATTGAGTTTGTATACCCCAAATTTCACAAAAACACTGTGAGGTATGAAGACTTCTGTTTCCCTCTAGATGTTCCTACATAATTAATGGATTTACTGCTGTTTAGTGTTAACCAACCCAATGTAGGTTTCTGACGATATTTTGAAGATTTAGGTTTCTGACGATATTTTGAAGATTTAGGTTTCTTCCTCCCCCCATTTCAGGCAACAGTACGTCGCTCGTCAATCATATCTATGACTTTATGTTTGTCCCTTATGATTTCTTTAACATTCATCCGAAATTTTAGTGAATTGTAGTGCTTTGAAAGGAGAAGGTTTCTGTTGATCCTTTAAATAAATCCATTCCTTTCTTCCCCCGTCTGAGGCCATAGACATAAACATTGCAAATAGATAGATTATGCCCTCACATAGTCTTTCAAGCAATCAAATTAATTTATTGTTTATCGTGAAACAATTTGATTTAAATAATGATACTTTTTATTTAATAATAAAACAAACTGTTTTATAAGTCGAAATGCAAATATTCTGAATTACGATTCTGGTGACCAAGACGGAATTTTCTGTAACCCTTATCCAATGTGACACTCGCAAAATGCAATTAAAAAGTATCAATTTTTAAATAAAGTGTTATTTTACACTTAATAATTATATAATCATATATCATTATACTTTTTAATTGGATTATAAAAGTGAAAACTACTTTATAAGTCGCAATGTAGAATTATTATAAAGACACGGGCCACACAAAGTCAATATTATTTTTCGTAGATATGTGTATGTATCGATACTCAAATTTTCAGATCCATCCTTCACCCCCCAAATGGCGTTTAGAACTTACAACATGGCACATTATGTTCTCACGTAGGCTGTTGAGTAAGATACTTATCCGCTGCGTGTGGCGGCGGCGGCGACGATGACGTTCGCGAAATATAAAAATAATATAAATTAAATGCTACTTATATTTAAGCATTATTTTCCCGCGATCACCTGGCACCCAGATAGTTATAGAGAAAGATAAATATCAGACAGCGTATATTATTTTGTATTCACACCTGATATTAATCCATATATATATATACATACTAAGTAATAGCTTACATTTTGTAACTTTAAAATTAATCAAAGATGTTCTGATTGGCTACTTCGATCCAGAATATTTCATAACAGGCATTAGTTTTCATATCTTCTTTCTTGAAAGTTTTACTGGTTTTTGTTACAAAAAATTCAAAATCAGTTAAAATATATTAAAATATTTGTAATAAATTAATAAACCCTTGAATTTTAATATAAAAGTGTTAATCGAATTTTCTTTTAATAAAATTGTGTCAATGAAATTATTTAAGATAAATCCGTATCGATATCAATAAATTAATGACAAGGGTATCTATTAACATCATAATATTGTCACGTTTATAAAGGATCGTGAGATACAGTAACACACACTTCTCGAGGGTATAGTTTATTTGACACGAAGATCCGTTACAAAGAATAGTTATGCGCAAGACTGTCTCCGCTTGGAGGTCTAGTACAATTTTTATATTCTTGGAATATTCCAGAAATATTCTCGAAAGAGAAAATACTAGAAGCAAAAATAAACTAATAAAATAAATTAAACAAAAAAATGTTTGCGTCGAGTGGAACTCGAACCAGAGTCCACAAATCTATAGTCCAGCTCTATTCCCCATCATCCAAGACTGCAGAGTTTCAATTGTGGCAAAATAGCAATGTATGACATAGTTTTTTTTGTTTCGCTAATTTATCTTAAACATTTGTATTTTTACGACACATGTTAGATAAAGGATTATAGTTTTCATTGTTGCTTCAACTTTTGGTCATCTACTTTACATGTAAAGGAATACAGAAAAAGAAAATCATACACTTTACATAATGGTTTTAATTTATTTAGTTACATGAATTGTGTTACATATTTTAGTATTGCAATACAATGATTTACAACTTACATAAGTATTCTGTATCACATGAAAATGTTTGGTCTAGTTTACATGCTCTGATAGTATCTGAAATTGTCCGGTAGCTTATCGCCAAAATATTGATTACGTGATAAATTGCCTTGTTGATCAGTCACAATTTTCAGGATTACCTCAAACATTAATTACAACTTGGCCTAACATTTAAAGGTCATGTTTTACAGTATAAAATCGAGAATGAAAATATACAGCGGGCATAAATTCTGACTTTTATAGACTCTTATAGCTATGTTAGGTAATTAAATTTATCAAACCATTATATACAAAATGGTTAATAAAATAGATTAAATATTTCGAATGTACAAACTAATAAATAGATCTGTAATTCATAAATGTTTGCACAGGTCTATCAGACATAGAATGTGTTTATTATACAAAATCTATTATTTGTATTCAGAAAGTAAAATAATATTGGATTTTTTTTATCAATTTACTTTTTGTAAAGCCGCTATTAGAACTGATGGTGTAAAATATAACATCTTGAATTATTTGTATAGTAAGCTCTTTTAAAGAAAATAGTGCTCCTCACTTTGCACTATATAGGAAATACTAATAATATGAATTGAAAGTAAATGTTACGTATAAATCTCCAGTATTATTTTACTCATCAACTACATAGTGAACATCAACAGAACGAGAAGTTATTTACAGAATACTATTCAACTTTGATAAAATTCGGAAAATTTATGCATCTGTATTCCACAGAAGAAACATCTAAATACTTTTACTTTTCAACAATTGCCCCCCTCCCCCCACACAAAACGTTTGAATAAAGACAGTCGAAAATAGTTATTTCCACTTCTAGGTACTTGACACGAAGTGTAAATTGTTCGATATAATAACCCTCACGATAAAATACTAATAAACCTCATTTTTGGGTATAGCAACATATATTTCGGCACCGACAAACTCATTTGTACACACTATTACGGAGGTGCTGTGAACGCGAACAGTTCCGCTGGGATTTTTGGTTTCCTATCGCACGCTTACTCACGAAATAATGAAGGAAATGAGGCGAAGGTTGGCCCTACTGGTTAGATTGCGCGTAATACGGAAAGATTGTGAAGAGGGAGTGTCCAGTCCCAGCTCACGAGATCCGGTGAGGTTTAGTTTCGGTGGCGCGGTAAATGACGACGAACAACAACACGATTCATCCATTCGGGGTGACGTTTTGGGAAACAACATTGCAGTCTGCAGGTACATCTTCACTCGAGAGCGCTGAGCTCTCCATTAGCCAGGACCATCGCCGTGGCGTCCGCACTTGCCCCGTGGCTCTGCAGCGCTGCGGGGGACTGCTCCTGTCAACACACAAACCAAACATTCACAACACTCGTCAAGTTGTATAATACGCAAGATCAGATCAGAACGCCTCCTGTACCTCTCCATTACACAACCCACCTGGCCCTAAGCCTCGTCCATATGGGGAAAAACAGCCAAAATTCAAACTAAATAAAAATAACCCTACGCACCATTACAAACTCTCCCTGGTACCTTAGAAATTCCGTCATCCACCATAACATCAAACTTCAAAAATCCATAACCTCCATAATTAAAAGCGCCCTCAACAATCCAAACCCCACGATCCAACAATTGCATGACAATCCTCCTCCACCTCCGTCGGCTCAAACGAAAACTCCCAATTTACCTCATCCTTCTCCTTGAACATTCAGGCACACCCTAAACCACCTTACCATCATATCAGCAGACTACATCCTCATATATCCTCCAATAATCAGTTCACAGCCTGTCAACCCTCGCCCACCCACGTCGTATGCCTCTCAGATACTCAAAAAACCCTAACGCATCTGCCAAATTAGGCTAAAGAAAGGACTAACCTACATTCACGTTTCCAGGTGAATTATATACAGTATTATAATTTTGTATTTACTATAAAAATATTGTACTAACTGATAATCGGTCACGATATATGTTACCGTGGGCGAGAAACCGTTCATTTCAGTTATCGGAACCCCTCGCACAGTGGAAATGACTCACCGCTAATTGAAAAAATATATCTCGACCCTTTCACCACTCCAGATTCAACTAAATGAATCTTATATTGTTTCAATGAATTTTATCTTTTTCTTCATGCAAATTTTGGTTTATATTATTTTAAAATAAACACTCAACAAAATCCACAACGTTTCAATGACGTACTCTACCATCTTTCTCAGGTGAAATTTGAGTACGCCATCGAAACGTCGTGGCTTAAGCTTTATCTGACCCGGATGGAAACCCAAGAACTGTTTACCAGAATATACGTCACGAAAATCTTCGACCTTTGATAGATAACAATCTTTTTACTTCAGTTTGTTATAAATTCTTACAAAGACCACTAGTAAACGTCGAAACGTATTATTTAGTATTAATTTTAATTATTGTTGTAATATTTTTATAACAGTCTGTCATACAGGCGGGTAGTTAATTCTTATGTACTTTGAAATAAAATAATTGCAAAAATAGAATAAATGATTACAGGCACATAATTTTTATAATTTAAGGTCTTGTATGAGCTGAAATTCATTCGTAACTATAATACTGAAACCCTGTGTCAGTTTGTCCGTCAGCATGTCACAGCTATAGGCGTCCAAACTACTGGTCCGAACTTGACCAAATTTGAACCCCATGTTCCTCAGGGTACGAAGCTGCCAGGGTTTTTAATTTTTTTTAATATACAGAAATTATAAATGTAAAAAAATTAATAACATTTGACGTAAAAGTTTTCGTGTTCAATACACGCACCGAGATCTCCTAAACTGTATGCGGCTTGCCTATACTCTTGATATATAATACTAAAAACCTTTGTCAGTGGGTCCGTCAGTATGCATGTAACAGCTATAGCAATCCAAACTAATTTGTCTAAATGTTTTGTCACACATGTTCCTCACGGCCAGAAGCTACCCATTATCTTTAAATTTTTTAAACGTACTGAAGTAAATCTAAAAAAAGTGAATATGTCACCAAACCATTTGGTGGTTTTCGGCTTGTAGCTTGGTATGAACTCAACTTGAATAAACGAATAATGGTTTATTCTAATTGTCTCACCAAGACCCATCGGTAGATATCTTTATTTCCAATTTTGGAACTCCAATTTTAGGCCCCTGTAGTTCGAAAACTGAATATTTTAAAACAATTCTGGGAACACATATTGAATTGGAAATTGGATTCTCTGCAATTATAGTCATATGACTTTTACTTCACAAACCTCCAGAAATGGGTCAAAATAGCACCTCTATGTAAAAACTACCATTTTGACGATTTTTTGCCATCAACACAACCTAGTTTTAGCCTGTTAGAATACATATAAAACGAGTTTTAACACGCCTCTCTAGTTAAAAGTGATCCCTCTGGAGTAGAACTATGAATGTAGTGTACCCTTGGAACTGTGAATACAGTGTACCCTCAAGTACTGTAATAAACTTATGTTTAATAACATTCCTGATTTATTACTTACGTGAACCCGCGCAATTCCGGGAAAAACAGCTAGTTTTCATTTAAAGATAAACAAAATTTTGTCGGAGTATTTGAAACTTTATATAAATATATTATGCATTTATATTGAAATTTTACGTCACTGAATTGCAATTATTCCCTTCATTTACACAACCAAGGTGACGTAAACTTCTACCACGATATAATAAGAACTAAGTTATTAATATTATTACAAGCACAATATCGGATGAACTGATCTTGAGATGTTTAAGTCTGTAGTGATATTCCGTGGACCTATAGGGTTCGGCTGATTACAGAAGAGATTTCTGTTACTATATTCTGTATAATCAGAAACAACAAAATTATAATAACTTTCTGTTAAAAGATTTATTCATATTTCACTAAATTTAATTTCCTCAAAATAATCTCCGCACGATGATTTACCCAGAGAGAAAGAGAATATCCGTGTTACTTAAGAAAACTTATAGTTTTTGTACTTTCGCGTTACAATAGTTTATAATTAAATGAAATAAATTAATCAGGTGAAGATAAAGTTCTTATTTAGTTTAATCGACGTTTCGTCACCATATTCGGTTGAAGTTGTCCGTGTAAGCTGTCAAGTTTGGATTTTTATTCATTTGGCATCTTTCTTTCTTCAAAATTTGATATTAGCCGAGGAGATCACAAACAAGGAGACGCAACGTCGATTCAACTAAATAAAAAGTATGTATCTTCTGATTAATCTATTTCAATTGTATATTGTTGTTCCTATCGTATTCAGTCCCAACGCTCGTCTGATGCAACCCACCATGCTAACCTATCTTGCGCAAGCCTTTACATTTCCTCATAACTAGCACAACCCACATCCTCCCTAATCGGCTTAGCGTATTCTATCCTTGGCCTTCCTCTTCTGTTCTTACCCCACACACTTCCCTCTGATGCTAATTTTACAATACCCTCATGCCTTAAATCGTGGCCTATTAATCTATCCCTTCTCTTGGTCAGCGTGTTCCATATTATTCGCTATTCCCCAATTCTGCTTAGAACTTCCTCGTTAGTGATTCTATCCACCCATCTTATTTTCAGCATACGCTAATAGTACCACATTTAAAAGGCTTCTATTCTTTTCCTTTCCGGAGCTCCTATCCTCCACGTTACGCACCCATATAACGCCACGTTCCATACGAACGTTTATAACAACGATTTCCTAATACTCACATTTATATTACCCGTAAGTAAATTTCACTTTTTTGCGAAAGCCTTTCTTGCTTGTGCTATCCTACTCTTTATGTCTACTATACTTCTACCACTCCTAGTTATTACGCTTCCCAAGTAGCAGAATTCCTGAACTTCCGTCAAAATATCCCTTCCCAATCTAACACCCTTTGCTATTTCACTGTTTCCTAAACTACACTCCATTACCTTGGTTTTCCCTCTATTAACACTCATATTGAACTCTTTCTCCAGGACTCTGTTCATGCCATTTATTATGGTGTCCAAGTCTTCTTCTGATTCCCCTAACACTACAATATCGTCGGCAAATCGTAATGTTTTTATTTCTTCTCGTTGCAGTATGATTCCTTTTCCATATTCCGTTTTAACATTCTTCGTCACCTGTTCTATATATAAGTTAAACAGCATGGGCGACAGCATTCTTCTAAAGCACCACATTTCAATTGCTTCTATTCTTTTCCCTTCCGCAAACTTCAATTAATTATTGACGTTAACCGATTCACTATTACCGTTTATAATTGAATATTTTTTTATGGTTTTTGACTCAACTGGTTCAGTTTGAATCAGCGAGGCAGAGAGATTCAGAGGAGTCATACTGAGCACGCGTTCGCAAGTTGATGCAAAGATCTAAAAGCTCTTTGGATCAGCGGTCAGAAGGACCAACGGTCATTTCATCCGACTCAGAGCTCATTCACCCCACAAAAACTAACTCTAGATCAGATCGCCCATCTCTAATGAGCAGGTCCATACAATGGAGTCAAATGTTATATAATCAAACTACTTATATTTTCACGTTTACAATGTATTCAAAACTTATTAAGAAAATGTTACAATGTCTAATTAGTTATTTTTTTAATGTTGGCCGACGTGCTATCGCATGGCTATTTCGTTCAACTTCGAATGTCCTTGAATCCTTTAGTGAAACTGGAAGTAGGTGGTAGATTATAATAAATCAAAAATATGGACACTGGTGGAGTAGGACGGTATCATTAGCAAGAAATACCTCTGGAATACACCTAATAAGTAAACTTTAAACAGTGACTTGCGGTGATGGTTCTGACACTCACGATATGTACTGTGCAGGACTGCTCGGAAGATTCTTCCATGAGTAGGTCTTCCAGGTCAGCACTGCCGTTTACTTGCTCCTTGTCGTCATGAGTCGGTGACGTAATGGTGTCGTCACCAGAGAGCTCCACGGTATCATCGTCATCGTCCCCACATCCACTTCCGGTGGGTGTTCCCTCCCTGTGCCCGTGAATATCCTAGAAACGACAAACAATAGCGTAAATTAAGTATGTACCTTTCTTGAAATATCGACCAACATATCTTCCAGTAGAATAGTACAACTACTGTTTGCTCAGTAATTATTTTTGAAAATAGTACATCATTTACCATTCGTAAAATACTCGTATTTTACGGCATTATATTGTTAATTGTTGTTGAATAATGAACATTAAGAAACGAAACATAATTCTGCCATAATAAATACGTTTCAGTCTGTATTTTATACGTTTAAAATGTTGAAACATCCGAAAAGGTTCCGAGCGTAAATAGACAATAGATCAATAATAACCATGTGTACAAGACATTCAAAGATATCATATATTAGGTTAGAAACAATGATTAATATTAATTAATGTGTAATGAAAGATTCTGATTCGAAATATATCTTTCAACCCACCTCTTTAAAATCATGATTAGGTTCCTCCAATATATTATTGTGAAAAATCCCCATATTCCATTCAATATGGGATCCGATTTGAATCTTGAAGCTATTCTTTGCGCCGTCAAAAAATCTGCATGCGACATTGTTTTATATTATTGTACACGCAGTAAGGGGTTTTGTTAACTTCATTATTGACTTATCACTCGTGGCAACATTTATTTAATTCTCTGTTTAAAATTCTAATTTATAAGATTATCATATGCTTTCCTTTCATGTTTTGTGGGTATATGAAAGTTGAACTATGACGCAATGACGTGGTAGGCAGTAACGTAACTTCATTGGTTACTCCATGCCGATTAGATAGTTAAAGAATTATTCCCTCCTAAAGAGTGAGAATTATCTGTTCCTCATAAAGTCATCAAATCGCTCTAAAGGAGGCCCTTTAAATGCTTTTTCTTGTCATATCACGTTGTTGATTTTTGGTTTAATTGTAAAAAAAAATCTTTCTTAGAGGCTACATACATCGTATTACTCATATCACGTTTCCAGCTTCAGATGTTTTTATCTTCCAATAATAGACTCTCCTTTTATATATTCTTATATATATTAACTCTTCGTAAAAAATTCTATCTACCTGCAAATGTTCTTGAAAAATTGAAATTCTACCAATTAGCTAAATACAATTTAAATTTTTGGAGAAGCCATAAAACTAATAAATTTTTAATAATGTACTAAGTGCCGTAGAGAGAATTCAGGGTCTAAGAAGCATATACTACTCAACAATGATATAATTAAATCTGCATGAAGAGACTCAGGAGTTCAAGAACTGAAGAAACTCAGACCGAAAACAAAACCGTGCGGAGAGCGAACAGAACATATTGTCATATGAAATAGTCCTCTCTTCTAGAAGGGTAAGAGAACTATAATGTTTTTTTTTAAAGTGGGAATGTTATGATTTTTAGTTAATGAGAGCAGAGAAATAGACAAATGTTTCCAAGACTGACAAGTCAATACTGCAATTCTGAAATTAATTCGACGGCACAAGGAACATCTTAAAGGTGAAACCAGTACCCGTGAAAAATAACTATAGATAGATATAAAGTAGAAAATTGAATGTAATGGAAAACTCATCAGAGATATGGTAAAGAATACGTATATACGGAATGACATTGGAATAATTTGAACGAAATAACCGTTGATAGAAATAAATTCAATGTGATAAATTGAATAATCTTTACTTTCTGTTTAACACTCTTTATTCCACTACGTTTCGCATTGCCATTTACTAGAAAAGAATCCAGGTGTTAAATGTGAATTAGAAAAAAAATCTTATAATACCCGATTCTAACCTACATACGGAAACAGTAAAACTATGACTTTTATAGATATATCTAGAAGTTGGAGTAACCTAATTATTTTACTTGTTCACAACATATAATGACCATTAAATCAGTAGCGAATTAACTAATTACAAGAAAAATGTCTTGAACACTATAAAGTTAAAAAAATACTTATTCGCTGCATTTCTTTCTCTGTCCGTGGACCCTTTCAGGTATACACTATAAATTTTGTCACTATAATGTGCAATAAATTTTAATTTGTAAATAATGAAACCATAACTCACTTCGTATCAAAAACGTAAATCTTAAAACACTGTCTGTCCAATTTATGGAGCATATTATAAAAGCAGGTAAAGGTTTATAATCGCTTCAGTTTCTATTTTCAAGACAACACAATGTTTAGAATTAATTAGCATAATATTAATATTTAACAAATTAATGGGATACAATGTACAATATTAGTCTTTTATATGGTCATATTTCATATATCACGGAAAAACAACCAAGCATTCTTCCACGGCCTCTGCATTCTCACAATTTTTGTGCGCGGTGTTTCATGGTCGGGGAAGATTAAAAATTCCCTTACGGCGCAGTGCTCTATGATCTTCCTTCAAAAACGCAAGAGGATGATGGTCGGAAGTAACCACAAGTCAGGTCTGAATTCATGTTTTGCAATATTATACGCACTAGATTTTCAACTTCCTCTACGCAGGTACTAAAAATGACAAAAAAGGTATTGTGGATTCTCTTATCGTGAACTTCTGCAGATGGAAACACGTGATTAATGAAAAAAAATAGAAAATACAGGAAATTCAAGCACTAATCTACCGGCCGCTATAGAAACTATGTGGAATGTACGTAGTCTGTTCCACAATTGTTTGTGATTTATAAAAAGTATTCCTAATGTCGGCTGTCAGTTCAATTCTAGTATTGTCGATCAATGTAAGCCATATGCCATGAGTTTTTTTTGGTTAACAGGCTACATTAGGGTGATCTGAAACAGGCAACTCCACTTTAATAGCATACGAAGGGAATAGGAAAGGGGGGATGCGGAAGGTAGAGCAACGTAGCCAAGGATTAACTAGGGCCCCCGGGCTATGGTTTAAGGATCCTTCCCGGTGTTTCACCTGACGAGATTCAGGTAAAACCCTAGAAAACCTGCATCAGGTAGGTCGGTCATTGGGTACTATTCTCACGCCCTTCCTAATGACGGGAGACGAGTTTGCTGTGGGGTTGCAGCATTCCCTTCTCCATGTCTCCAACAGTTTCAGGATGCAGTTGGCTGACTGATCCAATGGGATCAGTGGACAACTCTTGTCATATGCCCAAAGTCTTCGACCCCAGTACATATACCTCCTAAAATAGGTGTAGGTGTCTCGGCATGTGAGAACTTTGATAAAAACCGAGAGATTGAATGGCATTTCCAACATAATTAGGTCACTCTGGGGAGAAGCGCTTGCGAGAAAATTCCCGCAGCGCCTATATATACCATGAGTGACATTATTATTATGATCACCTGTCAGCGTCACAGCTCGAGTGCAAGCTACCAAAACATCGGGTTTCAACATCAGGTTTGTGGCCGTCACGGGCTCCACAATACTTGAACCGAAAGAAGGCTTGCCAGTGTAAGAGAAGAACAACCGTGCATCCAATAGCTCCGACCATGAATATTAATGAAATATTAACCAATGACTAACTGTGAACGTCTCTAAACGTAATGTTCGCCGCACATTACACCGTATGTGATATGAAAACCGACGACCTGTTAACTTGAACAAGGGTAGAATTTTTCGTTTCGCAAAGGAGCACAAGAAATGGACAGTAGATTAGGAAAAGGGTAACGTCGTCTGATGAATCGCGGCTTCAAATGCACCGTACAGATGGTATGGAGAAAACGACAAGGAACCATGTATCCCAACTGAATTTCAACAACACTTCGAGTTGGAGGCGGCAATATTATGGTTTTTTAGGTGTTTTCCTTTATGTATTTAAGTGTACTCAGCAAGTGATGGATATTTGCAGCAGGAAATTCTCCTCGTCATAAAGCTGGCATTGTCCTCAGATGGTTCTAAGAGCAAGACGGAGACTTTACCTTTCTTCGTTTGCCTACACAATCACCAGATCTCAATCCAATTAAGAATTCGTCGGTTGAAATCGAACGTGCTATCAGACAGCTGCATCCAGTACCATGAAATCTTAATGAATTGGAAAGTGCACTTCGTCAGATATGGTCTCAAATTCCTTCTACCACCTACTAACATCTCATAGAATTCATGACCAGAAGAATTAAAGCAGTATTATGAACAAAAGGTGGTTCAACACAATTCTGGAGCTGGACATAATAATTCGGACACTACGTGTGTACCCGATAATAACTTGTAATGAAACAAGAGATTTTTCTATTGGATTAATGTAGTTGCATAGACTTTTTTAGGAGATACTTCAACCAGTAATGCAAGGTAACATAATTCACGGCCGTACAGCAATGTTTGTGGCTTTACGTTTGACATTATGAATTGACTAAAAATGCCTAAATATATTTCTGACATACTATCGCACTTTTCGACGATTAATAATTAAATAATTTGCTGAATTATAAGTGCAAAAATTACCAAATACTCAATAGATAATTCTTTTAATTTTGAAGCCGATAAGTTGGCCATATTCATCTCTACAAAATAAATTATAATTTTCTAAATGTACACAATTTACGGATCCCTTTATAGAGGATGTTTTAAAAAAGTAGCGAAAGTTTTGAGAGATATTAATAGCAACAAAACAATACTGCAACAAATATAGGTCATGAAACGCATATTTTATGAGATATGTACACTTGTTCGTAGGAGAGGTTAAACTTGACGTCCATTCATGACACTTGCACAATATATAACTGTAGTCTTTGTTGAAATGGCACATCATCCAACAAAATAGGCTGTATGTTAACAATAAATCCTTTTGGTAGGATGTAAGGCCCTAGTAGTTTATCACCAATAACGATGGCCCATTCTTAGATTGAGAAATGATGATAATGTCTTCTTGCTGCAACTGAATGTGTATCTTCATCAGCTTTCAAATGGTGGTTTTGATCTATAGTGACCCGTGCTTCGTCTGTAAATAAAAGTTTTGACGAAAACAACATAAGAATATTTATGCAAGAACCATTGAGCGAACTACAATACGTTACGGTTCCTGGGCACTCTGAAGATGCTATGGATATAGATTATTTTATGTAGTACTACTCAGACAAGAAGATGACAAACGTATTGTGCTGCTGCTGCTGCCAATCGCCGCACACTGGTGCCAGGACTTTCATCCAATGTACCACATTCTCCTACATATGAAGTGTGCGGACAGACCGAAGCTTTCCACATTTCACCTTGTGGGATTGCTAGAGAACTTATATCCTTACGACATATTCACAACCAAACGTCTTCACACACAAAGGGCAAGTGTACCGATCTCAAAAAATTGCGTTTCCGGACCTATGTTTATTGAATTTTTTTTTCTTTTCTGAGATTTAATATAGCTTCTCAAAATATTCTACGCTTTTCTTACTTATACTTTCAAAGTGACCACTTGTTTCTTTTAATACATGTACATATCCT
Source organism: Eucriotettix oculatus (assembly GCA_034510155.1). Lineage (NCBI taxonomy): Eukaryota > Metazoa > Arthropoda > Insecta > Orthoptera > Tetrigidae > Eucriotettix > Eucriotettix oculatus. The sequence continues at coordinate 64,962,850 of CM067376.1, forward strand.
CAATCAGACAGAAAATTGTTCGCCGGTAATTTCCAGATGTTTAACAAGTTTTATAAAGATTCAGTTACATGTCTTGAAAACAAGTAATATTTTTCATATTGCAATTTATCTTTATGTTTCTGTTGTAAAATATATTAAATGTTTAATTGAGTAGTAAATTCATTCATAAATTTTTTATCTTAGATTTATATAAACTATATTTAAGGATTTGACGTACAGCAAATTATTTTCAACGCCGGAGAGCGGTTCTCCAGTGTAACAACATCCTGTACCTTTATTTGAAGCGTACGAATTCCCTTGTGTAATAGGCCATTCCCTTGTGTGGGTGACTGCATCCGCCTTCCTCTTAAATATTCGATTACTACACGCCACAGTTTCATAGGATATTCTGTAGAGATTTTTTGTGTGTAAACCCCTGTAGGGAATATTCAAGCCCCCTTTGATACATATATTTCTGTGATTTTGTGCTAAATTAATATACAAAGAAAGATTTGTGCTTTTAAAGATTTGAAATTATTAACGTAAAAAACTCACTTCTCATCTTTTCTGTTTCCTTATTACGAAACATTTCGTTTTGTAACACAAAGTAACACATTCATATGATTATTTTTCTAGGAAATTAAGAAATGTCGTGATATTAATAGTAAAAGAATTAATTATACGTTGCTCGACGACACAAGATGTGTCATGTCAAAATATTTAATTAATCACAATACTTGTTTCGTAGACGATTAAGTAGTAAAATATCATTGAACCATATTCGAACGAATGTAATAAGAACATAATTTTTGTAATCAGCGAAATCGAATACAGGCATCGTGTACCTAAACTCAAGGCGCTCCTACTCGGTGCACGCGATGATGCTTATGCTTACTGTAATGTGAAGTGCACGAGGTAAGAGAGGAGGAGAGCGTAGTGTTCTGGTCTGAAGTCCACTTAGAGGATGATCTGTGATGTTCTCGTTAGCGCCGCTCCTTGCTCCGCGAGGGTAATGAGCTATTAGCGGTATACTAGCCGCAGGACTACAAACAGCAGCTAATTCAGCACGAACACAACATCCCTTCAGAAATGTCATACCTCCCTTACATTTTTTACTTAGCATATTTGAATAACCAAGGAGGATGCAGAAAGAAAATCTGCCAGACATTTTTCCTTTCTTGTCTTCGTTCTAAATTAGTTATACGCCCCTACGTCAGCTTGAGTTGAAGCATTTGTACTTGCTTTGACTTGCATTCCATATACCTTTGATCAATTTACGAAATATCTGTTCTTAGTCAATTGTTAGGATTACGGAAATTCGTACCCTTCAAATAAAGGAACAGGATGTTGTTATACTAGATAATCGCTCTCCGGTGTTGAAAATAATTTTCTGTACGTCAAGTCCTTAAATATAGTTTATATAAATCTAAGTCAAATACTTTATGAATGAATTTACTACTCAATTAAACATTTAATATATTTTACAAATAAAACATAAAGATAAATTGCAACGTGAAAAATATTACTTGCTTTCAAGACATGTAACTGAATATTTATAAGACTTTTTAAACATCCGGAAATTACCGGCGTATAATTTTCTGTCTGATTGAAGATATGAATATGTATTAAAAAATCAAGTGGTCATTTTGAAAGTATATTTTAATTTTGAATCGGAATGTTGAATCGGTCCTTGACGTCGACTCGGATTAGCTCAGCGGACGAACGCCCGCCTGGAAAACAGGAGATCCGGTGTTCGAGTCTACAATTTCCATTCTTGTCTTTCGTCTTATTTAATTGATTCCTTCGATTACTTATTTGTAATTTAGATATTTCTCACAGCCAATTGTTTATTACATTTACAACATTGAGCAGACAGTAACGTTGGTCTACCACCTAAAATCATCCGTTTTATTAACGACCCGGATTTGTAGTGGTATCTTAGTCAGATTGCTATGAAAATTCTAGTAATGCAGCTTTTAGGGTGACAGGCCACATGAGAGTGTTCCAATAAATGGTTACTCCGCTTTAGAAACATAGGAATGGAATCTGAAAGAGGAGGGGTACAGAAGGAAGAGGACTGCAGACAAAGGTTAACTAGAGCCCCCTGGTTATTGGTTAATGATTCTACCCGCTATTAACCTTAAAGAGATGAAAGGAAATCTAGATAAGTTAAGTTTGGCTATTGGATACTTGTCTCACGCCTTTCCGAATGACGGGGGAAGAGTTTTCTGTGGGATCGCAGTATTAAATTGTGGTACTGGGTATGCCATGTATTGTTTTTACTTCAAACAGAATACAGTTGGCAAAATTGTTAACTTAAAATTAATTGCAGTTTTTTACGTGATTCTTTGTGTATTGTAAATCAATAACGAATATGGCCATATTTTCGCTTAAAATAATGTAGTCCCAAGCACTGGAAGACACAAATATGTTAAATTTTTAAATAAAATTATGAACAGTAAATGTAGGCTATCCCGCGCGTCAGGCTAACATGTTGATACATGCAGGTATCAAAACAGCATAAAAGGGCCTAAGTTTAGTAATTTCTAACTAATTCATTCATCACCTTAGGAAATCGTGATTAAAGCACCCGTGGTTTCTGCGGGATCAAAGCATCTTAAAGTTATGCATAAACCTCAAATTATTAACATCTATGTACGAGTAGGTACGGTGACTGACAGTACATTACCATTTTTGGACACTGTTATAAATAAAACAAATTTGTTAAGTATTTTATTTCTTTTCAAATAAGTATTTTTTTAACAAATTTAATTTCTTTCTTTCGAATGTTGCGTGTGATATAATTTATCAATACAATTCAACCTTTATACAGTTATAATTATTTTATTTTTTAAGTTCTTTGGTCAGATAATTGTGTGGATTGAAATGTGGTATAGCTAGTATAACACGGATGTATGACGGTGGCTCGGTATGAGAAAGAATATATTTTAATAATCAATGAATATAATCTGAACACAAATTGAAAGTTCCCGTGTGTTTAAACTTTAGAAATATAATACTTGCTACTATATAGAGGATGAATTGAATTTATAAATTAATTAGTCCCAGAAAAGTTTACTTTCGCTGAGGTAATATCTATAACGCAATTTTACGAGATTATTTGATCTATTGTACAAACAGTGTTGGTATTTGATGATAATCTTTTCATGCAAACAATAAAATAGGTGAATAACTGCAATATTAAATAATAACTCACTCCAAGAGAAATTGCTAAAACAAATACTGAGGTAAAGAATTTATAAAAGTAAATTCCACATGTAACTCTTTTTTCCATTCGCAATGTAAACCTCTTAACTATTCCAACACATTCAGATATGGCAAACTGTTTGTTTCTTTTTATTTTGAAAATAAAAAAGACTTGACTCTTAGCTAGTGTACATTTCATTTTATAAATATACGCATTTAAAAGTCGGATGACTGGGAGTGGAATTTTCATTTACTAAACGACGAGACGATAATCCACATAGTGTCAGAGTAACTGAGATAAAAGCTTAAACGTTTTGACGACTTGAATTTGGCCATTCTACATTAAAAAAGGTAGTTGAATAATATGTTTATTGCATAGTAATCCATAATAAATATATTACCCTTTTTGTAAGAAACGGAATTTATCACCTGAATAAATATTCTAAATTTCTGGAATATTTATTTTAATACTAAAAATTGGATTTAAAAAAATGAGTGGCTTTCATTGAAACAATATTTATCACAAAAATTAATTGGTTAACGAATTCACATCTTAAGTATTAAAGTGACTGAATAATGATTGCCGTTGGTAGCTTAAATAATATAGTTTACTGTATATAAACTACTACTAGTTGTTTGGTTTGTTTTAATATGAAATTAGCGGACAAAAATACGCTATCATACTATTTATATGGTGGGAAGAAACAATGTGAGCCCTACATTCAAATAATTGACAACGTAATTTGATCAGTTTTAACATTTAATCAAATTATAATTCATTTCTGTAATCAACAACGAAATAGAATACTCGAAACTTTATATCAAAGGTCAGCCCTGTGCTGGGAGCAGTTAAATTCTGCTCACATAATCTACTCCTCATACATAAGTAAATATAGTTTAACTGGTCTGAGGCCAGACAGTTTGAGTTTCTTTCATAACTCACCTGTGATGCTTTGTTTAAAGGAATTTAAAAGTAATTGAAATTGATTATGAAGATCATGTTGGTTCTTTGGTTTATCAGACTGCGAATACTTTTATAAATCTAAGTCACTACTGGTCAGTTCATACCTCTTGCTGTTTGATAGCGGTCATGCCAGAGTTTCCGTTGATGGCGCTGTGAACACCGAGCTGGTAGATGTTGATCATGTGCGCTGCCTGGACGTGGACCATCAGGTCCCATGCGCTGTGGAAAGAGTCCTTGCAGTGCACGCACAGCAACGCCGTTCCATCCTCACCAGGAGACTCTGAATACAGAAATCTGGCGTTACAAACAGATTGGTTTCCGAATCAACGACTTGAATGGGTTGAACACTTACTGCTGTCTCCATTGAGCATGTGGCATTTACACGTGAACCGCAACTTACAGTAGGTCTTCTTGTGGTCCAGCAGATCTTGCAACTCAGTGAACATTTCGCGGCAGTTTCCGCAGATGAGAATGTCAGGATTACCTAGAAAAAATAAAAAATAATGATAAAATTTATGTGCTGACTTTGTAGAAACAATTATTATATTATTGTAGTATTAAGAACAGTTTTTCATAGCCTGCTGAATTATCTGTAATTTTATTACCTCTGTTTTAAGAACAGTGATATATTTTATCGGCGAATTGTAATGTAGCATGTTTAACGGAAACTTCACTTTTAATTTAATTTTATGAAACAAATACGGAATGTGGAACGTGTTTGATGTAACTGGAAGTAAGACATTTCTGCGTACCACGAAATATACCACTGACGGCGTTCTTTTGCAGTGTACGCAAACACATCATCAGTAACTTCCTCCTTCGGTTGCTTTTAAATGTGGGATAAGCTCTGATACAAAACCCAGAGCAGAGATTCTGAAAGACAGCTCATAATCTGATTTCAGTCAGGTAGCATCTTGGCAAAAGGCTGATATGTTTTTTCCCATTATCATCACTGAAAGAATGCATTTCATGCTACATCGTATTTTAATTCTGTCTCCTTGCAGATATCCTCATTTTCCTGAAAGTTGAACTTAGTTTCAACTAGATCAACCTCCAAAGGCCGGTCCTCGGCAACACTAATTTTTGGAGCAGGTTTACTCTGATTTATTCTCCTATGTACGTTGTAATATGCACCGTGACTACACCCTTACATTATTACAGCAACAGTGAGTGGTGTTACCTCACGATGACGGTCGCAAATATTTACATGCTGTTAGCGGTGGGTAATATCATGAGCACGGCTCCAAAGTGATTACTGGAGCAGTGAATTAAAACAAATTATTACATTTTCACATCAAATATACTAATATTAATTATATAATTTCTTTTAGTCATTGGGAAATAATAGTCCTGAATAAATATAAGTTAAACGTTCCCTCATCGCTGTTATAATATTCGACGTTGAAACAATGCTGTTAACGCATATTTATTTCCACGTCTTGCAATACTGCAATGAGAACATTTACTATTAAGAATATAACATGAGCAAAAGATTTATGGTTTTTTAAAGTGTATTAAGTTTCTACCAGGAAAACTTTAGTCTCGTTCATTGCATCACAAAGGAGGAGTAAAATTCTAGTGATTAGTTCTGGTTCGAATTCGTAAAGCAAACAAGCGTAATGTATGCACGATGTAAATATCGGTAGATATAGTGCGTTACGAGGAGCGTACGCATAAACATCATGCATGCAAACAGATACATTAACCAAAGGGTTTTGATTTTTATAAATCAATAAAAGTGGGTTCCAAAGTTCCGTCTAGAAAACCTGAGGGTAAGCTAAAGGAAAATTGTGGATTCATAATAAGAAATACCTTTAAGAGAATGGAAAATTGATGAAACCGTTTCAAGTTATTTCAGTCGGTCGTCTACGTCCTTCACGAATGTTTCGCTTAAAAATAAGGACTGTGTAATAATGGGTTGTCTAAAGGAAAAAGGATCCATACAAATTTGATAATCCCAGGAAATATGAGAATCGCATTAGCAATAGTGATCGACCACTTGGGCAGCGACAAAACTAATGATTGAAGACAAATATCTGAAAGACAATTACATTAGTGAAAAATAAATACGATTTATATACAATAATTATGCACACTATTCATATCCTGGTGGTTAAAACACAGTTCGATTGAATCCATATTGTTCCCAATGTCCCAAAATTATGTCCGCACAACCCTACGCGGTGTTTCAAACGAACTATCCTGGGATATGTGTAATACATCTGTTTGAAATGTAGATGGAAAATATTACTTGTGTATAGAAACGCCTATTAAAAATGTCAGCGACCATAATTCGACGTCGAGCCTGTAAGCACGCCGCATACCCAACCACAAAGATTAATCCCACATTTTCTTCAGAAATATATTGGTTGTCTGCACGTATGAATCAATTATTGTTTGTTACTGTCCATGAACATAAGTTTGGCGTTGATTTTAATTCATATTAAATCCGTGATTGGAACATTATTTATAATTCAGTGTTATTAAGTTAAATATAGTGGTGCGTAGGAAAGTGCAAATGTCACGACAATAATAATTTTATAATTTTTAAACACTTCACTGAGCACATTACACTTCAGCCGAAGATGCATTTCCATTGGGATTCTAAGCGAAAGTTATAAGAAAATGAAGCATTTCAGAATTATTGTGCGACGGATTTCGTTTGTTTAGACTGAAACGCAATGGAATATACTTGGCTCCAGTGATGTTGTTGTATGGCTGAGTAAGGACAGGGGACACAAAAGTTAATTCGGAGAACACTCGCAGCAAAGAGAAAAAGAGCTAGGCTTTGCGCATTATATAGGGCTCATGTCGGCGAGCCCTAAGGGCAGGAAGGAAATTAAAAATTATATACGGACTCCTTAGAATTTACTCAAAATACGACACTCTCGGAAAATTGCATAAAATACAACGGTGAAACCCTGGAAAGATTAGCATGTCACTAAAATTTTTGTAGACAAATTATTTATAAGATTATTTAAACGAACGAATACTCGAGCGCCGATCAATGCCACTGGGGCGCTTTGTTAAGAACTCGGTCGAAAAATCCAGTTCATCCACACTGAAGAAACACATTAAATACCTGTGACTAACTTTATAATGAATCAATTTATGTTCGTGAACGTGAGTCTAATAGCGTAAGATGAAGTCAGCCATTGTCAGGTTTTTGCAGACGCAATCTGTTTAAGTTTCACGTTCTGCATAATCTGCATCACATTAAAATGTGTGTTCCTAACTTCTGATAATTTTTTGTAGTATGAAGTGCAATCTTACAAGAGCCACTCAAGGAAGTCATTCACAAAATCACCTAATGGGCGTTTCGGGTATAGATGACTTACTGGCAAAGAATACGCTGATTTTCTCTGTAACAGAATACACATTAAATTGAAAGGTAATCTAGCCTCTGAAGGTGATGAGTCCGCACTGGGAGATAATGTTTGATTGAGTCAAATATTACGTCGAATTTATTGACGACGCTTCAAAATGATGTCTTCAGTGCAACCATAGAATTCATCAACAAAGTGGAAAATCAAAAAGGAATAACTGCCAAATCATTACAATCAGACAACGGTCGTATGTAAATCACGAGTTCAAAAAAATTCCTGAAAAATAAAGGAATTACGCGAAGAATTACTGCTCACTATAATCCTGAACAGAATGGTATAGCCGAACGACGAAATCGTACTCTTCTCGACACGACGAGATGATTGCTAGCCGAGTCCAAGCTGCCCAAATCTTTCCGGTCAGAAGCTCTTAATGCGGCCAACTATTTGCGAAATCGTTTACCATCCAAATGTTTGAACTGCCGTACTGTGTACGAGATGTGAACCGGAAAGCAGTCGTGTGTTCTACTTAGAACGAGAAACTGGAAGAAATAAACTGGACGATCGTGGTCAGGATGGCATTTTCCTGGGGTATGCAGAAGAATCTAATGCTTACCGTATCTGGTGTGTGGATAAGACGAAAGTGATCCTCAGTCGAGACGAAAAATTTTGCGACAGTGAAAAAGATATTTCAAGAGTTAAAATCTAGAATAAGGGGAAGAGATACAGCAGAATCCAGAATATGTCGACTTAGAGTGACATGAAGATAATTCTACAGTTAACGAAAATGAGAGCGAAGATTCCATGGATACAATTCAGGTAGAGCCCTCAAGAAACTGAGGCAGACCAAAATTCACTAGAACTGGTTTGAGTCTTGTTTTGTACCCGACTTTCGCGACCTCTTCAGAACTTTAATTAAAGTCTTATTAAAATTTTAATTAAAGAACTGAAGAAGTCCCGAAAGTTGGGGACGAAACGTCTTATCAACTTTTGGCCATTCTTTAAATTTTTTGTAATATTAAGATTTAATCTCATTATTTATTTGTGTTTTCATTTTAGTTATAACTATTTATTTCATTCTACTTAGTTTTATTTTTACGGTTTATAGTACCAACGCATTATTTAATCACATTTCGGCCGAACCGTCACTGGATGCAGTCCAAGAAACAAGGTTTTCTCCTTTGTGACATCTAGTGTTTAATCTACATAGGGTATTAATTAATAATCTACGTCTGTATAATTTATATTTTAATAATTAATCCTAAACCAAACAATTGACGTTTTATCGAAATATGTCAATTTAAATTTATAATATGCTGGAAGTATTTTTTATCATAGTTAACTTTAGAAGAAATTTGTCTTTACCTGATTGTGGACGAAAAACTGGAAACGAACTTAGTATTGCGTTAAAAATAGTGTTTTTTCTCTTACATATAGGCTGATTTGTTATTTATTATTAGTCAAGATTGGTAGTGTTGTACTGACTGTATGTTTTGAACTGTCCTCCAAGGCACGGCACGGCCTGCGTCTTCGGCTGCTGCGCGTTGGTGGTCTTGAGCGCGGGTCTTGCCAGCGGAGCCATCAGTCGCGGCCTCTTGGGAGGCGGCACCATGCGCGGAGGAAAGGCTGCCGACGCGTAGTAGCTGCAACAACCAACAACAAAACTTAACTAAACAAGGCATGGGAGAGTACACTGCCTGCTCTCAATTATTATATCGAGAATCACGTGGTAAAAATTACATTTAAACATCGTAATTATGATCATCGGAGGTACATATATATAATTTTTGAAAAAGTATTCTCTGATACGTAAAGAGTTACAAAAAAGGTCACCATAGATGTATTAAAAAACTTTTGAGACGTACTAGTTAAGATAAATACAACACAACAATTATGTTAGCTAATAATCATCGCCATCGTAGCTGATGAGGACTTAACAAGTTAATAATTTTTTTTTGTAGTTTATATAAAGTTTTATAAAATATGTCATAGCCATGAAACTAATCAAGCAAAAAATTTACAATAAATTCATCATATACTCAAATTCCTGTACTGCAATAAATAAAATCTACAATAGAGAAATTAACATGGAAATGATCTATGTTATAGATGAAGGGAACAATGACTTGACGAGCTTAGGTAAAAATATGTTATTGGCATGGGTCCCAGGAAACATAAGCAGTATTGAAACCACCACAAACGAGAAAAGCACACACAGGACTATTTTAGACGACTGTAAGTCTAAGATTACAATATCCCATACCTTGAACGATGAAACTCCCGTAATGTGATGAAAATGAAAAAAAAACAACCTAAAAATCCAGCAATCTCTACAAAAAAAAACATCATAAACTTGTATAGCCTAAGTAAAATTTTGGAAGAAAGGAACAGGTTGCTATTACTCGAATGAGACATGGGCTCTGCATACTGAGTCACACTTATCTACTGGAGACATCGTCTGATCTATATACTTCCTTACAAATAGACCACGTCATCAATCAACGCTCTAAATATCGCCAACATTTACTAAAATACCTGCAGCGTAAAAACGACGAGTCCATCGTTGATTACCCTAATATAGTAAAAAGACATTATTAAGTTTTGTAATATAAGGTATTTGATAGAATTAAGTAATTTGTGTTTTTACTCTAAAAAAGCAAATGTATATAAAGATAAATAATTCAATACTTGTTAATGAACAGAAACTAAACTATAGCAATATCATATATTGTAAAAAACAAATTTGTATTTACATAAGACCCTCGCCGTATTGACTGGGTAGTTGGTGCGACCTTTACAAAAAATAAAAAAGTATGTCATGTATAAACATACGAATAACTTTCTTTCTAGATTTTTGTTGAACATTTATAATACTCACTCCCACTTTCAGATTTATTTCGTGTGATGCTAAATCTGAACGAACCTCCCTCAAATTAATTTTGTTGATGATTGCGTAATATATCTAAAAATAAAATATGATATTGATAAAGAAATCCTACATGATGGTTTGGACAAAATTAGATATTGGATACTTGATAAAATATCTCATACCTTGAACGATACGATGTATCACTACCGAAATATGACGAAAACGAAATAGTACAACATATTGAAAGCCTAAAAATGCAGCGATCATATGAATTTTCAGTAAGGTTGAATTTAATTAATTTTAAGAGGTGCAAAGCAGTAAATGGTTGAAGGTCAGTAGAGGAAATAATGCTTAGTAATTAATTTATTAATAAAGAAGTTGTGCAAGAAAGTAAATTTATCTGAACAATAAAACGGGTTGGAATCTTCAAATTGGATGTATGGAAAACCTGGAAGTCACTACATTTCGTTAATGGGATTTTTCTTAAACCGAACTTGGAAACAAGCAAAGTTCCATATAAATCGGTTTACTGTTCTCTGCTATAGTAAGACAGAATATTTTGGTACCTGTTCATAACTGAATTCATTTAAGCTGAAAACAGTTTTCTCGTTGGCAGTTAGACGATATTTAAATAAAATATAATTATTCTAAATGAAACAGACTCGTGAACAATATTTTAATTACAAAACTAACATATAAAAGTACAAATGGAGTTCAATTTTGGAGAAGGAGGAATTTAAGAACACTTTATTCTGGCCATAAATAAAAACGACAATGAAGTTATAACTCAAACTTGAGAATGTTTATTAGTTAAAGAAAAATAAGCTTATTGTGTACAAAAAAATTTCAGCATTAGTAGTCAAAATAAACCGTCTTATCTTGGGTAAATTAAAAGGTGTTTCTAAGGAATTCATAACTGAATATAATTTCAAAAGAACAAATAAGCTTGTTTTGACAAGCGGTAGGAAATTGGAGATCATTTATGGAAGGACCTAAACGGTAATATAATTACGTCAATATCAGAACTGCACTGACCTTACGTAAATATAAAAAGTGTACGAAATTAATGAAACGAATTGATGTGGGAACTGTTGGAAATCGGATGCAATAAAATAGAAACCTCGCTTTTAAAGTTTCAAATAGAGTTATTATCATGTCTTCAATAGATGTAAAAAAGAACATTGTACTTATATTTTCATTACAATATGTTTTCATTCTAAAGATTCTTCCTGCTCGGCCGGAGACAGGTCCTCCAAGGACGTGTTACCATGACCGTCCGTGGTGGGAAAGAACATTAAACTACTGGATGTGATCCCTTTGGAGAAGAAATTTTATTCAAGATGAGTGGAATTTTTAACTCTGTTTGGACATAAACGTAAAGAAAGAAGGTTTTTCTTAAAACTGCCTTCGGCTCTTCAGATGTTTCAAAAAGAGATTCTGGAGCTTCAGAACGGTAAAAATAGTTATACAGCGGAAACTGACAGTATGCTATAAAAATTTATGGATATAATGTTACACCGATAAATAAAATTACGGAAAAATTAGTAGAACATTTGAACTCCGGTAGGGAAGTTTTCAACCTGACCCGCTAAGTTACAGACCACGAAATATCGAGAGGAAAAATCTAGTTGCATCAAGGAACCGACAAATAAAATGGTAGTTAGTTTTTCAAACCGGCGTCGGGAGTAAATAAATCTCCTTGACCTCCATCTGATGCAACTCCAGAGTGTAGCATCAAGTAGAATTTACGATACTGTAAGGAAATACTTTTCAAGTTTGACATCGAATTGTAAAAGATTACTTTTCATGTAAAATATTTTATATTTCTGGAAGGAAACTAAGAAGCAAAAGAGTTGCCGTTCTGTCCATTAATGTTTTAGTAATTTAAAACAATTATTGTTTCATATATCGCGTGTTTCTAGGAAGTATATTAATTGCAATTTCACAGATTAGAGTTTACACTTCGGACTATCAAACACGAGATGGCTTCACTCTGTGTTACAACTTCTGAGTTCAGTTTGGGTATAACTCGAACTAGATAACTTCCGCCACGAAGTTTACGCTCATCTGAAGATCGATGCATACGTACATAAACAGTTTGGCCACAATAAATGTCAGTGTAATGCCTCTGTAAATCACTATATAGTGTTGTAGAATACGACGACGCCTTGTACTGAATTGCGAACCATCCGTAAATCCGCCAAAATCTGGGTCAGATGGTCACAGCCAATTACTCCATAATACAAAAAACTCGACCGGGACAATAGAACACTTAAATGGCCTCTATGAAGTAAAACAGTAATCCTTCTACAAGGGCGATAAGGGTTTGATTTTACAGGAAGAAATTATTACTTAAAACATTTCGTTTTTTAATTTTGTCTCTAAAAAAATAATTATTTAACGACCTGAGTTTCTAAACTAAGGGAAGTGAAGATTACTATTTTACTTTAACACTGATACACAAATAGTAAGCGGCGTCGTTCACCGTTTTCCCCCTAGACTTCGCTCCATTTTTTCTCTCTTATTATTCCTTATAATATTAGGAGCCAGGTAATTTTACTAATTAAAACTTAGTAAATGTTTTTATTTAAACAAATTATCCTCAAGGAGTAGACATTAATACAACAATATCCCACGCGTCTCGTCGTCGGCTTAATTAAATATCATAATCAAACACAAATTGGTGTTGGTGTCTCCCTACTTTGATTCCGTAGAGTGTTCAAGACTCTTCACTTATATTTACGGCGGCGATTTCTCGCCAACCTCATTTCCACTTTTATGGCAACGTGTCCCGCCGACGCCTTAGTTTTCGTGCACTTGCACAGTTCCGTGCTCTGGCGCACCTTCAACAACAATACCTTCGTCTGTCGGCGAATCTCAAACGAGACCGACAACAAGGAAGTTTGACCCGATTTTGTTACTTTCACAGACGGAGATGTAACTACGTGTTAGAATCAATATATATATATATATATAATTCATATATAATATATAATACACATATGTAATATATATATATATATAATTATAATACATATATATATAATACACATATATTTAATTATAATATATATAATACACATATAATATATATATATATAAACATCAATTCCACGTAAGTGAATTTATTCATAGGTAATAAGTCAACGTAGCATTACGTATTATGAAGTGTAACTTTGTAAATATTAAAAATATTGAATATTGAATAGATAATGTAGAATATTGGTTTAAACAGTTACGACGATCCAAATTTTCACTTGTTATTGCCGAAGTTCATTGTATAAAATGTCACATCCAGAGAAAAAGTATACGATCTAAAATGCAAAATAATGCCTTTAAATAAATGTATTAACTTAAGGAAGTGACTTTTGATGATTTCCTGTCACTTTCTTTGCAATTATTAACACTTGAATTGTCATGTTTATCAAACTGTCACAGCGAGTGTCATCGGAACGTCATGTGCATAATTTTGATTCGCAAGCTATTATTCACATTTTCCATGAGTTTTCCTGGAAAGAGCAACAAGGTTGGCATTTCTGGATAGAAATTTTATTTCATTAATGTAGAATTACAGTGTAATTAGGTCTTAAAAGTTGGATTATAAAATACACCATATAATTTTATATAATACAATAGAGTTGAAAAAACAGAACTCCAGATCTAGGGGTTACTTATTGTTGTACAATTGTTTTGATATTATGAACCTAGACTCACTTTTACAGACAATAATATTTGCATTAAAACAAGAAAAAATATTCTAATTAAATCTACAATGGAAAAATATCTAGGAATAACCTGCAAGTTTATTACAAAAGGCTTATTTATTACAACAATTTTCGTTCTAAATTAAAAATTACGGTCAACAGATTATGTTGCTTAGGGAATAGCATTACTTTCAGCTTTAATCCTAGTATATATATATAGACATCAGAATTTTAGTTCTACAAGTTTATGTTTTAATTCCCGTACTTTTAAGAGTTTTATATTGTCATTTTATTAAATTCAGCTTTTTATATGTACGATAATCAAAACTCTGTTCTACTATAGTGAATAGTGTCAATGATGAAATATGAAGGGAGAAATGTTAAAATAACAGGCCACTTAAAACATTTTGTATTAATTTTACCACATAAAGATGCTATGGAACGTCCAGAACCGAAACGAACAAAATTATACTTAAATGTTTTCATTTTTAATTTAAACGATCATTACACCAGAAAACGATTCTGTAAGTGCCTGTACATTTACAGAAACTTTCTCATCATACAGAATATTTTTAAATGTACCTGTTAAATTGTTCGTTCAATTTATCTTATTAACAACAAAGCAGAAATGAATCAAAATATTTAAAAAATCCGAAGTTTTATAATTTACGGATAACTTTTTTTGAAATTCACCCTTAACACAAGGTCAGATGTGTATATAAATTTATCGTATATCCTTGGATGAATGTGTCGCAACTTGAATTAGCGTAGATGAAACCAGGAGTAAGATAAATGAATTCAACTGGAGATTTATGAGCAGAGTCGATAAAACCATAACTCAATATCAACGTTGCACACAGAATCGGTAAGTCTTTAATCAGTCCTAATGTAGTTTATACATTGCGTACCAAAATTATGTAACGCTGCTTTATAATAATATAGTTTGTTATTTAGTTGATAAGTATTGTAAAAATAAGAAGAGGTAAATAGAAAAGTTGTTCGTAAACGGGTATCGAGAATAGTTATATCATACTATCTTCTTTTCAATATACACAACTTTAAACTTCTAACTTTAATTGAATTTAAATTATATTTGGTATATTTTAAAATTATTAGTTTTATAAAAGTGTTACGTGATCTGCAGAGAACATACACAAGCTTAATTCAATTTATGTGCTTTACTTTTCTTAAGAAAATACTGTCCTGGATTGTTATTATTTTCTTTCAAGTATGTAACTTAATTCGTTATTTATAGACAATTTTATTGCCCAGAAATATTTGTGGAAACTATGCAAAAACTTAAGAATGCAACTATATTAGTTTTCAAGTTGCTTCAGACTGAGCAGATATTTACGTAAGAATTTTTGTCATAGTTCCCGGCCCTAGAAAACTTTGACAAGTTGACTTTTATATCGCTTGGGAAATAAATTAAAAAACCGGAATAGTAACAGGAAATACCAGTTGGAAGAAAGAAAACCAAGTGTTCCAAAAGGACTCTAAAATTAATTTCATTCTTTGTGAAGTTTATCGCTTTTAAAGGGAGACTGAAACAGAGATGAAAATATCCGTTGTTTATGATCACCTCGGGTATTCAGAATTAGGATGCAATTTCTAAAATTGTAAATTCCATTTCGATATGCTACTGATATCGCAGAAATTCGATTTATAGCCGAGCATAAGATTTGGCACAAACACTTTTCTAGAACTTGTTTACATATATCTTCATCCAGCATCTTCGTCGGGAAAATCTACGTTCTCTAATACTAACTCCTTTTGTTATTCCACTTTTCCCCTACTACGTTACATCGCATTGGTTTTCCCTCTATTAAGCCTCATATAGAACTCTTTCTGCAGGAATTCTCCCTGCAGTATGTTTCATTTTCCATATTCCGTTTTACCCAACAAGAAGACAAGGAAAGCATTGTGTGGAGGGAGACGGTGTGCTATTAATGGGAAAGCATAAAGATGGTTGTGAGAAAGGTTAGTTTCAAAGTAAGTCACAGAGAGATGAGAAGTTGTATTTAACGTGTAGATATGAAAATAGGGAGAGTATGCCGAAAACAATTAGGGAGAGGGCGGGAGACGTATGAATCCAACGAGCTCCGCTTTCGTATCTGAAACCGCATGCATAGCTCACATCATTTGAAGGTTTACGTTAACTATAAAATATATACGGTCACTATTGCTAATGAGTTTGCTATTCTATCTATTAAGTATTGTTCCACTTAAAATTATCTATTTGACTGATTTTTAGTTGTATAATGATGATGATTCTAATTATTTGAATTGTTTTCTTAAATATGTAGTATATGCGGTAAACGTGGATCACAGGAAATGAGCAAGAGGAAGAAGTTAAATATACAAGTTCTCATGATGATGACACATCAGTGACTCAAGCGTTGGGTGGTTTTGGACACACTATTGTTCAAGTGTTTATTGACTAATTTATGCAAAAATTATTATGTATTGACGGTTGGTGCTATTTGAGATAGTATTGTTGAATTGGTTATTGACTAATTTAGAAAAAAGTATGGATCTATGATAGAATACGGGACAGCAAATTGGGATCCTTACATATCGGACCACATGGATAAAATGCAGAAATGGGCTGGGGTTTTGTGTAGGGGCGAAACTAAATGGGAACCACTCTGTGATAGGAGGAAAAAGGCTAGACTTGGGGCGCGCTACAAAGCTTACTCGGACGAACCGGTCTGGTCAGAAATAAGGGAGCGGCTAAGTATACCTAAATTTTTCTCTGAAAACGAACATAATTACAAAATAAAGGAAAGGGACCAAAGAACGGATGTGGGCAAATATTCCTTCGTAAACAGGGCAACAAGGGACTGGAATGCTTTGCCTGCAGGGGTACTAGAGCCTTTCCCTAGGAAAACAAATGTTTTCAAAAAGAAGTTAGAAACACTGAAAAGTTAGGAGCTTATTTTGTAAAAAACGGACGTGAAATATTTTAAAATTGTATTTTTATTTTTTTCTGTAACTTATCTTTGTACTTCAATTTTTATCAATAGTGCCACCGGGAAAATGCCACATGCGACATAGGATCTTGCCATCCAGACTCATTTTCATTTGGTAGCACAATTTGTATATTAGGTTCGTAGTAAAATAACTTTTACTAATAGTTGGCCATCCTCAGAATGGTTAACTGAGTCTTACACCGCCAACTGTAATGAAATGAGGATTATTGACGAAAAAAATTTAATAGTACTGTGACAATGTCGGTGTGTTTAATTTAGCTTATTTATTTTCTGGTTCTAATACACTCCTTTTGAAGTTGGAAATAAAATGTAGTGATATTAAAAGTAGTGACAAGTATTTTAATTTCAAAAATACTTATTCGATCATTTTATTAATAATAATGTTATTGCCAAAATTATTGAAAGCGTAACTGATTATGCTTATAATTTTAACAACCTATATCGATTAAACAACTTAAAATGGAAAGTAATATAGAAAAACCATGGTACTAAGCCTGAGGGATTATGAATTAGCGATGATGATCATTGCAGAGTTTCTCGTGCGCACCCGTAGATTCCATTTTTCGTTTGGTGAGGGAAACGACCCAAAGTTTGACAAGTTTTTACGTTTTTATAAAAAACGTGTCGGCTAACTGTAAGTTTGTTGAGACGCAATTACGACGCAGCATTCCGCACGAGTGCAGAGGCTGGTAATCAGCGCGTCATTATCCGGGCGTCGCGGCGTCACGTCTGCGGGTAACGAGACGACCCTCTATTTACGTCCACCAGGTCCTACAACTTAGGGGACCAATTACCGCGCAGGTGAGGCTACCGTCACGAAAACGGAGGGACAAGTCAAAGGATTCAACGACATTTAAACCCCGTGATCAGAGGAACGCGACTACATCCAATATATCTAACAGAAGGTAGACACATTTAAAAACAAAGTACACGTCTAAAAATTATTTCAATAAAGAAAACCAAAGTTTATTAAAACATTTACTTATTATGTGAAATCGCCACAATATCGCGAACAATATGGAGGATGTTGACCAAGAGAACGGATAGATTAATAGTCTATGTAGTAAGACATTGGAGGAAAGTGTATGGATTAAGGACAGAAGAGGTAGGCCAATGAAGAAATACAGTAAGCGGAATAGGGTGGATGTGGGATGTGCTAGTTATGCGGAAAAGGCTTTTGCAATGTAGGTTAACATGGATTGTTGCATCAGCCAAGTCTTAGGAATGAATACCACAAGAACAACATATTAACTAATAAATTAATTCGGACATATGAAACATTTCCATATATTGCAACTTGTCGTTCATCTCAATAGTGTTTTATTAAATATAGTTTGACAACATGTCAAAACTAATATTATTTTATCTTCTATTTATTTCATATCAGAATTATTTTTATACTTTCCTTACTGTTTTAAATTCGTTTGCGAAATCATAGACGAAAACTATATTAATCTATCCCATTTACATCTAAAGTAGATTCCATCTATGTTATATTGAATCTTTTATCCATTCAAAATGAGAGACTGTTGTACGAATACAAGTCTGTGAATATAATAACTAAAATTTTGTCGGGATACCATCGGTAAAAACTCTTGTCACTTAAAGGGGCAGAAATTAAAAACTGTAAATGATCTAACACATTTAATTTAATTTAAGCTTCCACTAAGCAAGCGGAATAATATTTTTTCGCTAGAAAATATCTTCAGCTGGTGGTGTTGGTGTAATTTTCTTTTTAAATTGAATGGATGTATAGTTCTCGAGAATGATCCGATGCGCTATGCATATAAGTGACTAAATTTGGTGCAACGTTTATAATTTGGATGACTTTCATTGTTTTGACATTTCAGTAAGCATAGAATCAATTATTTTGAGAGTGCATAAAATTGAATTACTGATTTTGTAAACAATATTAATAGATTTTTCGAGAACATTAAAAAAATATACTTCTTGTTTTTCAAGGCCGTTAATTTTAATTCTCTTGCATGGGGATTGTTATATATTTTAAGCAGTCAATGAAAATATATTTTTCGTTCCAACGAGTACTGTAAATTAAACGTTGAGCTGATACAAGTAAATATAAAATACAAATACAAATAATTAACTCCAAAACGTGTAACAATAAAAAAGTTGTAATATATTAAAATTACGAGAGGAATGTCTGAAGACCTGCGAAGTATTTTTTGTGTGCGCGTAATATATTTTGGGACGGTCAGAGCTACCTTTATTCGGACAATGGAACAGCCCCTTCTTCACATAATAGGCAACACCTTTATTGTTCGTCTTTTAAATCAATGGCAGATCCATTCGTAATTAAAGAAAAATTTGTTTCTGTTAAGTTGGAAGTTGCTCGAGGATAATTGGAAACAGCAATCTGTGTAACAAACGCGGAACATATGTGAAGAAACTTGTTCACATCTGGCACCTAAAATTTCATTGTTCGCTGCAATTTTGTACATGCCAACCAGTGCCATTTGAAGTTGGAAAAGGGAGGAGGAAAATTCGGGATCATACGAGGCAAAATGGACAGAAAATAACGAGCCACTACCCAGAGCAATGTTGAGCTCTGGAGCCCTGAGAGGAGCAGTTGCAGTCTTCTGTCGGAATCGTTGATACAATTTTTTTAACTTCACATTGTTGGTCCTATTTGTCAAAGAAAATTGGCTTGTTTTGGGTCAGCCCACAGGTGGGTTGTTATTAAAGAGTTTCAATGAAAATTATTAATTCTCTACCGTTTTCATGTTAATTTATTTTGATTTCTCTTGGATTTAATTAATTAAATTTTATTCCTGTTAAAATGAATGTCTACTTTAACTGATTTGTCATTTTTATTTACATTTCCCTTCAAATTATGATATTCCCAATCATAATCATTTCCAAAAATTTTCAAATTATTTGACCATTTTATACAAGTATGGCAGAAGCTAACTGCAGTTATTTAATTCGGTATTCTCCTAAATCGCTTTCCTGAATCAAAATGACCATTATGTCAAATACGCAAAACATGTTTTAAGCAAAGTTTTTTAAATCCGCTTTTATGATTTACTTGCGCGATTTTAATTTCTACATCGACAACAGAAACAGATTTGTTAAAAATACGTGAATATGAATGGTGTTGTGGAAAACTTAGTCGTGTCGGACGTAATGCGGAAGCGACTCACTCATGTGACAACAAAACGAAGATATACACGAAGCTCCGACGATTAGAAGAAAATAAAAGGCCCGAAAACAAACAAACGACCAGAGAGACGCGGAGTCGGGTATTGTGGGAGGAAACGACCGCCTCATTAAAATATGGAATGATTTACGTTGGTTTCATTCTCGAGGCGGCTTGGATTGTAAATGAGAACAAAGGATACAGCACACAAGACATAC
This sequence comes from Eucriotettix oculatus, assembly GCA_034510155.1. Classification (NCBI taxonomy): domain Eukaryota; kingdom Metazoa; phylum Arthropoda; class Insecta; order Orthoptera; family Tetrigidae; genus Eucriotettix; species Eucriotettix oculatus. Next base: position 64,983,264 of record CM067376.1, read on the forward strand.
GCGCTTCTGTATTTGTGGCGAATGAATTCTGAGCAGGAAAATATTTCCAACGCAGGGTGTGAAACTTCTAAATACCTTAAAAAAGGAGTTTGCAGACATACTTTAAGAGCGATGATGTAAAAATATTAGTACGTTACGTGATAGTTCAAATTCGTAACTTTGAGAATGAAATGTAAATTTTCCATTGACAATTTTTTATTCTATTTATCAATGTTCTTCAGGATTTCGTATATCCTTTTCATGATTCTTAACTTAAAATTTCATCTTTATTTGAAATTAAATGTCTCTGATGGTAAAGAAAGGAATTTGTGTTATTGATACATTAACTGTCTGGGAGTTTAGAGACATAAATATAGATTTGAAACTTCCAGTTTGTAATTAATATACGATGAATACAGAGTGATTGTTAATTAAGGCTCTAACCTAGTAACCTATTCGTAATTAGTTAAAGAGACTATGGAAGACCCTGGGTATTTGGTCGCATAGTGTATAGTTGCCCCTTGACAAACCGACAGCTATGGGCCAAAAGTTTCGGGATTACCGAACGTGATTACATTTTTGGCATCAGTGCTAGCTGTAGCCTGCCTAGATTAATATGAAAATGAAAAACCCATTTCGGTTAGCTAAAATATGTTGTTCTTTAAAGAAATATGGATGTCAATGCAGTACGTATAGGCATAAATAATAAGTACGTACAGTACGATAACTGCTCGATGGGAGGTTCGTCGGACATCTGAGCATGTCGGATTACAAAACTTCGGACTATCAAGGGACAACTGTACTTCAAATCTAGTACTTTTAAGGCGATTTAATAAGATGAAATTCGATACATAGTTTATTTTAACATCTGGATTCCTAAGTGAAATCCTTGTTTTCACGGACGTTACTGATTGTTTCTAATCATATCAAATTATACATTATTACCATATGTAAAATACTCATTTTTGAAAAATTATTCACCTGATGTCTTTCTATCTTGCCTGATTTTTAACTCCTTAATACTACTTCCTCACCAGTCAGCTAACCCAATTCCTTTAGTAGGATGAACCTCCATTTATTTAATCCTTCTTTCGTTTAGCTAGTTCTTTTCCTCCTACTAATATATAAATTTCTTTTATTTTTTCCTCCATTAGCCTAGCGCAAATTTTTCGAGCGACTTCATCAATTCTTTTATATCCCTACCCCTTTATCACCTCAATGACTTATTTTCGGTCATCCAACCTGTACAGAGTCCTTACCTACCAGGAAGACTGTAAAACTCTCATCTATGCATTCTGGATTTTTCTTTTGGAGTGACCAGCATAACGATTTATTTCTTTAAGAAAATACAGGAATAAATATAAACTTAATATTAATGTGCTGCAGTATTGATTATCAATGTTGCTAAATTTTTCAGAAATATTATTACACTGTGTTAATAGTTATGAATCTTAGATGAATAATCCTTTTTTAACATATTAGGTTTCACATTGGCGTTCATTAGTATTCTTACTGTTGGCAGTGCAATAAAATATATGAATATAAACTATTGTTTTATCGAATATAGGTGTATGTATACATAACATAAACTTTATTCAGAAAAAGAAAAGAATAAACTTATGGGACATACAATTTTAATTAATATGTTGATATTTAATTTCTTAATTCTATTCCCTGGAAAATTAGAATCTTCGCTCATTACTCACTGCCTGTCTACTTGAAATAAATTACTTGAGCTATCTTCTCAGTCTACTAATTGTCAACATAGGTTCCATTCCAGTTATGACGATGCTCCGGAATTAACGCAGTCCTTACTTCCTCAATTTTCTGAGCTCGCTCTCTCCGCTGAGGCGTCTTCTAGTTACTCACTCTTAATAACTTCACTTTTCCATTCCGCACCCCAACATGCTAATGAAGCTTTAATTTTTTTTCTCTATTTTCTTAATACTTCCAAGTAAAATCTCTTTTTGTATATTTGATATAAAGACTACAAAATACTGACGTATTTATAGCATCAGTGTAAATGTTTTAATTGGTAGCCTTCAGTGTTAAGTTGTTAATTTACGAAAAAGTAGAATATCCTTACGATAAATGAATGTTTTACTTAAAATATTTAGTGTTATTTAATATAATGGGTTTTTTGAATTTTATTTCAATATTAAACTATTAATTAAGCCAAACCTATCTGCACGTACCAATGACGATATAATAGCTGCATGAATAACTATAAAGAATATAATCAGAAGGGCAAATAATCAATACACTGTTTTAGGATGACAGACTATGATGATTGTCAACTCCCTTCGCATAGGAAGGGAAGTTGAAAGGGGAGGGGGGATGCAGGGAAAAGAGGAAAGCCGGTATGAGTAAAACATTTCTACCCATTATTCACATGTGGAGCAAGACCTAGGAGACTTACATCAGATAGGTCGGGTTATTCAGTATTTGTTTCTCGCTCTTCCGATTGACTGGAGAGGATTTTTTTGGTGGGGACGCAGAATGTCTTTATTAGTGCCTTGACAAGTTTAGGAGACAGCAGGCCGTCTGACTCAATAGGATTCTCTGTAAATCTACTAAAAGTATTCCACACGTGTTCGCCTTAGAGAGAGTTTACTACAAATATGAAATTATCTCGCTTATAAATAATTAATAATTATATTCGTAATGCATCTGTTATTATTCTGTGGAAATTACATTAATTTGTAGCCATTAATTCAACCGTGACTTGACTTTAAATTTTTTTAAGTATATTGTACCTTGAGGAAGTAATTTTTTTTTTTGAGTTTATCCCTTCTAAACTGACCGATAAATAGACAAACGAGCAATTTATTTATATAGAGTTTCATGGTTCACCATTGATTGGATTGATTATGAGGTCCAAATAGTTTGTGGTTTGCATACCACTTTTAGTCTTCCCCAAGGCATAGTCGCATGTGGTTCCTGTGGATTAGCATAGTCCACGATTGTGGTTCATTAATATGTTTTCACTTTGGTCTGTGGGAGATAAAGGATCATCATACATAATGATTGTGCAACCCCTTTCAATCTTCTTCTTTTCTAATGTTCTCTCTCCTGTAAATCAGCACACAAACAGTCTCGTATAGAAACAGGGACCAGAGTAAAATTAAATCTACGTTATTTTGAAAAATCGCACTATTTCCCTCTTGATAATTATAATTTTTTACAATTCTTAAAATAATTATGGTTATTATAAATTATTTTAAAGTCTATTAAAGAATTCTGATTATGGCATTAGAATAATATTTCTATTTTTTATTTACGTCTTAGACGAGTAAATTGTTTAAAACTCGCAAACATTTTAACCGAAATTAGAAATATAATATGAAATTACTACATGTTCCTATGCTATAATTACATTCGTCATGTAAACATTTTTCCTGACGAATCCATACAATAAAAAGTTTTTGAGTTATTTTAATTATTTGAAACATTTAAATGCGTGGCTAGATTACAACAAAATTTTGTAAACATTTTATTAAAAACTAGAGGGGAAAAACTGGTGTAGTGGGAAATTCATATGATAAACGTGGAATCAATTATATATATATATATATATATATACCATCTATCTGCATGTAAAAGTTTATGACGTCACCGACTGGAACCAATGGGAAACACTGCTGCTTTGTTTACTTTTATATTCGCGCTAATTAGACCTTCGCCTAGGAATATCCCGGAATGCAAACTTTTCAAATATTAAAGGATTAAGAAAGCCATAAGTAATATTTTACTTATTCAGATTTAATAGATTTGTTATCAATTGCATGAGAATTTTAGAAAAACTAGGTTATGGGTTTGTTTTGAATTTTATGGTTTTCTAATTTTGAAGCCTGAAAATATTTTCGAGTGAGAATCTCAAAGAATTAACATATTTCTCACATATTTAATATTTTCTGTGTAATAAAATATTTGTGAGAAATCAATATTATTAGAATCTAGTTTTATCACATCAAAATAAAGTTGCCAAGTTGTTTAAAAGAAAACTTTGAGATTGGTGATTATTTCGCAAAATAAATAGTAATAATTCAGTGAATGATATGCTGGTAGTCATTCACTGAATTGCGGATGTAATGTTTCGCACGAAACGATTAACTTACTTATCACAAGTGATGTTGAGTACGGATCACGTAAACGTCTTGCGACTAAATATATAGAAATATTGTAGCGGAGTGAGTGGTGAAGTCGAATTATACGGTGGAATTGAAAACTTCTTTCTTATGCGCATTGGAATCATAAGTATCTAGAAATGGCGCAACCTTACGTTACAGATTCATAGAATTCAGTTGCATATATCTCCTTTAAAAGAATTGGCAATGAGAACGAAATTCTCCATGACGGACACCCAGCTAGTCTAATTAATCAGCCATAAGGTGGAGTAAAGTAGCCAAGGGCTGACTTGGGACCCCGGGCTATAGTTTAAGGATCCTACCCGGTGTTTCACCGAAAGAGATGCAAGAGAAACCATAGAAAACCTGCATCAGGTAGGTCGGGCATTGGGTACTATTATCAGGCCTTACGGGAGACGAATTTTTATGTAGAGTCGCAGCATCCCTTTCTCAGGACATTTAAAAATTATATAGGGAATTGATAGTGGAGATAGACGTTACTGGCAGTCTAGATTTGCATTAATTAAACCTTTTAATTAAAGTTAATTTTCGCAAGGTAAAATATCTTATTATACACATCTGCATGTTCCAATAATATTGTTTCATGGACAACGAAAACCAAATCATTCTTCTTGTACCGGAATTCCTAGTAACCAAATTCTTTAAAGTAAATTCAGAATTCCTTTTATGAGTTGTAACGACATGGTCCTATTTATCTGGGAAAAATAACCGTAATTCAATTTTATATTCAACTGATAAATTCATGTTTACTTTCGTCTGAATATTACATTTACACCCACATTATAATCGACTTATATCAATATAAAACTAATTACACGGGGAAGACTGTTGTTACGTTGTTTTTAATTTCGATCTCCACACTTATCCAAGTCGGGCGTGACTTTATATAATTAAATCAAAATACTAGTGTAAAACTATTTTACGTAAAAGAGATTTTCAGTGTACCGGGCTTGTTTAACGATAAAAACCAAATAATTTTGAGGAAAGAATAAATTGCTTCTAAACGCTTTCCAATCTCTCTTAATGACGACGGCCATCAAACATGTATGAACTAAAATTTACATAATTCAATATAAGTACGAATATAAAAGGTCAATAGGAAACGCGTTCAACTTTCAGTAATATTATAAACCAACTGTTAAGGGAAAATTCGTAAGAAATAAGATGAAGTTATAGCTGATATGTCCGGAGCATGGAACCTTACAACGGACAGGTGTTCCCACATTCCACTTACAGTTGCCAAGAACCTCTATGAATAACTCATTGTGGACGAAATGACGATCGCTGCAATTAACTCTGCTGCCTTAGGCCCTATTAATAAACGTGAAATGTGTTCATAAATACACCTGGCCGCGGGCAATCTCGATCGGAACTTCAGACTGACTAATCGTCCAAGACATTCCGCGGCTGACTTTAACACATGGGAAAAACGCCACCTTTAAGACAAATGTCGCCATGCGACAGCTCTTAGTTTGCGAAAGTAATTATGCTGAGGTATTTATAATTTAGTAGAATCTCGATACCTTTAACACAATCTACCATTTGTTAATAAATTATTTGATGAAACGCTTTGCTTCTATTCTTACCATTTCACACGCGTGATACTAAACCTTTGAGATAATAAATTATAAAAGTCTACACATTAATCATTTTTTACTTTGGTTACAAGGAGGATGATTCATTCCAAAGAGAAAAGCTAATGTTAAGACACGATACACAAATAATGTATTAAAATTATCCAACCAAAATGTAAAATTTTTTAGAAATAATTTACTTTTACACAAGTAGCATACTTAAAAATTAAATACATACCGTCCTTTCTAAGTAAAGTATCGGGAATAATATAAAAGATATCATTAGCTGACTGAGAAACAAATCTTAAATCTCACTAACAGAAAATGAATATTTTTTTAAAAAAGTGATACTTTAATTAACAGAAAGTAGAGGAAAAGGGAAAGGAGATCAGTTAGTAGCGGTAGCGTTTTTTAAAAAGTAATTTTAACTAAAAGAGAGAAATTATTACTGACATGATGATGATTAATGATTTATATCCAATAACAACCGTTTCCCAATTATAAATAACCTGAGATATTTATTTAAATTCATGAAATGCCTGGACACGTCAAAACTAGTAAATTTAAAAAAACATAAAAATGACAGATGTAAATCAATTATTTGAATTCTGAATAACGAAAAAGTATACGACTAGAATTGAACGGAGATATCAACATGAAAATGTTTTCTATCAATTGAAAGAAGGGTTTTCCAGGTGTCAAAGTTTTTAAAACAAACGAAGAGTAACTTCAAATATTCTACCAAGGCAGTGAAATTACTGCAATTACATGGATCGCCTGAAAAGGCTGATTTGAGGTTAAATATTTTCCGAATGATTCAGATCTATTGTAATCTCATCCTTTCGCAAGTACGATTAATATTATTAATAAAACGCCAGTAGCAAATATATATAAATTTCAAGTAGCGAGAGAATCTCGAACTAATACCAAAAATGTTCCACGAGTTTGTCTAAAGAAAGTTACATGTTAAAGGTATTCAGGATAATTACAGTTGTTGAAAGAACTCTAGGTTCCATTAAGTGATATTTTGGCTTTCAGTGTGTGTGTGTTAATCAATATATGGCTATTAACATAATTTAGGGGTGTTGGTTTATGAAGTGTGATAATTAAATAATTGGCCTGGTGCTGTAACCTGCAAAACCACGATCACGCCGCAGCAGTTTATCATGTAATTAGGTTTTAAGGACTGATGTGAAACGACCGAAGATGATCTACGCTCTGGATGATCGACGATCGCTCGTCAACATCAGAAACATTGGACAAAATCCAGAAAATTTGGTAAATTTATCCTTGAAAATAGTCGTCTATATTTGAGCAGGAATTAATACAAAAACTATTCGTCAAATTTTGTAGAAATAACTGACCATGCACAAAGTTTGAACAACAGTGGAGCTAAAAGTTCCAGAGATAAAGAATCGATAATGAACATTTGTGTACATATTTTGTACATAATTGATAATGATATAAACCTTTTTATTTTCTAAGGCCAAATCGTTTCTCAAAGAGTGTAGATAAGATGAAACCAAATGCGGCGGAGATTCTAAAAAATCTGACAAAGACAGACATCCAGCACTGCTCTGAACAGGGGAAAATTCGTATGAAGCGTTGTGGGTATCGACATGGGCACTTCATTGAAGAGGATAATGTAATTGGTGATCAATAAAATGTTTTGTAGTACCAGTCCGGTTATTGAACTTCCAAACCGCGTACTTTTACTGGAGTTCGCTGTATAGGTTTCGTGGAAATGATTGAAAGATGTCAGCTACTTGAATACCCCCCCGATAAAATAATAATCCAGAGATTAATAAAGCGAGGAGTCGTCAGAATGGCAATTATCCGAACTCTGCAAACAGTCCGGGACTTTGTACACACTGTACATTTTTCTATATCGATGACATGAGCAACCCAGAATCAACGCTGTGCAATGAGTCACGACATAGTTCTACGAATGGATAAAAACGGTATGTCACTCATTTAAGTCGTAACATATTCGGGATAGGGGAATTAACCGCGGCGAGTAATTATACCATTATTTATTAGAAAGATAAGACCAGGGACTCGAACCCCGGACCTCCCGTTTTCCAGGCGGGCGCCCTGCTACTCAGATAATCCGAGTCGACGTCCAAGGAATCAACATCCATCCATTCTTCCATTCTTTTCATTCATCCAATTAAGCTATACGCTTCAACAGAAGCATTTCTATTTCCTTTTAATTGGATACCATTACTTTTTGTAGGCATTTAATATAGTTACCCAAGTTTTAATTTTTTTAAAATTTAAATTAAAAATGTTTTCCTATATATAAAATTGCTTGGTTATATCTTGTACTGGAATGTTTTAGTATATCTTTACGTTTCATGCATTTCAGATAAAATGGATGACTTTCCAAACTCTAGACATTTTCACGACAAAACGGTTACGACGACATACCTTGTATCTATGTTATACGCCACTTGAAAAAGTTTAAACTTAAAAACTGAGGCTTTATAATTTCATTTTTAGGGGATATTAGTTGTTACTTTCGGACGAGAACAATAAGGGAGAAGATGTAAATATAATAAACTTGTAGATAGAACCAATAAATAACAAATAACATACAAAAATCTTTCAGTTGACCTCGGCACTGAACGCTATGAAACATAGTTAAAAGATCATGTTATAGAAATTTGAAGCACACCAGTAATCAACCTCAGGACCTCCACTTTACACACGGTGGTCTTGCCTCGATCGATATTTTCACATCATGATCCTTTAAGGGGTAGTATATCACGAAAACCGGTTTGCTGTAGGCAAATCTTCGAGTCGTGTTACCATGCAGTTTACTTAGATTCCGGAATGAAGGAATGAAGCTATATTATTGTTACAATATCAAATATCTGACTTTCAATAACCATCATTAATTTCGGAAAGGGAGAATTGCATCCGCGGGTGAGTGGAGCAGCTTTCACTGCAATTGATTAACGGGAACACGCAGAGCTACACGAGGATGTAATGAGCAAGTTAGCTCTAGAGATGGCGCGTCTTCTATTGTCTGGTATCGCCTACGCCTGATGACAAAGGCCTGGATTGTCCTGAAAGGGCGTGCTATAATGACAACATAGGCAGCTGTTCGGACACTCAGCTGTAAAACGGAATTGTTTCCATCAAAGTTAATTGCAACCGCTACATGTTATTGCGTCCGCACGACTCAATTGCCTGTTGGATTGACTACAAGGTTCAAATTGTGTAACCCTCTAAGCGGGTCTGGGTCTTAGGTGCCTCAAACGTGGGCGTAAAAGCCTATATAACATTAAAAACTATATGAGTCAAATTTCTATTTGAGTACTTAATCTTACATAGAATATTGACAAAGTCGTCGTGGGTTTTTATTCAGGCGAAGTAGCTTTTGCATTATTTCCTGTTTTTACGAGGAATCGGAAACATCATAGCAGCATCTGAAAGGAGTGTATAAAATAAATTAGCAATTATTAATCTTAAATCAACAAATTCCTTAAACAACTCGTCGAGTTTAGAATTGGTAGTGAATGTATACAGACATCGTTTTAAAGTCTCTATTACGCACTCAAAACAATTCTGAAATATTATTTTCTAAAAGATGAATAAATAGAAAAATTAACGTTATCGGTACATGATAACAAGAGGTAAGACCTTATTTAACTGACAAACCTTAAAAATAGAGTAAACTATTTAATATATATATTCCATGTGAGCTTAGCAGTTTTCTCAAATGGCTCTCATAGCGACGATTCCAAAATTTGAAACAGGATGACAAAAAAGACATCTAACTAAATAAAAAACAGTAAGGGACCAAATAACTAAAGTAATCGTAATTAATATTAACAGTTTTTGGATGATTTTTAATGATTAACATTTCGGAAATCAAATGTTACACGTTGTATTTCTTTCACGTCTCAAAATTATCCACTCTTAGATACATGTTATCCATTTAAATTTACCCGAAGAAGGCCACCAATATGGACGAAATGTCGTAGATGTATTAAATAAATGTTTTTTGAGGTTTGTCTGTTAAATAAGGACGTATCGGTCAGTGTCCATTCAGCTACTACCGTTGTACGCAAAGATCCAATGGGATCCTGGATAACTCTTACCGTATTCCCAAGGTCTTCGACCCCAATACGCACACCTAAAATAAATTAAGGTTCCGCGGCATGTGAGAACCTTCAAAAAAGCAGACCGAGTACGAGGTATTCCTAAAGGTGAGCCCCGAAGTCAATTTGGGGAGAAATTCTCACAGGCATCTCTTTCGTTCAGTAACATATATGACCTTGTATAACGGACAAACCTTAAGCAACGGAGAAAACTAATTAAGAAAATATAGATAGACGCATGCTACGATGGGAGCTTAGCACTTTTCTCAAGTGGCTCTCAAAGGGATTTATTTAGAACTGATAAAATCAAAATTTAATATGTAGAGAAGTTTGAAGTGCTTCGAGAAGTGAGTATGATAATGTTGGTGAGGTCAAGAAATGAGGTAATTATAAGAAATTTGTGAAGTTGAGTAGCGGAGCTGACAGCAAACCAGAGAGAAATATAAATAAGCTTATACGATTGTTTTATTGTTTATTGTATGCGTTTGTAAAACTGATCCCGGGAAGGCGAAGGAAAGCAAGAAATTTAACATGTTCGACCGCAGATAATTGATTACAGAAACCTTTGACACTAACTTCGGCCTATATCTCCCCGCCTTGGGAGAAAGGTTTCATTACAATTATAATAAAATTAATGAGATTTGTATTTATGTTCTGTTATATAAACTTCAAAAAATACTAAATAATTTATTGCAATCATATAAAGAACCATCAAATTAATAAAACAAACATTACATATATATATATATATATATATATATATGGTGACTTCCTGTGGTCTAGGGGTCCCGGGTTAGAATCCTGGCATGGGCTTGGATGTTTGTATCGTCATGGTCGCAAAGATCGCGATTAAGACTGCTGAAGAATCTATACGCTGACCACGTGTCACTCAAAATTTGGATTGTGACATGCAAGATGACCGTCCGCGGTCAACCGGGTAGGCCAATGCTTCAATGGGCTGTAGGACCGAAAAAGAATTATATATATATATATATATATATATATTAATACGAAGAAACATTAGTTTAATATTCATATATATTGGCTTCAATGCTTGAAAAATCTTCATTTTTAAACTTGTACGTAAATATACCAAATAAACTAATTTTTACTTAATTTTACTTATCTCATCTACTTTTCAAAAAAATGACGATTTGAGCTGAGATTTTAACATTTTAACAAATATGGGGTTGAATCTGCATAAAAGTTGTGCAGTGAATTCACAAGCTTTTAATGAAAAGACGTAGTATGATTCAGTTCAATGGATCTGCTAATCTCTTAAATCTTATATTCCAATAAAATACCAATGAAGAGGCGTATCCATAATTTTCTAAAAACTGAATTAAAGATGTTATTACAAATATGAGTTCTGCAACTTATTTTTCGTGGTAGATAGAAAATCCTTGGATTTGTAACATTATTATTCTCTCGTTTTTTAACATTTATTTAACTCTGCGTAAGTGGTAATTTGCAGAAATAAAGAATAGATATTGCAACTGATAAATAAATACTCGATCAATATTATCGTTTATGACTTAAGATTCAGCTTGAAATCACATAAATGGATTGGAAATTGATTCGATTGTGGAACGCAACTGTATTAGTCTCTCTAATCGGTGGTATTTACTTGAACTGCGGAGTCGACCAGAAAACAAAACAGAGGGGTGTAACCGAGAACTCCACGCTGTTGAAACGGTGGTCATTCAATTCCGTGCGACACAATTTACTTAAAAATAGCCGACTTGCGAAACGTGTTATCGTGCTCGTCGACGTGCAGCTGGAGCAGAGACCTCACCAACTGAAAAAGCAAGATTTACGATTTCTTAATAATAGATATGTCGCAGCCTGAGCAACGGGCATTATATATATATTTTTTGGTAAATTTTATTTTACTTTTTGTCCTAGGACTGTACAGTTTTGTCCACGAAAAGAATAGTAAACACAAAAAGGTTTCATTAACATGAAATGTGCCATCCGGTACAGTTTACCAAATACCCGAAACTAGTTCATTAGTCAGTCGAATCATGTCTTCCGCTTTAGTCTTATATTTTGCGCATGGGTGACTGGAGCTTCCACGATTGATAAAATGATGGGGTTGTCTTGACCAAACATACCATTTCGCAGGGATGTATGCATCAGTCGGATCGTTGGTTGGACAGTGGGCATTTCAAAGTCTTTGTGAAGATTAGAGTTTCTGACGTTCCAGGGTGCTCCAGTCATATGTCGCATAACTCTGTTTTGAGTCACCTGTATACGTCTGATGTGACTTTCTTCATCAGTTCTCACAGTCCACAAGAGTAGTACCAAATTGGCCTCATTAATGATAAATATATTAGTATTTTCGTTTCCAGAGAAAAGGAAATTTTTCTTGCAGAAGAAGCTTGAGTTGACGGATACTTTGTCTCATCCTTCCAACGAGATATTTGATATGAGCTGTCAAGGTTAGGTGATGATCGAAGTGAAGACCCAAATATCTGATTACAGTGTCATATAATAACAGGAATTTCTTAATGCAATTAGGTATCTTCCTGGTTCAGGGACCCACATGTGGTCAGGTAGTTATTCAGCTGAATTGTAGCCGAGTAAATATCTTCCGTATTGCACAGGCTGACCTGTCAGCAGCTTAAAGTCGTTCAGCCTATGCGTCGCTGAGTTCGGAGCTGAAAATATTCCGCTCGCCGAAAGCTCTGATTGCAGGAAAAATCCTCATTATGTGGTTGAATGGCTACCTTTGTGCACAGCTCTTGGTGACAGCAAAGACGATCAAGCGGGTTGGTGGCTCCTGGTGCTTTCTGCCAATCTGCCTAACATTTATCTTTTTTATTAAAGCTTCTTTACTCTTCATTCGACTCTTAATTGACTGGAGTGCTGCGGCACACCAACCACTAAGCCCAGGTTCATTCGTTTGAATCAGAACCCTTACGTTACCGCTTTCCTATTTTCCTATTCTGATTTCTCCATTTCCCCTCTAGGTCATTAACAGAGTGAGCGACGGAGCTATAGTTCACTTGGCGAACGATTTATTTGGCTTTTCATATTCCGAGCTGGAACGTATCAACAGTATCAGTTGATATGCCCTGGTTATCGAGTTGTAAATTCTGGTTGTAAGTTTTTCGTCTTAGAGTAAAAGGAACTACTGTTGATTTTTGAGGATTGATTTTCAGTCTCCATCTATTGCTCCAAATTTTTATTTCAAAGTTTAATAATGCTTAACCAACCTCCTGTGGTGTAGTGGTAATCGTCGCTGTCTCCCATCACAGAGGTTCTGGGTTCAAATCCCGACAAGGATATGGATGTTGTGTGACTTTCCATAATGTGAAACCCTCACAGATACCTAAAAAATAAGTTACTAGAATCGTTAAAGAAAATCGCTATGATTTAATCAGTTGATGCTACTGTAAATAAAATAATTATGTACAAATAATCTTGGTGGAAATGAATCCGACGAAATATTTACATACATTCACAGAATAAATAGTCAACTATATATCAAGCAGAATAACAAATTACTCTCTTTATGACCTGGACAGTACTATAATATTATCGAAAATTTAAGTTAATCTTTTAAATACTGAAAATAATTATTTGTCAGCGGAAGGTATTACTACGCATTACATATATTAATTATTCTGACTTAAAGCACCAAATTCTCTTGTGCAGCCATAGGACACATCGATTTTATTGGGCCAGCGGCTGGTAGTTAGAATTCGGAAACATTTCCATACAATATCGTTTCCTCTCTGAAAAACACCAAATGGACTGCCTAATCAATGAAAAAGGTTCTCCTTGTCTATTATATTAGATTTAGCCATAACACAAATCATTACTTAAAAACTGTCTACACCAATTATAGTTTCCAGTTCCCAAGATTTAGATGCGCCTAAATTTCCATAAGGTTAATAATTATAGTTAGTATTTTATCTTATTTGGACAATTATACGAAAATACATCCAATACAGGTGGAGCGGCTGCGGAATTCCCAGGATTATTGACCTAGGCTCGGAATTGCAAATAAAGTTTGATGATTAAGGCTGGCCTGTATCCACGGGACCATGACCTGTGGAAACTTACCCAGGGTCATCAATTCCCATCGTTCTCATGGATATCTCGATCTTGTAAGATTAAACAAAATTTCTATACAAACATCACGTGGAGTGGTGTTTTTCTCATAGTAGGTGTGACAGTGGGACGATCTGGGAAGTGACAAAAACACGAAGAAGGCAATTCACGCCTCGACGTCGAAGAAAAGTCGGTCAGGAAGGAGGGGAGAGAAAAAAAATGTACAGGCAGAAGAATGCCTTACAAAACTTAGAAAAAGTTTTTAGAGAAAAGAAGGAAGAACATATTAAGACTGAATGTTAAATTTGCTGTCTTAAATAGGATATTCACTGAGAGAGAGAGGAAGAGGCTTTCAAGAAATCATGAAAATAAAACACAAGCCAACAAGAAATTCTACCGTTTTAGCCAAAATTCTCAGTTGAGGCATTATCATGGAGAAGAAAAACTAGTTCTTATCTTCGCCGGACAGATCCAAATTCAATGTTTTCCGCCTGCTGAAACTCATTTCTGACCGTGAAGGAAGAAGAATGGATTGTTGGTGCCTTCTCTACGGCTTACCAACCAACCCGATTGCTCAGAAGTCGCCTGGTACCTGCTCGAAACCCCAGATCCTGAACCTAAACAAATCAGGTTCGTTTTCCGCCTCAACGTAACAATAAGATCTCTGCTGCAGGTTTGTCTCCCCTCCAACATTCCGATAGATAAGATGCTGGTAGGTAATTGTGTCTCATGCATATAAATACAGAGATTAGCCATTAACTTGATTAAAATAGGATATTGCCCTAAATTTTCTAGTTTTAGTAGGGAACCCAAGTAATAATTTAAATCAATAATTAACCAAATTGGAAAAATAATCAAATAAAATTGATCATAATTTAACAATTACCGCCCCCTCTTTACCGTTTGTTTATTAAACAATATATTTACAATTCTTGAAGTTCCAAGGTGAATTCCCATTAGCTCTCATTCTTCATTCTGGTATACTACTACAGGAGCTTTTGGCTTTATTTGCCATAATCATCTGAAATAATTTATATATATATATAGTATTGTTTATGTAAATTAAAAAAACACTTGTTAATTGATACCATATAATTTTATTAATTAATAATCAATTATGTTACCCAACATTATTTAAATAACAACCCAAAACAGACTACACTATTAGAAAGCCAGAATAAAAGATGAGAACAAATGAGTACTTACCTTGCTTTTTCATGAATTATTGAACCTATAAAACTTCTGTTGAGGTTCTAAAAATATATTTATCTGTATTAAACCAACAAAAAGACCAAGTTCATAAGTATATTCAGATGTTAGTAAACCATTACCAAGAGTTGATTAGAATCAGAGTATATAGGTGAGATGTGAAACGTAGCCATTAATAGACACCGTACACATCGTACCTTTAAGAATATCTGTTAAATAATAAGTAAGCATAACATTATTATAGAAATAATGTAGTCAGTAAGTTGGAATATACATATTTCAGTTACTAACCAAACTGTTTTGATTAGGAAGCGTTAAATAAAAAATGTTTGCAACACGAGGCTTTCGTACTGTCTTTTCTAATTCACTGGATTTCAAACTGCAGATTTTCTATTCCTCAGAATAAGAAACGTAAAGGAATTTGGACCTAAAATATAATAATTTTCGATACGTGTCAGTTCACATGATCGTTGAATATAAAATAAGTATTGATAAACTAAAAAAACCTTTTGGATAGAATGGAAAGTTAATTCATTTAAAAGAACTCGTGTATTTTGGCGTATGCCTGTTGCGCTTGGGCGGCT
Source organism: Eucriotettix oculatus (assembly GCA_034510155.1). Taxonomy (NCBI): domain Eukaryota; kingdom Metazoa; phylum Arthropoda; class Insecta; order Orthoptera; family Tetrigidae; genus Eucriotettix; species Eucriotettix oculatus. Next base: position 64,998,926 of record CM067376.1, read on the forward strand.
AATTCGTCGCAGAAATAACATTCAAGCCGGCACATTAATCAAGTAAATGACTGAGTTATTAGAGAGCTGATTGCACGGCCGCTTAGCGCCGCGGCTGCTTCGTAATGCGCACGCGGCACGCCATTGCAGAAGGGTCAAAACGGACGGACTGGCAACCACTCTCGTTATGTCCTTCTCTTATGTACTCTATCACGCTGCATTTGACGTCTCTGTCAAGTGTTTAGCCGTAGATGAGTCAAGAGAGCCAACAACTACGGCAAGCGGCGGTGAAAAATTTTGCCGCTATGCCTATAAACTCTAGGATGTTTACCCGGCAGTTGATTTTCTTGATTTTCCCGTTCAAATGTAGTCTTATAGTTTAACTGACGTGTGGACGGAAGAAACTAAGATAAAACCGAACTGAAAATTGATAGGAAAACTATTAAACCTCTGATCAGTTAATAGTTCTAATGTCGTCTAGACATATCCAACCGTTTCACCTCTGTGTGTTTACTAGGTTGCATGCCCATTAAGTCCAAACCAATTCCAAGTGATAACGAGTTTATTACCGAATGTGTACAGTCATTATGGATGTTTATGGAAAAGTGTGATCCTCATATCATAAAGGAGAGCCATGTTAAAATGTTTCGCTTGATAAATATTAACAGTATAATGAAAGGGAAATAACTGTAATGGTTAAGGGAAAATAAATATAGAAATTTTCAATAAGGGTAGGTCAATGTTGAAATGGAATATTACAAGTTGTGTGTGAAATAATAACGAAATATTAAAGTACTAGCTGGTTGCCGGGCGATACCCGGGAATTTATTTACATTATCCCGAATCAGTATTTCAATCGACAGTAATGGATGAATGGATTAAGTACACCTAAGAGAAACATTAGACCACCTTATAGCTCGCAGTGTGCAATTCCCGTTATATAATTCATAAGTTGGCTGCCTCAGCTATTAAGTGGAATTCTGTGTGAGTTTTCTCTCACAAGTATTTCTCCCCAGATTGATTGCGGTGCTTCTTTCAGGGATTCTTCGTAGGCTCCGGTCTTTTCAAGGTTCTCACATGCCGAGGCACCTGAATCTATTTTAGGTTTTTTCCTGCATCTCTTTCACGTGGAACACCGGATATGATTCTTAAACTATTGGCCTTGGATCCCTAGTCAACCCTTGACTACCTTGTTCTAACTTACACGTACCTCCTTTTTAATTCCCTTCCTAAGCTATTAAAGAGGATTTGCCTCTTTCAGGATCACCCTCATGTAGCCTGTTCCCCGAGCTTTTCATGAAAAGAGTTACTCAGGGCTAATATGTATAGTGATTACGCATTTTTTAACAACCAACTTGCAACTCGAGCCAGGATAAACACCATTAATCTCATGAAGGCAGATTTTTTTACGAGTTAGCGGTGATGTAAAGTCCGTCATACGCACTGTCTTTATTAACGATAAATAATTTTATAAATCGAAACATTCAGAGTGAATTTCCCTTATCAATTTAATCTTAATTTATTACAATATTATCAGAATTAACTAAGTTTTTTGTAAAATAATATATATTGCAATAATATTGTAAACAAAATTGTTTCAATACCTAAATAATCATATTTATCAATTAAAAATTTGAAATGATTAAATTATCATTTATTTGTAACAGTTTTCTCTATTTTTAAATATGCGAGCAATCATATTATGCCTCCCAGGATATATTCGCCGTATGATGTTAAACAGAAAAATCGTCAACTGGCATTGTACAATTCTCTATTTGAATATCTTCTGGTCCAACAGCAAGCGGCGTCACTGTATGTGTTCACCTAGTCATGAAGTGCATATTCCTCATTGCAGAAAGTTTTTCTCCGAAGGAGCTGCGGGACATAAACTTTTGCCCTCTCTACCATATATTATACGTGTAAGCCAAGAGCCAGTAAGTACAACAAGATGAAGCCACAAGAGAGCTTTTTCTCTCGTTTTTACTTACTCCATCTCGGAAAAACGTTGTCCATCATTTCTCCAGTCAACTGGAGATAAATTCTTTTCTTACTTGGTGGTTATGTCATTGCTCAAGATGTAACCTGCATTTGCAGTTGTTTAGTCGAGCTTCCTTAGCGACAAGTCGGTACAGAATTCTATTAGTAAAGAACACCATTATTTTGAAATTTCTGATGGTGGCCAGTTTGTGTCTGCTTTTGATTTTATTGTGTACTACTAGTTGACGAGTTGTAAACCACGCTTCCATAAATGTTTTACGAGTGCTTATGAATTTTCAAATCGTGGATTAAAATACCTAATATAAAACTTGGGAAAAATTATGTAGAAGCACTTCACACACTGTCCAACGTGTTTAAAATAAAATAGGTAAAATATAAACGATTCAAAGTATATGATTTGTCTGCTTCATTTAAATATAAATCTCAATATAAAATGCAGATGACAATTCACCAAGTGGATGATGAATTACTTAAGTTTATCTGTATCCCAAATATAAGTCATTATAATTTTGTAGTCCTAATATCTTCTCCACAATTAATTTCAATTATGATAAACTGTTCCTGTGGTTCGTTCGCCACCGTTTCTAGTTTTCCCACAGTACTATTTTGTGGAACTCGAACGCCATCCACGTTTGGCCAGATTGTCTTGGTTAGAATGTCGTAAAATTGTAATAGTTTCGAAAATACAATCCTGTTTATTTCCGATGACAGATTTCATTATAATTCGTTTCCTGTTATACCAATCAGGTTGTAAGTCATGAAGTTTCCTAATATTGTCTCATCGAATTACCATCGATTTCGCCAAGAATTGGCCTAGTGATTGTTGCCCATTATTCCTTGTTTCATTATTCCTTGTTCCACTATTGTTATTCAATTTATATTTATATGCATATATATACTACCTGGGTGCCCGGCTATTTTCAGGTACTTATTTATATTAGCCTCCCCTGGTTAAGGAACGATTTTAAGGAATTATCAGAGAGAGATAGAAGTATTGGAATTATAATAATAAAGAATTTATTTAGCAAAGAAATGCTAATCAATACTACAGTTCACTTTTTATAAACTCGAATATTTAAATAAAAAATCCTTAAAAAATCCCTTATTTATCATTGATAGAAACTCATCATGATTTCAATACTCGTATTTGTTTCAATTCCTACTAGTAATTACGAAATATTTTAGTTTGACGCTTCTCTCACTCCACTACAATTTCAAAATCTAACCTGAAAACTGCGTTTTAAACGAAAACAAGCTACAGAGAGTACACTTGTGCTCAAAGTAGTTACTGTTACTTCTACTTTTATGAATTATATACTTCTATAATTAACCTATTTTATGAACTAAAATGAGGATCTGCAAATGACAAATAAGAGAGATTCGCGTAGTTCAATTAAATCTTTCTTATTTATTATCATCCTTACTTATTTTGGTTTAAATGATTAAGTTCCAGTTCATAAAATAAGTTAAAAATCTATTCATTTAACACTTCTAGGTTAAATGGAAGATAAAGTTTATACCGATATTTATCTCCATATTGATATTTAGTTTCAGTTCATAAATAGGTTAATTTATAGAAGAATATAAGTTATAAAAGTAGACGAAACACTAATTAACTACTTTAAACCCAAGTATGTCTGTACCATGTTTCTTTACGAAGCTGAAGCCGAGCCTACCCGATGTGTCCCGTGATTTTCACGATGAGCGTTACTCAGAAAAAACTTATACTGAAGTGAATTGTGAATTTTACACACATATTTTTGTGTGTCTCTTACTTAACATTCAATGTTTTTCCATACCATTGTTGTGTCACAATTCGCTTTCTAAGATGAACTTTATTCGTTGTCTGAAATGTATTTCTGTTCTGAAACCGACGCAGATCATAGCATTTTACCGTCAGCGTAGAGAATTGAAAATGCGTAGACTTCAGAATAGTTGCGGACGAAATTTATATCACATAAATGTTAATGGAATCATTTTGTAATAAAAGCTGTAATTTTACATGTCACGCTGATAATTGTGCACCCGAGGGGCGCGATTCTCGCTTCCATTTGCGACGATCAACAATACTAATACTTGTGTGGTATTTTCTTGCTGAGAATATGAAGATTGCGTATTATTGTGGTGGTTTTACATTACCACGAAGTTCGGTACACTGCGTAGTTTCGCTTTCTTGCTCTGCAGGAAGACATCGCCCGAATGTTTCCCCTGGTGATAAGAGCGCATAGGGCCGTGGAGTGCCATTCCCCGCTTCTCTCAACACTGGAGAACAGTCGCCAGTTAAACGGAGGAAACAGGAATCGCTGTTTCTCCAGGCCTACAGAGTCCATACAACCAACGATTTACACGGAAGTGATGGAATAAAACAGACTTGTTAATAATAATTTAAGTTAAGAAATACTCATAATTAACCGTAAAATACACTTGAAAAATTGTACTAACATGGAAAATCAGATTCTTAAAAAGAAAAAACGAATTTCAAATTCTATTAAGAATTAAAATTCGTATAAAATGTTTTTAAGAGGAAGAAAATGAACCCAATTTAAAAGCTCCAGCGACCGCTCAAATCTCAACTCGCTTTCATGAAAACGCTGACGGTCCCAGCTCTTATGGTATATTATAACAGTTTAATTTTGACTATTTAGAACAAATAACACATGAAAGTGTATTTAAATTAAGATTTTTTTTGGACTGAGTACATTTAGCTATACAGCAGAGCCTAAAATGACGATATTCGTCTCACACTTGCGTTAAAAACTCCGGACTAATTGTAATTATAGTCCCTTCAATTTTGTGTCTCAACTCTGCAAATTCAGTACGTAGTGACGAAATAAGAGCACAATCTTTTGTAAAGACCAAAGGAAAACAAAGCACGGTATGATGTCAGGAGAACATAGAGGGCTAAGGAAAATAACGCTGTCGTTTTGACCATAACGACCAATCCCAGGGACATCCACGATAAATGAATATCCTTGAAAGACATGCACCATCTTGTTGCCAAATAATGTGTTCAAGTTCACCTTCCAATTTGGGAAAGACCTATACTTTATTCATATCACGATACTAAGATAGCTTGAGCGGAAAAAGTCCCTACATTTGATGACGTGACAGAAAGCAGAAAATGTTAATCCTTTTCATATTGTACAAGCTCCTGAGAATATTTTGTCCTTAAGATTAAAATATCATGGACATTTACTTTTCCACTTAAACTCATCACTAAACACCACTTGCAAAGTTATAAAATATTGTTGTTAGATTTTTGCTTGCGGACACAAATAGTGGCCAAGATACGTCCCGAGTGGACGCTGGTCGATTGTGACAGCACCATTTCAAAAAATTAAGTCTAAAAACTTCAGAAAAGGGAACGTGGACTATTAGAAAACCTCTATCAATTAAAAACGAAAATTATACATTTATGGTAGGTACTTAATATATCGACCACTATCATACAAGGGGTTACAACATGTGACAACTGTACATTTGTAAACGTTTTATGAAACCTTTCCACACTATTGTTTTTGGCAACTAAAGTTCAAGACTTGCTTTCTGAACAGATTTGTTAGGACTCCGAAGGTAAGATGCACCGACCAGTAAACATGTTCAGAAACTTTTGGTCGTCCCGTGCCACTCCTTTGTCATCCACATCCAGTCGTTTCGAATTGTCTATAACATCGGCAGATGGTTTTGTCAAATGGTGGATCCCAACTAAAATTAAAGATTCATTCTTTGAAAACTGCAGAACACAAAAATATTATGCTCAGGAGTCGCCATTTTGTGTACGTAGCGCTGGAAGCGGAAAAACAACAAAACATTACTAGCACATGTTCCTATTCTATCAGTGGCGATGCTCAAATTCCCCATAGGTGACATTTAAGTGAGAATAACAACCAAGTCCAACGGAAATGAAATGCAGCATGGCGGGACATCAGCGAGCCGGGCATGTGAAATTCTCGGTTTTGGGGATTAGAAGACGCTACCTACTCAGGGAATTGACACCGGAAATTTCGAAGGCCGCTTCTCCATCCACGAAATAAGAAGATAACCGCGGGCCATGCTAGACATTTGATTAGGTTCCCATGGTGGGGACATCAGCAAAGCCGACCTGTAGAGAAGGAGAGACAGAAATTAAGCAGTTGGGAAAGAATCTTCGAAGGAGGAGGAAGTAAATTTGAAAGAAGTAGAGAAATGGAGAGGAGATGATAGATATATCAGTCAGTTAGGATTGAACTTTGTAGTAGTCAGGCGGAGAGAAGACGAGATATCGGGAATTAGTCAGCCTGGTGTGGCATTATAATAATGAGGAAGGCAGAGGAGATGAGATAGACTCGAGTATTGGAGCGGATAGTGTGGGAATTTGACGAGACCCGCTGGCGTAATAGGAGGAGGCGAACTCCAAGCAGCAGCAGGTGGAATCGTGTCGTAATGCCAGAGACCAGGAAGATCTCCGGATGCGACCATAATTCGTGGAAGGTGGACCTCAGGATACCGGCGAGGGCAAAGAACGAGCTCTTTACGACCCAAAAAAAATCGCAGGCGTGTCTGTGCCTACATCAAAAATGCGTAATCACTACCTAACTGCGAAAATCCCCACTTTCATGACCCTTATTAGATGCAGTCTCTTGCTGAGCTAGTTGTGGCGTATTGATAGACAGCAAATTTCTATTTCATATATTTGGTTGAATAAATTAAATTGTTTTTAATATTAACTTAATAAAATAGTCCTTATTTAAATTATTCCTTAATTTTGATCTTGAGACTAGAGTTAATACTATTACCGTTTATACTGGGACATTCCTTTACATACGCACCGTATCATTAGTCATTTAGGTGAATGCCGGTTAGGATCCTTAACCACAGTCCGCGGCAAGGCCAGGTTTATGAGGTCGTCACCTAGTTAAATGTGAGAGTCTTTTCCAGAAACGATTAAAAAAGATCACCCAAAACGACTAACATCCTTCTTTGGGATTTATATCAGTAAATATAATAATTTCCCTTAAGCCGTGACACTTACTATGGTTTTGAGTGGTTTATGTTCCCGCAGCAGTTAGACATGCGGTAAGTTCTTCGCTATTCTCATTGAATCAAATGACCAGCTGCCCAGGAATAGAAAGTATCGTCTGCCTTTATCGAAAGGGCGTGGCCTACCTCATGCATATATCAAATTACATTTAGGTGAATGCCGGTTAGGATCCTTAACCACAGTCCGCGGCAAGGCCAGGTTTATGAGGTCGTCACCTAGTTCAATCGGTGTATCTCTTGCAGCTCTAGTGTTTTTCAATAACATAACGAAAGCAACAAGAATTAATTCTTAGATTAAAATGTTAAAAGTCAGAGTATATAGTTTTTTTTTCTAATCAAATAGGTTTGTTGTGAAATCAGTAAGCGGACTATTCACAATTCCGTTCTCCAACCTGCGATTGTCGACCTCCTCATCCTTCAACTATTCCGTAAATCCCTGCCGAAGCTTGACTAAACATTCAGGTACAGAGAGAACCTTCCGTCTCTCCCTTGAAGGAGATAGAACTTAGAAGACCAAATGGAAGGGAGTGTAGTCGTCGGCGATCATTGTAGTTGAAGCTATGACTAGTTTCATCTCCATGCCCATGTTTTCAGCAGTGTTCACGTGCACCTGAACATAATTTTGCTTACAACGATAGTTAAGTCTGCCCTATATACCGGATTCATTTCAATTATTTCTCCCACATAGTATACAAAGAAGCATCAGACGTCAACAACTCCCATTCCAAACGTTCGAAAGTCACAGTCTAAACATGAGCCAATAAGCGATTTTACTTTCACTCATTTATTAAAAGGCTGTGTTTGCGTTAAAATCGAAAAATCGACATTTTTACGTGCAAATGCAACACTATCATTGCAGCGTTTACGTATGTGTTTTCCTCGTAAATCAGACTTAAATAAATATAAGAGACTAATAACTTTCATTCCGCCACTAAAAATAGTTACAGTTACTTTACCTTGAAAATATTATTCTATAGATACGCAGACACTAAGAGTTGTTAACGAATCCTTATATTATTATTATAAATTACATCAAGTCAATGAAGTTTTAGTACAGAAATAGCCTACTTTCCCTTAAGGGTAGAAATTTATTTCTATAGCTCACCTGTCGTAGTAGTAGTCCCTGCAACAGAAGAAACAATATAACAATTAATATAGAGTATTAGTATTTACAAATAAAAGAAAATCTCTTAATTTCAATCACGTGTTGATTACTTCTAAAGTTATTAGTTGTAAGCTCACGTAGCGAGAAATTGCATTGCGTCCATCGATTTCAATACAACATGTTACACAAAATTGAAACTTTATCGATGTCCAACAATAAATAAATATTTTTACACTCGCTTCACAGATGAATACGTAGCGTCCAATCAATTGTGCTACGCTATTGACATAAATATTCTGTTTGGCATGTTATTTAATCCAACATTTAATTTGAAATTCTCGTTCTTCTTTTGTATTACCTACCTTCTCAGCAGTTCTCATAGATTATTAACATAAACCACTGATTATTTGTTTGCAAATTCATATTAATAATTAACGTTTCCGTTCTAATAACCCTCTCATTTTAATTCGTTTTCAATTATGCTGGATAAGAGGTTAGTGTTCTGGCTGAGACAGAAAGAATTTGGGGCAAGTAATGTAATTAGATTTAATTATTCTTTATTTACTTTTCAGCTAAGGAAATAAAACAAGTTTAAATAAATATGCTTACCAGAACTGGATCCAACGTCATACACACAAAAAAACATGCATAAGAGAGAACAAAAAACATCCATCTAAAAAGTAATAATAAAAGAAACAAAGCACTAAAATTCAGAAAAGTTTCATACATACATTAATAAACATCTGATTCGTAAAATAAAATGTACTTACCTGAAAACATGGGTAACAGAAAATTAATATATTTAAATGCACTAATTTATGGAGTCTACAAGATCCCCGTTTGATGAAATGGGTAAACATCCATTTGGTATTAATGTAGACGTAACATAAGTGGTTAATTTTTAAACTTAATTCCGAAGAAACCTTACAGATTAATTCATTTATATTAGATCAGAGATGACCCACATAACATTATATCTGTATTAAATTCACCAAAGTCAAACAATATTTACGTGTTTCGAATCATTTATTTCGAAAAAATGTTTTACCTGTTTTTATATTTTGTAGCGATAAATTAAATGACCATTTCAAAATATTTTACTTAAACCAACGATATTTCAGTACATTCTCTTACTTTTATCAAGCTGTTTATGTTATGTTATTTCTACGCGAACAGAATTTACTCTGTTCCGAATTTTTCTTTTATAACTCATTGAAACGAGTTATTTCACTCAATATTAATTTTAATTTATTTATAAATAAAATGTATTAAAAAAACTACATTATTTGTCATGAGTGGTGCAAATAGCAAACAATATGTATTATATTGTATGTATATTTCTAGCTAAGTGTCCATCGTTCCTCATACATTAATTTATTTAAATTAACGAGAGATAAAAAATTAATTCTACTCTTGGTCAACGCGTGATTTACCTTGCATTGAGTACGTTACCTAAAGTATTTCAAATTAGGGTTAGCTCCAAATGATGACTAACGGTACCTTAATCGAGTCTGCTGGTACATTAAATTATCACTCTACCTTAAGAGACTCTTAAAAAATACTGGTGCATTAAGTGGTGAAATATATTCCCAGTTCCTTAGCGCAGTAAAAACAGAAAATAATCCAAGTACAATCAGGGTGTACCTGTACCATACGGACGAGAACAACATTTCTGCTAGTGTGAGTAATATTCAGGATATAAATGTTACCCTTTTCTTTAAGTATACGGCACGAATATTTGAAAATCATGTTGTTGTGGCATTCAGTCCTAAGACTGGTCTGATGCAACCCTCCATTCAAACCTATCTACCGCAAGAATTTTCATATCCCCATAACTATCATATCCCATATCCTCCCTATTCTCTTTGGCGTATTCCATCTTTGGCCTTCCTCTTCTGTTCTTACCCCACACACTTCCCTCTAATGCTAATTTTACAAGACCCTCAAGTTTCAAAACGTGACCTATTAAACTATCCTCTTGGTCAACGTCCTCCATATTGTTCGCTCTTCCCCTATTCTGTTTAGAACTTCCTCGTTAGTTATTTTATTCACCTATCCGATTTACAGCATTCTCCTATAGCACCACATTTTAAAGGATTCTATTATTCTCCTTTCCGCAACTCCTACCGACCACGTTTCGTATCCATATAACTCCACGCTCATACGAACTTATTTAGCAACGATTTCCTAATATTCACCCTTATATTACCCGTAAGTAAATTCCTCTTTTTCGCGAAAGCCTTCCTTGCCTGTGCTATATTACTCTTTATGTGTACTATACTTCTACCACTCCTAGTTATTACGCTTCCCAAGTAGCAGAATTCCTTAACTTCCTTCAAAATATCCCTTCCAAATCTAACACCCTAAGTTATTTCACATACAATACTTCATTTTCTTAGTTTTCCCTCTAGTAATCCTCATATTGAGCTCTTTCTCCATGGTAACGTTCGTGCCATTTATTATGGTTTCCAAATCTTCATCTGACTCCCCTAATACTGCAATATCGTCAGCAAAGCGTAGGGTTTTTATTTATTTTCCTTGCAGGTGTGATTCCTTTTCCATATCCTGTTTTACCTTTCTTCATCGCCTGTTCTTATATATGTTAAACAGCATTGGCGACAGACTTTTTTGATTTCTGCTTTCTTTTCTTGATATTCAATTCTAATTACTGCTGGCTGTCATCTGTAGAGGTTATGTATAAGCCTTCTTTCACTATATTTATTCCTGTGTTCTTCAAAATACGTACTAGTGTGTTCCAGTTCACATTATCAAACGTTTTTTCTAAATGTAGAAATGATATGAACGTAGGCTGGTTTTTTGTTATCCTCTGTTTTAAAATTAGACGCAAAGTGAATATTGCTTCTCTTGTCCCTATATTTTTCCTAAAACTAACTGATCTTCTCCTAACTCGCATTCTATTTGACGTTTCATCCTCCTATATCGTATTTTCGTTAATATTTTGTATGCATGAGATACTAAAGTAATTGTCCTCTGCTGTTCGCATCTATCAGCCCCAGTCCTCTTCGGTATGCGTTTAATTTGTTGTTACTAAAATCTTCTTGTATTCTGCTGGTTTCACACATAGGGCTTGCAGATTTGATCCAATCAATTGTTGAAACGAATAGCGCATCATCTATTATAAAATGTTTTGAGAAGGTCCCCTATTTGCGCCTGGAAGAAAAGGGGTGATGAAACAACTCTCTGTTTATCTCCATATAATAGCTTAGATATTTAATACCAATTGTAAGTTTTACTTATTACTGTTTTGTTATATTCTCATGGAATACAGCCATGAATTGTGTTCAGTGAGTCATATAGTATAGTTTCCAGCTAAAAAAGACAGAAAAGTATTAGTTTCAACTAACTCAAACCTTACGACGCTTAAACAAAACTTAAAGCTAGTTAAACGTTGAAATGCGTGATTTTTAAATTCTTTAATTTATCCTGACTTCTTATAATAACAAAAAATAATGAAATAACGCTGGGTCGTAAATGTTTTCATTTCTCATTTGATTAAATTACGAGTTCTCATACTATTTATAACGCTCAAAATGTTATTTTCCCCCGTCACGGCCTTTGTTGAAAGATAAATTCGTCTGTGAACGAATATCACAACAACAGTGCCAGTTGGAAAGCGTCGTTGACCCGTCAAATTCGGTTTCATATGCTTCGTTACTGGCAAGGAGAGGCAGGTTGGGAAATCCCCGTGATAGATATGTCTGCAGGAAGAAGTCGCACTTTCTCATAGTGGCAGATAAATGACTGTTTTTTTCCTACCGACACTTTCGCGATTGCTGCATTGACTGCGGTGGCCCAAGGGTTCGGGCATCAATACCTATCAATTTTATCTTCGACAACCTTTTCCATGAACCGCTGCGAACATTTCAGCCGAATCGCGGGAGAAGAATTGAAAATTCCATCTAAATACCGCTGAGAGGCTTTCTTCTCCTGCAGGGAGAAATCTATTGTGTATACATGACGTTGAAAAATAGCTCAAATTATAAGAGATACAATTACACGTATTTCAGTATTTTCGAAATTTGACTGGTTTCTCCCTATTATATTTTATTATAATAATGTTTCTAGCCCATATAAAATAATAAGAACATATTCCGTTCTCAGAATAACGATTTCTATACAGAGCTAGACGTTCCTCACATAAATGATGTATACGGGTGCAGTATAAAGCGCATTATTCTTTCTATTTCTCTGTCCTGCAATATGAAACGCAGTACTTCGCACGGTATTACCATTTTATCGTTAAATTTAAAATCTTGATAAATTTTTTAACATTACCATGTTCTCTTAATTCTGGTCTCATTCATATTCCTTTGAACCATTACCATTTTAACGTTGACTACCTACTACATTAATTTATAAACTTTATTAAAGTATTTAAAAAGCATTACGTAAATGTGACCTTGTATTTATAATCCTCAATTTTATTAGATTCTTTTTAAAAAGTGGGAAAACAAAATAAACTCTTTTTTTAAGATATCGTTTAAAGGCTATTGCATCATTTATAACGCGGAGAAATTTGGAAAGATAAAATAGAGGCAAGAAAATTTTAACTATAATTGTAAACCTATTCTACAACATGGACATATAACAGCTTGTTGGCAACTAGGAACTGTAAAGCTAAAGTCAAATCCATATATTGAAGGAATCTTAAATATAAGTGGCTTGTTTGCATCGTACGACAAACTGATTCTCTTGAAAAGGATACTTTGAGGATAATTAATACAATCACATGGGATTGCTATATGCACTGAAGTCTTCCTTCTGTCGTCTAGTTAGGCGCGGAACACTCCACATTTAATTCAACATTCAGTATCATATATTTCTATAATTAGAGGAATATATATTCAGATACCGTCTTCCTAAACGTCGGGGTTGTGGGATTTCCCTCTTGGTCTGGCGCTGTAGTGTCGCGTTTGAAGTAACAATGTCGTGGCTGATCAGCCACCAAGGGACGATGATTTAAGGAAATTTCCCTAGGGTCAGACCATTTCCTTCAAAATTGCGGATCCAGTGGTCTTGAAAAATTTAATATGAATGGCGTAGACACGTCACGTAAAATGTTTTTTTTTACCCCGTAAGTGGTGTGACAGAGAGATGAGCTAGCTGGGAAGTCACAAGAAGACGAGAAAGACAGTTCGTTTCACGATTCGGAATGAGCAGGAAGCCAGGGAAGAGAGGAATAGAAAGTTGAAGGAAGATATATAGACAGAGCAATTTCGCTCCAGAGGTATAAAAGGGAGGTCTGGGAGAAGAGAAGAAAGTAGAAAGAAGATTCATATTTTAGAAGAAGGAGATCCTCAGAGAAGAGAAGAAGACGCTTTCAGCTACTTATCCAAAGCGAAGCACAAAACGAGTTATAAAACTCTTCGTGGAAAGTAAATTTGATTTTCCTCAACGTCGGGCATTGGAAATCCACTATCTTCCGTCACACCCGGCCGTGAAGGAGGTAGATAGGTGCTGCTACCTGTACCTGCCGTATGAAGAGCGAACCACAACGAAAAGCGCCTAGTACCTCAGATCAAAACAGGTTCGTTGTATGGGACGACGTAAAAAGCGTGATCTCTGCTGCAAGTTTGGTTTACTTCCCCCACAGACGTGACTCCTATAATTAATTCAAGTCTCATCCAAATAAATACCCTGTGTAAGGAATCATCGTTTTTAAATATTTTAACTGCCCTAAATTTTCTCTATTTAAATTTAGAATAAGACGTAGGGTCTAAATGGTAACCAGGTTATATCAAATAAGCATTAATTATTTATTAGAATTTTTTTCTTTAAATTCCCCCTCTTCTTTTGTTTTACAATACATTAAAAACAAAAATGTTGGCTTCCAAAGGACTTTATGTATTCGAGCGAATTGGAGTCGCTTTAGTTAGAAATAATTTTAATAAATATAGACCAAATAAGACAAGATTAAGGACATAGTATTTTTAATGTGGTACTATAACGTTTTAGAATTTTATGTATGTTCTTCGGGTAACGACAAACCTGCCACGCATGAACTTTAGGCTCGTCATGGAAAGTTTATCAGTATATACAATATTTAATAGCAGTTAAAATTTCGATACTATGGACGACGAGGAAAGACATATTTCTGAAACGCAGAACACTCACCATACTTAGCATTTCTTATCCAATTTTATGTTCAGTTCATTCGCCCTGTTTGATTCGCAAGACAAACTTGAGACACCTAAATGTATATTATTCGAGTGTTGCGGGTAAAGGTACGTGTAAAACCCGCGCAGTCGCATCCTTGTAATTTGACAGTGGAACAAATGCGGGTACACAAGCTGCACGGAGAAAACTGCATCAAGAGAGAAGCATCCTGTTTTTAATTATGCTTCGCGGCAAAAGAGGTAATTAGCATTTCCCGGAATACTCCTCGAGTGTCCCCGGAGGTTTAATTTTATTCTTCAAATATATGTGGACATGGCTACATTCCGAATCCAGACGGTCCGTGTTCTCTGGTCTTTCTAAAAGTACTAAAATTTAAAAGGCTTTCATTTAATCTGTGTCGGCTAATGAAAACTTTTGTTTCCTCAATCTTAACGCTATAAAGGGGAATTAAATCTTTATATAGTAATATTGTGGCAGAACTTTAAAAATGTTATTCCGTGAATAACTTGGGCTGTGAAATTCGAGATGTAACATAAATAATGAGGCATTTGTATCCGGAAAACTGTCCACTTTTACGTTTTTCCTTAAAAAGATAATTTTTGAAAATGTGTTGTTCGCCTATAATTTCCGTAAAGAATTTATTTTATCAATTTTATATAGGAAAACGCATCTCAACGAAAAAAAAATACAAATCGTAAAATAAATATATGATGAGAATGCGGCTTAGTAAATTAATTTGCGTTATCAAAAAAAGTATTCTGAACAGTCATATAAAACCTGACGCAGCTAATAACAGCCAGAAAGCAAAGTCTCTAATAACTCATGTTGCCTATTTACCTCCATAAGGTATTAGTAACAACACATGCTGATATATAAATTATTTAAATCTCTCTTCTCAAATTGGTAATCTAATTAATTTGATATATTATCGATTACAGTCAACTAAATTCTATTGATAATAGTAACATAAAAATGCCATTGAAAAACCCTGGTTAACACGTTATTTAAAAGATTGTTACCAAAGTTTTATAATATAAATCGGGATATTAACATCACGTGTTAATCCAATTAATATAAACTAAACTGCATATACTTGATCCTCCTTAAAACATACGAAAGCTGAAAAAATGAATAATTGCATTTCTCGTTTAGTTGAATTCAAAATTAATGTATTTTTTAAATTTTTTAGTGTATTATCTACCTTTCACGTTTCGTGGTGTTTATGTTGTAAATACATTAGTAAAAATGTGAGAGTAATGTCTTGACCTCGGCCTAGCAGAATGAAACGAATGTTCTTCAAAATAAACACAATTACATATGGTTTATTCCCTCTCTCAGGCCTCATGACGTCACAGGTCAACTCGTTGTGAAGCAGTCACATATTTATTACATTGAAATTCCATTAACTTTTCTGATAAGGGTTTCCTACCTCTATAGTCTTTTAATCCTTGTTTTCAATAATACGTATACCATGTTTCTTTGAAAAATTTCCACGCCTTTCAATTTATAGAAAGAATATAGAAACGTGGAAACATCCTTGTTTAATATGGAAATACGATTATTTTTACTTTTGAAACTAGATGATATTGTTGAACTTAATATTTCTATACTTATGGTCGGATGTTTTAGTGCTTGTTTTAAAAAATATAATATTTATATATATATATATAGCAATGAAAATAGACTGAAAGAAGAATGTGGCTCAATGAAGAAGAAGAGAATGAGACGTACGTTTAGAACATTAATATCTCTGTTCGTCTTCAGGAAATAAAGATATTTTCTGTTCAAATCGTCTATGTCGATCCTCCTTCCTCTTATTTCACATTCGTCCTTCACTTTATTGTTTTTGCTAATTATACTTGTTTCGAACTACGAGATAATGACAAAGCACGCGATCGATAACAGCAGTAATTATATTCTTATTTCCTCTTAAGCGCAAATGTTTTTTCTCTGATTTGTGCCTAGGGGGAACTCTAAAATTCCATACATACGTACTGACATGATATGTTTAAAAGGGAAACGTATTAACGTCATTCATATTTCTTGAGTGGTATACTGTATTTGTATCGATAGTTATAAATTATTTACCATGCATATGTTTTGTAGAATTGATCGGAAGCATGAAAAATATAAATAAATTTTACTTATTAAAGGATATTTGTTAGAAAAATAGTAATTACACTGAGAAGTTAATGCAAAATAAACATTTCCACCGCACCGAACTATGTACACTTAACGTGAAAATGTATGAATATCCGGTTCACTTTTCCTTCAATCGCCTTTCGCAGGGTTTTTCTAACAAAAATTATGCCATAAAATTCCGGTTTGGGAAACATGCACGAAGCTCTTAGACACACTGTTAAAAATCTTTACGTTTCAGTAAAATATATCACAAAATTAAAAATATTTTATTTATGTATACCTTGTGAAAACTACTTTCTCGTAAAATTATAAAATCATCTGAAGAAGTTTCAAACTTACAAACATATTAGAAGTAGGCAACAAACATATAAATGGATAGAAAAAGAAATGAGTGTCTAAATATGATTCGAATTAGTCCGCTTGTAGTAAGGGTACGAATGCCACTTAAACACAAAAATCTTTTACGGTAACTGTAGTGTAAACGTATTGTACGACAAAAAATCATACGTAAAAGTTAGGGATGGTACTTATATACCTTGGCACTGTCAGAATATACCATAACTAAAGAATATGTTCCAAATGCTAGAGCCCACTCTCCAACGGCTATGCTCGCCGACTACAATACGCCGCCTCCAACCTCTTCCCTTCTTCTATGTCGCTAACACACACCATGATATTTATCGCGACCAACACCACACAGTGTTTCTGGAAACGTTTATTTCAATCAAGTGTTAAAAACGAAAAAACCTAATGAACGTAATGCTTCACAAGATTCGTCCTCTGGATTATGTGGTAATTATTTATTCCTCTTATTTTGTCGATTTATTGGCTTCGCCATTATCTAATTATTATATCTTAGAACAGCATAACACTCTTTAAAATTGCATTACTATTTATTTTTTGGAACAATTGTTCGAGCTGATTAACAATAATTACAGTAGTTGTAATATGAAGCTTCCACTTGTTACCCCTTTTACCTCATTTTAAAATCAATTATACTGAAGATATATAAATTTAAACGAAACCACCATGAAAACAAACGTTTAGAGTGACAGGAGAGCATAACTTTATTATTGTTGCATTATTTTGTCGTTTTAATAGTCCTGGGAAACTTATCTTTTTCTATTATCGTCTCGAAACAACTAAACAACGGTTTTTCCTTCATTTCTCAAAAACGAATACTACGCCACCGACTCAATACTTCAGCAATGTGGAGAATAGGGTGCGTCTGACAAACTCTTTCAACAGGTTATGTCTACTCTCACGCTTATGGGGAACGAAAGACATGCATTTTCCAGAAGCTCAAATCTGTTCTTAAAAAATGGTACAAAATTGTCATCGGAATCCACTCACCATCGTCTTCAGTTGATGTTTTATAGACGTGTATTTTTTTCTCGACATCATTTTGAAACATCCTGCATGAATGTTGTCTTTTCCGAGAAACGTCTGCGGCTGTCAGCGTGAGCAAGGAGCGCTAACAAGACGCCATCGGTTGGCACGACGCCATGCGAGATAACGACGCCAGTAGACGCAGTAGACGCACTTCACGCCTAGCGACTCGCGATAAAATAACGGCACCGTGTCGATACGCCTCCATCGGCGTGGGACCCTCATTAACAACCCGCCCTTCCGATTCTATCAACAACAAATAACTAAACCATAATTCGCGCCTTTCCTCGAAGCTAATCATAATGGTAGACGTGGAATGCGTCTCGCTATATCGGTTCACTTCATAATCATTATTTAGGGCTGCAAGTCCTAAAGTTAGGAGGGCACTACTACTGTAAGATAATAATAATAATAAAGTCTCGGAAGTAATGGCAACAAGCTAGGCTCTGAGAAGTACTGCCTATCAATATTTCAAGAAAAATAGCACCTCAAAAGTTTCGGCAAGAAGGGTGTCACGGTTACTCAGAGATAGTTCGATCGGGACAATTTAATAGTAATCCTCATGAGTCTTTATGCTTATATAAAACAATTGATGAAACATAGATTCAAACCAAAGGGAAATCATTAGATAATGTAGGTTTTCCCGGTATATATAAAGTTCCAGGGTTTCCACCCGGTATATATCATTTGAAAAACATAACGTTTTGATAGCTATCTCCGCCATCGTCTTCAGCTTCGGAATTTTTCATATTTGCTTGGAATTGAACACCTCGAAAGGACAAACGAAAAATTGAGTCTGTTATGCGCCGCAACCAAAAAACACAGAAAAGCTGTTGTATAGTTTCGATGATAAAAATTGTTGAATTCATAGTAAAACTATTGCCGAATCCATTTTACGCACCATATTTAGCTTTATGAAACATTTTTCGATTTTATGATTAGAATAATTGTTTTACCAGGAAAATATTCAAGTCGATTGTGGTAGTTCGTATAATGGCAGTTTAAAATTTTTGCTTTTGGCTACTTGAGAAAGCTGGACGAAGTATGAGAAGCATAAAGAAGATTACGTAAGGTTGTAAAATTGAATAAAGCGACACTAAAATGTTTTTTCTAGTATTTTGTAAGATTTATTACCATACGCTTCTTCGTTTCATAAGAACAGTCTTTTTTTATTTTTCTGGGATCTGGGCAAGAATTATAAACGGTGGATGTATTTTTCCTACTCACTTAATCAGTAGATTTAAAAATTAAAATTTAACGTGTACGTTTTTTGGTACATGAGGGTGATCCTGAAACAGCAAACTCCTCTTTAATAGCATAGGAAGGCAATCAAAAAGAAGGGACGTGGAAGGTAAAGCAAAGCATCCTAGGGTTTACTATGGCCCACGGCTATAGTTTAATGATCCTTCTCGGCGTTTCACCTACAGAGATTCAGGGAAAACCCTAGAAATTTGAATCAGGTAGGTCGGGTTTTTGGATACTATTCTCACCCCCTTCAGAATTACGCCAGATGTAGGGTCGCAGCATTCCCTTCTCTGTGTTTCCAATAGTATAATTTTGATCGAGTACCGTCAATTACTTCATTTTTTTCTCTCTGGCTCTACAGCCCATTAAGGGCCTGGGCCTACCGAGTCGACTGCGGACTGTCATCTTGCATGACACATTCCGAATTTGGAGTGACACGTGGTCAGTGTATCGATCCTCCAACAATCTTAATCCCGGTCTTATCGACCATGACAACACAAATATCCAAGCCCATGCCAGGATTCGAACCCGGGACCTCGTGGTTGTGAGGCAGCAACTAGAGGCTAGCCACTACACCACAGGAGGTCGGCACAATTAGTTAATAGATGTACAAAATGTTTTATAAGTCGCAATGCAGACGATTCAGTCTCACTATATAAAGCAGGAACAGGTTTAAAGGGGTTTTTCCTATTTCAAGATCACTCTTTGACGCCTATTAACCCCCCCCCTTCCCAGACTGACTGCGGAGCTCACCTGATCACCTGACTATGTTGGGAATGCCTCGTACTCTTTCTCTCTGTTTTTTTCAAAGTTCTCACATGCTCCATTGAATCAGTCGGCCAACTGCCTCCTAAAACTGGTGGTGACACGTAGAAGGAAATGCTGCGACTCCGCAGCAAACTCGCCCCCCACATTCAGAAGGGCGTAAAAATAGTACCCTATAGCCCGACCTACCTGATGCAGGTGTCTATAGTCCGGGAGCCCTAGTCAACCCTTGACTACGTTCCACATCCCTATGATAGTAAAGGGGAGTTACCTGTTTCACGATTACCCTTATAGCCTGTTACCTCCCCCCCAATAAAAAAACAACAGAAAAACAGACACTTAGTTTATTTCTTATTTTTCATATTGGAGACGCATTGACGTAAGGTACAATGTTGGAGTTCTCGTCACTTGAAAATGAAGTGAAACGTCATTCTTCTTCGTTGACGTTGAGAACGTGATTTATTGTTTGGCATAATTTGAGTTTTATTCATTAAATTTATGATGATAATATAATTTTTTTAGCTCTATTACCTCGCCAATAATTATGACTAATGTTTTGTTATTTGTGGAACATTTAATAGAAAGTATATTTTCATAATCTCAATTTATACAAACGTATTAGTATCCTAAACGTATTACGTTCTCTCTTTCAATGCATAATGGAGTAACCAATTAAAAGACTGGGAGGGTTACGGGTTACCTTATTAAGTTACTAACGAAAAATGGTATAATATTATGTAACGAGTGACAAAAAAGTAGTTTGACAAGTGTTCAATTAATTTTTTCTTTCATGCGAAAACTTCAGTAGAGCGTTTCGGTTTAATTGATCTCAGCTTGTATTCATTACAGAATAAACTATTTCCTAGGATATTATAGAACACCAACTTATTAGTACGAATAGTATAAAATCACACACTGAAACTAAAATTGACAGGTAAAGGAAAAACCATCTATTTGGTTGAGTATATAGCCCAAATGATCACAAACAAAATTCAATATCCACCATAAAATTCTATTGAACGAGATAGGATAATGTAATCTGTTTTTATTTTTAAAGATTAAGACGTCACACTATTTTAAATTTAACTCTTTATTTAGTATGAAAATGTAAGCTGCGAGTGCTATAAAATATAATATTTTATTTAAAGCTACATTTTCATGGTTAATAGAT